>CM070618.1:18697298-19999633 GCA_036346255.1 Ampelocalamus luodianensis
CAAAGTCAAGTTCGTCTCTGACTTGGTACCCAGGATTTGCCAATTCCAGAAGGAATTACGTCACAGATGAATTATGACAAAAGTTGCCAACGAGTTTGCAGAGATGATAGAGTATATCAGATGACTTTATCAGATAAAGGCAGTGTCAAATCAAACCCATCAGCTTAGCGAAGGTCGCTTGAATACCGGTGAAGCGATGCGTTTGAGACAGTGTTAGTTGAAGATCAATGAGACAGTTATTTCAAGTTAGCCAAGACCCCTCACTGGTTGTAAGAAGAGAAGTTCGCCCAGACCGCTAGAAGTGAACCGTGTTTGTAAGAATTTCAGAAGAGATTAATCACAACTCCAGTGTTCGTATTGTCAGATACCAGAAAGAATCTTGATAGCTTTTATCACGGAACATCCAAGAATTGGTGTGTTAAGAAGTTTCAGGTGGTGAATTATCTTAGTCATAATTCGAAGTTGCTACCGTGGTGCAACAAAGATGGTTATTGGATTGAGAACCATGAGGTTGGAATCCGCCTCGCCTCGCACCAAGACGAAATGACGGATACTTTGAAACAGAAGAGCTACCGCAAGAATCTGTTGATCAGTCAGCTAAAGTTACCTGTGAAATTCAGAGTTTGGATCTTGAGTCAGTTGCAAGGATATCTGTTGAACCCCAGAGTTCGGACCGATGCTAGAAATCAGTGAGGTGACAGTAACGTTAAGAGATCAGTCATCATGTGAAGTAAAGGAAAGTGTAAGAACCCGCTAAAGGCGAACCGAAATGATGCAAAAATCAATGAGCATATCTGCATATCTAATGAGGAGAAACTCAAGTAGTTGATGCTCAAACCAACATTTGAGTACAAGCATTCTATTTTCCTTGAAGGTACCAAGGTGTACAAAGATCTCAAAGTGGCATTGTGATGATCCAAAATAAAGTGAAATATCGCAGAATGGGTTACCATGTGTTTGGCATGTCAGAAAATCAGCCAAAATATTGGGGGCTAGTCAGAGTACTTCTATCCCTGAGAATTCAGATATGGGATCTCCCAGGACCCAATCGGGATATAATTTCTTGAAGGGTGATTGTTGATCATTTGACAGAAATTTGTCGCTTCATTCCTGTCAATATCACCTAGTTTGGAGACTGCCTAGCAGAGTGGTATACGACCGAGATTGTATCACGCGATGATATGACATTAAATCAACATGGGTGCAGTGTTAGATCTACAGAGATGGTCAATTTGTACGACGTGTCAGAGAAGTTAGTGTCAGACCAAGGATCTCAGCTTATCCTGTATTAGCGACAGAGTCTGTATGAAGCTTAGATGGTCATTGCAGTTCAGCATGGTGAATCGCCCTGAATCAATAGACAGATTGAAAAGGATTAATGAGTTATGCCTTAACTTATAGTACCAAGTCGAGCAAGTAAGTGTTATGTGCAGAGTTTCCCTACAGCCCAGATGTCAGCCAGTCGCAGTTGTCACCCTCTGAAGTTCGCAGTGGCTGATCGCGTAAGTCATCGCTCAGCTAGGAGCAGATCAAATTACAAAGTATGTGGATGTTGCATTAATCATGAAGCAGAAGACCAAGGGTCCTTAATCCTAAATGGAATTTAAGTAGCGTGTTCAAAAGGAAAGCTACACAGACTATACTGATTTTCACCTTCGCGACCATGTCTATCTTCATAATACCGCCAAGTTACGTACTAAGAATTGTATGATGAGGTGAAAAAATGTCTCGATTAGTTCAGATTCCAAGCGCGAGAAAAGAGTTAGTTTGCTAACTCGAGTTGCGATCCACACAAGATTTCCTCCACCCGAAGTGCCTTCAAGCACCGATCAGCGACCACGTTAGAAGCAATCGAGTTTCAAGATGTCTTCCACCAACAACCGATTTGTCAAGTTTTCGATGAAGCGAAGTTCAGCGAGAAGCAAGGCGTTGTTCGTAAGTGGTCGGAAGGCGATTTGGTCAAAGTCAAAGCAATTTGAAAGCAAGAAGTGAACCCGAAGGCTGAGTTCCTTATCCTATTCTATAGCCAGCCTGAATCTCGGGGACGAGATTCCTTTAAGGGGGGGAGGTTTGTAACGTCCCAAAATTTGGTTTTTCAAAAATCTTTTGAGTAGTTTAGGTCCCTGGAAAATTTCACCAATTTTATTTGAATTAATAAAGCTTAATTGGAATTTTCCTAAATTAAAAATATTTAATTTGACTAATATAAACATTAATTAAATAAAAATTTGTGTTATTTGGCTTCCTTGTCTTTCAAGGAATTTTTGGGTATTTTCTGAGATTTTTTCGGATTTGTTTGCTATTTTATTTGGTCTCCTTGATTTTCGGGATTTCTTTTAATTCCGAAAATCAGTTTTTCTCTCTCCTGCCCACGTGCTACAGTAATGCGCGAATCACTGTTCATCATGTTCCTCCCGAACGCAGCAGCCAGTACGTATCCGTTTCAAACTCTAAACTTCAAATTTCCATATCTTCTTCCACGGTGCATATAAAAGCGAGCCGTTTGCGCTCACGCGTCCGTGTTGATCCTCTTCCAATCCCTGAATTGGTTTCCTCCAAACCGATCTATTTTCGTCGCAATCTCCAGAAAACCGAGCTCCAACCAAAAGTCTTCTTGGCGAACTGCGCCTTCGTCCGACGTCCGTTGGCCGAACCGTCTGCGGCGTTGGCTTCGCGTCGTCGCCTCTACGTCATGGTTCCATCCACTTCGCCCGAAGATCGCCGGAGCACCGTCGGCCATTAAAGCCAAACCGTGTTCATCGCGTTCGTCGCTTCCTCGGTGAGTTTTTCCAAAATCCGACCGCGCCATCGCGTCCGGCTCGTCGTTTCCTTTCCGTTTTGCCCCTTCGCCACTGCTACGTCGCCTCCGGCCGCCGGCCACCCCGCATGCACTATTCATGCATGTATACTGTACGTGCGTTTCTTCTTGTTGCCTTCATGAGTTGCTCCTGTAGTTTCTGTTCCTGTAGCGTTTCATCTATTGCTTCATTAGTTGATTGTCCAGAACATAGCTTTCTTTTGGATGGTGTTATCTAGTTCGTTGATTCTCTGTTGTATGGTTCCTTTGCCATCCAACCAAGCCAATAATTCAAGTGCAAGCATATCTCTGTGATCCTTCTCTTAATTCTTTCTCTATTGTTTTTGCTTACCAATTCCATGCCACAAGATCAAGTTATGAAGACCTGTTCTATGATTCTTCTACTAAGCCTAGACCAATGTGCAGCCTTTTGATCCATCATCTGTTCTTTGTAAACCATTGCATGTAGTATTTCTCTAATACATGCCTCTCTGTTAATTCATTGCTCTGTACCAAGTATTTGCCATCTCCTGCCTTGTTATCTGCACATCTCATGCCATCAAGCCAAAAGCCTCCAGGCGCCATGAACTGGCCGGCCGAACAGCTCCTTGCTCCTCTCTGTTGCTTCCTATTCTTTGTTGAAGCCATATTGTTCTCTGGTTTCCTTTTCCTCTGTGCTTCCTTGAACCATCAAGCATTAAGCTTATGTCAATGCAAGATGTACACCTTTCTTTCTCTTTCGATGTATGGTTCCCATATGTCAGTGTATCAAATAAATATATATATCTATCACTTACATGTTGACCCCACATATCATCCTCCCAATTAAAATACTAATTATTTCTCTCACTTACATGCGGGCCCCGTATGTCACCAAACTTGGTCAAACCCTATTCATAAGCTTGGTCCACCGTGGAACTAGCATATCTCCGTGGACTGGTCCATAGACCATGGCCCACATGTCAACCCCTAATTCTATTTTCGGAATTAATTTAATTCTTGAAAATCCTTTATCTTATTGGTCCCACTTGTCACTCTCTCTACCTTATTTCGGAATTATTTTAATTCTAGAAATTCATAAATCCAATCGGTCCCACCCATCATACAGTCATTCTTTATCTAATATTTTCGGAATAGAATATTCTGAGAATATTCCGTAGAGCTTTTTCATCATTTCATGTGAATTTCAATCTTCCAAAAGCCATATCTTCTTCATCCGAATTCCGATTGAACCCATTCAAGTTTCTAAATTCATCTAAATTCAATATCTACCTTCCAATACCATTCAATTTCAATTTGGAGTTTATTTGATTTGTCTTTTGAATTTAGTTTGTTTTGCTTTCTTTCTCGTTAGGCGAAGTCCCAAATCGTCCGAAGGAGCGGAAGATCAAGCAAGTAGAAGATTGAAGATAAAATAAGATCATCATTGCTATAGCAAGGCAAGTTATACCTTTGATCATATTGAATCCCAGTTTTCAAAATTACTTTGATTCAAATTATTGCATTTACTTTAAGTAATTATTTAAATGCTTTTGGGTTTAGCTATTAATCCAATTTGTTATATCCACTTTGTCTATTGTATATCATAATCTTTTGTCACCCTAGATTGGTTCATATTTAGTTGGTGCTATGGTATTACCAACGTGGGTTGGTTAGTACGAGTAGATTGCTTAGCCATGCAACGAGTCATCATCATCACTTGAGTTGCAATTATAAATTTGACTAAGTGACTATGGAACTTTGTGTAAACTGTGTGCTATGTGTTATTACTTCGTGATGGCATGTGTTGCACTAAAACCAACTGGGTGGTAAAGGATTTGGGTGAGGCAAGTGGTGGAGCTGTGTGACATGGTGGACTATGTGATGGGAATGATAATCTTTGTGACTTAGTTAGAAAATGGAAGTCTTGACTTGGTCAATTAAGGACTTAACTTTGTGCGCCATTGAACCGAGCCTTCTTCATGCGACCACATGCCTGGTATGGGACGGGCCTAACTTAGTAAGTTATGGATTCTCGGCATTGATGTTCAGGTGGTAGGTTAGGCTTTGTGATAGGGTGGAGGTGTGACTACTTGGTGGTTGCATCGCGGGAGGATTCGTCGTCCCTGTCCAACGGTGTGTGTTATGCATGGGCTTTGTGATATGTATAACGGTTTGTAAGCACACTGGGAATGTCAATGTTTGAGATGAAGTTTCTGAACTGTTTTGTTATGATCAGTGCGGCCACACTGGTTATATCGTGTGGGTAAAGTGTACAACCTCTGCAGAGTGTTAAACAATCTATTCGAATAGCCGCGTCCTCGGTCATGGACATGCTCGGTGATTTCACACGAGGGGTAGATTTTCATAAAACCTTTGGGAAGGGACAGCTGTGTGATTTAAGTCATATGGCTGTGTGAAAGAATTTGATTAGGCTGTGTGTCTTTGTGAAAACAACTGTTAAATTAATATTGTCTATTTGTTTTGAATTATGCTTTCAATCTATTATTTGTATTCAATTGCAAATGTTGCATTTCTGCAAAATAACCACAGAAACCATTTCCTTTGGAATAAGCCTGCATCTATACATTGCATTCTGTGGTATGACTTGCGAGTACGGTTGTGTACTCACGCTTGTTGTAAAACTTGCGCCCAAACCTACAGAGTGAAGGAATCGTCGGTCAACAAGGTCTACTTCGAGGATCGAGGAGAACTAGGTCGCGCACCCCAGCCGATTGCCTGTGGGCATATGGATGGGCTTCACTGAAGTTATTCCGTTTGCTCATTGCAGACTTCATTGAGCTATTCGCCTTCTGAGGCATTAATTGTAAGCTTTGACCTTAAGGTCTTTACTCTGATATTTATTGTTATTTGCCTATTTATTAGTCATCTTTGTATATGGAAATGATATTTCATCGATGTTGCCACTGTGTGCACTAGCGTGATCCTGGACTAGTGCAGTATACACAGAGGGTCCAGAATTGTAATTTTGGGTCCCGACAAGGTGTGTACTAAAGGTAGTCGCATCACGGGGCGATACGCCGTGTCCCTGTCCAGCGGTGTGTGTTATGCCAAAGTGCTCCGTTTGGGTTGGCATAGCGGTTTGTAAGCACATCGGGAGTGTCAATGTTGAGATGAAGTTTCTGAACCGTTTTGTTATGATTAGTGCTTGCTACACTAGTTGTATCGTGTGGGTAAAGTGTACAACCTCTGCAGAGTGTTAAAATCAATCTATTCGAATAGACGCATCCGCGGTCATGGACATGCTCGGGGATTTCACACGAGGGGTAGTGTTCATAAAATGTTTGGGATAGGAGCTATGTGATCTAAGTCATGTAGCTATGTGAAATAATCTATTTAGCTTGTGTCTTTGTGGAAAACAAATGTTAAATTAATATTGTCTATTTGTTTTGAATTATACTTTCAATCTATTAATGTATTCAATTGCAAATATTGCCTTTATGCAAAAGAGTCATAGAAGTCTTTTCTTTTGGAATAAGTCTGCATCTATAAATTGCATTCTGTGGTATGATTTGCGAGTACGGTTGTGTACTCACGCTTGTTGTAAAACTTACGCCCAAACCTACAGAAGTGGAGGAGTCTACGTCTGCTTTCGAGAAGGAGTTCGCCGAAGGTTGCTGATCGTTAAGGTCTGGATCCCAGTCGGTTGTCTGTGGTGAATTGATGGGATCTACGCTGAAGTTATTTCTGTTCCGCTGCTATTTTATTCTCTGTAACCTGCGCGGCTTAATAAATATAAACTCGACCATAAGGTCAAAACTCTTATCTGTTATTCAAACTAATCGTTTACTTTATTTATCGCTTGTGTAGATTGATATTCACCTATGTTAACACTGTGTGCACTAGCGTAATTCTAAATTAGTGTATTATACACAAAAGGTTCCAGAATCGTAATTTTAGATCCTGGCAGTGACTCAGCCATTGGATGACAATAGTTTTGACTCATGAAAATTGGGGAGAGAAAGCAGCAGCAAAAAGAGCTCAAATGAGTATTTGTAATAATAAAAAGGTGACATACCTCCTTGAACTTTGTTTAAAGACAAACACAAGACAAAGGATAATATTAAAAGAGGAGGGATTCGTAATACAGAATCACAATTGCTCTACCTGTAGAAAATCAACAGAAACCTCACATCTATTTCTACAACTTAATTTTACCAAAAAAAACGTACTGAATACTCTTCAAGAGCTTCATTACTGCAGCGCTAGGGGGCATTTCGATTGAATTAAACCATGTCCATCTCTACAGCTTAGGAGCACTCTTCGAAGATCTATTCTTAAACTGGAACTTCATTTCAGTGCTCGAGACTGCTTTCCTTGTAACCTTCCTCTTATCTTTCTTTTCTTTGATATTTGTACATCATAAAAACATTTTTACTTGTTCCAATCCCACTGTGCTGGTAGTAGCTCCCTGGCACGTGGATTTCCTAAAAAAGGTGATACAATTGTGACACGGTCGTCATAGTTAACCATAGTTAACCGCCTCCCTTCTGCTTGAGGGTAATCTTGTCTCCTAAGCTGAGTGCAATTCCTTGGGTCTTGCTCCTTATTCTGATGTAGCCGCTGAGCTTGCCGTCCACTTGCTTCTCAATGCTGATGTTCACCAAAGCATCTTCGCCGAAGACACTCTTTGCGTAAAGATTAGCAGCGAGAAAACCACATTCTCCATCAAGTGCAGACCTGATGTCAGGTTATGAATTAGAGGAGTGGATAAGAATAACTCCATTAGCAATCAGACAAGCAGTGGAATGTATGGAATAGGTATCTTTCATAACATCCTAACTTGCAAACCCTCAGATGTTGCAGCTTCAGTGTAACTACAATCTCCCAGCGTTCCACCCAATTCACCACGTCAATAGCAGTTGTTCAAATGCAAGCTTTTTTGTTTTGTTTTGCTAACCAAATTAATTCATCATCTAGCAAGCCAATACAAATCTCTCTCAACTTGGATAGCTGTTGAATAGCCCGGACTGTGATGGGTGTCTATAGAATGATCAACATCACTGACCTATTTGTATCTCTTTCATGAACAAGGTTGGTTTGGTAAAATGTAGTAACATTTCTACTAGTTTGTGTTATTTTATACTCAGTTCAGTTCTTAATTGTACCAAAGAAGCTCGTAATGAAAATTTAAAAGAAATCCAACCAGCTGTCTAGAAACTAGGAAGTCTTAACATTGAGTGAAAGGAAAGAAGCTAGAAGCTAGGCTTGGTCTAAATAGATCAGCCTGCCACTTTTATTAGATAAAATGGGCACTGTAACCTATGCAAGCATATTCTATTTTATCTGTCACGCATGAAAGTAAACTAGTCATTCCTTTTAAAATCATGATTAGGTAAATTTAAAATAATACTTATGTACATGCCAACGATTTGTAAAGGTCTACATGCCTAAAATACGTATTCATATACACACATTTACACAAGTACATATCAAAGCAGGCATAGTTCTTGTCTGCAGGTCAACGTGAAAGGCCAGTTTGCAAGAGAACTTACGGTGGTGTGAGACACTTCATGTTTGTTGACTTGATAATATGATTCAAGAATTCCTTCTCGCCCTGAATTACAGTATTCACAGCCACCTAATGAAGAAAACAGATACTCTTAGTAAAAAAGTGAAAATAAAGAGGGAACAGAATCTTCCTAAACACAACAGAAAGGAGAATGACATAAAAAAATTAATGCATTCCAGATCAACCAGGGCCCCAGTTGCTAGTAAAAGCAAATCTAACAGACACAAAAAGATGAAGTAACCTAAATAGCTGCTTGGTGCAACGACAAAAGTGACTCTCTAAAAGAGACTGTTTCCAAAGCAAAAACAGATAAAAAACAATACCATCAAGCAACTGACAATTAAGAAGTCAAATGAAAATAAAACTTCTCACCAAATGCATGATTAATGAAAGAAAGAAAGTAACAATGTACATTTTAGCATACTTCATCTACAGAGGTCAGGGTCAGAAAGGCATTACCGCTTAATGCTTTTTTCCCTTTTAAGTTGTTTGGTGGAATATATGACCTATCTGAAAGGCATTGTGGATAGTAGTAATGTAGTCTGGTAAACTCAATAAAACAATTGGTCCAGATAAATGACATGTTAAGGCTAAATGATTTTTGCATATATGTAGGGGCCCATGGGGATAATACAATAGTTTAGCAAATTTTAAAATTATTATGTTAAGGCAAACTACTAGTAAGAACCAAGCATAAAGTAGGCTACAAATTGGGAATGGAGATTGGAGAACATCTTGCAAAAGAAAGGCTTTTGCAATGACTGCAATGCATAAATAAGCATGTTTACCTTGTTTTCCCACTCAAATTCTGCCCACATGTTCCGGAAAGTAACATTAGCGCATGAAGCAGGAGAGATGTAATCCATGATGTCAATGTGAATATCATTTAGGACGACCACTGATCGCTCCATAATTTTTGAGGCCTCATAAACTATGTTCCCAAATATGACTCCAGTCTCTGTTGACGAAACCTTGATATTTGCACGGATTTGCTTGCTTGACTCAGGGGGCAACGTGCAGTTCTGAGGGCGGTCAACAAGTTTGAGGTCTCCCATTGTAGCCAATTCCAAGCACAAGTTCTGAAGTGTCTCCTTTGTACGGTTAATGACAGTAATATCAAGTGCAATATCATAATGATGAACTGTCACATAAGCTTCAGCATAGACAGGATCACTGAACCCCGTCAATTGAAGGATGTGATTAAGTCTGTTTGCATCATCTGCATCCTTAGTAAATCCACCAGTTGCAGCCTTCAAATCATCTTGGACCTCATCTTCCAACTCAAGCTGGCTCATGCCCTAGGAAGAAAAGTGCAACATTTTAACAATTAAAGGAACAAATAAGGGAAAAAATTACTTGTCTGGAAAGGAAAAGGATCATCCAAGACAATACAAAATACTAAAGATACACACTGCTGCAAGCATGACCACACTAAACACTAAGGGCAAACCTTTATCTCGCAGCAACGATAGTGTTAATTTGTGTATCCTTCTTAACATGATCAAAATACTGTTGAAAATAACTACCTGGATTTACCTCTACCCAAAGAAGATAAACTTTCCTATCTAAGTATACTAGCTAATCAGTTATCAGCACCCCTGAAATGGAGATAATTCGACATGTGAACCAATATCAAATTCAACAGAATATATCTACAACCTTTCATGTTCACTAGTGCTATACAAACCCGGTTCAAACAGGTTGGCCAAAACTGAACGGGAGCAGTGGTGCACACCCATTGTGAATCAACATAGGTTCAAACAGGTTGGCCAAAACCAGCTTGTACAGCCCTAATGTTGACAATAGAATGACAGCACAAATTCAAGCATAGATTAGAAAAGGAATAGATTAGAAAAGGATCATGACAACATTGCCTCATACAATAAAGAGCATGAGAAAGGCTTGCCAAGACTGTGTTAGAAACCAAAATATATTGTGAGATATTAGTGGCAATAAAAAAATAAATTACGTACTTGCCCAAAGCTGTGATTCTGTCATAGTAGGACTTCAGGGCAGGCAGAAAAATCAAATCAGTTGTTATTTATAAGTTTAGGTATTCTTATGATAAGTAGATAACTTTAAGGATTGCCCACTGTGGGTGTGAGTTGCTTTGATTTTTGAATAACATATGTTTAGGCATATCGCATTCGAACAAACAAAATGGATTGCTTGTGCAGCAGTAAATAACTCCATTAACCCAGAATGCAAAACAGAATAGTAATTTATATTGTAGGTAATATGCAATGAATTCAGACTGCACCATTAAATTGGCAATGCCAAGAACTAGTCATGCATCGTTTATGCTTCATTTGAAACCAGAATGTTTGTGAACTAGCTGCCAATACGTATTAGACAAAGAAAATGTTGCAATTTCCATAGCATAAAAGCAACAAGAGATAGCAGCTTTCTCTTACCCTTCTGCTCTTCAGGTGGTAGAAATCTATAAGATCATCCGGCTGGGCATGAGAGATCTGAGCCTTGGCCTTCATCTCCTCTGTCTCCCTGAATTGCTTCTCAGCAAGCATCTTTGCAAAGCTCTGTCTGCATGACTGCAACCAAATCTTCCTCACATCATCACCAGTATTGCAAAGCAACCTCACACAAAGCACAATCCTATCATACGAATCGTTATCAATCGGGTGGGGAAGGTAAGAGGACTGCCCCAGCTGCAAGATGGACGTCATGATCAGCAAGGCCCCAGTAGAAGCCTTGTTTGCTTCAACCTTTGAGGGCTGCACCTCCTCCAGCCTCAATACAAGCTTGGTCAGGTGCAAGCAACAATGGCAGCCAAGAAGAAATCGCCTGACAGAATGAGTGATCTGAGATTCAGGGTCGATGCTAATGATCCAGGAGCAACTGATGGAGTCGAAATGGCCTCAGTGGCAGCACTCTGTGTGGCATAAGTGCCGTCTGCAAGAACAACAGGCCGCCTGGAAGATACCGTGACAGAGTTCACCACCAACTGGGCTGGCTTGTTGGAACCAGTAGTCTCCCCTTCCTCTGAGACAGTGTAGAATGGTAGTTCCCAAGGCATTGCTTAATGGTGGCAATGGCGCTCTCAACCTCTGATAACGAGAGGGAGTACTCCCCAAGAATCCAGAGAGCGCATGGGCAGACACGGGATGCCCGGATCTGATAGAATGTATCAATGAGCCTCTGGATCATAGACACACGCAGCTTGGGATTGGTCTCAATGATCTCACGCACAAACAGCACAACATCAACTGCTGCAGCGACATTAGTGTCACCAAGGAAGTCCATGAGGAGGTGCACCACCGATCCAGCCACCTCCGGGTACTCCACAGCGCAGGCATGGATCGCCTGTATCAGCATCTGGCGGTACTCGCCACCCTTCTCGAGCTCCCCTGCCTGCGTCTTGACCACCTCCTTCTTGAGGTAAAGCACCACCTCCTCCACATTACGAGGGGTGAGCAGATCGAGCACCAAATCAAGCACCTTCCTCTTGACATCCACGTTCGGGCTGGCGAGCGCACGCAGCACATCCATCACCACATCCACCATCACATCCCGATGCGATGTGCGCAGCTCATTCAGGCGGTCCAGAACAATGAGCTTCACATTGTTGTCACTCTGCGATGAGAGCAGCTGGCAGTATGTGTTCGCAGCAGCTCGCACGGCAGTAGGCGCTGAAGAGAGGGACACAAGCGCACCGGCGCATTCATACACAACCGCTGTGCTGGGCGTGGAAAGAAGGGATATAATAATCTTGATATACCTGCCCTTATCCGCACGGTTCGGGGAGCGGCAGACCTTGCGAATGAGATCTACCGCGGCCATTTGCAGGAGGTCGGGCCACTCCGCAACACGTTCTGCGTTGGAGAGCAGGTACGCGACCGCGCGTTCCTGCGCACAGGCGCAGAGCATGAGGAACGCGTTCCGCCGCGCGGACGCGTCCTGCTCTGACGCGAGCGCGCGCTCGACGAGCTCGGGCGCGTCAGGGATAAGCTGGTCGCCGTGCGGGAGGCCGTAGATCGCCGAGATCGCGGAGAGCGCGTGCCGGCGGATGAAGTGGTGGCGGTGCTCGAGGTTCTCGAGGATGGATGGCACGAGCGGCTCGAGCACCTCGGGCTCGGAGAGGCGGCAGAGGAAGCGGAGCGTGACGCCGCGTATGTACTCGTTGGGGTGCTGCAGGTTGTTGCGGAGGTTCTGGCAGATGAGGATCATCTCCGGGAGGACGCGGCCGGCGGCGTCGCGCTTGTCGATGATCTCGAGGTAGAGGAGGAGCAGCTTCTGGATGGTGTGGTCCTCGGAGGGGAGGACGTAGCGGACGACGGTGATGAAGAGCTGCGGGAGGGTCTCGCCGTTGAGGAGCAGCATGACGGCGCGCTTCATGGCGTCGACCTTGGCGGCGACGTCGCTGCCCTCCAGATCCGCCTTGATCTCGTTCGCCATGGCGGCGGAGCCCTTGTCGAAGTGGACCAGCAGCGTGCACGGCTTCTCCATGGCGCCGTCGCCGGATCTGCCGTGCCGGATCTGCGGCGAGGGCGCGGTGGTGGTTGGATCTGGGCGGAGTTGTATCGGGATCTGGGAGGGAGGGAGCGTGAGGAGGGGAGTGATCGGGATCTTCGGTAGTCTGCGTTTGGTTCGAGGCTAATAAAATCGAGTTAGCACCTTAACCTAAAGTTAGCTTAGTTCAAATTCAGTGTTTGTCAACCAACCTTGTTACTCTATATTGTCGTTTGACTAGATTCGGTGGATTAACTGAATTAGCCAAAGAAAAACAGAAATTGTGAGGATTAGCTGTGCTAGGTTAACTTAAATCTAGGTTGGGAGAGTGAAAAGTCTTCGACTGGGTTAAGTTAGCTAGCTGTCGATGCCTCGATGGTTTAATATCGATTTTATGCATGAATATTGGAGGGACTTTCCTAGAGCAAAACCATATAAAAAAGGATACGGGAATTTTATACAGGTTTAGACCTTCTTCTAAGAGAATGATAACTCTACTTCTGTGTTGTTATATTAATTGTGTTTACAATAGGAAGAAAATCACTAAAAATAGAACTTGATGACTTGTGTCTCAAATCTCTCGATCGCCTCCCCCTTTCTGTCCATCGACTTTACTCCTTATATAGCGCGTGAAGGGGCGGCGTTGTCCATGTCAAGAGGCGCATCAACGTTTGATGCAATGCGCATGTTGGTGTCAGTGACATATCCCCCAGGGGCGGTCCCTCCTAAGGTCATGGGTGTTCAGCTGAACACCCACTAATTTTTGTAAAAAAAATTCACAGTATAGTATATGTATTACATATATAATGAAATATGCTCTTAATTGGATCAACCAGACCACAACATCCTCTCAGCTCATCAAACCACATCTCTCTCTAGCACCCCACAACTTCAAACTAACCCATATGATGGTGGGCCCATGGTCACACACATCCTTTGGCATTTACCCTTTAGGCATTGAACCATTAGACTCAGCCACAACAAGGTCATTCCCCCCATCTCTCTCTCTCTCCCTCTCTAACCCTAACAATCAACAAACAACAACCAACTCTCACATCTCTCCCTCTTTCTTGACACGACAACGCGACCACGACGATGCCAAATGCGGCGGCGGTAGGTCGAAGGAGTAAGGTCGGGCGCCTGGCGTCGGGCAGGCCGTTACCATTGGGCTGCCGAACAGCGGAGCAGGATGGGGCAACTGCCGAGCGGGGAGGGCGACCGGGGAACCCTGTGGGTTTACGACCAGCGGCGACAACCCGGCGGCTCCCGCCAAGAAGACCGCAGTTTCTCAACAACTCAGATGTGGGTTCAATCTGAATTACCAGATCCTCAACTCCCAAACCAACAAAAAGCAAACCCAAAAGCCTAAATCAGCAATTTTGTTTGTGTTAGTTTGAATTGTAATTGGTAAATCTTGTCTTTTTTTGTGAAATGTAGATATCAGAGCTTAAAAAAAATGAATAAGTTTGTCGATTTGAAAGGCACGAAGGAAAATCGAGTTAAATTGTAATTTTTCTTGATTATTTTGTAACTTTACTAAATTATTTGAGATGTTGTCATTAGTATGAATAATTTGTACTTTGATTTTTACTATGGTGTATATTTATGTTTTACATTGAACAATATTTTTGTAACTTGAACGCCCATTGTGGAAATTCTGGGTCCACCACTGATATCCCCCCACGTCGCCTTGCGGTTATGTCAGAGACAGAAGTTTAATACGTGCAGTTATCTCAGAGAATAACGGCGCATATTAGCTACTGCGTGTATTAAACACAACGTATAAATATCCCTAGTCGATTGGGCCCATATGTTTGTGGTTCTTATCAACTATAGGGTGGTCGTAAATAACCTGGTCGTAGTAAAGTTTTCGACCATGAGGTGATCGTAGTAGAACATACGATCAATAGGTGGTCGTAGAAGAACTTACGACCATGAGATGATCATAATAGGACTTACGATCAGTAGATGGTCGTGGAAGAACTTACGACCATGAAGTGGTTGTAGGATGACTTACGACCATATAGGGTGGTCATAGAATAGCTTACGATCGTATATGATGGGCGTAGAATAACTTACAACCACCATGTGTTTATAATCTCCCTCATTGTTGATATTGAGGGGTACCCTTGAAAGTTATATAAGAGACATTATCATCTATAATAAATATTATAGATAAATAATTTAATTAATTGAGGATTATTAGATCCTCATCAGTAACTATCATGTTCCTTGCGTAGGTCGTGGATCGTCCTCGATGAGCGCAGCAGCAACCGCAGCAGGCTGCTCCAAGGATACCCTTATAAAAGAGCCCATAACGTAAGGAACGTGAAAGGTTGTTGGAGGAGACATCGGTGCCGAAGATGTTGGATGATCGACTGCGACCACTACATCGACGTGCTCGATGTTAGATCAGGCTGCTCTAATTCTTCTTTCGTTGCACTGTGCTTCTATGGAACATCCCAATTTTCTGAGCTTTAAAATCTTTTGAATAGTTAGTAGTTGGAAAATTCACCATTGAGATTTTATTTGAAATTTAATAAAGCTTAACATATACTTTAGTATCAAAACAATTTAATATGATTAATGTTAACATCAATAATTGTCAAAACTATTTTATTTGGATTCTATGGGCGTGGTTATATTTTCTAGAATTTTTCCGAGTTCATTTGCTATTTTCTAATCGCTATTTGCTTTTTCTGTAATTTATAAAACATAAAGACTATTAGATCTCAAAAAAGCTCATGGGTCGAATCTTCCTTGACCCGACCCATTCCTATTCCTTCTAGCCCACTTCTGCGTAGCCACGCCAGCCCGCTCCGTTGCTCCTCTGCCAGGTGGACCCTACCCTTTGTCGTCCTCCTCACCTTCATCTTCACCGCGTCCGAGTCGCCTTCGACCATTTTGGCTGTCGTGTCTGAGTTCCATCTGATAACGACGTATCCAACCGAAGAATCCTTCAGCGATACGATTTTCGAATCCTTTGTAATCCCCGGAACCGATTCTACTCCTTATCTCCTTCCAAATTCATTTGAATTTCCTTATCTCGTCTCGTATCCGAATTGGACTCCGCCGCCGATACACCACCCTGGACTCGCCCAAGGCCTATAAATAGGACCCCTAGAGTCGCATCTGCGCCCGCATCCCGAAACCACAAGCCACCGCACCTATAGAACCCTAGCGCCACCGCAATCGGAGAATTAGGGTTTCCAACCGAAGCTCATTTTCTTTGAATTGTGCCATCATCCTTGTCGCCTCGCTGTCATCTTCGTCGTCACCAGAGCTACCTCCAGCACCCCTTCACGACCACGAGACGTCACTGGTGTTCGTTGTCGACAACAGCTGCACCTACTCCGCCACTTCGTCACCAATTCCGACCAACTCTAACATCTTCCCGTGCCAATACCAGTATCGGTATGTGAGCAATAACCTGTTCTACCCAGTGCGCGCATCCACCGCCGGCGAAGCGCCGCCATTCACCATTGCCAGACTAACCCAAGCCTCACCGTCGTCTTGTCGACGTGTCCTGCCACATCAACTCGTACCGCCCACGTGTTAGCTCGGTCGACCACGTCAGTGCTTGTTTGTCGCGTCCGAACCCTAACCCATATCTGATATGGTGTAAACCCAGTCCACCATGCACCGTGTCTATGCATGTGGGGTCCACCAGCCATATCACTGTCCCATGAACCCGAACGCTTACGACCAGGTGGTCGTGGCTTCTTACAACCAGGCGGTCGTGGCCTCCTACGACCATGTAGTCGTAACTCCCTTCTGACCTAGTGCAACAGTATTCGTGGTACAGTACTCGATGTACAATGCTCGATAATCAGTACTCGAATTTTTTTTTGAGTATTTTCTTTAGATTAGATCTTCTAAGAGCCATATCTTCTTCATCCGAACTCCGGTTGAGCCCATTCAAATTTCTAAATTCGAGCTATATTTTACTGAATTTTTATTTATTTTTAAAGTTTGTTTTCCTCTCTGTTTTATTTATTTTTGTTTATTTGCTTCGTTTACGAGTAGACGTTGCTACTTCGGGAGATTTCAAAGAAGAAGAAGTTCACCAAGACCAAGACCAGTACCAAGATCTATTTCAAGGCAAGTTATACCTTTGATCATATTGCACCCAGTTTTATAAAATTATTTTTCTTCAACTATTGCATGTACTTTAAATAGTTATTTAAATGCTTTTGGGTTTAGTTATTAATCCAAATTGTTATACCCACCTTGCTTATAGGTATTTCATGATCTTTTGTCACCCGAGATTAGTTCATTATTTAATTGGTATTATCGTAGCACCAACGTGGGTTAGTTAAATACAAGTAGATTGCTTAGCCATACCACGAGTCATCATTCTATGTGAGTTGCAATATAAATTTGACTAAGTGATTATGGAACTTTATGATAAAATTGTGTGCGCTATGTGCTATTACTCGTTGATGGTATGTGTTGCACTTAACCAACAAGGTGGGAAAGGATTTAGACTGAGGCAAGTGGTGGATACTAAGTGATATGGTGGAGCTTTGTGATTGGGAATGATAATCTTCGTGGCATAGTTTGAAATTGGAAGTCTTGCCTTGGTGAACTAAGGACTTAACGTTGTAGGCCATTGAACTGAGCCTTACTGTACGACCACATGCCTGGTATGGGGCGGGCCTAACTTAGTAAGTTATGGATTCTCGACATTAACAACTCAGGTTGTAGGTTAGGAGCTTAGTGACGGGTGGAGGTGTGGACTACCCGGTAGATCACATCGTGGGACGGTTCGTCGCTTCCCTGTCCAATGGTGTGCGTCGGACTAATTTCCTCAGTGTGTGTTAGTACCGACAGTAAAACACATCGGGAGTGTTAATATTTGAGATGAAGTTTCTGAAATGTTTTGTTATGATTAGTACTTACAATACTGATTATATCGTGTGGGTAAAGTGTACAACCTCCGCAGAGTGTTAAACAAATCTATTCGAATAGTCACATCTACGGTCATGGACATGCTTAGGGATTTCACACGAGGGTTAGATTTTTATAAAACATTTGGGAAGGGACAACTGTGTGATTTAAGTCATATAGTTGTGAGAAACTATTTGATTAGGCTTTGTGTCTTTGTGAAAACAACTGTTAATTTATTATTGTTTATTTGTTTTGGATTATGCTTTCAATCTATTATTGTATTCAATTGCAAATGTTGCTTTATTGCAATAGAACCACAGAATCCATTCCTTTGGAATAAGCCATCATGTATACATTGCATTCTGTGGTATGACTTGCGAGTACGGTTGTGTACTCATACTTGCTAAATCAAATCAACAGAAGTGGAGGAGTCATCGTCTGCATTCGAGGAGGAGTACTACGATGGTGCTGATCGCTAGGTCTTGATCCTAATCGGTTGCTTGTGGTGAATCGATGGGATTTCGCTGAAGTTTATTTGTTCCGTTGCTGCTTATTTAATTGTTGCCAGCCCTGCAAGGCTTAATAAATGTAAACTCGACCTTAAGGTCACAACAGTTATTTGCTATTCAAATTACTCGTTTATTGTATTATTTCGACTTGTGTGGATCGATATTCATCTATATTGATACTATGTGTACTAGCGTGATCTTGAACTAGTATATTATACACAAAGGATCCAGAATTGCATTTTTGGGTCCCAACAGAGGTGGTATCAGAGCCATACTGACTGTAGGTCTTGACTTTAGTTAGATCAGCCGTCCTTAGAGTGTACAAACTATTTTCTAAAGCAAAAATTAACTGCAAGATTAATAAATTGCTTAACTCCTCTTGTATCTCTTTTGACTCAACTATTGTTGAAATTTCTCCTCTCCCCGCTGTTTTAAATTGGTTCTTACCCTCTTATTTGTCATGACAGATGCCTCGTCTTCAGAACTATGGTGAGATCAAGGGAGGACTTACCGCAGAGCTTTGGAAGCTGTTGCAAGTGCTTGGAAGATTTGACCATCCGATGTACCATGGTACCAACTGGATGGAGAACGGCCGCAACCGTGGTGTGATTTGTCGTTTGACTATCTATGTCAGGAGGGACACCAAAGCAAGCCAACCTTTGAACATCTTAGTCAGAAGGATCAACTTCATAGAAAGAGTCCAAGAGTCATCGTGTCTTGCTATCCTGAGGATCTGCAACATCTACACTCGTGAGCTATGAGATACAGTATTTTGTTTCCACCCCCGAGTTGCAGTCATGGATCTACCAACTCGTTACCCGTCTACAGATGGAGAAGACAACGCTACAGTGGTGCACCTTGCCTAGTTCGCCGCTGCTCAGGAGGAATCACTAGAGACGACTACCACGGAGCTAGAGTGCGTCTATAAGGCTTTGTAGAGGGTAGAAGGGAGGATCACAGTGCTGGAAGTGGCACTGTACGACCAGCATGAGCATGAGGAAGACCATGAAGAAGAAGATCCAGAAAAAGACCTGAAAGAGGCCAAGGAGCTAGTAGAGCCCGAAGAGCCGGAGCGGTTGTGCCTACACTAGGGACGCCTGTGAAGGATCTAGACCCGCCATTATGTGTTAATGGAGTATTTTGGTGATTAATGACAAATCTATTTATGACACTAACATGCTTATTGTTATACCATGTTTAGTCTCAGCTTGGGTATAAAAGGAAAAATCCAAACAGATATGCATTCATAATGACAAATCTATTTGTGAGACTAATACTTATATTGATTATCTATTGTTTAGTCTCGTTTGGATATAAAGGTGAAAAACACAAAAGGTATGCATTCTACTTCATATTTATATATATTGTTGCATTCCTTGGATCCAAAATATAGGATGAACTCCACAAAAAGTCTAACTTGAATATGTGCATATGTTCTTAACACACATTTGTGTATGCACACATTTAGGGAGAGTTCACTCTATGTTTTGTGGTTTCATTAGTATTGATCTATATTCCCTTTCCACATTTTTGGGATCTCTACTTTGAAACATATCTTTGAGTATATACAACTTGTGTAGTTCGTATATACTCATCCAAATCTTTATTCAATTATTTGCTATTGTGATGGTTGTCATCAATTACCAAGAGGGAAAGATTGAAGTATCTTGACCCACCATTATGAGTTAGTGGTATGTTCTTGTAATTAATGACAATCACATTGTGGGACTAATATTTTCCATGAGTTGGATAAATAGGTTATATTCCATGACGATTAAGACTTTGGATGACATCATGAGTTGATGGTCATCAAGTCAAGATTCAAGAAAAGGAAGTTATCATGTGTTGATGATGTTCAAGAAGAGGAGATGATCATGAGTTGATCATCAAGTTAAAAGAAGACCCATCATGTGTTGATGGACATCAACTGAAGAATACATCATGTGTTGATGCATATCAAGACTCGGGATGAAGGATGTCATCATGTGTTGATGAGCATCAAGCCAAGATCCCGAAGTAAAACAAATCATCATATGTTGATGATCATCGAGTCAAGGACCCCGACTTGAAGTGAAGATGTGCGTCATCAAGCTTCAAGAAGATGCTCAATGCAAAGGTATGACTAGCTAGGGCTAAGGATGTGTTCCTAGTCTTTTACCGGTCTTGGTGTTTGGTTGGAAGACCGGATTGCTAGTATAGATTGTCGTACTATTAAGAGGGGTCTTGTCTAGTAGCTTGCGTCTCATCATGTGTTGATAGCTCAATCTTGCTTGCTCTAGCTCACCGTGGCATGATGCTATTATTTGCGAATGTGTTTTGAAAATAGTTGAGGCTCATGCGTCTAATCCTTATAGCATGTGACTATACTTTGCAAATGTGTTTTACAAATAGTTGAAGTCCATGTACCTACTCCTTGTGGCATGATCTAAGTTTGCAAATGTGTTTTGCAAATTATTGGGATTCATGTATTTTCCCTTGACATGGTCTAAGATTGCTTGTTGCTAATTATTTGGACTTAGACCATGATAGTGGCTCTTTGAAATTGTGCTTTTTGATTTGATAAAATGTGTTTAAGATCAAATCAAATAGGTGGGTTGTGTAGCCCTCTGAATAAGCTTTCAATAGAGTCCAAGATCACTCAATTCCGACATCGGAGTCAAAAGTTATGACCGTTTTTCCGAGTGTCGCCTGTGTTGAAATCAAGGTGCGGACTGACCGCAGTTGAAAGCCCGGATTGACCGCCCATTTGCCTCGAGGACTAACCGCCGTTATAAGGCCGGTCAGCTTTTTCCAGAGGGCATGTTTTTCGGTTTTCTACCTCCCGGAAGGCCCGGACTGACCGGGGGTCCGATCAGACCGGACCCTGTGAGGGCGGACTGACTGACCGGGAATTGTGTCTAACGGCTAGTTTTATAGCCGTTGCATCAGAGCCGGACCGACCGCCCTATGCTCGCGATCGACCGGTTTCCCAATTTCGGCAGCATTCTCCTCCAACGGCTAGTTTTTGTGTGTGGCCTATAAATACTCACCTTGGCCGGTTGGGGGGTAACTCTTGGCATCCCATTTCATTCTCTTGAGCTAGTGTGAGCTTCTCCTGTCAATTGTGCATATGTTGCACCTTGTGAGCAAAAGGAGAGGGTCTAGTTGCATGTGTTGCAACTAGAATTGGATTGAGCATCCAATTGTGGATGTGTTGCACTTGGTGAGAGTCAAGCAAGGGGCTTGGCTTATTACTCTTGGTGTTTGCCGACACCTAGATGGCGTGGAGGCGTCGTGCGTCGGTGATCTTCTCAAAGAAGGCTTGTGAGAAGACCCGAGCGGTTTGTGAGTGGTTTGGTGCTCGCCATCTCCAGAGTGGAGTAAGAGCAACCCTAGTGGAGCAAGGTGTTGATACCTCGGAGGAAGGCTTAATTCGTGGAGCTGGCCCAATTGGTTTGGGTTTCCCTCAATGTGGACTAGGGGAGACCGGTAAATCTCCGAACACCACGGTAAAACATCGTCGTGTCATCTTGTGGTTTGCATTCTTGAGCTCTACCATATTGCAATTTACATTCATATAATTAAGTTGCTCATTCATTGTGTATGAATGCTTGCCATGCTATGTGCTATTTACATTGCTTAAATTGAATTGCTTACAAGTCCATGCTTGATTTATTATTATCAATAGACTTGTATTGTTGGTGCATTTAGTTGAGCCTAGTGGATTTAGGCTTTATTTGTGCAAAACCGTATTTGTATTAGCTTCCGCATTAGAAATCGGTTTTAGCGCATAGAAGTTTTTAAAACACCTATTCACCCCCTCTAGTCGGCCTCCTCGATCTTACAGCCTGCTCCTGCTGCACCAATCCCAAGGCATCAGGACTAGTTTGCAAGGATGCCAGTGCACTTCCAAGTCTACAGCAGGCGGGAGCGCCGCCGTGGTTGTAGAGGTTACCTTAGCGACTAAACTCGCTAAGGTTTAGGTTTAGTCAGTCGAGGCTCAGAGTGTCGGAGCCGTGTCAGTTTAAGTTTATAAGTGTCGCCCTTTAATCGGTAGTTTGGGTGATTAGGTTCATTCTTATTTCTTGTGTGCGAGTATGAGCTGCGAAAGCTCTTAAGCATTTATTGCAAGCCATTCTAAGACCCTTAATTAATATAAGTGTTTCTTGAAGCTGTGTTTGTTCGGTTTAACTTACCCCCGCTTAGTTCTTAACTCATCTTGTGCTTGCTACCTTATCTAACCCATGGAGCTTCACCAGATGGTTCAGACTCATCACGCTGCTGCCAGTGGTTCCGGAACTAATGGTTCAGAAGGGAATGAATAGTCCCCTGGAGGAGCGGTTCCACCCCAAGCACCTCCAATCGACTTGTAGAATTTTGGAGCTTTCATGGTAGCTCAAACCCAAATGATGTACACCATGATGAACCAAATCCAGAATATGAACAATAATCAGAACAACCACAACAATAATGCCTCACCAGCTACTCATGGTCACCATGGACCATCCAAGCTCGCAGAGTTCATGAGAACTCGTCCGCCAACGTTCTCTGGGAATGTTTCACCAGTAGAAGCCGATGATTGGCTCCGTGTCATCGAGAGGAAGCTGTTGATCACCTAATGCAGCGATCATGAGAAGGTTCTCTACGCCACACATCAGATGGAGGGTATCACCGCCGAATGGTGGAAAAACTTCTGTGCTGCGCATGAGACGCCACAAAATATTACTTGGGAAGAGTTTTCCACAGCGTTTCGCCAGTATCATGTGCCAGAAGGAATAATAGATTTGAAGAAAGATGAATTCCATGCACTCAAGCAGGGAGCATGTCAGTAACAGATTACCTCAACAAATTCTCTCAGCTTGCCCGCTATGCCGCGGAGGATGTCGCCACTAACAAGGCTCGTCAGAGTCGTTTTTCTAAAAGGGTGAACTCTGGACTACAAGTCAGTCTGATTGCCCACACCTTTCCAGACTTTCAAGAGCTGGTCAACAAAGCTTTAGTCATTGAGGATAAGCGTAAGGAGTTGGTGTAGGGAAACGGGTAGGCTACACTAGCGCAAATTAAAAAAATTCTACCCGTAAACCAAGATCACCGCGCTTATAGATCACGGTCTTACCACTAGACGCGCAGTGCGGAAGTTGATGCGGCGTCGGGCGATGTAGTCGTACCAAGTTGATGCAACGCGTCAGGCGTGTAGTCGTACCAAGTTGATGCGAGACGTCGAGGCGAGTAGTCGTACTACTTCCTCGCCCCGTCGTGGCGCCCCACCCTTTCTTGCGGTTCGTCCCAACGCCACGGCATGCGGCGCCTTCAAAGGTATCCACGTGCGGGAGAAGCGACGACGCCGGACTACTAGATCGCGCGGCGACTAGGGCGTGGGAGGGTGGCGCCGTGGTTTGGGGATGTCACGAAAAACTCAACCCTAACCGATCGCGCCGCCTCCTTTTATAGACGTCCTTATAATGGGCTTCTACGAATAGATGCCCATTAGGACTCAATGCCCGATCTAATTGGATCCAATCCGAATTAGGCTTCACCATTAAGTGTGTGACCTATAGGTTCACGTATGTTTAGACATGACGCAAGTACACATACTTGGTCAATAGTTGGTAGCGCCTCTAGCAAGACGTGCCAACTCCTAAACGCACGTAAAGATCATATCGGACGAACCATCACAACGTTATGTACATGTCAATCCTTTGCTCACGATATTCGGTCGAGCTCCAAGTCGACCACTCTTTCTCGATCCGTGATCCGAATCCCTTACTAGTTGGAAGACCACCGCAAACGCAAAATGGCTCAGCAAGGGAGTCATCAGTCTCAGCAGTAGGCGAGAATAGTTCCTCAATAGTTCACTCATTTTCCACCACAGAATTCTTTCAGGACGCCTGCACTGGTTTCAGCACCTTGTTCAGCCGCTCAGAATTTTTGCAGTACTATGCCAGTCAACCCCAATCCAGGAGTCAACCAGCAGACTGGGGCTAGAGTTTGCTATACTTGCCGAGAGCCAGGATACTTCGCCGACAATTATCCACAGAAGGAAACCGTGACGCTCGTTAGCTTCAACCTTGGAGCGACACCAGCTAAGACATCAGTGCCAAGCTTCAATTGAGGAGCACCTCAAGGTACCGGTCAAGCCGGAGGAGCACCGCAGTCCATGGTCAGAGGCCGTGTCAACCACGTCACTCTGGAAGGAGCCTAGGAAGCACCCGACGTTGTACTGGGTAAGTTTTTGGTTAACTTAGTACCTGCATCAATTTTGTTTAATTCTGGAGTTTCACATTCATTTGTCTCTAGAGTTTTTGCGACCAAGAATAATTTAGAAATTGTGCATCTTAAGCATACCCTGCTAGTCCAATCGCTTGGAGCAGAGTTAAGCTCTAGAGTGGGTTGTTTAGGCGCTAAGTTACTCATAGCTGGAGTTGAGTTTCTAGCCGACCTCATCGTCCTAGACACCTAGACCTTAGATGTCATACTGGACATGGATTGGTTATCAAGGCACAAAGCTGTGCTAGATTGTGTCCGAAGAGCCGTGACCATTGAAGATACCAATGGAAAGAAAGTGCAATTTCTAGCCACCTCAGTATGTGATGGACATCTGTTAGTCAATAGCCTGAGGACCGTTTCTTTGGAAGATGTACCAATTGTCAGAGAATACCCAGATCTTTTTTCAGAAGATTTGCCAGGAATACCACCAGACTGTGATATCGAGTTTGTCATTGATCTAGTGCTGGGAATCGCACCAATTTCCAAGAGACCCTATCAGATGTCAATCGATGAGTTGGTGCAAATGAATAAGCATATTGAAGAACTTCTTGAGAAGGGTTTTGTGAGACTCAGTTCGTCGCTGTGGGGAGCACCAGTTTTGTTTGTCAAGAAGAAGAATAGAAGCATGAGAATGTGCATAGACTATCGTGCTCTTAATGAAGTCACCATCAAGAACAAGTATCCACTCCCCCGAATTGATGATTTGTTTGATCAAATGAAGGGAGTCAGAGTGTTCACGAAGATCGATCTGCGATCAGGCTACCATCAGTTGAAAATTTGTCCGAAGGATATACCGAAAACCTCTTTTTCAACATGATACAGACATTATGAGTTCTTAGTCATGTCCTTTCGTCTGACTAATGCCCCATGCATATTTCATGAACATGATGAATAAAGTTTTCATGCAGTATTTGGACAAGTTTGTCGTTGTATTCATTGATGATATTTTGGTTTATTCCAAGACAGAAGTAGAACATCCATGCTGAGCATTTAAGATTAATACTGGAGAAACTCAAAGAGCATCAGTTGTATACCAAGTTCAGCAAGTGTAATTTTTGGAAAAAGAAAGTTGATTTCCTTGGTCATGTGATGACAGCCGAAGGAGTGACAGTTGACCCCGAAAAGGTTAAAGCAGTATTACATTGGGAGCAGCCCAAGATAGTTACTTAGATTCGCAGTTTCTTGAGAATAGTAGGATATTATCGCCGCTTTATCAAAGGATTCTCGACAATTGCTAGACCTCTTACGCAATTGTTGAAGAAGGAGAAAAAGTTCACTTGGACCCCAGCTTGTAAGGAAAGTTTTCAAGAGTTGAAGAAACGTTTGACGACAATCCCAGTGCTAATTCTGCCAGATATTTGAAAAGATTTTGATATTTATTATGATGCTTCGCGTCAAGGATTAGGTTGTGTCTTAATGCAAGAAGGAAGAGTTGTCGCCTATGCCTCAAGACAACTGAGACCTCATTAGGAGAATTACCCTACCCATGATCTGGAATTAGCTGCTATAGTGCATGCTTTAAAGATTTGGTGTCATTACCTGATCGGTAATCGTTGTGAAATATACACAGAACATAAGAGTTTGCGATATATTTTCACTTAGTCTCACCTGAACATGAGGCAAAGAAAATGGTTGAAGTTGATAAAGGATTATAATCTTGAAATCCATTACCACCCTGGTAAAGCTAATGTTGTTACTAATGCGTTAAGTCGCAAGAGCTGCTGCAATAACTTGAAAGTAAAGGAGAATTGTCCAGAACTTCACGAGGAGTTTCAGAAGCTAAAGTTAGAATAAGTTTTGGTGGCCAAATTTAAAGCGAGAAGTCACAGGGTTTATTGCCTTGTGCGACATATGTCAAAAGGTAAAAACAGAGCATCAGAGACCAGTAGAGCCTGTGGCAACCCCAGAAGATTCCAGAGTAGAAATGGGAAGAGATCGAAATGGATTTCATTATCGGTTTGCTTAGGACTCAATCAGGTTACGATTCGATTTGGGTAATAGTTGATCATTTAACGAAAATTACCCATTTCTTGCCTGTCAAAATCACCTATTCTGGAGATCGCCTTACAGAGTTGTACATGTCAAGAATTATCAGTTTACATGGTGTGCCTAAGAAGATAGTGTCAGATCGAGGATCTCAGTTCACTTGTCGTTTCTGGTAGAGTCTACATGAACCTTTGGGTACTCATCTAAATTTCAGTACTACTTATCACCCTCAAACAGATGGACACACTGAAAGAGTAAATCAAATATTGGAGGATATGTTGAGAGCTTGTGCTCTAGCTAATGTTACCAGCTGGGATAAGAGTTTGCCATAGGCCCATATATAGAATTCTCAGACCAAATATTATTCAGGAAGCAGAAGACCAGATTACTATGGTCAGGGAGAGACTAAAGACAGCCCAGTCTAGGCAGAAGAGCTATGCCGACAATCGTCGTCGTGATCTAAGTTTTGAGCTAGAGGATTTTGTTTATCTTCGAGTTACCCCGCTCAGAGGTGTCAAAAGGTTTCATGCCAAAGGGAAGCTTTCCCCGTGGTATGTTTGTCCGTTCAGGATTGTGAGCCGTCAAGGAGAAGTTGCTTATCAGCTTGAACTGCTGCAGTCGCTAGCAGGAATACATGATGTCTTTCATGTCTCATAGTTGAAGAAGTGTCTTCGTATGCCAACAGTGCAAACTCCCTTGGATTCAATCGAGTTGAGAGAATATCTCACTTATAAAGGGCAACCAATCAAGATTTTGGATGTTGCAGAGCGCTAGACCAGAAGCAAGACCGTTCGTTTTTGCAAAGTTCAGTGGAGCAACCACTCAGAAGGAGAAGCAACGTGGGAACGTGAAGAAGAACTTAAAGCTGAGTTTCCTAACCTTTTCTCTAGCCAGCCTGAAACTCAGGGCCGAGATTCCTTTAAAGGAGGAAGGTTTGTAACATCCCAATTTTCCGAGCTTTAAAAATCTTTTGAATAGTTAGTAGTTGGAAAATTCACCCTTGAGATTTTATTTGAATTTTAATAAAGCTTAACATGGACTTTCAGTATCAAAATAATTTAATATGATTAATTTCAACATCAATAATTGTCAAAACTATTTTATTTGGATTCTATGGGCTTCGTTATATTTTCTAGAATTTTTCCGGGTTCATTTGCTATTTTCTAATCGTCATTTGCATTTTTTGTAATTTCTAAAAAAGAAAGACTATTAGATCTAAGAAAAGTTCATGGACCGAATCTTCCTTGACCTGGCCCATTCCTATGCCTTCAAGCCCACTTCCGCGCAGCCACGCCAGCCCGCTCCCTTGCTCCTCTGCCAGGTGGACCCCACCCTTTGTCGTCCTCCTCACCTTTGTCTTCACTCCGAGTCACCTTCAACCACCTTGCCTGTCGTGTCCAAGTTCCATCCGACAATGGCGTATCCAACCGAAGAATCCTTCGGTGATACGATTTCCAAATCCGTTGTAATCCCCGCAACCGATTCTACTCCTTATCTCCTTCCAAATTTATTTGAATTTCCTTATCTCGTCTCGTATCCGATTTGGACTCCACAGCTGATACACACCCTAGATGTCAGACCTCCAGGTGTGGAATACCTGAAGACCTTATGTGTGTACCGTACTAGTTCTATGATTAGTGGCTAGTGCACACATTCACAACATTTGACATTCACAACCATACATTCAATATATAAGGTAAAGCAAAATGATACTTAACTTAAGCGATTACAATATTCACATTACAAAGGCCAACCGGCCAAATGAGACTTAAGTGTCAGAAGTAACAGAGTAACAGAAATAGCAGCAGAAGATTAAAAGTGGTGAAAGTAAACAAATTCCAGCGGTGTGTCCATCCATACCCAAAGGCAACCGACAAGAAATAAATCTTAGATAGTCCCGTCACCGAATCCTCCGGTTCCAGGTGCGAAGAAAACGTCGTCTGGCATCGAATCATCTTCAAACTCTAAACAGCAACATAAGCAAGATTGAGCACTTGTATACTCAACAAGACTTGTAGTGTATCGCAAATGTTATATTAGATGCATGGCTATCAAAGGAAGAGGCTACTACACTAGGCAATTTTCAGCATAAAGCGATAATTTTCTGCAAGATATCATATTTAGATTCAAATGGCAGCGAGTAAGACATTTTAAATACTTAAATAACAGCAAAGTAACATATCATAATCCTCACATCAATCCATGATCACAACTCATAACAGTAAAGTAACAATTCAATAGTTCTCACATGAATCAATGATCACAAACTCATACCCTTCCCAAATGCTCCTAAACCCAAATATCATATTCTAACTGTGCCTGCTTTCTCACAAGTGATGTCCGTGACCAGGAACACGGCTATTCGAATAGATTAGTGACTCTGCAGAGTTTGTACAGCTTTACCCACATGATATGAATACCTTATAATGTCGCCATGCACTCTTCCGTAGGAGTGTGACTAAGATATCATAACGAGGTCTTTACAATGTCATGTCCTAACTATCAAACCACCCAAGGATACACCCCATGGCAGCTATCGTTCGCAGCTGAACCATGGGCGACCCTTGCAACAACATAAATAGGAAACACCACATGGCAGGTTATCATTCGCAATGAACCACGGGTGATCCTAGTAACGTCAATGGGAAACACATCATGGCATGCTATCGTTCACAACTGAACCATGGGTGTCCCTGACAACAACAACAATAGAAAACACCACATGGCAGGCTATCGTTCGCAACTGAACTACGGGTGATCCTAGTAACAACAATGGGAAACACACCATGGCAGGCTATCGTTCGCAACTGAACCATGGGTGACCCTAGTAACAACAATGGGAAACACACCATGGTAGGCTATCATTCGCAACTGAACCATAGGCGACCCTAGTAACAATGGGAAACACACCATGGCAGGCTATCATTCACAACTGAACCACAGGTGACCCTAGTAATAGTGGGAAACACACCATGGCAGGCTATCGTTCGCAACTGAACCATGGGTGCCCTTGACAACAACAATTAGTGGTTTGGTAGAAATAACACAATAAATTATTTGGTCAAGCCTTCGCCATAAATCCCGGTGTGTGGTTGCACGTAATACTTGATTCATCACATCACAGACTGGTCCTTAATTACCTAGATAGGGCTACACGAATCCGAGACAACCTCCCTTCATCAACCTATCACCCGTCCAAGCCCAACACAAAATACCCACAATACAACAAGTTCACAATAACCAGATTCAGGATCCAATCATATTCCTCAAATTAGGACATAATTCGATTCACACAATCCTCAAGTTTCAACATAATTCAATTCTCTTCGGCCAATGAACTAGCTCCATCAACCGCTTCCGACTACAACTAATAGCATGGCTAAGCATCGATTTATCCTACAATAGAAAATTTCCCATACATAAATATATCCTAAGTAACAAAGGAATAATGGGATATCAACATTCAAGGAAGGTAATGCAACAATTAGAAATTTAACTACTTCTACCCATAAACATAATTTCCAAAATAGCAATGCATACATACGGTTGCAAAACAAGGTATATTAAGTGGAATACTGGGATCAATATGATTGAAGGGGGGTGCTTGCCTTGCTCTTGCTTATACTGTTCAAAGAGTGAGGTCGCTTGATCATCGATAATCTTTGCTCGCGAATCCCAGCGTCTATTCGAAAGAACTAGAAACAAAACACAAATGGAGAAATAAATCCAACAGCCAGAAAATCCAAATATTTTTGTATATTAATACAAATAATGATTTTAGATGAATTTAGCAAAAAGATTCATTTGATTCCGAGTTCGTATGTAGAAATTATTAGCTTTTGATTTGCATCGATTTGTTGTCGAATTGTTACTGTTTCATTGAGGGTACCTTACCATGATTAGCATAGAAGGTCCAGCTCATGTTAATAGTTCATTTTGTTATTATTTCCTATTTATCGAGGAAATTCCATGTTGTTAAGTGTGTCCTTATCATAGTCATTATCATGACTAAGCTTATATTAAGGTACATCTAGTATATTAGGTTAACCTCTAACTAGAATCTATACTAAGATTATTTTTAGTTGACCTCCATTTTATCCTAGACATTAGTGATATTGGCTAAGTACATACTAATGATTTATAGTTTCTACATGCTTTTACCAACCTTTTATTAATTATCTTATTGACCTAGTGATAATATTGACATTACCATACCCATGATATATGGCTGACTGTTGTTTCTACTTATCCTCTAAATTCTTGACAATCCCTTTAAGAAGAAGTAGCTTATTAAATATTTTACCATCAAATGTTGTTGTCCCATTATTTAAGTGGAGATCTATTGTTTCAAAGATCATGTAACTCCTAATTGCTTCTGTGGACACCATGAGGATTTGCTCATTATCCTAGGTGATGTTACAATTGGCAATTTGGTTGAAGGTTTGTTGGAATTCTTGTTTTTCAGAATATTTCAGCAAGTGTCAAGATAATCGTTCATTCCGGCGTGTAAGTCGCAGTACGACCGCTGTGCGGTTGTACCGACTTTGAAAGGGCGGTAGTACCACAGTGCGGTAATACCGAAAGTTGCTTGGCGGTTGAAATTTTCCAGATAGCTTGTTTTTGGGGATTTTGGAATTTCTCCGAGAGCGGTACGACCGCAATGCTGAGAGCGGTACTACCGCTTCACCGGGAATGACTTGGCGGTAGTACCGCATTTGCATTGAATGATGATTCTTTCAAAGAATTGATTATGGGATAGGTTATATCCATGTTTTATCTTTGCATATGAGTTGCATATTGCATGTTTTGAGCTAACGTGGGTCAAGTTGTGAAGAACTTATTCCCGGAGACGATTTCTCTGTCTATTGCTGTGAAGGTGGCTTGCAGGTCAATGACGGTCAACGGCGAGAGGATCGGGACTAAGCTTGGAGAGCTGAGGTCCAGAACGATCATGGATGCCGGGTGAGGTCAAGTGGCTCAAGCGTGGCGCAGAATGGACGAGGATGACCGAACAGGCGATTCGGTGCGACGGGTTGATCAAGCGGCGCGGGGGTCAGTGCAAGTGCCTTGGAGGTTTCGATGGGATTCGGACGGGAGAGACTTGCCGACATGATGAGAGCCGTTGATCAACCTACACGTGGTGGAGCAGGCAATTGCTTTGACAGGATTAGACTCGGTCCGTGGAGAAGGATCGAGAAGGGGCATTTTGGTAATTTCACCAAATACCGGCTTTGTGACTTGTTGGCTAAACCGCGGCGCTTGGAGAAGCGGTTTAGGTCAATCGAAGACGAAGACGACGCTTTAAAATGCGTGCGTATGTTAACCCGCTGTGTGTTAGGGTTTGACGGGTGCCCTAAGTGGAATATTCCTATATGCTAGCCTCTAGTATAAATAGAGAGGGGGCTGCCACAACAGCCCCAAGCACTTCATTGAGAAAAACCCTAGGTTGTTTAGGGCTTAGGAGAGAAAGGAAGAGAGGTTAGGGTTCTAGGGATTGATTGATCGTGTGCTCATGTATTGAGTTGTGTCCTCCTTATTGGAGTGGCTGTAACCAGCAACAATCACGAATCAATCCATGGATGATTTTTCCAAAGTTGTGTTTCTTTGTGTTCTTTCTTCTTGTTTTATGATTTTGAGTCAATCTTTGATCCTTTGGTTTTGATTGATCTCTTGCCCTCTTCTACCTTGTTGTGATGTGTGGGAATACATCTATGGTCATCTAGATCATCCATCTCCCACGAGCAAGTGTTGGATCGAGTTTTTCGTTTTTGCTCGGTTTTGAACCCTCCTTCGGTAAAATAGAAAAATGTCAAAACTTTGACGTGAATCTTCACGATCGTCACTTGGAATAGGTTCTTAACTTCCTTAGGAAGGTATGTTTCAAATTTCGTGAAGTTTGGAGTTACGGTTCAAAAGTTACGTCGATGTTTGTTTTCGTTTTCAGGTTGTTTACTATTCATTCGACTGATTTTACTGTTCATCACGGTATGTCCGGCACTGTTCACGCGGTTGTACCGGAGTGCGGCACGACCGGCACTGTTCACGCGGTATGACCGGTATTGTTCGTCAGTACTGTTCATTAGGCTGATTTTTGTGTTTTTTTATCGTTTTTTTTGGGAGTTTGAAGGAGAATCAGTACAAGTATTTCGTTATGCATATATATATTGATCTTGATACGAAAAATTGATTAAGCTCCTATTCACCCCCTCTAGTCGCCTTTACGGTCCTACAACTTCTCTGTCCATTTGTTGGTCAAATAGCTACTAAGTTCTGTCGATATCTTTATCTACTAGACTTAGCTATTATCATGTGGTCTGAAATTTTGAAACTTCCATTAGTAGGTTACTTGTTTGTTCTTAGATCCTTCCGATCCTTTTAATCCTTTGCCTAAAGGAAGCTCTCTTTGATCATTTAGCTCACTAACCCATTGGTTGTTCACTATTGGTTTGGGACATACATATCACTATTTGATTTCAGCTTGTTTTGGTTGCTGCTAGTTAAATCTCCATTGGCTAAATGCATTAATGGAACTGCTATAGGACTTCGAGACAGACTCTGAACCAAGCAAGCTATACTAGTTAAAGTCTATCAAACTGAACTAACATTGGTATTGCCTAACAGGTTTGCAATCCGATTGAAACCAGCATCTCAACCCAAAGCTAAAACAGGAAACTTTGTAAGTAGTTTCTGAAATCAGGAAGCTTTTCTGAAAACAGGGATAACAGAACACTACATCTAACTTAAGTCAACAATACTAACTTAACTCTAATTGCTAACTCTCTGACTATCATTCTGTGCATTCATCATAAGTAATCCTCTAATTAAACATGTAACTCTAAGTTAATCTCCCTTCTCAAGTTAGCTACTCAGTGCATTTCTCACTTAACCTTCTAACTGAAAGAGCCACTTTAATTTCAGTTTCTTATCTAAGCACTTCTCTGTTCAACATCTTGCAACAGAACATTTTCCTGAAAAGTGATAAGTACTATTGGCTACTTCCTCCAGACTCACACTTCAATTTGGTTAACTCATTTGAATAACCTAACTGATAGCCACATTACTTGCTTGTATTAGATGGATTGATAATCAAGAGGGATTTCACTGACATTTCAGATTTCATTTAACACTTCTCTGATCAATCAATAGACAACTCCAACCATTTCTGAAATGAAGTGCTTATATCCAAATTTCTCTTAAAGCTCACACTTCAATTTTGTTTAAGCATTTGAGTGATTAATTAACTAATCACAATACTTAGCAAAAGTACTAATCATCCAACAGGGGGTTTCTTATTGTCAATCCATGCTCAGGGACAACATAAGGGCTGCTACAGGGGAGGCTCGGCCGGCTCAGTGCGGTGCATGTCGCCGGCGATGGGAGCAATGGCGGCGGCCGAGAGTGGCTAAAACGGATTGCTAAAGGGCCAAGGGAGCTAGGGGTGTCTTGGCGCTGCCGGAGAAGCACTGTGGCGGCGTGGCGACAGCAGGCGGCTGTGAGCTTCGGCCGAAATGCCATTTCGCAAGGTAGTGACGCTACAAGCTAGATAGCTCACGCACGGGTTACTACTAGGTTCTAGGAACTTACCCGTACAAGAAGCAGATACCAAGATGGCCTGAAGATCTCTGGCGGCTTTGACCGGCGGTGATGGCGATGGTGCTCACGTCTAGAAGGTAACCTAGGGGAAGAGAGGGAACGTGAGTGATCGGGGAGGTATGAGCATCTTAAGAGGGAGCTCAGGGTGAGTAGAACTGGGATAATACTCACCGAAGATGGCACGGCAATGGAGTTAGGGTCTTTTGACCGGAACCGAGGAAGAGGGGGGATTGCGGCGAGGCCCTGTGAAGCCAAAGTAAAATCAAGTTACGGGAAATGTCGATGGTGGCCTAGAACATAACATGACGCAGTAGGGAGAAGATGAGGGTCACTGGAGTAGCCGGAGTGGCGAGGTAGTGCCGGTGGCGCCGTCAGCCGAAAAATGAAACTTGTTTCCTTTGTGGTTTTTGGTTCGGTGAGAAGGAGAGGGGAGGTAGAGGGATTGCTTGAGATGGTAAAGAGGAGGTAGAGGGAGCTTGAGGTGGCCATATATAGAGGGGAGGCGATGAGCTCGCGAGTGAGAGCCGGTATGGGCGGCGGTGCGCTCGGAGCACAGACGCACGGGAATGGGCCGCTGAGAGTGTGGTTGTCGGACGCGACCAGCAATTAAGAGCGCGCGGGCGATGCACGCGAGGAGGAGCCAGGGCAGGTGGCACACTGGTGAGGGCTGCATGGCGCGCACGGCGAGCTGGAGCGGCATGGGAGCGGGGCTGCGCTGGCGCTGCAGCGCCGGCTGCGTTGGGGAAGAACCCTGCGGGTGGGACCAGCAGTCAGTGAGAGGGGAAAGGTGCGGCGCCGAGATGGTCCATTGGTCCGGTGGCAACCGGGTGTGCTAGACCAGAGGAACAGTGGGAGGAGGAGGGTATTAGGGTTTTATTTTCTGATTTTCCTTTAATTGAGAATGGTTGAGTTTTTAGGAACTTGTTTGACCTAGCAAACTAACTCCAAAACTTCTGAAAATTTTAGGGGACACTTAGGTTATAGTGTAGATCCTTGTGTAAATTTTCTATGGTTTTTCTAGTAATATATTTTTCTTCAGAAATCTTTCAAGTTCATGTTGTAAGTACTTTTATTGTATAACTTGGGTAAATTTGTAAAGCACGTCTTAATTAATCCCCTATTTCATTACCCGTATAAATTCACCAAGTTTAGATTCTCATTTATTATATTTTGTTTCAAGTTGTTTTGATCCTTAGTTTTATATTTCTAGACTTTGATTCTTAATTTCTTTATTAGACAAAAAGTCTTTCAAATAAATCCAGGAAAACAAATGTCAACCAAACCCATCAAAAGTTTTAGAAAGTTCAAATTTTTACTGACTTCAAAATAATCCAAGTTTTCAGGCTGTTACACTGGACTCGCCTGAGGCCTATAAATAGGACCCCTAGGATCATATCTACGCCCGTATCCCAAAACCCCAAACCGCTGCACCTATAGAACCCTAGCGCCGTCGTAATCGGAGAATTAGGGTTTCCAACCGAAGCTTGTTTTCTTCGAATTGCGCCATCATCCTGCCGCCTCACCGTCATCTTCGCTGTCACCCGAGCTACCTCCAACATCGCTTCACGACCACAAGACATCACTGGTGTTCATCGTCACCAATTCCGACGAACTCTGATGACCTCTTGTGCCAATACCAGTACCAGTATGTGCGCAATAACCTGTTCTACCCAGTGCACGCATCCGTCGTCGGTGAAGCGCCGCCGTTCACCATTTCCAGACTAACCTGAGCCTCGTTGTCGTCTTGTCGACATGTCCTGCCACATCAACTCATACCGCCCCGTGTGCTAGCTTGGTCGACCACGTCAGCGCTTGTGTATCGTGTCCGAACCCTAACCCAGATTTGATCTGGTGTAAACCCAGTCCACCATGCACCGTGTCTATGCCATGTGGGGTCCACCAGCAAGATCACTATCCCATGAACCCGAACGCTTATGACCAGGTGGTCGTGGCTTCTGATGAGGACATCAACCCTAAGGATGCAACCACTGCTTCGACCCGCTGCACCGCATCCTCTACTTCAACCACATCTTCTCCGATAGGACTTTCGATTACTGCACTGCCATATTCCCTAATTGGATCGAGATACTTCTATTCCTACGAGCTGAGTTACGTCTTCATGCCATGTTGTTACGTCTACATGCCAAAGTGTTGCATCTGCATGCCACGGTGTTGCGTCACCAATTGTTGGCCCATAGGCTTTGTAATGAATGGGCTGATTTAGCCCATATGGCCCGTATGGCTGACCACCTAGGGTTTTTGTACTATTCATATGGCACTATTCACACATAAACAGTACACACGGATCCCCTTCCTTCTCCTATACATAGTGGCCGCCACCCCTCTAATTCCTAGGGTTTTGTTGATTGAAGTTTAGCTTTGCTACTTTATACTCTGTCCTCTTGTTCGGCGAGATCAACAACGATATTGTTCTTCGAAACCCCACTTATTAATACAATTTCAATTCCTATTTGCAATTTTAGATTGTGTTTTATCTTGTTCTTGCGTGCTTCTTCAGTGTATGTAGGAATTGATCTTCGTGATCAGGTCATCCGGGTATTCATGCACGGTTGATAACAACTTGTCAAGTAGTTTAACGATTGCGTGGTTTCGAGCCTTGCGAGTTCGTAGCAAGGATCGTGAGAATTGAGTGACTTCTACCAAATTTATCTTCTCATCAAAAGATTGGGCCAGAACAGGACCTTTGTGGTTCATCAAGTGGTATTAGAGCTACAGTTCATCGGTAAGAATTTTTTTCCTATAGTCCACAAAGCCACAAAAATAGGCTGGGGTACTGTTCACGTGCGTGAATAGTACCGTGGGTACTGTAGCATTAGGATTAGGAAAGGATTACCTTCCCCAATAAGAATATATATTTCCCTAGATAATTGATTAGTTTCCTTGTATAGGTATTAGTTAATCGGCAAGTTATCTATTAGTTAGGAAAGTTATTATTAGATAGGATTGTTAGAGATATGTTTCCTTAGAGATTATTTCTTAGTGATCAAGTCGGATCATCCTTATAAAAGAGGTAACATGTATCAATTATCAATCAAGTGAGAAGACAAAGAAATAATAGTTCATCCCTGTCTATGTCTATCTTCCTCCTCTAAAGTCTCTCCCCCTTCAAGTCGTTGCCGCCCGGCCGTCCTCCTGGTGGTGTTTACCCCGTAATGATCTAAGATAATTACATTTGGTATCAGAGCAGTCGATCCCTTCCCACGACTTATGCTACCATTTGGTATCAGAGCGGTCAATCCCTTTTCCACGACTTCTGCTACCATTGTACACAGTCATACAAGGCGTACAGGTAACATTAAGGTTTACAACACTAGTATTCGGTATAACATAAACAAGTGGCCAGCAGCCACTAAATAAAAGTTTTGCAGCGGAAGCAAAGTACAAATAGCAAAAAGACCACCAAGTGTGCCCCATCACCCACAGACAACTGAGTGGAGGTAGAAATAGTGTCACTCGTTAACGTCACCCTGATCGGCGCTAACGGGTAGTTCATACACATAACTGTCCTCACCTGCAACAAGTGGTGAAAGCACCTAAGTACAAAAGGTACTCGCAAAACTTACACAAAACTACAAAAAAAAAGTGCTTAGTAGAACCTATCCAAAGGATTAGAATTTGTACATGCTTAACGCTGACAACAGGAAGGTTGTAATGGTATTAGTTTTTACATAAAGCAACACATCTTATACCTACACTTACTGTTTTCTGTAAAGTCCATTTTATAAACAAGTTTGGACTAAAACAATGAGTAAAAAAAGAATTTAACTACAACAAGACAATGTCAAAATGGCTGCCCACTTTGAGTAAACAACAAGCATGAATCACCCAGTTCATGCCGCACATTCCTAAGAATAACTATACTTTGTTGTCCATCAAAACGAGTGTTATCCGTAACCGTGGACACGGCTATTCGAATAGTTTTAACCCTGCAGGGGTGTACATCTTTACCCACATGACCTGATTATCCCGTAAGCCTCCGGATAATAGCACACTTCCTTTGGTATGCCGGCCGGAGAAATCAAGACCCAGTATTTTTCAACAATAACACCTTATTGAGTTGAATCACCTATGCGATACCTGATCCCGTTTAGTACAAGTTTCTGAGAGAACCTACTAAGCGGGGCATGCAAGTTGTGCCGAGAATGCCACCCAATTGACAGGAATTAAAATGACAGAAAGTAGAATTGTGCTTCCCTGCACATATAGAATTGCAATCAGAGCCCTAAGAACATATATGCGATGGAACACATATATATCCTCACACCACCAGTTTCCCAACTCAATAAGATCTTCCCCTTACTTAACCAAGCAGTGCCCATACACCGCTTGTGAAAATACGTAAGGTACTCAAATTGATAGGTCAAAATTTGGTCCTTAACAATCCAGACAAGACTACCACATTCCTAAAATCTCGTGCACGAAGGCACCATCACTAGCAACCACTTGTCCAGATCAAACCAAACTGAACAAATAAACCAAGGTTATAAATCAAAAAGTGTTTTCCAGGTTTGACAAGATAAGCTTGTCAAACAACTAACGTTCTACTGACTTGCATGGCTAAGCAAAAATCTAGAGACCAAGTATTACAACACAAGATTACTACCTTAAGCTCAAGTGTATGAACAGATTAAAGGTAAGCAACAAATATTGGGATATAGCTAGCTAAACTCACAAATTATTGATACGTCAAAATAGCCTGCACACAGGTATCACTGCATTTCAAAACACTAAAGTATCAAAACTGGGATCAACATAGTGCAAGAGGATGCTTGCCTTGGTAGTAAACCACTTGTTCAGGTCCTTGGAAATAAACCACTTGTTCAGATTCTGGAACCTCAGGAATACTTTCACTCACGTCGGGAAAACCAGAATCTAACGAAAAAGAGCAATAAGAAATGAACATCAAGAAAATACCAGAATACTGAAAAGATGCATGCTCAAAGTTACAAGGGATTTAAATAACAAAATACTTATGTTTGAAAATATTTTCAGTAAAGAAAGTAATCCAGATTTATCAAATACTAGCACTAACCGACAAGGATTAAAGACTAACTACAACTACGGCTCTGGTTGGAAAATCCGACAACAGAGCAATATTTATCAAGAGCTTTCTTGGCAAAATGCTGGAGCTGTGATCCAAGGCGATGCTAGGTAAAGATCAAAATGGATTCACAATAGTGCAATGAACCTAAAGATGGTAGGAACATCGTCGGAGTTTGACCGGAGCGGCGACGCGATAAGAAAAACAGTGAAGGTTCAAAATACGACAAATGTGGCTATGCCGATTTGAACGCACAAAGTGCAAAAAGACTTTTGCTTAAGCTAATAGGGTATCTAAAGAGGCTATCTGAGCTGAGATGGTGGTCGGAGAAGCTCTAGAGCTCGCCGACGATGAGAAAGACCGAAACGACAATATAGAGAATCACGGTGACAAGATGATCTGAGCAAGGAATCAAAGAGTGAGTGATCAAGTTAGGTCATTTAGGCCCATAAGAAGCTCCTAGTGGAAAGAATTGAGAAATGGCTCACCCTGCTGGAGTTGGAGACGAAAGGGATGATTTTAGCCGAAAAAGGGGAAACTTCAAAATCCAACAAACCTGTTGAATCAAAGATGAAATTAATTGAGGGGTTTTGCTTAGTATATCCTAGAACATGCTATGACGCACAAAAGATACGCAGGAGCTCACCGGAGCGAAGAAATCCACGGCGGCGATGCTCTGGGCACGCTCTGGACAACCCAAGGACAAGCTCACGTTCTCAATCTATGAGTAATGCCAAAAGCTTCCCTTAACAGGATGAACAAGGCATTAAGAGATGGATAAAAGCATAAGAATAGAGGATACGCCGGAGAGAACGAGGAAGAAAATCACTACGGTAACAATTTGGCCGAGAGAGAAAATGAGGGTTTTTATAGCCATTTCGTCGTAGAGAACAAGGACGCTCGTGCGTGGCAAAAATGGCAGCAAAACGATGCCAAGTGGCAATTGCATACTGCGAAAATGCGATGCAACGCCACCTCAACGTCGATGTGCTCGGCGCTGGCGAAATGGCGCGGTGAAGATGAAGTTGAGTCACTGACTTGTGGGCCATGGCTGTCAGTCTCAGCCACAACGATGCGATCAAGAGTGAAAAGATGCGAACGGTCCGATCTAGAATCAAAGGTCCAGATTGAAAACACTGTTCGGGGGTCCGAACGTTTTAAATCCATGTGGACAGTCCGATCTAGATCTAACGGTCTAAGATCAAAGCGCGTTCGGATGGTCCAACGTCTCACTTGATCTGGACTGTCCATTTTAAATCAGATGGCCCACGCGCGAAGGGCTTCACCCTTAAGGAAGCGCGCGGTGCGATTTAATCTTACGGCCCAGATCACTTGAGAGTGGTCATGGACGGCTTAGATCTCTTGAGAGGAGGTCCTAGACGGCTCAGATCACTTGAGAGGAGGTCCTGGGCGGCTTAGATCACTTGAGAGGAGGTCCTGGACAGCTCAGATCACTTGAGAGTGATCATGAGGATCACAGAGGTGGTCTTTGCAAAATGACCAAGAGGGTGGTCGTGACCAAGGGTGGTTTTGACCAAAAAGGGTGGTCTTTGCAAAAAGACCAAGTGGGTGGTCTTTGACAGGTCCACATGGTAGCTCGTGGAGAGGTCCTGGGGAGATCCTCAGGAGTGCTCCTGGGGTTCTGACTAAAAGGAACACGCGATTGGATTTAAAATCGACGGTCTAGATCGCATCATTTTGATGATGATATTTCGTTGTTGTGACTTGTTTGTGAAACTCTTTACTTGTATGGTTATTCTAAAGTTGTCCTAGTCGGAGTTCATGTGAGGACACACGTGAATGATGGATTAGCACATGTATCGGTTGATGACCATGTTTCACGAGTCATAGACATGGAGATGTCAAACCAATAATGTGGACACATGTTTAGAACATGGGGTTGGACCGACCAACATGAGACATAGCTTTTATACTTATGGTTCTCTCTACACAATGTGTACGCCTTGTCCTTAGACACTCGAGATTGTCGCATGTACTTGAGATGTGAATAGACCTACTTAGGGGCTATCAAACGCTACTCATGAATGCGGGTAGTTATAAAGGTAGCTTCGGGTTTGTCATGAAGCATCTTTGCGAGGCATGGTCATCGAGATGGGATTTGCCCTCTCTACGAGAGAGATATCTCTGGACCTCGAGTGATCGGATCCGTAAATGCATGGCCATGCTACTTAAGGTTAAGAGTTAACCTAGTAAGGGATTCGGATCACGGGATCGAAAGAGTGGTCGACTTGGAGCTCGACCAATATCGTGAGGCAAAGGGATTGGCATGTACATAACGTTGTGATGGTTCGTCCGATATGATCTTTACGTGCGTTTAGGAGTTGGCACGTCTTGCTAGAGGTCGCTACCAACTATTGACCAAGTATGTGTACTTGCGTCATGTCTAAACATACGTGAACCTATAAGGTCACACACTTAGGTGAAGCCTAATTCGGATTGGATCCGAATAGATCGGGCATTGAGTCCTAATGGGCCTCTATTCGTAGAAGCCCATTATAAGGACGATCTATAAAAGGAGGAGCACACCGGTTAAGGTTGAGTTTTCATGACATCCCCAAACCCTAGCCGCCACCCTCCCACGCCCTGTTCGCATCTAGTAGTCCGGCGCGTCGCTTCCTCCCGTGCGATGGTTTGTTAGAAAATCGAAGTAGTACGACTACTGCGGAGATTGCGTGGATTGTTTGGATGGTCGCAGTGAATGTCCTAGTGTAGCCTACCCGCATCTCGTTAGAAAATCGATTGCGTGGATTGTTTGGATGGTCCGAATTCAAAATCGAACGACTCACGTGCAACTAAGGGTTGGCTGAGCCCTAAACGTGACAAAGCCAGCGCGAAAGACACAAGGTTGGACTAAACCAAGTTAGTTCGAGTAGCTACAGTGCCAAGAGGCTCGGTCTGGGGCTAAAGTCAACTAGAACTAAAATAAAACTTTGAGAGTTTGACCGGAGGTTTAAAAATATCAAATAAACTTATAAAAATATGAAATTTTTCAGAGAAACTACTGGGATGATATAGATCCCAAATAAAATTTTATAACCACTGCTCATGGTTTAAATTCTTTGATTGAAGAGGTTTAAATAGAGAACAAAGATTTTTCTTAAGGAGTTCTCTTTTTCAAACTATAAGTTTGATTTAAATTTGAAATACTCAATTGCAACAAATTGCGCAAGTTACCTAAAATGTCATGTATGCTCATGAAATGCATATAAATACCCTTTTATTTAAAATGGGGCTGTTACATAAAGAGCCCATAACGGATCCAATCCTAACTCATTTGTTCTATCCCGTTAAGTGTGTGACCCTGTAGGTTCATGCGTAATGTTGTGACTTGAAAACTCCTTTCCCACCACAAGTCGTTAGCAGTTCCTAGCAGGACATAACAATTCCCGAATACACATAAATATTATATCGGATGAACCTTATGCAATATGATCTGTGACCAGATCCTTATCACTAGGGATGACAATCGGGCGCGCGAGCACGGGTAGTGCTTGCCCATACCCATGCCTGCGGCCCTGATTCCCCCCACGGGCATGCCCACGAAGGGCAACAGGTGAAGAACCTCGCCCATGCCCATCGCACGCAGGCATGCCCATGTACCCGTCACAACTACTCATCGTCATCATTAGTCAAGACTCCATCCCCCCATGAATCGCTCAAATCAAGTGAAACAAGGCAAATAACCCAGAAGAACATGCAAGCTAGACAATCACACGTGTAAATAGCATGCATATTCTTACTTTCTTGTAGATGCAGGAACATCAGAGTTGCTTGCCATGGCTACCTCGCTTCTGTTCTTTTTGTGAGACTAGCAGTAGCCAGTAGGGCAGGAGACGGTCTTGGAATAGACTAAGAGTTGGGGAGGTTCCAGTACATGTTGTATATGTTGCTAGACTGAATCTCGGAATGGACTAAGAGTTGGGGAGGTTCCAGTACACTACATCTACTGGAACAGGCAAGTCAAAATTCGGAGTTGAGATGGAGTCAGTGGAGTGGGTAATAAGTAAATCGCACCTAGCTGTCACAAGGTTGCAGGAAGGTGGTCTCGTCTGGTTGGCTCCGACTGTAGATGCAGTTGCTGTAGCAATTGCCGCCATGGAAGGAGATCTTACCGCAGGGCGACATCTTACTTCCTTCGACGGTAGCGAGGAACGCGAACGGCGAACACCTCTGACATGTCCTGCCCACAGCGGCCGGCTCCATGCCTTCACCTTCCCCACTCCGGGACCCCCTCCTCTCCCTCCCCCTCTGTGGGTGGATCTGGATCTGGAGTTCTGGGGATAGGCGGCGGCGGCCACTAGAGGGAGGGAGGGAGGCGAGCGGCGATCACGGGAGGGAGGGAGGCAAGCGGCGGTGGCAGCCATGGGATGGAGGGAGGCGAGTGGCGGGAGGTGACCACGGGAGGGAGGCGAGCAGCGGGAGGCAACCTCGGGAGGGAGAAGGGAAGGATTGGGGATGGATTTGGGTTGGGTCGGGACTTGGGGATGTTAGCGAGAGCAGCTGATGGAGCTACACAAGATGAGGTGGATGGCCCATCTGGCGGTGTGATCGATGGGTAAACGGGCGTGACGGGCACGGGTAGAGCTCACCCATGCATGCGCTCATTTACCCGATGGGTAGAGGATTGCCCCTATTTTTATTCCCGTGGGCAAAAAAAGCCCCCCATACCCGGTTCCATTAGGGTAATTGCCCGCGAGCACACGGGTAATCGGGCATAATTGTCATCCCTACTTATCACTTACGACCAGCTCATATCTCCATACAACTAGTTCATATTTAGTTATGACCAGATAGTGATAATGTTCAACTAGTTTATGTATCTGGTCAGACTGAACGACCAGTTCGTATCTGGTCAGACTGAACGACCTGTTTGCGTATTCTCCATTTACCTCACAACATCTGGTTGAACTCCACATGAGATATTTTGTCATCCATGGACTATTCAATACTTTCTCGATCAAATGATGGCTGGATAACTTCATGTGGTCGACTCTTCGATCACTAGCGGTACGGTCATGCACTTTCTTTATCCGACCACATCGAGGGGCCCAGAGATATCTCTTCTGTTATGTTAGGAGGGAAAAATCATATATCCAACTAGTCACATCCCTCTGTATTTTTCATAGCACACCCGAAAGCTACCTTTATAATTACCTTGTTATGAAGTAGTGTTTAGCAACCCTTAAGTGTACTATTACACATGTAGAAAATCATGTTGATCTCAATTCTAAGGATTATACATCATTATCGCTTGAGACCAACTGATGACACATAAAATCGTAACAATCTTAATAGTATCTCAAGGTGGGCCAATCCAAACATCATGTTCTCTAACATGTGTTCACATTATTGATTCAATATCCCCATATCTATGACCAGTGAAATATGGTCATCAATCAATACATGTGTTGGTCGATAAGTCACTAGTGTTCCGACCAGTGACATCGGACTACGGATACATTTAGAATTACATCATATAAGTTAAAAAGCTTCACCAACAAGTCACATACTTGTTAATCTTTATAAATGATAATTCATCTAAGGAATATATATATTATATAACTCATAAAAATAAACGTGATACAATCATCTCTATGATTGCCTCTAAAACATATCACCAACAGTTGTTAGCTATGACTAGGGGCTGGAAGCAAGTTGGTTTCTGTACTTGGATTATTTGAGAAATAGCTATGCAAAATTCGTTTGTCTATCTACAATAAATTTTACATAATCTATGAGAACTAGAGAACATAATTGATTTTTCCTTCTATATGACAACATCATTAAGCATTTTACAAATGAACTTTGGAATTTAAAACCTCAACTGTTGGCCTACTACTGCTCTCTGCTGAGTCGTGCGTCCGTCGCTACTCGCTCCACACACCCCTCCATCGTTGCCTGGCCGGCCCGCTTGGGCTTGCTCACGTGCATGCGTACTTCGCACAATCACACCTCCACTCGCCAACCCACCCCACCCCCTTCGTTGTCGACTCACCCGAGAAGGAGCACTGAGAACAGAGCACGAGAGTCGCTAAGTCGGGATGGCAACACTACAACAGGTCAGCAGTGAACTAGGAATTGGAGAGGATTAGGGATTTGAGGAATTAGTCGAATTCAAGTCTATCCCATGGCGAGTTGGTCTGGTGCAACCGAGTGCAAGAATAGGCCTTATGACATGGAAATATTATGGACCAAACAACCCAATTCTCCCCTCCTATCTTCTTCGACCTCATAGCTCTGTGCTTCCTACTTCTTGTGCTTATGGCGACCGATGTTGTGCCATGAAGGGCACCAAAAAAATAGCTCCGGTCCAGGGGGTACCAGGGGAGTGGCGGACGGAGCCTGTGCGCTAGCCCCCTTGCGCCCCCTGTTTTGTCCGCCACTAGTCACCATGAACTACCTTATCTCCCACCTTGGAGAAAAAAAATGCAAATTTGACTATGTTACATTGGGACGTTAAGGATAATTAGAAAGATGATATATGTGGTTCGGTCTCATCGGGACACATAACCCCAATGGAACTATACTGATCCGCCCTTGGCGGGAGGTGGTAGATTGCGGCAATGGCCGTGAGAGAGCGTGAAGTGGACATAGTGGTGGTGGTGCTTGAGGTTGCCGAGGACAGAGGGTAGGAGTAGCTCGAGCATCATCTCTGCGCGCTCAGAGAAGTGGCATAGGAAGCGGAACATGATTCCGCGGATGTACTCGTTGGGGCAGTGGCGACGCCACCATCCGTGCTTATATGTGCTCGATCATGGGCTCCCCCGCCGGACTGCTCGGACCCCCTACCACTTGGGTTGTCATGCGAGGGCGGAGCTGTGGAGGGCACGCAGCGGCGGCAGCAGCCAGCAGTGACTAGGTGGGTCTATCCAGCGAGATGCGGGCGGAGATGATGGCGAACATCACGCAGCTCGAGACGTGCAACCCCACGCCGACACCCACCAAGGCGCTCACCCTCCTCAACAACAATTGGATCCTTGCCCACCGAGCATTGGGGTGCTCCAGGTTAGGTTCTGGTAGACGAGGAATAAGAGGACGCGAGGTAGAGGAGGAGGAGCTTCTGGATGGTGTGGTCCTGGGAGGTGAGGACATAGCGGAAGACAGTGATGAAGAGCTGCGGGAAGGTCTCACCGTTCAGGAGAAGCATGACGTCGCGCTTCATGGTCGCCACCTTGGCGGCGACGTCTCTGCGCTGCATACCTGCCGTGATCTCCTTCGCAATGGTGGCAGAGCCCTTGCAGTCAAAGTGGACCTGCAGCGTGCACGGCTTCTCCATGGCGGCGGTGGTGGGTCTGCGGGGAGAGGCCGATGGGGCCACCGGGATCTGGGAGGGAGCGGGAGGAGGGAGGAGTGAAGACGCCGCGCCTCCTATTTCCTTCGCGTTCGTTCGTTCGGCAGGGAGTGGGCGAGTTTGGGCCTTGAAATGGCTTTGTGCCGGTGGTCACATGGGCTTCACAATTCGAGACGAAAACATCTTTTGCTCCTGCATGCTAGTACATGTCTACCAGTCCCAACTCCCAAGATTGCATAGAATTTAAAAACAACAACAATCCTAAGATTGCATAACATTAATAAAAAAAAATCGCATAACACCCTTTTTCAATCACAATCAGTATTACATACGTACGAATGTGTTGAAGTCTTAATTTGCTCTGACTCCTGAGACATGTCCTCCTCTCTGAATTTCTGAAAACGTCCTTTCCTCCTTAAAGTTCAGCGCGCTTTCTAATTCTACCTGACTGAATCTGTTTGCAATGCTTAATCATCTCTCGTGCAACTCAGAATATATTGCGTGGATGCGTACGGCAGACAAACCACATGGAATCTATCTCGATCTTGTTTGCTCCTCCATTGAAACAACTTAAAACCGCATGCGTGAGAAGACGACTAGCTTGATCCACACAATCAAATTCAGATCTATATTATTTTCAAACCCCGGTACAAATCGAATAAATAGGCAACATATACAAGTACAAAAGTAATCAAATATGTCAGGTGTAATAGGTGTATAACACTCCCTACTCAACTACTAGTACTTCAATAAATTACGTGGGAAAATCTCGTAATTTAGGCACACGACAATGCGAACAGCTACAGCGCCATGTGCATGTGTCACAGTTTTTGCACCGCAAAGAGAGCGGTGACCACCAGTGCCATGGCCAGACCAGGCCCGAGTCCGGCTAGAGTCCGACTCGAACCCGAAGTGCTACTGCTCGGCTCGTCGTCCGAAGCAGCCGTCGTGTCCGTCGTGGAGACGTTCTTGGGGTGGCTGAAGTCGAGGACGGGCGCCGTGTCGGCGGCGGCGCCGGGACCGGCCGCCGGCACCGGCGCCTCGGCGTCCGCCGGCCTGAGGTCCGGCGGGAGGCCCTGGCCGTGCGCGACGGTGATGGCGAATCGCTGGCCGTTCTCGCACTGTTCGCCGTCGTAGTTCCCGGAGAAGAAGTAGGTGGGTCCCTCCTTGAGCAACGGCACGGCGACGGTGACGGCGTCCTTGCTGAACTCCGGCGCGACGGCCGACCACTCGACGGTGTCGTCGGGGCCGGAGTCGTTGTAGTCGCAGCTCTTGTACAGGGTCTGGTTCCGCGTTTGCACCACCGAGTGGTTCTTGTCCGTGTTGAATACTGCAGCAAGCAGGACGCAGTGATCGATAAGAACATGTGAGAATTATAAACTTTCGACGAAAGATTTGGAAGAAAATTATCAGAATTAGTTGTCTATTATTGTTTTTTTGTATCACTGATCGTTGATTAGTCACAGCCTCACAGGATTGTTCAGTTGGGTGCAATTATAATTATGATGTGCTCAGTGCAACCACCAGCTAGTCAGCAGGTGCATGCAGGAGCTTGCAGATAAGACTGCGGTTGTGATGTTCTTGTTGCTGGTATTAGTGCGTACTGATGACATACAAGACCATGGTACACTGCAGTACAAGCACATTAGGTAAATGTAAGTGGCATATTATATGGGAACCAATTCAACCTTTCCCACATACATATACTAGTGAACTCAAATACAGGTTTGGGATCTCAATGAGATCATGTTGGATATATATGTTATCCAGCGAATAAAAGAACTTTAGTCATTGTTGTTCTAACTTGCAATGATAGCATGCATCCGCAATGGCATAGAATTTGAGATTACCACCCCGATTAGACAACAATCTCCGTGGGTCTCTCTGTTTTTTGATGGTGATTGAGAAGCGACCAGGAAGTAGTATCAGGTTGCACCTTTCCCCACAAGCCATGTGCATGAGGAAGTTGGGAAAGGTGTGACTACTTTTGACACCCGCAACGAACGATCGAGAGGAATAGATTCCCAAGCTGATTGAGCTTGGCAAAGCAAACTGGGCCTAGAACTCGAAAGATCATGGATCATCACCTACTCATGTCAGTTAGCGGATCAAAAAGAAGACAGCACCGAGTCTGCAGCCCCTAATAAGCGCTTAACTTGCATGCGAAGCACTCAACCTAATTAAACATTTTCAGCCCTTAGCATGTCGCACCGACAGTCTTGGCTTTGACATGTTAATTGTTTATTAAATTAACCATGTACTGTGCTAACTTGCTAACTCGGTCTCCACGTAATTAGCTGTTGGAGATGAGATTTGCAGATTAAACGTACTAGCTGAAACGAGTATATATAGCTAGAGCAGGGTTTTGTTACCGGAGGTGGCTGGTATGGCCGAAAAAGGAAAATTTCGGCCGAAATTTCCAAATCAAAATTTGATTTTTTTTTCCGGATTTTAAATTTTAAAATTCAAATTTGAGTAAAATTCAAGCAAATTCAATTTTTTGGACAAAATTCATCCAAAACAATTTTTTGGACCGGTTTGTATCCCCCTTAGCACCGAAATTTCCGATTTTTGCCGAAATTCGGAACCTGAGCTAGAGCTGGTTCATGGTGTCTTTGAAAATGACTTCAATTTTGGTGTTACTCACTAATCACTATCAATAGCGCCAAATGATGGAAAATTTGGCCACAATTAAAAATAACCTCGCAATCGCAACATGCCAACGTACTGTGGCAGTTTGGTTGCTCCGCATATATATAGGCACAAAATTAACCATCTGAAACAAGCAGGTATATACAAGGTCACTACATGCAGGCTCACAGAAACCACGCCAAACTCGCGAGAAAATTAACCTCATGCGCGCATGTATCAAGTAGCATAGATCTATCATTCAGCAAGAAGTTAATTAGTATTAATAGAAAGCAAAGACAAGGCTGCAGGCTAGGAACTATTAGTAAAGATGGAGGCAGCAGCTATATATTCATGTACTCACTGAGGAAATCTCCGAGGCTAAAGTTGTAGGCGTCGGCCCAATCCTGGTAGTCGACCCCCGGCAGGGTGAGGCCGTCGTACCAGCCCTTGTCGTCGCCGACGGTGTAGTTCTTGTACGCCTCGGCGCGCGGGACGGAGGCGGCGCTAAGGATGGCGACCACGGCGAGGAGGAGGCATGATCGCAGGAGGGGGCCGCGGCGCCGGCCGGGGAGCAGCATTTGGAGGTTGCCTCCTGGGGAGGAGATTCTCTTCTGACGATGATGCCCCATGTGTATGCAGCTATCTTTTGGGAGTTGGGAGCTGCAACTTTAAGTGATGGAGACGAAGAGCAGTGGCGTGCCTCGTTTTATAGTGCCATGTTACAAAACGGACACGCGCTTCCCGTGTATTACAGGAGTAGTGCCACTGGCCGGTTCAGCAGAAGCGGCGAAGTGGCGAGACGATGGGCAAAAGTGCCACAGACGGAGGGGGGCAATCCGGGTACGTCCTAGCACCAGCGCACCAGGGTATTTTGTTGTGCTGGCCACGGCGATGTGTGTCGGCGGCATGTGAGGCTGATGGTTGAGACTTGAGAGGAGATGGGGTGTCGGTTGCGGCGTCCCGTCATTGGATCCGCTGCACGCCACCTCGTCGATTCGTTCCCCTCCACATCCACAGCTGCATAGTGCATCAAGGAAGGTGCAACAAGTGATATACACGTACGTACACCCCAGTTTCAGCGCAGGTTCAGAGGAATTTGCTCCGGTATACCGTATACGTACATTACCCCTAGTTCTGAGTCAAAGTTGTGGATTGTGATGGAAACATGCCGAATTTGTACTGTGTTTTTGTACTGGACAAATTGCGATTTTCTTCAAATTTTTGGCTAATCTAGTGCGTTTGCGTTTCGTATTTGTAAATCTAACAACGCAAAAATCGTATTTGCAAAAATAACACCGTTGGCATATAGTCACTGTGCGCCAACAGCTGCCATGCCAAAACGTGGCGTTGGCGGACGGTCACTGTGCGCTAACGCCCCTCACGCCGCCATGTGGTGCGTTGGCGCACGGTGGCAACGCGCCAATGCCCCGTGCGCCGACACGTGTCCACACAAATTTAATTTAATTCATTTTTACAGCTTAAAATTCATTCTTCAGCGACACATATCAGCGCACGGGGCGTTGTCACGTTGCTACCGTGTGCCAACGCACCACGTGGCGGCGTGAGGGGTGTTGGTGCACGGTGACCGTGCGCCAACGGTGCTATTTTTGTAAATACAATTTTTGTATGATTAAATTTGTAAATACGGGACGCAAATGCGCTAAATTAACAAAAAAAAAATCATTTTTCTTCCGATGCATCATGCATACGGCTAGTGTACATGCATACAGAGAAGTAGGTTTTTTTTGTGTGTGTGAAACAAATCACCTGTTTCACTGACATCCATGACGACCTGATGGATACAAGAAAAGGAACAATAATACGAAGATAAGATACGGAGGAGCGCAGCTGTGATCTGTCCGTGCATATGTACTTGCTTATCGTAACGGCGGTTGTATTCACTTGCTTAGTTCTTGTTTAATACAAATTCGATAGTTATCTATCTATCTACTCCCTTTGATTCCAAATATAAATCGTTTCGGACATTCATACGGTCTTCAAAGGAATTTTTTTAAAATAATATTATTTTAAAAGATATTTACAAAAATAAATAATTGTTTCAAAAATTTACAAAAATATGTCACTGTCGCTAGTTCATCGCGGCGAAACCTATCGCTTGATTTAGCGGCGTAAAGCTATCGCCGATTTAAGCGCGGCAGAACTCTGTCCCCTGCCGCGATTGAGGTATTTATCGCCGATGAAGCGCTACTGAGAACCTATTGCGGTTCAAGCGGCGGCAGGACTCAATCGCCGATTGAGCGGCGGCAGAAACTATCGCCGATTGAGCGGCGATATATACCTCGACCTTAGCGATTTTGATTTTGCCTATTCCACTTAGGTAGATTGTGATTTTCATAAAATTTAAGCGATGCAAATCTGTTAGACTCGTAATAACATTTTATCATCGTCGTATGTTGTTGTACTACGATAAATTTTTGGAGAATTTACCGAGGGCGTTTGAGGTATGAGCGATTAGTAAAGAGGAAGGTAAGTGATATTGCGATTCGCTCGAATTCATACAGCGATATTCGAACTTGCGTGAGCGTCATAACACTTCATTGAAATGATAATTCGAACATTGATAATAATATTTTCTCGCGATCGCGATGTCGCGTCTCCCATGTGGGTGCCTCTAGTCGGGGCACGGATGAGGTCCCGCGGCGACGTCCGGAATGCCGATGTCTCCTTGGTCCTGAGTATTTCGCGTGGAGCATGTCTTGAAGGTGTGCCCAGACTCCCTGCAAATGGAGCACTTCTTCGTGCGACGTCCGGCTTCTGCCTCATCCATATCGTTTCTGATGCGCCATACCTGTCGCCGGCCAACCTTTCCCTTGAGCTTAGCAATGTCCGCGGCCCAGATGAGTTGCTCCCAGTTGGGATGGCCAGTGAAATAGCCAACAACGGCGTAACCATACATCTCTCCACTCCATGTTTGCATCACCACCTCCTTGGTGAAATAGTGAGAGGTACTGCCTGGGATGCTGCGCCACTGTCGAACAGGCGGCCATAACATGGGAGCAGGGTCTATGCAGAAGAAGGGGCTTGTTACAAGTGCATACGCAACTATCGCGGCATAGCGTGCACTCATAGGTGATCCTCTCGCGGTTAGTCCCGTGACGTCCTTTATCCCTGCACATTATCTCGAAGCGAAGCTCCCTCGTGCCCATCTTGAATGCCCGGTGCATCTCACCCTTCTTGCTCTTCTCCTCCATGTATGTGGTGATCATGGCGGAGTAGAGTACTCATCATTGCCATGGCGGCGGCGCATTCTTTGCATCTGTTAACAAAGTAATTTGTGGTACCGCGGAGAATTGCCTCCACAATACCAACCAAAGGGGGCACTGCGCGCGCGCATGACCCAATTGTAGACCTCAGCTAGGTTGGTTGTCATGATACCATATCGAGCACCACCCCTGTCATGTAGCAGCGACCACTTCTCCTTAGGCTCGTGCTCAATCCAGTCTGAGAAGCATTTGACCTGTGCCCCTGTCTTCCTCGTGACACTAGGAGCGTTTGTGGGTAGATGTGGCAATGCTTCGGGGGCCTAATCAGCGCTTGGGGTGGCCCTTCTCGCTGCCTCCCTTCTGTGGGTTTGGGTTCGGTCGTCCAGAATCTTCCAGAGTGTTTTGAACTTACGCTGCTGGTTCTGGTTGCACAGGCGCTTGAATAGGTTCATCAAGTCCTTGTTGCGGGCGCTTATAGAAGTTCGCACCAAGTGCCTCATGCACCACGCTCTGTAGATCCGACCATGGAAGTGGTACGTCCTCTCTCGTTGTAGCCGAGTTATTGCACGCAGCAGCTGCGTGCGGTCATGTATGAGGCATACGTTGGGATGGTCTGCACAATAGAAATCCTCACATTCTTGGGAACCACGGCCCACTATCAGTGTCTCGCTTTCAGCAGCGAATACCACGGAAGAACTTGATTGTTTCCGTCGTCGCTATTGCGATCGATGCTCGGCCCTTGTACCTCCCGATCGAGAACGTGCCATCGATGCACAAGATTGGGCGACGATCTTGGAATGCATTGATGCATGGACCAAAGGCGAAGAATGCTCGTTGTAGTACCCTCTTATTAGGCCGCCGGATGCGTGGCATCTTGAATGTCGACATGAGTGTCGAGATTCTGTCTTGTATGACTTCGGAGTTGCCGGGGAGGTTATGGTAGGAATCCTCGAACGTGCCGAACCTTGATTCCAATGCCTTCTGTTTTGCCCTCCAAGCCTTTGCATAGCTGATAGTTGTAACATCCCAATTTTCTGAGCTTAAAAATCTTTTAATAGTTAGTAGGGAGAAAATTCACTATTTGGATTTTATTTGAATTTAATTTCAAAAGCTTAATATTGGACTTTACAATCAAAAACATTTAATGTGAATAATCCCAACATGAACAATAGCCAAAACTATTTTATTTGGGTTCTATGTGCTCAGATATATTTTCTAGATTTTTCTAGAATTTTTCTGAGTTCATTTGCTATTTTCTATTGCCCATTTGAATTTATGGTGTTTTTTAAATTAGAAAAACTATTAAAATCTCGAAAACCCTTTTGGGCGAATCCCGTGCCAAAGCCCATCTCCTCCGCGGCCCATTTCGCCCGCATGCCTCCGCCTCCGTGGACAGTGGACCCACATGTCGATCTCGCCTCTCTCTTTCCTTCCGAGCGCCTCGATCGTTTTCCACCGTCCGTCGAAATGGATGGCGGGATGCGAGTGGGCTGTTTCGCAACCCGATTGTCCCACGGTGTTTGAGCCGTTCGATCTCGGACGGATGGTCAGATCTTGTCGGAGTCCATTCGCACCGCGCCGTTTGTCACGCGGTTTAATCTGAGCCCCTGTCGCTGACTGGTGGGTCCCACCCTGCCACGTCGTCGTCGTCTCCGAAGTCGGGGCGGCCGGGACTCGCCGCCGCCCGCTTTCTCGCCGTCCGTGCCTAGACCTCATCGAGCCGCCTATATAAAGGAGCTAGCCCTCGGTCTCGCGCTCCAACCGCGCGGCCGCCGCTCAAAACCCTAACCCTAGCGCGCAAAACTCGAGAAGCAATCTGCGCGTCGCAACTCCGGCGAGCTTGTTCTCCGCCGTCGGTGCCACCGCGCCTCTTAAATGCGCCCTCGGCATCGCACGGGCGGGACTACCTCGTGGTCGCCGTGTCGCCGGGCGTCGCCGTGCGCCGATCCGTCGAGCCCGAGACCTCCGCCGCTGCGCTCACCGCCGGCTGCTCTGATCGCCCTCGTGCACCAGTGAGCCCCCCTTCGTGATCGCCGTCGCACCCTCTTCCGCTGGTACCACTCACCGCCGGTGGATCGCGCCGTTCGCCGTTGTCGTCGGTTTCGGCGCGCCGCTCTGTTGTCGCCCACGTCACGCCACCTTGCCGCCATGTCAACATCGCGCCTCGTGTCACGTGCGTGGTGCCTAGTCATCGTCCCACGCGCGCGTGCGTGGCGATCCATCGATCTCGGATCCGAGGCTCGGTGAGCACTGGTCTCTGTGAGCCATCTCACGGCATGTGGGTCCCATGTCGGTGTTTTCTTTTATTTATCTTTTTTCGAAATTCTGAGGGCTGATGTCAGCATTGCGCAATAATCCCATTTTTCTTCAGAGAAATAATTCGGAAAAATCCAGAAAATCCAAATTAGGGTTTCTTTTAGATTTCCAATCTTCCAAAGCTCATAACTTTTGCATCCTAACTCCGATTGAGCCCATTCAAATTCCTAAATTTGTCTAAATTCAAGCTATATTTATTTGAGATTTTTATTTAATTTTTGGAGTTTGTTTTGCCTCTGTTATTTATTTGTTTTGTTTGTTTTTGTTTCGTTTGCGAGTAGACGTCAATTCGTCGGGGAATTTTGTGGAAGAAGGAGCACCCCAAGATCAAGACCAGTACATAGACCTTTTCCAAGTCAAGTCATATCTTTGATCATCTTGAACCTAGTTTTCAAATTACTTTGTGTTAAATTATTGCATTCTACTTTAATTAATTATTTAAATACTTTGGGCATAGTTATTATCCAAATTGTTATCACACCTTGGCCTTGTATGTCATAATTCCTTGTCACCCTAGATTGGTTATTAGTTGGTAATATTATAGCACCAACGTGGGTTGGTTAGATGCGAGTACAATTGCTTAGCCATGCTACGAGTTTCACATCTCATGTAAGTTGCAAATATTAACTATGACTAAGTGACTATGGAACTTTGTGTAAAGCGTGTGCTATGTGTTATTACTTTGTGATGGCATGTGTTGCACTAAAACCAAGCGGGTGATAAAGGATTTAGGCGAGGCAAGTGGTGGAGCGTGTGACATGGTGGTCTATGTGATGGGAATGATGGTCTTTGTGACTTAGTTAGAAAATAGAAGTCTTGCCTTGGTCAATTAAGGACTTAACTTTGTGCGCCATTGAACCGAGCCTTCATGCGACCACATGCGGTATGGGACGGACCTAACTTAGTAAGTTATGGATTCTCGGCATTGATGTTCGGTGGATAGGTTAGGTGTGTGACAGGTGGAGGTGTGACTACTTAGTGGTTGCATCGCGGGACGATTCGTCTTCCACGTCGGTGGTGTGTGTTATACCAATTCTATGTGAGTGGTATAGCGGTTTGTAAGCACACTGGGAATGTCAATGTTTGAGATGAAGTTTTGAACTGTTTTGTTACGATTGGTGCTTGCTACACTAGTTGTATCTTGTGGGTAAAGTGTACAACCTCTGCAGAGTGTTAAATCAATCTATTCGAATAGCGCGTCATGATCATGGACATGCTCGGGATTTCACGAGGGTAGTTTTCATAAAATATTGGGATGGGAGCTGTGTGATTTAAGTCATATGGCTGTGTGAAAGAATTTGATTAGGCTATGTGTCTTTGTGGAAACGACTGTTAAATTAATATTGTCTATTTGTTTTGAATTATGTTTTCAATCTATTATTCGTATTCAATTGCGAATGTTGCTTTTATGTAAAAGAACCACAAAAGCCTTTTCTTTGGAATAAGCCTGCATCTATACCTTGCATTCTGTGGTATGATTTGCGAGTACGGTTGTGTACTCACGCTTGTTGTAAAACTTACGCCCAAACCTACAGAAGAGGAGTAGTCTACGCCTGCTTTCGAGGAGGAGTTCGCTGAAGGCTGTGTTGGAGATATGCCCTAGAGGCAATCATATTGATGATGATATTTCATTGTATCCATGATTTAATAAATGTTCCTTGAATATTGCCTTTGTGTTGATTAACAAGTATGTGACTTGTTTGTGAAACTCTTTACTTGTATGGTTATTCTAAAGTTGTCCCTAGTCGGAGTTCATGTGAGGACACACGTGAATGATGGATTAGCACATGTATCGGTTGATGACCATGTTTCACAGGTCATAGACATGGAGATGTCAAACCAATAATGTGGACACATGTTTAGAACATGGGGTTGGACCGACCCAACATGAGACATAGTAATTATTCTTATGGTTCTCTCTACACAATGTGTACGCCTTGTCCTTAGACACGAGATTGTCGCATGTACTTGAGATGTGAATCGACCTACTTAGGGGCTATCAAGCGCTACTCGTGGCGGGTAGTTATAAAGGTAGCTTTCGGGTTTGTCATGAAGCATCTTTGCGAGGCATGGTCGGTCGAGATGGGATTTGCCTCTCTACACGAGAGAGATATCTCTGGGCCTCGAGTGATCGGATTTAGAAATGCATGGCCATGCTACTTAAGGTTAAGAGTTAACCTAGTAAGGGATTAGGATCATAGGATCGAGAAAGAGTGGTCGACTTGGAGCTCGACCGAATATCGTGAGGCAAAGGGATTGGCATGTACATAACGTTGTGATGGTTCGTCCGATATGATCTTTACGTATGTTTAGGAGTTGCACGTCTTGCTAGAGGCGCTACCAACTATTGACCAAGTATGTGTACTCGCGTCATATCTAAACATATGTGAACCATAGGGTCACACACTTAAGGGTGAAGCCTAGTCGGATTGGATCCGAATTAGATCGGGCATTGAGTCCTAATGGGCCTCTATTCGTAGAAGCCCATTATAAGGCGTCTATAAAAGGAGAGCGGCGCCTTGGTTAAGGGATGAGTTTTTCGTGACATCCTCAAACCACGGCGCCACCCTCCCACGCCCTAGTCGCTCACGCGGATCTAGTAGTCCGGCGTGCGTCGCTTCCTCCGTGCGTGTGGATACCTTTGGAGGCCTTTGCATACGTGGCGTTGGGACGAACCGCAAGAAAGGAGGCATGCGTGGGGCGCCGCGGCGCGAGCGAGGAAGTAGTACGACTACTCGCCCGACGTCTTGCATCAGCGAGTGCGACTACTTGCCCGACGTCTTTGCATCAACTTCCGCACTGCGCGTCTAGTGGTAAGACCGTGATCTATAAGCTGCGGTGATCTTGGTTTACGGGTAGAATTTTTAATTTGCGCTAGTGTAGCCTATCCGTTTCCCTCTGATGGTATCGAGCGGTTCTTTGTCATGTTATAGGTTGGGTGATTTGCATATGGCGATATGTAAATCGGTATGATCGATGTGATCGATTGTATAGTTCTGGTAATGGATTGGTCTGGTTTCCGTGATCATGCTTCTAAGGTCGTGAAACAACATACCCCTACCGGTCGGATTCGCCATCGGGGTAGACAGTGACACATAAAATCCAGTTGCGGCATGCGAAGATCAATATGATTGATCGAATCGGAACCTAGATTAATAATCGATGTACCGTGATCATACTGCTAAGGTTGTGAAAGAACATACCCCTACCGGTCGAATTCGCCATCGGGGTAGACAGTGACACATAAAACCGGTTGCGGCATGCGAAGATCAATATAATTGGTCGAATCAGAACAGTAGTCGATTTGTGGTAAATATGATTTGCCGATCAAAATCCTATGTAAAAATTGCATAGATACCGCGAGGGGCGCTGCCCCTTCTAACCCCGCGGGGGGAAACCCCCTGGAGCCATTGTGTTGTCAAAGTATTGTATTAACGGCCTGCGTGCCGACTTGTGATGATTCCTAGTATGCATGTATTTTATTACTAGCAGTTATGAGTAATAGCTTATAGTAGTACTCGGAGGACACATCACTTGGAGGGATGGCACACATGAACCATGGAGATGGAGATCATCATGGTGGGATGATTCTATGGCGATGGAGATCACCATGAGAAAATGGGCCATCTTGAGTCACAAGCTGTGTGAATACTATTCCTATTGTTTTACTCATATGCATGTTTGAATGGTAGAAGTATAGCGACCCCTCACAAAATGTTAAGTTAAACATATGCCCTCCCAATTAAACTTTGCACCATCCCATGTCTTGTAAATTGATGGTGGGTCTATAAAATTAGGGCACCATCAACTTTCCTTGACTAGATGGGTTTTGTATCGGATACTTACATGCATAAGGATTGGTGAACTTAACAAGGTTATCATAAAGGTTATGGGCCTTGGGGCATAAAGGTTGGGCGCGGGGCATAGAGATGTCACCCAACAACAAGAGTCATATAGAGATATGATTAGCAAGGTGTTGCTTACGAATTACCTTGTCTCCTAGCGGTGATGCAAAAGCTCACTAGTAGACTCGTTAATTGCGGATCTTGAATCGCTAAGAATCAACAGAGGGTGTTGATTTTAGTGGGAGTACATTCTATTAAATTTGTTTAATACTGATTTACTCTATCATGGTTTTATTTGTCTTAGTATTTTGCATTTCCTATTGTAGATCAATGGCATCTAGCAACCACGCACACCCTTTTGCTTTGCGATCGATTCTTGAGAAAGAGAAATTAAATGGAACAAACTATTGGATTGGGTCCAGTAACACGAGAATTGTTCTCGGGCGGATAAAAGGAAAACGTTCGGACACCCCAATCCCGGAAGAACACGCTAACAATGCGTCTGCTGCTTTGTTAAAAATGCCTACAAGAAAGCATGTGATGACTCTCTTGAGATTAGTGTCTTATGCTTGCATGCATGGAACGACCTTCAAAAGCGGTTTGAGGATCGGGAAGCGTATGATATGATCATAGCGCTTAGGACATGTTCGACACAGGCCGGGTGAGCGGTTCAATGTCTCTAAGGCTTTTACGGAATGCAAGTTAAGAAGGTGCACCGTAGGCCCACATGTGATCAAAATGGTTGGTTACAATCGGACTTTGGATAAACTTGGTTTTCCAATTGGCCAAGAGTTGCAGCGATTTCATTTAGCGTCTCTTCCACCTAGCTATGGGCATTTCATTTGAACTACCATATGCATGGGGCGGATAAGGGCCTTAATGAGCTTTGTGGGATGCTCAAAACAGCAGAGTGACATTAAGAAGTGTGCGGGGCCTAGCCATGTGATGGCGATCGAGAACAAGTCTAGCTTCAAGAAAAGGGTAAGCCATGGCCAAAGAATAAGGGCAAGGTTAAAGATATGATCTCGAAGCCAACGCCTAAGCCTAATCTTTGGACTGAGGTGAGACAGTATGCTTCTATTGTAAAGAAACCCTTTGGAAGAGAAAGCGCAAGAAGTACATGGATTAGATGAATGCAAGAAGAAGGTGGAAGTAAGACTTCCACCCATGGTACACTTGTCATAAATGTTTTAGACATTTTCTTCTTGATTCTCCTATTAACTCTTGGGTATTTGATCTGGATCGGTTGCTCACATTTGCAACTCGATGCGAGGGCTAATAAGAAGTAGAGGAGTCGCAAGTGGTGAAGTTGATTTTCGCGTCGGAAATAAAGCAAGGGTTCTTGCGTTGACCGTCGGCACCATGCAACTTCACTTCCTTCAAGATTTATTATGGAATTGAATAATTGTTATTATGTTCCTAGTATGAGTCGAAACATTTTATCCCCTCATGTTTGATGAGAGATGGTTATTCATTTGCAAGTAAAGACAATGGTTGTTTGATCTCTAAAAATGGAATGTTTATGGCTTTAGCCCATTGTGAATGGGTTATTTATTTTAAATCTTGATGATGCGCCTATCTTTAACATAAATGCTAAAGACTTGACCTAATGATTTGAATCCCACCTATGTTTAGCATTGTCGTTTGGGTCACATAAGTGAAAAGCGCATGAAGAAGCTCCATGTCGATGGTCTTCTAACCGTTTGATTTTGAATCATACGAGACATGTGAAGCTTGTTTGCTTGGTAAGATGACCAAATCACCTTTCAAAGGTTCTTTTGAGAGGCGTCGGACTTGTTGGAAATCATACATCGATGTATGTGGACCAATGAGCACGATTGCTAGAGGTGGATTTCATTACTTCATAACTTTCACCGATGATTTTAGTAGATATGGTTATGTCTACTTAATGAAGCATAAATCGAAACTTTTGAAAAGTTCAAAGAGTTCGAATGAGGTTGAAAATCAACATGCCAAGAAAATTAAGCCTCTGCGATCGATCGTGGTGGCGAGTATTTGAGTCATGAATTTAGCAATCATCGAAGAGTTGCGGAATTGTTCCACACTAACACCGCCGGAGCGCCTCAAAGAAGCGGGGTATCCGGCGGCGTGTCGAACCTTATTGGACATGGTTCGATCGATGATGAGCGATCAGTTACCATTATCCTTTTGGGGTTACGCTCTAGAAAGCGGCAGCTTTCACACTTAATAAGGTACCGTCTAAATCCGTAGTTAAGACACCATATGAGATATGGGTAGGAAGAGTCATAGTTTGTCTTTTCTAAAGATTTGGGGCGTGAGGCGTTTGTCAGCGACTCTGATCGGACAAGCTCACACTCAAGTCGGATAAATGCATTTTCGTGGGATATCCAGAAGAAACCTTTGGATATTACTTCTACAAACGACTAGAGGACAAAGTGTTTGTCGCTCGAAGTGGTGTTTTCCTAGAGAAAGAGTTTCTCAACAGGGAGACAAGTGGAAGAACGGTGCAGCTTGAAGAGGTTCAAGATGAACCAATCAGGGAAGACTCGACGAATGATGCCCATGTGGTAGAACAAGTTGAGGAACCCATGGCAAAGGAAGCACCACCACCACGAAGGTCGGAAAGGCTCCGCAATGCGCGAGATATATTATTGTTAGACAATGATGAGCCTACGACCTATGCGGAAGCAATGATGGACCACGACTATGAGAAATGGCATAGTGCCATTAGATCGAGATAGCATCCATGGGAGACAATCAAGTTTGGAATTTGGTTGACCTACTTTGATGGTGTTAAAACCATAGAGTGCAAATGGATCTATAAAGGAAGATTGATATGGATGGAAATGTTCATATCCATAAAGCTCGACTTATCGCAAAGGTTTCGGCAAGTTCAAGGAGTTGACTACGATGAGACTTTCTCACTGTAGCGATGCTTAAATCAATACGGATCATTCTAGCTATTGCTGCATATTTCGACTATGAGATATGGCAGATGGATGTCAAAACGGCCTTCCTTAATAGAAATTTAACCGAGGACGTGTATATGATACAGCCCGAGGGTTTTGTCGATCCAAACAATGCTAGAAAACTATGCAAACTTCAAAAATCCATTTATGGATGGAAAATTTGATCATATACCCTCCCCTTAGATGGAAATTCAGGATTTACCCTCCTGGTCCATATGTCATTGACCTATGGTGACCCCACATGTCATTGAGGTGGGAGGGTAAATCCTGAAATCCTGAATTTCAGGGAGGGTATATGATCCAATCCCCCTTTATGGATTGAAGCAAGCATCTCGGAGTTGGAACATTCGTTTTGATGAAGTGGTCAAAGGGTTTGACTTCATCAAAAACGAAGAAGAATCTTGTGTTTACAAGAAGACAAGTGGGAGCTCACTCGTATTTCTAATCTTATATGTAGATGACATATTCGATTGGAAATGATATTCCTATGCTCGAGTCCGTTAAGACCTCATTTGAAAAATAGTTTCTCAATGAAGGACTTAGGGGCGGCATATATTTTGGGTATTAAGATCTATAGAGATAGATCAAAAGGCTAATAGGATTAAGCGAGTACTTACATTGACAAAGTGTTGAAACGGTTCAACATTGAGGAGGCAAAGAAAGGGTTCTTGCCCATGTCTCATGGCATAAATCTTGGCAAGACTCGGTGTCCTTCGACAAGCGATGGCGAGATCACATGAGTAAGATTCCATATGCTTCGGCCATTGGATCTATCATGTATGCTATGATGTGTACTCGCCGGATGTTTCCTATGCTCTAAGTGTTCGGCGAGATACGGTGATCGGTGAGAGTCATCGGGCGGCGATTAAAAACATCCTCAAGTATTTGAGAAGAACTAAGGATGTGTTCCTAGTCTACGGAGGTGAGGAAGAGCTCGTTGTAAATGATTACACGATGCAAGCTTCCAAACCGACAAAGATGATACAAATCGCAATCGGGTTTTGTGTTCCTTTTGAGCGGTGGTGCGGTAAGTTGGAAGAGTTCCAAGCGAGAGGCTGTGCGACTCTACAACGGAGGCCGAGTACATTGCGGCTTCAAGCGGCAAAGGAAGGTGTTTGGATAAGGAAGTTCATAAGCCGAACTAGGTGTGGTTCCTAGTGCGTGCAATCCTCTGGATCTTTCTTGTGATAACGGTGGGGCCATTGCGCAAGCCAGGAGCCGAGGAATCACCAAAAGAACAAACACATCTGCGGCGGTTTCATCTCATTCGAGAGATCCTTAATCGAGGAGATTTAAAGATATGCAAAATACACACAGTTTGAATATTTGAGATCCTTTGTGAAGCCTCTCCCTGACCTAAGCATGAGGCGCACACAAGAGCTATGGGTATTAGATATCTTCTAGATTGACTCTAGTGCAAGTGGGAGGCTGTTGGAGATATGCCTAGAGGCAATCATATTGATGATGATATTTCATTGTATCCATGATTTAATAAATGTTCCTTGAATATTGCCTTTGTGTTGATTAACAAGTATGTGACTTGTTTGTGAAACTCTTTACTTGTATGGTTATTCTAAAGTTGTCCCTAGTCGGAGTTCATGTGAGGACACACGTGAATGATGGATTAGCACATGTATCGGTTGATGACCATGTTTCACGGTCATAGACATGGAGATGTCAAACCAATAATGTGGACACATGTTTAGAACATGGGGTTGGACCGACCCAACATGAGACATAGTAATTATTCTTATGGTTCTCTCTACACAATGTGTACGCCTTGTCCTTAGACACGAGATTGTCGCATGTACTTGAGATGTGAATCGACCTACTTAGGGGCTATCAAACGCTACTCAGAATGCTGGGTAGTTATAAAGGTAGCTTTCGGGTTTGTCATGAAGCATCTTTGCGAGGCATGGTCGGTCGAGATGGGATTTGCCCTCTCTGCCGAGAGAGATATCTCGGGCCTCGAGTGATCGGATCTAGAAATGCATGGCCATGCTACTTAAGGTTAAGAGTTAACCTAGTAAGGGATTAGGATCATAAGATCGAGAAAGAGTGGTCACTTGGAGCTCGACCAGAATATCGTGAGGCAAAGGGATTGGCATGTACATAACGTTGTGATGGTTCGTCCGATATGATCTTTACGTATGTTTAGGAGTTGCACGTCTTGCTAGAGGCGCTACCAACTATTGACCAAGTATATGTACTCGCGTCATGTCTAAACATATGTGAACCATAAGGTCACACACTTAAGGTGAAGCCTAATTCGGATTGGATCCGAATTAGGCGGGCATTGAGTCCTAATGGGCCTCTATTCGTAGAAGCCCATTATAAGGGCGTCTATAAAGGAGAGCGGGGGCCTTGGTTAAGGGATGAGTTTTTCGTGACATCCTCAAACCACGGCGCCACCCTCCCACGCCCTAGTCGCTCACGCGGATCTAGTAGTCCGGCGTCGCGTCGCTTCCTCCCGCACGTGTGGATACCTTTGAGGCGCCGCATCGTGGCGTTGGGACGAACCGCAAGAAAGGAGGCATGACGTGGGGCGCGCGCGCGACGAGGAAGTAGTACGACTACTCGCCCGACATCTTGCATCAGCGAGTGCGACTACACTGCCCGACGTCTGCATCAACTTCCGCACTGCGCGTCTAGTGGTAAGACCGTGATCTATAAGCTGCAGTGATCTTGGTTTATGGGTAGAATTTTTAATTTGCGCTAGTGTAGCCTACCCGTTTCCTACTGGTGATCGTTCGTTAAGTGCGGATCGATCGGTTGCTTGTGGTGAATTGGTGGGATCTACGTTGGAGTTATTTCCGTTCATTCTTTGTTTATTTCTCTGTTAGCCATGCGTGGCTTAATAAGTGTAAACTCGACCATAAGGTCAAAACCCTTATTTGTTATTCAAACTAATCGTTTACTTTATTTATCGCGTGTGTGGATCGATATTTACCTATGTTAACCCTGTGTGCACTAGCGTGATCCTGGACTAGTGCAGTATACACAGAGGGTTCCAGAATCGTAATTCTGGGTCTCAACAATAGTGTACTGGAACCTTGCCTCAATGGCCCGAATGATGGATCGTGGCTCGAAATCTAGGTTATCCACTATCTCACCGTACATTAGATTGGCGATGAAGCTTGATGATAGGTTCCGGTGGGACTGCACTGACTCAGCGACGACGCATGTGTGAGGGACCACTATGGAGCACTTCTAGTAGGTGTCCGCGGGTGAAATGCGTGCGCGCCAAGGGCATCCTCTATGCCGCACTTCACGTCGTAGCATCTTGGGGTAGACTTCATGACGGTGAATATGCGACGCACCGACAATGCCCAGAATTTGACTGCACTTGTACATAGCTCCTAGTCTGACCTCGCTCTGGTCGTACTCCCACGGAACATGGGAGCCTTCCTTGACGACGAGGTTCTCGGCGGTATGTGTTCCACTCGGATGGAACGGTGGCTTTGGTCCGCATGACCATCGTCATCAGAACCTTCATCTTCGGACAATGCCATGTAGTCTTGGTCTTCGAGATCCATCATTTGCACCAGTTCTTAAAGGTCCTCCCCCTCATCAGCCAGGCCACTAGCTTGTCTCACTGAATGAGGTAATTCGGCATAGCCTTCATCGACGACATCAGCAACCTCTTGCACTTCTGCCGTTGTGTGCGCCGCGCTAGAGTCACATATTTTTTCCTCGGTGTCAGCAACTCCTACTTGTTCTGACGCAGATGAAGGAGTGGGTTTTGCAAATGCCTGGACCAGAAGGACCAATTTCCATTCCCCCTCCCTCGCCATGCGTACGTAGGACCGCCATGAATTTGTTCCCTTTAGTTGCACTAACTCCCAATCGTGGGTACTGTCTGCCCGGGGCAAGGCAACTCAATGTCGGATCGTGCACATCACGATCCACTTGGAACGTGTGGAACAACCACCGCATCATAGCGCCAAGATACGTTGCTCGGTCTTGGTAGGCACGTCTGGCGGTGGAAATAACTCAAATCGATTCCTCGGCACCCTCCATAATAGTCCCTCGGCGTAGTAAATTTTGAAGTTGACTCGTCGGACATATTTGACGTCTTTGCGGTGTGAAGAACATTTACACGATGAACTACATATGTGCAACTAAACAGCCCACAAAAAGTTTGTAAAACAGATTTCACTACATAACAGTACATCAAAAATCATGTAATCCGTTCTGTTAAGAAAATTACCCGAGAGGTGGCCAACTGGACGAGCAGCGCTTCGCTAGCTTTTCTCCTCCTCTTTGTTCTGTCCTTCACTTTTTGCTGAGTAAGACTGACTACTGTGTGGAATTTCGAGGGTTCCAAGAGGGTTATATCTGAGTAAGGGCTTGTCGCGATTTGAGCAGCGGCGACTTCTGTCGCCGATTGAAGCTGGCGATACATAGATGAGCCGCGACAAGCGGTTCAAGCGCGCAGATTCATTTCTGTAACTTATTGCGGCGGGTATTTGTTGTTGTAAATATCTTTTTAAAATACCTCGTGCATTGTAACTACGAAGCATTTTATTATAATGCGTCTGGGAATTCTTTTACAACTCTGTTGGAGAACTTTGGAGAAATGATGCAACGATAACAACAAGACATTTCATCGGAATAAAGGGGTTACATGGCACGCACGACAACGAACCGAGGATGGTACATGCATGCCTTTAGGGAAATTGAAATACATAGGATATGTGGAGGACTATGATAGATCTACTGAGTGGAACATGGCCATTTACCCTTGCGGCCCAACTCGGTGTTGTACTCCTCGCCTTGTGCCTTAGCTCTCGCCGCAATGGCCCTCTTCCGCTCCCTCTCGGCCTCTCGTCGCCTCACATGCTCACGCTCCTGCTCCTCCTTGCCTGTCACTTTGCCTTCCTCGGCTGCTCGACTTTCAACTCTTTGGCGCCTTTCACGGGTCTCGATGTTCTCCACAGCCCGACTCTTCGGTGTGAGCAACGACCACATGTCGTAGGGGTGGATCTTGTCATCGATCCACTGCCGGAAGTCGCATAGGGGTGGCGGAGACTGCGGAGGGTAAAGGGCGTTCGTTACGCCGTTACACTAACAAAAATAGCATTGTACCATGAAATACGGTTTCATTACCGGATTCCTGTCGTTGATGTCGACGGCGTAGTTTGGGCAGCACCAATAGCGCTGGCCAATGGTCCACTCATCGGTTGATTTGGCGCACTTGCGGCGTCCGACACGGCATAGGGTGGCGCCACCCCTATCGGGGGCCCTTCCGGAGGGCGTTCCGCGGGCATAGGTGGGGGGGTCGCCGCTCGACCCAGAACCATTGGGCGTACTACGAGGCAGCTTCCTCATATCCACCAGTTCTGGAAAAGTTTTGTGTGTAAAAGGTTCATGACTAGCGGCATGGTAGCGAGCGCTGGTCTCATGGGGAGACACCCAATCCTTCAAAAGCTTGCGGATTTTCTCCCATTCCTTCTCCTTGTCCATATTTTCTACTTGGTGGTGGTGTTGTGGATTTGTTGGACGAGTTGCGCTGTATTTATAGCTAGAGCGGACTGAGCCGTTGCCGAGGCTCTGGTCTTGGTAAAAGGTGCCTCGTCGGGTCACATAGTCCTGGAAAGCTGCCTCGCCTGGTCACATCGTCCTGAAAAGCTGCCTCTTCTGGTCGCATCGTCCTGAAAAGCTGCCTCGTCTGGTCCCATCATCCTAAAAAGCTGCCTCGTCTGGTCACATCGTCCTGAAAAGCTCACATCGTCCTGAAAAGCTTGCATCGTCCTGAAAAGCTGTCTCGTCTGGTCACATCGTCCTGAAAATCTGCCTCGTGTGGTCACATCGTCCTGAAAAGCTGGCTCGTGGGGTCAAATAGTCCTAATAAGCTAGCTCGTCTGGTCACATCGTCCTACAAGATAGCTCGTTTGCTCACGTCGTTGTCAAAAGTTTGATCGTCGGATCACGTGGTATTCAAAAGCTTTTAGTACGGCCGAGATTGTCATAATAATAGTTGCAAACAGAATAAAATTTACGTAGCTACCATTACTGATACTAACAAAAATCAACATCTACTGGCGTCCCCTCTTAGGGTGCACCCCGCGTGTTGCCCCGGGCCTCCTCCGTCGCTGCTGCGAGTACGTCAGAGGGTCGGGCTGCCTGACTACTCGACCCGCGCGAGTAGCCTGCGGTGGTGTCGCCAGGGTGCTCTGCGTCGGTGAGTCTGCGTCGGTGATCTGCGTCGGTGGGACGAACTCGCGCGCCGTCTGGTGAAAGCCTCCATAGAGAACTGCGTGTCACGCGGATCCCTGAAGAAGTCCTCGATGGGTGCTGATAGATATGCAGCGTCAGGCGACAGTGTATCGTCCTCCCAAATTGTTCCTGCGAATAATTACGTTACAAACCTAATCATGGCGGAAAGGACGTTACGCGACCAAGCGGAACTTACCTGTTGGCTCGAAGATGTGCTTGGACGACGCGGCATTGTCCTGGCCCGCGTACGGGTGGAGCTGAGGACCTGTAACAGAAGATAGTCGTCACAAACTTTGGAGGTTCAAAATGAAGAAGCGATGTGAGCGCGTGTCGTACTCACCTCGGCATGTCGAGGTGCTCGCCCCCCGCCACGATGGCGAGCCCGCGGAGCGGCAGAGGGCGTGTCTTGCCACCTCGGTGACCTCGTCCTCCATTGCGCGGTCCACCGGTCGGTCGGCGTCGCGACGATGCCGATCGCACTCGCGTCACTGCCTCCCGATCCATTGCAGAGCCCTCGGTCTCCGGCGTTGTCATGTCTTCGTGAGTCTACCAATTCAACAATCTCGGTGAAGATCCACCGCACACGTAATCAACAAGTTGTAGACCTAAGTCTGTCAAATTAAATCTGAAATAAGGATCGTTGAGTACATACGCGGCGGTGGAAGCGGTCGGTGGGTGGGAGTGCGTGTCGGACGTCGAGGCCTCATGCGAGGAGGGTCGATCCACGACCGGGCGCAACGGCCTCGTCCGAGTAGCGTACCACCCCATGTCTCGGCGTGCGTCTCGTGGTCGTGGGATCTTGCCCACACTCGGGCGAGGTCCTCGACCGCGCTACTCCAACCCTCGACCCAAGGGCCATCTGTCCGACCGGGACATCGGCGGCGAACTCCCTTCCGAGTGTACTGTGGGCGGCAAGAAAAATATTTGGTGCGGATGTAACACACATTGTGCGAAAGAAGTAAGCGGTGAACTTACGGCGTGTACGTGCGGCGGCACCGCCTCCCCAAGAGTGGGACCTCTGTCGTGAGCGAAGCTGGCGCATGACGCGCTGCACAGTACTCCTCCACGAAGATGTCATGCACTAAGGCACTCGCGTGTACGATGACAGTAGTCTCACGTGCACAAGACCGACGATCCGTTGAGGCGCGTCGCGATCACCACGGTGTCAGCATGCGGTGTCGGATAGCGCGGTCATCGGTCGGTGATCGAACATCGCAACGTACTCCGGGTAGGAGCCCTGCAAGGTGATCGTCGTGAAGGTGACCTGCGCAATAGAACACTGCAAACTAAGCACACGAAATAGTGATTGCAATACAAAAACAATAAATGACTATGAAACTAACCCGTCGGTGGCACCACACAGTGCCCATGGTCGGCCGGTCCAGGTCGTCGTGCGGGACGTACAAGCTATCCTCGTACGCTCCCAAGTCCAGGTGTGGCCGTCCGATCTGGAAATGCTCCAACGACCACAGCTGCAATAGAAGCGGGCATCCCAAGAGGATGGAGCCGTCGTGCGCCGCGGCACCGCGTCGCCGCGGTCGCGCGATGCGTCGCGCCGCCGCCGCGGCCGGACCGCAGCGTGCTGCGGGATCTGGTCGACCGGTGAGTCCGCCACCTCACGCGCGTACCGGATGTAGTGCTTGTCGACGCTGTCGCCGTGGGAGCCCAGGAACATGGCCCACCCGAACAACCACAGCAGGTAGGCCTCGAAGTGCCTCCTAACAGTGATGTCCTCTGGGTTCTACGCCATACGCTCGGGCTGCAAGAAGACACGTACACGTCAGCAAGGTTCACATATGAATTGTTGCGAGAGAGCGGTGAATTCTGAACACTTACGTGGCGGCGGATCCACCGGCGTGGGCTCGTGCGGGCTGCTGAACTCCACGTACCCGCTGCCTGGTGGCAGCACATCGTGGAACCTGGCTAGCAGGTCCGTGCGCCACGTGGCCGAGACGTCGTGCGCTGCCATCAGAGCGCCTGCGCAGGGCAACCCAGTCAGGTAGCTCACGTCCTACAGCGGCGGCGCCATCTCCCCGCACGGGAGGTGGAACGTGTGGGTCTCTGGCCTCCAACGGTCAAGCAGCGCCGTCAGTAGGGCCCGGTCGTACGGAAAACGTCTAGACGTACGACCGGCACGCTGGTCCTGCTCGTCCTTCACCGTCGCCTCCACCATCCTCGCGAGTGGAAGGAGGCCTGCCGCTCTCAACCTGCGTCAACGCAAAATAATCAGACCACAATTATTACACAAGAGTCAACGCAAAATAATCAGACCGCGAATGAGTGCATGAAGGTCACAACTTCACGTACCTCGGAATCCAGTCTCGGTGCAGCCTCCATGCCCTGATGGGGGTGCGTAGCCGAAACACCCCAAGCTCTATCGGCGCCTCGCCCTCCGGGGGGAGCACGGTACTGAGGCGGCTACGGTGACACGTGTCAATCACTGGGTCAAGCAACTCGTAGTGACTCGCGTCTGCCATACCTGAAAATGCAGCAAAAAACAAAGTTCATATTTTTTTCATGCGTCTTTACGTAGCCTATGTACCAACTACGAATTTTCTTTACAAATTAAATGCGTCACACATTTTTAAATGATATTTTCCGCACTAACAAGATATTGACCGCGCAATAACACAATAATAGCAGCGCACTAACAAAATAATAACCGCGCACACATATTCTCACAATTTAAAAATGTGTCATGCAAATCTCCTAGTTTAGAAGACAATTCCTGCATTAATTGTATTACTACAGCGGTCAACCAGCACCGTACTCAACTCAATGTCGCTATTGTCGCAATTCTATGTCGCTACACAACTCAAAATATGTACTACACAGTTCGACTACATTTATCTAACCTACTCAATTCTATGTCGCTATTGTCGCAATTCACAGTTCGACTACATTTATCTAACCCACTCAAAAGGTGCACTACACAGTTCGACTACATTTATCTAACCTACTCAATTCTATGTTGCTATTGTCGTAATTCTATGTCGCTACACAACTCAAAATATGTACTACACAGTTCGACTACATTTATCTAACCTACTCAATTCTATGTCGCTATTTTTGTTTGCTAACCTACAAGGTTTTGACATAACGTACACAGTTTCAGAAAAATGTACCTGCAAGATGATCGATCGATCAATCTCTCTCCTCCGCGACGAACCGATAGAGCTTCGCTACTATTTCTTCTCTCCCTCTCCAACCCTCTCTTGTTTTTTTTTCTGGAATTAAAATGAATTCAGCACTGATTTTTTTGGGGTTTTTATAGTCGGTACCTGTCGACAGTTGAACTGGCGACAGAACCCTGTCGCCACCACAGTTCAACTGGCGATAGCTAGTTGGACCGGCTACAGGGTGGCGACAGGGTTCCTGTCGCCAGTTGAACTGGCGATAGGTTCCTGTCGCCAGTTGAACTGGCGATAGGTTCCTGTCGCCAGTTCAACTGGTGACAGGGATATATTTTTGTAATTTTTTGAAATGACTATTTATTTTTGTAAATATCTTTTAAAATAATATTATTTTTTAAAAAAATTCGTCTTCAAAGTGATATTTTGACCATCAATTTCTATGAAAATATGTTGCTTCAAATAAAATTAAGTATATATTGTTAGCATGTCAATCACGGCTGCATGTTCCTATATTTGTGCATACGGTATGCTCTGTTGTACTTGCCATAGTTAGCCCCCTAATCTCTCCAACATCTCTTGTAATTAAGGATCTCTACCGATTTTCTTTACTTGTACATGTAATACTATATATTGTCAAGCAATACAAGGAGATAATTGTGTGGTCAATCATATCATTCTACATGGTATCAAACGCCAAAACGATATAACCCTAGCCCACCCTCCTCTCCGCTGCTCTCTCATGTCGCTGTCGCCATGAGTCTGCAGGCCACCTTCCTCCAACACGAAAAACTCCACCGTCGGCACCCTCAATTCCTAGATATTGGGTGTCCTTGGCTCCGGCACCAACGGCTCTTCTTCGTTGGCGACGTTCCCTTCCTCTCTCATCCAGAGTGTCAACATCCGGAGCCATGTTCCGATCACTCTGGATCTCAAAGAGTCCAACTACTCTACCTGGAGTCAATTGTTCACCATCGTGCTCGGCAAGTTCGGCTTGCTCTCCCACATTCGTGACGGTGTGCCACCTGCCGACAATCCCACATGGTCCCTCAACGACTATAGCATCGTCTCGTGGTTCTACACCACGATTTCATCGGAGATCCTCGCCTTTGTCCTCACCCCCAACGACACAACGCACTTCGTCTGGCAGCGCATCTTGAGCATGTTCAACGACAACAAACGAACATGCTCTATCTACATCGACTCCGACTTTCGACGCCAATGCCAGGGCAACTTGTCCATCTCTGACTACTGCGCGCGGCTCAAGAACTTCTCTGACCAGCTTCGTGACGTCAACACGCCCATCGCTGACGACATACTGGTCCTTAACCTCATATGTGGCCTCAGCCTGTGGTACCACAACGCGGCCTCCATCCTGTTGGAGCGGGCTCCGTTCCCTTCATTCATGGAGGCATGTTCCTACCTACTGCTTGAAGAAAATTGCTTCACCGAGACATCCAAGATGATGACCACCACGGTCCTGTGGTCTGCTGCCACACCCTTTCCAGGCGTGCCATGGCTCGACGTGCCCCTGTCTCCACAGCCTCAACACGGCGCGTCCTTGCCCGTCGAGAATCCACCTTCGGCCAGTGCATTCTGGTCGCACGCGCCCACGCCCAGTGCACCCTGGTCCAGTGCAACCGCCCCTTCGCGTCCCTCCAACGGCTTGTCATCATCCAGGTCGGGCGACAGGAAGGGCACAGGTAAGAAGAAATACCTGTTCAACCCCTGGACTGGTGAGTTCCATGGGTGGAACCATGTCGTGTGTCCTAAAGGTGTCACTCTAGGTGCTCCATGGCATGCGCTAGCACCGACGCCCGACATCCTTGCCTCCTATTGCCCATCAGCCATACACATATGCAACAATAGATGTATCATCCGGCCACACAGGTGTACAATGCTTATGTCGACGGTGCCACCGGCATGGCATCAGTGCAATCCTTCGCATCAACCTGGGACCGGGCCAGCCTCCTCACGGTGCTGAACAACATGTCTGTGTAGTCAAACCAGCTCGGCGGGGACTGGTTTCTGGACACCGGGGATACTTGCACATGTCTGCAAGTGGTGGTAATCTCTCTTCCCTTTCTCCTTTCAATTCTAACTCTCGTATCACCTTTCATAATGGATCTAGTCTTCCCATTACTCATACTGGTCATACATCCATCTCCACACCAACCACTCCACTTCATCTTTCGAATGTCTTAGTCGCACCCAATCTTATTAAAAATCTAATTTTCATTCGTTCCCTAACCCATGATAATTCTGTGTCGATAGAATTTGATCCTCTTGGTTTTTCTGTCAAGGATATGCGCACCAAAACAGAGATCTTGCGCTGTGATAGCCCATGCGATCTCTATCCACTCTCCACAAATAAATCTGCCACCGTGCACTCCGTCGAACTTTGGCACCAGCGTCTCGAACACCTCGGCCGCGAAGCTTTAGCATGCTCTTTACCTTCTTCTTTGCATTGTAATAAATCCGCAAGTCTTTGTCACGCTTGCCAACTCGGGAGACATGTTCATCTTCCATTCTCTAGCTCTACCTCTGTTACACACCTTCCTTTTGAACTTATTCACTGCAATGTTTGGACCTCGCTTGTCTCGAGCAATTCCGGTTATCAATACTATTTGATTATAGTGGACGACTTCACTCATTTCATGTGGACTTTCCATTACGGCTAAAATCCGATGTGTTTAACACCATAGTCTCTTTTCATGCCTATGTGCGTACACAATTCAATCTTTCCATTAAGTCCATTCAAACAGACAGTGGTAGAGAGTTTGATAACAAGACCACGTGTAATTTTCTTTCCTCACATGGCATAGCCTTTTGTCTTTCTTGTCCATACACATCCGCGCAAAACGGAAGGCCGAATGAGCAATTCGCTCTACCAATGATGTTGTCCGCACACTTCTTTTCCATGCTCATATGCCACCATCCTTCTGGGCAGAAGGTCTCGCCACCGCCACCTACCTTATTAACAGATGCCCTTGCAAAATTTTGCATCATCAAACACCTTTTGAGCGCCCAAACCGAAGACGAAGCTCGCTTCTGCAGCACCTAGACTCACGCACGCACTAGAACTCAACGCTCGGCTGAAGAAGATGCTGGAAGCCGATCGAAGCCCACGCTATGCTCGGATGCACATGCTGGAAGCGACAAAGATGAAACACATGCACACATATGCTGGAAGATGTTCATGCTCGAAGCAAAAGCTAATGTATGCAGGAAGCGATCATGTTAGATTTTTTTGTGCTGCATATGATAGCTTTTCTATTTTTTCTTTTCCTCTATTGCTTCTCAAACATATCTAATTACACGTCCTTTTAAAGACTACCTAATCAACTTGCTAACCAAGCCAAAAACTAAACATGCAAAGCCTAAAAAGGAAACAAACTAATTTGATCTGATGTTGATTGCATCAGGATCCTAACACCCTATTACTTGGCAAGTCTAGATTAATTTCCAACAATCTCCCCCCTAATCTTGATTTACCGACTCACTGTTGTGGATCGCTCGTAACCTCTTGCCACGCGCAGCGCCTTTCTCCTTATTGCATCTTCTTCACAACTCAATGGTCGATCTTCTGACGCATCTCCAAGAAGTTCCGCCTTCCTCTTATTGGCCACACCGTATAGTTGTTGCCCGTCAATAGAGGGTACTGGAGGGACACATTTCCCTTCTCCTCCACCCTTCGCGATGTCTCTTGCTGCCAGTGACACGACTTGCCGGCAACTCTGACCTTGACGACTTGGGCATTCAACAACGTGGCTCGTCTTGTGACGATAGACTCAACTACATCACCGCAACCTGTTTGCAGCATGGGACACAAGTTGCTGGTGATCCCAACCTCGATCTCAACTCCAATTGTCCTTTGCCGGTGACACAACTCGATGGTGACAGGGACTTAGGTCAGAAATTACACATGTGAGAACTTGGACACACACGCTTACAAGAATTCACATACACATGCAACATGCATGGACTCAACTACATGCACTTGCCGACGAAATTGTGCTGCTCGGTCGTTGCTGGCCCTCGCACCTGCCAGTGCCCAATGTGCCACCAAGCCTACCGCCTGTGAGCTGCACCGCCTGTGCTGCTCCAAGCCGTTGCTACTCCTCATATGGAGCTGCATTGACGTGCCACTGCTCGGCGAACCATCACCGAGAAGCATCTCCACACGTCTCACCTCGCCGACGCCGCTCCACACAGCACCTTCGCGGGCATGTGCTCATGCTCGTGCCCAAGGCACCATGCCGTGGTGCTAGCACACGCAGCCACCGGCCCGCTCACCTTGCCTGTCGGCACACCGCCAGCTGGCATGCTGTTACCTTAGCACCTCAACCCTAGTTTTGATACAAATTGTTTGCCCAAACCGAAGACAAAGCTCGCTTCCGCAACACCTAGACTCACGCACGCACTGGAACTCAATGTTTGGCTGAAGAAGACGCTAGAAGCCCATCGAAGCCCATGCTACGCTCGGATGCACATGTTAGAAGCAATGAAGGTGAAACACATGCACACATACACTGGAAGATGTTCACGCTCGAAGCGAAAGCTCACGTACGTAGGAAGGGATCATGCTAGATTTTTTTGGTGCTGCATAAGGCAGCTTTTCTATTTTTTCTTTTCCTATATTGCTTCTCAAACATATTTGATTACACGTCCTTTTAAAGACTACCTAATCAACTTGCTAACTAAGCCAAAAACTAAACATGAAAAGCCTAACAAAGAAAATAAACTAATTTGATCTGATGTTGATTGCATCAGAATCCTAACGCCCTATTACTTGGCAAGTCTAGATTAATTTCCAACATAATCTACGTGTCTTCGGCTGTTTATGTTACCCCAACATTAGTGCGAATGCCAAACATAAAGTAGCCCCTCGCTCGGTTGTGTGTGCATTCCTTGGTTATCCTCCAGATCACAAAGGATATCGATGCTACAACTTTTCCACTCGTCGGATCATCATCTCTCGCCATGTCACATTTGATGAGCTTTCTTTTCCTTTTCAACAACACCAATCTTCCTCCTTCCTTCCATGGTCCCTTGATTTTCTTTCTACCGATGACGACATTCCAGCAACCTCGTTGCCCTACCATCGTCACCATCTGTTCCCGCAGCTCCCACCCCCATGCTAGACTTGCCTCTTGCTTCCTCAAGTCTGGTTGCCACCCCACCAAGCTTGCCCCCTCCACCCTCTATCGCCCCACCTCCACCTGTTGTTGTGCCGCGCCACCATATGATTACACATGCTCGTGATGGCATTGTTAAACCAAACCCTCGCTATGCACAACTTGCCACCACCATAGTTCCCTCACCCATTCCCAAAACAGTGCGCTCTACCCTCAAGGATCCATCATGGTTTGTTGCCATGTAAGAAGAATATCGTGCTCTTTTTTACAACCAAACCTGGGTTCTTGTACCACGGCCCTGCAGTGTCAATGTTGTGGCAGGAAAGTGGGTCTTCCATCACAAACTTCTTCCCGACGGCACTCTTGATCGCTACAAAGGGCGATGAGTCGTTCGTGTGTTCTCACAATGTGCTGGAATCGACTTTGATGAAACATTTTCTCCGTTTGTCAAACCGACCACGATTTGCACCGTTCTCAGCCTCGCCACCTCTTACCACTAGTCGGTGCATCAACTAGATGTTAAGAACGCATTTCTCCATGGTATTCTTCATGAAACCGTCTATTGTCAACAGCCAGCTGGCTTTGTGGATCCATCCATTCCTTATCATGTATGCCTCCTCCATAAGTCCCTGTATGGACTGAAACAAGCTCCACAGGCATGGTATACATTCTTTGCAATGTTCATTCGTTCTCTTGGGTTCGTCATTACCAAGTCCGACTCCTCCTTGTTTGTTCTGCCGTGGGGCAATGACATGGTATATCTTCTGTTGTACATTGATGACATAATGCTCACGGCTTCCCCCACCATCCTATTATCGAGCATCATCTCCAGTCTAAACAGTGAGTTCTCTATGAAGGACTTAGGTCCTTTGCATTTCTTTCCTAGCATCACCGTCAAACGATCTTCCTCCGGCATGTTTCTTTCTCAAGGACAATATGTAGAGGACCTCCAACATCTCCTGTAATTAAGGATCTCTAATGATTTCCTTTACTTGTACATGTAATACTATATATTGTCAAACAATATAAGGAGATAATTGTGTGGTCAATCATATCATTCTACATATATTATGAAAGTATATATATCATGATAGGTCTAGTAATACCAATTTCATATTGTTATTTTCGGTAATTCTTTATACATTGATGGTCAAGCCTAAAAATGTTTGACCGGCATAAATTCTAAAATAACTTATATTTGGAATCGGGGGCAGTAACTATTTGTTATCACATTAAAGCAAAGGCAAAAGAAGTCACTACATTTGCTCTCAAGAGCTAGAAATTACCACGTTAATCGAAGGAAAAAGAGAAAGATCTACATCGTTGATTATGGTAGATCTAGATTATAACGATCTAGATCAAAAGAAAGAGTTCGGCGAGGAGTGTGCCATTGTTGGTGAGGGGCACGATATCATCGACGATGGCGAGAAGATTCTCCATATTGTTAGACAGCGACTAATGTAGATATGTCGGTATCGGTGATGATGGGAGGTCAATGCGGTCCGTGAGAAAGCTACATCGTTGAATTGGCCAATGTCAAAGAAGAAGAGCGACCAACACGAGAGAAGAGGATACCGAGCACATATAACATCATAAATGTTTATATACATGCATGCATCTGTAAGATTCTCACCTGTGTCGTTGAAAAGAAAAGCCAAAGTTGAAGGAGTGAAGTGGCGTGACAACAAGTGATGAGCATCGGCGTTGTCGAAGAAGTCAATGACCAAAGAAGCTCAATGATGGGGAAGCTCTAGCAGAGAGGAGATGAAGCTTTGTATTAAAGATGAGCTATGGACGATATGGGGCCATCGAGGTAGCTAGGAGCGTGCCATCGTTGGTGAGGGGCACGACATCACCGGCGATGGCGAGAAGATTCTCCATATTGTTAGACATCAACTAACATAGATATGTTGGCATTAATGAAGATGGGAGGTTGACGAGGTCAGTGAGGAAGCCACATCGGTGAGTTGGCCAATGTCAAAGAAGAAGAGCGACCAACACGAGAGAAGAGGATATCGGGCACGTATAAAATCATAAATGTTTATATACATGCATGCATCTATACGAATAGAAGCACAAGTGTATAGAAGCATTGGAACAAAGACCTCAGAATAAAGATGGCACAACTATAGGGAATAGGCTCGGGGTGACTGAAGAGAGCACGACGGGTGTCCCCAGTAGGGATCGGCGACAATTGCATGTGTATGTGTATTTGATGTCGCAGCGATCAACATTAAGCAATAATTGGAGATAAGTAGAAGATAACTATATGGTAGAGTATTACAATGGAAGGGGTAGCAGCTGAGAGAGAACGATCAAGAATTGGACTTGTTGTTGGAGGTTGAAGTAGAAAAGTTGTCGCAACGAGAAGAGATATACACGGTTTGGTGGGGGCAACCAGCGTGTGGCAGAAGATAAGTTTAACGTAGCTCACACATGTTGTGTCGGTGTTTGCGTGAGCAAGATACTATAATGCTATGTAAATTGTAAACTAATAAGATAATTTGTTGGACACATAATTAACGTATTGCGTAATATTAAATAGAGGTACATGTGCAAGCTTACATTTTGGAAAAGTGTATAACTAATGGAGCAATAATAGGGGCATGTAGTTACATGATCCATACACGATGAAGAGTGGTTATGTTTCTAAGAACCCCAACAACTTATTATGCTCAATGATTTTCTTCCATCAAATGTCATACTTTCCTTCTATAATGCCATGTTTACGATGCCATGTATTTTCCTTCTAGCTTCTATAGTCATTTCCATTGTTTATGATGTCTTTAAAATCTAAATAGGACACAAATATATTTAAATATATTCTCAAGATCCTAAGTTATACCATTTGATACTACAAACTTTGAAACAAATCTAGACGCGTAAATGTGCGGGTCACCCAACTAGTTATCTTATTAAAGCAAAGACAAAAGAAGCCATCGCGTTCTCTATCAAGACTTAGAAATTATCACATTAATCAGAGGAAAAAAGAAAGATATACATCATAAATTTTGGTGGGTCCGGATTATAATGTTGGAGATTAAAAGAAAAAGTCCATGCCAAGTACAATATAGAAAAACAAAAATTCAAAATAAAAAAGTAAAATTATCAAATTTGATTTTTCATATAAAATTCTAAGTAAAACCCCTAAATAAATATAATTATAAACAAAAATAACAATTGGATTTGTACACGAATTCCAACAAAAAATAACTAAAATTAGGAATAAAAAGTAGCAATTTGATTTTGATACGAATTCCAAACTAAATCCTAAAATATTGTCATACAGAATAAGAATTAATAAATATGAATTGGATCTGTATAAAAATTCTAAAAAAATAAATTAGTAATTAAAAAATGCAATTAGGTTTACATACGAATTAACAAGTAAAATCCCTAAATAACTAATATTCATAATAAATAAAATAAAATTACCAATTTGATTTCCATGCGAATTCCTAAGTAAATCCCTGACTAAATATAATTCGAAATAAAAAATTTAAAAATATTAACAATTTGATTGTATACTAATAAATTCAGAATAAAAAAATAAACATAGCAATTTGATTTGTATATAATTCTGGCAAAAAAAATTAAAATTTGAAAAAAAAAACAAAAGAAAATTTACAATTAGATTTCCATACAACTCCAAAGTAACATCTCCAAAAAGTTAAAATTTGAAATAAATTAAATAAACTTAGTAATTTGATTTGTATATGGACTGTAATAAAAAAATATCTAAAATTTTGAATAAAAATAAAAATTATAAAAATGATAACACAAATAGTATTGGATGAGACCCCGGAAGGGTTCAATGGTTGTTGGAATTTCGTTGTTGTTTGCTCTTGTTACTCATTGCTTCGCCAAAAGAAAAAAAACAAACCACTCAGTCCTGCTGTCTTCGGTTGTCACGAAGCAGCAGCAACTCCTGTGGGACCCGCTTGTCCTCCCGATGTGACTTGTCTTCCTAGAGCACAACAGCCTCTCAAAGCAACATCTTCTCTCCTGCCTTGTTGTGTTCACGTGATGCTAGCAGCAGCTACGCTCCTCCTTAATCTTGTTGAGGTGGTCCGAAGCGATTACCTCGTAGACAAGCGTAGAATCGTAAGAACAATGCATGAACAACAAGAACAGAATAAGAGATAGAACACAGAGATATAGGGGGACTTCTTGCTTCTCTTTATTCCTTCATCCATCGATCAATCAATTACAATGAATAGCACCCCCTATTTATAGGCTACGACCCTTCTAGGGTTTGGGATGAGGAGCCCACCTTGGGCCGGGACTCGGTCCCGGCCCGGTTTCTAACACTCCCCTTGGGCACTCATCCTTCATGTCCATGTCTCGTCAAAACTCCATAAAACCCCTGGGAAAAATTTGGAGAAAGAGTACATGAATCATGTTCCGTTATGTTGCTTTCGAATTGCCTCATTAAAAACCTTAGCAGAAACTTCGGAAAACTTCGTCAAGGGAAAAGAGTACAATCCACCCAATTTCATTTAATCTCGAGGATTTGCTCTTTGGGTACTCGATCTTCGTGATCAAGCTTTAGTAATGAGTTTATGAAGGTTCTCCCCAGATTGCACTTCTCTAGGTCTTATCATTCCAATTCCACGACGCACCTTTCAAAGCTAGATTGGAAGTGACTTAGTGAATAAATCGCGATTCTCACATGACCTAGTATGCGTTGCTTTGATTACGTTCATCTTTTGCAATTCATGAGCATAGAAGAACTTGGGGTTGATATGCTTTGTGAGAGGATTCTTCACAATAACCCATCTGCACTTGTGCAACACAAGTCGCATTATCTTCATTGATAATAGTGGGGGTTGGTGCGGTGTTCAATCCACATAACTGCTAGATGTAGTGAATCATCCGCCGAAGCCAAGTACATTCTCGTGAGGCCTCATACAATGCTATTATTTCCGAGTGGTTCGTCGAAGTCGATACAAGACTCTGCTTAGACGATTTTCATGGAATTGCAGTTCCACCACATATGAATTCATAGCATGTTTGCAATTTGGCTGTATGCGGGTCCTACAGGTACCCATCATCTGCATTGTCATTCATAGTTAAGTCTTGATTCTTTCTGTAGAATAGACCAAGTTCTTTGCTTCTTTGGAGGTATCGGAAGATGTCCTTTATTTCCTGCCAATGCTTTTGGTAGGTTCTGTACTATACCTTGCTAATAGGTTCACGACAAATGCAATGTCCGTTCTAGTACAGTTTGTTTAATACATGAGTGTTTCTATTACACTTAAGTGTGGGAATTCCGGTCCCAGGACTTCCTCCCCCTCTTCTTTAGGTCTGTATGAGTCTTTGTCTTGCTGCAAAGATCTTTCGACCATTGGCACTTTCAAAGGGTATGCCTTTGCCAAGTCGAACCTTTCTAACACCTTCTGAGTGTAGGCTGACTGATGCAATAATGTTCCTTCAAGGGCATGCTCAAACTGTAAGCCTAAGCACTATTTGGTTTTACCCAAACCTTTCATTTCAGACTCCAACTCCAGATAAGAGTTTGCTTTCTTAATATCCTTGAGGTTAGATAATATTCAGATCATCTTCATACGCGAGATTATACAAAATCCATTCCGGGATCGTCGTATAAATACACGAGATTATTCTCATTGTTTGTGTAGCCTTTCTTGCATAGAAAGTCGCTAAGCGATTATACCACATACGCACTGATTGCTTAAGTTCGTATAATGACTTTCTCGAGTTTCTGCATCGTACATGTTTCTATTTGCTCTGTTCGGAACGTTGATACATTCGGTATCTTCATATAAATGTCCGAATCAATATTTCATAAAGGTATCTTGGTACCCCATCCATCAATTTCACTTCTAACTTCAAGTTCACTACCATTGAGATAAATATTTAAAGGAGTTCCGCCATGACCGGGAATAGGTTTCTTCATTATCATCTTCGGATGTCGGTGAAAACTTGTACAACGAGCCTTGCATCTTTTCATTTCTCTTTGAACAAATACCCACTTATACCCTACGGGTGCACAAGGAGAGGCGTGCGACTTACGAGCCCAAGCGTCTTTCTTTATTCGGAAAGAGTAATTGATTTCTATTGCCTTCTCCCAATCTTCTCAATCTGATCTTTTCTTTCATTTATCGAGCGATGCAGGCTCTGGATCAAGATTGATGATTGTCGACATTGGCTGTTGTCATATTCAAATATTCTCCTAAGGTCATAAAGCTTATAGCTATTTCTTCAAGGGGCGATTCTTTTAATGCTTCTACTTGTTCACCGCTGCTTCCAATTGCGGGGCAAGTCCCTTTAGTTTTTCAGCTCCGATGTGTGCGCACACATCCATGCTGATGTCTCCCTTCATGTGGATGTTCAATTCTGGTATGCCTTTTCTGAAGGTTTCATACCGATGCCAGGTCTCAACTGGCTACCCTTCTGGTTCGGGGCACTTCGGTGATCGGCTGTGTCAAGTCCTTCTTATCCTTTTTCACCAGGCGTCCCCGGTTACTTCGGATTCGAGGGACCGGAGTTCTCGTCCTTTATTCCGAGGCCTCTGGACGGGATTAGGGATACCTTCAATGGTATTTCAACCCTCTCCGGTGCATTGCTTGCAGGCAAATGCTACTTATTCACGCTCTTCAAATCACTAAAGTAGTCTGGCAGTTGATTCGCTAATACTTGAAAATCAATTATCTTTTGGACTTCAATTGTCTTCTAGACTTCAATTCAATTATCTTCTGGACTTCTCTATTTGCTTCACTAGTGCGTGGGTCATATGCATAGATTTTTAATTATCTTCTGGATTTCAATTGTCTTCTAGACTTCAATTATTTCCCGACATTATCATCAAGGGTTGATTTCCTCCCCCTAATGACGGGAAACTAACCTCATCTAATGTACTATCAGCGAATCATTTCAGTTCGCTGCGGTGGTGGTATAGGTATATAACCCTTGCAACCAAACCTGCGAAGATGAGGAGTTTTCAGTACTGACCCTTGCGCTAGTCGCATAGTTGGATGGATGTTACAGGCCGACAGTCTAAAAATGATGAGAGCTGCTACGAGCAGGACTGCGTGTCCCCAACATATAGTTGGTAAATTACAATTCTTCAAAGTTCTGCTAGTCCATTTCAGGTGTGGATATGCGATGCAGAATGCTCAACTTTTAATTCCCATTTTCATGCAATAATCATCAAATGCTTTCAAAGTAAATTCTCGGCGTTGTCCATTCGGTGGACTTCATATGATGATCGGGAAAATATTTCTAATTTAATTATCTGCGAGATTGGCTTTGCAAAAGCATGGTTTCGTAGACAATAAACATACGTCGCGACCATTCCGAGGAAGCATTGATGAGCACTATTAAATATCTAATTGACCCTTACGAGTGTATAAGACCATAAAAGTCTCCTGGATACGGTCCAGAATGCAGGACTTCATCCTTCGCTTTGAGCAAAGGTAATTAATTTCCGGTGCCACATGCGGGCACACAAAATCTTCCTGATTCGGAAAATCTTTATATTCATATTATGTCCTGTGAATTGTTAATTATATCTCTCATTATCCTAAGACCTAGGCGCATAATCTATCATGCGGATATAGATAAGTTCGAGCTTCTAAATACGGTTTTCAAGGCGGTATAGATTTGCGGTGCCTTAATATTAGTGTAGTATAGCCTGATTTCATATGAAGGAAGACATTCTAATGCTATTTTTCACTTTCTTCACGCTTTGTAATGAGCAGTATTCGTGCCATACTCTTCTTGATCTCTACACGAAAGCTGTTAGCGCAAATATCCTTGAGAGTTCTAGTCGATTCTGGGTACAACAAGTCTTCTTCAATGACCAAAGTTGTGCCCATTGGGAGTATAATTGTGGCCCTTCCTGAGCCTATTATACAAGTATCGCTGTCTGCGATTGTCGTAAGACTACCAGCATTCTTGCTGATCGACTGGAAAAATTTCCGTTTCTCTTAGGATGGTTTTCATTGTGCCGCTACGTGCTAAGCACACTTCCTCCATAGGGCAGCACACGCGTTCTAATATAATGTACTTCATTAATATGTAGCAGAAAGCAAGCAACACATAAATAAAATACTTCAGATATCAGAACGTAACTTGCTATTATAAAGACGGGAAAATAAGTCTTACAGGACTCATAATAAGAATTTAATGCTTTGCTCTCCTAGAGCTTGCAACCATTATTCAATAATTCAAAATTCTGCTTCAATTACAAACTGCAAGTTTCTATAAAAGGTCCGAGTGCAATGCGTGCACTAGATCTAATAGGCGAAGTATTCGTGAACTACGCTAAATCGGCTCCATGCGCGATCTTCTCCTCTTGGCGACTACGGTGTGGCGTGCGATGTCCAAAGGAGGGATGATGGGATCTCTTCGGGCTGTTCACATTCATAAGTGAAGCTAATGGGCGTGGATCCTCTATGCTCCGCAATGGCGAGATATGCCTCATGCTATCATTTGCCCTTCTTCTTAGACCGTAAAGCATCAATAATGTGCGACGCACGACCTTACCCTTTTGCTCCTCTCATTTGTGAGAGGTTTCATCACTTTAGCTGCTAGCGATGGCTTCATAGCCAACATTGCTACTAGGTGGTCGCAAAATGAAGTTTTTCCTAGAACATCACCTTGAGCTTCCGCAACTTGCATGATGTCAATTAATTCGGCATACTTCTTGTAGCCGTCTTGGCGATAGTTGCGTATGGATTATACCGCATTGGGGTGAAAGGTAGCGAGGTCTTCCCAATCGTCTGCTCATCCGTGATCACATTACCACGCACTGAGAGTGATATAAATTCTATACAAATTACGCCATCTTGGGTCGATTCTTGAATTCTGATTCGTGATGCGATCATCTTCATATTCATGCAAAAGTTCAAAGGATTACTGCTGGTAATCTGCATAAAATGGTTGCAAAATTCTCACAATGCTCTTGAACTCGTGTTCAGTGTTCGTATTTTTCTATGCCTTTTCATGATTTATCGCTATTTTCAATGATTAAAAGCAATATAAGTAATTACTGAGATAATCAAAACATAAATCTGTAAATAAATTGCATAGAAATAATAATAACAAGAATAAACATGCTTCAAAGTTCAAAAATATACAAAATTTTGGATTCAGAGGCCCTTTTCTGCTTGAAACAAGACTTTCTGCAAAGCGCAAGTTTCGGGGTTAAAGCGCGAAATTTGGTTACGAGAGAAAAATTCGCGTAATTTTCAGATTTACGGGGTTATTCGCAAGAATATACATAATTCGTAAATTTCCCAAATCCGGGGTTTTCTACAAAATTCCTTATTTGCGAAGAGATTCTCGTAATTTTGAATTCGAAGGACTTTCTGCAAAAATTCGATTTTCACGCACGCCCCGCATTTTTTCTTCCGCCGATTTTTCCATGGGCGGCCTTCATGGGCGGCCTTCATGGCCCATCCGCCGGGTTAAGATAGGAGGTGGGGTTTTCTAGGTTTCTTGCCTCCTACCGTGCTGAAGCGGCGGCGGCGGCGTTAAACCGCGATCCGAGGTGGCGGCGGCGGAGTGCGGCCAGGCGGCCGGCGGACGCGCGGCGGCGCTTAAGGCCGCGCCCATGAGCGGCGCGCGGCGCTTCAAGGCCGTCTGCGGCGGCAGCGCCGCGCGCGCGCGTCTGAGCGGCGGCGCTTCAAACGCGTCTGTGGCGGCGCGCCGCGCCGCCGTCTGGCAGCTGGCGGCGCGCCGCGCCCGTCAGGAGCGGCGGCGCTTCAAGGCCCGTCGGTAAGCGGCGGGCGCCGCGCCGTCTGGCAGCGGCGGCGCGCCGCGCCGTGCGTAAGCGAGCGCGGCGCGCAAGGCGTCTGGCGGCGGCGCCCTCGCCGCCTGCAAGCGGCGGCGAACGCTTCAAGGCCCGTCTGCGGCGGCGGCGCCGCGCCCGCGCAGCGGCAGCGGCGCCCGCGCCGTCGTAAGGAGCGCGGCGCTTCAAGGCGTCTGCGGCGGCGGCGCCCTCGCCGTGCGGCGCGGCGCGTAACGCTTCAAGGCCGTGCAGCGGCGGCGGCGCTGCGGGCTCGCCACAGTGGTCGGCCGGGCGTCGAGGAGCGCGCTCAAGGCGGCGCGATCCGGCTCAGCGCCAGCGGCAATGGCGTGGCACATGCTTCAAGCAAGGCGGCGCACCAAGCTTCGGTCGTGGCGGTTCGAGGCGCCATGCGGAGGCGCACGAGGCTTCAAGATTTTTTTTTTTTTTTTTTTTTGGTCGGCTTCAAGCACGACGATCGATGCAGCCGGCTTCGAGCATGGCGACCGGCGGTGTTCATATGCATGTCGTGCCCATGTGTATAATTTCTTAGGATGCAATGAATTTGTTGGCCGGGGCGCATTCGGGCGCAGCGGCAGCGGCCGTGCGACGCGGCGGCCATGCAGGGCCGACAAGGGACGTGCTCGTGCTACTAGGTAGCGGCGGTGCGACCGTACAGGGTTGCGACGCTGGGTTTTCTACTGTTCATGCAAAGCGATGCGACGTAACACTTAGACATGCAACAATCTACCGTGCAATCAACATTCGCTCTTTCATGCGAACTACCGATCAGCTTGGCTGGCGACTTCAAGTCGGCTCGCGGTAGATCAGAGTGAATTTGCACTGTAGAAAATAATCTAGAAAGCAACAATTGCAGAATTGAAAGCAATCTAGAAAAAACGATTCAATCTACGAGCGTCGTTCATCGACGGTTACCTTTTCGATGCGAGGAGAGTCGATCGTCGCGATAACGTGTTGAGGAACCGTCATTGGCGAGTCGATCGGCGATTACCTCGTAGACAAGCGTAGAATCGTAAGAACAATGCATGAACAACAAGAGCAGAATAAGAGATAGAACACAGAGATATAGGGGACTTCTTGCTTCTCTTTATTCCTTCATCCATCGATCAATCAATTACAATGAATAGCACCCCCTATTTATAGGCTACGACCCTTCTAGGGTTTGGGATGAGGAGCCCACCTTGGGCCAGGACTCCCGGTCCTGGGCCCGGTTTCCCAACAAATACTACTACTACTACTCGGTTTCTACTCCAAACCGGACTCGGATACGACAAGCAAAACAGAAATGGACTCAACAAAGATTACTTCTAACATCCCTATAATCTTTGTGCACTTACTTATTAAGTGTACTCGGCAGTCAGTTGGACTCGACTTCAACTTGGCTCACACTCATTTGTCCAAAGACGGTGGCACAACTCGAACACGTCTTGAACTCTTACTCATTGAAGCAGTCGGTCCCAACTACGACTTGCCTCACTCGTACTCAACTCAGGACAATGAACACATCTTCTCAACGTCCCAGACGCAACTGCATGGACTCGACTCAGGATGGCGAACACATCTCCTCAACATCCCGGACTCGACTCCACGGACTTGACTCAGGACGACGAACACATCAGCAATGTTGGTTCATCATCGCTGAGAGCTTCAGCAAGAAGTGCTTTCTCCTTCTTCGACTTGCAGCATTCTAAGCAATGTTGGTTCATCATCGCTGAGAGCTTCAGAAGAAGTGCTTTTGCCTTCTTCGACTTGCGGCATTCTAAGGCAAAGTGTCCATAATCTTGACAATTATAATATCTCACCTTTATCTTGTCGAATATCCGATTATTGCGGCCTCAGCCACCACCACCGTTAGAGCCTCTAAAGAAGTCCTTGCCTTTGCCTTTCGATGATCAGGCCTCCCATTAGGCGTGAGTTAATAGCAGGTGCTCATCTTCGCTACTGCCAGATCCTCAGATCCATTCCTCGTGTTCCTTCAAGCGGCCAATCACCTCCTCAACCGTCATCATCTTGAGGTAGCCAAACTGCTCAATGGCAGAGATGATTTGCAAAAACTTTTCGAAGACTGCCCGAAGAAACTTTCTCACAATATAGTTCTCTTCCATCTTGTCCCCCAAAACTGAAGGATCGCGGGAAGGCTACGAAGCACAAACAAAAAATTTACTGCGCAACCAAGGAACCTCCGCTAGTAATAGATCACGAGATTACCACTAGACGCGTCGACTCGTAGCGGAAGTAGAGTCGATGTAGCGATTTGAAGCAGTCGTAGTCGTACTTGCCGCGCGTCTTCTCCTCCTACTCCGATGAACGTCGTGAGTCGCGGATCGTCCTAGTGCTGATGCTTCGCAACAACACCTCCAAGGTATCCACACGTATGGGGCAGGGACACCACGCGCAGGAGTGCTAGCGCCGGCGGCGTGGTTGAGGAGAGCGTGGCAATTAGGGTTTCGGATTTCTTCCGAAAGATTGATCAATCATACCTCATGCCACCGGCCCTCTATATATAGGCATCTATATTGGGTCCTCAACCTGTGGCCCATTAGGAACTCGTGGCCTATAAGAATTCGGATCTCCATCCAAATCAAATCCTAGCCCTTTAAGTGTGTGACCCTATAGGTTCGTGTGTAATCGGTTGTGACTCAAAAATTCTTTCCCGATCACGAGTCGTCACCAGTACCTAGCAGCACATAACGATTCTCGAACACACACAGAATCTTCCGGACGAACCTTAATGCAATATGATCTACGACCAGGTCCTTATCACTTACGACCAGCTCGTACTTAGTCACGACCAGTTCATAATTAGTTACAACCAGTTCGTAACTCTTTACGACCAATTAGTACCTAACTACGACCAGTTTGCAACTCCTTATGACCAGTTGGTGATTATGTTCGAGTAGTATTCGACTAAGTCGCATCTCCATATGACTTCGACCAGTCTACGACTTCGGGAACTTGACGACCTGCTTGTGTATTCTCCCTTTGCCTCACGACATCTGGTTGAACTCCAGGTGAGATAACATGTCATCCATGGACTATTCAAAACTTTCTCGATCAAGTGTCGAATAACTTCATGTGGTCGACACTTCGACCACTAGTGGTATGGCCATGCACTTTCTTTATTCGACCACAACGAGGGGTCCAGAGACATCTCTCCTGTTATGTTAGAAGGGGCAAATCCCATATCCGGCCAGTCATATTCCTCCGTATGTTTCATAGTATACCCGAAAGCTACCTTTATAATTACCCAGTTATGGAGTAGCATTTGGTAACCCCTAAGAGTGCCATTACACATGTAGGAAATCATGTTGATCTCAGGTCTAAGGATTATACATCATCATTGCTTGAGACCAACTAATGATACATAGAATCATAACAATCTCAATAGTGTCTCAAGGTGGGTCTTATCCAACACCATGTTCTCTAACATGTGTTCATATTATTGATTTGATATCTCCATATTTATGACCTGTGAAACATGGTCATCAACCAATACATATGCTAGTCTATTCATATGTGTCCTCATATGTTTCCGACCAGGGAACGTTTAAGAATAATTATCGCAGAAATACAGAGTTTCACAATCAAGTCACATACTAGATGACAAATATTAACGATATAATTCTAGGAACAAGATAACACATTATCCAATGTTATGAACATAATGTAATATAATCATCTCTATGATTGCCTCTAGGGCATATTTCCAACAAAAACTTAGATCTAGTAGACAATCGTTGTCAACCTCATGGCGAAGTCGTCGATTGACTCCGTTTCTTTCATGCACATCCCCTCGAACTCGCGCTTCCTTGACACGTTCGGTGCTAAGAAGCATGTCTTCAACGCCTTCCACGCAACTTTGACCGTCTCCTTTTCGGCCAATAGGAAGAGCGTTTCCTCCGAGATGCCTCCATGGATCGCTGCCAAGGCCATCTGATCCTTGTGCACGTCGACGTTGCCATCGTCGATTGCGTCCCACAATCCTTAAGTGTGTATGTACACCTTCATCTTGATTACCCATACTATATAATTGCTCTTCGTGAGCATCGGATAATGCTGGGAGATGGCGGAACTCTCCTTCGCCATCGTCGTTGCACTTGACATCGCTTCATCACCGGTGACACCACTCCCTAGAGAATGCGACATAATCTTGGACACAGATCAAGAACTCAGGCTTTGATACCAATTGTTGGCCCAAACCGAAGAAACTCACGCTCGACAGATGCAAGCACAGTGAACACACATGTACATGATGAAGCTAATGGAAGATGAAGACCACGCACATACATACGGAAAATGAACGACTAGATAAAATAGCCGCTGGAAGCAAGACACACAAGCGCTCGAGAATTTTGGTGTCGCACTACGTAGTGTTTTTTCTCTTTCTATTTCTTTGACTCACATTGCTTGTTACATTGTTTTCTCATGCTAGTTGCAAGCTTATAAAGACTATGTACGACAGACTCAATGTCGGAGTCGGCCAGCGAAGCTGACTTGGATACGAAAGTAGTAATACAAAACTAACAAAGATTACGTAACAATCACTCCCTAAGATCTGTAATGCAATAAAACATTAATCCACGGGAAGTGAACAAACGAAGCGGAGGTGGTAGAGATGAGAACAATGTCGTGCTATTGACTTTAGCCTTTTGACGAGGACAATGTCGTGCTACTCACCATAGCCATAGCCATTGAAAATAATGGTCAGAGTTGAAGGAGCCAAGGGCAGCAACGACGAGTTGTGAGCATTGACATTTTTTAAGAAGTCTGCGGCCAAACAAGCTCAATGATGGGGAAGCTTTGGTAGAGAGGAGAAAACCTTGCATTGAAGATGAGCTATAGACAATATAGGGTTATAGTGTAGCTAGGAGCGTGCCATCGTTGGTGAGGAGCATAGTGTCATCGACAATGAGAGAAGATTCTCAATATTGTTAGACAGCGACTAAAACATACATGTGTGTCTTCAGTGAAGATGGGAAGTCATCACTATTAGTGAGGAAGCCACAACGTTGAGTTGGCTAACGTCGAAGAAGGGGAGCAATCGACACATGAGAATAGGACATCGAGCACATATGATAGCATGCATTTGTATGAATAGAAGCATAGTCTTAGAGAAGCAGATGAACAAAGAGCTCAGAGTAGAGATGGCGTAGCAGTAGGGAATAGGCCCAGGTCCACTGGGGAGAGCGTGATGGGTGTCCCCATGTTGGGACCCAGATTTTCGAATCCGGAACCCTTACTAGTCTTTGGATCAGTAGCTAGTGCACACTGTTATATCATTGAATATCAACACATATCTTGCAAACGTCAAACTATTGTATAATATTGAATCAAGAATAATGACCTTATGGTCGAAGCTTATAATTACCGACCTTTCAGGTTAAACAACTTGAATAACCTACAACGGAAGAAGATAACTCCAAGTGATGGCCCATCCATATGCTCACAGGCAATCGACGGGGGACTCGCGACCTAGTACTCCTGTGTCATTTGTTGTAGCCGCACATGTAGAAGTTGTAATCCTCCTCAACAACTTTAAAAGCTTCTGATATTTATTTTGAGTATAGCACGTGAGTACATAAAGTACTCTGTAAGTCCTGGGAAAAATGCACATGCAAGGCGTAACAAAGGGGGCTTATATGATTCTTTTGCACAAAGCAATATTTTAAGTTTCAACAGTTTTCTATAAAGCACATTTGACAAAAAAAAGTAGTTTCAACAATTAAATTAATTGCATCACTAGTGGAGGTTCTAGCAACCAACCACTAGTATCAAGGCTCTAGCCGAGGTTCAAAGGGTAGGGCTCTAGCTGCCCAACTCACTCTAGCTACCAGGATATCTACCCGAGAGTCCCAACTGCTCTCGGGTTCCCAAAATTCACTCTTTTGAAATCAAAACCAAAATCTACCATGTGAAACGCTCCTTACCTGCCCTTGACCCTGGGCACGGCTATTTGAATAGTTTTACACTCTACAGAGGTTGTACAACTTGACCCACACAAGATAATTAACTTATAATGTCGGTCATGACACACTTCTTTGGGCGTGCGACTAAGAGATTATCACAAGGCCTTTACAATACCACGCTCTAACACCAACCCGCTCGATGAGCTTAACCCCAAGTCATGGACGTCTTTTACCATCGACCCAAAGCTCACCGTTGTGGGGGATAACCTGCCCAAACATGGACATTTGTTACCATCGCCCGGAGCAAGCCCCGACAGACATGGACGTTTGTTACCATCATCTGCACAATCCCAAAAAGGAACACCTAACAACTACATCCTGTAGGCATAATGCTAGAACATGGTAAATTAGTTGGCCGTGTCCTTCCCATTTAGGACATGTGGTTGCACTGTAGTGCTCAATTTGGATAGTCATAAGCCTCGGTCCTTAATATGACTTGGGTGGAACTTAACACAATCCAAGTTCTTGTGCTCTAGCTGCACCCGCCTGACTTACCATCCACCCAACTCTAAACAGATTTTCATCATTTAATTTTATTTTGAAAACCAACGGCAATACCTATTGCCATACATTTCTCAAACTAATTAGCATAAATGGTAATAATAATTCCCACCCATAGAATAACATGACCGAATAGCTTGTGTAAGCAGTTTTACCATTTTGTAATAATCCATCAATAATATATTTATATAATCCAAAAATAATGGAGCTTTATAATCCAACAATAATATAATCCTGTAATCCAAAAAAGATATAATCCTATAATACAACAAAGATATATTCCTTTGACCTATCAATGATATGATCCGATAATGATGTATTCCAATAATCCTACAATGATATATTTGCATACTCCAACAATAATATATTGTATAATCCAACAGTGATATATTGTATAATCCAACAATAATATATTTCTATGATCCAACAGTGATGTAATCCGATAATGATGTAATCCACTAATCCAACAATGATATATTTCTATGATCCAACAATCATGTAATCCGATAATTCAATTAACTCCACAAAGTTCACGCATACTCTATGATTCAACCAATTCACCAAAATTATCACCATAAATTGTTATCAAAATCCATCTTTTCCTTGTTTTAATCGCCACCTTACTTGGATCAAATTCACAATACTAAATCTCCAACAATAACTTATTATAATCAATTTAATTCAACTAAATTTGCTTTAGATCCATTCTCTTCTTTTGGTCCCAAATAATCAAGTCAGGGTTTCAATTTTAGACGCTTCCATGATATAATTGGTTTCACCAAGTTAACTTTCTATTCGTTCTCAACTATCTATATAATCCACAAAGATATCATTCTTCATTGTATTCATCTAATTCTGCAATATTGTATCCCTATCATTGGATAATAATGTAATCATTACTAAGGATTTTATGTACTAGGGTGACAATGATTCAAAGATAACAGCATCAAATGGAGGTATAATCAAATTAGGATTAACTAGCACTCCTAAGATTAGAACTTATCATTTTATGTAAATTGCAATGAATAATAGTTTTGAAACTTAAAATAGCTTTTTGAAAATATGGATACAATATGGTCAAAGGAGACTTGCTTTCGTCGAAACTTAAGGTCACTGTGTCCGGTTGATCCAAAGTAGCTTTGGCGGCGTCAGACTCTACACGCGCTAATCGAGACAAATAAATAACAAAAAATCAAATAAAATCCAAAAATTATAAAATTAGTATTAATAGAGAGATATTGAATTTAGATGAATTTAGAAACAAGAATCGACGAAATCGGAGTTCGTATGAATGAGAACGAACACCTGGAAGATTGCAATCACATGAAATGATTGAAAAATAAGAGAAGATGGAATATTTCGAGAAGATGCTTTCTGATTTTTCTCAACCACCAAAGCATATGACATCATGGCCCCACTTGCAAGAGAGTAAGAGAGAGATATGGAAAGAGAGAATGAGCATGACATGAGGGCCCTTGGTGTTAGTGACTCTAGGGGAAACACAGAGCACAACAGAAAAGAGGGAAACAGAGGAGGAGGCGCGACGGGCGCACGGCTGTCGGCGGCGAGCAGTAGCACAGCGGCAGTGGGGATGGAAAAAATGGAATCCCGCGGGGGTCCCCTACCCAACGATGGTGGTGGCGGTAGTGGTGGCGGAGGGCCACGGTGGCAGCGGCAGCGCAAGGCCAAGCGACAGCGTGGGTAAACCGGCGATGCTCCAGGGAAAGCAACGCGAGCATGGGTAGCCCCCGGGCAAGGATGGCGCAAGACCACTTGGGGCGGTCGGGGAAGGGCCGAGGAGGCGGCGCGACAACGCCGGAGGTGGAGAAGAAGGTGGCAGCGGTGGGAGAGCTCCTCGGTGGCGGAGAAGACGAATGGAGGTGGGCAAAAGGGGGAGGAGGTTCGGAAATGCACTTTGACATACTCGGGAGGGCACGGGGGCTCACCAGAGAGGAGATTGAGCAATGAGCGGCGGCGGCGACGGCCGGTTTTGGGGAAGAACGGGCTTCGGCGACTCGATGATCTTTGGGCGACGAGGGATGAAGTAATGCGTATAACGTCTCGAGGCGAACTTGTAGGTGGTGACCATGTGGCCGGAGGAGTTTCAACGGTGATGAATTCCGGCGGCGAAGACCCTGCGACGGCGATGGATCCTTGGCAAAATCCAGAGCAACGAAGGCGAGATCGGCATCAGGGACTTGGGGCTTCGGGAGAGGAGATAGATGCCAAGATGTTGGCACAGGTGGCTCAGCTTAAAAGGGGCCAGAGAGAGAGGGAGGAGTGACACGGGCGCATCGCAAGCAGGATAGGCGCGGGTGTGAGGCGCGGCGGGTGGTGCGGGTGGCAGGCGCATGCATTGCGGCGTGCGGCGTGGCCTAGAGCTAACGCTGGTGTGGCTTGGCCGGGAAGAGCAGAGGCATGCAGAGAGCAACGACAGAGAAGTAGAGAGCACGAGAAAGGAAGAAGAAAGAGAGAGAAGACAAGAAAAGAAAAAGAGAGGAAAAGGGAGAAAAGGGAAAAAGATAAGATAAGATAAAGGAAAAAGAAGCTTCGTGGAAAATTTAAATTACAAAATTTGAATTTGGGATTTGATGACGAGCTTTGAATAGAGATGATAGAATTTGAATTTGAATTTTAGAATTTTGGATTTAAATAAAAGCAAAAACTCCAATTTAAATCCAAATATTTGAATTAAATAATTTGAAATAATTTTTTTTGAAAAGGGCAAAATTTGGGATGTTACACCCTAGCAAGATTCAACAACAGTTGCATGTGTATGCATGTTTAATATCGTAACAATTAGCACTAAGCAATAATTGGAGATATGATAGAGTACTGTATTGGAAGGGGTAGCAGCTACGAGTGATCGATCAAGATTTGGGTTTGCTATTAGAGGTTGAAGTAGAAAAATTATAGCAGCGAGAAGAGATAGAAGATACACGGTTCGGTGGGGCAGCCAACGTGTGAGGGAATAATAAATACAAGGTAAGCTGCCCATGATACATCAGTGTATGCATGAGCAATGTACTAATACCATGTAAACTAATAAGATAATTTATCACACACATAATTAATATATTTATTTGAGATTAAATAGAGGTAATATGTGCATGTACATATTTTAGAAAAGAGTAACTAATGGAGGAATAATAGGGGCATACGACTACATGATCCATACATGATGGAGAGTGGTTATATCTAAGAACCACAACAACTTATTATGATAAATGATTTTCTTCTGGCAAAGCTCATACTTTAGTTACATTCCTTAAATTGTATTTTCTTTCAAGTTTCTATTGTCATTTCAAAATTTATGGTGTCTTACAAATCTTAGTAGCATACACGAAACATAAATATATTCTCAAACATCTAAGCTAATTATATCATTTGACACTACAAATTTGAAATAAATCTAGTTACGCAAATGCGCGGGCCAACATGCTAGTTGTTTAATGCTATAGCTTTTTCACGGTACACTCAATTTAATACAGAGACGTCTATTCTTTTTTATCTAAGAGCATCTACAATAGTTTGTTTCTTAGTTTGTTACTAAGAGGAGAGAGAGTACTCAATCTAATAAAAAGAAATAAGTCTTCCAATAGATTGTTTCTTGAGCTTGTGTCTAAGACTTTAATTGCTACAAATGTGCATATTTCTTGATGATCAATGATGAAGTACAACTTTGTGGCCTACATGTTTTAACTCATTTATCATATCAATTATAAAGTCGGACTGCACAAATGATCGGGTAGATATTTTGCTTTAAGACAGTGAGACCCACAAAATACGTTTTTAGGTAACATGTAAGTCTCCAATAGAGTATTTGGTTGTTTCTTGTGTCTTGGTATTAACAATGTGATAGTTTCTTCATCTAGAAACAACCTCACCTTCTCTCCTCATCTTCTCTCCTCCATATCACCTAAATGCTGATGTGGTAACCCCTTAGCAATAGCTGATGTGGACAATTGTAGATGCTCTAATGGTCCAGATTGGTTATGATTTAGTTATACGTACTATACCTAATATATCGAGTAGTAGAATTTCGAGGAGGTAGAATTGTAATTCTCTATGTGGGGAGGGGGTGGGGGGATCACACGACACAAGAGTAATATTTTCAATCCTAGTTGAAAAAATCCATAGTACCCTCAAGAAAAATTATAAATACAGAGAAAAGTCTAATATGACCTTAACAAATTAATAATCAGATTTATTTTATACTACCACAATATACTTACTGATAGAATGTATCTAAAATTTTATATAATACTAAGATGCTCAAAATCATTGCCACTTTGCCAGTTCCAAGTGCTCTCTACTAGTAAGACCATGTACAATGCAGACGTTTAATAAAGAAAAACTGATTTTTCTTGCCACGTAGGACAAATAAGATGCTTATTTTGTAGCATCGATACTTAATTGGATACCGATGCTTAAGAGGTGATTATGTATATAACTATATATAATTAATAGATAATACAATCATCTAAACACCTATAAAAAGATATGTTTGCATTGGAGAAAATAAATTTTATATAAATACTTGATGATGTGATTATATTTTCTTTCTTTAAGTACTTGTATATAACCATTTCGCATTGTATATGCCCTAAGCGAATCGGCGATTCCACGGGCTTACCGCTTGCCTGATCTTAAGTACTACAATTTTTTGAAGGAAAAAAAGGAAGACGAAAATGACAGCTAGCCTTCATGCTGTATTTGACTTTGGAATTTTCTGCGACTGCCTAAGAGTTGCTTCTCTGTATGTAGCACTGACAGTCTGACAGGTCGATGTTGATATGCAGACCGACGTTTGTTAGGTGCTGCATGTCCTGCTGTTGAGCTCCTTACGTTTTCCGGCCGCAGCAGCATCAGTTTAATCATTCTCAGTAGTTGTATACTTGTATTATACATCAAATCGAAATCGGCAGGCCAGTGCTCTTCAGTCTTGACCACATAATATCCAGATCGCGAGATATTCTCTAGTCCTGGTCGCCATGACTGACGGATCGATCGAGTGTAATCTTTCCAGGTGGGTAGTCAGTTCACATCATTGAAGCGAAGGCACGGTACTACACTACAGGCTGTTCCACCAGCAGCAGATAGAATTAAGTAGCAACATATCTAATGATGCACACCTTGGTTAACGGGTCGAGAGATCGACCCGCTTCTACCAATGCATGCACTTTTCGGTTAGAACCGCTTGCCGTTGTTATACAACGACCTGTATGTATCCCTTTACGATTTGTGCAATCCAGCTTCTGGGAGAATACAGAGGTACTCAGTTACTCGCCAACTTTTGGTGCACAAGTACAAAAAATTTGTACTACTCGTGAGATGAACAGAGAAAACGCTAGATTTTCTTCCCCTAAATCCCGTGGGATTTAAGCTGTTTCGTGTGAAAATTCTATAAAATTTCTGCATTCCAACCAAACCCTTATTCCAACCAGACCCTTAGTGGATTTTACTGCAGCGCCCGCGAAGAAATGTTCGATTACCATGCCAGTAATTTTTTGTTTCCCTGAGAAATACGACTTCTTCGACGGATAGATAGCAAGATTAGTGAGGGCAGTGACAACGAGCCGTCGCGAGGAAAGCCAGGCGATAGGCAGTGGCAGTGGCAGTGGCAGCGCCGGCGCGCCGATGACCTGCTAGGGGTGAAGGCAAGGGTGGAACAGGTGGTGGTGTATTGGCGTGGGGAGCCGTTGGGTTGGGCCTCAACTGCATCCTGTGGGCTAGATGCCTCTCTCTGCTGTTTGCTTATACAAAATAGTTTCTCGTGGCACAACTCCGCAGCGACGAGGTACAACAATCGGGGGACGCGTCCATGGCCGCTCGCTAGAAGATTCGTGCATGGGCCCAATATCACACAGGGTGACAGGGGGCCAGCGCCGCATTACTACACTACTAGGTTCGCTCGCCGTGGCCACTGCTCGGCTGGCTTGCGTTCCATTTCCACTCCGCGCCGCGCGGGTGAATCCGCGGGCGTCCAGAGTCCAGACCGCCGTTCCGTCCGCGGGCCGGCCGCTGTCACGGCTGGACTCTCGTGCCCTTAGGCCCCGTTTAGACATACATTGATACTACTCGATCTCTTTGGATTGAAAGAAAATTTAAAGTAAAATCTCTTCCAACCCTAAAGAACTGGGTCTAATTTCTCACTATTTAAACGAGTCCTTAAGGAGATAGTGGATGGATGCAAAACCCACATATTCGATCGGGTTGGATAGGTAATTGTATGACTAAAATGCAAGATATATATGATATAGAGTAACTCCGATGGTGTACTACTAGCTGTGAGAATAAGAGTGAAATGATAGTGTTTATCGAGCATGACTACGTAGTACAAGACAAATGGAGCAGCCATTGATAGTTAACATTATAAGACCCCCTCTGTTTGGCGGGAGCCTTAATCTTTTGCTGCCGCGTTGTAAGTTGTAGCTAAACGTTTGTTGTCACTTCATTTCTTCTTCTTTAATGGGATGGTGCGCAAGCCTTTTTACATGTTCTAAAAAATATATATAAGAGCCTGGCTCCTTGGAATAGGAATTATATTGGCCGAGAGACCAGACAGAAGAGAGTCAAGATGTTGGACCGAAAATGCGACTAGAGGGGGGGTGAATAGGAGCACAAACTCTTTTTCTCCCAAATCAAATTCAATACGAATCTCACTTCAATAGCTATGAAAGCTATGAAGATCAATTAATCAAGCACAGCGGAAGACTTGTATTGAATCCAATCAAAACCCCGAAGCAAAATCAACACAAAACCAAAACACCAAGTCTCGGGCGGTCAGACCTCTCACGGGGGCGGTCAGACCGGTTGGCCTAGCGGTCGGACCTCTCTCTCGGGCGGTCAGACCTCTAGTTCAATGAATAGTGAAATCAGCACGAAAAACCAAAACGCAAATTGAGCTAACTTTTGATTCGTGCGTCCAAACCTCATGAAACTTGACACACACCTTCTCAAGGATGTCAGGAACCTATTCCAAGCAACGATCGTGAAGATCCTTGCCAAAGTTCCGACCTTTTTTCCATTTGAGTGAAGGTGGTTCAAAAACCGAGTCAAAAACAAAATCTGGTCTAGAGACTTGCTCGTGGGTGATTGATGATCAAGATGACCCTAGATGGGTTCCCACATGTTGCAGCAAGTTAGATCACAGCAAGGAACCAACCAAAAACTCGCGGATCAAAGAAAGACTCAAAATCACCAAATAGAGAGAAAGAAAGCAAATGAACTCATCTTTGAGAGAACTTTCTTTGGATTGATTTGATATGGTATTGGTTTACAGTCACTCCATCAATAGAGGACAAAGACTCAATACATGAGCACGAAATCAAATCCAACTCTCTAGAACCCTAACCTCCACTACTCCTCTCCCTAAGCAAACTAGGGTTTCAAACACCATGAAAGGGTTTAGGGGGTGCAGCCACCTCCCTCCTCTATTTATAGTGGAGGCTTAGACCTTCTAGAAGAGCTTCCCTAATGGGCTCCCGTTAAGGCCCAAAACAAACAGGTCACACACGCACGCATTTTAAAGCGCCGTCTTCATCTCCTCTTGACCTAATCTGCTTCTCCAACGCACTGTCTTGCACCGCGGGTTGGCAAAAGGTAACCAAGGCGGTATTTGGTAAAATTACCAAAATACCCCTTCTCGGTCCTTCTCCGAAGACCGAGTCCAGATTGCGCGAAGCACTCGCTTGCTTCGCCACGTGTAGGTTGATCCAACGGCTCTCATCATGTCGGCAAGTCTCTCCCATCCGGTTCCCACCGAAACCACCATGGCACTTGCACCGACCCTCGCACCGCTTGATCCAACCAGTCGCACCGAACTGCCCGTTCGGTCACCTTTGTCCATCTTGCACCATACTTGAGTCCAATGACTTCACTCGGCATCGTCGATCGTTCTGAACCTCAGCTCTCCAAGCCTAGTCCCGATCATCCTCGCCGTTGACCGTCGTTGACCACTAAGCAACCTGCACAACAATAGACAAGCAAATCGAAACCGAGAACAAGTTCTTCACAACTTGACCCACGTTAGTCAAAACATGCATCATGCAACACATATGCACTGACACCCATGAGATTGACCTAACACCCAAACACATTGCTGCCAAGCAGGCCAGCAACTTAAGTCAAAACCGGTCAGACCGCCAGCATGGCCGGTCGAACCGCTCTGACCGGTCTGACCGCCAACCATTGGCCGGTCTGACCGCCAGTCCTTACGACCAAAACAAAATTGGTCGGACCGCCAGAGGTGGCCGGTCTAACTGCCTGAGCCTGACAGCAGCTGAACTTTGCCGAAAACGCGTGTTTCCGCAAACCTTCAACGTCATTGCCAATTGTCACATCATTCTAAGATCATGAGCATATCCCCATGATATCTACACAAGAGAAACTTGTTAACGCGTCCATGTACACGAGGGTTGAGAGGAGGAGAGACCAAGAGAGGCTAGTAGCAGATCCCACACACGTTTTTTTTTCTAGCTAAGGTCATCCACAGTGTAGAGAGGGTCAAATTCACCACCTCACTACCACGTCCGTCATACTGGTAATAGATTTATATTTCTCTTACAGTGTTTATCACCTCATTCTCTCTAAGACGGGACCCACAACTAAATAAAATATTATTTATTTTTCTCCGACCACACACCCTCTCTCATTTCACATACAAATAGGCTCGTAATAATTTTTTTAAGTTAGCACCTGGTGCATCTATATACACCGGTGCTATGAATCTTTTTCGTCGCATCACGTACTCACATACTCTCGCTGCAATGGGCTGACACCGGTGCTAGAGGGAAAAAGGCGGCGCCACCTTGTGGATGGCCTAGGGGTCAGCGTGTGTTTCCAACCTTAGCGCCATGTCATACCGAGAGAGAGCCAGAGATGCACGCCTTCGATGCAAATTAATTTGCATCACATATCTACAAATTCTTTCCATCTAGTATATCTCTTATTGGAGTACCTTTGAAGGTTGATGGCATGGAAATGAACTCATAGACAATCAATATCATCTTAAATTTACAGTTGGAATCCACTTCGATTTATTAATAATTACTCAAATGGAGTGGTAACATCTACTATATTTTTGAAATACTTCACGCACCATTATACTAAGTGTGTGAGTACATTGTTAACAAGAAAACAGCTGTAAATGTACTGATTAGCAAGACGAACAAATGCATGAACAATACCCAGTTGTTTCCGCCAGCTGTAGGTCGTGTACTACGGCTGGCTGCAGTTAGCGTTACATTTTTTCCCCTCTTTACGATCGATATGCATGCAATGGATGGTAAAGCTTTAACGTAGGTACGTTGGTGGGGGTCACGTTTCACGCTGTTTTCACCGAGACGATCCTATACACAAGAAGCCACATGCCACATCATACTATGTAGGATTCCACGAGACGCATGAAACCATGGACTTATCACACCATCCTCCAGTCACAAGAATCTCTCTCTCTCTCTCTCTCTCTCTCTGAAAAACGAAGCGCGAGAATAATTAACATGGACAGGGCAACCGGTTTGGATACATGCATGAACCATACGTTTTTTGGGAATATGTAGCTACACGGCATACAATTACGTTCGTTTGAATAAATTTGGATGGACCGGTAACGTATAATTAGAACTCACAAATAAATGTTTCTAATTTTACAGGGAGTAGGAAAACATAGGTGGAAAGATAAGCACCAGTACACTAAATCGATGTGAAATTGCATAGACCCCCAGAATCACTATAAATTAATTCTGGAAAAATGTCCCATATGAAAATTATTGCATTTTCCACCTCTGTAAGTTCACTTTTGCTGTATTTGATAGGTTTGGGTAACATTAGTGGATGCTTCTCCTTCTAGGTAAAGACCGTTTTGAGAAGGACATGGTTGTGGATCGACAAATTAGGGTGGCAATGTAATATGTCATGTCATAGAAGCATGGACGGAGACAGGGATTTGTGGGAGCCCTGATTCCTCATGGTTGATAAAGATCTCTATATAGTTTTTAGTTTGCTTATATAGAATAGCAAAATATTTATATTTGACATATCTCAATATTTAGTTCTCTCTTAGGCAAAAAATTTCTGGCTCTATCCCTACATAGAGGTGGTACCGAGGGTGATGTATGTGTGGAGATGAACAAAGACCAGGTAGGTCATTTTTTATGCCTAGCTACCCGGTTGGCGCCAGTATATACTAGTGTATACAGAGAGAAGCGAGAAAGAGGTAAGCCCCCTCCCTCCACACCTCACTCACAAAAAATAAACAGCCCCACGTAGATTATTAAATTAACCTTTACGTACTACTACACCTGAATCATGGACACCTTTAACAGATGGTCGTTGTCTTAAACGCATCATGCGATCCGACAAATGATAAAGCACACTAATTGTTTCCTCGTACTTCCTTTCTTAACTATATACTAAGTCAATGACATTGGTTACCACTGCACCATAACATAGAATTAAGGGCAATATACTGCCGAAGAAAAATAGGATGAGTGACAAAACATGTGCCGACAATGTCTAAAAGATTACAAGTCCCGTTATCTGCGGGAATAACTATTTTCTAGAACAACTTATCTGTCAGCTATATTTTTATGTTAGCTACAACACATCTGCTTTGAAAAAATTAAACTAGGTCAACATATCTGCCAGGGATTAGAAAAATTAAACTAGATCAACATATCTATCGGGGATGTTTGTTTCCACGCAAGGGGGCACGAAGGTGAAAAATTAGAGGAGAGTAGGTGCAAAAGGGTCCTGACCTCTCTCCACCTTATCCCCTCCCAAAAATCCTCTTAGGGCCTCCTCCTCCCGATGGCGCCTTCCTCCCAGTGCCGCCCTCCTTGGCCGCCCCTCCTCCCAGCGCCACCCCTCCTCCCCCCGTTGCCCTCCTCCCTGGCCGCCCCTCCTCCCAACGCCTCCACTCCTCCTCGGCTGCCCCTCCTCCCCAGCCGCCCTCCTCCCAGTGCCACCCTTCCTCCCCCATTGCCCTCCTTCCCAGCCGGCCCATCCTCCCCACACCACACTCCTCCCCGATCGTCCCTCCTCCCCGTCTCCCCTCCTCCCCGCGCCCGCATCCTCCACGGTCTCCCCTCCTCTCCGTTCTATCCCACCTCCCAGCGCCTCCTCCTACCCAGCTGCCCCTTCCTCCCAGCGCCACCCCTTCCTCCCCGGCCGCCTGCCCCTTCCTCCCATTCGTGTAGCTTTGTGTTCACCCGTGGTTTTGGTTGCTGATTGGTTCGCTTTGGTGCTGGCAGGGCTGTGCTTGAAGATCCACGATTCAAAGCTCAAGGAGAGGTAAGACCAGTTGTGCTGTGGATTTTATTGAAATTCAGTAGGTTTTTGAGGAATCTAGTAGTGACGTGTTATGTTTCTGGAGCAAAAGAGGGTATTTGGGTTGCTAGGAATTGGGGAGAGAAGAATCTTTGTCATGGGAGAGAACATAGGTTATGAACCCAATACGGTGTGGTAATAGATGTTTGTGTGCTATGAATGTTGGATTACTATGCATTGCACTAGATCTTTTATGTGAATACAGATAGATTGCATATTGATAAGGGCTATCTAGGGAAATATATCTAGAAATCGTAAATCGGCTAGTTTTTTTTTGCGTGTAAGAAAGTCCTACGTGAAACAATGATATCTTTTGGCAATCAACTTAGGTTGCTTTTTACGACCTTGATGCATATAAATGGATATGAAAGGCATATTGTACCTTTACCATGCATAATTTTCATACTAATGTTTGAGATTTTTTTAAGAGGTCTTACAAGCTGTAGCATATGAGCATGTGCTTATTTTACCTAGAAGTTTGTGCATGGTCCATTATTTAGTCATGAGATCATATAGTTGGAATGAAGCGGAAATCAGGAAGTTTAATGGTGCTGCCTAATGAACAAAATATAATGATTGTAATGAGCTTAGTGGTCTCAGCTAGTTCAGAAACAACAATTGCTTACCTTTTATGCTTCAAAAGTTCCTTTATTTCAATTTATAATGCTGGATAAGCACTCAAAATAATCGGCACAACACGATCCCTCCCAAGGGGTTTAACACGAATAGCTTGGTGCCCAAATTCTGTATAATCGTTTATTTTGATTGAATTTGAATTTGAATATCGATAAGTTAGTATAATTGTTCACAGTGAAAGATTTGTAACTCAGTAACTCTGATGCTTATGTATTTTGCAGATATGGGATTGCTGCTCAGATGGTGCTTGTACTAGTACTCTCAGCGGGCATTCTGACTATGTTATATGCCTTGCTACAGCTGAAAAGAATGTACTGCACTGTGGCCTTCTCTTTGGAATTACGGTTTTTATCCATTTGTTGTATGTGTTTCTTATAGCTATGTTTATTTAGAGCAATGTTGTAGCCTTTGGTGGTCTTGGTGGTGAAGTATTGATATGGGACCTTGATGCAGCACTTTCACCTGTTACTAAATCTGTAAAGGCAACAGAGGATAAGGTTCCTAATGGAATCTTTGGACCTTCCATGGAAACTTTGAGAAATTTAAATTCTAACGTTATAAACAATGGCCAATCACATGGATATAGTCCAATTGCTGCCAAAGGTCATAAGGAATCTGTTTACGCATTAGCGATGAATGATGCAAGAAACCTACTTGTATCTAGGGGCACTAAAAAGGTATTGCATTCTTCAACTTTAGAACAATTTACTTTTTGTTTCTCTTTTGGTTGGAAGGCCAACAAAGTGCCTGTTTCTGTAGATTTCTTGAAAAGCCCTTCTTTATAACTACCGGTTCATTTATGTAGATTATCCATGTTTGGGATCCAAGGATTGGCACAAAAAACATGAAATTAAGAGGGCACACTAACAACATCAGGGCTTTAGTCCTTGATTATATTAGGAGGTTTGTGTATAGGCATCCTTGATTCTACTGGGAGAGTTCATCATTTTTCTTAATTTCTTTGCATGTGTCGGCTAGTCCTCCCCGGCCGCCCTCCTCCCAACACCGCCCTCCTCCCCGAATTTGTAGGTTAGTGTCATTTGAATTAAGTAAATAGGATTCACAAAGATTTGTGTAGTATCCTTTTGGATTTCTTAACCCCTCTATTGTGCTGATTTATGTTGCATTGATTATGTTCAGGAAAACAGCAAAACCAATCATCCTCAATTGTTATATGAGGCCAAGCTTATGTTTCTGAGTATTGTTAACATACTTAACTTTTTTCAGGGAAAATAAAAACTTGACTGACATAGCTCACTATGCAAGTTGCAACACTCATCTTGGGATTGATGAGCAATATGGCCATTCTATTTCTGTGACGTCATTAATTGAGAACTTGAATTATGCATGTGGCATGTATATTGTGATAATTGTACCAACCTCATTATTATGCTTGGAATACTAAAATAAATTGTTGTTTTCATTACTTCCCTCTGACATCAATCACTAAACTTAGTGTTGTTACTGCTTACCAGAGCAAAGCCGAAGAGATGATTTGGAGTCCATTGGATACGTTCTTTTGTATTTTCTCAGGGGAAGGTAGGGTTCTTCTGTGTTAGCAAACTATGCATACAATGTTTTTTTTTTCTTCTCATTGTGGCGAAGCAATGAAAGATAACTGCAAGTGCAATGTTTATTATTTTAAGCAACAAATTTTTATGTACTGATTAGTCCTCAAAATTACAATTTTTAACTCTGGCTAGGCCTATGGCTTGAATTAGTATTTTGGGAATAAATGCACAATTTTTAGTTATTTCCTGACATAATTGGTTCCATTTGAAAATTAAAAGCTTGAATGAACCATATACAAAGCATAAGGAACTAAAAATAGACTAATCCTAACATAAGTAGTGCACCACAATCACTCGTATTTCAATCCAGAATCTTCCTATGGAAGGAGTGAGATAACTACAACTTATCTTGTTTACCTATTTGACGCTTATATCTTGTTTGGGATTATATATGGTTTGTGGTTACTGACTTCCCGAATTTCTTTTCAGATCCAAAATATAAGTGTTGTTGAAGTTATTGTTTGCTGATGGAGTGATTGTCCTTATTTTGCAAATGGTGATAGCATGATGATTTCATTATGTGGACATCTACATTGTCGACTTCTTTTGCGTGGATGTTTTGTACATGCCAAGGTGAAAAGCATCTAGGCCCCTAAAAATATGTTTTGGTAATTTATGATAATATGTGAAAATGGGACTTATTGGTTTGTTGAGTTTTTACAAGGCCTAGTCCCATTGGAAAATATGATCTTGAAGATGCATGCTAAAAGTTTTATGAAGATCAAGTACAGCTCAAGGATAAGGTACAAGTGGTTTTGAAATTATTTTCTTTTATCGGTCTTAGGAGAAATAGATGGAAGACCGGATTATAGGTTAAATGCCGTACTATTAAGAAGGATCATGTCCTGTAGCTTGAAGGCATGTCTTGTGCTTTATGGATCAATTTAGGATCATGCATGCATATGGATTCTCTTTCTAAAACCAAATATGCACTGTCAGGACAATCGGTAGTACCGGCGTTGTCTGTGCGGAACTACCGCACTCCGGTTGTTCCGGTCGTTAGTTGGCGGTATATTTTTTTACAGAGAGTCTCTTTTCTGGTTTCGGTGCCAAAACCTAAGCGCGGTAGTACCACCAGTGTTCATGCGGTATGACCGGAATACGGTAGTACCGCAGGTGTTAAGCGGAACTACCGCATGCCGGTTATTCCGAATGAGAAGCGGTATGTTTTTTCCAGTAAGCACCCTTTTGTCTCTCTTGAAAACGGTGTACCGCAATCTCCTTGCGGTATGACCGATCGCGTAGTACCGCTCGTCGATTAGCGGTAGTACCGCTCTGCAAGATTAAACGGCTATGTCGAGTCATTTAATGCGCTCATTATAGCCGTTCTTTGTAGTGGTTGGAGAAGTGCGGTAGTACCTTCCTTGCATGGCGGTAGTACCGCATGTGGCTGAAAAAGTGGGTTTTCTTCTCCAACGGTTATAATTGTTGTTGGGGGGTATAAATACTTCCCCACCAGCTCAAGGACAGGGTGGTAGACCACATTTAACATCTTTTGAGCCTTGTGCATTCATTCAACTCCTCAAATTCATTTGTTCACTCTTTGAGAGGTTGTTGAGCTCATTCAAGGTGCATTCATCATTCTAGTTGATCCTATTGCATTTGAGTGTTGTCAAGCGAAGGTCTTGGTTTGTTACTCTTGGAGTTTTGCCGAACTCCTAGACGGCTTGGCGGTGATTGCACGGTGATCTCTTCAAGAAGATTGTGAAGAGGCCCGGTGCCCATATTGTGAGTGGTTTGGTGTTCACCATCTCCGGAGTGGAGGAAGAACAACCAATAGTGATCGAGGAAAGGCTTAATTCGTGGAGCCGGCTTGATTGGTTCAAGCTCCCTCAACGTGGACTAGTGAAGATCGGCAAGTCTTCGATACCACGGGAAAACATCGTTGTCTATTGTGGTTATTTCTAGTCTTTACTCTTCCGCACTTATATTTCTAGCTTGATCATTGTGCTTGTATTGCCTAGCTAGAAGTATAACTTGTTTAGACTACATTGTTAGTTAGCTTAACTCATACATTTGTGAAAAAGTTAAAAAAACCTCCTATTCACCCCCCTCTAGTCGGTTATCCTTGATCCTACAAGTGGTATCAGAGCTTGGTCTCTCAATTTGTTAGACTTTACCGTCTAAGAGAGAAAGGATGACTAGTGAGGGTATGCATATAGGAAATGCTCCTTTGTTTGACGGCTCAAATTATTCTTATTGGAAAATTAGAATGTCTATTTTCTTAAAAGCCATGAGTCCGAACATATGGAAAATTGTAAATGACGGTTATGTTATGCCTCTTGATCCAACAATCCTCACGGTTCAAGATGAACGTAATGCTCATTTAGATGCTCAAGCAATGAATGCTCTCTTTGGTGCTTTGAACGCGGATGAGTTCAATAGAGTGAGCAATTTGGAAACCGCTCATGATATTTGGACCACCCTCTCCGAAATTCATGAGGGCACATCCACGGTCAAAGAAGCCAAATTGCATAGGCTTCGGATTAAATATGAGACATTCATAATGTTGCCTCATGAGAACATCACCGAGATGTATTCAAGACTCAACAACATTGTGAATGAACTCAAAGGTCTTGGTACTAACCTTATTGATGTTGATGTTGTGCGTAAGATGCTTAGGGCCCTCCCGGATAAATATGAGACATTGGTGACATTGTTCCTCAACTCTCCCGAGTTGCCTAGAATGACTCCAACCGGATTATTGGGCAACCTCATCACCAACGAGTTATACAAGAAGGACAAAGAAGAGCTATTGGAATCATCTTCATCCAAGAAGAAAATTACCGCTTTCAAGGCTAAAGCGGAATCAAGTGAAGATGAGGATGAAGAGGAAGAAAAATCGGATGAGGAGTATGCTCTCCTTATGAGAAGAATGAAGAAATTCATGAGAAGGCGCCCACATCGAAACTTCAACTTCAACAAGTACAAGAAAGGGCAATCCTCAAGTGACAACAAGCGCTATAGCAACATTCGTTGTTATGGATGTGATGAAAAGGGGCACATAATCTCAAATTGCCCCAACAAGAAGGATGACAAAGATAAATCATCAAAGAAGAATGAATTTGATGGAAAGAAGAAGCTTTTCAAAAGGCTACACAAAAAGGGCAAAAATGAAGCTCACATTGGAGAATGGAATTCCGATGATGAATACTCGGATTCCGACTCGGATTCAAGTGATGAAGAATCCTCCAAGAAAAGAGGACTTGTCGGCATCGCCATAAAGGAAGCTCCATCACTCTTCTCGTCTCCTACATGTCTTATGGCAAAAGGAGATAAGGTAAAATCCTTTGATGATAATGCTCCTTCATATGATGAACTAATGGACATGGTAGAAGATTTAAATGAATATGTTGGAAAGGAGAAATCAAAATTTAAAGTCTTAAAGAAAGAGTATATCTCTCTAAAAGACTCTTATGATAAAGTCACAGAGCTTCCTCAATGTCCTTGATCTCATTCTCAAAGAGTCCATCTAATTCTATATTCAAGGCCTATCGCTAGCAAGAGTAAAGTGTTAAACATATATATTTAAATTTATAATTACGAAATAATCATTTCGAGATTCACAAACCTCGGGATCCTTCTTCCTAGCTCTAATGATTTGCTCCATATGATGACAAACGTAGATTGCACATAACTCATCATTTTTTTGCTGGCGGCACTTGTAACATCCCAAAGTTCTGTTACTAAAATAAAATAAATAAAGATATTATTTTATTGGATTTTCTAGTTGTCAAATAATTCTATTGATTTTCTGGAATTTAAAACAAGTTTTCTTTGTTAAAAGAAAACAAAATCAATTATTTAATTTCGTGGTTTCAAAGCCAAAAAGAAAATTTATTGAGTTTTATGATTTTTTATGGGATTTGAAGTGAAAAATAAAATTGTAAGTAATTTCTGGAATTTTTGCGAATTTTAAAAGCTTTTTACTATTTATTTTAAAACAAAAATAATTACTGTACAAAAATAAAAACTAAATTTAAATTGGAATTATTTTTATTAAGTGAAAAATAATTCAAGTCATTTTTGTGAATTTTTCTAGAATTTTTGGACGCTATTTGCTATTTTCTAAAAATCAATTTGATTTATTGATTTTTTTAAATCCGAAAATCAGAAAACTGTTCGGCCTCCGTACACTCGTGGACAGTAACTATGTACAGTACACTATGAACAGTAAAATATGGTGTTCGGACCGTCTGGACAATTTCTTTTTTTTTTTTCTCACTGAATATCTATTTAACTTTGAAAATTCATATCTAATTCATTTCAACTCCAAATCAAGTGAAACCAGTTTTGATATTTTTTATTTTAAATTAATTTTATTTTAAAATAGGTTTCAAACTTGTTTAGTGCATATAAAATATAGTTTTGAAAATTGATCCTTAAACTGAATTGTTTTCACACTACGAAATGTTTTTAATTTGGAAAATTCATATAAAATGTTTCTGAACTCCAAATGAGTTGAACCAAATTATTTTGGTCCTATAATTTTATTCTCTATTTTATCCTTCAAACATCTCGACCGAACTCCGCAAGCGATGCCAGGCGAACATTCCCGTTCATTTGATGAGTTTATCCGAGATGGGTTGATCCTATTCACCTATTTAAAATCTGAGCCTCAATTCAAATCCTTGTTCTAAATATATTTGATTTGTTGCTAAATCTTTATTCCAAAAATAATAAAATAATATATATATATATTTTTTTTTAAAAAATTCAAACTTCCCGTTGGGTCACCCATCCTTGGGCTGCCCCAACGTATGCACACTTAACTGCCAAAAACTTCCCCAAAGCACTACCACCTTTCCTTCTTTCTTTCATTACTCTAACCCCCCTCTCATTCCTTTATGCTTTTCTTCCCATCCCTTTCTTCCCCAACAATTTTGTCAGTAGCGCAGTGCAGAAGACAACCTCCATTAACGCCACACGTAAGCTTCCTAACCCCACGATTTTCTCCACGATTTCTCCGGAATCTTAGGCATTCAAACCACCTCATCTAAACTCCCCATTCCACCCACCTCCCCTTTCTTGCGCATCTAATTCGGTTTCGCAACGGCCGCCACGCTCACCACGCACGTCGATCTCCCTCCACGGTCCACCTCCACCCCTATATAAGAGAGCCCTGGGTGCCTCTCATCACCCTCATTCATCCCCGAAAATCTTAGTTCCTCCCTCCCTTTATCCTCCACAATCGAAGTTTTTCCGTCGAGGATCTAACGCCGCTCATCGACCATTTCGCCACCTCTGGTGGAGCCCGCCACCATCGACCACACCATCGGCCGCCTCGCGACGTTCTACGTGGTGCTCCTCGCCTTGGCTGGAACTTCATTTGGAGCATCGCCGCCACCGTGAGACCGCGGCGCGCCGCCGCCATCACCGGTCACCGTCACGCGACCGCCACCTCCCACGGCCTCGTTGCAAGGTGAGCAATCCATTTTGTCGTTTGCGGTCACCTCTTCCCTTCCTTTGGCGTGTCATCCTTTCTTTTACTTCCATGCGTCTTTGTTCGTTGAGGAAGATAATGAACAGTGCTCAATTATCTAGTCATGACTTCAACTTTGTACATACACATTTTAATCCTTTCAAAAATTTGTTCTCTCTCATAAAAACTTGAATCCATTGATTCTTCCTCCTAAATTCATCTAAATTCATCTACTATTTTTAGTATTTATTTTGTAATTTTTAGATTTTATTTAATATCATTAATTATTCGGTCCTTTTGCCCGTCGTCGCCTTTCTCGCCATGGCCAATCTTGCGCGTTTTCCCAACCAAGGTGAGTGTTGCGCCCCCATGGTTCCTCCCATTTCGCCACGCACCTCACCCGCTAACTCCTCTCCGTTTGCCCGAACGACGATGTCAACCCGAAGGTCGTCTCGTCGCGTTCCGCCACTATCCGATGTCTCCCGCCAACCGTCTCATGGCGTTGGGTTCGCTCGACATGTTCTACATCGTACATCCTCACCATGTCCATAAAACTCTTTCCTTGATCCCATTCAATCCGAAATACAATTTCTAGTGAATAGTATTTTCGGAATTCTATCATTTCATGTGATTTTCAACCTTAGAATTTCGTTCTCCCTCATACGAACTCGATTCATCGATTCAACTTCCTAGATTCATATAAAGTCGATACCTTCGTCCCAGTATTTATTTTATATTTTTTGGATTTTATTTGGTTTGTATTTGAGTATTATTTGAATTTGATCGTTTACAGCGTATAGATTTCACGACTTGGACGGTACGGATTTGCCGTTTAAGAACAACATCTAAGCAAGCAAGGCAAGTTACATTCTTGATCATACTTGCACCTATTATTTAAAATTATTTAAGTTCTGTTTCAAATTATTCTTGCATGCTTATTTATATTTGATAATTTAAATCCTTGTTTTGAAATTATAGTTATGCCTAAAATCCCTTTGTATGGCCAATTTTGATATCAAATCAAACATATTGTCACCTTAGATAAAAACCTAGTTGATACAATAGTATGGACTGAGATCATTTGGAAAATATTGTGCTTAGCCATGCTTATAGATCACATATGTTTCATTTGGGGAATTTCAGCCAAAAGTCAAATGTTGTTTAAATTGTACCCTTGACATTAGCGTGTCATGGGAGTTTTACAATTGTTTGAAAGATAAAATAAAATGATGGTTTGGACTTGGGCGAAATGGTTGTCTGGTGGGTGCAGGTTTATGCACGGGTTCAACCGGGTAGGTTGAGGCCCAGGGTTCTGTTGGTTGTCGCCTGGGTCAGTTAAGGACCGGTCTTCGAGCCGCATCTTGCTAAGCCACATCGTACTACCACATGTCCTGTATGGGCAGGACCTGGCTGATTAATTTGCAAAGTTCCATCATGGTCGTCCCTACTGTTGTAGTGGGTGGTCTTTCATGACTTTTGTTAGTCCCACTTGGCGCAAGAGGGGCTCGAACCTGCGGGACGGTAGTCCAAAGGGGGTGAAACCTTAGCGAGGGAGGACTATGGTGGGATAGCGTATTGTAAAGGCCTTGACACGTACTCTAGACTGCTTACCCAAGGTAGTGAGCGGTGGTATCGACGGATGCCAAACAACTAGAGAATTCATGTCTTGTGGGTAAAGTTGTACAACCTCTGCAGAGTGTAAAACTATTCGAATAGCCGTGTCCACGGTCATGGACATGCTGGCAAAGCCACTCAAAGTTAGACTTCGATTTTAAATCTTTTGTAAAGCAGGTTTGACATGGATAGGTGTCCATGAGAAAAGTTATGGGTTGCACCCGGGTTGGTGCCCGTGTTTATATTGGTGTTAGGTTGGTGCCTACACTACCTTTATCAATTCAAGATCAATTTTAGATTTTATAAAATCTGAGCTTTTTGAACATAGTATGGTATTTAATGTCAAATGCTGATTTATGCAAATTAACCCTGTAAGCCATCCCTTGTTACATCCATGTATGCATGTCATTACTGTTATTTGGTGTAACTTGCGAGCACGAAGTTGTGCTCATCTTGCTTTATGCAAACAAAATTTCGAGGAGAAGAGCTTCGTCAGGAGTGGATCATGGCGACTAGGGCGCTACGATCGATTGCATGTTCGTGGCGATTCTTTGGACCCTACTACTTCTTCATCGTCTTCCATTGTGTTTATTTAATGTTGCCCTGTAAGGCTATCTTGTAATCAACTCGTTGTCATTTAATAAATTTTAGCGTTTATGGTTGTGTTATCACACTTGTTTATCAGTGTGAGCTAGCCACCGATCATGGGACTAGTTCGATTATGCAATGTAAGATCCGGATATTAATCTCGGGTTCTTACAAAGACCGCAAAATATAAATTACATATATCGATTCGAGATGCGTTATTATGAAGTATGATATAGGATTATCGTGTTGTAGCGCGTACCAAAAATTTTGTCTGTGTGTTAGTTCGCGCTCTTTCCATCGTTATATTCCTTTGTTGGCAACATAGTCGATGAACGACCTACATGATTCAAAAGTTATCCTCGACCATTTCAAGCGAATGAAGACTAAAATAGAGTTATGTATGAAGGAAATAAGCATACCTGCCGAGTATTCCTTGCGAGAATCTTTGAAGTTGTGGTCGTTGCGGATTAGGGAATCAAGGTATATCACATGGTTCCTCTTTGGTATGATGACTAAAAGGATCCGATGGTACCTACTCATGTATGTCACTATAGTCATTAAACTTTGAGTTCGTCTTTGCGATAAAGTACAAATAAAATTTATAGAGCAAGTAGTGACACTTACCTGGTTGTAGGGCACCACGATGTACTTCATGTTCTGGCGACGAAGCAATGCTCGCGTTATGTATTTCATCGAAGGGCGAGTCGTTTTGGATGGTTTGCAATGATACCACATGTGGTCGAGAAACCCACCGTTCTTTCCATTCGGACATTTTCATCATGTATCTATACATAAGAAATGAGTTGTGATATTTATTGGTATTACGTGAATGTAGAACTTGATTGTATGCACTTACGAGTGTCCAACATCGAGAAGCGGCGCCAAGGCCAACGAGGTTGAATAGGTCATATAGGTCGTTGAAGCCCACGGCGAAGTGGTTCGTCCGTTGAAGAAATGCTTATGCTCGTATTCGGCGGTGATTCCGATGATCGCACCCCTCCTTTTGGGTCTTATCCAGTACCAAGCATGCAAAGCCCGACAAGCATATCCAAAGACGCCCTAATCTGCATGGGAGCACTAGCGGTTTCCGATGATGTACTTCCGGATATTCCGACTTCGGACTTGAGAGGCGCCTTAACGTTCGTCGATTTCGATTTGGTCTTAAGCATTGGCGTCTTCTGCGAGACGACTCGAGACCGTCTGGCAAAGACGCTTTTCTTGTTCCTTCGACGTTTCTCAAGGGAACCAAAAGGTGGCCTCTCGAGACGAAATATGAGGTGGAGTCATGGAGGGTCCCGTTGAGAGAAATGGTCGTGTTGAGATCGCGGCCACCGCCGTCCGGGGCGATGTCCTTCTTGGGCCTTTGGATAAAGCTGCATGGCATCCCCTAGTGTTGTGATCTCTTCGTTCGCGAATCTCGGCGGGACGGCCATGAAATGTTCATGTACCATGTCCACCTCCACCTCGCGTAACCCTCACGCCACCGGACACCGTGTCGCATCGCTCTTCTGGTATGGATGCACCATCCCCGCCCGGCCTCAATAGAAATGGACCCAACTAACCTCACTTGGAGCTTGCGGGCCGCCTGGCCCTACAAAACGAAACGTAATTAGCTAAGGTGTCCTATAGGTCTATGTTTGCTGCATTCCATAGATGTACATTACCTTGATGTCGTCATCGGTAATTGGACATCGTCATGTTCGAGGTATGCGTGGGCGCGACGCTACTCCGATGTCGGCGGGTGGCTCCCAAATTACAGGACGGCTATGATCGCGATCGCTCGTGAGTTGATTCATTTGATCCTGCAATGCTACCAGCTTTTCTTCAAACTTTTCAGTAATCATATGTACCAACCGGTCCTCGCGCTCGGCCTTAGATCTCTTCCTACTCTCAGTGCGTGCGTGAGTCATCTGCGAATCCATGACTCAAGGTGCGTTAACCCCAAGACCTCGCGTGTAATTCGTGTGTTCCTTGTTTCCGGGCGAGAGAGTATATCCTTCTCCTGTCTACATGGAAGAGTCTTGGAAGTTTGGGCAGACAATTCACGTTGCAAGAGGTCATCATGTTATTATAGACACTATGAAGTTATATATGGAGTTATTAACTAGGTAGTTCGACATACTTACTAAACGTTGAGACACTTCCTCGTCTGCCGGGTTTGTGAAAGAGATGCTGCCCGAAGACGAGACTTTTGCCCTTGCTTTAACGGGCTAGGGAACGCGGTGCTGTGACATTAGGAAGCGCGTTGTCCTCGCCCGCCATTCATCATATTTACTCGCGTATCAGCGGTGCCGAAACGTGCGGATGAGTGTTTAGTGTGCGAGTGCTTTGTGTGCCGCACTTTGCTCGTTAAATTCGGGTGACGTCTTCATAGCAACAAAGGCGTCCCATGTTTCCTGCATTAAGAATCCGTACTTTGCGGAAGCGTCGACCCATGTTCACGCGTGCCGTGACAAGAATGCTCTTGAACGTCCTCCACGATTTATCGATCGTGAGCATCGCCGTCCGTTCCACGCGTGCCATATGCGCTCGGGATAGTGAACTTTGTAATAGTTCGCCCACGCGCCTCTCGCTTCTTTCGCCGATCCTTCCACCTTGGTGTGGTGATGGGATCTGTTTCCTTGCAAGTATCCCGCACATGGTCAGGAATCTGCCACGAGCTCTTGGGGCCTTGAGGGACCCCAAACTCACTAACCTCCGTGATGACCAGTCGGCCCACAGGCATCTTCGATTCTCCTCTGTCATCTCGCTTTCGTATAATTGTCGTCGACGGATTAGGCGGCAAAGATGGTGCCTCTGCCATATGCGGCGTCAGCGACGGCGGGGAAGATGGTGCCTCTGCCATCTGCGGCGTCGGCGACGGTGGGGAAGATGTAACAATAATTAATTCCAACAGAAGAAAACAAACCCATCAATAGCAAAAGATGTGACTAACCTATGCAATCTGAAATTCAAGTTGTTATAAAGCTAAGTAATAATATTTAGTGGAGCTTGAGCAAAGTGTATACATTGTCTTGATAAATGTAAGGGCACAATATTGCTCAAAGAGATTAAATACACAATCAAATTATGAACTAGGTTTACTCTTCCCAAACAACTTTGATTCGACAAGGCTCAATAAAGGACTCGGCTTCGACACACGACACGAGATGAAGCGCTAGGGTTTGCCAACCGACCAAACCCACCAATCCTGGCTTGCTAAAGCAGCATGGAGGGAGGAGAGAGTAAAAAAACAGCAATATGATGAGTGAGAATGTTTGTCATGTGTTCTGGTGGACAGGTGAGCAACACCGACATCCATTGTTCCATTCCATATACACATGCCATCACACACAGATGTGGGTCAAGGACTCGCTGTACTAAATTTTATGCATTTTTTCTGTCAGGTGTGTGTCCCATTGACTGTAAGCATGCAATATTGCTCAAAGAGATTAAATGTAAGGGCACAATATTGCTCAAAGAGATTAAATGTAATGGCACAATATTGCTCAAAGAGATTAAATGTAAGCATCAGACATTCTAGTTCAAGAGTCACATCTGCCGAGCCTCATCGAATTCTAGTTCATTGAAACAACAAGTTGCTTAGCATTGACACAGAGGCGAGCAAATAAACAAGCGAGCGATTAATTCCAAGCTCGGGTTCGCAATCAGATCATCATATATTCATATGCTTTATTTACTCGCAAAAAAAGAAGAAAATGCAAGGCAATCAAGCGAACCTCAAAGGCTCAAAGAGCAAGGAGGCGCGGTGTCGGGAGAGTCGGGCGTCGAGTTGGGGGCGCCGGTGTCGGGGGTGCCGGTGTCGGGGCCGCCGAGGTCAGGAGCGATGGCGCCGAGGTCTCGAGCGCCGGTGTCGAGGTCGGGGCGCAGGTGTCGGGGCCACCGAGGTCGGGCGGCGACGCCGAGGTTGGGAGTGTGGCCGAGGTGGGGCGGCGCGGCGGCAGGTCGGGAGGCGACGCGCCGAGGTCGGGAGGCAAAAGAGCGCGATAAGCTCGAGGTGCGGGAGAGGAAGGGACGAGTGAGCAAAACCTAAGGGACGAGTGAGCAAAACCTAGCGGTTCCCACCTTATAAGAGGCTATCACGCACGGTTATTTAATATAGCCGTGCAGGATAATTAATCATAGACGGCTCTAAATAATAACCGTCTGTGATACGTTCCATATCACAGACGGTTATGGAATACAACCGTCTATGATAAACATTGCTAGTAGGTTTTGTCGGGCTATCACAGACGGTTCTGAAATATAACCGTCTGAGATAATCTCATATCATAGACGGTTCTATATTAGAACCGTCTGTGATTAATTGTCACAGACGGTTATATACTAGAACCGTCTGTGATAGCTCCTGACAATTGTACATTGACATTAATATCAAAATATATGAGAGATGACAAAACCTGGTGACAAGTATATATGATGACAAGCTCATAACACATTTTACTTCAAAAAACCAATTGTCGGTTACAATGAACGTCCACACATGATGTTATGGAATAAATTAATTACAATGGATTAAATTCTTAATTAAAATATAGCCCTTCATGATGATCGGCGCGCATATAGGTAGCTTATGTTGGAGATATGCCCTAGAGGCAATCATAGAGATGATGATATTTCGTTGTATCCATGATTTAATAAATGTTCCTTGAATATTGCCTTTGTGTTGATTAACAAGTATGTGACTTGTTTGTGAAACTCTTTACTTGTATGGTTATTCTAAAGTTGTCCCTAGTCGGAGTTCATGTGAGGACACACGTGAATGATGGATTAGCACATGTATCGGTTGATGACCATGTTTCACAGGTCATAGACATGGAGATGTCAAACCAATAATGTGGACACATGTTTAGAACATGGGGTTGGACCGACCCAACATGAGACATACCAATTATACTTATGGTTCTCTCTACACAATGTGTACGCCTTGTCCTTAGACCTGAGATTGTTGCATGTACTTGAGATGTGAATCGACCTACTTAGGGGCTATCAAATGCTACTCCGTAACTGTGTAGTTATAAAGGTAGCTTCGAGTTTGTCATGAAGCATCTTTGCGAGGCATGGTCGGTCAAGATGTGATTTGCCTCTCTACCGAGAGAGATATCTCTGGCCCTCGAGTGATCGGATCCGAAATGCATGACCATGCTACTTAAGGTTAAGAGTTAACCTAGTAGGGATTAGGATCACGGATCGAAAGAGTGGTCGACTTGGAGCTCGACCGAATATCGTGAGGCAAAGGATTGGCATGCACATAACGTTGTGATGGTTCGTCCGATATGATCTTTGTGTGCGTTTAGGAGTTGGCACGTCTTGCTAGAGGCGCTACCAACTATTGACCAAGTATGTGTACTCGCGTTATGTCTAAACATACGTGAATCTATAGGGTCACACACTTGTGGGTGAAGCCTAGTGGATTGGATCCGAATTAGACTCGGCATTGAGTCCTAATGGGCCTCTATTCATAAGCCCATTGTAAGAACGCTCATAAAAGGAGGGCGGGCGCACGTGATTGAGGATGAGTTTTTCGTGATATCCTCAAACCCTAGCCGCCACCCTCCCATGCCCCGGTCGCCGCCACGGATCTAGTAGTTGGCGCGCCGCTTCCTCCGTCGTGTGGATACCTTTGAAGGCGCTGCATGCGTAGCGTTGGGACGAACCGCAAGAGAGGAGCCGATGCGTGGGACGCCACGGCGAGGACGAGGAAGTTGTACGACTACTCGCCACGACGTCTTCGCATCAACTTAGTACGACTACACCGCCCGACGCGTCTTTGTATCAACTTCCGCACTGCTGCCTAGTGGTAAGACCGTGATCTATAACTCGCAGTGATCTTGGTTTATGGGTAGAATTTTTTTTTTAATTTGCGCTAGTGTAGCCTACCCGTTGCCCTTCAGCTTCCTCACTGGGTTCTTCCTCGAGCCTGATGCCATCTCCGAAAGGAGGAAACTCGTCAAATTGATTGTATTCTTCCTCGTCCACTACATTCTCAACTCCGACAATCCTTCTTTTTCCATGAAGAACTACGTGGCATTTCTTATTTGCCGGGTCGGTTACATAGAATACTTGAACAACTTGATTAGCCAGTACGAATGGTTCGTCTTTGTATCCGACACGTTCAAGGTCCACGGTAGTGACACCGTACTTGTCAACCTTCACCTGTACGAGATGGACCCAACGGCACCGAAATATGGGGATCTTGAAAAGCACGTGAGTCGAGCTCCCATATCTCCTCTATTTGCCCATAGTACGAGCTCCTCGACCATCCAGATTGAATGCATCTATCACGACACCGCTGTTACGGATATGCTCTTCCTATCCCGTTGTGCGTCAGATAAAATGTGTACCCATTTATGTCGTATATTTGCCATGTGACAATTGTAAATTGTGGCCCTTGCGCCAACCATAGCAATGTATCATCACTTGATGAACTCCGCGATTCGCACCTTTAACCATCCGTTGAACCGACGGTTGTGCTTTCATGATCCAAACCTCCGACCGGTTTGGATTACATGCATACTGCATGTCTTTGTGCTCGTCGATGTATGCGGGACACCGGTCATGTGTTGCAAGACCGTGAAATGGGCTTGAGCGTATGTATCCAGATCGGGAGTGATTGATTTTCTTCCGATGGTCCCGATACCATCAAGTCTCCCCTCATGACGAGACAGAGGCACACCTATCGGATCCACCTGAGCCATGTAGTCGACGCAGAACTCAATGACCTCTTCCGTTGCATAACCTTCGATGATGCCCTCCGGTCGAGATCGATTCCGCACGTACGATTTGAGAATTCCATGTACCTCTCGAACGGTACATATGACGGAGGAACACAGGGCCGCATATCTTTATCTCTTTCACAAGGTGAACAATGAGATGGACCATGATATCGAAAAATGACGGAGGGAAATACATTTCAAGATGACATAGAGTCATCACCACCTCGGCCTGCAGAGCATCTAGTCCTTGGGGATCGATGACCTTCTGAGCAATTGAGTTGAAGAAATAACACAGCCTCAAGATTACCACTTGGACCTTGTTTGGCAAGATACTTCTAATTACAACAGGAAGCATTTGTGTCATCAGCACATGACAATCATGCGACTTCATACCAATTAATTTCAAATCTTGCATAGAAACAAGTTTCTTAATGTTAGCAGAGTAACCAGACGGGACTTTCACACCATGCAAGCTCTGGCACAGTTCTTTTCTCTCGGCCTTGGACAGAGTGTAGCAAGCTGGGGGAAGGTACGTTCGTCCTGTATCAGTCTCTTGCGGTGCTAACTCAGTCCTTATGTTCATATCGACCAAGTCTCGATGCGTTAACACCATCATTTGTTTTGCCACTAATGTTCAAGAAGAGACCAATCAAGCTATCACATACATTCTTCTCCACGCATGGCGTCGATCGAGTGGCGAACTTCTAAGTGCTCCCAATAAGGCAAGTCCCAAAATATTGACCGCTTCTTCCGGATGTTCTTGGCGGGTTCTTAATTGACGCCCTTCCCAAGCACAACATCGATATCCATAACCATATCATAGACATCTTTCCTCTAAAAGCCCTTGGAGCTGAACCGTCCTCTTTATTTCCGTCGAATTGTTTCTTCATCTTTCGGTATGGGTGACTCCTGGGAAGGAACCTACGATGTCGCGTATACACAGTTTTACGCGAGTTGTTTAGCCATACACTCTCCGTAGCATCTAAGCAATGCGGACAAGCTTTGGCTCCTTTTGTACTGAAGCCCGACAAGTTACCAAGGGCAGGAAAATCATTGATGGTGCAGAACAACATGGCGTGTAAAGTGAAGTTCTCTCGTTTGTACGCATCCCATATCTGTACCCCTTCGTTCCACAGTGTGACAAGATCTTCTAGCAATGGTGCTAGGTACACGTCAATATCATTCCTAGGTTGTTTTGGCCATTGGATAAGTAGTGACATCAAAATGTACTTCCGCTTCATACACAGCCAAGGAGGAAGGTTGTACATGCATAGATTCACAGGCCAGGTGCTATGTCGGCTGCTCATGTTACCGAAAGGATTCATTCCATCTGTACTTAACCCTAACCTTATGTTCCTCGGTTCTGCACCGAACTCTTCGAAGCTCCGATCGAAGTTTCTCCACTGAGCAGAATCGGCATGGTGTCTTAGCTTTCCATCTTTCTTACGGTCCTCCGAGTGCCAACGCACCAATCTTGCCTCCTTTGGGTTCGCAAATAAACGCTTCAAACGTGGGATCACAGGCAGATACCACAACATCTTAGCAGGAGGTCCTTGCTTCAACCTAGCAGTATTCTGACGCTTGTATCGGGATGCTTTGCACACGGGACATACATGCATGTCTGCATATATACCCTTTACGGTACAGGATACAATCGTTCGGACATGTATGTATTCTTTCTACTTCCATTCCCAATGGACAAATAACCTTCTTTGCTTGGTAGGTGGTGTTGGGCAACACGTTTCCCTCCGGAAGAATGTCCGTTAGGAGACCTAACAACGATGTGAAACTTTTATCGGACCAACCATTGCTTGCCTTTAATTTAAGCAGTTCAATCACGGTTGACAACCTTGTGTATTCCGGTTTCCAGCTAGGGAACAAAAGTCTCACCGAGTCCTCCATTAAGCGCTCGAATTTACAAAACTCTCTCTCACCGTAGTTCTCTTCTGCATCGTGTAGCATTTGATCCAGATTGTCATCGTATGACCTATCCTCATCAAAAGCACAGTCTACATCCGGCATATCGTTGACTTCCTCGGCGATGTCGTTATTACTAACTTCCCGTATGTCGCTCTTCATAGGATCGTCCAACATGTATACTCTTTTTGAAACCCCTTGAATCAAGTGTGCTTCTATCTGCACGGGTTAGTAAACATCTTGATTACACGCAATCAATGCATGGACAAGACATAAATATGGCCAAACTCGCCACCACCGCCCTCTACTCTCACCACCAGGCTGCCTCACAGCTCCTCCTCCTCCAACGTTTGGTCTGGTAAGTTCCCCTTACTCCCCACACACTCATGCTCACCTCCTTTTCGCCCCTCTCCTACTCGGGCGTCAATGCCCCTTTTCTTCCCTAGCCCTAGCCGCTGTGCACTACCACCCACAAGCTAGCGACCATTGACCTCCATGAGACGCGCCACCACCACCCTTAGGATCACTTCCCCTTCCCGGTTCCATTTTTGCCCTCGCTGTCCGCCGTCCTCGCCTCCTCCACTGGTGTCGTGCTTGCCACTGGTGCCCACACTGCATCCTCTGTTTTCTTCTTCCCTGCTCTCTCTCTCTTTGTCCTCCCTGTCTCAGTTTCTCTCTAGGACAATGGGCCCACCAAGTGCGGGAAAGCTGACGAGGCAGTACGCTGCAAGCATGGATGCCACGTAGGTGAAAAACCAGGTGGTTTAGGGTTGGGGTGTCGTAGCAACAAAACTAGACAGTGCGTACGGAGTACCCTTTAGTCTTAGGAGGGGACCGAACAAGAAAGGGGCCAAGTGTGTGAGGGGTGTGAGCCTTGTATTATGAGTGAGAGTGAGAGAGACCCCTCTCTTACATGCCCTTGGGGCTCTATATATAGGGGTCAAGAAGGGACATTTCCTTCTTGTCCTCACATTGTATGAGAGAGAGAGAGAGAGAGGGGCATTTAGGTACATTTGTCTAAGTACAACACATGGACATGTTCTATACACATGTATGATATTCCTCACGGTACATTCATATTCCTGACGACCCTAGGGGGCGGGGCACCCCCCCGGTGCCCTACTACGACAACTTCCTCATCTGCAAAGGCCGAGGTTGCAAAGACAGGTCCCACGGTCTGGAGGGGCGAGTGGACGCAATCCTTTCGACCAGGCCCCTCATGAGTCAGGATAACCCGGGAAAAATTGGCATGGATCCGCTCCGCTGAGGCATGGCCTTTGAAGCAGGCAGCGCATCGAGACAGAGTCCGTGTGGGCGAAGATGACGCAGGGCCAACCCTATCGAGGCATGGCCTATGAGGCGGGCAACGCGCCGTGGCCGCCCCACCAAGGCTTTGGCCTCGAGGCAAGCAGCGAGTAGAGATTGAGCTCGTGCGGCGAAGTTGATGCGGGGCCGCCACACCGAGGCATGGCCTATGAGGTGGGTGGCGCGTTGAGATGGAGTATGCGCGAGTGAAATTGATGTGGGGCCACCACGCCAAGGCATGGCCAACGAGCTACGAGGCGGGCAATGAGCCATGGCCGCCCTGCCGATGCTATGGCCTCGAGGCAGGCAACAAGCAGAGATGGAGCCCATGCAGACGAAGTCGATGTGGCATCACCATGCCGAGGCATGACCTACAAGGGGGTGGCTTGTCGAGATGGAGTCCGCATGGGCGAAGTCGATGCAGGGCCGCCCTGTCAAGGCATGGCCTACGAGGCGGGTGACGCGCCGTGGGTGCCCCGCCAAGGCTATGGCCTCGAGGCAGGCGGCAAGCAGAGACGAAGCCCGTGCGAGCGAAGTCGATGCGGCACCGCCATGTCGAGGCATGGCCTACGAGGCGGGCGGTGCGTTGAGACAGAGTATACACGGGCGAAATCGATGCAGGGCCACCAAGCTGAGGCATGGCTACGAGGCGGGCAACGTGCCGTGGCCGCCCCGCCGAGGCAATAGCCTCGAGGCGGGCGGCAAGCAGAGACAGAGCACATGCGGGCGACGTTGACACGGGGCCACCACGCGAGGCATGGCCTACGAGGTGGGCGGCGCGCCGAGGTGAAGTTGTCAATATACCTTGTTGTGTTTGATTCTCTTCGGTATGACCATTTGCATTGGTTCTGTTTGGGGCCAGGTACCGTCCTCCTTCCGGCCGCTCCTAGTGGATTGCGCCCACGACTTGGAGTGGCGCGAAGGGCTAATGTTGTCTGCCTGAGGAGGTAGCTGTTTTTTTTACTACGCTTATTTGGGATCCCACAATTAGCGAGGGGGAGGCGAAGCCGAGCGCCGCCCCCCATACTCTTTTTTATTAGCCCACCGATGACGAGGGGGAGGCGAAGCCAAGCGCCGTCCCATACTCTTTTTGATTGGGCTCGCTTGGGAGCCCACAGCTAGCGAGGGGGAGGCGAAGCTGAGTGCCTTCCCCATACTCTTTTTGATTGGGTTCGCTCGGGAGCCCGCGCTAGTGAGGGGGAGGCGAAGCCGAGCGCCGTCCTCCATGCGCGGTGTTTTGTTTATATACTTCACACTCGTGTGAGTGAGTTAATGTATACCGGGGCATTTGAGCCACGTACGGTGTCTTGTTTATACACTCGTGCCCATGAGAGGCGTCGGTGTGCACCGGGGTGTGAAGCCATGCACGGTGTCTTATTTATACATTTCACACGTTCGTGTGAGTGAGTTAGTGTGCACCGGGGTATTTGAGCCATGCGCAGTGTCTTTTCTTGCCACAATATCGTGCAATGTTGTGTTGTTCCTGTTTGTTGAGCACTGGTTGCGCTAGAGAATACTAGTGTCATTTACCACGAACATCCATTGTAACATAATTCCCTAATCTTAATGAAGGATACACTTCGGTTTACTATCCGTGATAGAGATGCATGTAGCAAGCACTAATTGTATTTTGCAGCCAAGTTACTACTGACCGTCCCCCTACTCCGGTCACGGATAGTAACGACGGCCAAGTTACAAATGTATGCCTTTTGATGCAGTTAGTCATTAGCAGACTAACTGCTAGGGATCCGTTTGAATTAAGTTCTAGAGCGACTGAATTTTAAGCTATAGTTTGAACACTGAACATTGCCTGCGTTGTGCACAACCCAATTCTTGCGTGTGTAGTACTAGAGACATTGCAATGAAACTCACTAGACGAACACAGCAAACCACTAGCAAAGCAAGATGTCAAGAAATCAGTGCATTAACGTAGAAAAAATCGCATGATGTCTCACTTACTAGTTGATGGAATGTGTCGGAGGTGGCGACGGGTGGCCGTCACTGTGCTGCATCTCAGGTGCATGCAGGGGCCAAAGCCGCCGCAAGGGTCCCGGGGCCCTTACGGCCACGCGGAGGTGGCGAGGGTGTTGGCGACAGGAGTGAGGATGCCTCGGGCGAGGGCTGGAGCCTCGCGAAGGGTCCTTGCGGGCGCCGAGGGGGTCCATTGGCCAGGGGGCTTCGGCTTGGAGGTGAGACGGTGCCGACGGAGCCCGAGGTGGCACCGAGGTGGGCGCACCGAAGGTTGCTAGCGCTGAAGGGGATTGAGGTGAGGCGGTGCCGACAGAGCCTACGGCAGCGCCAAGGTGGCTGTGGGTGCACCGAAGGGGGCTCCGGGCTGAGTCGGGGCAGCCGCTCCGGAGGCGAGGCCGAAGGGGGTTGGACTTGGCGAGGGGGCTCGAGGCAGCCGAAGGTGGCCGAGGTGGTTGCCGGCAAAGGGGACCTCGCGCCGAAGGTGCTCGCTCCAGCGGCGACGCCAAGGTGGGTGCACCGAAGGGGGCGGCGCCGAGGCGGGTGTGCTGAAGGGTTGAGGTTGGCGGCGCCTCGAGGTGGAGCGGCGCGGCCGGAGAAGCGCACGAGGGGCTCCTCGAGGTGGAGCGGTGCGGAGGCAGCCGCGAGCTGGGCCCTACGTGGTTTGCTTCACTAACACCTAACTCCACACGCGAATGGGGCTGTCTTCGAGGTGGAGGCGTGGGGTGGTTTCGAAGGCTGGGCGAAGGCCGGGCCTCGGGTGGGCCGGCTCTGAAGCGGCCTCGCGGGGTGGGCTTCGGCTTCTCTTGTAGTGCCTGTTGTGTAGCTATTTGTCTAATCCCCACAGATGGCGCCAATTGTCGTAGCAATAAATCTAGACAGTGGGTACGAAGTACCCTTCAGTCTTAGGAGGGGACCAAACAGGAGAGCAGCCAGGTATGTGAGGGGTGTGAGCCTTGTATTATGAGTGAGAGTGGGAGATACCCCCCAACTCTTACATGCCCTTAGGGCTCTATATATAGGGGTTAAGAAGGGATATTTCCCTTCTTACTCTCGTATTGTATTGAGAGAGAGAGGGACATTTAGATACATTTGTCTAAGTACACCACCCGAACATGGTCTATATACATGTATGATATCCCCCACGACACACGTATTCCTGACGACCCTAGAGGGCGGGGCACCCCTTGGTGCCCTACTACGACAGGGGTCAGGTGACCTGGAATTGAAAGTTCGAGGGTGCAAACCAGACGGTATTGGAGTCTATTGGGTTTTTTATTCTCTCGCTAAAGTTCAAAGGTGTAATATGAACTTATTCCTTTTACATACTTATTTTTGACCAATGGCGAGAATATTATTAAATAACTAAGTTGGTGATATCGTTAGGTAACTAACTCAACAACACCGCTACATCGGCAAAAAGAACTACATTATACATTTTTAGTCAAATAGGCGGTACACGATCAACGAATTTTTGGCTAATCTAGCGTTTGCGTTCCGTATTTGCAAATCTAACCACGCGAAAATCATATTTACAAAAATGACACCGTTGGCGCACGGTCACCGTGCGCCAAAGCTGTTGTGCTGACACGTGGCGTTGGCGCACGGTCACCGTGCACCAACGCCCCTCACGCCGCCACGTGGCGTGTTGGCGCACGGTGGCAACATGCCAACGCCCCGTGCGCCGACACGTGTCCACTCAAATTCAATTTAATTCATTTTTTTCAGCTCAAAATTTATTCTTCAACAACACAAGTCAGCGCATGGGGCGTTAGCGTGTTGCCACCATGCGCCAACGTGCCACGTGGCAGCGTGAGGGGCGAAATTCTTAAAATTACAATGCTCCTATCAAAAAATATTAAAAAATAGCCTGGACTTAACCATGAAGTATAGGCGCAACAGTGCCCTCGTCGCCAATAGCAAGAACAGCAGGGGCCAAAGTGCAATATCCCTAAACCCATGGCAAACAAGTGGCTTATCACAAACAAGGAAGTAAAACCGGAGCCGGCGTCAATAATAGATCAATAAATCCCTGCCACTCTTGAGCAGAGAATATAAAGCCCAGATGTAGGTGTCAACACAATCACACCCAGCCGCGCCGTCACATCTCGATCTCTCCTCTATCCTGCAATTCCTTCCCATTATTCTACTCTAAAGTAAAACCTCCGAAGTCTCCGGTCGAAAAGCCCATGGATATGGATGATGCATGCGACTGTTGTTTGGCCCTGGCCGGATGAGATTAGCGAGTGAGTGTGTCGTCACTGGTTGCCGTGTGGCTGTTTGCTCGCCGTCAAGTGTGTCGCTAACTCGTTATCCACCGCTGGTATTCTTTTGCTCCCCTTCCTTTTTGCCTTCGTCGTCTTCTTCCTCGTTCGGTTTCCTTTCTGGTTTGGAGTTTGGACTCTGGAGCGAGGACAGCGTGGTCAGGAAAAGAAGAGAGAGAGAAGGTGAGAGAGAGTGTTGTTAACATGCAGGGGAAGATGTGGAGACTAGAGAGAGAGATGGTCTTGTTGTTAGCATCATGATTAGCTGCGATTAGGGAGCTAGGTTGCGATTGTCAGGAAACGGGAGAGTTCTACGTGTTGCTGATCTTCTCTCTTCGATGTTCTTTTTTCTTTTTCCATTTTTTTTTGGAAAAAACTAGTCAAGAGCTCTTGGCTGTTCTTGTAGGCTGTAGCCCTCTCGCTCCTGTTTCTTGATTCGGTAGGATCGATAATCTGGATCTTGATTTTTTAGGATTAGATTTCTAGCAAAAAATTGAAACGAAGAGCAAGGATAGAAAAGTAGTGATTTTTACGTTTTGTGGTGGTCGGACTCGGAAGTAATCGGATCCGTTAGGGACGACGGAATCGGGAATCGGAGATCAATCATGGCAAGGATTTCGCCGGACGGCAGCATGACCGATGGGCTGGAGAAGTGGCGCGAGCATTTCCGGGGCGCCGAAATCTACGACGTGATCGACCATGCCATCCTCGTGTCCGCCGCCGAATCGTCACAGGAGTTCCGCCTCCGTCGCGACGGCATCGCCGAGGGACTCTACAGCACGGCGACCATCGCCGCACGGGTGCCGTCGCCCTGCAGCCCCGGCAAGGCTGCTGCCGTGGAGGACCACGGCAGCGCAGAACGCGCTCCGTCCGATAAGCACAGCAAGGTGGCTAGCTGCAACGGCACACCTGGGGATGCTGAGGACGACGATAATGACGTCGAGCGTCTGCGCCGCGCCGCGGCGAGCAACGACGGCCATGCCCATGGCCATGACAATGGAAACGCCGCCGAAGACGAGGAATACCTCCCGTTCGAGGCGCACATGATCCAGTGGCTGGCGGATCAGATTGATGAGGATACCCAGGAGATTAACGAGGTGCTCCGAATCAAGGAGATACTCGTCAACTACCAGAAGCAGGTCATTCATCTTGTTTCCAATGCTTATTTCTCAAAAAAAAAAAAAAGCATCGATCGCGATGTTCTTGGCATTGATCTCCGATGAATGCCTGCGTTTCTGCGATTGTTGCAGTCCGCCGGCATCTTGTTCAAGTCGCTGAGGAGGCTGCAGCGCATGCAGCTGTCTGTGGAGAAGCTCAAGGTAATGACTGATGAGGCTTAGACTTTAGACAGAGTGATCGATCAAGAATTCTAGAAAGACGAGCTTTCACTGTTGCAGCTGTTTGGTTTCTTCATCTTTGGCGGCGTGAATTTCTTGCAGAGTACTGAGATTGGAGGTGTTGTTACTGGGTTGAGGAATCACAGGTCACCGGAAATTCGCCAACTCGTGCGCGATCTCGTCAGGTAAGTCCGTTGCTACTGCTGTCTATTGAACTAGCTTCCCAATTAGGGAGAGGACTGCTAACACCTGGAGCTGTTTGCATATTTGCTGTGTTTCAGAAGTTGGAGATCTACGGTTTGTGAGTGGGTCAGTGCTACTAATGCTACAATTACACATAATTCAGGTGAGTGTTCTTATATGATCTTACTTGATCAGTTTCTAAATCAGTATTCAGCTTAGCTAAATGTGCTACTGTAAATTGTAATCAGATACTACTCCGGATTCTTCGAATCCACCTGCTGTCGAAGATGAAGATCGGCTTATGACTCCACCTATGGATGTAGGAGCATTCTTTGTGACCCAGGCTACTGCTTTTCAGCATATGTCTGAGGTGATGATATAGCTCTCTTATTGCTTGGCAATACAGCTTATCATTGGCTGCTAGCTCCATGAGTATACATGCTTTTGAACACATGCAAACAACCTAACATTTTTCTGATTTATTCGTTTCTTTGATCACCGCGGCCTTAAGTTCTTCGATGGAATGGATGATGACGGAAGTGAGTACAGCGATCTACTGACTACTGAATTTACCTTTATAAAGTAACCATTTTCTTGCACTGATAATTGATATTGCATACCCTGTAACAGATGTGATAAGTAGCGTTAACAGCAATGGTGGTTCGGGAAACAGGATCCAAAATAATGGTGTGATCAAGCCTTCAAACCATGCACCAGTGAGGAAACAACAGACTGCACAAGCTTTGCCCAATGCTGATGAAAAAACTTTGTCAATGAAGCAAGATTTACCAACAAGACAAGAGCCGCCATTGAGTCAGACAAAGACACAGAAACCGCTCAATGCTGATGGAAACACTTTGCTCATGAGGCAAACAAGCCCACATAAACTGGCCAACACTGGTGAAAATGCTGTGCTCAAGAGGCAAGGTGTACCAGCAAGACAAGAACCTGCATTGAGTCAAACCAACCTACAAAAACCACATGGACCAAGGTCACAACTGAATACCCCTAGGGTACTCGTCAAACTTCAACCCTCTGGTATTGAATATGAACCAAGGAGACTTTTTGAAGAAACTCCTCGGAAGAAACCCTGTGTTGAAATGGGACCTAGAACGACTCAAGATCCCGTTACTATTGAAAGAAAACCTCCTTTTGATGTTGCAACAAAACCTCCTGTTGATGTTGCAAGAAAACCACCGTCCGGCCATGTGAATAATGTAAGTTTGTACCTCATGCTACTGACTGATCTCCAAGCTGTTATGATCCTTAGCTAAGGCTTTAAGACTTATCTGTATGTTTTGGCTCTAGAAACTGGAGATGCCGGCACAAGCATCAGCAGGACCCAAGGTAGGGATGGGGAAGAGGAAGATCCAGTTAGCTGATATGGGACTAGAGACGACGAAGCGCAGGCTACATGAAGCTTACCAGGAAGCTGAAAATGGTGATCGCTCTCTTCTCGGTTCTCACTATGCTCTCTTGTTATTGCTTGCGACACTGGCGTTAAACCCTAATCGCGCATACTATTTCATTCATTCAGCAAGAAAGCAACGTTCGGTACAAGTCATGGAGCTGCATGACATACCAAAATTTAAGCAAAGCAAGACCCCTCTAATGAAGTCGACGAAGAATACCACCAGGCGTTGGACGCCAAACGTTTGGCGCAAATGATCAATTCGTGCTATATATTGATATTTGGCTCCCGTCCAGAGTGAATTATAGCATTGTAAATGCATAATTCCTGGCTCAAATGGGAAGGAATGTGTCTTATTCTTCCAGAAACCCCTTGAAACAATTCTCAACTTTATAAGGTGCTATGGCGAAACATAATATAAGAAGTCCTGTTTCGAACATATAAGTGCTTTTTATTTAGTATTTTATTTAGGGTCACAAAAGTTTCACTGAATGGGACAAGTGAAGTTCTTGTCATGCAGAAAGTTAATTAAATTATTTTCAGATTTTTGGAGATGGGAACCGTACTAGTTCAGACTGTATCTGCATGCTGGCTCCTTTTTATTACAGAAAATCATGTATGTTGTTAACATCAACATGATGTAACTTCAACTTTGACATCTTTAATTATACCGATGCATGGAATTTATTCAGTCAGTTTTGTCATTATAATATGCTATTGCATATGTTTCCTTGCCATTACTGATATGGAATACATATGTTCAAGTGAAATTATTCGTATAATTTCAGAAATTTCCCTACTTATTTTTTTTTATCGGCTTGTAGTCTAGCTAGTTTAATTTTAGTTTTGATCTCATGTGAATCTTCCCGCGAAGTTGCTATCCAATGAAGTGAGAAATTCAGAACAGATGGAGCTAGCGCAAGGGAATAGATGACAAAAGTTAATAAAGTAGCCCATAAGCATCGTTAGGGTCACAAAAATTTCACTGAATGGGACAAGTGAAGCTCTTGTCATGAAGAAAGTTAAATTATTTCCAGATTTTTGGAGATGGGAACCGTACTAGTTCAGACTGTATCTGCATGCTGGCTCTTTTTATTACAGAAAATCGTTGTTAACATCAACCTGATGTAACTTCATCTTTGACATCTTTATATTATATCACATGCATGGAATTTATTCGGTCAGTGTTGTCATTATAATTAACTAGCGGAATTACACGCGCAAACTGCGCAGCTAGATACTACGATACAATTGCTTTTATTATACAACTCTAATGTTTATGATTGAAAATACAATTGTGTTTGTTATATAACTCTAGCATCTATTTACAATTAATCTACACCGTTATAATTTAGGCCCTCATTTCTCCTTTTTATCGATTAATGAGAGAATTTTTAGGTTTTTTTTTCTTCTTTTTTAGAATTATTGTGGGATTTTTTTGGCCTCAAAATAAAGAAGGTGTCTTGAATCTCACTGGTTGGTTTTATTTATATAGATATGCTATTAGATATGTTTTCTTGCCATTTGATACGGAATACATATGTTCAAGTGAATTCGTATATATGATTTCAGAAATGTCCCTACTTAGTTTTTTTTTATCGGCTTGTAGTCTAGCTAGTTAATTTTAGCTTTGATCTCATGTGAATCTTCCCGCAAAGTTGCGATCCAATTAATGAAGTGAGAAATTAAGAACAGATGAAGCTAGAGCAATGAATAGATGACAAAAGTTAATAAAGTAGCCCATAAGCATCTTTTGTTTTATATTAAGATACTATCTTTTTAGGTGCAGATATTGTCGGACCTGGAGATTCAATTCCGAATCCTATGAGTACACCGATCAATCGCTAACACATACATTTTATAACATTGAATCACATCCATATATACACGAGTACATAAAACGGAGTAGCACATAATATTAAGCAGTTGGATATAGGCCATTAAGATTGAGTTTTACACAACAGGGCCGGCCGGCCAAATATATCACACTTAAGAGTACTTACAGCGAAATAAACGATAATTAAGGATAAATAACCCGTGTGGTATACCACAACCCATAGACAACCGACTGGGCTAATGCCTTAAAATTTGACACTAACATTATCTCTAACTCCCGAAGTGTAATATTAGTTGAACGCGGGTCTTCAATTTCTTGCTCTGACAATTGTTCAATAAGCAATGGTGAGTACAAAAATGTATTCCACAAGACTTTATATTAAAGGTGATAATGCGTAATAATAGTTGAACGCGGGGTCTTCAATTTCTTGCTCTGACAATTGTTCAACAAGCAATGGTGAGTACAAGAATGTACTCCGCAAGACTTTATATCAAAGCTGATAATATGTGTAGGCTATATCAAAGGGTAGATGCCCTTTCTAGTTTCTTTTGCTTAAAGCAAGTTTTATTTGCAATAGAGATATTATCCTTTAAATAGTAACTTTACAAAGCCATTTGACTTTAATATTAAATAACATATGATCATAAAGTAGTTGTAATCTATAGCTATCCTTTGCCATCACTTTTGATGGTCCTTTGTTAAAATCTTTTGAGTATGGATATCCACCATCCATACCAATTCCCAATAGAACTATTTTTAGAGAAAACCAGAAAATCTAACAAAGTGTGGTATCACCAAGCGATGTCCATGACTGGGGACATGGCTATTCAAATAGATTTAAGATCCCACTTTACAGAGGATCTACAGCTTTACCTACAAGATGTGATCGACTTGTACAGTCAGCCATGACACGCTTCCTTGGACGTGCGACGAAGTAGATCGCAAAGGCCTTTACATTACCTCACCCTTGCATCAGCCTGCCCCATGAGCTAACTCCTCAAGATATGGACGTCCTTTACCGTCATCAAGAGAGCTCACAGTTGTGTTGGCAACACTTGCTTGGACATTGTTGAACCCGGTAGTAAAGGGTCCTGAATTCTCTGTGTTTCACACACTAGTCCAGGAACAGCTAGTGTACACAGTCAAACAAAAGATGATAGCACAACCATAACACACATTTTATTCATAATAATCAAAGTTTATTACAAAAGGGCTCGAAACCAAAAGAAAAGTACATCGGAAAATGTAAATGATAAAGTAGGCCACACGATACGTCACAGGCAATCGTCTAGGGCGCATCCTAGTCATCCAAGTCCTCATCATCCACGTAGTACTCCTCTGATCAACAATTTATTTAAGCAAGGCGAGTACAAAAATGTACTCTGCAAGTTACACCCATAATAGAATATAATGCATGTAGGTATAACAAAGGAAGGCTTATATAGCTGAGTTTTGCATAAAGCAATATTTTTAGTTAAATTACATTTACTAAGTTCTAAAATAATTATTCTATGTCTAAAATTGAATTTGATTTTATTCATCATTTTTTATTGTAGAATAAACCTCCATACACAACTGGTGAAGGAATAACCCCATAACACCAAGGCTATCTGCTCAAATTTCCCAACTAGATAAATTATCTAGAATCATCTATGTTAAAATCATTTTTAAAATTAAAACCAAAGTCTAACTTTGAGTGGCTTTGCTTAGCATGTCCATGACCGTGGACATGCTAGTCAAATAGTTTTAGTTCTGCAGAGGTTGTACAACTTTACGCACAAGAGATAGTCTACTTAATATGTCGGCCAAGACACGCTTCCGTAGGCATACGACTAAGCGACTATCACAAGGCATTTACCCTGCACTATCCCAACGTAGTTGTGCCCGCTAAGGTTTTGCTACCGTAAGACTTTCACGCCAAACGGTAACCCCCTCTTGCACCATGTGGGTACTAAAAGTAGGTCTTCATGGTACTCACACCTCTGAAAGATGCAACCACGATGAAACATTATAGTTTAATTAGCCAGATTTGTCCCACTCCAGACTTGTGGTAGTACGGTGGAGCTTAGCAAGATGCGGCTCTCAGTCCGGTCCTTAGTTGACTAAGTGACTTCCAAAACAACCCCTGGGCTTCAACCATTCACTGAATTGAGCACGTGTATAAACCTGCACCCACCATCTATCTATTTCTCCCAAGTCCAAACTAGTTTTTATTTTATTTTGTTTTTCAAATCATTTGTAAATTTCTATGTCATAACATTGTCATAGACTCATTTTTAAACTATAGTTGAACATTTGGCTAAATTTTACAAATTGAATATTTTTATCTAAGCATGACTAGGTATATATTTACCAACATATTCTAGTTCATACTATTGCATCAACTAGATTTTTATCTAAGGTTTCAAGGCGCTTACGGTACTGTGGTCGCCGGAGCTATGCGCCACAGCGACGGCTGGTGAGGGCACCAACAGAGAGAGGATAGTGAGGGGAATCGATGCACACCTTGGCAGTGAGCATGGCGCGAAGAGATTGTCGGCGGAGGTGAGATTCGGTTGACGACAGCGACGGGGTTCTTGAGGTCCTTTGGCGAAGGCGAGGCGCCCACAACGTAGAACATGCGACGGCGATGCCAAGGGCATGGATGATGTTTTCGGTGCTCCACGGATGGCGGCGGGAACAACGATGGAAGGGCTTGCAGCAGGCGATCTTCAACTTCAAATTGCAGCGACGAGAGAGGGAGAGGGGCACTGTCGTTTCGAGGGGAGGATGAGTGGGGAATTGCATAGCGACAGCGGGAATCGTGGGATTGGGACATAAAGGAAGGGGGCAAATAGCCGAAATGGGTGTAGTCGGGATACATGGTTTTAATGGTGCTAAGATCGCGAAGAATCCAGGCATAATCGCTCGAATTTGGAAAACTTGCACAGCGGCAATGGCGATAGCAGGCGGTGTCGGAGGAACAAGAAAAGGAAAGGGAAGAAGGCGCCGTTAGGTGGGGCCAGGTGGTAGTGAGAGAAAAGAGAGAGAGAAAGGCGGGGCTAGCGGCTGGGGCCCACGCGTTAGTGAGAGGGGCGCGTAGGAGCGGGCCGACGCGGTGAGTTGGGCCGTGGGAAAATAGGCTGCGCGTGGGAGAAAAAGAAAAAGGGAAGTGGGTTGGGAAAAGGAATTCTGGCCCGAAACAAAAATCCGTATTTTTTTAGAGTTTTCAAATTTTAGAAATTTAGACAATTCAAATAGGCTTTTAGAAAATAGCAAAAAGAGTTCAAAAATTCTAGAAAAAATATTAGAAATTCTCTAATTCATTTTGAACTTAGATAAAATATTTTCAACTTAAAATTGGTATTTAGCTTTGCAAATAAATTTATTTATACTTCAAAATAATAGGAAAAACATTTTCAAAATCTAGAAAATTCAAAGAAATTAATTAAATTTTCTTTTAACCAGAAATGAAATTTTGGGATGTTACAAACCTACCCCCCCTAAAGGGAATCTCAACCCTGAGATTCAGACTAGTTAGAAAAGAGGTGGGGATACTCGGCTTTCAACTCTTCTTCTTGTTCCCAAGTGACTCCCTCTTCTGAGTGATTGCTCCACTAGACTTTGCTTGAATGAATGACTTTGCTTCTGTTATGCGTTTTGTGGCATCAAAAATCTTGATTGGATGCTCCACATAGGTGAGATCCTCTTGAAGATTAATGCTCTCAAGTAGTGTTTGCTCGGTTGGAACTCCAAGACATTTCTTCAACTGGGAAACAAGGAAGACATCATGGACTCCAGATAGAGATGCAGGTAGCTTTAGCTAATATACGACTTCACCTCTTCTTCCCGAGATCTTGGATGGTCCAACAAATCTGGGTGCAAGTTTCCCTTTGGTCCGGAACCTCTTTACTCCTCTGAGGGGAGTTACCCTGAGGTAAACAAAATCACCTATTTCAAAAGATAAATCCCTTCGACCGTTATCAACATAGCTCTTCTGTCAGGACTATGCCACTTTCAATGTTTCCTTTATCACCTTTACCTTATTCTCAGTGTAACGGCCCTAGATCCCTAAGTTAGATTAGATAAGCATCTAATGTGCATTTGTAAAATTTTGGAACTAACGAAGATCTAATAATCCTTATTTTACTATTTATCTGAAATTAAGTATTATGGGTAAATATGACGTCACACAGCTATTGAGTATACCCCTTTCAGTAGTAAGGGAGAAGTCAATCAGGTGGTCATAAATTCTTCTACGATCATCCCTATAGTCGTAAATCCTTCTACGACTACCATGTAATCGTAAGTTCTCCTACGATTACCTCTGGTCGTAAGTCTTTCTACGACCAGTACCCAGTCTTAAGCTTTTCTACGACTACCCCCTAGTAGTAAGTCCTTCTACGACCAGTCTTGCCACGACTTCTCCACAGATAACTGGGTCCACTCGCCTGTAGGGCCTATTAACTATGAGATCTGAGCAGTCAATATACGTAGTTATTCTCTGGAATAACTGCAGATAATGTACCATTATCTCTGATTGATAACCGTCATGTAATGTGGGGAGGTTACTACTCCGGTGATTACTACCATTATTACGGAATAATGAGGCGCCTCCTAACCTGGAACGACTAGCTCTCCACATACTATAAAAAGACTTCTTTCAGAGAGAAATAGATGGACTTTTGAGAGGCAATCAGTAGCAATATTAGCGCAAGTCTTTTCACTGATTGTAAACAGGATACCCAATATAATTCACATAGAAGTAGGGTTGTTATTCTCTCTAGAGAAGCCCGAACCTATAAAAATCCCCGTGTCTTTTCTGTCTGCGTGATCAATTGTGGAGACCCCCCGAATCAAACAATCTTTACGTAAGATCAGTTTTAAAACACCGATAGTTGGCACCGTCCGCGGGGATCTTCTAGTAATTCCTTATCAACACCTCTTTCTTTTCTCTTTGATGCTTCCATGGCAGGAGAGTGGAACGAGGAGAACTGGTTTGACTTGGCCGATTACGCATATGTCGACATGGATGCCGGTTTCAATTACGAGCCGAGTATCGAATCATCCGATGGTATTGCCGCCTCTAGAGATCTTCTATCAGATCTCGGAGACCACACCATCGGTGGAGTTGAGGAGGGATCCTTATCCCCCACAACAGTACGCCTAGCTGAGGGACCAACTTCCTCAGGGGGGCAAGGGTCAACACGACCACAAACAGGGCTACCCCAAGACAGACTCACAACACGACGAGAGTTTTTTCCTCCGAGTGTCTGAGTCCCCCTAAGGCAGTACGACTTGGCGAGGCAAGTTCTGGAAGCCATCATTCCATAGCTTCATCGGCACCTGATGGTTCTTTCTCTCTGGCTAATTCTGCAGAGAAGGGGATCGAACACGTTTTTCCTCTAAGTTCGACCATCCCATTGCAGGACACCCCTGCAGATGGAGATGGTTATAACTCGGAGTTCCCCTTCCTGGAGGGGTTTACTCTAAGTCGCCAGATGGTGTCTCTCGACTACTCATCAAGCGAGGAGGCCTCGAGCGCATGTGGAGGTCATCAACGAGAGGTCTTCGTCATTCCCTCTGATAAGAATTATTCTCCCAGAAGCAGGATTGACGATGCTCTCCGACGGGCACACACTACGTCCCCTCGTGGAAATGGTAAGAGCACCGCCGCTGGTGAACGGGGTGAACACCCTAATGAACGTGCGAGAAATCCTCAACATTCTTGCACTCCACTGAAACCAACTCAAGGGTCTGATATGGGTGATCCTGAGACAACTCGACAGAGAAAAATAGTGGCTCAGAAAAATCTCCCTGAGCGCACTTATTATCAATCAGAAGAAGCTCAGGAACTCTAGCACATCAAAGACTTGCTTGAGAATCCAACTCAAGAACTCGCTCGAGCACCAGGCTACGATCTCTTCACCGAAGAGATCACACGGAGGCTTCAGAACATGATGGAAAAACTTGAGCATCCTCGTCGACATCATCCCGGAAGTTGTAGCAGTACGACTCCATCTTCCACCAGTCGTTCAAACAACTCGTTGCATGGAGATCGACATGATTATCGATCATGTCGCTCCCCTGACTTGAGGAAGGTTCTTCGAACATCTGGAGATCGACAAGCTCCTAGGAGAGGTGATCTTTCACCACTCTAGGGTCGAAATCTGTGGCAGCAGACGGAATACGAGGAGTATTTTCCTCGTAAGATTGAGGCTTACCATAGGTTAAGTCCACTTGTGACTGGGTGTCGTCGAGTACGATCACCTGGTGACATTAACCCTTCTTTCCTACAAAGAAGGTGCCAAGAAGTTATCTCTGGACGTCGGACGTTTTCACCGGATCTCCGAGCAGTTCGCTGGCCACCTCATTTCCGACCAGCGAACATGGAGAAATTCGATGAAACCCAAAATCCCATTGAATTCCTCCAGATCTACACAATAGCTATCCGAGCATCAGAAGGAGGAGAGCATGTAATGACGAATTACCTTCCGACTGTACTTGAAGGGTCTGCTCGATCATGGCTATTGAACTAGCCATTCGAGTCGATCTACTCGTGGAAGCACCTCTGCGACCTTCTGCTGGCAAACTTCCAGGGCACCTACAACCGCTCGGAAAGGAGGATGACTTGCACCGGATAAGACAGAACGATCATGAGACTCTGCGTCAATTCATCAGGCACTTTATTCAGGTTCGTAATTCCATTCCGGAGGTTTCTGATTCGTCTGTTATCAAGGCTTTCAAGCAGGGAGTCTGCAGTAGAAGGATAACAGAGGACATCGCTTTGAACCCTCCTGCCACTATCGTCGAACTCTTTGAGATGGCCGATAGATATGCGACTACCACTGAAGCAGTCGAGTGGAACAACACTATTGACCGTGAAGACAACATCCCTCAAGAGACAGGTGAAAGTGGTAAGAAGAAGTACAAAAAGGCTAAGAAATCCAAAATAAGGCGAAGAGACATAAGTCTCCAACCACTGGTTCTAAGGACGTCTTAGCCGTAAGCGACAAAGAGCAGCAGAACTCCAAGAAAAATTCTGATCGAGGCAAAGGTAAGCGCCCCGATCGGAAGAGTGACAAACCCAGGTGGTGTCCTTTTCACAAAAAAGAAGGGCATGACCTTCGCAACTGCCGAGTTTTTCAACGAAAACTCGAAGACTATTACTCTGGCAAAGGGCCACTTCCTACTCTTGAACAGGTAGGTTAGACAAGTGAACGGAAGGAGTCGGATGACGATGAGAAGATGCCGTTTCAGGATCCACAACACACCATTGATTACATCTATGGGGGATCATCGGCATATGAGTCAAGGCGACAGCTTAAGGCTGTCGAGCGCGAGGTAAACACAATTGACTCTCCTCTTGTCAACAAGTTACCGAAGTGGTCGGAAGTCACCATCTCTTTCGAGAAGAATGATTGTCCGATCCCTTCGACTAGACCAGGTCGATTCCCGATTGTGGTCGAACCCACCATCAATAATTGTCAAGTAAATCGAATATTGGTTGATGGCGGAAGCTCGTTAAACATATTGTTTACGAGTACCCTGAATGAGATGCATGTTCCCAAGACAAAGGTAAGGTCAGTACGATACTCTTTCCACGGAATCGTACCGGGGTCTTCGGCCAAACCAATTGGTCAAGTTTCTCTTCCTCTAACATTTGGTTCACTAAGTAATTTCAGGATAGAGAAGATCTCCTTTGATGGGGTCGATTTCGATACGGCATATAACGCCATACTCGGACGACCAACTTTTGTAAAATTCTTAATAGCTACTCACTATGGGTATCAAAGTCTTAAGATGTCAGGTCCCAAAGGAGTAATCACAATTTATTGTGATAAGAAGATGACACATTCCTGCGACTGTCGGTCCCTCGATATGGTTGGACATATACCAGCTCGAGACAAAAGTCAGCCTTCGACTAGCAAGTCGAAGTCTAAAGCTACACCAAAGCTGAACGACCAAGTCAAGGAGGTTCCTCTAGACGCGGAGGAGTCCTCGAAGACTGTTCGCATCAGGGATTCTTCCGACCCTAAATAGGAAGACGCCCTCATCACTTTCCTCCGAGCAAACGTAGATGTCTTCGCGTGGCAAGCATCCGACATGCCCAGAGTCCCCAGGGAAGTGATCGAGCACAGGCTAGCCTTATGGCCTGATAAGTACCCGTAAAACAAAAGTTACGGAGATTTGCCCCTGATCGACGAGATGCTATTAGGTCAGAATTGGATAAGTTGCTTAAGGCAGGCTTCATAAGAGAAGTCAACCACCCAGAGTGGTTGGCCAACCCTGTAATGGTTAGGAAGTAAAACGGCAAATGGTGTATGTGCGTAGACTTCACTAATCTTAATAAAGCTTGTCCAAAAGATGATTTCTCTTTACCTCGTATCAATCAGTTGGTTGACTCTACTGCTGGTTGTGAAATATTAAGTTTTCTAGATGCATACTCTGGTTACCACCAGATCAATATGTGTTGAGAAGATGAAGAAAAGACCGCATTCATTACACCATTTGGAATATTTTGCTATGTCAAAATGTCATTTGGTTTAAAGAATGCTGGAGCTTGTTTTCAGCGTTTGATGCAAACGACTTTTTCACCTCAACTAGGCCGAAATTTGGAAACCTATATTGATGATCTAGTCGTAAAAAGTAGCAAACAACTTAATCATATCACAGACCTGCAAGAAACATTCGACAACCTCAGAAAACACCACTTGAAACTCAATCCCGAGAAGTGTGCGTTCGGAGTCTCTTTAGGAAAATTGCTTGGATTCTTAATCTCTGCACGAGGAATCGAATCAAATCCTGAAAAGATAAAGGCCATCATGCAGATGCACTCCCAACCACGAAAAAAGAAGTTCGAAACTCACACGATGCATGGCGGCATTAAGTCGTTTCATCGCACGCTGGGAAAAAAGAACTATCTTTCTTCAAACTTCTAAGGAAGCATGAGGGTTTTGAGTAGTTAGAAGAGGCTAACGCAGCCTTTGAGGATGTCAAGAGGTATCTTACGAGTGCTCTTGTCCTAGTTTCTTCGAAACCAGGAGAGACACTCTTAATTTATCTAGCTGCCACGCCATAGACAGTGAGCGCAGTACTGGTCGTAGAATATGAAAACATACAACGACCAATTTACTACGTTAGTGAAGTTTTACACGGGCCTATGGAGTGTTACCCTCAGGTTCAAAAACTTTTATATGCCCTCCTCGTGTCTTCGAGGAAACTGCAACATTATTTTCAGGTGCACAAACTAGTTGTGCCGTCTGAGTTTCCCTTGGGAGCGATCCTCCAAAATAGGGAAACAGCGGAACGCATGGCAAAATGGTCAGTAGAACTTGGGGAGTTTGACATCTATTTCGTGTCCTGAACGGCCATTAAATCCCAGATCTTGACAGACTTTGTCGCCGAATGGACTAAGCCTTAACCTGTTCAGGATCCCTGGTACGATTCCCACGATCAGTAGACGATGTACTTTGACGGGTCACTCACTATAAGTGGCTCAAGGGCTGGGGTAGTCCTGGAATCTCCTACCGGAGAGACCTTAAAGTGTGCCATACAATTAAACTTTCAGGCAACTAATAATGTGGCGGAGTATGAAGGTTTGCTAGCTGGCATAAAAGCCACGAAAGCGCTCTCGATTCGCCAACTACTCGTCAGAGGAGACTCTCAACTGGTCGTGCATCAAGTCAGAAAAGAGTATCAGTACTCTAATCCGACAATATCTCGGTACTTATCGGAAGTCAGAAAGCTTGAAAAGCATTTTCTTGGTTTTGAGGTACAATTTATCCCTCGAAAGGATAATTTCCTCGCAAACCAACTTGCTCGTATAGATTCTTCCCGATCCATAGTACCAAAAGGAGTTTTCCTAGAGCAACTCCAGAAACCATCAATGGTCGAAGAACCAGAGACACCTCCTATTGAGGCAACCTCTCTAGAATACGAGGATACCTGGATGACTCCCATCTACGAGTATCTTTAGACGGGTTCCGTACCCGACGATGATCTCGAGGCAGATCGATTATCTCGAAAGGCCAAAATGTATACTTTGGTCGAAGGTGTCCTCTACAAAAGAGGCACTCAAGGGGTGCTCATGCGATGTATTCCATAGAGCGAGGGATTAAAACTCCTTCACGACATACACGGAGGCATCTGTGGGACTCATACTTCCACGTAGCGGCTGGTGAAGGCCTTTCGATAAGGTTTCTATTGGCCAATAGCCCTCTACGATGCTAAGGAGCTGGTTAAAAAATATGTACAATGCTAGTTTCATAGCTGGCAAATACACCAACCGGCTCAGGCGTTACAAACAATCCTTCTATCTTGGCCTTTTGCGACTTGGGGTCTCGATATCCTAGGACTGTTACCCAGAGCTCTAGGTGGATTCGAATTCTTTTTTGTGGCTATTGATACGTTCATAAAATGGATAGAAGCCGAACCTGTGACTGGGATAACAATGGAAGTAGCAAAAAGGTTCATGATGAGATGTGTAATAACTCGATTTGGGGTACCTAGTCGAATCATCACAGATAATGGCAAGCAATTTTTTAGCGCAAAATTTTAAGAATTTTGCGACGAGTTGGGTACTAAGTTGTATTACGCTTCCATCGCCCACCCTCAAAGCAATGGGGTGGTCGAAACAGCGAATGACCAAATAATGCAGGGAATTAAAACTCGAGTCTTCGACCAACTTGTCAAGTGCTTGGGGACTTGGGTACAAGAATTACCCTCAGTATTATGGGTAATTCGTACGACTGCTAGTCGGGCTACAGGAGAAACACCATTCTTTCTAGTTTTTGGTGCCGAAGCCATGCTTCCGTCAGAGCTAAAGATCAGGTCAGCACGAGTCAAAAATTTTTAACGATTCTACCCAAGAACAACTTCCAGCAGAGGACATCAACCCACTTGAAGAGAAGAGAAACCAGGCTTTAATCTGTTTAGCAGTCTACCAACATGCCCTGCGCAGATACTACGATCTCGCAGCCTCACTGTAAGTGACTTGGTATTGAGGCTTATCCAATCCAAGTATAATCGGAATAAACTTTCCCCTAAATGTGAAGGTCCTTATACTGTGATCGAAGTTATGCGTCCAGATTCGGTACGACTAGCAATGGAGGATGGCCGGGTTCTCTCAAACTCTTGGAACATCAACCAGTTACGCAAATTTTACGTGTAACAAACCGCTGCGACAATAAAGTATCAGATTCTTTGTATCTTTATTGTCTTTCTTTGAGTAATGCTTCTATAAGTTTTTCAACCATATTTTATACACTCCATTTTTCTTTACACTGGTCGAAGAAAGGACACAACAACTAGTCGAAATCTCTCCTCTCTGCACGTGGTCCTACCCGCTAGAAGGAGCTCCCTAGTATCGCGTTGTTCCTAACTTTTGCTGCCAATACAAAGGTTTTGGGCTCAGAAATATAGTCGAAAAGTTTTTAAGCAAACTCTTATCACCTTATTTTATTTCTTCATTTTTGAAAAATACTCTAAGAAGAGTGCACTTTTGAGATTTGTTCGACTGTTTTTGGTCAACTTGGTCGGTTTTCACTGGTCGAAGGAAGAAACACACCTAGTCGAAGGTTCTCCTCTCTGCATGTGGTTCTGCCCACTAGAAGGAACTTCCTAGTGTCGTCTTGTTTCCTACTTTTGCTACAAGGACAAACTTATCGAGTCTGAGAAAGGTCGAACGAATTTTTAAGGTCCTCTAGATGTTTTGTTTCGCTCAAGTTGCTGTTCTTGATTTGATTAATCTGGTCGAAGATGGTAACATCACCTAGTTGAAGCCTTTCCTTTCTGCACGTGGTTCTGCCCACTAGAAGGAACTTTCTAGCATCGATTCATTTCTACTCTTTTGACTAGTGCAGGATAATCGGGGTCAAAAATTATAAGTCGAACAAACCTCTCTGTTTTCATAAAACCTTTTTTCACTATTTCCTTAGTTTATTCAAATAAACTAAGCAAATAGTAGGGGGCTAGGATAAAGTTATAAACATGACTTCAATTCTTAGTCTTGGTTTCTTTTTATGTTCATTATCTTGCGAGTTACTAACTACTCTACAAGATGATTTGCAGGAGAAAGGAAGAAGGAAGGAAGCATCACATATATCTGGTCTAATTATCTTTTCTATTTATTATCTTATGATTTACTAACTAGTCTACGAGATGATTTGCAGGAAAAAGGAAAGATCATATATTTATACATCAACAAAAAGCCTATCTTTACAGATTCCTATTACAGACTACTCTGATGAAGGAGATCCTATTTGCATCTCCTCTACGACCTTCTCACCTACCGACTGCATGTCCTCGATCAACCGCTCCGCTTCGGCTTTGGTGCAGTCGAAATCGGCTTCAATTGATTGAGTGTTAAGGTTGGGGTCACGGGCTTTAAGTTTTGCTAAGACGTAGCTTACAGCCCCTTTGACCGCTTCCTTTATCGAGTCGGTCTGGTTGATCTTCAGAGTGGTCACCAACTCTTGCAAAGTACCGACTTGCTCCCCAATGGCATTCGCATGGACGGTTATCATGTCTTCACGAAGGGTGACCTTCTCAGCACGAAGCCCACCGAGTACGTTGTTCAAACGTGAAATGTCGTCTTGAAATTTGACCTTCATTGACTTCATCTCCTTCTGGGTGCAAGTCAAAGCCTTGTGGATTCATTTTATTTCAACTAATCGCTCTAAAAAGAGTAAGGTTAGTTAGATAAAAATGATTCTATGAGAAGAAAAAATAATTTAATAGCAGGTAAAAGATTACTTACCCGCTAATTGAGAATCTAATTTCTCATTTTCTTAATCTTCCTTGGCGATGCGGGTGATTTCATGAACGACCAGGGACTTTTCTCTGACCTCGGTCTGAAGAGTTCCCACTTCGGCTTGAAAAGCCCTTGTCTCTCGTTCTTTTTCTAAAAAAGAACGAGAAGTTAGAAAGGTGAAGATCAAGATTATAAGCAGCCATAACTTCAAGGGTGTACTGTTTATTTTTTCCTGCAACTGTTGGGTCGCAGAGTTGGCCTCCTGAAGCTTCTTCAGAAGGTTAGTTATTTCATCCCTTAGTTTTTTCGTCTCGGCTTTTTCGTAGTCGAGCGAATCGGTTAGGGTCTTTTCGTCACTCTTGAACCTGAAAAAGTTAAGAGTAGACATGAACATAGAGGCAAGTAGTTGTAAGTATTTCTGCGACTATCACGTGATCGTAAGTTCTTCTACGATCACTCGTGATCGTAAGTTTTTCTACGACCCGTACCCAGCCATAAGCTTTTCTACGACAATCCCCACGAGTAATGTACGAGTAGTCGAAAAATAAAACGATTACGAGTATTAGTTACTCACCACCTCTCTGCTTCCTCGCAGAGTACTGCTTTTTATTATCATAGCTTAATAAGTTGCCGGCTGTACTCGCAAACCGTGGCAATTTGTTCCAAAGCTTTCTGCAAGAAAGAAAGACAATGAGAAGCGAGGATAAGACCAAACTTATAGGTATCGACAGATACTTACATTCATGCTCGTCCGAGCGAACATGGAGACTATCCTTGTTGGATCTTTCAGCCCATCCATCTCCTCGACTCGTTTCCACCAAACCCTTTCGAGACGTTCGTCATCGAAACCTTCCCCACAGTTGGGAATGTTACTGGGATGAGGGACTCAGTCGCGAGATCTGTAGGTAGAAGATCCTATGATAGAAGAAGGGCCAAAGAAATCAGAGCAGAAGTTAAGGTACTCCACTTCCTCTGACTCTGTGATGGTAGCACCGCCTGGAGGACCGGAAGGAACGTTCTCCACAACCTCCTTACCGGCGTGGAGGTCGGAGCTCTCACCACCACCTTCTCCTGGTGTTTCCTTTATGGCCTCCCCTATCTCCGCCTCCATCTCTACGACTGCATCAGCAGTCATAGCAACTTCGTAGCGACAGCTTCTTCTACCATGGGAATGGTGGCTGGTACTTCAACCACTTCCACTGTCGCCCCCTCATTTGCTGAAGAAGTAGCAGCGGGCTTCTCAATAGAAGCATCCATGGGGGCTGAAGGAGTTGGGCTAAGATCACAAAACAGAGAGCAGGTTAACTCGTGAAAAACAAAGGGTAAATGATGTTCTTACACTTTTATTTTTTACATACCTCTGCGTCCTGGATCTAACCAGGAACTTGGAAGCAACCTTCTCAATGAAAGATTTCTTCGACTTCTCCTCGACTACTTTTGGTCGTGATTCAATCAGGGGAACAAGAGTCACCACTTTGTGACCCTCCTGACTCCCCGAGTGGCTGAGATCTGCCTCGACCACTTCAAGAGCACTGCCCCCCTCGATCTCAGGCTCTACTGGAGCAGCAGTTTCCTTCACAAAAGACATGAAGCTTTTTCAGTTCTCCTTTTCTAGCTGCTTTATAATGCTACGAGAAGCGGAAACTGTGAAAGTCTTGTTGTCGTAATAAAATAGTACCTTGGCCTTGGGGGCTTTGTGCTTAAGGGCTACGGCAGATTCATCCGCCCTTGTTTTCATCGTAGAAGCCATGTCTGCAGCGAATTGAGCGAAGGGAGAAGCAGGAGTCGAACTCGCACCACCTTTGTCGGCGACCTTTATAAATCGACGCCTTTTGGTAGGAGGAGCTTTTGCTTGCTCCGCTTGCGTCGTTACCCCAATGACCACCAATGCGACCTCCGCGTCGTCTTGGCGATCTTCCATGCCTACTTTCTATTAAGATCAGAAAAAGAGAACATTACTAAAAAGTGGTCGTAAGCTTTTCTATGATCACTCGCTGGTCATAAGTTCTTCTACTACCAGCTCATAGTCGTAAGATTCTACTACGACGAATCCTCTAGTCGTAAATCTTTTTACGACTATAAAGGCCTAAAGATGAAGTCGATTTTCAATTATCTTTAGGCGCTCCACATTTTCCTCTATGGTCAAAACCGCAAGAATTTTAGGAACCACCACGTTTGATGGACTTTTCTCGCAGATGAGTTTGACGCGGGCGTCAATCTCCGCCTGTGAAAGATCTATGCAAACAGATAGCATGGTCAACAGACCAGATCAGGACTAACCAAAACCAGAGTTAAAAGTGAGAATTTCACTTACCCTCCTTGTAGTCCCTGGTCGGGTCTTCTTTCCCCGAGTACGTCCACATGGGAGGAACTCGCTTCTTCAGGGGACTAATGCGGCGCGTGACGAAGTCCTTCACCATGTGCCATCCGGTAAGTCCCCCCACCTTCAAGTCTTTGATAGCTTGAATATAGGGGGCGATCCGGTCAAGATCCCTAGGAGTCGAATCTCAGGAAGAAATCCTCTCAGCAGCATTTTCAATAAATGAAATGTTGTAATTAAGTATTATGGGTAAATATGACGTCACACAGCTATTGAGTATACCCCTTACAGTAGTAAGGGAGAAGTCAATAAGGTGGTCGTAAGTTCTTCTACGACCACCCCTATAGTCGTAAGTCCTTCTACGACTACCATGTAATCGTAAGTTCTCCTACGATTACCTCTGGTCGTAAGTCTTTCTACGACCAGTACCTAGTCGTAAGCTTTTCTACGACTACCCCCTGGTCGTAAGTCCTTTTACGACCAGTCCTGCCACGACTTCTCCACAGATAACTGGGTCCACTCGCCTGTAGGGCCTATTAACTATGAGATCTGAGCAGTCAATATACGAAGTTATTCTCTGGAATAACTGCAGATAACGCACCATTATCTTTGATTGATAACCGTCAGGCAACGTGGAGAGGTTACAACTCCGGTGATTACTACCATTATTACGGAATAATGAGACGCCTCCTGACCTAGAACGACTACCTCTCCATGTACTATAAAAAGACTTCTTTCAGATAGAAATGGAGGGACTTTTGAGAGGCAGTCAGTAGCAGTATTAGTGCAAGTCTTTTCACTGATTGTAAACAGGATACCCAATACAATTCACACAGGAGTAGGGTTGTTATGCTCTCTAGAGAAGGCCCGAACCTGTCTAAAAATCCCCGTGTCTTTTCTGTCTGCGTGATCAATTGTGGAGACCCCCCGAATTAAATAATCTTTACGTAAGATCGGTTCTAAAACACTCACATGAACTTTTTAAAGCTTTTGTTGCAAAGCAAATAGGTTGGGAACCTAATCTTCCAAATCCTAGCAATGAATTTTCTAAAGCAAAATGAAATTTTGTCAAGATCTTGAAACTTGTTTCCATAATAGAGGTGGAAACCATCTTGTGAAAATCCCCAAATGTTTGAAGCAATAAAATTAAATTTGGAAGTCCAATGCTCTATCCCCCATCTCAAAAGCTTAACTTGAAATTAAAGCAAAACTAAAAAGGTTTCAAGTGGGGATTGCTCAATTTGGAATTTAAATGATGAACCGTAAAATCTCAAAAGCTCCTAGAATGCTTGAGGTAATTTTAAAACATTTTACAAATTCGAACTTGAAAATATGCTTTTTCTAGCTCAGAATTACAAACTGATTTTATTTTGAAAATATCGTAGGACCCATAGCTGGGAATAATTTAGTTGTATTCTGTCTCCTCTGATTTGCTTGTTTGAGTTTTTCTGGAATTGTTGGAGGTTAATTGATTCCTTATTTAATTGCATGTTCTTATTTGAACTAGAATTTAAACTACAAACAAAACTTGTGAACAGTTCCTAGAAATATTTTTCCTAGCACTACAAGATGAACACCCCTTTAACAACGCATATATGCGTTGGTAAAAATCCAAATAAGTGTTGGCACGGCCTATACCAACGCATTTACTATGCGTTGCCATTGAGGCCGTTGCGAGAGTCTATTACAACAGATAAACAAGCGTTGGTAATAGATATGAAAAGGCGTTGCGAAGTAGCAACGGATATAGTTAGGTTATAACTACACTTGTATGCGTTGGTACTTACCATGTATGGATGACTTTCACTATTTTAAGAATGGATATAACTATATTGTCACAACGCATAGAAGCGTTGGTACTTACCATACGGATGAGTTTTGCTATTTTGGCAACGGATATAATTAGATTGCTGCAACGATTATAAATGTGTAGAAGTCAAATTAAAAAAAATCATTATCGGTCATAGCATGGTTAAAAAGAACACTCATATATTAAAAATAAATTGTTGCATTACACAGAGAACTATCCACATAAGACATGATATAAATATTTTACTTCAACATCATTTCCTAACAAAATAAAATCTAAATGTAATGAAGATCATCTGCCTATGTCACTATTCTCCACCTTGCATTGAACATGTCATCCATAGCATCATCCATTTATCTTATCAGCCTACAATGAAAAATTAGAGTCCATTAATACACTATTAGGAAGAAACAAAATCACAATATTAAAGTAACAAAACTAAAAAGAGCACCATACATAAGTTGATGGCCACGTAATATCAGCTCAAACTGCATGACCAATCAATTTGTGGTCTTTGTATGACCGTATCAATTCTTCACATTCCGCAATTGCAAGATCGACATGCACCATCCAAAATTCATCTCCTAGCTGAACGCCATCAGTTTATCTTTTGGATCACAACTTATGATTGTAGCAAGAGCCACATCCTTATTTGCATTTTTCCAGCTATTCAAGAATACTTTAGTGCCAACCTAGTCCACACATATAAGTACATGATCAAATATTTTATAAAGGATGCAGTTAAATATTTTTAGAGAATTACATATCAAATAAAAAAAGATTGTCGTACTGTTATCGAATTGGTAACCAACCAATTAAATGTACTGCGCTGTTGTTTATACAAAAGATATTGTGTGGAACATTAGTATGCAGTTTAAATAAATTATTAGAAAAATAGAAATAGAGGAGACAAAATTAGAAGGTGTATCTTATACATCAACAAGCATGGTTGCACTAGCTCCTTTTGTGGTTTTTTTTGTTGGACTATCTTATACATCAACAAAATAGGCATGTAAGGTCAGTATTAGTAAAGCTACATGTGTGTGATTCATCTGAATAGAACATTGAGTATGATGCAATGCATTATACTGAAACAAGTAGCACCAAAATGATCTTACTTATAAAGAGGTAACCATGAGAACCACATAGTATGTCTTGACTAACGACATAAGCATTTCGATTAAGCCAAAGAGAATGCGTGCATCCGAGTGTTTCGATTAAGCCAAAGAGAATGCGTGCATCCGGGTGTGACGTGGAACATCTTTGTATAGTAGTTTTTATGCGTTACCATATAGCTATATACGTAATATATAGTTTCATTATATTAAGTAAAGTAGGAAACATTATTAATAGTTGAGATACGCCAATGCAACTATTGAAGGTATACAAAAAGGAAAAGTTATGATTCGTTACGTAAAGTTGTCAACAAGAATAGCCATCGACTTTGTCATTTCCTTTGGATTACGAGCATAACACGAGCAACACCAAAATCAGCAATCTTAAAGTTTGGTTGAGTAGTAAGTAGCATGTTTTCGCTTTGACATCCGGATGCACGATATTTTTTTATTGTACATAGCTCAATGCAAAAAGAAATATAAGAGATGGTTATTATTGGATTCGGATGGAGAAATGTAAGATGTTGATTTTAGCCAACTTGCTTACCCTCTGGCGAAATCCAACGCAAACTGAACCACTACTTTGTATGCAAATTTCCTTCAAAAGTTCTTTATTAGATATTGTTTCAGTGTTCCTCCAGCAAGATATCCAACCACAACAACAACACGCTCTCTGTGGAAGTTCAGTGCGTGCACCGCTCTCAGAACTATCGGCTGGAATCTTAAGGTCTATGGTACCCATTGATGCACCCACAAACTGCAAGAAATAAAATAAAATACTTAAATAATTTTTTAAATGGACCACAAGAAGAAAGCCTCTACAGAAGGCAGTACCCAAAAATGGCAGTCCTAAACTAACATTGCTAAAGAATCTACATGAATGAGTAGCGATCGCTATCTGCCAGACTATGTGAATGTAAATGGATTCACAGTAAGCAATAAATCCCAAGTGGGTGAAAGTAGTCAAGAAAAGTAGTAGAGTGAAAGAATTACCTACCAAAACAATGGAGAAGAAGATGGAAGCAAATATGCCCTCAGTAAGATAACCTTTGTCTTGCCCAAGCTCTTAAAAATACAAAGGTACTAAATAGCTGTAATGAAGTTATATCAACATAATAGAATAAACTAAAAAGATACGTAATTCACGTACTGGAAGGGCCATAAATCCCAAGTCCTAGAGCAATAGTTATTGTTTGTTATGCTATTTTCTTTTCTGGCCAAGTACCTTTTGGGAGATAATATGACAGATGAAATAGAGAAAGAGGTCTCCCTTGATCCTTGCGTGGATGATAGTCTGTTAGAGCATGCTCAAAGCAGGCCATTTGATAGGAGTCTGATTCTGGGATGCCATACACCAGCAAAACTTGATGACACTAAAGTTAAGTTTGAAGAAAGCAATCACAGAGAAGAAAGTAAAGGACACAGAAACATTCACAACATATACAAAGAGAATATTTTTCTACGCACGATGTGAAGGCCAATGTGCTATACTTTTTAAAGAGACAATGAGGATAGAGTTAACATGTCTCAGAAAGGAAGGCAAACTGTCGGGACCCAAAAATACAATTCTGGACCCTCTGTGTATACTACACTAGTCCAGGATCACGCTAGTGCACACAGTGACAATATCGATGAAATATCATTTCCATATGCAAAGATGACTAATAAATAGGCAAATAACAATAAATACCAGAGTAAAGACCTTAAGGTCAAAGCTTACAATTAATGCCTCAGAAGCGAATAGCTCAATGAAGTGCAATGAACAAACAGAATAACTCGGTGAAGCCCATCCATATGCCCACAGCAATGGTGGGAGTCGCGACCTAGTTCTTCCCGATCCTTGAAGTAGACCTTGTTGACCGACGATTCCTCCAGTGCAGAGGTTTGGGCGCAAGTTTTACAACAAGCGTGAGTACACAACCGTACTGCAAGTCATACCACGAATGCAATTTATAGATGCAGCTTATTCCAAAGGAAATGGTTTCGTGGTTATTTTGTAGAAATGCAACATTTGCAATTGAATACAAATAATAGATTGAAAGCATAATTCAAAACAAATAGACAATATTAATTCAACATTTGTTTTTCACAAAGACACATAGCCTAATCAAATTCTTTCACACACCAAATGACTTAAATCACACAAATTGTCCCTTCCCAATTGTTTTATGAAAACTACCCTCGTGTGAAATCCCGAGCATGTCCATGATCATGACGCGCTATTCGAATAGATTGTTTAACACTCGCAGAGGTTGTACACTTTACCCACACGATGCAATCGATCGGATCGAGCGATCACAACAAAACCTTTCGGAAACTTCATCTCAACATTGACACTCCTAGTGTGCTTTACCGCTATGCCAGTCCTAACACAGCGTCTGGACATAACACACACCGTTGGACAGGGATGCGACGAATCGTCCCGCGATGTGCACCCAAACACAGTGGTACACACCTCCACCCTATCACGAAGCCTAACCTATCCACCTGAGTAATCAATGCCAAGAATCCATAACCTACTAAGTTAGGCCCGTCCCATACCAGGCATGTGGTCGTACAGTAAGGCTCAGTTCAATGGCGCACAAAGTTAAGTCCTTAATTGACCAAGGCAAGACTTCCATGTTCTAACTAAACCACACAGATAAATCACAATCACAAAGCCACCAGTTCACACAGTATCCACCACTTGCCTCAGTCCAAATCCTTTACCACCCAGCTGGTTTTAGTGCAACACATGCCATCACGAAGTAATAACACATAGCACACAGTTTTACACAAAGTTCCATAGTCACTTAGTCAAATTTATAATTGCAACTCAGGTGATGATGATGACTCGTTGCATGGCTAAGCAATCTACTCGTACTAACCAACCCACATTGGTAATACCATAGCACCAACTAAATATGAACCAATCTAGGGTGACAAAAGATTATGACATACAATAGACAATGTGGATATAACAAATTGGATTATTAGCTAAACCTAAAAGCGATTAAATAATTACTTAAAGTAAATGCAATAATTTAAATCAAAGTAATTTTAAAAGCGGGATTCAATATGATCAAAGGTATAACTTGCCTTGCTATAACAATGATGATCTTAATTTATCTTCAATCTTCTACTTGCTTGATCTTGACTCCTTGGACGATTAGGGACTTCGCCTAACGAGAAAGAAAGCGCAAAACAAACTAAATTCAAAAGACAAATCAAATAAACTCCAAATTGAAATTGAATGGTACTGGAAGGTAGATATTGAATTTAGATGAATTTAGAAACTTGAATGGGTTCAATCGGAATTCGGATGACGAAGATATGGCTTTTGGAAGATTGGAATTCACATGAAATGATGAAAAAGCTCTACGGAATATTCTCAGAATATTCTATTCCGAAAATATTAGAAAAAGAATGAGTGTATGATAGGTGGGACCGACTGATATTTATGGATTTCTAGAATTAAAATAATTCCAGAAATAAGGTAGAGAGAGTGACAAGTAGGACCAATAAGATAAAAGGATTTTCAAGAATTAAATTAATTCCCGAAAATAGGATTAGGGGTTGACATGTGGGCCACTGGTCTATGGACCAGGTCCACAGATATAAGCTAGTCTACGGTAGACCAAGCTCATGGCTAGGGTTGACCAAGGGTTGACTGACATACGGGACCCGCATGTAAGTGAGAGAAATAATTAGGATTTTAATTAGGAAGATGACATGTGGGGTCTACATGGAAGATATATATATATATATACATATATATATATATATATATGGATGGCAAAGGGTCCACATGGAAGTGAGAGAGATACTTATTTATTATCCTGTGTGACATATGGGGTCCATTAGTCATAGATACAGAAAGCAACTAGTAGCAACCGAACCAACAGAGAAAGAACCTACAGAACATGTAAAACAACAGAACGTGCTGCTTCAACAGAGCTGATTTTGATGCAAGGGAAGGATGGTGAACGGAGGCAAACCAACTTTGGCGAAGGGGCAAAACGGAAAGGAAACGACGAGCCGGAGATGATGACGCGGTCCGGACATCAAGATTTTGCTCCATGCGACGGCAGCGACGCGAAGAACGTCGACGACGGCGGCCTCACGGGCGCGTAACACTTCCGGCGATGCTCTGCGAAAAGGGAGGTGAGCACGGCGTAGAACGCGGCGACGCGAACTCAACGGTGGTGGAGTTGAAGGCAGGGGATCAACGGTTGCGGAGTAATTGACCGGAGAAGGACGACGAACAAGAGGCGAGAGAACGTCAAATTCTCGGCGCACGGTGGATGAAACTTGAATCTACAAGAGGGGAAAGATAGGTATTGACGAGGGGCACAAGATGACGCGGTCGGATTTTGGAGAAACTCACCGAGGAAGCGAGGAACGCGATGAACACGTTTCGGCTTTAGGGCTTGACATGGCCGACGGTGCTCCGGTGATCTTCGGGCGAAGAGGAAGGAACCATGACGTAGAACGCGACGATGCGAAGCCAACGCCGCAGACGGTTCGGCCGGGGGACGTCGGATGAAGCCGTAGTTCGCCGGAGAAGAACTTTGGTTGGAGCTCGGTTTTCTGGAGATTGCGGCGAAAATAGATCGGTTTGGAGGAAACCAATTCAGGGGATTGGAAGAGGAGATCAATACGGACGCGTGGGCGCAAACGGCTCGCTTTTATATGCACCGTAGAGGAAGATATGGAAATTAGAAATTTTCAGTTGGAAACGAACACGATACGAACGCGTTCTGGTCTCGTTCCGGAAGATGAACAGTACTCGCGATTTACTGTAGCATCGGCAGGAGAGAGAAAATCTGGATTTTCGGAATTAAAAGAAATCCCAAAAATCAAGGAGGTCAAATAAAATAGCAAACAAATCCGGAAAAATCTCAGAAAATACCCAAAAATTCCTTGAAACACAAGGAAGCCAAATAACACAGGTTTTTATTTAATTAACGTTTATATTAGTCAAATTAAATATTTTTAATTTAGGAAAATTCCAATTAAGCTTTATTAATTCAAATAAAATTGGTGAAATTTTCCAGGACCTAAACTACTCAAAAGATTTTTGAAAAGTCAAATTTTGGGACGTTACAAACCTCCCTTAAAGGAATCTCGTCCCGAGATTTAGGTGGTATAGAATAGGATAACGAACTCACTTTGGGTTCACTTCTTGCTTTGAAATGCCGACTTTGTGAATCGCTCTTTTGAACACTTACAAAACAAACGCCTTGCTTCTTGCTAAACTTCTTGCTTCATCGAAAACTTGACAAACGGCTCTTGGTGAAGGCATCTTGGAACTTGATTGCATCTAACGGTCGCTTGATCGGTGCTTGAAGGCACTTCAAGTGGAGGAAATCTTTGCTCGATCGACAACTCGGGTTGGCAAACTATCTCTTCTTCCGTGCTTGAATCTGAACTAACTAACACATTTTTGTCGCCTCATCATACACTTCTTAGTACGTAACTTCAATAGGTATTCAAGATGACATGGTCGCGAAGGTGATAATCAGTATAATCTGCATAGCTTTTCTTCTTGAACACTGTTACTTAAATTCTATTTAAGATTAAGGATTCTTGGTCTTCTGGTTCATGATTAATGCAACATCCACATACTTTGTAATTTGATCTGCTCCTAGCTGAGCGATGACTTACACAATCAACCACCGTGAACTTTAGAAGGTGACAAGCGCAATCGGTGACATCGGGTTGTAGGGAAACTCGCACATAACACTTACTTGCTCGACTTGGTACTGCGAGTTAAGGCACAACTCATTTTTTCAATCGCTATCGATTCGAGCGATACGTCTTTGAATGGAATGACCATTCAAGCTTCATACAGACTCTGTCGCTAATACAGGATAAGCTGAGATCCTTGGTCTGACACTAACTTCTCTGACACGTCGTACAAATTGACCATCTCTGTAGATCTAACACTGCACCCATGTTGACGAATGTCATTTACGCCGTATACAACCTCGCCGATACCACTCGCTAGGCGATGCAAACTAGGTGATATTGCCAGAATGAAGCAACAAATTTCGTCAAATGATCAACAATCACTCTTCAAGAAATTATATCGATTGGGTCCTAGGAGATCCCTTATCGAATTCTCATAGATAGAAGTACTGACGGCCTCCAACATTTTGGTGACCTTCCGACATACCAAACACATGGTAACCCATTCTGCGATATTTAGCTTTCTTTTGAATCATCACAATGCAATCTTTGAGATCTTTGTACGCCTTGGTACTTTTAGGGAACTGAATGCTTACACTCAAATGTTGGTTTGAGCATCAACTACTAGAGTTCCTTCTCATTTGATATGCAAATATAATCATTGATCTATGGATCATTCTCATTTCGCCAATGGGTTCTCACGCTTTCCTTTGCTTCACATGAGGACTGATCTCTTAACGTAACTGTCACCTCACTGATTTCTAGCATCAGTTCAAATTCTGGGTTTCAACAGATATCCTTGCAACTTACTCAAGATCCAACTTCTGAATTTCATAGGTACTTACGCTGACTAATCAACTGATTCTTACAGTAGCTCTTCTGTTTCAAAGTATCGCCATTATCTTGATGCGGCTTGAGGGAATGGATTTCAACTTCATAGTTCTTAATCCAATAACTATCTTTGTTACTCCATGGTAGCAACTTCGAATTATGACTAAGATAATTCACCACCTGAAACTTCTTAACACACCAATTCTTGAATGTTTCGTGATAAAAGCTATCAAGGTTCTTTCTGGTATCTGACAATACGAACGTTGGAGTTGTGATTAATCTCTTCTAAAATTCTTACAAACACGGTTCACTTCTAGCGGCCTGGGCGAACTTCTCTTCTTGCAACCGGTGAGGGGTCTTGGCTAACTTGAAACGACTGTCTCATTTATCTTCAACTAACACTGTCTCAAACGCATCGCTTCACCGGTATTCAACCGACACTTCTAAGTCGAGCGGGTTTGATTTGCCAACGCCTTATATCGATAAAGTCATCGATCTACTCTATCATTTTGGCAAACTCGTTGGCAACTTTTGTCATAATTCATACGTGACGTAATTCCTTCCGAATTGATGATCCTAGGTACCAAGTCGAGACGAACTTGACTTTGAATATGGTTGCATCTTGCATAGACCACTTGCAATGAAGATCGCATATTCTCTTGCGGATATAGACATTATCCATTGATTAGATTCTTCAATCATTTACTATTGTCTCACCGCTATGCAAAATGATGAGTTGGAATTCAACATCACATTCCATAGTTACGCTCTCTGACCTTCAATCATCATGACTTAACGCTTGATTACTCAACTTGCAAAGGCGGACTCTTGGAAAGGTATCCAATGATTTAATATCCAATAATTTCTTTTTCTCCGTAACTTGCATGCAAAGATGTCCACATTTTGCTTTCTAACAAAGGAAATGTTACAATGATTCCACGATTTTCTCGCTACTAACAGAGGCATGACATCGCATGATCCGTATCACCAATCTGGACTTTCTTGGTAACATCATCATTCAAACGTCTCTTCTTTGACTACTTCATTGGGCAAGCGGATCACAGTGCGTTACCAATCGCTCTAGGAGTTAAAATCTTAACCGAGTTACGGTATTCTTGCATCCGGGTGAGTGATCGTTCCACCGAGGACACTAGCCGACGTAGTGACCTTTTCCATGATTGTTGTAGCATAGACATGTCGAACCTTGTGACTTTTTCTGAAGAGGTCAAGGCAGAACGATTATTTTGGTGTTCTTCAACCTTCAAGAAGGATAGTCGCTTTGTAGGACATCTCTTGGCATAATGGTCTTGCTTACCACACTCAAACAATCTCCGACGATACGGCTTGTTTCTCTTTTGAGGTGGGTCGAGGTCAATATTACGCTTTTGTAATTCTTTAGTGACATATCTTGTAATCGACAATGGTTTGCCTTCTCTTGCTAATGTTACGTGAGCTCGAAAGTTTTCACGACGTTGCATTGCAAAAGTCAACACGAATACATAGGCAATCGCTCGGACAATGATCATCGCTTTCACACAAGAAACATGTGATCTTACTCATAGGACATTTTCCAACGGAATGGTTTCCTTCGCAATCGGAACAATTGATATTGTGCTCATCGGCACTATGGCCTATTTCTCGCGGTGGGTACATGTACAATCTTCGACTTATCGGTTGGCGGCACTTCAACCGACAACGGCTAGATTTGGTGTAGGATATCGAAATAGCGAGTTTTTCTTGATCACTTATGCTTGATATCGCATGCTATTGCACGTAACGATGGTGAACTCGCCCAAGTGATGGTGTGCTCGTCCGATGGGCGTAGCAAATTTTTCCCACCAATCTAATGCAACTCCTTCTAAATGATGAGTAGCATAGCAAACTTTTCATTATCATTGCATTGCAAAACAGCTAGATTTTCTTCTATTGTGCGAATCCAAGATTCGCATCCTTGAGTGCGTTGAACCTTCAAAGATAGGCGGCTTGGTCCTTAAGAACTTTGCAAACTTGAGGCGAAGGTGTGTCTTTGGGATGGCAACGAGTTGTGCACCATTGCAAACATTACTAATGTCCGACGATCGCATTGTTCTTGGCATGAGTTGATTCTCGTGGCGTGAAATCGCTCGGTCTGACGTGTCACTCACGCTCGGAGATTGTTGTTGGTCATCGTGCGCTCGCATGCGACATCGCGGCGACAGACGATGACTTGCTTGATTATTCGATTCATCAAATTGACTAAGGTAGCGGTGGTCCGATTCACTGGTCATCTCGTTGTTCATGTTCGCATCATCGCATTCATGAGTTGAGTCCGAGCTACCAAGAATTGTTCCATGATGGATCGCTACTCCCTGATGCGACAAGCGCCCACCGGGATTGACAGGTCTCGAGTGGTATAGACTGTCTCAAGATTACCGACAAGGTGGCTTCACTGGGTTCTCCATCTGGCTGGTGACAGGGCTCATAGATGAGAGGAAAAGCACAAGGTAAGGGAAGAGAATCTACTAAGGGAGCGGGTTTAACCCAAAGAACACCAAGGAACTCACAAATAATGGAAAGCTATTAAGAAGCATAAAACTCACGACCAAACTACAGAAGAAGGAAACAAAGATCTAATCGTCTAGTCGATTAAACTCTAACTTAACAGGCGACTTGGCTCAACACACGGGAGGAACCTACACTAATTTATCCTATATGGTGGTCCGAAAAAACTCAATCTGATCACGATCTTCGTTAAACATTGATCGCTTGCGATCCTTGGAGGCGAAGCTTGAAGAAAGATGGAGGCGACGTACAACTTCTTCTTAGTCTTGAATTTTGCGACGCACTTGTCTTGAACACTTGGGAGATGTTGACACGTTGTTGTTTGTTGCGTGGTCTTCAAACGATTGCTCAAAACTGCTCTTGGGCATCCACCAAGACATTTAGCACGAATAACGATGACTATAGAAGTTATGAGGAGAGAGTCAATTTAATACTCAAAATGGTGAGGACGAATATAGATGAGAAAGGAATAGAATGGAAGAGTATAGAAGCTAGACAAGATGAGAATAGCACATCATTAAGATTTTCCATTTGTAAAATAAGTTTTGAACTTTTCCTTACAACGGCAATTCTAACTAAGGTCGCGACCTCGATCGATATGGCTCGATACCACCTGCGTCGGGACCCAAAATACAATTCGGACCCTCTGTGTATCTTGCACTAGTCCAGATCACGCTAGTGCACACAAGTGACAATATCGATGAAATATCATTTCCATATGCAAAGATGACTAATAAATAGGCAAATAATAATAAATACGAGTAAAGACCTTAAGGTCAAAGCTTACAATTAATGCCTCGAGCGAATAGCTCAATGAAGGCTGCAATGAGCGAAGCGAGAATAACCGGTGAAGCCCATCCATATGCCCACAGCAATCGGTAAGTGCGCGACCTAGTTCTTCCCGATCCTTGAAGTAGACCTTGTTGACCGACGATTCCTCCAATGCAGTAGGTTTGGCGCAAGTTTTACAACAAGCGTGAGTACACAACCGTACTCGCAAGTCATACCACAGAATGCAATTTATAGATGCAGGCTTATTCCAAAGGAAATGGTTTCTGTGGTTATTTTGTAGAAATGCAACATTTGCAATTGAATACAAATAATAGATTGAAAGCATAATTCAAAACAAATAGACAATATTAATTCAACATTTGTTTTTCACAAAGACACATAGCCTAATCAAATTCTTTCACATAGCCAAATGACTTAAATCACACAGCTGTCCCTTCCCAATTGTTTTATGAAAACTACCCCTCGTGTGAAATCCCCGAGCATGTCCATGACTGCGGACGCGGCTATTCGAATAGATTGTTTAACACTCTGCAGAGGTTGTACACTTTACCCACACGATGCAATCGACTGGATCAGAGCTGATCACAACAAAACCTTTCAGAAACTTCATCTCAACATTGACACTCCTAGTGTGCTTTACCGCTATGCCAGTCCTAACACAGCGTCTGGACATAACACACACCGTTGGACAGGGATGCGACGAATCGTCCCGCGATGTGCACCCAAACACAGTGGTACACACCTCCACCCTATCACGAAGCCTAACCTATCCACCTGAGTAATCAATGCCAAGAATCCATAACCTACTAAGTTAGGCCCGTCCCATACCAGGCATGTGGTCGTACAGTAAGGCTCAGTTCAATGGCGCACAAAGTTAAGTCCTTAATTGACCAAGGCAAGACTTCCATGTTCTAACTAAACCACAGATAAATCCCAATCACAAAGCCACGATTCACACAAGTATCCACCACTTGCCTCACCCAAATCCTTTACCACCGGTTGGTTTTAGTGCAACACATGCCATCACGAAGTAATAACACATAGCACACAGTTTTACACAAAGTTCCATAGTCACTTAGTCAAATTTATAATTGCAACTCAGGTGATGATGATGACTCGTTGCATGGCTAAGCAATCTACTCGTACTAACCAACCCACGTTGGTAATACCATAGCACCAACTAAATATGAACCAATCTAGGGTGACAAAAGATTATGACATACAATAGACAATGTGGATATAACAAATTGGATTATTAGCTAAACCCAAAAGCAGTTAAATAATTACTTAAAGTAAATGCAATAATTTAAATCAAAGTAATTTTAAAAATTGGGATTCAATATGATCAAAGGTATAACTTGCCTTGCTATAACAATGATGATCTTAATTTATCTTCAATCTTCTACTTGCTTGATCTTGGCTCCTTGGACGATTAGGGACTTTGCGCCTAACGAGAAAGAAAGCGCAAAACAAACTAAATTCAAAAGACAAATCAAATAAACTCCAAATTGAAATTGAATAGTACTGGAAGGTAGATATTGAATTTAGATGAATTTAGAAACTTGAATGGGTTCAATCGGAATTCGGATGACGAAGATATGGCTTTTGGAAGATTGGAATTCACATGAAATGATGAAAAGCTCTACGGAATATTCTCAGAATATTCTATTCCGAAAATATTAGAAAAGAATGAGTGTATGATAGGTGGGACCGACTGATATTTATGGATTTCTAGAATTAAAATAATTCCAGAAATAAGGTAGAGAGAGTGACAAGTAGGACCAATAAGATAAAAGGATTTTCAAGAATTAAATTAATTCCGAAAATAGGATTAGGGGTTGACATGTGGGCCATTGGTCTATGGACCAGTCCACAGATATAAGCTAGTCTACTGTGAGACCAAGCTCATGGCTAGGGTTGACTAAGGGTTGGTGACATACGGGACCCGCATGTAAGTGAGAGAAATAATTAGGATTTTAATTAGGAAGATGACATGTGGGGTCTACATGGAAGATATATATATATATACATATATATATACATATATACATATATATATACATATATACATATATATATACATATATACATATATATATATATATACATATATATACATATATACATATATGTATATATATACATATATATATACATATATACATATATATATATATATACATATATACATATATATACATATATACATACATACATATATACATATATATATATATATACATATATATATATATATGGATGGCAAAGGTCCACATGGAAGTGAGAGAGATACTTATTTATTATCCTGTGTGACATATGGGGTCCATTAGTCATAGATACAGAAAGCAACTAGTAGCAACCAACCAACAGAGAAAGAACCTACAGAACATGTAAAACAACAGAACGTGCTGCTTCAACAGAGCTGATTTTGATGCAAGGAAGGATGGTGAACGGAGGCAAACCAACTTTGGCGAAGGGCAAACGGAAAGGAAACGACGAGCCGGAGATGATGACGCGGTCCGGACATCAAGATTTTGCTCCATGCGGCAGCGGCGACGCGAAGAACGTCGACGACGGCGGCCTCACGGGCACGTAACACTTCCGGCGATGCTCGCAAAAGGGAGGTGAGCACGGCGTAGAACGCGGCGACGCGAACTCAACGGTGGTGGAGTTGAAGGCGAGGATCAACGGTTGCGGAGTAATTGACCGGAGAAGGACGACGAACAAGAAGCGAGAACGTCAAATTCTCGGCGCACGGTGGATGAAACTTGAATCTACAAGAGGAAAGATAGGTATTGACGAGGGCACAAGATGACGCGGTCGGATTTTGGAGAAACTCACCGAGGAAGCGAGGAACGCGATGAACACGTTTCGGCTTTAGGGCTTGACATGGCCGACGGTGCTCGGTGATCTTCGGGCGAAGAGGAAGGAACCATGACGTAGAACGCGACGATGCGAAGCCAACGCCGCAGACGGTTCGGCCGGGGACGTCGGATGAAGCCGTAGTTCGCCGGAGAAGAACTTTGGTTGGAGCTCGGTTTTCGGAGATTGCGGCGAAAATAGATCGGTTTGGAGGAAACCAATTCGGGGATTGGAAGAGGAGATCAATACGGACGCGTGGGCGCAAACGGCTCACTTTTATATGCACCGTAGAGGAAGATATGGAAATTAGAAATTTTTAGTTGGAAACGAACACGATACGAACGCGTTCTGGTCTCGTTCGGGAAGATAAACAGTACTCGCGATTTACTGTAGCATCGGCAGGAGAGAGAAAATCTGGATTTTCGGAATTAAAAGAAATCCCAAAAATCAAGGAGGTCAAATAAAATAGCAAACAAATCCGGAAAAATCTCAGAAAATACCCAAAAATTCCTTGAAACACAAGGAAGCCAAATAACACAGGTTTTTATTTAATTAACGTTTATATTAGTCAAATTAAATATTTTTAATTTAGGAAAATTCCAATTAAGCTTTATTAATTCAAATAAAATTGGTGAAATTTTCCAGGGACCTAAACTACTCAAAAGATTTTTGAAAAGTCAAATTTTGGGACGTTACACAAACACAATAATGTCCGTGGAGAAAAAGTATCCATCAATGCACAAGGCAGCAATCATCTCTACAACACGATAGATATCACGTAACAATGCAGCTCCAGCTCAACAAACATTTTAAAAATAGTGCTTACCCGTGCTCATTTTTCTTATACTACTTGCTAATGAATTATTCATGCCAAGCATACAATGCAACTACTCCTCAGAAGTGTACCAGATTATAGCAATCTATTACTCATTCAAAACTAAAAAGGCAATTTGTTTCCAAGACATCTCTCCTTCAAAGGGGAGATGTGTGGCTGGTACAAAACAGTTTTCAAACCAACACTGCCTACAGAATGCAGTCCAATCTACAACAGAAAACACTCAAACAAATACTTACAACCTGCAAATCTAACTATCAAAGGTCTGCTAGCAAACTGGTTCCATTAAACAGACCCATGGCCCTCGTAAACAAAACACCCTTGAATCATTGATACAGGCTGCTCACAGCATTCAGAAAAACTCTAAATCCCAAAGAAATATTAGAAACAACTACATAATGCAGAGAAACTTACTAAAGGGGGTAAATTTGATATGTTAAGTACTCATATTAACACGACATTAAAATTCTGAAACACGCACCACTAACAATAAGTTACTAAAGGGGGTAAATTTGTCTGTTGCGTTATGTTGGTCAGAATCTGTAAATGTTCGGACTTAGCATCTGCTGAATTATAGCAGCCAAGAAGCTAGACGCTCTCATGAAAATTGACTAAATATAAATCTTTCTTGTACAAGGGCTAAGCATAAACTAGCTAAAGATGCATACAAATACAATGTACCACCTAAATCCAGACAGGAACGAGCTACCATTGCTTGATACCTTAATCAACTGAACTTGGCAGAAATATTCAAACAATACATCCCACTTTCAAGTATCAGATCACAGCACTCAGGATCAGAAGAAATAATATGAAACAATATGCTGTGGAAATAAACACAAGTGCCTACCTCACTTTGGTTGAAGTTTCCTCATTCTTATCCGATCTGAGTCATTTTTGTCGAGCTTCGCTTGATCTTGTGCACAAGTAACTTGGGCCAAAATTCCTACATGATGAAAGAAAGGCATGCAATGAGACTACCTAGACTTTACATTTACATGGAATGACAAAACACATCAGCTAGAAATGCATACGAGATGTTTGTTGATGACTTCCATTGCTTTCTCATAATTCTGGTAGTTTGACTCTCTCCCATAATTTGTTTGGCACATGAGCTCTTTCAGAGATTTTCATGTATAAGTAGAAAATACGCATTACAGATCACGGGGAAAAAATAGAACGACAACATCACCAAAAGATTCTGATGATAACTAAGCACAACTTCCCTTTGTAAACTAATAAAGAGCAGAACAAAAAGTGCATAACAAGGAACTAATGCATTCATTGACCACTGGATCAATATCTACACTAGGGTTTCGTAGCGGCAGTGAGGCCAGGATTGGGGGCGGTGGAGGCGCGGTCGCTCCGTCATGTCTTGAGGATGAGGTGGATGGATCTGCTGGGGCGTCGGGAAGAGGCGCTCGAGGAAGGAGGAGGAGGGCAGCGGCAGGTGGCGTCGGGAAGAGGGGCGTGTCGGGAAGAGGCGGCTCGGGGCGGCGGCGGCAGCGGCGTCGGGGGCGGCTGCCGCGTCGGGCCAACGGACGGCTGGGGGGAGGAGAAGAAGGAGGCGGGCGGTGGCGGCGACTGAATGAGGACGAAGAGGAGGAGAGGAGGGCGGACCGCTCGGAGGACGACGGCGGTGCGTGGCGGCGGCGGCACTCTAAATCTTTGGTTTGGGGAAATTGGGAGGGCTCGGTTTGGGAATTTGGGAGGCACACTGAGCGAGGCAACGAGCGGCGTAGCCAAAAACCGGTGCGGTAAAAAGTGGTGCGCGGTGAAAAAAACAGGCGGGGCACTTAAAAAACTGGAGGCAAAAACGAAAAATATGTTCCTGCGATTTTGTCCATCTGAGTAGGAATTGTATACAATGGCATTTTGTCTATTCCACAAAATTTTCAGCAAAAGGAAAAATAAAAAACTAGGCATTTCAAATGTTTGCAACACATAAGATTGCAACGCATATTATATATAGCCATCCACATGATTTATGACGAATTGGTTTTGCAACACATATTATGCGTAGCCAAAATATTACTTCGCAACGTATGCATAGAGCGTTGCAACGTATGCGTTGGTAAAGGGGTGTTCATGTTGTAGTGTAGGTTCTGGAACACCTTGGAAACTTACCTGCAAAACTTCACAATTTTTAGAATTAAATTGCTATTTTTTAAATAGCCAGTCATGGTTGAGAGTCAAAAGTCAAATTTCATTTAAAACCTAAGCATCAATTTGGAAAACACAAACCTAATAGATAAATAAAACAAAGTGAAATTAAAGTTGGTGTTAAGGAATCCAAACTTATCATATATGTTCCGAATATGAAATAAGGAAGTATTTAAAATATACTTGGAAACTATCCTCAATGCAAATAATAAAAACTGAAAGTTGTAAGATTTTTAGAGAAAAATTCAATACAAGTAAAACCCTAGAAATTTTGCACTATAATAGTATCTTTGGTCTCAGCCTCCCATAAAAATTTCATTATTTTCGGAGCTAAACTTCTTTGTCTAAAATTTCCCTTTAGCTCTCAACCTAATTACCAAAAATCAGTAAACCTACCTCACACCTTATCTCTCACTTACTTGTCGGCCCCACCCATTAGCCCATCTTCTCCACGTGGCACTGCGCTAGCACGCACCAGTGCCAACTCGCTCAGCTTGCCAATGCAGCTCGCCGTGCTAGTGCACCAGCCACCCAGTCCACCCACCGTTTTGACTATGCCCGCAGCTTTGCGCCTCCTCGCCCGCGTCGCCCGCGCGCCATTTACTGCTGGTCGTGTCCTCCATCTACCCAACGCACGCCCATGCCAGCCCATGCCCATGTGTCATGCACCGAGTGCTACACTGCCATGAATAGCCCACGGCTCCTCCTCGTCCGAAACCATCACTGGTCGAAGAACCAGAGACACCTCCTATTGAGGCAACCTCTCTAGAATACGAGGATACCTGGATGACTCCCATCTACGAGTATCTTTAGACGGGTTCCGTACCCGACGATGATCTCGAGGCAGATCGATTATCTCGAAAGGCCAAAATGTATACTTTGGTCGAAGGTGTCCTGTACAAAAGAGGCACTCAAGGGGTGCTCATACGATGTATTCCGCAAAGCGAGGGATTAAAACTCCTTCACGACATACACGGAGGCATCTGTGGGACTCATGCTTCCCACAGAACGCTGGTCGGTAATGCCTTTCGATAAAGTTTCTATTGGCCAATAGCCCTCTACGATGCTAAGGAGCTGGTTAAAAAATATGTACAATGCTAGTTTCATAGCTGGCAAATACACCAACCGGCTCAGGCGTTACAAACAATCCCTCTATCTTGGCCTTTTGCGACTTGGAGTCTCGATATCCTAGGACCGTTACCCAGAGCTCCAGGTGGATTCAAATTCTTTTTTGTGGCTATTGATACGTTCACAAAATGGATAGAAGCCGAACCTGTGACTGGGATAACAATGGAAGCAGCAAAAAGGTTCATGATGAGATGTGTAATAACTCGATTTGGGGTACCTAGTCGAATCATCACAGATAATGGCAAGCAATTTTCGAGCGCAAAATTTTAAGAATTTTACGACGAGTTGGGTACTAAGTTGTATTACGCTTCCATCGCCCACCCCCAAAGCAATGGGGCGGTCAAACAGAGAATGGCCAAATAATGCAGGGAATTAAAACTCGAGTCTTCGACCAACTTGTCAAGTGCTTGGGGACTTGGGTACAAGAATTACCCTTAGTATTATGGGTAATTCATACGACTGCTAGTCGGGCTACAGGAGAAACACCATTCTTTCTAGTTTTTGGTGCCGAAGCCATGCTTCCGTCAGAGCTAAAGATCAGGTCAGCACGAGTCAAAAATTTTAACGATTCTACCCATGAACAACTTCCAGCAGACGACATCAACCTACTCGAAGAGAAGAGAAACCAGGCTTTAATCCGTTTAGCAGTCTACCAACATGCCCTGCGCAGATACTATGATCGTAAGGTCCAACCTCGCAGCCTCGCAGTAGGTGACTTGGTATTGAGGCTTATCCAATCCAAGTATAATCGGAATAAACTTTCCCCTAAATGCGAAGGTCCTTATACTGTGATCGAAGTTACGCGTCCAGATTCGGTACGACTAGCAATGGAGGATGGCCGGGTTCTCTCAAACTCTTGGAACATCAACCAGTTATGTACATTTTACGTGTAACAAACCGCTGCGACAATAAAGTATCAGGTTCTTTGTATCTTTATTGTCTTTCTTTGAGTAATGCTTCGATAAGCTTTTCGACCATATTTTATACACTCCATTTTTCTTTACACTGGTTGAAGAAAGGACACAACAACTAGTCGAAATCTCTCCTCTCTGCACGTGGTCCTACCCGCTAGAAGGAGCTCCCTAGTATCGCGTTGTTCCTAACTTTTGCTGCCAATACAAAGGTTTTGGGCTCAGAAATATAGTCGAAAAGTTTTTAAGCAAACTCTTATCACCTTAGTTTATTTCTTCATCTTTGAAAAATACTCTAAGAAGAGTGCACTTTTGAGATTTGTTCGACTGTTTTTGGTCAACTTGGTCGATTTTCACTGGTCGAAGGAAGAAACACACCTAGTCGAAGGTTCTCCTCTCTGCATGTGGTCCTGCCCACTAGAAGGAACTTCCTAGTGTCATCCTGTTTCCTACTTTTGCTACAAGGACAAACTTATCGAGTCTGAGAAAGGTCGAACGAATTTTTAAGGTCCTCTAGAAGTTTGTTTCGCTCAAGTTGCTGTTCTTGATTTGATTAATCTGGTCGAAGATGGTAACATCACCTAGTTGAAGCCTTTTCTTTCTGCACGTAGTCCTGCCCACTAGAAGGAACTTTCTAGCATCGATTCATTTATATTCTTTTGACTAGTGCAGGATAATCGGGGTCAAAAATGATAAGTCGAACAAACCTCTCTGTTTTCATAAAACCTTTTTTCACTATTTTCTTAGTTTGTTCAAATAAACTAAGCAAATAGTAGGGGGTTAGGATAAAGTTATAAACATGACTTCAATTCTTAGTCTTGGTTTCTTTTTATGTTCATTATCTTGCGAGTTACTAACTACTCTACAAGATGATTTGCAGGAGAAAGGAAGAAGGAAGGAAGGATTGCATATATCTGGTCTAATTATCTTTTCTATTTATTATCTTATGATTTACTAACTAGTCTACGAGATGATTTGTAGGAAAAAAGAAAGATCATATATTTATACATCAACAAAAAGCTTGTCTTTACAGATTCCTATTACAGATTACTCTGATGATGAAGATCCTATTTGCATCTCCTCTGCGACCTTCTCGCCAACCGACTGCATGTCCTCGATCAACCGCTCCGCTTCGGCTTCGGTGCAGTCGAAATCGGCTTCAATTGATTGAGTGTTAAGGTTGGGGTCACGGGCTTTAAGTTTTGCTAAGACGTAGCTTACAGCCCCTTTGACCGCTTCCTTTATCGAGTCGGTCTGGTTGGTCTTCAGAGTGGTCACCAACTCTTGCAAAGTACCGACTTGCTCCCCAATGGCACTTGTATGGACGGTTATCATGTCTTCACGAAGGGTGATCTTCTCAGCACGAAGCCCACCGAGTACGTTGTTCAAACGTGAAATGTCGTCTTGAAGTTTGACCTTCATTGACTTCATCTCCTTCTGGGTGCAAGTCAAAGCCTTGTGGAGTCATTTTATTTCAACTAATCACTCTGAAAAGAGTAAGGTAAGTTAGATAAAAATGATTCTATGAGAAGAAAAAACAATTTAATAGCAGGTAAAAGATTACTTACCTGCTAATTGAGAATCTAATTTCCCAATTTCTTAATCTTTGTCCTTGGCGATGCGGGTGATTTCATGAACGACCAGGGACTTTTCTCTGACCTCGGTCTGAAGAGTTCCCACTTCGGCTTGAAAAGCCCTTGTCTCTCGTTCTTTTTCTGAAAAAGAACGAGAAGTTAGAAAGGTGAAGATCAAGATTATAAGCAACCGTAACTTCAAGGGCGTACTGTTTATTTTTTCCTGCAACTGTTGGGTCGCAGAGTTGGCCTCCTGAAGCTTCTTCAGAAGGTTAGTTACTTCATCCCTTAGTTTTTTCGTCTCGGCTTTTTTGTAGTCGAGCGAATCAGTTAGGGTCTTTTCGTCACTCTTGAACCTGAAAAAGTTAAGAGTAGACATAAACATAGAGACAAGTAGTCGTAAATATTTCTGCGACTATCACGTGATCGCAAGTTCTTCTACGATCACTCATGATCGTAAGTTTTTCTACGACCAATACCCAGTCGTAAGCTTTTCTACGACAATCCCCACGAGTAATGTATGAGTAGTCGAAAAATAAAATGATTACGAGTATTGGTTACTCACCACCTCTCTGCTTGCTCGCAGAGTACTGCTTTTTATTATCATAGCTTAACAAGTTGCCGGCTGTACTCGCAAACCGTGGCAATTTGTTCCAAAGCTTTCTGCAAGAAAGAAAGACAATGAGAAGCGAGGATAAGACCAAACTTATAGGTATCGACAGATACTTACATTCATGCTCGTCCGAGCGAACATGGAGACTATCCTTGTCGGATCTTTCGGCCCATCCATCTCCTCGACTCGTTTCCACCAAACCCTTTCGAGACGTTCGTCATCGAAACCTTCCCCACAGTTCGGAATGTTACTGGGATGAAGGACTCGGTCGCGAGATCTGTAGGTAGAAGATCCTACGATAGAAGAAGGGCCAAAGAAATCAGAGCAGAAGTTAAAGTACTCCTCTTCCTCTGACTCTGTGATGGTAGCACCGTTTGGAGGACCGGAAGGAACGTTCTCCACAACCTCCTTACCGGCGCGGAGGTCGGAGCTCTCACCACCACCTTCTCCTGGTGTTTCCTTCGTGGCCTCCCCTGTTTCCGCCTCCATCTCTACGGCTGCATCAGCAGTCGTAGCAACTTCGTAGCGACAGCTTCTTCTACCATGGGAATGGTGGCTGGTACTTCAACCACTTCCGCTATCGCCCCCTCATTTGCTAAAGAAGTAGCAGCGGGCTTCTCAATAGAAGCATCCATGGGGGCTGAAGGAGTTGGACTAAGATCACAAAACAGAGAGTAGGTTAACTCGTGAAAAACAAAGGGTAAATGATGTTCTTACACTTTTGTTTTTTACATACCTCTGCGTTCTGGATCTAACCAGGAATTTGGAAGCAACCTTCCCAACGAAAGATTTCTTCGACTTCTCCTCGACTACTTTTGGTCGTGATTCAATCAGGGGAACAGGAGTCACCACTTTGTGACCCTCCGGACTCCCAGAGTGGCTGAGATCTGCCTCGACCACTTCAAGAGCACTGCCCCCCCCCGATCTCAGGCTCTACTGGAGCAGCAGTTTCCTTCACAAAAGACATGAAGCTTTTTCAGTTCTCCTTTTCTAGCTGGTTTATAATGCTACGAGAAGCGGAAACTGCGAAAGTCTTGTTGTCGTAATAAAATGGTACCTTGGCCTTAGGGGCTTTGTGCTTAAGGGCTACGGCAGATTCATCCACCCTTGTTTTCGCCGTAGAAGCCATGTCTGCAGCGAATTGAGCGAAGGGAGCAGCAGGAGTCAAACTCGCACCACCTTTGTCGGCGACCTTTACAAATCGACGCCTTTTGGTTGGAGGAGCTTTTGCTTGCTCCGCTTGCGTCGTTACCCCAATGACCACCAATGCGACCTCCGCGTCGTCTTGGCGATCTTCCATGCCTACTTTCTATAAAGATCAGAAAAAGAGAACATTACTAAAAAGTGGTCGTAAGCTTTTCTACGATCACTCGCTGGTCATAAGTTCTTCTACGACCAGCTCATAGTCGTAAGTTTCTACTACGACGAATCCTCTAGTCGTAAATCTTTTTACGACTATAAAGGCCTAAAGATGAAGTCGATTTTCAATTACCTTTAGGCGCTCCACCTTTTCCTCTACGGTCAAAACCACAAGAATTTGAGGAACCACCACGTTTGATGGACTTTTCTCGCAGATGAGTTTGACGCGGGCGTCAATCTCCGCCTGTGAAAGATCTGTGCAAACAGATAGCATGGTCAACAGACCAGATCAGGACTAACCAAAACCAGAGTTAAAAGTGAGAATTTCACTTACCCTCCTTGTAGTCCCTGGTCGGGTCTTCTTTCCCCGGGTACCTCCACACGGGAGGAACTCGCTTCTTCTGGGGACTAATGCGGTGCGTGACAAAGTCCTTCACCATGTGCCATCCGGTAAGTCCCCCCACCTTCAAGTCTTTGATAGCTTGAATATAGGGGGCGATCCGGTCAAGATCCCTGGAGTCGAATCTCAGGAAGAAATCCTCTCAGCAGCATTTCCAATAAATGAAATGTTGTAATTAAGTATTATGGGTAAATATGACGTCACACAGCTATTGAGTGTACCCCTTACAGTAGTAAGGGAGAAGTCAATCAGGTGGTCGTAAGTTCTTCTACGACCACCCCTATAGTCGTAAGTCCTTCTACGACTACCATGTAAGCGTAAGTTCTCCTACGATTACCTCTGGTCGTATGTCTTTCTACGACCAGTACCCAGTCGTAAGCTTTTCTACGACTACCCCCTGGTCGTAAGTCCTTTTACGACGAGTCCTGCCACGACTTCTCCACAGATAACTGGGTCCACTCGCCTGTAGGGCCTATTAACTATGAGATCTGAGCAGTCAATATACGTAGTTATTCTCTGGAATAACTGCAGATAACACACCATTATCTTTGATTGATAACCGTCAGGCAACGTGGAGAGGTTACTACTCCGGTGATTACTACCATTATTACGGAATAATGAGGCGCCTCCTGACCTAGAACGACTACCTCTCCATGTACTATAAAAAGACTTCTTTCAGAGAGAAATGGAGGGGCTTTTGAGAGGCAGTCAGTAGCAGTATTAGTGCAAGTCTTTTCACTGATTGTAAACAGGATACCCAATACAATTCACACAGGAGTAGGGTTGTTATTTTCTCTAGAGGAGGCCCGAACCTGTCTAAAAATCTCGTGTCTTTTCTGTCTGCGTGATCAATTGTGGAGACCCCCCGAATCAAACAATCTTTACGTAAGATCGGTTCTAAAACACCGACATGAACTTTTTAAAACTTTTGTTGCAAAGCAAATAGGTTGGGAACCTAATCTTCCAAATCCTAGTAATGAATTTTCTAAAACAAAATGAAATTTTGTCAAGATCTTGAAACTTGTTTCCATAATAGAGGTGGAAACCATCTTGTGAAAATCCCCAAATGTTTGAAGCAATAAAATTAAATTTGGAAGTCCAATGCTCTATCCCCCATCTCAAAAGCTTAACTTGAAATTAAAGCAAAACTAAAAAGGTTTCAAGTGGGGATTGCTCAATTTGGAATTTAAATGATGAACCGTAAAATCTCAAAAGCTCCTAGAATGCTTGAGGTAATTTTAAAACATTTTACAAATTCGAACTTGAAAATATACTTTCTCTAGCTCAGAATTACAAACTGATTTTATTTTGAAAATATCGTAGGACCCATAGCTGGGAATAATTTAGTTGTATTCTGTCTCCTCTGATTTGCTTGTTTGAGTTTTTCTGGAATTGTTGGAGGTTAATTGATTCCTTATTTAATTGCATGTTCTTATTTGAACTAGAATTAAAAATACAAACAAAACTTGTTAACAGTTCCTACAAATATTTTCCCTAGGTTCTGGAACACCTTGGAAACTTACCTGCAAAACTTCACAATTTTTAGAATTAAATTGCTATTTTTTAAACAGCCGGTCATGGTTGAGAGTCAAAAGTCAAATTTCATTTAAAACCTAAGCATCAATTTGGAAAACACAAACCTAATAGATAAATAAAACAAAGTGAAATAAAAGTTGGTATTAAGGAATCCAAACTTATCATATATGTTCCGAATATGAAATAAGGAAGTATTTAAAATATACTTGGAAACTATCCTCAACGCAAATAATAAAAACTGAAAGTTGTAAGATTTTTAGAGAAAAATTCAATACAAGTAAAACCCTAGAAAATTTGCACTATAATAGTATCTTTGGCCTCAGCCTCCCATAAAAATTTCATTATTTTCGGAGCTAAACTTATTTGTCTAAAATTTCCCTTTAGCTCTCAACCTAATTACCAAAAACCAGTAAACCTACCTCACACCTTATCTCTCACTTACTTATCGGCCCCAGCCGTTAGCCCATCTTCTCCACGTGGCACTGCGCTAGCACGCACCAGTGCCAGCTCGTTCAGCTTGCCCATGCAGCTCGCCGTGCTAGCGCGCCAGCCACCCGGTCCACCCACCGTTTTGACTATGCCCGCAGCTTTGCGCCTCCTCGCCAGCGTCGCCCGCGCGCCATTTACTGCTGGTCGTGTCCTCCATCTACCCAACGCTCGCCCATGCCGGCCCATGCCCATGTGTCATGCACCGAGTGCCACGCTGCTGTGAATAGCCCACGGCTCCTCGTGTATCCTCCGCCCTCCTAGCTATTTAAGGCCACTCGAAGCATCCTCTACATCTTGTCGTCATCTCCTACCACTCCCTCTTCATCCTCCCTCTTCTCTAAGCTCAAAGGAGCTCCAAGACCAAAATGTCAAGCTCTGGCCATGGCCGCGCCGCCTCCTAGCTCCCCGACCGCACCGAAGGACTCGGGCCTCCATCTTCATGTCCTTCTATACCGCCTTAACCTCCTCTTTCCATCCCTCACCATGTTTCTCTCCCTTTGCAGTTGGAGCACCGAAAACGCAAACATCTTCATCGTGTCCGGTGGCATTCGGTTCACGACCATCGCATTCCCTTGCCTTTCCGAGCAAATCAGTGAGTCTCTTACCTAATTAGCTATGTCACCTCGCGTTCTAACCCGTAGAGGTCGATTGCCCTCACTCAATTTGAATCTTCGACCACAGGAGTTGCCGGCAATTGCTTTTCCCTCAACTTCGGCTGAAAGTGCCTTCGCCGTCGTCATCTTTTTCCCTGGTGAGCCCCTGTCAAATTCCTCCTCTGGCACCATCTCATAACCCCACTTGTACTTCCCCAACCTTCATTTTCCTTCCTTTTTCCTCAGGGCATCTTCTCCACGGTAGCACCATCGCCACCGCCACGGGTCATCGACGACAGCCCAACTGCGGCAACCTCCGTCCTTCATCTCCACTCCGGTGAGTTCCTAGTAGCCACTAGCTACTCATGCGCACGATACTTTGCCTTGGGCATCACCGGTCTTGAAATGGCAATGTATCCCATAAGCCACCTCCGCTTCTCCTCGTCGCACCACCACTTTGGTCCCCCTCCAGCGATGTTCCGGTCACCCTTGGGTTCGCCTAGACCTTAGGGTCCCATTTTTATCCTTAGTCGGCGCCGCCATGGGCAAGATCGCCAGCGGCAAGCTCGACAAAGTTGAGCCCGGGAGCGCTTTGTTGTCCGAATGCCAGACAGCCACTATAGCCTAATCATCAATCCCAAATCTATGTCTTAGAGCAGATTACTATGTAGATCCGAGATTAATTACCACTATGTTTCACCGCTGTGCGCGCCCAGGAACAGAAAACTTGTAGCATTAAATACTCTAAGTTTCATGTAGAGACGCTGACATGCGGGCCCGATAAACAGTTAACACCGAGAGTTTAAAACCTATTTATAGCTTTAAGTCTATGACATTCAGCCCAAGACCATTAAATGCACAGAAGCCACCTTGGACCGAGCACTGTGCTGTGGACCCTAGTCCACGCACTGTTCTCGTGAGCCGAGTCTATGACATGTGATCCCCACATGTCAGTGGAGATTATCCTGGTAATTAAATGAAAAAGGAAACACTGTTAAGTGGACCCCTCTAGTCAGTCTCTATGGCTACCTCAAGCCGTGTACAGAAAGTATTTAATGCAATTAGAAATTCTGAAATGAATTAATTTTGCACTATAAATTCAAATAACTTCAAAAATTCATAACTAATTGAAATCAACTCCAATTTGAGTGAAACCAATTTTGTTGGTTTTCATTTTTATTGTACTTTAACTTGGAATAGGTTTGAAACATGTTGCTATCACAGAAAATTTTTATCCTAGAATTAAATTCAGAAAAGAATTAGTTTTGCACTAAAATTGAATTAACTTCAAAAATCCATAAAAAATTCATATGAACTCCAATTGGGGTGATTCAAAATTTTCTATTCATAAAATTTTATTCTCTTCCAATCCATGTAAAATTTATCTCCACCACAACTCCAAAATTTTTGGAGTTGTAATTAAATTCGGAATTGAGCTACAACAAGCTCATTTTCTGGTTTTTCTCCCCGGAAGAAATGGTTTAGGGCATAACTCCCACATACAAACTCCAAATCAAGTGAATTTTATTTCTAAATTTATCTAAAATCATACTCTATCTTTTGTATTAATTTCATAATTTTTGGGACTTTTTAAATTTTGGTGTTTATTCGATGCTTTTGCTTTGTCGATTCTTTTCGTTAGACGACGGTGATCGAGAGTGCAACTGAGATGTCCGTGAGAAGTCCAGAGTCCTAGCAAGCAAAGGCAGGCATCCACCCTTTGATCATGTTGATCCTATTATTTCAAAACTATTATCTTGTGTTGCAACTATATGTATGCATACTTTATTTGTCAAGTTATTTTTGTCAATTAGAGCTAGCTAATCCTATTGCATGAATTCCCTAATATTGTTCATCCCCTGCCACTAGCCTAAGTTAATACTCACGCTGATGATTAGTGCTCGGTGGATGTTATATGGTCTATTTATGCTTATTCGATGTGATGCTTAGCAATGCTTAGCTTTTGGTAGATGGGCGGTTGTCGATTTTGTCAATAACCTTGATCACATAAATTATTATTTTTTATGCTATGCCCAACACCCTGTGTTGTCATAATTTGAAAACTAAAAGTGCAAATAAAATGATTTGGACTTTGGCAAGTGAAAGTTGGTGTGATGTTGGGTGTGTGGATGGTCTTGCCTAGGTCAATAAGGACCGAACATCTTGCGCTACTGATCCAAGCATTATTGTGTGCATCCACATGAGGGGGATATGGGACACTCTTGACTTAGTACTTTGTTGTGTATTGACTCTGAGTTGCAGGTGATAGTTGTTAGGGAGAAAAATGTTTTGTTGTTATATATGTTGGAGATATGCCCTAGAGGCAATCATTTTGATGATGATATTTCGTTGTATCCATGATTTAATAAATGTTCCTTGAATATTGCCTTTGTGTTGATTACCAAGTATGTGACTTGTTTGTGAAACTCTTTACTTGTATGGTTATTCTAAAGTTGTCCCTAGTCGGAGTTCATGTGAGGACACACGTGAATGATGGATTAGCACATGTATCGGTTGATGGCCATGTTTCACAGGTCATAGACATGGAGATGTCAAACCAATAATGTGGACACATGTTTAGAACATGGGGTTGGACCGACCCAACATGAGACATAGCTTTTATACTTATGGTTCTCTCTACACAATGTGTACGCCTTGTCCTTAGACCTGAGATTGTCGCATGTACTTGAGATGTGAATAGACCTACTTAGGGGCTATCAAACGCTACTCCGTGAATGGCAGGTAGTTATAAAGGTAGCTTTCGGGTTTGTCATGAAGCATCTTTGCGATGCATGGTCGGTCGAGATGGATTTGCCCTCTCTACCCGAGAGATATCTCTGGCCCTCGAGTGATCGGATCCGAAATGCATGGCCATGCTACTTAAGGTTAAGAGTTAACCTAGTAAGGGATTCGGATCACGGGATCGAGAAAGAGTGTTCACTTGGAGCTCGACCAATATCGTGAGGCAAAGGGATTGGCATGTACATAACGTTGTGATGGTTCGTCCGATATGATCTTTACGTGCGTTTAGGAGTTGCACGTCTTGCTAGAGGCCGCTACCAACTATTGACCAAGTATGTGTACTTGCGTCATGTCTAAACATACATGAACCTATAGGGTCACACACTTAGGGTTGAAGCCTAATTCGGATTGGATCCGAATTAGATCGGGCATTGAGTCCTAATGGGCCTCTATTCGTAGAAGCCCATTATAAGGACGTCTATAAAGGAGGGCGGCGCGCGGTTAAGGGTTGAGTTTTTCGTGACATCCCCAAACCCCGGTCGCCACCCTCCCACGCCCTAGTCGCTCGCGCGGATCTAGTAGTCCGGCGCGTCGCTTCCTCCCGCACGTGTGGATACCTTTGAAGCGTTGCATCCGTGGCGTTGGGACGAACCGCAAGAAAGGAGCCATGACGTGGGGCGCCACGACGAGGACGAGGAAGTAGTACGACTACTCGCCCGACGCATCTTGCATCAACTTGGTACGACTACATCGCCCGACGCGTTTGCATCAACTTCCGCACTGCGCGTCTAGTGGTAAGACCGTGATCTATAACTGCAGTGATCTTGGTTTACGGGTAGAATTTTTTAATTTGCGCTAGTGTAGTCTACCCGTTTCCCTACAATATATTGGGAATATGCGGGGTAGGATCCAGGTAGGTTCCCTCGCCTGAGGGGCATTGGTAGTTGACTAAGGCTTTACCCCGAGGGGTAGTTGACCAAGGCTTTACCGGTGGATCCAACACAACATATGGGTCCTCTGTGGGAGCCCCATTTGCACACACAAGGGTGGTTCGTGAAGGGTTTCACCCATATGGGCAGCTCTTAGTTAATGCATACCATTGAAAATCGTCTTGTAGGACTTAGCTCTGCCAGCATACCTTTGGAAGTGTACTATATAGATTGGCAAAGGAGCGGTCTGACATGTGGGTAAAGTTGTATACTCCTACAATGTATAATATATTCGAATAGCAGCATCCTTGGTTATGGACATGCTTGGTAACGCTTTGTGAGAGTTAGACTCAATATTTTGGAATTTAAACTTAAAACTGGATCGGGTGGTATTGAGAATGGGTTCTCATGCTATGTTTGTGTGCTGCAGGGGCAGCCACCTGTAGATGTTTAGTTGTTGTATAATGTTACTTACTCGCTGTTATTTGAAGTATTAAAAATGTTTGGTCACTTGCAATTTAAATCTACTACTTATATTTCAATTGAACGATTGCTTTGTGCTGAAAATGAACCCTATAGCCTTCTCCATGTTGGAAATATGCCATAGAGGTAATCATAGAGATGATTATATTTCAATATGTTCATAACATTGGATAATATGTTATCTTGTTTCTAGAATAATATCGTTAATATTTATCATCAAGTATGTGACTTGATTGTGAAACTCTATATTTCTGCGATGATTATTCTTAATCGTTCCTTAGTCGGAAACATATGAGGACACATATGAATAGACTAGCATATGTGTTGGTCGATGACTATGTTTCACAAGTCATGGATATGGAGATATCAAACCAATAATATGGACACATGTTAGAGAACATGGTGTTGGATAAGACCCACCTTGAGATACTGTTGAGATTGTTATGATTTTATGTGTCATTAGTTGGTCTCAAGTAATGATAATGTATAATCCTTAGACCTGAGATTAGTATGGATTCCTATATGTGTGATAGCACTCTTAGGGGTTGCCAAACGCTACTCGTAACTGGGTAGTTATAAAGGTAGCTTTTGGGTATGCTATTAAACATGGGGAGAAATGTGACTGGTCGGATATGGGATGTTCTTCCTAACATAATAAGAGAGATGTCTATGGACCCCTCGTTGTGGTCGAATAAAGAAAATGCATGGCCATGCCACTAGTGGTCGAAGTGTCAACCATATGAAGTTATTCGACACTTGATCCAGAAAGTATTGAATAGTCCATGGATGATAAATTATCTCACCTGGAGTTTAACCAGATGTCGTGAGGCAAAGAGAGAATACACAAACAGGTCGTTCAGTTCGACCAGATACAAGCTGGTCGTAGACTGGTTGAAACTGGTCATACACAATTACGAGCTGGTCGTATAGAGATACGAGCTAGTCGTAGACTGGTCGAAATTGGTCGTACACAGTTATGAGCTGGTTGTATGGAGATACGAACTGGTCGTTGACTGGTCGAAACTGATCGTACACAGTTACGAGTTGGTCGTATGAAGATACAAGTTAGTCACTAACTGGTCGTATGGTGTTACAAACTGATCATAAGGAGTTACAGATTGGTCGTAACTACACTTGAACTGGTCGTGACTGAATTCGAGCTGATCGTAATTGATAAGGACCTAGTCATAGATCATATTGCATTAAGGTTCGTTTGATATATTCTTTGTGTGTTCGGGAATCGTTATGTACTACTAGGTATTGCTAACGACTCGTGGTCAGGAAAGAGTTTCCAGTCACAACCGATCACACATGAACCTATAGGGTTACATACTTAAAGGGTAACAATTTGATTTGGATGGTGATCCGAATTCTTGTAAGCCCCGAGTTCCTAATGGGCCTCAAGTTGGAGACCCGTTATAGATGCCTATAAATAGAGGGGCAATGGCATGGGGTTGAGTAATCTCTTTTGAAGGATTCCTAAAACCCTAATAGCCACACCCTCCTCAACCACGCCACCGACACTAGCACTCCTGCGCGTGGTGTCCCTGCCTCGTACGTGTGGATACCTTGGAGGTGTTGTTGTGAAGCATCAGCACTAGGACGATCCACAACTCGTGACGATCATCGGAGTAGGAGAAGAAGACGCGCGGTAAGTACAACTACTTCTGCATCTACTCGCTACATCGACTCTACTTCCGCTATGAGTCGGCGCGTCTAGTGGTAATCTCATGATCTATTACTTGCGGAGGTTCCTTGGTTGCACGAAATTTTTTGTTTTGTGCTATCGTAACCTTCCTGCGATCCTTCACTCCATTGATTAGAGCTTGCATGTAGCTATGTATAGGCTTGGTAAAGTCTTGCGGAGTACATTCGTGTACTCATTGTTTGCTCTTATTTACTGATCTAGACAGCAGGTGTTGAGATCGAATCGTGTAAAGAAAGATGCACAGGAAACGTCGATTTGTTAAGGTTTAACCACAGTCGGTTGCCCTGCGGGTTATGGCAAGTCATTGGGACTCTAATGCTGGTTAATTCATGGTTTTATTTCAATTTATTCACTATTTTTTGCTGCGTACTTCAGATTTCATCATGCTATTTGGCCGGTCACCTATGTATGAAAAACGAACCTTGTATGTTCATTATGTTGTAAATTATGAAGATTGTGGTATTGTGATAACTTGTGTATGGCTTGATTATTTGTGAAGGTGTATGTGTATCGCTCCTGGAAGGTACATAATACACCGAGAGCGGAAATTTCTCTTGTGATGCTAGGACCGTTGGGAAGGTTAAGCATTACAAGTTAAATCTTCGGGGCTCTCACACTCAGCCTCTTTAATTATTTCAGGACCAAAGAACTGATGTTCCCCTATTGATCCCAAAGAAGAGGGGTCCTACACTTTCTGCTATACAGTGCTTCAAATGGTGACATATGTAAACTGGCTTGATAGCTGTTATTGTAAGAGAATTCTGCATAGCGAAGATTTCGATCCCAACTGGTTACATAATCTAAATTACAGGCTCGCAACATATCTTCCAAAATCTAGTTTACATGTTCTGTACGGCCATTTGTTTGTAGATGATATGTTGTATTGAAATTGAGTGGGGTTCCCAATGCTTCATGTAGGATCTTCCAAAATCTTGATGCGAATTGCGTACCCCTGTCTAACACTGTCTTCTTGGGAACTCCGTGCAAATAGACAATCCTGGCCATGTACAGTTCTGCTAATTTACTGCTTCTGAAAGTGGTCTTGACTGAAATAAAATGTGTCATCTTAGTCGATTGGTCAATCACCCCTAGATAGAATTATATCCTGATTGGGTTCTAGGAAGTCTGGTAATGAAGTCCATACCAATTTCTTCCCACTTCCATTTGGGAATCGGTAGTGGTTGCAACAATCCAACGGGTCTTTGATATTCTGCCTTAACTCGCTAGCATACGTCACAATATGTGTAACATACTCAACAATTTCTCACTTCATGTTGACCCACCAATAATTTTCTTTTAGATCTTGGTACATGTAACACCCTGGCTATGCGGAAGCCAAGATGCAATCTAAACTACTATCACCAATCAACACTATAAATTTTTCTCATCAATTCAACAACAGATGACAGTTAAACGTCACCACAAAACAATTCGAATAATATAACTAACATAAATTTCAGCAAGGATCTAAGCAATAAAATTGCAATCATAACACTTCATTCATGTAGAACATTATCATGAATAGGTTCGAATAGTTTAAATCATCAACTAGCATGAATAAACTTTAAAAACGAATAATGGAAGTACCATAAATCCAATTATTACATTTAAAATTTTCCAATTGAAGGATAGCAACATAAATATTATTTAAGTGATGAAATATGTGATAAAGTGGATTTCTTCATGTGAACTACTCCCTCCTGATGCATGCCGTCCTCAACGATCACCTAAAACAAAATTAGCAAGAGTGAGTCCAAGACACAGCAAGTACAAAAGAACGACATAAGAAACATTGAATCGGAGACATCTCATTCTCAAGTTATCACATACATATGAATATACTATGAATGCGATGCAAAATGCATATGACTCCACTTCTCTTCTGCATATACTGGTATAGCCGAGTGTAACATCCGTCGGTGTTCACTCATGCCCGCATTATCAAAATGTGGGGATCCATTGCCTATGTGAAGAATCTTTCGTACGGGTATCTAGTTACCCATATTGAAAATATAGGGATCTCAATACCCACTCCCATGAATTAAACATGAATACTTGAAATGAATGTAATGGAATGAAACGAATACTTACATACTTTGCAATTTATATCAACAATTAACGGAAGCATGTAAATAACAAAAGGTACTCATATATTAGAAGATTAACTACATCATATTCATTAACCCAATTTGAACAATCAAACATCCAATATGACAATAATTGTACTTGCCTTTCGCGTTGCGACAAGTTGGAAGGTAGAGAAGGCGAAACTAAACCCAAGTTCACTTCGCCTACAATAAAAATTTTACTCAAAACAAGCTTTGACAAAATAGGATAACGCCTACTAACAACGTTTTTATCCACACCCCAAAATCCAGCATTTCATAAATTTTTACTCTACTCTAGCAAACTAACGAACTGACAGTAACTCGATATTGGACATCAACATTCTAAAATCCATAATTCTGATTTTTTCATCACAAAAATGCATTCTTAGACTCTCTAGAAAGCTTACGAAATTTTCTACAAAAGTCTAGTTGGTCAGATTCTCAAATTTTGCCTTTAACTAATTTTAACCAATAGAATAAAACAACCGTCAGAATCTGACAGACATTCTGAACAGTAAGATTGAAATATCCATAACTTTCATTCTGATGATCCAAAAAAATGCATTTTTATCATTTTGGAAAGCCAATTGAATTATCTGCGAAAGTTGTTTTGGTCAGCATTCCTGATTCGGCTGTTATCTATTTTTAATCTATCAGATACTATGACTGCTATAACCTGACATAGATTCTGGACAGCAGCAATTGAAAAGACCATAGCTTGAAAAATACTCATCCAAATATTCTGATTTAAGATTATATGGAAAGCTACTGACATTACCCACAATTCTCTAGGAGATGATCAAACCTAATTTCGGAATTACAGACTTCAAATCTACGGTACAACTATCAGCATGAAAAACCCGATCTGCTACCTGAATTCAACCACGTAGAAAAGAATTAAACAAAAACAACGAAGAACTAAAAATCACTCTTGAAGACATCATGAAACCTGCTGAAATCCCCACAAGATCTTCCTCTCCCCTTTGTTCTCCCTCTTCCTCTTCCTTTCTCCTTGGTCGGCAGCACCCAAAGGAGTCTTCCTCCTTTCTTCTTCTTGGCCGGCAGTATCCAAAGGAGGCGACGCAAGGAGGTGGGCATCTACTATAGCATGGAGGTACTATAGCATGCGGCGATGCTACTGTGGCAAAGGTGTGCTATAGTAGCAGGGCTAGGGTTTCTCCCTCCTTTTGTTGGTGGCTAGCCCCCCTCCCCCTCTTGGGCTTTGTGGACCAAAGGCCCGAGGCCCAGGTTGTCAAACCACTGCGAAAACCCCTTTTTATTCCTTCTAATTTTCTCTTTTAAGCAATTTCCTCCCTTAGAACATTTTAGAGTATTACAGTACATCTTGGTACTTCCGGGTGAATGGAGTAAGGGGATTTATGGGCTTCTTTCATAATCAACTATTTTATATTCTGGTCATCAGGTACACAAATGCGATTTTGAAACTAGACTATACCTTGCTCATCCTTTGAAAATCTTGGTGCTTTGTCTCTTCTCGTGTTCTTCTTGATTTCTTTAATATCCTCATCTTCTTATTGATTTTCTCTAATTTGATTTTGAATGGTAGGTTGCACTTCTAGAATGTTTACACAACCTTGGCTGACTATTTCGTATTCATCTGCCTCAACTCTTTATATAACCTTGGCTGATTTTATTGAACAAACATAGTGTTGCAACACCCTTTTCTGCTCAAGGCATCAGCCACTACATTTGCTTTATCGGGGTGGTAATGGATTCCAATGTCATAATCGTTTATCAGCTCTAACCATCTTCTTTGCCTTAGGGTGAGTTCTGACTAAGTAAAGATATACTTCAAGCTCTTGTGGTTCGTGAAAATCTCACAACAGTTACCAATGAGGTAATGCCGCCAGATTTTCAAAGCATGCACAATTGCAGCTAGCTCCAAATCATGTGTCGTGTAATTTCCTTCACAAGGCCTCAACTACTGAGATGCATAGGCCACGACCTTGCCTTCCTATATCAGCACACATCCAAGGTCTTGACGAGAGGCGTCACAGAAAACCTTAAAGTCCTTGTAAATGTTAGGTAAACCCAACACAGGTGCAGAAACTAAGCTTTGCTTCAACTCTTTGAAACTCTGCTTGCATGCATCTGTCCATTCAAACTTCTTTTCTTTCTTCAACAGTCGAGTCATGGGTCTAGCAGTCTTGGAGAATCCTTCTATGAATCTACAATAATAACCAGCCAACCCAAAGAAACTTCTCACTTCTGTAACAGACTTGGGCTGCTTCCAATCCACACAGCCTCAACTTTGGCAGGGTCTTTTGCAACTCTAGAACTCCTCATATATAACATCCCAAAAGTGCCTAAATACAAAAGTATGGGATTTTTAAAAACTTTTTGCGTGATATTTCATTTTTGCCTCGCTTGCATTTCGGGAGAATTATTTTAGCTATATTTTCTCCTTCTAGCTAGCGGTGTAGAACAAAAAACCCTAAAAAACATAAAAACTCTAGAGACAGAAACCTTAAATAACAAAACCCTAATATTAGGAATTGCAAAAGCAAAGTAAACTTAAAGCATCACCCTTCTAAATACTACATGAAGCGAAAACACTAAAAGCGAAAGCATGTTAAAAACCTAATGTTCTAAATGTTCAATCGCTAAATAAGAGATTTCTTAGCAGAAATTAGCAATTAGCAACCACCATATTTTTCTATTGCCTTTTTCTTCTCTACTATTCCTCCGGCTGAACCACGTTGCAACCAAACCCATTCGGTCAAACCATCGCTCAGTTCTCGGTTTCTTCTCCCCCTCAGCCAAACCAGAGAGAACACAGTAGCCATCTCTCTCTCTCTCACCCTTTCTCTGGTTTCGTCGCCACCGCCCATGCCTGCTCCCACGTCACCAGTGCTAGCGCCATGCTCGCCACTCCCGCTCGCCACGCGCCATGTCGCCGCTTGCATGCACGTCGCGTCGTGCCCCTGCTGCCACGAAGCCGCGCGCCCATCCCGCCAGCAACTCACGCCCGGGCAATGCTCTGGTTTCGAGCGCATTGTCGACCTCCCCTTCGATCCATGCCTATAAGAGGCCTCCACCGAAAGCCATGAAGAATCGCTGAGCTCAAGCCACGCCGCGCCCGCTCGGTCGCCGATGTCCCGCTGCCGTTCCGGCCAGCCCGAAGCTCCTCTCCCGGACCAACCCAGTCACACTGCGTTCCAAGACTCCACAAGCATTTGCCCCTCCTAATTTCGCCTTTTGCTCACAGGATCGTGCAGGCATCCGCTTCTTCCCCAACCACGGCCTGAAGCACCACCCGCACCCTAATCGGCGAGCCTCGCTGCGATTCCTCGAGGCTGAAGTGTCCCCTGGCCTCCCCCAAGCTACCCCAACTTCCCGTTGGAGCTCTTCACCACGACGCACTCGCCGCGCCGCCATCGGCTCTCGTCGCCAGCCCGCCACAGACCACCTTCGCCTCCATCAACAGTACCGGTGAGTTCCCCTTCACCCCCTTATGCCCATGCGCCCACCGCCGTCCGCCCCCTCGCTGGAGTTGAGCCTTTCCCGAACCGTCGGTTGCCCTCCTCTGTTTCCCTTCCGTGGTCCTCTCTCTGTGTATTGCTCTCTAGAGTGTATTGTGTTGGAGTTAATCCTTCCCTTAGTATTCTGTTAAGTCTTGTTTTGAACCATAGAAGTTCTGTTTTTGGAAGAGTCAGACTCCGAGTCAGTTTCTGACTCAAGTGTAGAATCTGTTTTAGTGTTCAAATGTAAACCGATTCAATCAGTCATTGTATTCTAGTCGGATTCAGTAGTAGTATTAATCTTTCTAGGTTGTAATATTGAGTATAAATAGAAGAAAAAACTAAGAAAAAGGTGCACCGATCTGCACCAGAAATTGCTCTGTTTCGTTCTGTCTTCATACTGTTCATCGTTTGACAACGTTCAGTTGCGTTTATAGTCTGAACTTCAGAAACATCAGAACTCTGAAGTTTGAGACAGTACGTTAAAATCAACATATTGCTCTCTGGAGTTGGCCACTAGCAATGGGCCTCATATCAGTAAGTAGTTAGTTTAAAGACATCTCAGTAGCAATTACACCTTGACTAAGTCCATCAGTAGGTATTATATGCAAATAGAAAATAACTAGCAAGGGTCAGTGAATTTTGTCATGCTATGACAACTAAATTCACAGAGCAAGTTTAATAAGGAACCCCGTTAAGCTATAATTAAATCAATACCAAGTAGGTCCATCCCAGTTAGTTGGTTAATTAAACATAATTGTTAGGGTTACTGATTAAAACACAGATCAAGTTGCACTTATATTTTGTTAAGTTAATTAGTTATTAGTTTAGATAAGTAACTGTCAGTTAGTAAACCACATGTTCAAATGGTGTTAATTAATAAACATGTGTTAACTAATGAAGAGGATCAATGATTAGGGTTAGCTAAAAATTAAAATGGTCAGATTCAATTGGTAGGATTTCTGTTAACAAACAGATTAAGTTATCCTTATGATTCTACTAAGTTGATTACTGGTTAATATGGTTGATTAATAGATGGATAGTTCAAACATCAAATAGGCTTTTGGATAAGGTGATAGTTGATCAGGGGATCCTTTATCCAGTTGGACTCATGACCATCAGTGATTAAGTAAAACATGTCAGTGATTAATTTAAGTAATTAGTCTAAGAGTATTAGATGTTAATTAGTTTGTAGACACTCAGCTAATTGTTGCACTTTCGGATGACAGTAGTCAAAGAACTAAATGGATAATTGAAAGGTTGATTAGAATGGAATAGTGTAAGTCAGTAGTAAGTAAGATACAACCTCAATTGGTATCAATTACATGAAGATCATGCCTTTAATAAGAAATGGCATTGTAACCAGGGTAATCAGATAATAATCATATTAGTGATCTAAAAAGTCATTCATGACCAAATGGTATTAGGGGTAATAGTATGACATTAACTTTTTGTTAAGGGAGTAAGGTTAACTAGAGTTGGACATAAACCATGAGTAGTTGGACAACATTAGGTAATTAGAACCTAAAATACTATAGTCATATTTAGAAATATGCTAAGTTAGTTAAGTTCGATCAACATGTAATAGTTATAAAAGCTAGTTGGGCATCGCTAGTTTATGAGTATCCATTGAGCCCTAGGCCATTACTACAATGCTAATAACTTAATGAATTTGGTTAATTAGTATGACTAGGGCTATTGCTACAATGCTAATAACTTAATGAATTTGGTTAATTAGTATGTCGTCATACAAACATATTAGCTTGAATAAGTGTGATGCCCAACTAAACATTGCCTCTAGTAGAGCCTAATGCCGACATGATCCGCAAGACTACGTCAGTCGACGTATAATTGCCTGCAGTAAATGGTTATCGAGGTCATGGGATTGTATGCCATGACCTAACAACATCATGTATAGAGTCAATCTTAAGTATAGATCACCTTGTAGATGAATCCAAACCCGTAGACGCCCGATCAAGTTGTAGGACTAATGTCTAGCCCATGCTCAAAAGTTGCAGCTAAGGCTCATGGAATTTTGTTGATAAATATAAATTGATAAGATAATCTATTAAAAAAGCTAGGTTCCATGTGTCGGTCGGTGAGACTCATGTCTACCCATAGTGAATTCCGTATTTATGCACAGGTCTCATATGACTTTCATAGAACTTCCTCGGTAAATAGAAAATAATTACTAAAATAATCATTAGAGCAGCTAGACGTCGCATGAGCAGCGGTAGTATATTCCCATGTGGATGATAGAAGTTCATCCACCAGGCATCGCCTAAGCTCTAGCTATCATCCATCGTTATCCGTTTCCAGTAGAAGGATCATTCATAATCCGAAAGCATATCTAAGAGTATTACCCAATAGGTAATCTCTCCTATCTAGGTAACCAGTGAGGAATGTTCCTACAAATATTCTCTCTCTCCCTATTAAATGTATCTACTTTGGTCTGAAGTATTTCCTTCATTCCAATTATCAATGGATATATTTTGTTAGCTCCTGTGGATATACTTCATCTGCAGTATTTTCTTCATCAATTATAATTCATCTATAGTATTTCTTTCATCAATTCCAAATGAGTATATATTTAGCTCTCATCTGAAGTACCCCCTGCTTTCAAAATACCGGTAAGTATGCTTATTTCTCTTTGAAGTGTTTTCATTTGTTTGAATGTATTTGGATTTATTGGATTTCATTTAGTTACTTTCAGTCGCTCTTGGATTCAATCGTATTCTGCGTAGTTAGACTCTAAAGCTGTGATGGGACAATAATCCCAACAAGAACGAGGCCGGAATCAAGATTGTCCGAACAATGAGCAGGATAATTATCATCACATTGAGCGAGATGATTATCAGAACCTTGAGCTAGAACATGATCGGGGTTATCAAAATATTGAGCAAGGCGAGTCAATACTTTGATCATATTGCACCTACTTTTTGCAATTATATTGCTTTAAATTATGAAATTATATTGCTATATTTTATACAGCTATATTGGTCTAGCTCATAGTTAATGTCTCAATAATAATTGTGTATATACTTCCAAACCATGAAATTGAGCATTATCCTTGTCACCGTAGATTAATGGGATCCCTGTTAGCCACTAGTTAGATATTAAAAAGACATGTTTAGCTTTGCTTAGATAATCTTGTCATTCGGGCATTAAATTGCCCGATATCATTAAAAACCTTTGAAAATGATATTGGGCAGTCGAGGCTGGAGCCTAGCGGTATATTGGACTAATGGTAATTTTAAAAACAATAAAACCTAAAAACATATTTAGACTTGAGCGGCTGAAATGAGTGGCTGGTGAGGGTGCACGAGAGAATGTTGGTATGAGGATGTACCGCCGAGTTAATTAAGGACCGAATCTTGTAATGACCTCTCAGTGCAACTATAAGTCTATAATGGGTACGACCAAGCTAACTAATTTATTCGTCTCGATATGGCTTCGCCATTGGTGGATGTGGTGTGGATAGTCGGGGAGAACGAAGCCACGGGAACTGCACATCGCAAATGGGAGACTTGTCGGTGGGCACGGGAGGCCTTAAGGAGGTGATACCTAGCGGTGTGGAGTTACGTCAAGGTGGGACATTGTAAAGACCTTGTGATAATCAACTTAGCCACACACCTACGAAAGTGTGACGGGCAGTAAAAGTTGATATATATCTTGTGGGTAAAGTGTACAAACTCTGCAGAGTAAGAAAACTATCTAGATAGCTATGCTCACATAGCTATGCTCACAGTCAAGAGCGGTGCTGAGAACTTGCTTGATATAGCTTTTATTTTTATAAAATAATTTATGGATGGAATGAATAGTTGGGTTGGGAACCTAGGGATTTGATATGGCCTGGTCGGGGACCAGTGGTAAATACGAGATAGCCTGAGCATTGAGTGGATGGAGCCACTCAATGGTATAGGAGACGGAATCTCCACTAGTACTTTACAATAAAACTCAGTTTATGAAAAACATGTGTTAGTTGAAAATGCTAAGTCTCAGGAATTGCTACTACTTACTCTATTTCAATAAATGACTTTGTGCAAATAAAAGAACCATAAACCTTTCCTTGATTAGCCTTGCATATATAATAATTGCATTGTGTGTTGACTCGCGAGTACGGTTGTGTACTCATGCTCACTATTTATATTCTTTTAGTCAGTAAACATAAAAGAAGGTTTCATGGACAATTATGAGCATTAGACAAGAAGATCAAGAAGGCCAAGAACTAGGTCACGAGCCCACAATCGATTGCCATTGGGTATATCGTGAGGCTTTCATGTGTTATACTCTGATTCTGCTTCGACTGTTGTGTCTCTAAAAGGTATTTGGCCTGTCCGGCTACTCTGCAAATTAAAAGTTGTAAGGTATATTTACGTCATGTTTAATATTATGCAATAGCTTTATATTTTCATGATATGTGTTTGAACCAACAATGTAACTGTGTGTGCTAGCTACTGATCTAGGGAATAGCATAAATATACATAGTGGGTCTCAAGTTGCAAATTTGGGATCTGACATCCTACTGACACAATGTGACCGAGGAAAGACACGTGTCTTAACCAAAATTCACTTTTGCTGAACTTGGTGTAGAGTTGGTTTTCCTTGAGTTTTTCCAATATTGCCCTGAGATACCTCTCATGCTCTTCTTCATCTTTGTAGTAGATAAGAATGTCATTGATGAATACAACCACAAACTTATCCAAGAATTTCATCAATACTTTATTCATCATATTCATGAATGTCAAACCAAATGATATTACTGTAAACTCGTACAATCCATATCTTGTGGTGAAAGCAGTCTTTGGTATGTCTGGTCTGATCTTCAACTGATGATAGTCGGATCTCATATTAATCTTGGAGAAGACTTGCTCCTTTCAACTGATCAAAGAGGTCATTGATCCTGGGCAAAGGATACTTGTTCTTGATCATAACCTTGTTGAGTGATTTGTAATCCACACATATCCTCATATCATTGTCCTTCTTTTTGACGAACAGTATCGGTGCTCCGCAAGGTGATGAGCTTGGCCGAACATAACCCTTATCTTGCAATTCTTCGATCTGCTTCTTTAACTCTGCTAACTCATTAGCAGGCATTCCGTAGGGCCTTTTGGAAATTGGAGCCATCCCTGGAACTAAGTCAATTAGGAACATAATATCCCTATCTGGTGGCATATCGGGTAGATCTTCAGGAAACACATCTAGGTACTCCTGCACCACTGGTATTTCTTCTAGCTTTACTTCCTTCAGACTGGCTAGGACGGAACCTTTTCTTGACACATTAAGCACAGTAGTTGGGAATGGGTTTTTGCATTGCATTTACGTTTCCGTTGAGTTGAATTGATGATTTCTGCCATGAGATGATCGTATATATTTATATTATAATACTATGGTAATAATGTGTGGGGGATAACCCATGTTGAGAGGTTGAGGTCGTGGTTGTGGCTCTGGGCTTACCAGGCTATACCCCCGTTAGTAGTATTATAATAGTGTGTATCTCTAGAAGAGTTGTTCTCTTCCTTGAATTTGATTTGGTCAACTCTTATCTTGTGGTGATTCATGAGTTTTTCCTTGAGTTATTTGTTCATATCGGTTGATGGGTTGCTTTAAAAAAAAATTGGTGTGTTTTCTTTGGTTTAATTTTATCCTGTAAAGCAATCGTTGTTCTCCCAACAGATAAGTTATTCTTGCGGCTGTTGAACTGGGTTGATTGTCAAGTTTGACCTTTATTTTGGAGTTTTGTCTTTCTCATTGGAAAGCATGACCCATTTATTTGGTTGATGTTTTTGGTTAATGAAAGTTTCCTTTTGCAAGTCCTTTAGTATGTAGAGGCTCTGACTCAATGTATCTCTCTTGGGTATTTGGAGTGTTGAAGATTATTGGTTCTCTTTTATGAAAGAAGATGTTAAACCCATTAGTGATGTTTCGTCTTGGTTAAGTGACAGATTATAATTAAAACTATTAATGGATATGATATGGATTATCAGGTTGGGTCTGCAGTGTGTGCATGATCGATCTTAACTAGGATCCTTGAAAGGAAAGTTGATTAATTGGAAAGCGTCTTGTACTTCTTGATGAACTGTGATTAAGGGTATGGCTATACCTGATTGAAGTTAAAGGAGTTATTAAGAAGTGTGGAAATTTGACAAACTGGTTTGACCACTAAAAATTGTTTAGCCTGCTAACCTTGTTGGATTATTTGGTTTTAATGGATGAAATTAACGGGGGTGCAAAGGGAAAGTTGAGGAGAAGCTGGATTATTGCTTTAGTGGATATTAAACTGGGAATTATCCTTTCTATAGATACATGATGATCACATATAGTTAGTGGGTCTACATATTTCTTACCATGATTAAATGTTGGATTTGCCTACAAAAGATTGAAGGGATAGAAACTAGTGGATGTAGAATATTATAGGAAGAGTTCTGGATAGCACTTCTATAAAGAACAATGTGATGAATTTGGTTGTAGTATTGCTGAGACTCTTGAATGATGTAAGATTTTGATTCTCAAAGTTTTATTGTGATTTGGTACCAAATTATGAATGTGAGGTAGAACGATTGAATATATTGTGGTAATTGTTCATGTGATTTGGCAAGGAAAGCAGGTAGCATATAGATTTCTTGATGAAGCCAGTTGATAGCAACAAGGGTTGGAGTGTAACCGTGGTGGGTTGACGTGTGGTGTTGAGCATCAATAAAAGTTGAACTCATGTGAGTTAATATATGGCTTACGCTGATATGATTGTGAAATAGTCGGATGAATAATGTTTACATGATGGTAGAACTATCAGATAAAAGTATGTCTTTGATGAAAGGGTGTTGGAATAACCTTTTTAATTCGTGCAGTAGTTTTCCTCTAAAATAAAGTGGTTGTTGTAGTGAGAATATAAGATTTTGGTATACATTCAATTGATGATGAGATGATAAAGGGGTCTGTAACATTGTGGTAAGCCTTTAGGGGCTTAATAAAAGGAAGAGTTGATGATAACGAGTCTTGTTAAGGGTAGATCATTTTTTTTACGTTAGTAAGTTTGTCCACAAGAGATTCTGACTCAAATAGTGGTGATGATTCTTCTAGAGAGAAAGTAAGTTAATTACCTTTCGTAATATCAGTCAGATGAAATGTTTGGAGTTTTGTATCCGTGGACTTTTGGGAGTTCATGATTTAGGTAGTAGATGGAATTAATTGAGCAATATGACGTATGGAAAGGTTCTGATTGGTTTCTAGGTGGTTAATGTGATTTGGTTTTAAAGGGTATTTCTGGTTTGCGTTGGCAAGTAATGTTGTAATCAAAGAAAATTGCTTTCTTTGTTAACGAAAATTGTGTACAATAAGTATTGGAGGTTGAAAGTTCCTTCTTGTGGGACATGTGCCCTCGTCAGCAGACTTGTATTTTGTTTTCCGAGATCTTTAATATTCGATTGTTTCCCTTGGTCTCTTGCTCACTCCGAGGAGCAACGTTGTTCTTGTGCGTTGAGACTAGTATTTGTTTGTTTCTTCCTTTTGAGAAAAGAGTTAACTAACTCGTGTTGCCAGAGTCTTATAAAATGTAATATGGTGGACAAGTATATGATAATGGTGAGATTTTGGGAACCAAGCTATTTGAAGAGCAGTATAAAGTGAGTTGGTTTTGATCAACAACCTTTGTCCGTGTTGGGATATTGGGATTATCGAAAGTATGGACGCTGGGTAAATTTATTAGAGTATCGCAATTGGATACTTAGTAAGATTAGGTAGAAGAGTTATGATGGTGAAGTTTGATGAGAGTAGTGGTACGGAGAAACTTAAGTGTCGTGCTAATTGATGGGATAGTAGGTAGGGGTGAGATGTCGGCAGGTATGCCCTGGCTTTGGTGAATAACCTTTTGGGAGATAGAATTCTTCTAAAAGATAATTTGGTCGAGAAAATATTTACATGTGGATGATAGTGATTGAGTATGTTTGGAGTGTGGGAATGTTAGTGAATGAATCTGAGGATTTCTCGATATTTTATACGAGAAGTTTGTTGTAGGAGTTTTGAAGGTTGAATTTAGGCTTTGTATTTTATGTTAGAACCTTGGTTGCCAATGATTACGTGAAAAAGTAGTAGAATAAGAGTGAATTCCGTATAGTGGGATGATCATGGATAGTATCCTTTGGGAGTAGTAAATGAGGGTGTGTGATGTGAATTTCAAATTGTTTAACCCTAACGGATTGAGGGATGTGATGGTGGGTGAAACCTATATTGAGTTGCGTTGGAAAATATCTTGTTAAAGTAATTCATTTGATAGAGGAGTTGGTTAGAGTGTGATACTGTGGATTGAAAGAGTCTCCCTGTATAAGTGTGGATTTGGTGTTCGGTTGAACATAGCTTTGAGGTTGCCAATTTAAGAGAAATGAGTTAATGTGTTACGCGATGATTTGGGATCCTATGGTTTAAGGGAAAGTTAAATTCTTAAAAGAAAGATTGTGGAAAAGGGTGTGATCTTGGATAGTGAGATATTCTCTTAGTTCTTATTTGAACTGTGTGTTTATGAGTGATGTTAATTACAAATTGAGTTGGTTCTTGTTAGTAAGCGTGAATCCTTTCGGTTAAGGAAAAGAAAGGGAATGGTTAATCTGGTTATTCGAGTGTTTCGCTTTTGTCTTGTGTGGCATTTAGTTCTAAACTGTCTACTTGAAAAGGGGAAAAGTTTTCATGTTAAACCCATTGATTTTGGTTTGGTCTCTTCTAAGGGAAGATGGTTTTGAGTAGGATGCATTATGACTCCTTTGATTTCAGTTGAGTTTTTCGGATAAGTGAGTTGGTAGACAAGTTCTTTGTGCGACCCTTGTTAAAGGAGATGTTGCTTGCATAGGTAAAGTGATCGACTGAGAGTTGGAGCAAAAGTTTCATGTTTTTTGTGCAGACGGTGTACTTCGATACCAAAAAGGAAGTTTAACCAAAGGTGTGTTGGATAGGTTCCTTATAGTTGCGGGAATTTGTAGGATTGCGTATCACTAGGACCGCCTCGAGTATATGCGCGGAGTACGCAATGTCTTGTATATCCCGGTGCTGAGCTAGTACATGAGAGGTTCGGAGCTTGATATTTTGTTAGAGCGGATGTCCAACAAGTAAGACCTTACCTTCGAGTCCCGTGTGTTGAGCGTACCAGTAAAGATCGAGACTAGTGATGAGGTGAAAGATGTGGGTATCCGTCAAGGTGATGTGATCCCATAAGTCCGAGAGGGAAGCGACTTGTGAATTGGAGTCTCACATGCGCATGTAATATCTGGAGTTATTCACAGTAGGTATGTGGTAATGTTGGTAAGCTTTAGCTATAGAATTCGGGGATAAATTCAGTTTAAGGGGGGTAGAATGTAATAATCCAGAGTAGGAATCGAGAGAAAATCAAATATTTTAAATAAAAAGTATTAATTAGAAATTGATCCGGGAGAAGGATCTATTGGGAAATAGTTAATTAAACAGTTAAAGAAGGGGTTAACATCAAATTTTGGACAGCCTGGGCCAAGGCCTCAGGCCCATGGGCATTCGGCCCATTGGTGGGAGGGAGGAGGCTGGCCTTAAGGAAGCCAAACCCTAGGCTGCCCCCTCTCCTCTCCCTTTGGCCGCCCCCCCCCCCACTCCCCCCATTGGCCGCCGCCCATCCCCATCTCCCCTTGGCTGCCTCCCTGCTCCCTTGCGCCCCCCGCCACACCCCCTTGCTGCCGGCGAAGAACGTCTTCCATCCACGCCTGCCGACAAGGGAGAAGAAGGAGATCACTTGGAGGTGGCCAGCTGTTGGAGGAAGAAGAAGGCAAAGGGAGGAGATCATCTTCGTGGGGAGGGTTCGCTGGTGGGTGCTCTACATGCCCAGCAATCGGTTCGTCAAGGATAACTCCGGTTTGCCCTCAAATAGATGCATCTTTTATTGTTGTAGCGGTATCGGTAATTAGGCCTGTTCAGGATAGTTCGTGTTAGATTGTTGTTTTGTTATAGATACGGGCAGAATCAGCTCTGGACGTCTCCTAGAGTTTTGTAGAGGACGTCGTTAGCTTTCGATGAAGTACTAGATCGCAATATTGGGACCTCTGTAGCAAAAGTTATGAATTAATTGGTGAGGCTGTTCTGCGAATCTGTCGGTAATCTGACGGGATTTAGTAATATGACTTTAGCGATCTGTTACTGTTTTGTGAATCTGTCGGTAATCTGATGGGATTTAGTAATCTGACTTTAGCGAGCTGTTAAAGGGAATATTTGAGGAGCTCAGTATAACAAAAGTTGTAGATAATTGTCGTAGCTTTCAGGGAAGGTAAAGAACGCGAAATTGGGACAAACGAGCTAAAAGTTATGATAGTTTTAGTGTACTATCCAGAGAACCTGATGTGAATTTGATGTTCTGATAATTAGCTCGATAGGGGTATTAGATGGCTGAATCAGGAGGGCTCACCAACTAGGTTTAGGTGGGGATTTTGTTAAGCTTTAAATAGAGTCCAAGATCACCTCATTTGGACTCCTGTACTAAAAGTTATGAATTTTAGAACATGACTGTCCACAGAGGGGATATAACAACATTTAGAAATTGGGGTTGGGTTCGCGCTAAAGGAACTATTGCGAGTTCGTGTTTACTCTTATAGTTTGTTTGGTCCATTACTATTATCTTAGCATTCTCTTAAATGAATTTAGGTGGGGGACTGGTTCCGGAGGCGGCACCCTCTTCGCGTCCTTCGTTCCCGCACGGTTGAGGCAAGTGCATTGTTTGTACTTTGTTTGTGATTGCTTGGACATGAATGTGTGTTTGATACATGTTAGTGTTGTATGGCTGTTGGCATGTGTGCATAATAAGAATGTTGAATGTCCAAAGTATGGCTATGCTCTATTCATGAATGTTGTTATTGTTTTTGGCACTTTGATGATGAATAGAGGTGGTGCATATGCATATTGATATCATGTTGAGGCCTGGTCTTGTGATGACCAAGCATGCACATCTTTGAGGTCCCCGTCGTGTATGTGACGGGCTTGAGGTCCCCACACTTGTGGAGTGTGGGCTTGAGGTCCCCTTTACTTGCGGAGTATTGGGCAATTTGTCCCTGCGCTTACAAGCACAGGCATGAGTATGCAGCGATGGTTGCATACTTTGCATTACCGGTAAGATGCAAAAAGAGATAAAGAGAAGGAATCCTTGAGTATTGCATATGCATATGGAATGATTTAAGATATGTTTCTGGTAGCGGATGCTTATGTTATATTTTTCTTTTGTACTGTATGGCTTTATTATGTACTTACTGAGTCTGTGGACTCACCCTTGTTGTTGTTGTTGTTTTAGGTACCCAATCCAAGATCGACATGTATGGGAGGGAGTAGTTTTTTGTTCACACGCACAATGCCATGAAGCTTTGATATATGATTAAAATTTTAGATCGCACATTGACAAATGAGCAAACTACTTAAGTGATGGATTATGGTTACGTTTACCTGTTGGATTATTCGTAGTGACGTTGGTAGCATCTCCTTTTGGTTAATTGTGTTTAGTCTTTAGACTTTTGATATATCGTGATGCCTATTGTTATTTAGCAAGTGGAATTTCCTTAGTTTTATATTTACTCATTTTGAACCTCCTAGTTTTATTGAAGAAACAAAGAAGATGCTGTCGAATTTTAGTAAATTATTATTCTATTAATCTGTCAATAGTTACCTGGGTAGCATTTCAGCCTACTGTTGAGGTTGGGGTGTTACAGTAGAACCTCTACTCTCCAACGCTCCTGGGTCGCCACCGTGTACTTGTATCCTTGGAAGGTGGGTCTCTTCCTAATTTTCAAGTGTTGCATCATCTACCATAGTGCAGCTACCTAGTGTCCTGAGTACACGTCGTGCGAAAGGGCTGTGGTTACTTCAACCATCTACAAATTTTTGAAAAAGATATGTTAGAAACCATTTTAAAGAGAAAGTATAAGTAAGGATACTGGAAAGGCAGGTAAAATATTTTTGTTTTTGAAAATAAGTCCTTAAGGATTTATCCATTCTAACTAAGGCCACGACCTACAATCGATATAGCTCTAATACCATCTCTGTTGAACCGGGAGTAAAGAATCCTGGATTCTCTGTATTTCACACACTAGTCCAAGAACACCTAGTGTACATAGTCAAACAAAAGATAATAGAATAACCATAACACGTATTTTATTCATAATAATCAAGTTTATTACAAGCCCTTTTGTAATAAACTTGATTATTATGAATAAAATGGGTGTTATGGCTCTACTGTCATCTTTTGTTTGACTGTGTACACTAGTTATTCTGAGATTAGTGTGTGAAACACAGATAATCTGGGATTCTTTACTCCCGGGTTCGACACACGTCCTTTACCATCATCTAATGCAAGTGCCCTACAGACATGGATGTCCTTTACCATCATCTACACAACCCAAAAAATGAATACCGACTACAGCATGTAGGCTTAATGCTCAGACTCAGTAAATTACTTGGCCAAGTCTGGCCCATTCCGGACATGTGGTTGCCCTGAAAATGCATGGGTCAACAGCATCAAAATTCGACTTTAATTACCCGGGCGAGACCAACACAAACCGAGTTGTTATGCAAACTACACCGGTCTCAAAAAACCACTCGCCCAAGTCTAAACCATTTTATTTTCACATTTTTATCAAAAAAAAATAGCAGAGGTAACCCCTCTATCCAAATTTATTTTACCGAATTTCACCATTTGTACCATTATTGACCAAAGCATAACTAAGAATAAGCCTCATATAACATTCTAAAATTCCACAAATATTATTACCAATAGTGGATAATATTCCTAGGGTGACAACAGTAAGGGTATCAGTTTTTCAAGGTAGGATCAATGCAACAATTAGCGATAACTAAATACTAAACAATAACATAGCATTTTACTCTAAGTAAGCATGCATATTAGTTTCAGCAAACAATATACATAACATTGAAATGTGGGATCAACATGGTCAAAGGATGGTGTTTGCCTTGTCCTTTGAACATTGATTCTTACTCTGGATTAACTTTGTACGATTTTGGCACATCGGTATCTTATTGATAAAAACCACAAGATAAAATAAATATGAAATAAATTAAAACATAGATAAAATTCAATTTTTTGCAGATTATGAAAGCTCATGGTTTTATATAATTTTACAAATAAGTTTCACTCAATTTGGAGTTCGAATACAAAAGTTAATAGCATTTGAATTTGGTTCGGTTGGAAAATCCAGAGAGAAAAAGAGAGAAAACACTATGCATCGATTTTAATTTTAATTTTGATTTTTCTTTCTAAAGGAAAATCTGGATTTATTGCATCATTCGACCGACAGGTGGGGCTGAGTCCACAGTGCACTGGGTTCACAAAGGCGTGAACGGGGCTTTGGGACTCACATGTTTAGTGACACAGGACTTAATACCGGTTTCAATTAACTTAATGAACTAGGCCCACACGTGAGCGACTAATTAAGCTCAAGATATGATTAAACAAACTAATCTAATCCTAACAACATCATTTGTGCTAAACCTCATGGGGCCACTTGTTGGTGAGAGAAAACAAAGAAAGGGGACTGGTGCCATGGTCGAGAGGTTGGCGAGCTCGCCAGAGATGAGGTGGATGCGAAGGGGCATGAACAAGCTCGGGAATGGATAGAGGAGACCACAGCGATCACTCGGTTAGTCGCGGTGGCCGAAGAGGTGGACGGAGACGACGACCTGGCGGTGGAAGGCGGCGATGTCTCTTGGGTTTGCGACGACATCGGTGTGGGAAAGCAAAAGAGGCTACAATGAGAGCTGGGAAGGCTTCAAGAGTGTAGCGCGATGCTACAAGTGCCAGCTCGGGGACCAAAGGTCCTCGGTATAGGAACTATGACAAGCAAAAGTAGCAGCACATATTAGTTTGAGCTAACAATATACATAACATTGAAATATGGTAGCACTAGGAGCCCCATGCTAGAGTACACGGGGAGGCACCTAGTGCAGGGGAGAGTGCACTGACAGACACTAGGACAACAGAACCTTGGGACTGCCATTTTGGGAAATAGTGGAGAGTTGATTGATTTAAATAAAATACCAATTGAATTGGATAAAGAGTTTGCCACAAATTATGTGGAAATGGGGAGAATTTTATAGACAAATGTGTGCTAATAGTATCTGCTTCATATCAAAGATTGCTCTCTGTATTGAAATTACGGATCAGGAACCAAAGACGATTGAAGAATGTAAGAATCATCAAAATTGAAATAAATGAAAGAAGGCAATCGAGAATGAACTAAACTCACTAAATAAGATAGAAGTCTTTGGATCTGGCGTCAAGACACCTCATAATGAGTGGATCTTCTTAAGAAAGAGGAATGAACATAATGAAGAGGTGAGGTATATAGCACAAGGGTTCAAGCAGAGACTAGGCATTGATTTTGATTAAACTTACTCTCTGTTAATGGATGGCAGAATGTTCTTTTATAAATAGCTATGTCAGCATGAATCACTAGATTCTAAAATCTTTATGAAGATTCCAAAGGGATTGAAGGTCCCACATACGAGCGAGAATGAACATTGGATCATGTATAGTGTCAAATTGCAAAAGTCACTATATGGATTAAAATTGTCAAGTCGTATATGGTACAACCGGCTGAGTGAATTCCTTTTGCAAAAGGAATTCATAAACAATGAAGTTTGTCCATGTGCCGTCATAAAGAAATCCAAGAATGGATTTTGCATCATATCTGTGTGTGTTGATGACTTGAACATAATTGGAAACACGGAAGACATTCTCGAAGCAAGCTCATACTTAAAGATGGAATTCGAGATGAAAGATTTTGGTGAAACCAAATATTGTCTCGATTCGCAGATTGAGAATTCACCTCAAGGTATATTTCTACATCAAACCACCTACATCAATAAAGTATTGGAGAGATTCTATATCATGAGAAATCTCATCCACTGGGTACACCCATGATCATTAGGTCACTGGAAATGGAAAAAAAATCCATATGGACCTAGACTATAAAATGAGGATTCATTAGGGCCTGGACCCCCTTACATGATACCTTACCAATTATACCAAGACTAATATTGTATTTATAGTAAACTTTTTAGCAAGATATAGTTGTGAACCTACAAAAAGACATTGAAATGGAATTAAGAGAATCCTTAGATACCTCAATGGTACATTTGATCTTAGACTCTATTATCTCGGGAGAAAAGACATAAAACTAACGGATTACTGAGATGCTGGCTATTGTTTTGATCCCCACAATGCCAAGTCACAGGCTGAATATGTCTTTCTAAGTGGTTCCACAGCTATCTCTTGGAGATCTCTTGGAGATCTGCAACACAATTGATAATTGCTACGTCAACTAATCTTGCAAAGATTATCGCACTATATGAGATGACTCGAGTGCATATGGCTTAGAAGACTAATTCACCATATCCAAGAGTCTTATTGTATCGAGGTGGATAATCCTCCTATAGTCCTTCATGAGGATAATGCAGCTTGCATTGCATAAATGAAGAATAACTATGTCAAGATGCATATGGCAAAGCATATACTCCCTAAGCATTTCTACTCATATGAGCAGCAGGAGAATGAGAATATATAAATAGAGAAACTCCAAACAAGTGAGAATCTTGCGGGTCTACTTATTAAGGCCTTTCTAGGACCAAGTTTTGAGAAACACGTCTATGGTATTGGTATGAGAAGACACAAGAAGTTGTTGTCTTTAGGGGAATATATATAATCTTCATATATGTTCATTATTGGGATGAAAAGATGTTGTACTCTTTCTTCCTTGATTGAGTTTTGTCCCACTAGGTTGATCTTCTCAATTGAATGTTTCTAATGAGGTAGGGTGTGCCATGGTAAGAACGTGAGTTATGTACTCTTTGCTTCTTACTATTTTTTTCACTAGGTTTTCAGAAAGAGTTTTTAACGTAGCATAAGCATGATGTTGGCAAGTGTCCAAGGAGTGTTCTTACCTGTCTCGAGGCCCGATTACATATGGACACTTTACCAAAACCAAGGCCCGTTAGGGACAGCCGGCCCATAAGGCCTATTAGCATAGTTTAGACCCATATTATTTATACTACCATGAAGGGGAACATCCTCCCACTATATAAAGGGGGCACGAGGCTCCCATTGTACACACATCAACGCCTATGGGCAGAAGCAATAAAGTTGAGAGAAGGCTAGAATACATATTATGGTCTTATCTACTATTTTATTTTTGTGAGTTGAAAACTTCAATGGTGGCAACGCGGCCTAAAATTACAACACTTTATTGAGGAACCGTCGCTGGCGAGTCCAGTCCGAGCGATTACCTCGTAGACAATAACCAGAATCGTAAGAACAATGCAAGAACACAAGAACAGAAACAAGAGATTGACACAGAGATATGAGGGGACTGCAGGCTTCTCTTTATTGCTCTTCTCAATAATGAACGTGTACATTGGTCGGGGGTCCCCCCTCCTATATATAGGCTACGGGTGGATGAGGTGCCCACATGGGCCAGGACTCCAGGCCAGGCCCGGTTTCTTAACACTTCCCCTTGGGCTCTCATCCTCCATGTCCATGCCTCGTCAAAACTCCATAAAAACCCAGTGAGAAAAATTTTAGAGAAAGAGTACATGAATCATGTTCTACTATACTGCACGAATTGTCTCATTAAAAACCTTAGCCGAGAAACTTCAGGAAAACTCGTCAAGGGAAAAAGAGTACAATCCACCCAATTTCATTTAATCTCCAGGATTTACCTTTTGGGTACTCGATCTTCGTGATCAAGCTTTAGTAACGAGTTTGTGAAGGTTCTCCCCCTGAATTCTGCACTTCTCTAAGTCTCATCATTCCAATTCCACGTATGCACCTTTCAAAGCTAGATGCTGGAAGTGACTTAGTGAATAAATCTGCAAGATTTTCACATGTATGCAGTACTTTAATTTCATCCATCTTTTGTATTTCATGAGCATAGAAGAACTTGGGGTTGATATGCTTTGTGAGAGGACTCTTCACATAACCCATCTGCACTTGTGCAACACAAGCTGCATTATCTTCATAGATAATAGTGGGGGTTTGTGCGGTATTCAATCCACATGATTGCTGGATGTGGTGAATCTCCGCCGAAGCCAAGAGCATTCACGTGAGGCCTCGTACAGTTCTATAATTTCTGAGTGGTTCGTCGAAGTTGACACCATGCTTTGCTTAGACGATTTCCATAAAATTGCAGTTCCACCACACAGAAAAACATAGCCTGTTTGTGACTTAGCTGTATGCGGGTCTGACAGGTACCCGGCATCTGCATAGCCAGTCATTGTTAGGTCTTGGTTCTTTCTGTAGAACAAACCAAGGTCTTTACTTCCTTGGAGGTATCGGAAGACGTCCTTTATTCCCTGCCAATGCCTTTTGGTAGGTTCTGCACTATACCTTCCTAGAAGGTTCACTACAAATGCAATGTCCGGTCTAGTACAGTTTGCCAAATACATGAGTGCTCCAACTGTGCTCAAGTATGGGAATTCCGGTCCCAGGACTTTCTCCCCCTCTTCTCTAGGTCTGAACGGGTCCTTGTCTTACTGCAAGGATCTCCCGATCATGACACTTGCGAAGGATATGCCTTTTCAAAACCGAACCTTTCCAACACCTTCTGAGTGTAGGTTGACTGATGTACTAAAATTCCTTCAGGGGTATGCTCAAGCTGCAAGCCTAAGCAATATTTGGTTTTACCCAAATCTTTCATTTCGAACTCTGACTCTAGGTAAGAGCTTGCTTTTTCATTATCTTCCGAGGTCCCGATGATATTCAAACCATCTACATATACTGAGATTATACAAAATCCATCTTGGGATCGCCGTATAAATACATAGGGACAATCATCACTGTTCGTGTAGCCTTTCTTGCAGAGAAAGTCGCTTAAGCGATTATACCACATCCTGCCTGATTGCTTCAGTCCATACAGTGACTTCCTGAGGTTCACACTGTATAGATTTCTATTTGCTCTGTCTTGGTTCGGGACAGTGATACCTTTAGGTACCTTCATATAAATTTTCAAATCCAAGTTCCCATAAAGGTATGCAGTTACCACATCCATCAATTACATTTGCAAATTCAGATTTACTGCCATTGAGATTAAGTATCTAAAGGTAGTTCCGCCCATGACCGGGGAATAGGTTTCTTCATAATCGACTCCTGGTCTTTGAGTGAAACCTTGTGCAACAAGCCTGGCTTTATATCTTACAACTTCATTGTTTTCATTTCTTTTTCGAACAAATACCCATTTATGCCCTACAGGGTGCACATGGGGAGGTGTACGACTACGCCCAAACACCTCTCTTTTATTCAGAGATATTAATTCTGCTTCTATTGCCTTCTTCCAATCTTTCCAATCTGATCTTTTCTTGCATTCAGCGAGCGATGCAGGCTCTGGATCAAGATCAATGATTGTGGCAATTTTCTTTGCAAAATATATGTCGACATTGGCTGTTGTTCTATTCATAGATTCTCCCGTGGTCACATAATTTATAGCTATTTCTTCCTGGGCGGTTCTGCTAATGCTTCTACTTGCTCACCGCTGCTTCCAATTGCGGGGACAAGTCCCTTTAGTTTTTCAGCTCCGATGTGTGCGCACACATCCATGCTGATGTCTCCTTCCGTGGGGATATTCAAATCTGGTATGCCTTTTGCTGAAGATTCCATACGGTGCAGTCTCAACTGCTCCTTCCGATCTGGGAACTTGGTGATCGGCTGTGACAAGTCCTTCTTATCCTTTTTCGCCAGGCTTCCCCGGTTACTTGGGATTCGAGGGGCCGGAGTTATCGTCCTTTTATTTTGAGGCCTCTGGACGGGATTAGGGATACCTTCTATTTTCTTTGGTATTTCAACCATCTCCGGTGCATTGCGTGCGGGCACATGCGACTTGGTCAAGCTCTACAAATCACTAAGTGGTCAGGCAGTTGATTCGCTAATGCTTGCAAATCTATTATCTTCTGGACTTCTCTATCTGCTTCACTAGTGCGTGGGTCATGTGCATTAATTCTCGTGGCTTGCCACGTTATTTCCCGGCATTTTTCATCAAGAGGTTGATTTCATCCCCCTAATGACGGGAAACTATCCTCATCAAATATGCTATCAGCGAAACGGGTTGTATGCAAATCTCCAATCATTGGGTCCAAATACCTGATTATGGATGTAGTCTCATAACCAACGTATATCCCAGACTTTCGGAGAGGGCCCATTGCAGTTCGCTGCGGTGGTGGTATAGGTACATAAACCTTGCAACCAAACCTTCGGAGATGAGAGATTTTCGGTGTTGACCCTTGCGCTAGTTGCATAGGTGAATGGATGTTGTATGCCGACGGTCTAAAATTGATGAGAGTTGCTGCATGCAAGACTACGTGTCCCCAACATGTAGTTGGTAAATTACAATTCTGTAAAAGCGGTCGGGCAATGAATTTAATTCTTTTTTCAATGCCTCTGCTAGTCCATTCTGTGTGTGGACATGTGGTACCGAGTCCTCAATAGTAATTCCCATTGCCATACAATAATCATCAAATGCCTTTGAAGTAAATTCTCCGGCATTGTCCATTCTGATAGATTTCACATGATGATCAGGGAAATTATTCTTTATTTTAATTATATGCGAAATTAGCTTTGCAAAAGCATGGTTTCTCGTAGACAATAAGCATACATGCGACCATTTTGAGGAAGTATCGATGAGCACCATAAATTACCTAAATGGCCCTGACAGGGGCTGAATAGGACCACAAATATCTCCCTGGACTCGGTCCAGGAATGCAGAGATTTCATCCTTCACTTCAGAGGAGAAGGTCTAGTAATTAATTTCCCGGTGGCACATGCAGGGCACACAAAATCTTCTGGATTCGGGAAATTCTTTACATTGATATTATGTCCCTGATAATTGTTAATTATATTTTTCATCATCCTAAGACCAGGGTGGCCTAATCTATCATGCTAGAGACAGAAAAGTTCAGAGCTTCTAAAAGATGTTTTCAGGACAGTATAGGCTGCAGGTGCCCTAATATAAGTGTAGTATAGCCCAGATTCATATGAAGGAAGTCGTTCTAATACCCTTTTTCCATTTTCCTCACGCTTTGTAATGAGCAGGTATTCCTTACCATACTCTTCTTCAGTCTCTACATGGAGACCGTTAGCGCGAATATCTTTAAAACTTAAGAGAGTCCTAGTCGATTCCGGGTACAACAAGGTTTCTTCAATGACCAATGTCGTGCCCATCGGGAGTATAATTGTGGCTCTTCCTGAGCCTATTACACAAGTATCGCTTCTAGCGATTGTCGTAAGACTGCCAGCATTCTTGCTGATCGACTGGAAAAATTTCGTTTCTCTCAATATGGTATTTGTTGTGCCGCTATCCGCTAGACACACTTCCTCCATAGGGCGCCACACGCGTTCTGATATATAAAGTATTTATTAATATGGAGTAGCAAACAATCCACACACAAAAATACTTCAAACAGAACAAACTTGCTATTTATTAATACGGGAAAAAGTCTTGCTGGACACATCACAAGAATTTATTGCAAATGCTCTTCTAGAGCTTACAACCTTTATTCAATAATTCAAAGTTCTAACATAAACTGCAAATGACTGTAAAACTAAGTGACATGCATGCACTAGATCGAATCAGCGAAGTATGAAGAAACTTCGCTCGATCGATCTATTTCTATCTTCTCTTCTTGGCAACTACAATTGCAAATATTGCAATGTCCAAAGGAGTGATGGGAGCTGCTGGTGGTTGTCCACATCCATAGGTGTGGCCAAAGGCGTGGGTCTTCTATGCCTGCAATGGCGAGGTGCGCCTCATGTTGTCCTTTGCCCTTCTTCTTTGCCTTGAAAGCATCAATCACGTACTGCGGTTCACGGCAGACACGTGACCAATGTCCCCAAGTGCCACATTTGTAGCAGCTTTGGTCCTGCTGACCATAGGGCTTCTCATCACGCTTCTTTTGTTCGCCTTTCTTAGCTTGAGCATTCTGCTTGGTCTTGTGACTCATGACCTTACCCTTCTTGCCTCTTTGCTTCGAGTGAGGCTTTCTCACCTTAGCGTTGACTTCATGGCCAACTTTGCTACTAGGTGGCTGTGAGACGTAGTTCTTTCTGAGAACCTCATCTTGAGCTTCCACAACTTGCATAATATCTATCAGTTCGGCATATTCCTTGTAGCCATCCTGACGGTAGTTGCATGCGGATTACACTGCATTTGGGTGAAAGGTAGAGAGGGTTTTCTCAATCTTCTCCGCATCTGTGATTACTTTACCACAAAGCTGAAGATTTGTACAAATTCTGTGCAAAGCAGAGTTGTACTCCCCCACGGTCTTGTAGTCAGCAAAACACAGTCGAGTCCATTCCTGCTCTACCCGAGGTAGGATGGTGTACTTCAGTTTCTCAAACCGCTTCTTCGGGGTGGTCCATAAAGCCAGTGCGCTCTTCTCTGCCATATACTCATTCTTGAGAGTTAGACAAAGGTGATGTCTGAGGAAATGAAGTGCCTGATCATTTTCCTCAGCAGTTGGAACGGCATCCTGCAAGGCGCCGAGTCCAATAGCAACACGGAGTTTCTTGGCTCCAAGTACGATCTCGACATCTTATGCCCAAGTCAAATAATTCTGGCCATGCTGGGCCAGCTCCTCGAACTCCCGGTTCGTTATTCCAGTCATCTGCATATTTATACAAGAGGTGCATTAAGATTACTGCTGGTAATGTGCATAAAAAGGTTGCAAGAATTCTCATAATGTTCCCGTATTTTTCTACGCATTTTTCAAGATTTACCGCTATTTTCAATGATTAAAAGCAATATATACAATTACAGATAATCAAAAACAGCAAATACAGTAAATAAATTGCATAGAAATAACAATAACAAAGATAAACATGCTTCAAAGTTCAAAAAATATGCAAAAAATTGGATTCCCGAGGCCCTTTTCTGCTGGAAAATGACTTTTTCGGCGAAATCTGCAAGTTTTAGGGGTTAAAACGTGAAATCTCGGTTCTGAGAGAATTTGCGCACAATTTCATATTTTTCGAGGAGTTTTTCGCAAAATTCCTTATTCGCGAAAGTTTCTGCGCAATTATGAACACTTCAAGGTTCCTTTTGCAAAATACCCCCTTTCTTTTCGTTTTTTTTTTCTTTTTCCTAAAAAAAATGGGCCGGTCTCCTTATGCCCAAGCACCGGTTAAAGAAACAAAAGGGGGGAGCCACTAGGGTTTCCTTGCCCTTTTCCTAGGGGGCGGCGACTCCTCGCCTGACCGCGTGGCGCAGGTGGCCGGCGAGGTCGCACGGCATGGGCGGAGGGCCGGCGAGGCGCGGGGTCCGGCGGCGCACTATGGGCACGACGCGGCCGGCGAGGCGCGGGCGCGTGCGTGCTATGGCGCCACGCGGCGGCGAGGAGCGGAGGCGCGGAGCGCGGCGGCGCGCGCGGCCGGAAGCGCCGGCGGCGGCAGCGGCGCGCGAGCGGCGAGATGCGCATGCGGCGCGGCTGCGGGCGCGCGGCGGCTCGAGCGGCGGGACGCGCATGCAGCGCGATGCTCTCGCCGACAGCGCGCCCCACCCCCTTCCTCCTATTTTTCTTTCTTTCTTTTGTTTTGGGTTGTGGCCGCGGCCGTGGGGTGGCCTTGCGGGGCTGCTGGCGGTATGATCGTGCGGCCGTGGAGGCCGATCGGCGGCGTGCTCACGCAACCATGGTGGTGGCGGCCTCATGCAGCGAGGCGGCGGGAAAACCCGCTATGGGCGGCGGTCGACAGCGGCAGCGCGCGCGGCGTGCGAGTGCGCGCGCTTGTTTTTTTCTTTATTGTTCATGTGATGTAATGTAATGTAGGATTGCAACGGAGGCGCGACTTCGTGCCAATATGTGCATGCTTGCCGCGTGCTGGCAGCGTGGCTCTGTCGTTGCCTCTGTGGCGATACGTGATGGCGGACTATGCCGACCGGTAACGTATCGCGGAGGTAGTGACAGCCGCTTGCAGGCGGCGCCTTGCACATGGTGCCTTCACGCTATTGCATCTACAACCTATGGTACAATCATCATCTACTCTTTCATGCAACCCACCGATCGGCTTGGCCGGCGACTTCAAGTCGGCTCGCGGTAGATTAGAGCGGATTTGCACCGTAGGAAACCAATCTAGAAAGTAACAATTGTAAAATTGAAAGCGATCTAGAAAAACGATTCAATCTACGAGCGTCGTTCATCGACGGTTACCTTTTCGATGCAAGGAGAGTCGATCGTGTTGATAACGTATTAAGGAACCGTCGCTGGCGAGTCCAGTCCGAGCGATTACCTCGTAGACAATAACCAGAATCGTAAGAACAATGCAAGAACACAAGAACATAAACAAGAGATTGACACAGAGATGTGAGGGGACTGCAGGCTTCTCTTTATTGCTCTTCTTAATAATGAACGTGTACATTGGTCGGGGTCCCCCCCTCCTATATATAGGCTACGGGTGGATGAGGTACCCACATGGGCCAGGACTCCAGGACGGGCCCGGTTTCTTAACACACTTCTCCCTTAATAAAACTTTTATCTTTGGCAGGCTCGACAAAAAAAAAAGTAGTTTTAACCGTAGCGGCAATTATATTACCGAACACGGTGAAAACCGCTTCCACAAAATGGAACAGTACTGGATGCCAATTCAAGCTTTATGATCAACTGAACAATGGATATGGGTTATCCGATATCTGAATTTCATAGGATTCAAAGAAAGTAAGGTTTTTTCCCATAGTTTTCTTCACTATTCGAATATTCGATTCAAAATCGTATATTCTCTGTTCAGATTCGTCATCCAAATATGAATATTTGAGTTCGTATTCAACTTAAACATATTGAAGCCAATGACATGACTACAATTCAATTCGTATTTGATCTGTTTCTAGCCCCTAGACTGAACTGATATAAATTAGTTCTTATTGGCAGATAAACCCTCATAAGTCATAAACACCTAGCAACCTGTGCCCAACGTCGACTTATGTCGAATAGCTTGTCGATGTCATGCTAGATAGTGGTGGTAAATGAATATGGATTATCCAAATCATTCGACATTGTAATTTGATAGGATGTGAATATGGTAAATAGTTGCCATCAAATAACTCCATGTTCTACGATTTGTCTTCGAATAAGTGTTTATCCATTCTATGCTATTGGGTTCTAAAATTTTTATACTATATACCATCGCCGTCATCCCCCGTTTCCACCCAGCCATTAACAAGTCAGTTTTTTTTTTCTGAAATGCCCAAAATGCCCTTTCTCTTTCCATCGCCTTCTCATATGGCGACGGAACAGAGGAAGGCGCGCGTGTGTGGAGGCACTGCTGGCGCTGGCGTGCAGCGGGATGGGCGTGGCGCAGGTCAACCTCTGCCAAAGCGGTCACGACTGGCACCGAGGCTGTCATGCAGAGGCTAAACGAGGAGGAGGGATTATGCGTCCCCCTTATGGTCAATACTGAGGGCTCCAAGCTCATCGTCGCCGACCATGGAAGCGTCGCCTTATGACGTCAAGATCGACGGAACAGAGGGAGGGAGGTGAACGTTGCTGGAGTGGGAGGTGCACGCGACTGAAGGACGAAACATGCACACCGGCGGCCGCCGAGATGTGCACGTGACCGGAGCCCAGTCAGCCAGAGGGTCAGAAGATAACCAAAAGAAGAACGAGAATCGATAACAACAGGATCATCCCCGTCCGCAATGAGATCTTGCTCACCGGCAGCAAGAAAGCTTGAAACTGGCGGCCGACAACCTGATCCAGGGACAAAGACCAGATATGCCTTTCCCTCATGCCAGGATTGCATTTCTGCCACCTCCCTCGTCGCGGTCAGGGAGAAAGAGAGGCGTATGGCCTCCTCCCGTCGCCAATCTGAGCCTCTGCTGACTGGCGGAGGGGATGGGGAGGCCAGACTAGTCATCGCGACATAGGCGAGGCCGGTGGAGATTGTGTAGGCGAGGCCAATGTGGTTGCCATTGATGATGACGACAGGGGAGGATGCAGGGGCGGATTCACTGTAGCTCAGTAGGGTGCACAGGACATCGGGTCCAAAAATCATTTTTGTTTAGATATAGACATGTATATATAGTATGGACACCCCTATATCAACACAAAGGGACACCCTGAACCACAGACCATCAGTCAGCAGATTTTGTGAGGCCCAGCCGCTTGAGTCGGCCGGCGCGAATGGCAGCGCCGCACAAGCATAGCGATCCACAAGGCACATCATCATCAGTCCACAGTCTATGCCCTGATGTCCATCACGCATAGGCACAGTCGAACAACACAATTACACAAGCCACATGGCCCACATGGACATATCACATTCACATTCACATAATCACATTCATGCAGCACAGCCGCATTGAGGAGCACCGAGGCGAGGCCTGGGCCATCCTTTTCTACTTTTCTTTATTTCTTTATTCTCTTCGTCGTCTCATCGGTTCGTGTCTTCGTGAGTCTCGTGACTGTTCGTCTGTCATCTCTAGTGCCTATTCCTTCGTGAGTTCCCGCCGACCGCTGTTTCCTTCGCTTGATTCGGTGGCGCTGCCGCTGGGCCGCTCATAAGAGGGCCACGCTCGGTGTCGGCTCGGTGGGCGCTTCGACTCCTCGCCTTTGAAGTCCCGCAACGCAACGAGCGAGTCCTCGGTCAGTCCGATTTCTCCTAATAATTATGATTTATTCCAAATCCAATCACTAATTTTGTGTTTTAGTCAAGCCCTTTTAGGAATTCAATTTATTGGTTGTTGGTTAATTTTTTTTCCAAATTATAGGGTTAGGGCTTTCAATTGTGGTAGTATTTGGAATACAGAATACCCTAGTGACAAATTGGAGGCAAAATTGCAACTTGTGAGTGATCCATGTGAGATGTGACCGACTGAATATTTGAGAACAATGTCAAGTAAGTCTTGCAATTTGAAATTGTTGATGAACATAATTATGTATCTATCATGCGTGCATCTATTATTTATTAGTACAAATGTCTAATGGAATATTCAATATTTGGCAAATGATAGGCAAATTTATAGGGAGATTTCTTAAAAGGAAAACACCACTGCAGGAGGATAATTGTGCCCCATCGCATGAACAGAATGATGTCACTAATGCAGGGAATTCACCCTCAGAAGAGATCAATTGGGAAGAGGAGATTCAATTCGATCTGGGCAAAAGAAAAAGAATAGAGGAGTACCTTCCTAATCAAAAGGATGTGGTAAGAAGAAAGTACTTGGATAATGGGCCTTGCCAACCTCTTACTTTTGATTTTCCATATACATCGATTGACGGTAAAAAATAGAAGGTTTAATCATGAATGGTTTGATGAGTTTGGGATTTGGCTTGCGTATAGTGAGTCCAAAGATAAAGCATATTGTTTTTGTTGTTTCTTGTTTAGAGCCCGCAACAAGAAAGAAGCTGGGTATAATGCATTTGTGTCAACTGGTTGGTCTAGTTGGAACAAAAAATTTAGACTAAAGGAGCATATAGGAGATGTCAATAGTGTTCACAACCAAGCAAAAAGATATTGTGATGCTTTGTTGACACAAGACCAACACATTTACGTTGCCTTGAATAACCAAAGTAATCTTGCTAAGGCGCTTATTATACTCGACTAAAAGCCTCGATTGATGTTGCTAGAGTATTATTGAAGCAAGGATTGCCTTTTCGGGCCATGATGAGTCGAGAGTCCTCCAATAAAGGAAATTTTAAGGAATTCCATGCTTATACTGTAACAGAATCCATCTCAGAGGCAAGGTTGTGGGCAACAATGCTCACAGTAATAATCGATGGTGTCTCCAAACATTCAAAAAGACATAGTACATTGTTTTGCAAAGGAAATATTGCATTCTATTCTTGAAGAAATTGGACATGATGTGTTTTGCTTGCTAGTTGATGAGTTTAGGGATGTGGCTTGCAAAGAACAAATGGCGGTGGTCTTGAGATATGTTGATAAATGTGGAATTGTTAAAGAGAGATTTGTTGGCCTTGTTCATGTGAAAGAGACAACTTCTTCATACCTCAAATCATCTATTGATTCTTTATTCGCAGAATATAAGCTAAGCTTGAAACAAGTTAGAGGCCAAGGATATGATGGTGCGAGCAATATGCGAGGTGAGTTCAATGGCTTGCAATCATTGATTATGAGAGAAAATAGCTCAACATATTATGTTCATTATTTTGCTCACCAACTTCAGTTAGTTGTTGTGGCTGTTGTAAGAAAGCATAAAGGCATTGGTAAATTTTTTGATATGATTTATGTGATGTTGAATGTGGTGGGTGGATCTTCCAAGAGAAGGGACATGATTAGAGATATCAATCGAGAACGAGTGCATGATGCCTTAGGTTGTGGGCTACTTAAAACTGGTACACGGTTAAATCAAGAGTTGTGTCTACAAGACCCGGAGACACTTGTTGGAGTTCTCACTACAAGACTCTTAAGAGTTTGGTTGATTTGTTCCCAACAGTTGTCAAAGTGCTAGAATATGTGGAAGAAGAAGACAGGGACGACAAAAATAGAAGGCAAGCATATGGTCTTCTAGTTTATTTCCAGTCATTTGATTTTGTGTTTTATTTGCAGCTTATGTTGACTATCTTGATAATCACAAACACCTTGTCATTAACTCTACAACGTAAGGATCAAGACATTGTGAGTGCCATTAAATGTGTGAAATCAACCGAAAGCCATTTGGATGAGCTTAGGAGGCATGAATGGGAATCTGTCCTAGGTGAAGTATATGCCTTCTGTGAGAAGCATGACATTTCCAAATTGGAAATGGAAGAAGCATATGTGAATCCAAAGAAGCCACGTCAAAAAACTGGAATTACCAACAAGCATTATTATGAAGTGGGTTGTTTTAATAATGTTCTTGATTGGCTACTTCAAGAGCTCCATAGTCGCTTCAATGAAAAAACCTCTGAATTGCTCATTTGCTCGGCTGCTTTGAGTCCAAGAGAATCATTTCGCGATTTCAATTTAGAGCATTTGATGAGTCTAGCTAAACTTTATCCCAGTGATTTTGATGATGGAGAATTGAGGAACCTTAGCCACCATCTTCGTCTCTACATTGCCGATGTGCAAGTGGATGACAGATTCTCTAACATAAAGACTATTTGTGAGCTTTCTCAAAAAATGGTGGAGAAAAGGAAACATATTTGCTATCCTTTGGTTTATCGCCTTTTGAAGCTAGCACTAGTTTTACCTGTTGCCACTGCTACTGTTGAGAGATGTTTTTCAGCTATGAAAGTTGTGAAAACATATTTGCGTAATCGCATTGACGACGACTTCTTACGTGATAGCCTTATTTGCTATGTGGAGAAACACGAAATGGGGAGAATTACCAACGATGATGTAATTCGTCGCTTCCAAAACTTGAGAGAGCGTCGAAACAAAGTATAAAATGTAATGTACTTATTTTTATTCGATCATTACATGATTCTTTTACATAACATTTTACTAAATATTTATTCTCTTTTTTTGTAGGCCATCAAGGTCGGATGTTGTGTTTTGCCGATGCCGGCCGTCTTTTGTCCATGAGTTGGACCTTTATCCGTCATTATCTACTTTGCTACAACTAACAATAGTCCAGTACTACTTGTAAGACTCTTCATTTTGGTAAGCAATTTGGTTATTACTATTTTATCTAGTCATGTTGAATTGTTGAACACATTACATTAAGTACAACATTACTTAATAATTAAACGCGTGTGATATGTATGGGGAGTGGGGACCCTCGGTCATTTTCGTTCTGGATCCGCCACTTGGAGGATGGACGCTGGTGGTTGCGGTCTGCAGAGGGGGCATGGCTTGGATCTAGGAAGGAGGAAGAAAAGAGAGATGGGGAAGAAAGAGGAGGAAGAAGAAGAACGCTCTAAGTTGTGGGTCCCATTGCCATAGATAGAGAAACATATGGGGCAAAATACACAAAGAATGGACGGATACAAGACGACGATGGCATATAGTAGACAAAATTTGAAACCGGTGGCATCAAATGGATAAGCACTTATTTGGTGGCAAATCGTATAAGATATAGTTATTCGATGGTAAATAGTAGATTTTCTCATTTTGTTTTCATCCAATCAATACTTTCTTCGTAATCACATGAGACGTATAAATTATGGATGCGAATATGTTAAGGATTTCTCCATAAAAAATGTTCCACTATCCACATCCGAATTTCAATTCGACAATGCCATATATGTGTAAGTTGTTTCAGTGTAGCGTATATTAAGCGTAATTCACCTTACCTTTCAAAAATAAAAAGCGTAATTCATTGTAATGGGATGATTCATCATGTTGGATGCGAGAATAAAAGCCTATTATTATCCTAAGTGTACAACTCATACAAATGTCCAAATTCGATCTAATGATAAGATATTCGATTCGAATTCATATTTGATCTCTAATGATAAGATATTCGATTTGAATTCATATTTGATCTCTACCGGATTCTATTTATGTTCCAGATCGTATTCGACTTAAAAATATGGAAGCAAGTGTTGTACGGCCATATTTGATCCGTTTGCACTTTCCACGCCTTAGCACGGGAGTTCCCTTGGGGTGCTAGATTTGGCAATCGGGCTAGGCAATTAACAGGTGTCGGCTACACGGTTTTTTGGCCCGGTACACGGTCTCGCTCGGCACGGGGTGTTCAGCGGGATGTGCTAATCTGGCCCGTGTTGGTGTGCGGGCCGAAATTTTTCGGCAAGATAGAGCTATAGGCATGGCATAAGAGCATGTACCGTGGTGTAGACGATTGCTGTCTGTAATACTCTTTATGTTATCTATAGATAAAATTAAAAACAACTCATACAATGTGTTGTCTTTAAGTTATGTATATATGACCCCCACAAACTGTACTGACAACATGGATACAACAACGAAACAGCCGTCTATAAAGACCTTATAGACTATCTGTTACATACCAGACAGTTTTATTATCTATCCTTGTTCTCTCTCATCCACATCATTAAGAATCTTACATAACAAAGATTATAGATTACTGATATTACCTCACTATACATACCCTAATAGTGGCCCATTGTACGACAGCGGCCGGACAAGCACGCAATACCCAACACGTGGCAGCTGCCAACGACAGCCTGTCGCCACTTGCGGTGACCGATGAGGAAGGAGACAAGGAGCAGCGGAGGTGCCAGCGACACGGACGAAGATAACACCAACGAGACACGACGGACAGGGACGGAAAACGGATATAAATTATCCGTATTTAAGCATATTCAAATTTATATTCATATTTGTTTAAAAATACAAATCTATTCAGTCCGTTGTCAACCTAATATGACAGATGAGGCTGAAGCATCTTTGGAAGAAGGATTACAAGCGCTTTCCGCGTAGATAATGCCTGGTCAGCCCAGAGCAATGCCTCCTTTCGAGCTAGTGCCCAAGCAGCAATGACCCAACGCAAGGTCTGAAGCGGACGAGAACTTTTTGGCATTTCTCGTGGCACGCACCATGTTGGGACTAGAGTCACGAGCAAGACTTCCTACTGCAAGAGAGCAAGAATATTACAAGAACAAGCAATCCAATACAACAATCCAATACTCTACCGATATATGCGATAGCATACCAAACAAGCAGCGAACATGTCCATCTGGTGGCGAAACAGGATACCACGGAGGTTAAACATAGAGGATAACAATAATAGCAACCAAACATACGCAAGCTCCATCTTAGAAGAACGGTAGATTCAGAGGTGGTACAAACAGGCAACCGGCTCCAAGTGCTTACTCGTCCTGGACCGCCTCCTCCTCGTCCTCGTAATCGCCCTCCTCGTCGGCGGTTGCGTCCTGGTACTGCTGGTACTCGGAGACCAGGTCGTTCATGTTGCTCTCGGCCTCGGTGAACTCCATCTCGTCCATGCCCTCGCCCGTGTACCAGTGCAAGAAGGCCTTCCTCCTGAACATGGCCGTGAACTGCTCGCTCACGCGGCGGAACATCTCCTGGATGGAGGTCGAGTTGCCGATGAAGGTGGAGGCCATGGAGAGGCCGCACGGGGGGATGTCGCAGACGCTGGACTTGACGTTATTCGGGATCCACTCCACAAAGTAGGAAGAGTTCTTGTTCTGCACGTTGATCATTTGTTCGTCAACCTCCTTGGTGCTCATCTTGCCACGGAACATGGCAGAGGCTGTCAGGTAACGGCCGTGGCGCGGGTCAGCGGCACACATCATGTTCTTGGAATCCCACATCTGCTGGGTGAGCTCAGGGACGGTGAGGGCACGGTACTGCTGCGAGCCACGCGAGGTGAGTGGCGCGAAGCCAACCATGAAGAAGTGAAGGCGAGGGAAGGGGATCAGGTTGACTGCAAGCTTGCGCAGGTCAGAGTTCAGCTGGCCTGGGAAGCGAAGGCAGCATGTGACACCACTCATGGTTGCACTGATCAAGTGGTTCAGGTCTCCAACTGTAAACAAACAAGTTTTAAGTCAGCCAGAGTCCAAACAAGTGTAAAGGTTTCAATATAGATGATAGATCTGTTGTAAAAGCATGAATTAACTAAGATTCCATGCAGTTGGAAAACAGCATGTTTATAATGACATTTAATAAAACTTGTGAGACAAGCTAATGTCCTATTTTCTTAAAGTGTGATACAGTCATGCCAACTAGTATCAAAATTATGTTGCAATAATGTGTGAAAATACGAATGCTTGATCTGTGCGATGGGTGCAATATAGACAAAACCAGCTAACCAACAAGGACAACCTAATGAGAACTAATTATTTGCCTGGTAGGTGAATAGGACAAGTTCAGATGATATTGATTAAATGCGGTACAAAGCCAAACTAATTATTTGCCCGGTAGATGAATAGGACAAGTTCAGATCATATGGATTAAATGTGGTACGAAGCCAACTTAAACTACATTGTCCTTGAGGACCATGTTGAGCTGCAAACAAGCCATAGCGACCACCACAATGTCCATGGATCTACCAAAGCAAGCTTATAACATTGAAACTTTGCTACCAGATGCAAACATTCAGGCAAAAATTCAAGGCCCTACTTGTTCATGACAAGGTAATGATCAAGTAGCATAGTTATAAAGTAGGTTAATTAAACATCAGGGTATGAATCAACTCACAGCTAGGAGTGGTCAGCTTAAGGGTACGGAAGCAGATGTCGTAAAGAGCCTCATTGTCAAGAACCATGCACTCATCAGCATTCTCCACCAACTGATGGACAGAGAGTGTTGCATTGTAGGGCTCAACAACTGTGTCTGAGACCTTTGGCGAAGGGAAGACAGAAAATGTGAGCATCATCCGATCAGGGTACTCCTCCCTGATCTTGGAAATCAGGAGTGTGCCCATTCCAGATCCAGTGCCTCCTCCAAGGGAATGGCAAACTTGGAAACCTGATTACAGCAACAAGTCATAAAAATTCATAAGGTGTAGCTAACACACTTTAGACGTTATCATAATTACACTAGGCAGCCCCAGGATTGTACTGAAAAATACCATGGAAAGGCAACTATCCGCATAAAAAATAGAAGCAAAGAAGCACATTTTCAAGCTTTCAATTATCACAAAAGAATCTCATAGATCTATTTAACTGACCCCAATCACACAATCCCAGATTTATTTATAAAAGTAATGCATATATCCACTACACCAGTCAAACCAACATAATTATATTGTAAAATAATCAGGATTAATCATGGTACGCACTGAAAGTATAAGCTCATGTAATTGCACTTTAAGAGCATTAACAATGTCCATGCTATGCAAGTGTGCATCTCTATTTCACTAGATGCAGAATAACAAGGCAACAGTGTGAAAAGCTGTTCATGCAAACGGGGCAGGCGAGTTTATAAAGTATCATGGTCAAAAATACAATGGAAGTTTAATAAGGGCCCGATGATCATTCAGGAATCAACATTATAGAATATAAAAGATTATCAGATACCGTTGCCGACACACACACTAGCGAACAAAAAGCTCCTACTGGAATTAGAAAGACAGCATACTTAAAAGTCTAAATCGTCATATGATCCAAATATTATTAAAAAAAAACATCATACGATACCAAATCTAAAAGTATTATCACCAGATCAGATCTAACAAGAGTCATAGCAATCACACACACATAATTAACAAGTAGCAGTCCACAGAGGAGAAAGAAATCGACCTTGGAGGCAGTCGCAGTTCTCAGCCTCCTTCCTCACGACGTCCAGCACCGAGTCGATGAGCTCAGCGCCCTCGGTGTAGTGCCCCTTGGCCCAGTTGTTGCCGGCGCCGGACTGGCCAAACACGAAGTTGTCGGGGCGGAAGATCTGGCCGTAGGGCCCGGTACGGACGCTGTCCATGGTGCCCGGCTCGAGGTCCATGAGCACGGCGCGGGGCACGAAGCGGCCGCAGGAGGCCTCATTGTAGTAGACGTTGACGCGCTCGAGCTGGAGGTCGGAGGTGCCGGCGTAGCGGCCGGTGGGGTCGATGCCGTGCTCGTCGCAGACCACCTCCCAGAACTTGGAGCCGATCTGGTTGCCGCACTGCCCGCCCTGGATGTGCAGGATCTCCCTCATGGTTGCCGGATCTTCGCAGTGGGTACCTGCAGGTGGGAGGGGAGCAGCAAGGACTGCGCAGTTAGGTGCGAGAAAACGATGGATGGGTTGCATCGAAATGGAAGTGGAGGACCAGATCTGCGAAGAATTTCACAAGGGCGAGCACAAGGCAGTGAGACCATACGAAATTTAAGAAAGAAATTAAACAGATCCGAGCCCAAAACTTGAAGGAAACGCAAAAAAAAAAAAAAAAACATAGTGCGCAAAACCCCCAAAATAATCTCCATTCCAACAAATCTGAGCACACGCATGAAAAAGCATCGAATTGGAAGCACCTCAAAGCTCGTCGGGAGGGGGAATCTGAAGAACACCTGAATATCTTCCCCTAATCTCACTTGCACTGAACAAATCCAAGCCCAAATCCCAAAATAACCCCCCCAAAAAAGTTAAAACTCCCCAATAAGGAGCCCAAAACAGCTAAAACTCTGATGCCAAAACAAAATTAGGAGAGATCCCCAGATCTAAGAAAAAAAAAACCGCGCCAGCAGTCACTCGTGCCACAAATCCACTTAAAAACCACACTCTCACCATAAAATCGAACAAACAAACGAACCGGAGAAATCCCCAAACCAAACCCACCGGGGAAACACCAAGCAAACCCGAAAACCCACCGAAAATCGGGCACAAGCAACCAAAAACGGGGCAGAAATTTCGCCGCATTACCTCACAGAAGGGAGCGGGCCGTGCAGAAGAGAGAGAGAGAGAGAGAGCGGGGTGCAAATGAAACGCGAGATTGCGCCCAAGAAAGGGGCGGCTTTTATAGTGGGCGCGGGGCTAGGGCACCGGATCGGACGTCCCAGCCATGTTCCCTCCAACGCGGCCCGACGGCCGGGGACGGCCGTCGGATCGCTCCCATCGGACGGACGGCCGCGTCAGCTTCGTAAACGGCCCGTTGGGGGCTCGGATTTTGAAATTTTTCGGGTGTCCGCTTGCGGGCCGGGGAGGAAATGACGGATTTACCCCTCGGGACGGGACGGAACGTTACCTAATGCCGGTTGTGGTATGACGTAACTGCCCCCGGTCCCCTTTGTTTATTTCTGCCGGCCTGTCTGATTCTTTCTCGTGGAAATTTACAGATGCTTGTTTAGACCTTTCTGTGGAAATCTACGTGCACAAAGGTGGATCCATTTGAACAGTACGTTGGGAGTAATATCGTTTTATCTTATTAAAACTCACATACACATAAGTGTACATCCTGTAGTCTATACTTAGTCACTCTACATACATATGATGGTATGTATGATAACACCCGGTCAATTTTGTTCTGAATTCGTCATTGCTGATGCATACATACATACTTACATAGGGTATAGTTTCTATTCACAACACAGGAATTTCACAAGAAATATGCAAAACTTCACCGAAACAGTTTAATTTCTGCATAAATAGAAGAAAAAAAACAGTGTTCCAAACAGAGCCTCAATTTTTGCAATGGTTGGGAAAATTCCTCTTTTGTTTACTTTTCAGCAGTGCTAGTGTGTCTTCGTATTATATATGTTTTTGCAAACGATGTAAAGGCAACATACTACTTTGCCCTTTGTCTTTCTTTCTACGAAGCAATGGCGAACAGGCGATCGAAGCTCTCAACCATGGAGAGTGAAGACAACCATGTACAGTTCATATCGTTTTTGAGCAATCAAATGTTGCACGATTGTCGTGGTCCTGTGAATTGGCGATTGTCAATGAGGAAGAGACATTTTGTTCTTGCTATTTCACTTTCATTTTAGGTGGTGCTCACGCTACGTGTTACGACACCGCGAAGAGATGTGTCAAATGCAAGAACAAAGTGGCAACACTAGCACGAGGAAACGATAGATAGTGTTCACCCACTTTGTGCTAGCAATAGCATTGGGCAATTAACGTCTTGTAGTGATTTCAAATAGGTGTGCTCGTATGCTCGATTTACTATAAAGTACATTTTATGTGACGTGCAACACACGATTCACTGTAGAGTAGATTTTATGTATATATTATCTTAATATGTTTGAAAGTCGAAACGGTAAATCTGCAAAGCTCCGGTTAGAACAAGGGAATTCTAGAGAGATTTTGAAGGCACTAGATGCAAAGGCCTCACATGAAATTTAAGGAGTTTTTAACGCATTTGACACTGTTGACACGTAAATTAGCAATTCTAGCTCTCTGTGCACATCAAATACAAACATAGCACTGCAGAGCCGCGGGGATACGATATGTGTCGAGAGTCAGTGCCCCTTGGAGCATGACTTACCTTGTCCGTGCCCCTAGGACATGACTTGCCTTGTCCGTGCCACAGGCGGGACCTCGTCTGGTCAATGCGCCAGGAGCACAAACAAGTATATTTCATATGAAAAAAATTAGAATAAAAATAAAAAATGGAATGAAAATTCTGTGATTTCATGTGATAAATAGAGCACATGATAATATAGTGAAATGATATCCTCGGTACATACACATATAATGTATACGACGTAATTACATACGGACTACAATAGTTTTTTTTAATAATATTATTTTAATAAAACCGTTACCATGAAAATAGTTCTGTCGTCATTTAAATTGGCAACAGGAGGTGGAAATTGAAATTAAATTATATAGATATGTTGGTAATATCTTTAAGTATCCGAGCAACCGATCATTTTTGAAAAAAAAAAGAAATATGAAGTAAAGAACAATTTAGGAGCTTTGGTGCGACAAAACATATTTAGAATGTGATTTCAACGGCACAATAGAAAAATAACCACCTTGAGTGAAATCAACAAAATATTTGGAATGCGAGTTCAGCGGCGCAATAACAAAAGTATTGAAGTACCATTTTATAATGCAATTGTCCCTTTGCTGAACCGATTTATTTAAGAGTACAGAACAAAATGTTAGAGATAGAATGACTTGGGAACAATGGTGTGGTCATTTCACCCCCACACACCACCCTACTTCTCTCGTTATGAAGTCATTTTCAAGTTATTTTTGTAATTATTTATTAAAAATAATATTATTTTTTTTAAAATCTATTGTAGCCCCTATGTAATTACGTCGTATATATTATGTGCGTATATATCGAGGATGCCATTTGCTATATTATCATGTGCTCCATTATCACATGAAATCATGAATTTTCATTCCAAAAAAAAAATTCACGTAAAATACACTTGCACATACCCTTGGTGCACTGACTAGACGAGGTCCGACACCTAGAGGCACTTATTTGGCAAGTCATACTCCTAAGGGCACTTACTAGGCAAGTCATGCCAATAGGGGCACTGACTCAACACATATCGCCTTTCGGTAGCTCCACGGTGTCATTTTTGCATTTGATGTGCATAAGGGGTTAGAATTACTAATTCGCATATCAATAGTGCTAAATGCGCCAAAAACTCTGATTTAAGTAGGAGGAATTTTGCGTCCAATTTGGGCCTAAGTGCATATAGTCCATTATCCAACCTCCCACCGAGGGCATATTGGTCCATTTTCCCAACAACATGCACTGTGAGGTGGCAAACTTGGAGTTTTTGGCCTAAATAGCAATGTTGCGTGTGTTTTTTACGAAAGCATCATCTTTTGCGTTGTATTGCCAAAAATAGCAACATGGATATGATGTTCAGTGGCATGTGTGCATTTCCGTGCTTCCCACGCCCGGCATCAATCTCGACCGCACGCGCATAGCTCGGACAAGTGGTGTGCCGACACGTATTGCCTCCGCATGCCCACCACCTGGACCGCATGCGTGTCGCCCGAAGAAGCCGCGTCCGCACAAGTGTCGCCCGGACAAGCCTCCTCAACACAAGTGTCGTTCGGATATGGGTCTCTGCCCCCCAGTGTCGCGGCCCAACAGCGCCTCCGGATTTCCTGCCATCATCACGCTGCGATGTCTGCGGGAATTGCCTTTGAATGATTATAAATACCGGAGTCACTCTTGCTATCGCGAGGATGAGAGTTTGCGAACCATCTTGTCGCCGCCTCAGAATTTATAGCCGCAATGGGAGGAATCGAATTCTCTCCCACGCGCGAGGTTTGCATGCAGAGACATAGATGGTGACAGAGAATAAGGCGTGAAAGTGATGGGTGACGATGAGGAGAGGAAGTGATGGATGGCGATGGGGAATCCAAGGCAGGGAGGACCAGCGTGGCGCGCCTAGGCGAGGTCCGGGCGAGGAGGGACCGGCACAGCCGGCCGGGTGGGTGACACGCGACTAGTCCGGGTGTTGCGCGTGCGGAGGAGGCTTCTCCGGTAGACACTTGTGCAGACAAGGCTTGTCTGGGTAGAGAGTGCGCAGACGTGGCGCTGTTCGGGCGGTGGGAGTGCAGATGAGATACGTGTCGGGCGAAGAGGCAACCGAGTGAGGGTGCACGGATTTTGGCGCATTTGCGTGCGCACCGCAAAGACAAACCCTCTCCGGGCTAGGGGTGACCAAAATTGCACACGCGACGGTACGAGCCACGTCTAGACTACCATATTTGGCAATGCCTCATGAGGAGAACCATATTTGCAAATACTAGTCAGAACAGTGCCATTTAGGCAAAAACTCGGCAAACTTGGCGATGGATACGGGGCAGAACAACGGATGCATCCATTTGGCTTAATCATCGTAGTCAAGCGGCAGATTTGACAATTCAGCTCAAGTAGATGAACTTGCTCCAAGTTTAAGTTATCAGCCGGCGACACAGTCATGCGCTGCCACAGGAAAGAAACACTAACGACTACATGTCTTTATATGCACTCTCGATCTTACCACGCAACCAGTAACGACCATGTGGATTTGGAAGGCCGGCCATAAAAAGATATATACACGATCTCAATCTCATTGTATCAGCTGCATTTTGCGACAGCTAAGCTGAGGATGAAACATGACATAAAAAAATTGAAAACAAGTTTCAATCGCCACATTTTACACTGATTTATCTCTTTTACCTTGAAATAGTGATGGTTGCCAGTCGGATTTTGCAGTGTACTTGAACACATTTGAAGGTGATATAATTCAGGACACAAAGCGGGCAAATTCGCAGAATACACATAGATTGACACTGTAACCGGTTGGGTAAGTCCATCTTAAAATTCCAGACGAGGTGGTTTACCCCTCAATCATTGCATTGCTGGTTCACAATGCCATCAGATCCAGATCAGAAATGTGTTGGTTTCAGAAAAGAAAAGAAAAAGATCAGAAACGTGAGGCTGGGTATTCTCATTCTCGTCTCAACCCCCACGACGTGTCTCAGCTGCCGGTCAGTTCACTCAGACATCACAGGGCGCTGCAACACCTCACTACTACTCACTGCAATTTCCTCTTTCTGACGACGATTTTTTAGGTAGAGCGCGAGTCAGCTCTCGGCTCACTATCTTGGTGGCCTTGCCTTTGCGTGTAGTTTAGTGCAGGCATCCCTCCTCTTCTGAATTTCTGATCTCGACGCATGTGGCAAATCTGCAGCCTTTGTGGACGATGGCATATGCGACCAGACCAGGTAAGGTAAGGCTATTAATCCATGGTCCATACACTTGGGGGCAATGCGAAAAAATAGTTCCCCGTGACAAGCAGGCCACGAGCCCTTCACATGCACTGCACCGCACTGCTTGCATGGATGCACAGGGGCAGGGCAGCTACTGTTGGTTGGCATCTAGCTAGTAGCTACCTACACTTGAATGCCTGGTTGGCTCTGTGCAGCGAACGGCTGGTGGTTCTCTTGAGAAGATATGTCGTTTGCTGGGATCTTCTCCCGTGCCAAAACAAGATAATGCCCTTCCTGTTAGATTGACATGGCAATGGTAGAGGAGCATAGTATCGTGATATTCGGCAGATCTGAACCGTCTAATCTGGGAAGAATGACTCAATCCAATTCTACAGATGTCATTGGAGTATTTGTAAATAGTAATAATGCTACTGTATTTTTGATGCGGTTGAAAACACAATCTTACCTTTCCTTTTTCGATCCAATGGCTCCAACGTAATATCATGGTGCTGTTTTCCTTCTTGTTGGTACCACCACATCCATGGTCAATACAGCATAGTATCGTACCAATGAAATGCACATCGATCCTGAACGGAGCCTTGATTACTCGCCTCGCCGACGATCGGACCTCACCGGTAAATTACCGGCGGTGCGCCGGTGGGCTCGAGGAGTACGAGTACGGTTTCTTCCATCCTTGTACCCTGACGCCGGCCACCCAAACATGGGGCATGAATGCTGTGGTGGCTACTACCCGATCGAAAGTTCGAAACATAGGATCCGCCGTTCGATCAGAGGACGCTGTACCACCATGCGATGCTTCCGAGTTGGGAGGCCACCGTGGTTGAGGAAGAAGGGAAAGGATCGCAACCAGCTTGTACAGTGCTCTGATCTGCTCTGCATCGGATTGAAAGGAGCAATTCACCAACCGGCTGCGTCGCATTTGGTGCCAAAAGCCCGGGGGGTTGCAGCACAGGCATCGCCTGCCGACAATCTTGACATTTCATAACTCCAGTATATCGTGGCAGTGGCTGTCCTGTAGGCACTGTTATAGTTCAGTTGAGATATAGGTCGAGTTGGCTACAGTATTCATTTAGGCCGAGAATTATGCTTTGAGAGAGAGAGAGAGGGGGAAAGAGGACCAAGAGTTGACTAGATCACGTACGGTTAGACACAAAAAAAAAGGTCTCAACCTGACTAAACTTAATGCTTTAACCGTTGAACTAGAACTACAACAATAGTACCAGTAACAAGGAAATCTCATAGGATTCATGTGAGAATTTCGTTGTTTCTAAAGTGAAATTCCTGTATTTCAAATATACCCTAAATACTCGTGCAATAATTACCATACACTTTCATAAAAAAATAATAATTACCATACAGTATCGGGGCACACATAAATAGAGTAGTCGGAAAATCATTCGACATTTCAACGTGTTTTAACAAATTGCCGAGGCTATTTGATCCCGGTAAGGGTAAGTTCGTGAAGTCTGTAGCCATGAATCATTCGAAAACAGTTACGCTAAGGAGGGCCAGGAGTGAACAGTGGATGACACCGACACATGGGATTGGTTGTACATTTGTCCCAGTTCTGGTGCCCAAGGCTATTCGATAAGCCACCATTGTTCCTGTGCTCAGTGCCACGCTGCCAAGAGAGGCCAAGCGCGTCTTGATTATAAGGTGGTGATTAAGAACTTGCATATGGTGATTTCTTGCTTCTTTATATTGTTTGGTAGACCTAATTAGTTTCCCTGTCCTTTCACAGGATGAAGAAGACAGCTATTTTCTTATTTCCTAATAAGAAAAGAAGGCCACCAGCTGTCTCAAAAGGGACTCTGCTTGCAACAACAAATGTCGATGTCACCAGGATTATCCTATACAACATTAATTAATCGATCCATATTGCAATGCATCTTGAAGGCGTTATAGTATAGTAGTACATTAAGAGATTAAGATCATAAATAGGACAGCAAAATCTGGTTGGTTCTAGTGTACCTGTTAAGTGTAGGCTAATACTAGAAATGCTCCAACGGAGATCCTGATGCATTGGGTGCATATGCCCGTAGTACCCTAGTAGGTGTTTGTCAACTCTCTCTCTCTCTCTCTCTCTGTGTGGAGATGCTACCTAACATGAGCTTATGCAATAAGCAAACCAAGATACCATGGATTGGCCACTTAACATGATTGAGCCGTTGACTGCAACTTGCCCCATTCACGGAATAAAGGTAGCTTGCAGGACAGACATCAGTCATGTGCCCATCTCAGCCTGTAATGATATACTACATGTTATGTTGTTACATGCAAGGATGCATATTGGGTAATTTGGGTGTCACTTTCCTTGCTCGGCTTTGTCACACCTACATGCTTAGCTTGCATTCCAAGTTGGATCCAGTGACAGGTAACCCTACCTCGATCAAGTGGAAGAATATCGTGGCAAAAATTGTGCTACTAGCAATTAACTATGGTTGGGAAATCTCTTGGATCGATGATGCACGCTCTCATCGCATGTTCTCAAATTTCAATCGAGCTGACAAAATTTTCTAACCACTATACAGCTGAATATCCTGCTTTGCCTTGCTGATATCGCTTCTGCCAGTGAAAAATGTGCACCACCAACCACACCTGACAGTTTTTCTTCAGACACACACTTTCTACATCTGTTTCGGTTGTGATCCAATTGCGATAGCATTGCTCTGAATCTCTGATACAAATCTCAAAAAAAAAACATGATGTTAAAGATGCAACGAAAATTGTAACAGTGTTGGCAAATTACAGTCACACTGAACAAATGAAAAACCAAATAAGCCAGTTATCTAGGCAAATCTCCCGATAGTTTTTCTCATGGCAGCTGTCCACAATTAAATGACTTGCAATACAGACAACCTTACTACAGAATTAGAACAGAGAGTTTGTTTGTTGTTACTTTGGACAAAAAAGAATCATACCAAGTTCAGCCTCTAATGATCCGAGGCCTGTGAGGGTTGTGGTTGGAACATTGCTATCCACATGGAGCACACCAGGGAAAATTCATCTCCAAAACTGTACCCATGAGTTGAACTAGCAGCGTAGCTAACTTAATACTTCACCCTCACCAAAGCAACAAAATATCAAGTGATCAACACCTCAAGACTGAAGGAATTCATAGCTATGGACAGCATACAGTTCACGCCAGAAACAGAACTCCAAAATGAATACCTGTGGCTCCAAAGACCAGCTGTAATCAGCATCAGAAGCATTTGATGATCCACAGTGAATTAAAGGCCGTGAAGATCATCTAATCTAAAATGACCACAAAATGACCGATGCATCCAAAGATAAATGTTATCACTGATTTCTTGGGTAAGTGCACAGGACAGGTCCGCCTCTCATAAAATACTTGGTAGTACCTTGGATCCCTTTGATGATGCCAATGTTAACAAAAGAACATGTTTAAGAACAACAAAGGCTACTTCTTCTTTTGGCTACAAACAACAGCACTACAAGATAAATCTGAGTCAATTAACCATAAATCCATATTTTTTAGTTGACTTTGAACTGAATCTGAAGCTATACTGTGAGACCAGAAAAGCACTTTACTTTGACCTTCTGGCAATGATCTGTTCGAGGTGTTAGGCCCTAATTCAATAGCCATCATCCCCTTATCCAGTTTTCCTAGCCTCACACCACTATTGTTTTCCAACACTTTGGTAAGTATACAAACAAAATTCTTATGCTCCAGATAAGTAGCCAAATCACCTTTTGAAGACATCACCCTATCAGCCACTCTCATCATAATAAGTTCATTCCATGCTTTTTTAGAGTCTTGTGAGCTCCTTATAAACATCATATCCACAGACTCTGCAGTAAAGAAGTCAATTGATTGATCTGATGGATTGATCAACTTACTGCCAGGTGAAATCATATTTCCATTTAGTACCCATAGATTGTACCCTAGGTCCAAGCAGTTTTTTATCACATAAGATTTAACCAATATTTCCTTCACAAAATCATCAGAGTTCATAAAACTACTCATTTTGATGCTGTGCAGCAACTCAATAGCATCAACAACAGGATGTCCTCTATGAGCAAGGTCATCAAGAAACTCTGAATTGTCACCAAGGAAAATGTAGTTCTGCATGCCTGCCTTCTCAAGATGACAAATCAAGTTCCTCACAAGTTTCTGTTCCGTTGAGAACAAACTTATGAGTACAACATTATTTTCTAGTTGCAAAGACTTGAGCATAGAAGCAAGTTCACTAAATTTCCTAACAACTCTTCCTGGAAGTACTTCAGAGAAGCAGAAATTGTACCATTTTAGCTTCTTTAGAGGTTGCAATTCCCATATATTGAAATCAATATTCTTTCCATCTAACAATATAGAATCTGGTCCAACACTCCTTCCATAGTTCACACCAGCATCCCTATGAGAGATGCTGAGGGCCCTTTCCTTTAGAAAGTTTGTGTAGATGTTGAAGTATCCACGTGAGTGGACAAATTTAATGAACCAAGGAGTCCATATTCTCTCACCCATCTTCTTATACCATCCTGTAGTTTTCTGCAAAGGATGAGCGTACAATAACAGTTACAGTCAAGCTAACAAATATTGACAGCATATACTAATATAGACTTCAAACATTGTCCTAAAAGAAAATATATGTGTTATGGCGCTGGTTGTGGGGCAATGGAGGTATTGGAGGTGGAGGCCCCTGACTACGTAGAGCGTAGCCGCTGGTAGAGGAGGAGCGAGGTTTTACCCCTCGGCTCCCTATTTTTGCTGGAGAGAGAGTAGAGATAGGAGGAAGATAACTTCATTCTTCATTCTTGATTATTCTCAGGGTGCCCTCTGGCTTACATAGCCATCTGGCCAACCAATTCCCCTCAATCACTCTCAATCTCTCCTTAATAGCTTACTAAAAATAGCACCCAATAATGATGCTGCCAATTATTCCCTCTACAGGCGCCATTTTAGCCAATATTCTGGCTTGATGGACTTGCCTTTTTAGCTCTACGGGTGAATGTCTTGCCCCACATGACATCTCTCCCCCCCTCGACGAGCAGCTCGTCCGCGAGCTGGAATTGTGGGTAGCGCTGGACAAAGGAGTCGACGTCTTCCCAGGTGGCTGCAGAAGGTGGTTCGCCCTGCCATTGGATGAGCACCTGGCGAATGCCCGTGCAGCGGGCTTTGACCGCTGCTTGGCCAAAACGCGTGCGGCGCGCGTGATGCATAGGAGGCGATGGCGGTGGAGACTCGGAGGCGACCGTTGAAGCGCTGAGGAGGCCGGCGTGAAAGACGTCATGGATACGTGCACTAGGCGGCAGTGCGGCGAACGGCGACCACGTTGATGACCTCGCAACCTTATATGGCCCGTAGTAGCGGGACGGAGCTTGCCGACGACGTCGTAGGCGCGGAGAGAAGTGCGGTGGCGCCACGCGCAACCGCACTCCAATCCCCACATTGTAGGATACCGGCCGATGACGACGGTCGTAGTAGGACTTGTAGACTGCCTGGGCCTGCTCCAGTCTGTAGCGGACATCCGCCAGCAGCTCGTCTCGTTCCGTCATGGTTTTAGCCACAGCCGCGACCCTGGACTCACCTTGGTCGTAAGAGCGGATCGAGGGCGGGTCGCGGCCATACACCAGCTTGAACGGCGTGTCCCGGAGGGATGTTTGAAACGCCGTGTTGTATGTGTATTCCGCCCAGGGAAGCCACCTAAGCCACTGGCGTGGCCTATCACCTGTGAAGCAGCGCAAATACATCGTGATCACCTTGTTGGCGGCTTCAGCATGGCCGTCAGCTTGTGGGTGGAAGGCGGTGGTCATGTGCAGTTTGGCGCCGGAGAGGGTGAGGAGCTCCTTCCAGAACGCCGAGGTGAACACCGGGTCGCGGTCGGAGACGAGGGACTGCGGAATGCCGTGCAAGCGCACGATCTCGGCGAAGAAAGCCTTGGCGACGGTCTCGGCGGTGTAGGGTGGCCAATGGAATGAAGTGGCGATATTTAAGAAGCGATCCACCACCGTGAGGATGATGGACTTGCCGCCTACCTTTGGGAGCCTCGATGAAGTCGGTAGCGACATCGGCCACACCATGGATGGTGCGGAAGGGGTAGCAAGAGCCGGAAGCAAGTGCTCCATCTTGTACGGCGGCGGCAAGTGAGGCGACCGGATGAAATCTGCATGGTGGCGCGATTAGGGGCATGGAAGTTGCGGCGAGGCGTGCAGAGTCCATTGGATGCCTTCGTGCTGTCGTTGTGGATGTCGGCCACCGTGTCTTGAAGGCGTGGAGGACGGGGACATAGAGCTTGGCGTCGAAGGTGACCGGCCGATCCACCGAGCCAGTGCGCGCGCGACGGCTGCTGGATGTCCTCCGCGGCGCCATAAGTGCGGGAGTCGGTCTTTGTTGCTTTGGCCGGCCGGCCGATGAAGGTGGTGTGGAGCTACTATGACGACGCCGTGGCGAGTCGACGTCGCGGCGAGAGCGCGTCGGCGGCGACGTTGGTGCTTTGCTGGTTTGTACTCCACCTCAAAGTCGAACCCCGACTTGCCCACCCAATGGTGTTGCGGAATTGTTGCGGCGCCGGTCGAGGAGGAACTTGAGGCTATAATGATCCGCGCGGACGAAGTGGCGACCCAGGTAAGGCCTCCGATGGCGGATGGCGTGGGCGAGGCCGATGAGCTCCGCTTCGTATGCCGCCGAGAGGCGTGGCGCGGTCTTCTTTGGTCGGTGAAGAAAGCCGGGCGCTTATCTCGAGCGATCTGCCGGGCGACAGCGAGGCGTCGCGCTCCACCACGAACGGCTTGTCAAAGGTGGAAGCGCCCGATCTGAGGCGGTGCGAGCGCCGTCTTGAGCGCGCGGCGGCGCCGCGGCGCGTCGGACCACCGAACCTCCTCGCGCAAGCGCAGGCGATGAGAGGCGCGGCGATGAGGCCGTAGTCTGCACAAACTTGCGGTAGCCCGCATGGCGAGGAAGCGCGAAGACACGAACCGATGTGGCACGAGCCACTCAAAGACCGCTGGACCTTGGTGTCCATGGACACGCCGTCGGTGAGATGGCGTGGTCGAGGTACGCGATCTTCGGCCGCCAAAGCGTATTTGGGCGCTTTATGAGCAGCGATCTTCTTTGAAGAACGAGAGGACGGCGCGGGCGTGGCGGAGGTGGTCCACCCAATCGTGCTGAAGATCAAAATGTCGTCGAAGAACACAAGGACGGCGGCGAAGAAATGGCGGAGGACCTCGTTCATCAAGGCTTGAAAGGTCATTGGAGCGTTGGCAAGGCCAAAAGGCATGACGAGGAACTCATAGAGCCCGTCATGCGTTGAATCTCGTCTTGTGAGCGTCGGCGGGAACATCCGAACGATGATAGCCCGAACGAGGTCGGCATGGTGAGTAGCGCGCGTTGGCGTTTAGCTCGTCGACCACCGGATCGGAAGGCGTCCTGACGGTGATCTTTGTTGGAGCGCGATGTCGGCGCAAAGCGCCATGAGCCATCCGCCTTCTTGACGAGGAGGACCGGCGAGGAGAAAGCCGATGAGCTGGTCGGTCGAGCCTGCTGCTGCGACATGTCGCGACATCGCCGTTCGGCTCATCCTTGTGCGCCGATGGATATCGGTATGGGCGCACAGCCACGGGGGCAGCACCAGGTAGTAGGGTGATGTGGTGGTCGTGGGAACGCGGCGGTGGCAGCCCGTTCGGCTCGGTGAAGACGTCCTGGAACTCTGCCAGCAGCGCGTCGAGGAGGTTGCGCCCGTGGTCGTGTGGCGTGGTGGTTGGGCGGCAATGCCACGCCAACACACGGCCGAGCGCCGCGCTAAAGGACATGGAGAGCTGCCCAAAATCCCACAGAATGGGGCCCAGCGTTGCCAGCCACTGGGTGCCCAGCACGATGTCGTAGCCGGCGAGCGGAAGGACGTAGAAGTCGGCGGTGAAGTGCTCCTGTTCGATGGCGAAGGTGGCGCTGCGGAACATCCCGACGCAGGGCACGCGGTCTCCGTTGGCGACGGTGATGAGCAGTCGCGCGCCGGAAGAGAGGCGGTGGCCGCCACGCCGCTCCTCGGCGATGAAATTGTGGGTGGATCCGAGTCCAGCGAGGCGTGGAAGTGGCGCGCCATTGTGATCAAGACCTTCATGGTCTCGCTGGTGCGGATGCCTGCGATGGCGTGGAGGGAGATGAGGGGCGCGTCGTCCGGCGCCTCGGTCTCCTCCATGCCGTCATCATCAGCGGCGTCGGCGAAGTCCAGGAAGAAGAGCCGCGGGCAGACTTTATTGTGGCCGCGGCTGAATTTGTCGTTGCAGTTGTAGCAGAGGCCAAGTCGTCGGCGTTCCTCCATCTCGGTCTGGGAAAGTTTCTTGACGGGGCGGCCCTCGACGGTGATGGTTGGTGTCGCGGCGGCGGGAGCGGGAAGCGCCGGTAGGGCGCGCAGTCTGGCGGCGAGCCCCCACCGCGGTCCGTGGTGGGGCGGCGCGGCAGTGTTCCGAGTTCGGCTTCTGGCGAGGCTCATGGCGGCCAAGCGAGGCGGCGGATTATGGACTTCCACGTCGAGGCTCGGTGGTGGTTGAGGCCGGCGGTGAAAAGTTGGACGCGTTGGGCCTCGTGGCGCCCTGCGCGGGAGAAGGGCTTAGGCGGTCACGGTAGTCGACCACCGAGGCGTGACGCTGCGGCGGCGATTCACCCGGGTTGGACCGCGAGGAGGGCGAACCTCGAGTTCAAGAGTTGGTGAAACGCCGCCACGGAGGAGTGCCTCATCTTGTTGCACTGGATGAACCACAAGCGGGCAACGTCCTCCGGGTTGTGCTGAGGCCATCCATACTTGTTCTTCCTCGATGATGCGGCTGCGATGGAAATAAGATTCGCACCGATTGATAAAGGCCGCTGGTCGATCTTACCATCGTACTTTGGAAAATCCATCTTACGAAGCGGGAGGCGGTCATGATGGTGCTCGCCGGTGACGTGGTCCTTGCGCGCTGACGAAGAGGAGTTCGGCGCGCTCTGTTGGAGCTTCGGCGACGGGCGTCTTGAGTTTCCACGGTCTCGACCGAGTGCGGAGGAGGCGCGAGATCGGTGGGGCGGTCGCGCCATGGTGGGCGCCCCGATCGCGATTGATTGCGTGGGGTTTAGCGGTGGGGTTGTCGATGAGGATCGGTGGAACTCGATACCAAGGTGTTATGGCGCTGGTTGTGGGGCAATGGAGGTATTGGAGGTGGAGGCCCCGACTACGTGAGCGTGGCCGTGGTAGAGAGGAGCGAGGTTTTACCCTGGCTCCCTATTTTCTTTGAGAGAGTAGAGATAGGAGGAAGATAACTTCATTCTTCATTCTTGATTATTCTCGTGGTGCCTGCGGCTTACATAGCCATCCGCCAACCAATTCCCTCAATCACTCTCAATCTCTCCTTAATAGCTTACTAAAAATAGCACCCACTAATGATGCTGCCAATTATTCCCTCTACAGGCGCCATTTTAGCCAATATTCTGGCTTGATGGACTTGCCTTTTTAGCTCTACAGGTGAATGTCTTGCCCCACATGACAATATGCTACAGGTAAGGTTTATTTATTTATTACTTTGACATGCTAAAATAAGACACTAGTTACATACATCTTTACATTACTACATCAACCGAAGAAGCACATTGAGATTAAATAAGAAAAAGATTACCATGCCTTCAAGAATAGGTTTGATTCCTTTGGCTTTGTGTTCATCATACCATAATCGAAATTCTTTCCAAGGTTTTGGAAAGAGAAGTTGGCCCCATGTACCAACCATCTGGTACAAGAAAAGCCGAGTTTCACTGTCCAGCTGTAACTTGTTCCCATGTTTACCTATTTGGTTCAAGGTCAGCTGGTTAAAACCGAATCATCGCCAGCACTTGTTATAATAATTTAATCAGTGTGTATGCTGTAAGTATCGAATAACATCTGGCCCTGTCCGGATGAGGGGAATTGGGCTACCAACCAATCCTCCTCATCCAAGACACAAAACATAAAGAATGCAAAAAGAACTAGCTTCCATATTCCATAAAATATGCTTGATGGCAAGGTTTTTTCTAGAGTTCCTAGTGATTTGATTTAAAAATAAAAGCATAAACATCACAATAAAGAAAACAATAACACCATAAATCACCTCAAAGTGTGTCTGTTTTGTATTGTATCTAAGAAAGTTTATGCCTTCATATTATGACACTGCACGGTTACAATACTCCTTCCAGTCACAAACACATGTCATTTTGGACATTGACAAGGTCCCCAAAACACAACTTTGACCACTAACTTCTATTGTAATATAGTTATAACACTCAATGAAATTATAATATTATGAAAATACTTTTCGAGACAAATCTATACATGTATCCAATCTAGATATTTAAAAAGATATCGATAGGCAAAGTTCTAAAAGTTTAACTGCATGTATATCAAAACAAGATGTATCTGTGACTGGAGGGAGTACCTACTGCCTAGCTTAAGAAATGGAGAGAGACCAAGCAAAACTATTGGCGTAAGTGTAACCAATTGACAATACTCATACTAAACAGACACTGTAAAGCAACATGATGAAAAAGTATGCAGCATAATTTTACAAGTAATCTTTCATGTATGTTAATACAGTAAGCTTAGCAGCACGGCAATTATACCATATCGGAGTACAGGTGAGACAGTACACATTGCAGAGGCCATTATGGGATGATACCATCGAATGTTAGGCTAGGCCTAGCAATTAAAGCCTGTCCCAGCCTAATTTTACTAGGCTTGGGTGTAACAGCCCTAACTTAGGGTTTGTATTTCAAATGTAAAATTTTGAGGAGAAATAAAAACTTTTGTTGTCTCTTCAAATCATTTGAAAGTTTCTACATTTTCCTAGCAATTTCCATTTTCTAGAATTAAATTCTTGTGAATGGAAATTGTTGTCAGACATTCTTAGCCTTCAAACTTGTGATCATCCCCTAGGAATATTTTTCCTGTCATCTTGATCATCCTATCTACCTCCTGAATTATTTCACAATTTTTAGATTTTATTTGCTATTTCAAATGGCCAAGTCAAACTAGTTGGAAATCTGGTCAAACCCTAGGTCGACATGCTTGTGAATTTTCTGAGAACTTCTCTGCATAAAAGTTCGGAAAATTTATGAAATGTTGCTCTCTGTCTCAAGTAGCTACCATAAAAATTTCGAATTTTTGGAGCTCAGAGCTATCTCTAAAAATTCCTAAAACTCTCTCGACTTTTAAACTCAAAATCGAAATCTTCGTTTGTCGGCTCGAACCGAGTCAGACTCAAACTGATCGCACCACTTGACTCGTCGCACCGCCTAGCCGCATTGCTGCAGCGAGTCCAATCGATCGTGACCGTCCGATGCAAATCGAACGATCCATGTTGCGTCTTGAACCGACTGTCCGAATGCATACACCAATCTCGGTAGTCCATTTCGGATCCAGCGGTCGGTGCGATCTTGATCGAGTCAAACCATCGGCTCGCGACCGTCGATCGGCGACGACAGTGGACCCTACCATCGAGATCACCTCGTCTTCTCCGCGCCTGCGGAGCTCGGCGGCAATCGCATGCGCGCCACGTACCTCGTCGCCGCCACCTTTATGCCCTCGTGTCGGGTGGGAGGCATCGCCGTGACTTCATAAAAGCCCCGAGCTCACCCACTTCTTCTCCTTTGCGTTTCGTGCTATCTCGCCCGATTTCTTGTTTGCCGAGAGGAACGGCTGTAGCCGCCGCGTTGGAGAAGCCCTTGAGCCCACAACCTCACCATCGTGAACCACACTCGGTGCCGCGTCCATTTTGGCCATCCCGGATCCTTGTCGTCCAGTGAATCGCCAAGGGTGGTGTCTTCGTCCCCGCCTCCGGTGAGCTCGGCCCACGAGCTTCCTGGCGTTCTAGTAAGTATCAAGCTTCGGCGCTTGGTCCTTTAGGATCGCATTGCTTCACTGAGTCTAGTGGTGATCTTATTTTGTTCTTTGGTGCATCCCCGAGGCTGTGCGACCGGTTCTTCTTCGAGCACGGTGTTCGCCCGCAGTAATTCCGGCGCCTCGGTCCTCTTCATCGGCGTTATCTTGGGCTTATCCTTCACGAGTCAAGGCGGTTGCGCACCTTCCCAAAGCTCCTCGGCGCCGTGGCGTCTTCTCCTGGGAGCAGTGGCTTTCTCCGCCTCCGTGCCGTCGTGAGCTCACCTCCGACGACCATTTGGCTCTGCACCGGCACCATTGTGTTCGTGGGGCGCTGCGAACCGATGAGGCCACTAGCGAGCCCGGGGAACCGCTCGGCTCGGATCCTCCACTCGCCGCAGCGACCACGCGCGGAACTCCGCCGAGCCGCCATTGTTAAGGTCTAATCTCGTCTTTAGTTGTAATTAAGTTCTTTAGTTGTATCCACGATTTGTGGGCCTCTTTGGTTAATCGCGTTTAGAAATCCTTTAATCCAGCCCGTTATTTATTCTCTGAGTCGCTGCCATGTGGGTCCATGCTGTCAGTTAGGGTTGTGTAGCTCTGGTAATGCGTTTTCTCTGTTGGGAAGCGTATTTCTTTGTGAGAATATGTCAGGTTTGCACTTTGGTAAGCCGAAGACGTATTCTTAGAATACGCCTTCGACGTCACTTTCACGTGCCGTCATTTCAGTCAAGACATTTTTCGCCGCCCATTGTCGATGTGAGGGCTAGTGTCAGGTGCGAAGTGGTATAAATGCATTATAGATTTCGGAAATGATTTAGTATTTCTGGTTTGTGTTTTCTGTTGATCTGTTAATTCAATTAAACTTGTAAAATGCATAACTAATTCAAATTTTATCCAAATTGCATGAAACAGTCTTATTAATTTTCATTTTAAGTGTACTACTTGATAAAATTAGCTTCATCCATGTCTCTGTAGCAAAAATCGTTAACTAATAAAATGATGTCTTATGTATCTTCTAAATTAGAAAATGCATATCTCTTTCAATAATTGTCCAAATTCAATGAACCCAATTTCAGAAAATTCTATTTTCAGATACTAATTGTTAGGATAGGTTTTAGATCTGGTTCTGTTCATGAAAATTTGTTAAGTAATTAACTAGTGTTTTGATGTGTTTATAACTTAGAAAATTCTTAGAAAATTCTTAATAAATTAAAAGGTTTTGTCCTCTGTTTCTAAAATTTTGTTGTATCATGCTTAGGTTGTGTGTGAGCCTTGGTTTGTTTTGGTTGTTGTTGTTGTATGTTTGAGTTTGGTCGGTGTTATTCGTTCTTATTATTTGTTTTGTTCAATCGTTAGGCTTCGATATTTGCGGCAACCACGAGAACGACCCTCGCAACAAATTGAGCAATGACAACGAGCAAAGCGATTTGATCATTTTATCCAAAGATTTTAAATTCTAATATTTTGTTTCAACGGTATGTATGCATCGCTTATTTTGTGTTAAATTGGTTAGTTAAACCTTTAGATGCATAATCTGTGAGGTAAATATTTGTCCTCTACTACCGAGCCTAGGTTATTTGTTGTGATTAGAGTTTTTGGATGATCTCTCGTCACTTAGTAGATTACTGAGTTCGGTTGCTTAGCCATGCTTAGCTACCGGTAGATTTGGCGATCATCGACTTAGTCGATGATCTTGATCACATAAAATTATTCTTGTTCTTATATTCCATTTCGTGCTATGTTAATTGCAAAACTAAACCGAAAACAAAAATGATTTAGACGGGCACAATGGTAAGATTGGTGTGATCTTTGGGTGTGATCGGAAAGGTGCCGGGTCAATTAAGGACCGAACATCTTGTGAGTGAATTTTTATCGAGCATTTGGCGTGCTAACCACACTAGAGGTATGGGACCTCTCTTGACCTAGTACTTTGGCGTGTATTGGCTCGGTCGCAGGAGGTCGCGGGAGGATGGAGGTGGGAGCATGGTAGTTGTCAGAAAGCTTTATCCCGAGTGGGTAGTTGTCTTTTCGGCTTTACCATGTAAGCGTATGGATTTCTATCCATACGAGCGCTCGTAGTTAATACACAATATTGGAAAAAGTCTCGTAGGACTTAGCGGTGTACAACATACCCGGAAGTGTGCTTTGGCTTAAAGGCGATCGAAGTGTGGTACTGATGGTACACCACGTAGGGTTAAAAACTATTCGAATAACCTCGTCCTAGGTGATGGACACGCTTGGGTAAGCTTTTCAAGAGTTAGACTACAACATTTAAATTAAAACTTGATGGGTGGTACGAAATCGGGATTCGTGCTATTGTTAATGGTGACTATTGGGATAGTCACTTCTAGGTTGTTTATCTTTCGCTTTTGTTATTAATATCCAATCGTTATTTCAATCTTAAAAATGAATTGCAAACTTGCCTTTAAATCAGATTACCTTATTGCAAATGAAAATTGGCTTTATGCAAATGAAACATATGGCCTCCACCAAATAAACTCGCATGTAGCTTATGAGCAGTGCGCTAGTACACACGTCGGTCTTGCGGGTACAAAGACAATCTTTGTACTCAGTGCTTGGCTTAATGTTTTGTTGCAGAGGAAGAAGGTGAGCCAAGGGCCTCACTACGTGAGTGTGTTGCCGATTCGTGGGCGACTAGACTTGGCGGGCCGTCCGATGCCTTGTGGGTTGGAGGCACGATTGGCTTTGTTTATAGCCATCTTATGGCACTTTTGCTTCATTTGTCGTTCGTTTATTTTTGTATCTTGGCACAGCCGGCCTTTGTGCGTAATAACTCTACTATTTGTTTATCTTCCGTTTGGTAGTGTAATGTTTGGACTCTATGTTTGGAATGGAGTTGATGTCTAATTTTGTACCGAGATGTGTATACTGCTTTCTGGGAAGTATGCATATCTCGATGATCAGTTTATTTGACTTGTGATGCTAGGGCCAGGTGGTTGGTTAAGCATTACAAGCCAAATAAATTGGGGTCCTCACATTGGGCGGGCCTGAGCCTGACATTGTGTCAAAGCCACACCCTGCCAGTCAATAAATTGGACTTTACAACATATTTCTATGTTTTTAATTAGATAACAGTGTATATCAATACTGTACTCATGCATCATTAGGGCTAGCTCAGGCCTTGCCTTTTGAGTTTGGGACGAAACTGGTCAGGCCAGGGGTTTAGCCATGTCTAGGTTAGACCACTATACACATGAATTATGTTATACAATTATACAACAGATTGAGTTGCCAACATCCAAATGAGGGTATCCAAAGGAACTGAGCGGGATTCAAAACATCGTTGTTAGCTAGATCAAACAGGACACCTTTTCATAACTCGGCCCAATCATAATACACGATAATATAAGAAATAGACCATTTTATCAATAAAAAGGTCCAGGTTGATCCATGATGACTACTGCCCATACGATAAAGTACATAAGCTTCTACTCAGAGCAAAGACCAGTTCTTCCTACTGCAATCTTCATTATTAATCCAGCCAAACACAGCTTATCATGTACACAAACAGAAGCAGAAAACAATAGTGGCAAACAGGCCTGAAGTCTGAGCAAAGTGACTTTACAGATTGGTTGGTACAAGTAACACAAGTGTTGACATGTTATGGAGTAATGGATGCATGCCAGGGCTATAGCATTTTGACAGGTGCTTAAGTTCGAATGTTTCAATATGCTGTTAGCACCAATATAAAATAGAGATAAGTTCGAATGTTTCAATATGCCGTTAGCACCACTATAAAATAGAGATTTGATATCCTTCAGCTAGAAATTTTAGATATTTTGTTAGCAACAGATTCAGTTAGCAATATGACACTCTATTTAGAGATTGAAACTTTGTTAGGATATATTAGTATAATTGTTAGGTCCCTATAGGAGAGTTGGAGCTTGTTTTGTGACGAGAAAGAAATGAAGTAAAAGTCCCCTAAAGCCTATACTTCCCTTCTCCTCCCTGGCCAGAAGGCTTGACCAACACAGCAGGATGAGGAGCGTACCACCGGGAGATCAAGGACACCTGTCCAAGTACCACTAGCAGCTACAACCTTTACTCATCTACCAAGGAACATATTATAACAGAGCAATTCTGCAGAATGGTAGTGTCAAATTATGTGAATTTATATCCTAATTCATTATGACACAATAGTACAACACAGAACTAAAAATTACTTCAGCATCTCGCTGTCTCCAGAAGTTCCATAAGTCTGCAACCTTGAATCCAATCCAAAGGTTTATATTGTAATGAACATGAAATACCTTATGCTAGGTTCCAGTGGATAGTTATGAAGTGGTAGCCACTATTGATAGTTATGAAGTGGCAGTCACTATTTCTCCCTAACACCCACTTTTCATTCTAGACTATCCCTGTGAACATGGACATTATCCTAAGAAATCAGTAATAACAGGTGACACCACACAAAGTACATGTAGGGGACCACATTCACATCTCCCTAACCAAACTTAACAATAAGAGAACTGGCTACAGGCAATCAAAAACAAATCAAACAACATTGCCAGAGCAAATCTAGTCTTAGCAGCCAGAAAGAGGTCATCAGCTCAAACTCTTCACAGATTATTCTGAATCCATGCTTCAGGGCAATCTTGTGGAGGCACTAATTGTGCCCACAAGACTCCATTTTTTATATAACTGATGCACGAGATGACATCGGAGAATAAAAACAGCACGGTGTCATCTAGTTTTATCTTAGCCAATTTAATTACTTTTCAAACTTTCTAGCAACCACTAGCAGATTTGCTGTTCACAATTCCAGTATCACAGGGTCTCATAAAAAATGTCAAATAACTTTAGAAGCTCAGAGATCGACACCTAACCCAAAGAGTTCCCAGGGTCTTGCAAGACAACACAAACACAATGTCATCTCCCACATTACAGTCTTCTAACCAATCCTGACAACATAGCGATATATGGCACACATTTGGTCAAATGCAGTAAGGTAAATACTGCATTGCCCAATAGTAGTCAAAGTACTCTACAAAGGACACATCATCTACCCCGCCAGGTCCCATTTACAAACAACAATCTACATTCCAGGACCCATTGTTTCTAAATAAACCACAGGAGAAACAAGCACTCACCTGAGATTCATTCTTTCTAACTAAACAATATTCTACGCAATCCTAACAACCACGATTACAAGCAACACTACGCATTACAGGATCCATTCTTTATAACTAAGCCACAAGAGCAACAAGCATTCACAATGGTCAACAAGCTCTCACCTGCGACAAACCGGGGGCGCTGCAGCGACGCGCCGAACACGTAGGGGTTGTAGCTGTCGCGGTCGTAGTAGTACCTCATGACCACCCGCTTGAGGAAGCGGTAGTAGAGCGGCGATACCTCGAGGTCGTCCTCGACGACGAAGGCGAACTCGTCGTCGGAGCCAGGCCACCACGCCTCGATCCACTGCGCCTGGAGCCCCGCGTTGGCGGCGCGGTAGTGCACGCGCTTCTCCCCGTGCGGCCAGTGGAAGGCGTCCACCGCGGCGAGGATCTCGTGGGATGCGGCGAGGAGGGGGGCGGACGAGTTGGGCGGGCGGTGGTCGAGGAGGACGTGGAGCGCGACGCGGTCCCCGGCGTAGTCGGCTGCGGCGAGGGAGCGGAGGCAGCGGCGGAGTGGGACCGGGCGGTCGTAGGCGAGGAGCTTGACGAGGAGGGAGAAGCGGCGCGGGTCCGGGGCTGAGCCGGCGGTGGCGGCAGGAAGGAGCGGTGCGGGGTGGGAGGAGCGGCGGAGGAGGAGGAGGACGAAGAGGGAGACGGGGAAGAGGAGGAGGAGGAGGAGGCGGAGCGGGAGAGAGCGGCGGCGAGGCGGCGCCATTGGGGGTTGGGGTTCCGGAGATGGTGTTGGCGGTGCAAGTGGAGGAGGAGGAGATCGAGGGAGTGGGGGCGGAGGTCGGCGACGGAATTGAAGGTGAGAGAGGAAGTAGTGGGCCGCGAGGTGAAGTAAGGTTTGGGGCTATGGACCTGTTTGGGTTTTCTGCGGATTGCTGTGATGGGTTTGGAATTGGGTTTCTACGGAGATTATGGGCCGGGCTTTGATGGAATTTGATTGGCTTGAGTGAGAATTGGAGTTGCTGAGAGCCTACTCGGCCCTTTAATTTTGCTTTAGTTCTGACTTCTGAAGAAAGGCCTTTTTTGGAGTCCTTTTTTATTTGAAGGATGCTTTATTTGCCTTTCAAACAAGAAAACATGCCTTCAGTTTGCCTTTCAAAAAAGAAAATATGCCTTTAGTTTGCCTTTCAAAAAAAATGCCTTCAGTTTACGGAATTAGCTCAAATTAAATCACGTGTATGTAGTGGGCTTCTGGGTTGCGAGTCTATAGAAGCTGAACTTTGCATTGGACCTTCGACGGGACCACATGCAGTGTCACGAAAGGAACCTCCAACGTGCTAGGTTCCCCCTCCTCAACATCACACATTTCGCATTCGCAGTCACTCCCGAGGGGCAAAGCAGTCAATTCCACGAGCAACCGAAGAAACCCCAGCGCAGGCGCAGAAGGCCCAGCCGCCAGTCTCTCTCTCCCCGATCCCCAGCTCAGCTCCCTCCTCCTCGAGATCTCCCAAGGCCAGGAGCCAACAAACGCAAGGCCACCGCCACCTCCGCCGCCGCCGTTCTGCGATTTCGCCCGCCCGCCGCCGCCGTTCTGCGATTTCGCCGCCGCCGCCGCCGCCCGGGGGAGATGGCGGGCTTGGGGAAGGCGATGTACGCTGTGGGGTTCTGGATCCGGGAGACCGGCCAGGCCCTCGACCGCCTCGGCTGCCGCCTACAGGGCAACTACTTCTTCCACGAGCAGCGTAAGCCACCCCCAAACCATCCTCCCGTTTCTTCCTGCCCTCGTCGAGTTATGCGGATACTCTGGGCATCGCCTGGATTTTATCTTCTCGGAGCGGTCCCAGAAGGGGTGAGCGAATCGGGATTGCCGGCTAGGGTTAGGAACGGCTCTGGAAATGTTACGGTTATGTGTACTGTTAGTTTGGGGTTGGCCTAGGGTTTTGCGTTGCTAGGTCATCGTGCTCGCTAATTCGTGCACTATGAAGGTCGTGCACTGATTTGACTTGAAATGGGCATGCCCTTCTATGCAATTTGCTCATTTCATTTTGTGAAATCTAGTGCTGTTTGTGTGCTGATGGGTTCGGGGATGTTCTGTGGTAGTTGAACAGGTTTAATGTACAGCAAGTGCTAAAATTAAGGGGGTCAGCTCTAAATTGTAGGGACTGTGGATCACGCTTTGTTAGAATTGGGGTTTTACAAGAGACACTAATTCCGTATAACTAGAAGTCCTAGAGATGTTTAACTGCCGTGTGGAATATTTGTGATAATTTGGTATTTGCTATGATGTCGGGAGGCAAATTGAATAGCTGCAGTTTTGTTATCATTGCTGAATGCTGAGCAACATTCTACCCCCTTTATTGTTTGAGGCTTTTCTATTTGCCAGGTAAATTTGGAATATAATTTTACTGGTATTAGTTGTACGAATTGTGGATCATGCTTTGGGTACACTTGGGGTTTTACAAGCAGATGCTAATTCCATATAATTGGAAGTTCCAGAGATGTCAATGAGGGTTTCCACTGATGAATTGGTGGTCACTATCATGTCGGAAGGCAAATTTAATAGTTGCAGTTTTGTTACCATCACCGAGCACCATCCCACTCCCTTTAGTTTTCGAGGCTTTTGTATGTACCAGGTGGATTCGGAAAGTTTTGAGTAATTCCTGTCCAAGATGGGGGGTAATTAATAATTCTATTCCTTTAGGTTAAATGTTGGGTGGGAGTTTTTTTATGCTAGTGAAAGTTTGGTTGTGTCAGATAGCTTATGTTGTTATTGAACCAACCTGAGATCACCATTTAGACTTGTTTCAATTCAAGTAGAAAATGTTACTGGTAAATTTGCTTTGATAAGACTGTTCATCTCATGAATCTGTAATACTCTACTGTGCAAGCAAAGTTGGAACCTCAAAAACTATAAATTTTCTTTGAGTAAATTTCACAATATACCACCAATATTGACCTCATTTGCACAAAAACACCATCTCTAAGCAAGTCTTTCACATAACACCATACCTTTTGCAATCTAGTTTCATTTTGCGCCAACCAACCTAGTCAAGTTGAATCCAGCTTGCTGACTGGCAAGCCCCACTTGCAGTCGATGTGGGTGAAACGCTGGGCGGCCGCAGTGGCATCTGATGTGGCTCATGGGAGCAGTCCCTCTGTTGCGCACATGATTCCTGGACATGTCATTCAATCTTAATCTGCACCAATCTCCTAGCCATGTCTTTGAATCACGTCAACTCCTATTGCCACTATATCAGCCCAGGATGGCGCCTGTAGCTAGGCCTGTGCTGTTAGTAAGCCGGTTTGTGTGGTGGTTTGTTTGGTCGGTGCAAAGTGATACTATATTGCAAAAGATATGGTGTTATGTGAAAGGATTGCTTGGAGGTGGTGTTTTCTGCACGAGGTCAGTATAGCTGTATAGGTGGTGTAGTGTGCAATTTACTCCAATTGTGTAAACTACTACTTCTGACTTTCTGAGAGTGATTCAAATGCAATTGAACTCTTTTGGGTTCTGTTCATTTCTTCCTAATCTGATTAACTAACCTCGGATGTGCATATGATCATATATATTGTATGCTATTATTTTGTTGTGGTATGATGGAAGATTTTATATTTGTAAGCTCAGTAATGTTGGATTAACAGTTTTTGTTGGTGATATCTAGGTATGTCACATTTAATTAAAAAGAAACAGTGATATTTTACCTCCATTGAGTGCATAATTTTTTTTGGCACTTTTTCCCTAACAAGCTCATGCAGTTTTCTGTTTTCTCCTTGGCATGTTACACTCTGAAACAGTGTTCACCTAGGCGCTAGGCGCTAGTTAGGCGGTGGACCGGCGCCTAGCGCCTAGGACACCTAGGCGCCGCCTCGGCACCGCCTAGGCGGCCGTCTCATGCGGAGGCGAGGGGGAGCAGAGGCGAGCGCGCGGAGGGAGCAGAGGCGAGGGGAAGAAGAAGGAGGCGAGGGAAGGAGGGCGGGGAAGAAGGAGGAGAGAAGGCGCGGGAAGAAGAAGAGGCGCTGCGTGGGAAGAAGAGCGTGCGTGGGAAGAAGAGGCGCTGCGCGGGAAGAAGAATTATCGGCCGTCCGATGTAAAGCAAACGAGCAGTATCGGTCGTTGATGTAAAACAATAACGGCCGTCCGATCTAAAGCAATATCTGTCGTTCGATCTCAACAAAATATCTTCTCAGTTCTCCTGTCGCAGCTCTCTCCCTCACTCGCAGCTCTCTCCCTCTCGCTCTCCCTCACTCGCAATACTCTCTCGGCTGCTCCTCTCCCTCTCGCTCTCCCTCTCTGGGCCGACCGCCGCCACCCAGATCCGCCGCCTCCGGTAGCCTCCAATGCCACTGGCGACGGGGAGCCGGGAGGAGGCGGCACGAGGAGGGGATTCGCGGAGGAGGCGGCACGTTGTGGAGCTGGGGAGGATACGGGGCGCCGTGGATCCAGGTAGTTGGCGTCGTGCCGTGGATCCGGGGAGAAGGCGACGCCGTAGACCACGGGTGAGTGAGTTCACTTACCTTTTTCTCCCACCCGACCCCGCCCAGCGCCGCCCCGGACCGCCCAGCAGCCGCCCGCCTTGTCCGCCCATGTCCGCCTTGGACCACTTTGGACCGGCTAGGCGGGCCGAGCGCCTAGACCACCGATTGGCACCAAGTCGCGGCGGAGAGGCCTCGCCCAGCGCCTAGGCGGCCTAGGTGCCCGCCTAGGGGATCACTGCTCTGAAAATGGATAAAATCTGTTTTTGCCCCCCCCCCCCCTGGAAATTAGCCTACTGTAGTTGTGAATTGGTGTGTAAGTTAGAGAAACTTCTTGATCACCTGATCTTCTGCATTATTATCTGCAGTATGCTGCTTATGTCGTGGCGCGGTGCACAATATGGAAAGTGATACTCCAGCGTCTAATACTTATTGCATTGTATTTATGTTGGAGAAAATTGAAGAATGCATCTAAGCAGCATAGTTTGTTATTTATACTTTAGGTTTTCAGTGGGCAAAGCAGCCCACATCAAAGCTCAGATAAATTCGGCTCCCATAGCCAAAACAGAACACACACTCAGAAAATCTCATGCTTTATATGGTGCTTTTTTAGTACCGCTTTTGCTTTGTTTTGTGATTGCTGATAATTACTAATGTTGGTAGCTCCTTCTATCTTCAAAAATTAAATGTTATGTTTTGTGTTTTGTGCAAGCCTTTTACTTTTCATTGTTCAGCAAATCCATCGGATAACCCTCGGAAATGGACTTAAAATCACATGCTTTATGTAATTATTATTCTTTACGAGTTCTGTATATTAACATGCACGATGATGTCACTGTAAGAATACCATGATTTATTTTATCATTTTTTATTTCATTGTAACAGTATTTTAAGGTTTATTAGTTATTACTATTAGTGATCATGCAACATGCCAGTATTTTTTTAATGTATACCATTGACTTGTAACTGTTTGTGCTGTTGTGAACATACCCAAATGCTAACATTATTGCATTTTGGACCTTTCCAGTTTCAAGGCATCGCACACTTATGAACATCTTTGACAAATCCCTCACGTCCACAAAGATGCATTTGTTGCTCCAAGTGCATCCCTTATTGGTGATGTTCAAGTTGGACAAGGATCTTCCATTTGGTATGGGTGCGTCTTAAGAGGTTTGTGCATTTTGATCTTTTTTCTAAATCATCTAATGGGTACTTTGAAATTGTGCCTATCTTCAGATTTGACTGTACCAAAATGTTTGATTTAAAACAAAAGCAATCATTTGTATCATGTTGTGTTTCTTGTCCAATGGTCTCAGCTTATTGATTTACTTTGTCAAGATATATTTCTAGATTTACTGATCAGAAACTATTGTTATTTTTACATAACTACATGACATTGTCTAAGCTTAATAAGCAACAGTTGACAAACGGAATAGCAGTTGGCATTGCATTGCTTGAGGTTTGCTTGTGAAGTAGCTGTTTTGGTTAAATTTACCATGCATATCCATGTTCAGTCTTGTACGTAATCTCAAGAGGGTGGGTTCAGTGTTGGACGTATGTTAGGAGTTGTGAGGGTGCACAAAATTCACAGATTTTTTTTTGTCAAAAATATCCCCAAAGCACAGTCGACTTTACTAAAAAAAAATAGTAGTATGAAAATTTGAAGGAATAAAGGCTACGGATATTTGTAACTAGATATTAGACCCCGCAGTCTTGAGTCCTGACTCCACCATTGGGTGGGTTGATGAGGCTGTCTTTCCATCGCATGGGTTTTTCTCCTTGCCTCCCCTCTATGCTGCGTTGTCTCCTGAGTGCTAGCTTGTTGGTTCTCTCACTAGTTCTAATTTGATAAACATCTAACCTTGTCTTCATTTCAATATTTTCCAACTATTTGCACCCTCAAAAGGAGAGAGAGGTGCTCTTCTGTGAGAGTAGAAAAGTGGCGGAAGGAAAGGACATTTCCTGTTCTGCATAATAGAGGAAATGAGAAGGGGGAAGGTGGACGGGATTTGAGTTGTCCATATAATCTTAATTTCTAGTGGCTTGGTCGTACCTACAAAGTAATATTTTTGAGTGACACTTACCTGAGATTGGCATTCACTGCAAGCCACCAATTCAGACGATTTTGACCATGAATTAGACATTTCCATGGAGTTGAAATCTATAAATGATGCATTTGCTATATTTTGAGTACTATTTACTAGTAATTCTTGCAAGTTTTTTTTTATAACCCTTTCTATCATGCTGTATTGTGACTACTTCAGTTGTTATTTTTGTTGTCAACAAGTTCTTTAACATACTTAATTTCAGGTGACGCAAACAACATTCAAATTGGATCTGGGACCAATATACAAGACAATTCTCTTGTGCATGTGGCAAAATCTAATCTAAGTGGGAAAGTCTTTCCAACCATCATTGGGGATAGTGTCACAGTAGGTAAATATGCTTTCTGGTTCATGCTCACACAACATGTGCTTCTTATCAATTGTTTTATTCTATATCCTCCACAATTTTTAATTGGTCATGATCTGTTTACATGAGAGTCTAGCACAGTAAAATATATATTACACTTGATGATGATCTAATAATCCTCAATTAATTAAATTATTTATCTGTAATATTCATTATTGATGATAATGTTTTTATACAACCTTCAAGGGTACCCCTGAGTATCAACAATAAGGGAGATTATAAACACCGAGTGGTCGTAACTCGTAAGCTATTTTATGACCACCCTATATGGTCGTAGCGGGGAAAAAAGCGCGATTATCGTGAATCGGATTTCGATGGGAAGCGGGTGAACGATGTCGGCCGGAAAATTTGAATTTTTGAATGCATAATGCACTTGCTAGGTTGGTTTAGGCCTATTTTGTGCTAGACTACGTATTGTGCGAGGTAAATATGCTTGAATTATTGTTTCTGGTCGGTTTGCACTTCATATGAACTAAATATGTTAGATTGCGTATTGTATGAGCCATATGTGCTAGATTACGTATTGTATGAGCTAAATATGCACTTCATTAAATACTTCTTAATTCAAAATTCGATCGGTTTTTCCGGTTTTTCTGACCGGATTTTCCGGTAACCGGTTTTCAAATTCCGCAATTCAAATTTCAGATTTTGAACTTTGTTCGTTTTTTTCGGGATTTCCGGTAGCAGACCGGGATTTGCACCGATATCGGGTTTTCAATCCCTGGTCGTAAGTCATCCTACTATCACTTCATGGTCATAAGTTCTACGGTCACCTATTGATCGTAAGCTCTACTACAATCACCTTATGGTCACCTTATGGTCGTAAGTTTTACTATGACCAGGTCATTCACGACCATTTTATAGTCGATAAGAACCACATGCATGTGGACCCAATCGACTAAGGACCCCATACATTGTGTCTAATTACACACAATAGCTAATATGTGCCGTTGTTCTTCGATATAACTGCACGTATTAATCTCTGTCTCTGGCATAACTGCAAGGCGAACGTGAGGTGTTGTCTCTCTGACAATAACTACCATCAACGTGCGTATTTCATTAGCCGTTGGGGCGTCTCTTGACATAGACAACTGCCACCCGCTCAGACGCTATATAAGAGGTAACGCTGGTGGATAGAGACAAGGACACAAGCAACAAAATAGACATGAGTCATTAGTCTTAGTCTTTGGTGACTTCTTTCTTGTTGTAAACACAATCAATACAAGAACACAGGATTAGAGTTGTTATTCTCTCAGGAGAATGTCCGAACCTGTCTAAATTCCCCGTGTCTCATCCCTGTGTAGTCTCGAGCAAGGAGACCCCCTTCTAGCATTCATTTCATAAGTTCGATATTAAAACATCGATAATACTATTTGGCATCAATTGATCTATACGGTTGAGTTCTGCAAATTTGGCACTCATGAAAAAAAAACATAGCGGTGTTCTGACAACATATATATTCTAAAACTCCATTTCGCAGGCCATAGTGCTGTATTACAAGGATGCACTGTTGAGGATGAAGCTTTTGTTGGTATGGGGGCAACCCTGTTAGATGGTGTCGTTGTGGAAAAGCATGGGATGGTTGCTGCTGGAGCCCTTGTAAGACAGAATACAAGGATCCCTTGCGGAGAGGTTGTGCATTACTCCTTCATTATCTTTTGAGTTTAGGTTCTTATTTAGGCCATCTCAGACACATTTGCTTATCTTATTTGACTTAACCAGCGATTCTTTGTTACAATAAATCATGTCTAAGACAGGATTAACATACGTTGAGAACAAAAAAAAAACAGTTAACTCTACTAGATTGTGCAAAGTACTTCATTATGCATTTTTAGGAGGCAATTACATTTTGCAGTGGCTTAGATGCTATATATTGTGCATGGGTGAAACAAGAATATGCTGCATAGCTCTTGTTTGAATATCTTATTTCTGTGATTGCTCTGTTGACTAGTTCTGTTGAATTCAGGTATGGGGAGGAAACCCTGCCAAATTTCTGAGGAAGCTCACTGATGAGGAGATTGCTTTTATCGCGGAATCGGCTGCCAACTATTCCAATTTAGCCAAGGCACATGCTGTTGAGAATGCTAAGCCTTTGGAAAAGATTGAGTTCGAGAAGGTGTTGCGCAAGAAGTTTGCTCACCAGGATGAGGAATACGATTCCATGGTTGGTGTCACTCGAGAGGTCCTCCGGAGCTGACACCCCCAATCCTGCCCAATAAGCCTTTGTTTCTGTTTTTTATTTCTCTTTGGTGCCTTCATCATCTTCTATTGGACAGTGCTGGACCGTTGAAGGGGACACTGTTCCATTTGTTTGGCGGTTTATGTTTACTTTCCTCCCCAATAATTTTGGGTCGAGCAATGTTCTAAAGCTGGCCATGTACTTCTTCAGTTTATGTATTGCGTATGTTCAATATGCGCTCCATGGAACAAACAGAACCATTAAACACACAAATCTAGCATCGTTTTGACAAGTAACATGCGTTGCAGTGAATGTAGTTCACTCTGGTTGAAACATCGTGATGCATTGCCGGCAGCACATGAATTGTGGGCTTGCCGTTCAGTGCATACCTGAGTCGTTTCCTGATAAAATTCAAGTATAAATTTGCTTGATGTATTGGTGCTGGATATCTGTTTCTTGTATTGCTGTTTCACTCCGATTATTTCACCCCTTTTCGTCCCAGTGTTATCTTGGGAGCAAAATCAGATTTACATGGGAAATAGGTAGGGCTGAAAAAATAGCTCGATTGCGAGTCGGCTCAAACTCGTGACTCGTGAGCTGGTTTAGCTCGTTCGCTGCGCACGAAACCCCCATCGCCCAGGCCCAGCACATAACCCCTAACCCTACACTCCTCCGTCAATTCCCCTCTCCATCCTGATCCCCAATCCCTCCTCCCCATCCATCCCGATCCCCTTTCCCCTCCCCGTCCGCCGCTGCTGTTCGTAGTGCTACTCTTCAAGACGCCGCTTGTCAGGACCCGAATGGATTGGTCTCGAATCAACTGATTGAAAGCAGTAATTTGGGGATTTTCGGCATATGTAATGGAATGAACATAAGCAGTACAGATGAAGTTCTAAAGAGTAAAGCAAAACAAGGAGAAGAACTAGGGTTTAGCCGAATGGTTTCCCACTTACGGCGGCATACTTGTGCTATCCTTTCAAAGACCTCGCCGGCAAAGCCCGCCCGAAACTTACGATTTGACATAGTAAATAGTAAGCGTGAATTCTAAACAATGAGCGATAAACAAGTGATCCTCTCCGCGTCGGATGCTATCGGATGACATCCGACCTTGGATCGTCTTAGAGACTCCACTTCAATGTACACCACCGGATCACACTAAACGAAAAGGTATCCTTTCATCTCAGCCATCCAAGATCTGAAGGTCTTCCTTGTGCTATAAACTCTGAATTCACAAATCCACTGATCTGACAATGCCCCTCCCTTAGAATCCTTGTCCTCAAGGAAGAAATTGTGGAAAAACTTTGGAGATCAAGCTAGCATCCTCCCAGGTAGTTGCTTCAGGAGGTAAATTTGCCCACAGAATCTTCCATTGAACCACTGGTTCGTTGTTTCTAGGCACTATTCTCCTTTCCAAAGCGGCCGGTTGCGTCAAGATATCGACCTTCAACATCCACGATGGCGACTCCTTCTTTGGGAACGGCCTTGACCCCTTTATGCTTCTTCAATTGGCTAACATGGAACACTGGATGGATTTGACATCCCTCAGATAGCAGTAGTTTGTAAGAAGCTTTTCCAATTTTCTCCAGAACCCGAAAGGGGCCATAGAATTTTGAATGTAGTTTCAACGTTTTGTGTAGTCCCAAAGCATTATGCCTATATGGTTGCATCTTAAGATAGACCATATCCCCAATCTCAAGTGTTCTTTCTGTTCTGTGTTTGTCAGCGAAGAACTTCATTCTAGAACTTGCAACTTCTAGATTAGCTTTTATAGCTTCAAAAGCAGCACTCCTCCTTTGAACCAACTCCCTAGTCTCCTCAGTTGCCGAATGAGGTAACATAGCTTCAGTAATCATTGGGGGCTTCATTCCATATAATGCTTCAAAAGGAGTCATCTTCAAAGATGTATGAAATGAGGTGTTATACCACCATTCAGCTTGTGACAGCCATGAATGCCATTTTCTTGGGCTAGCAAAGGTCATGCATCTCAAATAATTTTCTAGACATTGATTAACCCTCTCAGTTTGTCCATCAGTTTGGGGGTGGTAGGCACTTCTCAACCTTAATTTCACCCCAAAGGCCTTGAATAGTTCTTGCCACATATTATTTGTGAATATTCTGTCTCGATCAGATACAATCACAATAGGTAAACCATGGAGTTTGTAAATATGGTCAAGGAAGAGATCCACTACCTGCTGGACATTGTAAGGATGTCTCAGGGATATGAAATGAGCATATTTTGTAAACCTATCCACTACCACCATTATCACATCCTTCTCCTCGGATTTGGGCAAGCCTTCAATGAAGTCTAGAGTAATGTGGGTCCATGCCATGTCAGGTATAGGCAAAGGTTGCAACAACCCAGGATAGGGTATTTTCTCATACTTGTTCTTTTGACAAACATCACACTCCTTGACAAAAGAAGTAACTTCAGATTTCATACCTGGCCAATAGAACAAGCTCTTCATCCTTTGGTAGGTTGCTCTTTCACCTGAATGCCCCCTAGTGCAGAATTATGAAAATAGGTTAGTAATTGCTCTCTGATGTTGGTACTGGTGCCAATGTATATTATGTCCTTATATCTCAAAATCCCATTATGCAATGTGAATGGTGGTGCACTGTTCTGATCAATTCTCAATTTGCTCTCCAACTCCTTGCACTTGTCATCCCCTTGATAACTTTGTATTACTTCGGTTATCCACCGAGGAATGGCTATAGTGGTCACCATGGCTTCTTCCTTTGGAGGAACCCTGGACAATGCATCAGCCGCTTTGTTCTCCCTACCTCTCTTGTATTCCACCTTATAATCATACCCCATCAATTTGATCATCAACTTATGTTGTATCCCATCAATCAATCTCTGTTCAGATATGTACTTAAGACTCTGCTGGTCAGTTCTTATCACCAAACTTGAGCCCACCAAATAATGCTTCCATTTCTTTATTGCTTCCAAGATTGCTAGTGCCTCCTTATCATAGGTTGACATGGTAGCTGATTTTGGTCCAATAGTTTTGCTCATGAACGCAATGGGTCTCCCTTGCTGCATTAAAACAGCCCCCAAACCATATCCACTAGCATCTGTTTCTAAGGTAAATGGTTGTGAAAAATCAGGAAGAGCTAATACTGGAGCTTGTGTCAGGGCTTCTTTAATTTTGATAAATGCTTCTTGTTGTTCTTCTCCCCATTGAAAAGCATTATTTTTCAAGGAATCATACATTGGTCGGCATATTATCCCAAAGTTCTTAATGAACCTTCTGTAGTAACCGCCAATCCCAAAAACCCTCTAAGCTGAGTAATGCTATTAGGTTTAGGCCATTCCTTAACTGCCCTTACCTTCCCTGGGTCTGTGGCTACCCCTTTGTTGCTAATGATGTGCCCTAAGCACTCAACTTGTGATTGTCCAAAGTCACATTTGCTCTTCTTGGCATACAATTGATGTTGCCTTAAAACTTCCAATACTTGCTGCAAATGGTACTTATGATCCTCCAATGTGGAGATGTAAATGAGGATATCATCAAAGAATACCAAAACAAACTTTCTCAGAAATGCTGATAATATCTTGTTCATAAGAGCTTGGAAGGTTGCTGGGGCATTAGTTAACCCAAAAGGCATGACTAGGAACTCAAAGTGGCCTGAATGTGTACTAAATGCAGTCTTATAGATGTCTGCTGGTTGCATCCTTATCTGATGATAGCCTGATCTGAGATCCACCTTAGAGAAGTACCTTGCTCCATTCAACTCATCCAACAAATCTTCAATGATAGGAATTGGGTACTTGTTCTTGACAGTATTAGAGTTTAACTGCCTGTAATCGACGCACAACCTCCATGATCCATCCTTCTTCTTTACTAATATAGCTGGAGAAGAATATGGACTAACACTATTTCTAATTGTTTGATTTTCCAATAACTGTTCCACTAGTTCCTCCATAGCATCTTTCTTGTAATGAGGTAACCTATAAGGCCTCACATTCACCGGCTTAGCTTCTGGTACTAGAGGTATAGTATGATCTTGTTCTCTCACAGGAGGCAAGTTTGTAGGTTCATTGAATATGTCAGAATATGCATCTATCACTTGTTGTATTTCAGGGTGCATTTCTTTAGGCTCTCCTTCATTACTCAAACTAGTTTTGGAATATAACATAGCCCCAATCACCCCTTTTCCCATTAGTTTGTTCAACTGCAAGGCACCAATCACACAATTCCCCTTTGGATAAGTTTCATCTACAAATTGGACATTTCTAAGCCCATCTTTGCATATGCTGAACTCCCTGGTTTTTAAATTAAGATTCACCGGGCTGTGTCTATAAATCCAGTCACTTCCCAATATAATATCATACCCCTTTAGTTCAAGAATCCTGAAATCAGTAATGAAGTCTTCTCCTTGTATTTCATATTGACAAGCCAAGCATTGAGACTCACTGGACAGTGTGCTACCATTAGCTACTGCTACCTTGATCGGTTCATGATTACTGATCTTACACTTAGCTTTAAGAGCAGTGGATGGGGTAATGAATGTAGTGGTACTTCCACTATCTACCAAAGCTATAACATTGATCTTACCCAGCTTCACTCTCAATGTGAAGGTGCTAACTCCAGAACTAGTTCCAGAGATGGCATGCATTGAAACTTGGACCTCTGTGTTATCCTCATTTTGTTGTCCAGGGCTACTTGGTGGTGTAGTGAAAACAACCTCTGGATTTCCCTCATTGCTTTCTTCTTCATCCTCCACAGCAATTAGATGTATTTGTTTTTGAAATTTACACACTCTACTATGACCAGGAACCCAAGGTTCATTGCACTTGAAACACCTTCCCCCATTCCATTTGTTCCCACTACTTGCAGTGGTTTTCTCACTATTTTCCTTGCTGTTAGTTCCTGCCTTCCACCTATGTTGTGCACTGCCTTGATAACTCCCCCTTGAGTTTGTTCCTTGACTTCCAGTTTGCACCTTTTTTATAATACTGATTGTTCTCATAGTTTCTTGCATGAGCATAGGCTTCCACTAAAGAGTTCGGTTCAAGGGACTTCAAAGGAGTCTTGATGTAATTCTTCAATCCAGATATGAAGTAATCCAAGAAATACCTCTCTTTTAATGCATGGTTATTTCTTTTCACTAATATCATCATACTCTCAAACTTATCTATATAGGCTTCAACCGACTTCTTGATTCAACCCCCTAAAGGTTTCAATCACCTCATATCTCGTTTCTGCAGCAAACCGTTTCTTGATCATATCACAGAATTGTTGCCACAATAGAGGTCCGGTATCAATTTCATTACTACTAATCCACTGATCTGCTCTTCCTGTCAAATAAACTTTTACAATAGATACGTTTTGCTCATCTGAAATCTTTGCTAGCTCAAAATACTTCTCAGCCTTTCGTATCCATGCCTCTGGCTGCTCTCCATCGAACCTGGGGAATTCTAGTTTTGGACCTCTGCTGAACTGTTGTTGATATGGATTTGAGTTCCTTGCTGGCCACTGACCATTGCCATTATGCTGAATATCCGGAGCTCTTGGCCATGGATAACTCCACATTTGATCTCCCCTGGAATGTGTGGCATACCCTTGATGAATCGGTGGACTGTACTGAAATGGCAGGTTCGGTGGTACAAATGGAGGATTGGAGTATGTATATTGTGGTGCAAAAGTCCCACTTGCCATAGGATATACACTCACCCCCAAAGGTTCCAGTTATTGGTACTCCTTGACGGCAGTCATTGAACTCCTCTCCATGGTTATACTCATTTACATTCACTGCCGGAAACCCACTACTAACAGCCACTGGTGGAAATATAAAAGGAAGGTGAGATGTTTCTGGATGGGTGTTACCTGGGTCACAATTCAGAGCAAATGAGTGCCCACCGCCCGGCGTTGCTCTAGGATTTCTCAGTTGTAGTGGTGTTCTTGTTTGCTGTTTTCCCCCTCTCGGGCTATCATCTCCTCCAATCTCTGCCAAGTTGCTGGCCACTTCTCCAACTCCGTTCTTGTCCATCATAGCTCTCATCATGTCCATCATCATGTCCAACTTGGACGAGTTGGCTTGAATTTGTTCTTGGAACTGACCCATTTGCACTTGGACGTGAGTCGAATCAGATTCCATTTGTTGCTGCATCCGAGCCATTTCCTTCTTGATTTCTTCCACCTCACTAACCTCTTCTTCAGTAGATCTAGCTCCCTTAGGCATCTTTGCACAGATTCGGGTTCTCTCTGCGAGCTAGATTAGGGATTTTACCAAGAAATAAATTTCCCAACCTTTTCTACTCGCGAGTAGCTTCAGACGCGTATTCGCCGAAGATCGGTGGGCTCTGATACCAATAATGTCAGGACCCGATTGGATTGGTCCCAAATCAACTGATTGAAAGCAGTAATTTGGGGATTTTCGGCATATGTAATGGAATGAACATAAGCAGTACAGATGAAGTTCTAAAGAGTAAAGCAAAACAAGGAGAAGAACTAGGGTTTAGCCGAATGGTTTCCCCTTACACGACGGCGGCATACTTGTGCTATCCTTTCAGCACTGCCAGTAAAGCCCAACTGAAACTTACAGTTTGACATAGTAAATAGTAACGTGAATTCTGAACGATGAGCAGTAAACAAGCTGATCCTCTCCCAGCGTCGGATGCTATCCAAATGACATCCAGCCTTCGGATCATCTTAGAGACTCCTCTTCAATGTACACCACCGGATCACACTAAACGAAAAGGTATCCTTTCATCTCAGCCATCCAAGATCTGAAGGTCTTCCCTGTGCTATAAACTCTGAATTCACAAATCCACTAATCTGACACCGCTGCGGAAGCTCGCCGTGTTGGGCATCAACTGCCTCAAGCGCGGTCGCCGCGTTGGCGTCGTCCTCACCCTGCTCGCCTCCACTCTCTACCGCATGGCCGAGATTAGTGGCCGTGCCGAGGACCTCGAGTCCGACGGCAGGGGCGTCCTTTCGCCCACCGACCAGGTCCTCTTATCGCGCCACCTCCTCGAGGCGTCTCTCATGGGTAGGTCTTGGACTCTTGGTAACGCACCCCCCACATGATTGAAATTATATCTGTGTTTGCTGCATTCTTGTTTGTTCTGTTGGATTAAACAGCAGAAAGATTTGGTGATGTAGAAATCCATCTCGTACAGATCTTTGTTATGATCGCAACGTGCTTAAAATAACTGAACGCCAGACAGAAGATATGACTGTCTGATTGTGCATTGTAGGTTCATTGGATGCTTTGGATGACAAGATGATGCCTTCAAATGTTCACAAGAGGATCTTTTATTAGAACTCTTAATTAGAGATTAAGCATGTGCTGTTAGACATGAACCGTTGAATTATTTTGGTCATGTGGTTTGCAATCTGACTGTTATTTTGGACATGGATATTAAGTGTCAGCATAGATTGTTAATTGTTATATTGACATGGACTGTTAAATATGATTAGATGCCTCTGTTCTAGTGTTAAATATGATGAGTGGATGTGGATGCCTTTGTTAAGTGTTAAATTAGAGATTAAATACTAAATGCATTTCTTCTGATGTGGCTTTGAGTTCGTGAGACTTGTGGTTGTGGCTCTGAGTTCCTGAACAGAGCCACCGAGACAGAGGCGTGGCTGTGGCATCCTCTGCTGATGTTTCTGGGTTCTAGCTCGAGCCGAGCTGGTGAAGACTGCTTACTCCTGGTCCGCGAGCCGACTCGAGCCTTCCTTTGAGCCGAACCGTCCTCTTGGCTTGTGCTCGGAACGAGCTAAGCCGAGCCGACTGTTCAAACGAGCCTGATTGAGCCGGCTCGGCTCGGCTCGTTTTAGCCCTAGAAATAGGAGATGAGACCTGTTGCCAATTGACACATTACCACTAGCCATATGAAAACAGCATAAATAGTGGTAGTTACGAGAAACCTATGTACCCCTTTCAATCATAAAATGAAGTCTGTTTTAGAATACATGCAGTAAAATCGTATCAATTTTGACAAAATATATTATCTAAAATATATAGTTTAGATGTACGAAAATGATACGAGTAAATTTCTCACAAAAAAAACTTTCATAACATTACATTTTGAGAACTTTTTTTTTGAAAATTTGGTAACAAAATTCAGTTGTTAAAGCAGTACCTTGTTGATTTTGAAAAGTAAAAAAAGATCAGTAAGGGCCTGTTAGTATGGTTCCAACTCCTACTTCGTAGTTGGAGTAGGTGGAGCTGTACCAAACGAGGTTGCTTTACTAAATTTTTGGAGTTGGAGTAACTATGAGCGGAGCAGCCTATAGTGCAATTTTTAGGAGCGAGTGGAATCTTGCTCCAAGTGGGGAGTTATAGCCCAACAAATCAAAATACTCATAGAAGTTGAGAAAAATTACCCGCAATATGTCATTGGACTACACCCATTCGCACCCGGCACCCCCTTCCCAGATCCCCTCCCTTCGCACGCAGCTTTCTCGATCCCTAAACCTGGCCCACAGAAAACCCTAGAGAGGAGAGGCGGCGGTGGCCAAGGCGACGACTCTCTCCTCGGCGGTGATTTCATCCTCCTCGACCTCTTCTCCGTCCCCGGCGTCCTCTCCCAGCTCACTCGGCTCCTCCGGCGGCGATTTCTTCTTCCTCAATGGCTCTGACGTCCTCCGCTCCGTCTCCAACGAGAGCCCCCAGAGCCTCCTCCAGCTCTCCAAGCTCGCGCGCCTCCGATTGTGTCTCCTCCACCGCCTCCACCCACTTCGAGTCCATCGCATCCGGCGTCCTCCGCACCCTCTCCTCCTACCGAGACTAAAACCCCCAAACCCCATCGCTCGGGCCCTCTCCTCCCACTGAGACCAAAACCCCCAAACCCCATCGCTCCACAATCGCATCTTGGACCGCCTCCTCTCCCCCGCCAGTGCAGTGTAACAGCCCAATTTTCAAATTTTAGTAAAATTTAAAATTTATGTATCTTTGTGGAATTTTTCAAAATTTTTAAAAGCTTTTATAATTATTTTAAAGTCAAAACAAATTTATTTGCAAAATTAAAAGCCAACACAAAGTTGGAAATAATTTTATTAAGTCCAAAATAAGTATGGGAATTTTTGTGAATTTTTCCATAATTTTTGGAATTATTTTGCTATTTTCTAAAGCCTAAATGAATTATCAGAATTTAAACAAATAGAAAAGCAAAAGAAAAACCAAAAATAGCTTTGGGCCGAAACCCAACGGCCTCGGCCCAAAACCACCTCACGCGCACAGCCCACCGGCCCACGCCCCGCGCCCGCTCCCCCACCCACCGTCCGATTCAAATCGGACGGCTACCAAGCAGCCACGCATCTTCCTCTCTTCCTCTTCTCCGCGCCGTTGGATCATCATCCAACAGCCGCCTGCGCCCGTTTTCCCCCACGTCACCACGCAAGATCTCGGCCGCCGGATCATCATCCAACGGCCCAAGACCTTCGTCTCCGCACTCGTCTTCTCCACGCGAGATTTTCGCGCCGCCGCCATTGAAGCCCACGTCCGAGCTCCGCCAACGGTCTTCTCCAACCACCCCGCACTCCTCGCGTCATGCGCACGAAGCCGCGCCGGTCTCCGCCACCTCCTCCACGCCGTTTCCCCCTCTTTCCTCGTTCGTGCGCCACAACTTTCCGCAACCGCCGCAGCACGCCCCACGACGCCCGCCGCTCCCGGCCTCCCCTTGCCCTATAAAAGGGAGCCCCGTGAGCCCCTTCTCCTCCTCAGCTCGTTCCCCCATCTCACTCCTCCTCTCTCGCCCCAGCGCCGCCGAATTTCACCGTTGAAGCTCGCCGCCCGAAGGAGCTCTCGCCGCCGATTGCGCCGTCGCCGACGACACTTCTTCCTCGCCGACGCCACCATCGCCTTCGCCGCCTTCTCGCGAACCTCGTGCGCCCCTTCCCGTCGACCAGAAGGCTCCGGAGCCCCTCTTCCGCCAGCAGCCCCGACGTCGCCACCGCCTTCGTCCTCGCCGCCGGCCACCGCCTCACCCTTTCCCGTCGCTGTCGTGAGCATCATGATCGCCGTTCTCTCCTCTCTCTTCTGGTGCACTCGTGGGACACCGCCGCGACGCACAGCGCCGGCGACCATCGGTCCCCGCGCCGGCGCCGTCCTCGCCGACGTAGCACCGCCACATGGCAGCCACCGAGGTGCCACACATGCGCCATCAGCGGCAGCGACCGCGTGGCGCTGCGTCGGCGCCGCGGCGTGTCGCGTCGCGTGCCACCTCAGTGCACCAAGTCCCACCCGGCTCGGTAGACTTAGTCTACCGTGAGCCGAGCCACCGACACATGGGGCCCACTTGTCAGAATTTTGTAATTCTTTTAATCCCGAAAATCCTATCGCTGACGTCAGAACTGCGCAATAAATAGATTTTTCAGTAGAAAAATAATTCGGGAAATTCAATTAAATTTCAGATTTAGGTTTAAAACTTCAAAAATTCGTAACTTTTGCATCTGAACTCCAAATTGGGTGATTCAAGTTGCAAAATTTATATAAAATCATAATATAGCTAACTAAACCAAAATATTTCATTTTGGAGTTAATTTGAATCATGATTTTGAATTTATTTGAATTTGAATTTGAATTTATCGTATTTTCGCGTTTAGACTTCGACGACTCCGGAGAGTTCGACCAATCTGAAGACCTAGAATTCCAAGACATCAAGGAAGGCAAGTTACACCATTGACCATATTGCCCCCAGTATTTTAAGTTATTTTCAGCTTTTAAATTATTTAATGCATGCATATGTTTGTATAAATATTTTAATATCCTATTTTGTATATAGTTACTCCCATGTTTTATTGTATGGCCAATTTGAATATTGTACTTGACTACCTTGACACCATAGACAAAATATTATCAATACTAGACACATGCTTAGTTAGGTTGGTTTATACTTAAATAATTTGGGAGGGTTTCACCAAATTTCTTATAAATTTGATTCAAACTTGACATTGTGGTATTGTTTTACCACATGGATTTATAAAGAGAGTTTTATTCAAATAAAAGCAAAAATGGGTTTGGACTTGGCGAAATGGTCGGAATGGTGGGTGCAAGTTTATGCAGGATTGATCCAGTTAAGATTAAGGCCCATGTATAGTAGGAATGACGCCCAAGTCAATTGAGGACCGGTGTTTGAGCAGCAATGCTATGCCTTACCGTACCACCACACGTCTGTATGGGCGGATTTGGTGATTAATTTGTAACATTTTAGTGTATTTATGTCATGTGATTATGTGGGTGTCGGTTAGGCGTTTTATTCCCACTTGGCGCAGAGGGCTTGGGAGGGCGGTTAGTCAAAGGGTGAAACCTTAGCGGGCATGAGTACACTAGGACAGGACATTGTAAAGGCCTCATGGTAATTGCTCAGTCACACGCCTACGGAAGCGTGAATTGGCCGACATAACGAGTATGTCACCTCGTGTGGGTAAAGTTGTACCAACTCTGCATAGTAAAAACTATTCGAATAGCCGCGTCCGCGGTCATGGACATGCTAGCAAGGCCACTTAAAGTTAGAATTGTTTTTGGTTTTTAAATGCTTTATTAAATGTTGAGGATGGTTAATCCTTACGAAAAGTTGGGCGGGAAGCCAAGTGTTAGGAGGGGATCCTTCACTTAATCATTGGAGGTTATCCATATTACAATGTTGTTATTTTAAAATATGATTTTAGTCATAGTATAAAACTGCCTTAGAAATTACTATGAATATTTAAACTGAAAATGCTGTTTAGGCAAAACAACCCCTGCCATACTCACTTGTTACCTTATGCATGCATTTTAATTCAATATTGGGTGTAACTTGCGAGCACGGAAGTTGTGCTCACTCTTGCTGAATAAATCTTATTCAGGAGAAGACTTCTTCCCCGACGGTGAGGATCTGGACGAGTAGGCCTTTTGACCCAGACGATTGCCTGTGGCGCATCGTGTGGCTCACCTCTATTATTATGTTTCCGCTGTGTTTATCATTTGATATTGTTGTTCAGACTCATTTGTATTAAACAATTATTTACTTAATGTCATTTACGATTTCGTGATATGAATGTGATATCCATTTTGTGAGACTGTGTACACTGGAAATCTTGGACCGGTGTATGAACACAGAGAATTCGGGATCCTTCGCTCCCGGGTTCGACAAAAGTGGTATGAGAGCCATATCGACTCTAGGTCATGGCCACGGTTGAAATGGTAGAACCATTAGGGACTATTTTCAAAAATTTAAAATTATTTACCTGTCTTCCAGAGTCTTACTCTTCCTTTCTCTGTTAAAAGATTTCTAAACTCTTGTCTCTTCTAAAAATTGTAGATCGCCGAGAGACCGACCCGCATCTCCCACGGGATCTTCGCTGGAGAATGGGCTGATATACTGTGGAAGATGATGCAACATTTGAGCTTCAAGAAGAGGCCCACATACCAAGGATGCAAGTATATCGTGGGACAGCAGGAGCGCTGGAGAGTGGAGGTTATCCTCTACTCTAACTTGGCGCCGGATACGACATTCCACATCTTCGACGCCCTAATGCGTCGAGAGACTTTCACTAACGGCATCCAGGACGCAGCGAGAGAAGCCGTCCGCCGACTTCACTATACTTATGACGCCCACCTTCGGATCGCATTCGGTACTACCCCATGCACATCCCCACGGCCAGCGGTGCCTTCACTCGATCGAAAATGAGGATTTACCGGAGATCACCCATCAGGTGGAATTAGCCATGGCGATGGATTACGCCTATGGCAACACCCTGAACGAGCTGTATCTAGTTCAAGGGAGATTAGAAGCCGCAGAGGAGAAGCTGAGAGCAACCGAAGCAGAATTAGCTCTCTACAAGGCAGGCCAAGGCAGTACCTGCAACTCCCCTGACTACACCCCATCCACCCCATAGATATTTGCTTTTCCCTTTAGTTCGTTTGTTAGCTGCGAATTATGAGCTACTAACCTTCTGTGGTAGCCATAATCAAATGAATAAAATAAAGAACTACTTTGAAAATGGAAAATTTGATTCTTTGTTTTGTATTTGTGTGCTTTTTGGGCTAATATAAACTTGTTCCCTCTTAGAACTATCTTTTCTTCTCTTTCCTAAATCTTTGAAAACTTCAGCAGATGGTGAACACTCGACGGAAGTGGCGGCACCCAAGGCGAGTGGCAACGAGCGCCGACTACCAGAGTAGCTCGTCAGAGCCACCCCCACCGCCAGCGGCAGGACCGGACTAGCAACAGATGATGGCCAACCAGACCCACCTCATAGACTTGCTGGCCCAGTCGCTCAGCAACTCCCAGAACATCCAGGCCGCAGCAGCAGCTACCGCCGCAACTCAGGCACCAGCACACCCTCCTTAGCGGGTGACCATGTCGGAGTTCATACGCATGCATCCTCCAACCTTCTCCAGCAGCACCGAGCCGATGGATGCTGACGATTGGCTTCGCCCATCGGGAAGAAGCTAGACATCGCGTAATGCACCGACCGCGAGACGGTCCTGTTCGCCTCCCATCAACTCAACGGACCAGCTTCGGAGTGGTGGGACAACTTCTGCATTGCCCACCCCAATGCCCAGGCCATCTCATGGGACGAGTTCGTGAGAGCTTTCCGTCATGCCCACATCCCTGCCGGCATGATGACGTTGAAGAAGAAGGAGTTTCATGCGCTCCGCCAAGGCAGTCGCTCGGTGAGCGAGTATCTTCACCGGTTCAACTAGCTGGCTCGCTACGCTCCAGCTAACGTAGCCCAGGATGAGGACCAGCAGGAAAGGTTCATGGAGGGGCTGAATGATGACATTTCCGTCCAACTGATCTCCCAGAACTTCGCCAACTTCCAGCAGTTGGTGGACAAGGTGATCCGCCAGGAGGCCAAGCATCAGGAGATGGAGAACCACAAGCGGAGGATGGCCGCTCAGAGGTTTAATGAAGGAGGCCTTCCCAAGCCTCGATTCATTCAGCCGCAGCCACCGCAGCGTGGGAAGTTCCAGACTTCCACATCCCGAGTCCCAGTGCAAAACCAGCGCCCCAACACCTCCAACTTCCACAACACATCAATCGGAGGCAATTTCAGAAGAGCTCGCTCTCGGTGCAGAGTGACTGCTTCCACCGCAACGAAAGCGGTACTCGCCAATGAGATGCCCCAAGCGGCAGCAGCAGGCATCTTCCAAGTCGGCACCAGAGCCACAAACCGGCGCACCGCAAAGCCGTCAGGTCAATTTATCAAGGGACGTGTGAACCATGTCACAGCAGAAGAAGCCCAGGCAGCACCGGATGTCGTTCTTGGTACGTTTCTTATCAATTCAATACCAGCATCAGTTCTATTTGATTCCGGAGCTTCACATTCTTTCGTATCAAATAAGTTTGTGGATAAAAATGGTTTACCTATATCACCCTTGACCAATCCTATGATAATCCATTCCCCGGGCTCAGAAATGAGAACTAGTTCTCTATGCCCGAATCTCACTCTTGAAATATCCGGAGTATCCTTCCTAGCAGACTTGATAGTCTTGCATTCCCAAGGTTTGGATGTAATTCTTGGAATGGACTGGCTAGCCAAGAATCATGGACAAATAGACTGTGCCAATAGGTGTATCACTCTCACTAATGGAGAAGGAATTTCAGTCGAGTTCAAGCCCAAGACCTACACCAAAGGAAGTTCCATCCTCACCAGTATGAAGGAAGTGAAACTTGAAGACATACCTGTAGTCCAAGAATATTCCGATGTCTTTCTGATGATCTACGGCATGCCACGGATAGGGGCGTAATGTTCTTAATTGACTTAGTCGGGGCGGCTCCAATATCGGCGACCCTATAGAATGCCACCAATGAGTTAGCGAATTGAAGAAGCAGTTGAAGAATTGCGAAGCAAAGGGTACATCCGACCCACTCATCACCTTGGGGAGCACCGATCGTTTGTCAAGAAAAGGATAATAGCATGAGGATGTGTGTTGATTACGATCACTTAACGAGGTGGCGATCAAGAACAAGTATCCATTACCGGGATAGACGATCCATTCGATCGGTGAAAGGAGCAAGTGTCTTCTCGAAGATTGATTTGAGATCGGCTATCACTGGCGAAGATCGGACGGAAGATATTCGAAGACATCCTTTACTACGGATATGGGTGCATGCGAGTTCTGATGATGTCTTTCGGTTTAATGAACGCCCACAACACTTCATGAATATGATGAACAAAGTGTTCATGAAATTCTTGGATAAGTTCGTTGTTGTTTTCATCGATGACATTCTCATCTACTCGAAGGATGAAGAAGAACATGAGAAGCATCTCAGAATGATTCTAGACAAGCTCAGGGAGCACCAGCTTTATGCCAAATTCAGCAAAAGTGAATTTTGGCTAAGTCAAGTGGCATTCCTTGGACATATTGTGTCAGCAGGAGGAATTGCAGTAGATCCTGCCAAGGTTGAAGCGGTATCAGATTGGAAGCAACCCAGGACAGTCACCGAGGTGAGAAGTTTCCTTGGACTAGTGGGTTATTACCGCAGGTTCATTGAAAATTTCTCTAAAATTGCAAGACTCATGACCCAACTTCTGAAGAAGGAAAAGAAGTTTGAATGGACAGATGCCTATGAAGAAAGTTTCCAAGACCTGAAAAGAAGATTAGTTTCAGCACCTGTGCTAGTCTTACCTGATATCCGTAAGGATTTCGAGATTTTCTGCAACGCATCCCGACAAGGTCTCGGATGTGTGTTAATGCAGGAAGGCAAAGTAGTGGCTTATGCATCCAGGCAGGTGAGGCCACATGAAGGGAATTATCCGACACATGATCTTGAGTTAGCAGCGATTGTGCATGCTTTGAAGATCTGGTGGCATTATCTCATTGGTAATCGCTGTGAGATTTTCACGGACCGTAAGAGTCTGAAATACATCTTCACGCAGGCAGAATTAAACCTTCGGCAGAGAAGATGGCTGGAACTAATAAAAGATTATGATCTCGGAATTCACTACCATCCAGGCAAAGCAAATGTAGTTGCGGATGCCTTGAGCAAAAAGGCCTATTGTAATACCATGATGGTGCAGAAGGATCAGCCAGAACTACATGAAGAATTGAAACGTCTAAACCTGGAGATTGTCAGCCAAGGTTGTGTGAATGCTTTGGAAATACAACCAACTCTTCAAGGTCAGATTAGAAAAACAGCTAGAAGATGAAGACATCAAGGAGATCAAGAAGAATATGCGAAGAGGCAAGGCTCCAGGATTCGCTGAAGATGAACAAGGAACTGTATGGTTTGGGAACTGCATTTGTGTGCCTGACCAGCCGGAGTTAGAACAGTCTATTCTGAAGGAGGCTCATGAATCGCCTTACTCCATTCACCGGAAGCACCAAGATGTACCGGGATCGAAGGAAAAATCTTGGTGGAGTCGACATGAAGCGAGAGATTCTTGAGTTAAATGCGCCCGCTATGATGTGTGTCAGCGAGTTAAGGTAGGACATCAGAGACCAGCTGGATTGTTGCAGCCACTACCAATTCCAGAATGGAAGTGGGAAGAAATCGGCATGGACTTCATCACCGGACTCCCTAGGACCCAATCAGGATATGATTCTATCTGGGTGATAATTGATCGTTTGACTAAGGTAGCACACTTCATCCCCGTCAAAACTACATACAGAAGCAGTCAGTTGGTGGAATTATATGTAGCCACGATTGTTTGTCTGCACGGAGTACCCAAGAAGATCGTGGTGTCGCAGAGGTTCCCGGTTACATCAAGATTACGCGATGCGCATGAAGCCTTGGGCACCAAACTCAATTTGATCTGACCTATCATCCTCAGACGGATGGCGGATGAGACGCACCAATCAAGTTCTCAAAGATATGCTCCGAGCCTGTGCCCTGGATTTTGGACAAAGTTGGGACAAAAATTTATCGTATGCGGAATTCTCGTATAAAAATAGCTATCAAGCCAGTTTACAAATGGCTCCATTTGAAGCTTTGTATGGCAGAAAGTGCAGAACTCAACTCCTATGGGATGAAGTAGGAGAACATCAACTCTATGGACCTGAGTTAATCAAAGATGCTGAAAGTAAGGTAAAAGCCATAAGAGAACATCTGAGGGTGGCACAAACCTGACAAAAGAGTTATGCTGATAACCGTCAGAGGGATTTAAACTTTGAGGTAGGAGACTTTGTCTATCTCAGAATCACTCCACTTAGAGGAGTGAGAAGATTCCGGACAAAAGGAAAACTTGCACCTAGATTTGTGGGACCATACAAAATTCTAGCCAAAAGAGGTGAAGTAGCATATCAGCTTGAGCTGCCAGAAGTCTTGTCAGTAGTGCACAATGTCTTCCATGTGTCCCAGTTGAGGAAATGCCTGCAAGCGCCAGAAGACCATACCTTCCTAGAAAGCTTTGACCTTCAAGAAGATCTCACCTACGTGGAGCGACCAATTAAAATTCGGATGTCGCGAGCGTGTTACGAAGCGAATCATCAGATCATACAAGGTGCAGTGGAGCCATCACCCAGAGAGTGAAGCCACATGGGAGAAGGAAGAGGACCTCAGGACCAACTACCACGACCTGTTTGCTGACCAAACCTGAATCTCGGGGTCAAAATTCCCTTAAGGGGGGTAGGTTTGTAACAGCCCAATTTTCAAATTTCAGTAAAATTTAAAATTTATGTATCTTTGTGGAATTTTCTGAAATTTTTAAAAGCTTTTATAATTATTTTAAAGTCAAAACAAATTTATTTGCAAAATTAAAAACCAACACAAAGTTGAAAATAATTTTTATTAAGTCCAAAATAAGTATGGGAATTTTTGTGAATTTTTCCATAATTTTTGGAATTATTTTGCTATTTTCTAAAGCCTAAATGAATTATAAAAATTTAAACAAATAGAAAAGCAAAAGAAAAACCAAAAATAGCTTTGGGCCGAAAGCCAACGGCCTCGGCCCAAAACCACCTCACGCGCACAGCCCACCGCCCACGCCCCGCGCCCGCTTCTCCCTCCCCCCGTCCGATTCAAATCGAACGGCTACCAAGCAGCCACACATCTTCCTCTCTTCCTCTTCTCCGCGCCGTTGGATCATCATCCAACAGCCGCCTGCGCCCGTTTTCCCCCACGTCACCACGCAAGATCTCGGCCGCCGGATCATCATCAAACGCCCCACACTCGTCTTCTCCACGCGAGATTTTCGCGCTGCCGCCATTGAAGCCCACGTCCGAGCTCCGCCAACGGTCTTCTCCAACCACCCGCACTCCTCGCATCGTGCGCACGAAGCCGCGCCGGTCTCCGCCACCTCCTCCACGCCGTTTCCCCCTCTTTCCCCGTTCGTGCGCCACAACTTCCCGCAACCGCCGCCGCCCACGACGCCCCGCCGCTCCTGGCCTCCCCTTGCCCTATAAAACGGAGCCTCGTGAGCCCCTTCTCCTCCTCAGCTCGTTCCCCCATCTCACTCCTCCTCTCTCGCCCCAGTGTCGCCGAATTTCACCGTTGAAGCTCGCCGCCCGAAGGAGCTCTCGCCGCCGATTGCGCTGTCGCCGACGACGCTTCTTCCTCGCCGACGCCACCATCGCCTTCGCCGCATTCTCGCGAACCTGGTGCGCCCCTTCCCGTCGACCAGAAGGCTCCGGAGCCCCTCTTCCAACAGCAGCCTCGACGTCGCCACCGCCTTCGTCATCGCCGCCGGCCACCGCCTCACCCTTTCTCATTGCTGTGGTGAGCATCATGATCGCCGTTCTCTCCTCTCTCTTTTGGTGCACTCGTGGGACACCGCCGCGACGCAAAGCGCCGCCGACCATCGGTCCCCGCGCCGGCGCCGTCCTCGCCGACGTAGCACCGCCACATGGCAGCCACCGAGGTGCCACCTGTGCGCCACCGCGGCAAAGCAGCCCGCGTGGCGCCGCGTCAGCGCCACGCGTGTGCGTGCGTGCCACCTCAGGTGCACCAAGTCCCACCCGGCTCGGTAGACTTAGTCTACCTTGAGCCGAGCCACCGACACATGGGGCCCACTTGTCAGAATTTTGTAATTCTTTTAATCCCGAAAATCCTGTCGCTGACGTCAGCACTGTGCAATAAATAGATTTTTAGTAGAAAAATAATTCGGAAAATTCAATTAAATTTTAGATTTAGGTTTAAAACTTCAAAAATTCATAACTTTTGCATCTGAACTCCAAATTGGGTGATTCAAATTGCAAAATTTATATAAAATCATAATCTAGCTAACTAAACCAAAATATTTCATTTTGGAGTTAATTTGAATCATGATTTTGAATTTATTTGAATTTGAATTTGAATTTATCGTATTTTCGCGTTTAGACTTCGACGACTCCGGAGAGTTCGACCAATGTGAAGACCTAGAATTCCAAGACATCAACGAAGGCAAGTTACACCATTGACCATATTGCCCCCAGTATTTTAAGTTATTTTCAGCTTTTAAATTATTTAATGCATGCATATGTTTGTATAAATATTTTAATGTCCTGTTTTGTATATAGTTACTCCCATGTTTTATTGTATGGCCAATTTGAATCTTGTACTTGACTACCTTGACACCATAGACAAAATATTATCAATACTAGACACATGCTTAGTTAGGCTGGTTTATACTTAAATAATTTGGGAGGGTTTCACCAAATTTCTTATAAATTTGATTCAAACTTGACATTGTGGTATTGTTTTACCACATGGATTTATAAAGAGAGTTTTATTCAAATAAAAGCAAAAATGGGTTTGGACTTGGGCGAAATGGTCGGAATGGTGGGTGCAAGTTTATGCACGGGATTGATATGGTTAAGATTAAGGCCCATGTATAGTAGGAATGACGCCCAAGTCAATTGAGGACCGGTGTTTGAGCCGCTTAATGCTATGCCTTACCGTACCACCACACGTCCTGTATGGGCAGGATTTGGCTGATTAATTTGTAACATTTTAGTGTATTTATGTCATGTGATTATGTGGGTGTCGGTTAGACGTTTTATTCCCACTTGGCGCAAGAGGGGGCTTCCGGAGGACGGTTAGTCCAAAGGGGCGAAACCTTAGCGGGCATGAGTACACTAGGACAGGACATTGTAAAGGCCTCATGGTAATTGCTCAGTCACACGCCTACGGAAGCGTGAATTGGCCGACATAACGAGTATGTCACCTCGTGTGGGTAAAGTTGTACCAACTCTGCATAGTAAAAACTATTCGAATAAGCGCGTCATGATCATGGACATGCTAGCAAGGCCACTTAAAGTTAGAATTGTTTTTGGTTTTTAAATGCTTTATTAAATGTTGAGGATGGTTAATCCTTACGAAAAGTTGGGCGGGAAGCCAAGTGTTAGGAGGGGATCCTTCACTTAATCATTGGAGGTTATCCATATTACAATGTTGTTATTTTAAAATATGATTTTAGTCATAGTATAAAACTGCCTTAGAAATTACTATGAATATTTAAACTGAAAATGCTGTTTAGGCAAAACAACCCCTGCCATACTCACTTGTTACCTTATGCATGCATTTTAATTCAATATTGGGTGTAACTTGCGAGCACGGAAGTTGTGCTCACTCTTGCTGAATAAATCTTATTCAGGAGAAGACTTCTTCCCCGACGGTGAGGATCTGGACGAGTAGGCCTTTTGACCCAGACGATTGCCTGTGGCGCATCGTGTGGCTCACCTCTATTATTATGTTTCCGCTGTGTTTATCATTTGATATTGTTGTTCAGACTCATTTGTATTAAACAATTATTTACTTAATGTCATTTACGATTTCGTGATATGAATGTGATATCCATTTTGTGAGACTGTGTACACTGGAAATCTTGGACCGGTGTATGAACACAGAGAATTCGGGATCCTTCGCTCCCGGGTTCGACATGCAGCATGTGTTCGATGGAGCGAGGAAGAGCATTGTCATCGGCTGGGATGAGGTCGTCGTGGTGAAGTACTGAGCGCCAAGTCCATGGAAATCTTCACCGTCTGCCTAGCGTTGTGCTTGCACACTTCGATCAGAACGAGGTTCCTGCTGCCAACATAGATAGGCAGCTGAAAGCTAGCCTAGCTGGAATTCTAGGTGATCTCAATTGTCCTGATTGTAGCTGCAGAGTAAATTATGTAGATAGCAAATTGATCTTATACATCTAGTTATAAGCATGGTGTGTCAGTGTCGTCTCCACCTTCTTCTTGTGTGTTGGTGACAAGCATGAAGGGGTGCTGTGGAGAAGTAGAAAGTAGTGGGATTTGTAGTTGGTGGTTGGTTGTCTGCGATTTGATTGATTGATAGGAGGTATATATGCGGCTAAATCATGCTAACCAATTTGGCAATTTTAGTGTAAGGTTTGGATGATTCACTGTTGTTGTTTCCTAGTAGATGTCAGTAGTCCCAGCTGATTGGGATGATATTCAACTGTGTGCATAAATCATCTAGAGCAGCAGGAGCTACAAACTTGCCTTCTTATGCTTGACATTCTCTCTTTTTGGTATGATTTGTAACAAAAGGGAAGACAAAGTGATGAGAAGTTCTTTTTCTCTCTCTCTTTGGTACTATTAGTTACATAGGAAACATGAAGTGATCAGAACAATTTTCAATTCTTGGCTGTTCCTAATCTTTTGTTTGCGTCGGGTAGGGGTGAGCTGTGAATGTAGTGCCTCTTGAAGAAGTTGGATTCTTGATGCTGATTTGGTTTTCTTGGTGTGTGTGTTTGTTTGCGCCTATGCAGCATCGATCCCTTCGCCAAGGATTGGTGCGACATCAAGGCGCCCACGGTGTTCAGCGTCCTCAACATCAGCTAGACCCTCATCTCCAGGACCCAGGTACCAAGGTTCGTCTCCTGTGTGCCCAGCTTCTTGATCTGGGATCAATTTTATGCAATGTTGACCTCTTTCATGTTTTTTTGTCACACGAGTATGTTGTACCTTATCATATCTTTAGAGGCTGTTTTTGATAGAATTATGCTGTTGTACTAGGAGTCTGATGGATTATTTCTGTTTTCAACCCTTACTAGATTTCTCTTGGCTTGTTTGATTTGATTAAGAACTTATGCAGAATTAATTGTAACCAGTGATTGATGCTTGCTGAGTTGTATAAGTTCTTAGTCTTACCCTTTAGTATCATGACACATAAGATGTTTCATTTGGATAACATTGTCTAATAGTGTTACTAAATAAAATCCTTCAGGTAGCTTACACTAGCTTAAAAAAACAAATCATGTCATTGTACAATCCTTTTCTTGTCTGTTAAAAATTCTTCTTGATTTTATATGACTACTACTGTTGCTGATTATTCATAATACATGTCTTTAGATTACATCTGAGGGTCTCAAGCACATAGTTTTTGATGTTTCCTTGGTTGACCTTCAAGGCGATGGGGACCAAACTTACAAAAAGATTAGAGATATACAAAGAAAGAATGTTTTTGTAATAGTTGTAGAAGGTGAATTGGGCAAGCTACCCTTGATGTTTTTTCTTTTCATTTCGTTGTTGTCATTTGATGTAGTGGTTTTTGAAGGACACGGGTAGGCTATGCTAGCTGATAATTCAAAAAATTACCACGTAAACCAAGAAGCCAAGCAAGAAGATGATCACAGATCGTTACCACCAGACGCGCAGTACATCAGAAGATGAATTGGAGTAGCCTGATCCAATGTAGAGCGCGTCGATGAAGTGGTCCCAGTCGATCGTCCAGTGAAGTCGAACGTCCTCGGTACCGATCGTCACTTCCAGCAACCAATCGCGATCCTTGCGAAGTCGTGGATCGTCCTTAAGTGTAACAGCAACTACAGTAGCGCCTCTACGGTATACACATGTTCAGGGGAGGAACACCGTACGTCGGTGTGCTAGCACCAAGTCGTACGGAAAGGCTCTCTCGGCAAAATGGTGGCTAGGGTTTTCGGTGGAGCAACTCACGTGTCTCGCATGTTTCCCAATAGCCTCAAACATCTTCTTATATAGTGCCCATGACAGATCCTATCCGAACACGTTTTGTTCCAACCCATTAAGTGTGTGACCCTGTAGGTTCATGCGTAATCGGCTGTGACTCGAAAACCCTTTTCGACCACGAGTCGTTAGCGGTTCATAGCAGGACATAACGATTCCCGAATACACACAAATTATATCGGACGGACCTTAATGTAATATGATCTACGACTAGATCCTTATCACTAATGACCAGCTCGTATCTATATACGACTAGTTTATATTTAGTCCCGATTAGTTTGTAACTCCTTACGACTAGGTTTCGACTACTCTATGATTACGTTCGACCAGTCTAGAACTAGCTCGTATCCCCATACGACCAGTCCGCAACTGATCGAACTAAGAGACCTACTCGTGTATTCTCCCTTTGCCTCACGATATTTGGTTGAACTCTAGGTCAGATTTATGTCATCCATGTACTATTCAATACTTTCTCCATCGAGTGTCGGATAATCTTATGTGGTCGAACTCTTCGACCACCAGTGGCATATCCATACACTTTCTTTATCTGACCACTTCGAGGGGCTCAGAGATATCTCTCCTGTTATGTTAAGAGGGACAAATCTCATATTCGACCAGTTACATTCCTCCGCATGTTTCACAGCATACCTGAAAGCTACCTTTATAATTACCCAGTTACGGAGTAGCGTTTGGTAACCCTAATGTGTACTCTTACGCATGTAGAAAACCATGCTGATCTCAAGTCTAAGGATTATACATCATCATTGCTTGAGACCAACTAATGACACATAGAATCATAACAATCTCAGTAATGTCTCAAGGTGAGTCAATCCAACTCCATGTTCTTTAATATGTGTTCACATTATTGATTTGATATCTCTATATTCATGACCGGTGAAACATGGTCATCAATCAATACATGTGCTAGTCGATAGAATCACTGATGTTTCGACCAGTGATACATTTAGAACGATATCATCATAAGTTAAGAGTTTCACTAACAAGTCACATACTCGTTAATCTTTATAACTGATGATTCATTTAAGGAACAGAATAACACTTATTCAATAACTCATAAACATAGACGTGGTACAACCATCTCTATGTTGCCTTTAGGGCATATCACCAACAATTGTCGGACCTAGAATAGTGTCCTTGCCTTTCTTATGGACTATTGTTATGATACTCATTGATTTTTTTTAGAGAAGATACTTATTGAATTAAAACATTTGTTATGAACTTTGTATGTTGTATTTAATTTTTGTGAAGTAATTTTTTTTTAATGTGGGCGAAAAAGATGGCACAACATGGCAAAATAAAAATAAAAATAAAAGCACAACCTAACTGAAATCAACTTATTAAACTGTTATAAGTTAAGCAATACAAAAAAGATTACAAATCACAAAATAAGGGTAGTGCAGTTTGTTTTGTAATGATCATTTTCATTTCTAGAGCTGGAGTCAATTTTCTAACCAAACAGCTCCTCAGACCGCTCCAACTTCTCGTAGGAGTGGATCCAAGAGTGGAGCTGAAGTTAGAACTGCAAAAACTTATAACAGAGTCATACCAAACAGACCCTAATTGCATTGCTGGTCTACCCTTACACCAGAATTTCACTTGGCCTCACCCGTCAGCTTGCCTCGTCTTTGTTTAAAAAGAAAGATCCTAAACTTTTTTTTTAGAAAGAAATGAAAAGAAGGATGTATAAGCAGCCAACTTTTAGTCACTCCTGTCCAATAACATAAAGAACGGTGGTTATCACAATTCACAATATTCTCCCTGGCGGAAGAGCTCCAGGAACATATTTAGGTCTAGGCTCCACTTTGGCATCGCATTCTTCGCTCGCGCCCAAGTAAATTCAACGCGAATGAACCAACTGGCGGTGCTTGATTCGGATACACACCAAGTAATTACTTCACTTTACGTTTGCTTCGGCACTAAGGGTTGGATCGATCGAGGATGACATAGTGCGCTCGCACGCCGCGCATCACAAAAGACTTCCTCGACACAATACGCGCGCGATTAAGCCGATGGATTCGACGGATCGTGGTCGACTGGTCGGCCCCAACGCCACGGAACGATCCATCCATCTATCAAGTTTTTTTTTTGACTCTTGTGCATGCCCGGAAAGCTCCGTACCGTTGCTTTTCTTTTCTTTCCACCGACCAGCCGGCAAGAAATATATAGCCGCATCAGAGGAGAAACTAGAAGCAGCTCGATCCAATCACATCATTCCCCTTCTGAAGTCCGCTCTAACACCTTAATTAAGGGGGAAAAGGCCAGCTTTAATGTCATTTTGGAGTGTGCACAGCTAAACTTTTGTTAAAAAATTGATTACTAATTTGGTCCTAAGAAAAATAAAATTAGTAGATTTACGTTGTAAAAATACTTTAATAATAGTAAATGTGTGTGTGCTCGTCTTCTTTATAATAATAATAACAAACAACATATGTTGATATTCTATCTGTTTCACAATGTTTATCTATAGCATCGAGAGTCTCGTTTTCAAAATGTCTGTCCATTGAGAAAAATAAAGAGTGTAGTTATTGTGATGTTGTCACTATTTCTACCTCTACTTAAATGCTTTGAAGAGGTTAACTAGTTGTAATATATCATTTAATAGGGATATGGACGATCATTTCTCACTAATTTTTTTAATTTAGTGATTCTTTGGTCTATACATGCATGATGGGTATGGACAAATATAGCGAAATAGATTGGAGTAGTAATTTAATTATCAACATATTATGATTGAAATTAGTGGTTAAAGTTATGTTTGGGAGGCCGTGTTGATATCTCCGGAATGACATGCGTACGTATCTGTGAATGAACTAGGCAGCTAATTGGTTAGGTAAGGCACCACCGATCCACGCTTGTAACTTAATTTTATATACATAGTACAGGTGGAGTAAAGACGTGTGAAAGTTACAGCCACAATCTGAAACGTGAATAAATCAGAAAAATATTGCATACGTATACGCTCACTTTATGCTAGCTAGTGGAGTAGTGTTACTTACTCTTGTCCAATGGAGTAGCTTAGTAGTTAGTAGTGATCACTGTTACAAAAAGATTAATACTGAACGTTTCATTACAGACGGTTGATTAAAATCGTCCGTATTACATGCAATCACAGACGGTTTTGGTTTAGAGATCGTCTGTGTAACTAGATGCGCTAAAAATCGTCTATGAAGAGGTAATATCACAGACGGCTCTAAACTCAAACCGTCTGTGATAATTGTAGATTTCACAGACGGTTTTTAATTATAAACTTCTATGATAATATCGCTTCATCTCCCCGATGAGTTTCTTCGTCGCCGATGCGTCTCTTCGTCGCATCAATGCCGCTTTGGCTTCCCGATGCGTCTCTTCGTCTCACGCACCGAATTTATTTTTTGTTTTATAAAAATGATCATCTGCCATCGAAGATGATCATCATCGATCCCCACATATAATAACTCTAGTACTCTTCTAAAGCAGAATGACTCCCTTTTCTGTTTTCTTGTCACCGACATTGATGGCCTACCTGGTCATACTGTACGAGAACCTCGCCGATCGTACGTTGGAGGATGCGGTGGAAGGATACTGTTTCAACAGTGTCCTCACTCCTCTGTCCGAGGATTTGCCAGAGTAGGTGGCGGCCACCTTCTGTCGTCTTGACATCCTCCTTCGTCGCGTCTTCCGAGTGATCTCCCACTTCCAGCGAGTTTACCGCGTCATCGATGTGGTCCTCCACAACGACGTTGCACGTCTCGAGGAGGCTCACCGTCACCTGAACTGCTTAATCGAGGCGGTGGGTGACCGAGTCGACCATACCGAGACCTCTCAAGCAATAGAAGAGAGCCTATAGGCTCAATTCTTCTTGATTCAACAGTCCGAGGGTCTTTGGGAGACACTCGAACGAGCGCGTCAACGGGTGGACGCATTTCGTAGTGATGATCACGAACCGTCCGATGCCGACACCGCCACATACGGAGTTTTCAAGACAGAGATAGCAGCCTATCCGCCACTAGAAAAACTTTATTTATTTAGGTTTCTATCTTTTTTAATCTTTGTAAGAAGCGACTGACCACGCTGTTTGACCATATGTAAATTCTAAAATGAAAAAAATTCTAGTTTGGAGGTGATCGAATTACTATATATGTTGGACTATATATATCACAGACGGTTCAGTGGAACAAATATCCGTCTGTGATATGTATCATAGTTAAAGCAAATTTTTAGCAGTATTTAAATGACAAAATTGACATATAAACATATTATTTCTTCATATCATGTGTAAATGTATACATGACAATATATATGCTCAAAATATAGAACTTTGAACAACTTTATCAAAGACGATTCCATAATAGAACCGTCAGTGATATGGTCTCATATCACCGACGGTTCTATTATGGATCATCTGTGATATGAGACCATATCAAAGACGGTTCTATTATGGAACTGTCTGTGATAGGTATCACTGACGGTTCTATAATAGAACCGTCTGTGATATCTCTTTATAAGTAGGAACCTGCTAGGATTTGCTCCCTAACTCGTCACTCACCAGCGCCATTGCTCTCGCCCGTTTCCCTCCCCACCTCGGCGCCGCCGCCGCCCGAAGCCTCCTCCCCGACGGACACACCTTCTCCCCAACCCCGTCGTCGATGCCGCCCTTGTTCCCATCGCCGCCGGTGTCATCGTCCTCTCCCCAGCGCACACGACCTTATCGTTTCTCCCCCATCCGGCTGCGCAAGCGCGTCCTCTCTCTCCACCGACCTCAGCTTCGACTACCTCACCACCGACACCGGCGACGTCGAGGTAAGACAGATCTATCACCTATTGGTTTGGGTTATTGGTATTCATGTGAACCGAGCTACAATGTGGACACCCTTGGCCTTGCTGTCCTGCCCTCTGTAACAGATGGCTGGCTGGCTGGCTGGATGGATGGATCTGGAGGTGGGGAATGGGGTTGTGTTCGAGTGACTGCTGGTGCTGCTAGTTGTGGATAGATTCTACTAAGTTGCTTAATGTGTTAATCTGGCACAATCACTGATTTTTGTATGCTCTGTGTGATTTGTCTGTGCCTAGCACTGGGTGGTATTGCAAATTTGTATGCTTTGTTGAACTGCTCAATAATGTTAATAGTTTTATGCTGAAATTGAATTGATAATTAGTTCATATTTGAGCTCTAATGAATTGCTAACTACTATCACTTTGATCTTCAGTTTATCAGTCTGTACACATACAAATTTATACATTCTGATATACAATTGAACTGCTAACTGATGTCACAAATGCAATTGGATGTAATATTGTGTATAGATTGTGTGTCTTTTAAATGACATGAAGGATTCACATGTTATATGTCAATTATGCCTTTTAAAATTGCTATTCCATTCCAAAACAACACCAAATGAGTTAAAAATTACTACAACACCTCTTCACCCACCTGTCACTATTCATTTCACCTTTGTCTGTGTAATCATGTTCATGTTGGTCAAGTTCTCCTCACTTGCGTTTCAGGTACATCCTACCCTTCCATTCCTGATCTCTTCTCTATAAGTATCCAAGCAGTGGTTGCTTGTGCCTTTAAAACTGACTTTTATATATATATATATATATATATATATATATATATATATATATATATTGTATATATTGTTCGTAGATCCCTCGACCACTATCGGGGTCGTCCAAGCAGCACGAGGAGGATTGGACAGCAACCACACGCAACTTTAGCGAGCCCCTGCAAGTTCAAGAAGCATGGCGGCCAAGAGAGCGCGTGGACATCCAATTAGAGCTCAAAGATGAACTAATTATCAATTCAATTTCATATTACCTGGATGCCCACGCGCTCTTCTGGCAGCCATGCTTCTTGAACTGGCAGGGGCTCGATGAAGTTGCCTGTGGTTGCTGTCCAATCTTCCCCATGCTGCTTGGACGACCCCCAAAAGTGGCTGAGGGACTACTAACAATATATATATGTATATACATGAAGCCGGTTTTAAAGGCACAAGCAACCACTACTTGGACACTTATAGAGAAAAGTTATCACAGACGGTTTCAACTACAAATCATCTGTGATACATCATATATCACAGACGGTTTCACCTACAAACCGTCTGTGATACATAAGCTATCACAGATGGTTTAAGATACAAACCGTCTGTGAAAGTCAACTATCACAGACGGTTCTAAGTTAATAACTGTCTGTGATAGTCTGCATCACAGATGGTTCAAAAACTGTCTGTGATCACCTTATATCATTACTGACCCACAAACTCAGACGGCTCACAAAATCGTCTGTGATGACATTTTTGAACTGTCTGTGAAGACCTTTTCTGTACTAGTGGATCAATTATGCATTCCTATCATACTTACCAATTCCATTCCGATACCAACTGGAATAGATGGAACATGCCATTTTGGCACTTAAACTTGCACACCGTAGTCTTAATCCTGTACCAGCCTCAATACGGGTCATTCCGCTCCATTCCGACCATTCCAGTCATTCTGGTACTAGGCAAAATTGAAGTAACTACTCTTTTAAATTAGCTCGGAAGGCCTAGTTAAGTACTACTCTTTCGGTAAGTAAAATTATGCTAGACTATGGTAAAATGTATGAAGTTATGAACTCATGTTGTATTATTTAACTACATACAACCTTTGTATTTATGAAGTCATTGAACTATGTGCCATTTTTATTATATGATTATGTATTTGAAGTAGGATTCCAAGTGAAATTATGTGTGCATATATATATAAATTCTAAATGGCATGTCGAAATAAACCGATACCGATGTATTCCATACCAGAAACATACCAGAATGACCGAATAGAATTGACGACTATGCATCATATTATTATATCAAAATCCGGAACACCAGAATGGACCAGTAACTGTTGGATCGAAACGGCGACTAGAGGGGGGGTGAATAGGAGCACGATCTTTTTTTTTTCACCTTGATTGAATTCAATACCAAATTCACTCCAAAAGCTATGAAAGCTATGAAGATCAATATACAAGCATAGTGGAAGACTTGTATTGAATACAATCAAGACTTGTATATAATCATTCTCTTTTTCAAGATTAAGATATGATTCACAGGTTTTAGCCTTAATGGCTCTAGCATGCTTCTCCTTATGAATAGCAACTTCAAGCTTAAGAGCTTCACATGAAGCACATGGAGCTGAATTAATTTTGTCCTTAAGCTTGGCATACTTAGCTCTAACTGCTTCTAATATATCTTTTACTTCATGTTCACGTTCTAAGCAGAAAGAGCAAGTGTTAGACTTAGCCTTATCAGAAGCGACCAACTTGCTGGATTCTAAGCATTGCTCACATGGAGTAGATTTAAACTCAATCAACTCAGTCTTAGCATTTTCTAGTTGGTGCATAGCAACATTGTATGATCGAGTAGGCCGACTAGAGGGGGGGTGAATAGGCGGTTTTAAAACTTCTTTAGGCTAATACATTTTCTTATGCGGAAGCTAATATCAAATTAGTTTTGCCCAAATAAAACCTAAATCAATTAGGCTCTTCTAGGTGCACCAACAATACAAGTCAATTGAAGAATATTGCAAATTAAGCAAAGACTTGTAAACTATTCAATTTTAGTAGTAAGAATAGCACAAAGCAAGGCAAGAATTCATACACAATGAATAAGCAATTTAATACAAGAAATATGAATTGCACAATGTAGAGCAATAGAATGCAAACCAAAAGAGACACGACGATCTTTTACCGTGGTGATCGGAGACTTGCCGGTCTCCCCTAATCCACGTTGAGGGAAACCGAAACCAATTGGGCCGGCTCCACAAATTAAGCCTTTCTCCGAGGTAACCAATACCTCCATCCACTAAGGTTGCTCTTTCCTCCACTCCGGAGATGGCGAGCACCACACCACTCACAAACTGCTAGGGTCTTCTTACAGGCTTCACTTGAGAAGATCACCGAAACACGATGCCACCACGCCGTCTAGGTGTCGGCAAACACCAAGAGTAACAAGTCTACAACTTCCACTTAAACCAATCAAGTGTCTAAGCTCAAGTAGATACACAATCCACCACCTAAGGCAACACATGCACTTAGGGTTTGCTCTCTAGCCACACTAAGTGCAACATATGCACAAATGCTAGAGAAGGCTTGCTCTTAGCTCTGGAGAATGTATAATGACACCTGCTCCTTTCTCGCACATCCCCTATACGGCCAAGGTGGGTATATATAGTCTATACACACAGGCTAGCCGTTGGAAGTAAGGAATCAGCACAGTAATGGCTATAAAACTAGCCGTTGAAAAAAGGTACGGTACTACCGCCAACTAACACGCGGTAGTTCCGATAAACGGTAGTTCCGTACAACATATTGCGGTACTACCGCAAAACTGAGAGAGCAACACATGCTCGAAATCGTGGCTAAGGATAAAAAACCATACGTTCTGGAATTTACGTACCGCCACCATATTAACGGTAGATCCGCGTGTTGGTCATACCACACACAAAGTGCCGGTACTACCGTGCCACCTCGAGCAAACCAAGTTCAAAATGCAATGCTACTGGAAATTCCATACCGCACAGAGATCGGTACAACCGAGGTGTGGTACTACCGCGCACACAGTGCTGGTACTACCGTGCATCCACGAGAGCAACAAATGCTTCTCTGGAAAACACGTGCCACCACAAAGGCAGATAGTTCTGCCACGGAACAGCAGTACTACCGCACAAGCGGTAGTTCCGCCCAAACGACGTCGGTATTACCGATGTTTCTGAAAAACAGCACAAACTGGCTTTCAAGGAACAACTCAATTTCAAAATATATTTGCAAATTGATGCCAGATGCACACAGGGCATGAAGGCAAGATTCTCAACAAGTTGCAAAACACATTTGCCAACTTTTATAATCAAAGCCACAACTAAAAGGTACATGGACTTAAGACATTTGCAAAACACATTTACAAACTAAAGTCCCATGCTTACAAGGAACAAACATGAGCCTCACTTATTTGCAAAACACATTTGCAAACAAATATCATCATGTCATAAGGATAAGGTGCATGGACTTAAACCTTTTGCAAAATATATTTACAAACTAAAGTCACATGCTACAGGGATTAACCATAAGCCTCGATCATTTGCAAAACACATTCGCAAATATAGGCAACATGTTGAGATGAGCTAGAGCAAACACAATGAGCTATCAACACATGACAAACTCAAGCTACTGGTCAAGACCCCTTTTAATAGTACGGCAATCTATACTAGCAATCCAGTTTCCAACCAAACACCAAGACTGGTAAAAGACTAGGAACATATCCTTAGCCCTAGCTAGTCATACATTTGCCTTGCACACACTTGAAGCTTGATGACACACATCCTTGCTTCAAGTCCGGGTTCTTGACTTGACAATCATCAACCCATGATGGTTTCATTTGCTTCGAGATCTTAACTTGATACTCATCAACCTATGGTGACATCCTTCATCTCGAATCTTGATATGCATCAACTTATAATGCAATCTTCAACTTGCTTTTCACTTCAATATCATCAACACATGACGATATTCTTTTTCTTTGAGATCTTGTTTAGAACATCATCAACACATGATGATTTCTCTTTATCTTGAGTCTTGACTTGATGACTATCAACACATGATATCATCCAAAGTCTTCAACCACATGGAACTCAACCTACACATCCAACTCAAGGAAATAGTTAGTTCCATAATATGATTATCATTAATTACCATAACATACCATTAGCTCATAATGGTTGGGATAAGATATCACAATCTTTTCCTCTTTGATAATTGATGATAATCACTTCAATTGTAAGTAATTGAATATAAATTGGTATGAGTATATAAGAACTACACAAGTTATATATATACTCAACATGAGTGTATACGAACTACACAAGTCTCATATGCTCTCATATACTCATATGAATGTATTAACTACACAAGTTAAATATATTCAAGGACATGTTTCAAAGTAAAGATTCTTAATATGTGTGGAAAGAGAATATAGATTAATACTAATGAAACTACAAAACATAGTTTGAGCTCCCTCTAGATGTGTGCATATACGAATATGTAGTGAAAACATATACACATATCTAAGTTAGATCCTTGGTGGAGTTCAACCTATATTTTAGCTCCGAGGAAAACAATAAGATGAAGTAGAATGCATACCTCTAGTATTTTCATCTTTATATCCAAACGAGACTAAGCAATAGATGATCAATAGAATTGTTAGTCCCACAAAATAGATTTATCATTAATGAATACATACTTGTTTGGATTTTTTGCTTTTATATCCAAGCTGAGACTAAACATGATATAACAATAAGAGTGTTAGTCTCACAAGTGTATTTGTCATTAATCACCAAAATACTCCATTAACACATAATGGTGAGTCTAGATCCTTCAAACATCATGAGCATTTTGTAACTTAGCAAGTTTAGAATGTAAAACATGGCAAGATGAATATTCATCAACATCAAGATTCTTAGCATTCACAAGTTCTAACGTCAGATTATCAACTTGTGATTCTAAATCCTTATTCCTAGCCATGGTGAACTCTAACGCCTTATCTTGGCTAAGCAGTTGCTCATAGATTGTATCGCATCTAGCAGAGAGAACTTCATAGGATGGAGGTACCTCATCGATGTCATCGACGTCGACGGAGTCGGCCATTAAGCACATGCTGGTGAAGTCTTTTGCCTTCCCTTTCTTCTTCTCTTGAGAAGGCTCCTCCTCCTTGTCCTCCTCACTCCCGGAGTCCACATCACTCATGGATTGCTCTTCAAAAGAGGCAAGAACCCGGTGAGCAGCCTTCCTAAGCTTGGCAGCACCAAACTTGGGCTTGTTCCCTTGAGGCTTCCTCCAAGCTGCCTTCTCCTCCTTGTGGTTGCTCTTACCTTTCAGCTTGGGACAGTTCGTTCGGATATGATAGAGCTCTCCATACTCATACCATGTCACAGGGCCACCTCTCTTCTTGTTTCTTACATTCTTATAGGCCCATGTGAATTTTTTGGCTAGGAGGGCTAACTTAGGCTCAAGAATAGTCTCAAGTTCCTCTTCATGGATTGCAGATAAGTAGGCAAGTGAAAATCCAAATGAAGATTCAGAAGAGCCATTAGAAGTTTTCTTAAAAGGGTCAGCCACTAAAGCTATGTTTTCCTTCTTAGGATGATTAACCCTCTTGATCTCATGAGTCTTGAGCTTGCTATAGAGCACCTCGTTGAAGCGAGTGAATACGTCATCGATGCTCTCTCTAGGACGCATCTCGAACTTGTTGTATTCTCGCTTGAAAACTGTTTGGCGTACTTGCTTGATTTGAGACGAACCCTCATGGTAGATTTCAAGGGTGTGCCAAATCTCGTGCACGGTCTCAAGATGACAGATTCTGTCATACTCCTGTCTACCAAGCCCGGTATATAGGAGGTTCTTTGCCTTATGGTCATTAGCCAAGAGGGCTGCTGAAGCCTGTGTAGCAACCTCAGGCAAAACGAGCGGGGCTCGAACAACCTCCCATATGGCTAGACCTTCGCTCTGAAGGTAGACACACATGCGATTCTTCCAATAGGCATTGTCGAGCCCATTGAAGACATACGGCTTAGTGGAGTACTTCTCCATCGCTAAGTTCAGTGACCGGTTAAGATCAAGAGTGAACTAACTGGGCTCTGATACCACTTGTTGGACCGAAACGACGACTAGAGGAGGGGTGAATTGGAGCACATATCTTTTTCATCTTGATTGAATTCAATACTAAATTCACTCCAATAGCTATGAAAGCTATGAAGATCAATATACGAGCACAGTGGAAGACTTGTATTGAATCCAATCAAAACCCCGAAGCAAAAAGAACAAAAACAGATAAACTAAAATCCAAATTAGTTGGGCGGTCTGACCTCTATCTAGTTGGCGGTCTGACCTCCAACTAGAAATCGGTTTGACATTCAGGCTAATGAATAGTAAAATCAACCCGAACTCAAAATCACAAAAAGGGTCTAACTTTTGATTCGTTACTCCAAACCTTACTAAACTTGAGACATACATTCTCTAGGATGTCAGGAACCTATTCCAATCAAGCATCATGAAGATCCATGCCAAAGTTTCGACCTTTTTCCGTTTGAGTGAAGGTTGCTCAAAAAACGAGTCAAAACCAAAATATGGAATTTTGGACTCTATTGGCCCCATAGCGCTCCATAATTCCAAAAGTAGCCCCGTTAGCGCTAGAATTCCATTTTTGGCCTCCTCCTAGTACGTGCTGCCCTTGCCGCGGGACTGTCCACGTGCGGCTGGTATGTTGAAGTCGTCCATGTCCTGCGATTCTATGATGCAAGTGCATCATATAGTGAAAATCGTAAGAATGATGTAAATTCTTCATAACTCACGTCGTGGATACGGATTACGCCCGGGCGTCCGGATACGCTGTGGCGGCCGGGCTGAGCCGCATGAGCCTTTCCCTTGCCCTTGTCGCAGGACTGTCCACGTCGGGCTGGTATGTCGAAGTCGTCCATGTCCTGCGATTGTATGATGTAAGTACACCGTTTAGCCATATACTCTCTGTAGCATCTAAGCAGTGCGGACAAGCTTTGGCTCCTTTTGTACTGAAGCCCGACAGGTTACCCAGGGTAGGAAAATCATTGATGGTGCAGAACAACATGGCGTGTAAAGTGAAGTTCTCTCGTTTGTACGCATCCCATACACATGCCCCTTCGTTCCACGATGTCACAAGATATTCCGGCAATGGTGCTAGGTACACATCAATATCATTCCTGGTTGTTTCGCCCTTGGATAAGTAGTGACATCAAAATGTACTTCCGCTTCATACACGACCAAGGAGGAAGGTTGTACATGCATAGATTCACGAGCAGTGCTATGTCATTGCTCATGTTACGAAAGGATTCATTCCATCATACTCAACCCTAACCTTATGTTCCTTGGTTGCGACCGAACTCTTGAACCTCCGATCGAAGTTTCTCCACCGAGCGAGAATCAGCAGGGTGTCTTAGCTTTCCATCTTTCTTACGGTCCTCACGAGTGCCAACGCACCAATCTTGCCTCTTTTGAGTTCGCAAATAAGCGCTTCAAGCGTGGGATCACGTGAGATACCACAACATCTTAGCAGAGGTCCTTGCTTCAACCTAGAAGTATTCGGCGCTTGTATCGGGATGCTTTGCACACGGACATACATGCATGTGCGCATACTCTTTACGATAGAGGATACAATCGTTCGGACATGCATGTATTCTTTCTACTTCCATTCCCAATGGACAAAGAACCTTCTTTGCTTGGTAGGTGGTGTTGGGCAACACGTTTCCCTCCGGAAGAATGTCCGCTAGGAGACCTAACAACGCCGTGAAACTCTTATCAGACCAACCATTGCTTGCTTTTAATTTAAGCAGTTCAATCACGGTTGACAACCTTGTATATTCCGGCTTGCAGCCAGGGAACAAAGGTCTCACCGAGTCCTCCATTAAGCGCTCGAATTTACAAAACTCTCTCTCACTGTAGTTCTCTTCTGCATCGCGTAGCATCTGATCCAGATTGTTATCGTGTGACCTATCCTCATCAAAAGCACAGTCTACATCCGGCATATCGTTGACATCCAGGCATATCGTTGACTTCCTCGGCGATGTCGTTATTACTAACTTCATGTCGCTCTTCACCGTGACTGGTCCAACATGTATACCCTTTTTTGAAACCCCTTCGAATCAAGTGTGCTTCTATCTGCGCCGAGTTGGTAAACATCTTGATTATCGCAATCAATGCATGGACGAGTACATATATTTTATCCCTTTTTCAACATATCACCGCTCGCGGCTCTTCTAAAAGCAACCACGCCATTAATGTACTCTTGACTCACACGGTTCACACCATACATCCAGTTTCGCTCCATCTACGCTACACATGTAACAAAATATATAGTGTCAAATTAGATTAATAAAATCTCTCTCAACCGCTCTCTCTCTCCATTTCCTTCCCCTCACGAAACTTTAATATTATTCCAACTACCAAATGAAAAATATTATTCTATTCCCTTACATCGGATACAAAAGTTTACTCCACTTCGACTCTTATACACGCGATGCTTAGCATATTCTACCATATCTCGATTGGGTTATAAAGAATGTTACCCTCGTAGCTCACGGCGAAAATACCAAATCGATCTATTCGATTCTTTGTCTCCCTCCCTTTCTCCTCTCCTTCTCCCTCCCTTTCTCCTCTCTTTCTCTTCTCCTTCCCTTTCTCCTCTCCTTCTCCCTCCCTTTCTCCTCTCCTTCTCCTCCCCTCTCTCTCTGGCGCGCAGTGGGTTTTTATCGGGTGGCGGCTCAAATGGGAATAGGCGGGGTACTCAAGGTATTTATAGCGCGAGGATATCTGACGGTTCCAAATATGAACTTTCGTGATAGGCATATATCACGCACGGTTTATAAATAAAACCGTCGTGATATATCCTGACAGTGCTTTTATGAACCGTCTGCGTGATACGAGATTATCACGCACGGTTTATATACAAAAGCAAATGCGTGACATATCCTGACGGCTCTATTAATAAACAAATTCGTGATATGGGGATTATCACGACGGTTCATAAATAGAGCATGCGTGATATTTCCGCACGGTTCTTTATATAAACCGTGCGTGATAATCATATATCACGAGCGGTTACTAGTAAGAACCGTCGTGATAGACCGCAAAGCAAATGCGCTGCGCCAACAGACCCAACACAGACGGATTCAAATTAACGTGCAGTGATGGGAAGTGTCTTCTATAGCCTGTTTTGTAGTAGTGAGAGGAGTGCAGAACCCCATTGAACCGGTGAAGCGGTGAGAGCGATTCTTGGCCCATTCGATCAATGAGACCAAAGCGAGTCGATTGATTCGCGAGCACTTATGTGTGGCCTAGTCCAGGCAAAAGAGCTATGCAGATCGCCGTCGTCGTGAGTTGAGCTTTCAGCCTAATGACTTTGTTTATCTCAAAGTCTTACCTTTAAAGGGCCATCAGCGTTTTGGCATCAAGAGCAAGTTGGCTCCTCGTTATGTTGGGCCCTATCGCATCATCGAGAGAGTGGGAGCGGTGGCATACAGATTGGAGTTGCCAGCTACACTTGAGGGGGTGCATGATGTGTTCCATGTATCACACCTAAAGAAGTGTCTCTGTGTTAAAGCTGAAGAAACTCCGTTGGAAAACCTCGATGTACAAGAGAATTTGACCTACCGTGAGCATCCTGTTCGTATTCTCGAACAATCTGAATGGAGAACAAGGAACCGTGTCATAAAGTTCCTTAAGGTTCAATGGTCGAATCATTCCGAGGATGAGACAACTTGGGAGCGGGAAGATCGCCTTCGTGCCGACTACCCGTCTTTCTTCTCCGAGTGAACGGAATCTCGGGACGAGATTCTTGTAAGGGGGGGGGGAGATTTGTAACATCCCAAGTTTAGACTTGTGTTTCAAATGGGAGAAAATGTGTAGAAATTCAAACCTTTTCTTACATCTTGTATTTCCTGTATGGTCTGGAAAACTCTTGTAAAAGAATTATGAAAATACAAAGTCACAAGTCTTTTTGATCCAAAATTTGATCTTCCAAAAACAATATTGTCAAACCTTTTGATCATCTCCTGGAAATATTTTTCCTAAGTTCTAGGGATGGTATGTGACCCCTCTGAAAAATTTCACAATGTTTAGAAATTGTTTGAATGCTTTTGGAGGGCAGTCAAACCTGTTTGACTTTCAGTCAAAATCCTAAACCAGAACCTTGAAGAATTTTTGGAGAAAAATTCACTACATAAAAACCTCTAAAATTTTTACACAAGGTTAATATCTAAGTTAGCAAGCTCTTGTAAAAATTTCAGAATTTTTGGAGTTGTTTTGCTATCTCAAATAAATCCCCAAAGTCCAGCTCAGTTTAAAACCATAAGTCAAACCGGTTGGGTTCGAGTCAGACTCGGTCTCGAGCCACTTGACTTGGCCCAACCAACTAACTGCACCGGGTTCACTTTAAAACGCACATTCAATCTCAGCCTTTGGATCTAAATCGCACGGCCTCCGTTCGCGTGGACGTTCGGACCTCGCGATCACGCCAACTCATTTGGGCCAATAGATCTAGATCTAACCGTCCAGATGATTTGGGTTGTTCGGGTCACCCGGTTGTCACATTCAATCGTGACCGTCCATTAGATCCAACGCCCACGATCTCCTCTTTCGTTTTAAACCTCGGGGCGTCGGGGCGATCCTAGCCGTCCGTTGCTAATCCAACCGCCCACAACAGCCCTAGCTTTTCTCTGGTAATCTTCTTCCTCGCGCCGTGCACAGCACAGGGAGAGGCATGGCCTTGTCCTTTGATGCTCTCTCGTCAACGCCTACTTGTCGGGGCATTTAGTGCGTGCAGTTGCTTTCGGCCACGATCATGCCCTACCCTGCACTCCATCATTTCTCTTTTTCGATCCATGGTTGTGCCATGAGCTAGGCTCACTCGTGGAACTCGTTTTTGCCCAAACCCTAATCCTCTAGCTTTATGAGCTCCCCAAAACCCCTCCTGGTACTCCTTTACACCACCCATTGGCTCTTCTTTGTTTGTGGAGCTCAAAACACCAAAAACACCAAAACCACCATTAATGGCCGTGAAGCTCTGTTGATGGATTTGGTGCTCCAGTGGTTCATCTTCAATTCTTCTTGTTCCCTTTTGAACTCTTTAACCTTCTATGCATTTCCCCTAACTTAATTTTGGGTTTCATTCACAGGAATTGACCAATTTTAAGTTTGCATCTTTTCGGCTGATTTCACCCCCTTTCTTCTCCAGCTCCGGTAAGGGCTTCTTTTCTCAATTAATTGCTTGTGGAGCTTCTCTGGGCTATAATAAAGCTATAATGATGATCTGATATCACTCATTTTGCTCAGGGCATCTTTTTCATTTCATCTTCTTCAACTCCGGCAAGCTCCACCGTGGTCCAAGCTCCTCCGGCCATCTTTGAAGCTCATCTTGCTTAAGGTAGCTTCTTATTAGTCCCTGGACGCTGTGGCACATGCTTGTTTGGACTGTTGCGGAGCTTTTGAGCATTTTTCGATTACGTCCGATTTTGTCATCGTCATCCTTTTTTGGCTCGCCGGCGTTCTGGGCCACCGCCGCCGGCGAGGTCACCCCCATTGGGATCGTAAGGCTATTTCGAACCCATTTTGGTACTTTGTGAGCGCCGCCATGGCCGGAGCCGCCGGCGGCGAGGCCATTTTTGCCGCTCGGTTTTTGCGGGACAAAATCCCTCTGTGTTGTTGCCGGTTAGGACATCATTAATGGCTTAATTATTGTTAATCATTGGAGGTAATTAATATGTCTTAAGCTGGTCCACTCTGCCACTGACCAGTGGGCCCAGCCACTTAAAAACCCCCGTCGGCCCTAATCAACACCCTTAGGACATCAATTAATGATAATCATTTGTCATTAGTGTGGGCATTAAATGGCTGTCGGAATTGATTCATTAAGTCACTGCCAGGTGGGCCCTCAGCTGCGTAAACCCCCCTCTATGCAAAATTGTTATGACATAATTAATGCTAATCATCTCTAATCATTGAATTTAGTATTTATTGGCTGTCTTAATTTAGCCCTAGGTGTCACTTACATGTGGGCCCGCACCATTAAAACCCTCTCGGTGCACTTAAACCTCACGTGCGTGAGAGCATAGCACTGCGTAGATCGTGGACCGTCGATCTCGCGATCAACGGCCGAGATCAATGTGTCGTTCGGGTCACCCGGACCGCACATGGATCTGGGCCACCCATCTTTAGATCTACGGCTCAGATCGCAGGGCCGTTCGGACCACCAGGCTCCCACATCGCGCGGGCCGTCCATCTCGCGATGAGCGGCTGAGATGGATGTGCCGTTCGGGTCAACCGGAGGGCACCGCGCCTTGAGCCCTCCATCTTGAGATCTACGGCTGTGGTTGATCGTGGCGTTTGCGTCGCCCGAACGACCCAATCCGCGTGGACATTTGGATCTAGATCCAACGGTGAACCTCTTTAGGATCGCGCGCGTGCGTTGCGTTGCAGCACGCGCGGGCCGTTTGATTTGTGATCAACGGCCCACATTCGTCCACGTCGTTTTTGTTCTGATAAATTGGTTTTATTTTGTTTAAGCCGTTGTTTGTCAACTAAAAATTGTATTAAACTTTGAAAACTCGTAACTAATTCATTTTAAATCCTTTTTGGATGGTTCCAACTGTATTAAATTTATATTTCACTAAAGTTTAATCTAAAAATGCATTTAGATATGTTTCTGTAACAGAAAATTTTATAAACAATATTAACTTGATTTCAGCCATTTTTGGATATTCCAGAAATTAATGTGAACCTTGGAAAATGCATAACTTTTTCTGTATAACTCCAGAATGTGCAAACTCAATCTTGTTAAATTCCTCTGTTAGCATACTTTAATGTGAAATAGGTTTTGATCATGGTTTTATTCCTGAAAAATGATATGTGCTAGTTTTACAACTTAGAAAAATCATAATTAATTCATTTTAACTCTAAATTGGGTAAACTCAACTTTGCTGTTCTTAGGATACTAATACCTACCCACCATAAAAATTTCAGACTCTAGATCATTCTGGAAATTTGTGTCATGAACAGTACCAGTAATTAATTTAGTGAATTGTGAGGCTGAGAGAGCATGTTTTCACTATAACTTTCTCATACTTAGTCCAAATAACCTAATTCTTGTTCCTAAATTTGTCTAAAATCATACCCTAGTTGCTGTATAAATTTCATAGGATTTGGATAACTTTTGCTGTTGAGTTTTGTTTGGTGTTCTTCGTTCTTATCGGGTTTATCGCATTTTCGCGTTTGGTTCCGAAGGGTTTATTGAACCTGAGAGTTCCCCTCTGCAGCACAGTGAGCAACTCCAACAAGGCAAGCAGTTTTATCATGTTAATCCCTGTATTTTCAAACATAATATGTTGTTTGCAAATTCTACGTATGCACTGCTACCTTGTTTTAACTATTGTCGATAGTTGGCCTATTAGATGCATGATCTGTAGGTAAATGTTTTTCCTCTACTACTGAGCCTAGGACTATTTTGCTGTGATTTTGGGTTCGTTGGATGAGCCCTTGTCATTTAGTAGTTTTCGAGTATGTTGCTTAGCCATGCTTAGCCATGTGTCCAACGCGTTCGCATTGTAGGCCCATCGATGGGGTCATCACCTGTAGCATTACCGTAAAGATTGGCGCTCAACTAGAAAGGGTGCACGGTGCTCCGAAAATATGGCTGACCAACAGGAAAGTTCTCCCATGACCGTAGCTGTAGCAGTGTGTAGCATACAGCGAGGACTAGCTCCCCGCCCGTACTGCGCTGAGAGGCATCACACAACCCTCTGTAAGTGGCACAAAGCACTACGGAGGCCCAACTGTAATGTGGCACCTCGTCGGGCCGGGCGTCCACCAAAGACTCAGCGAGATGGACATAGCTAGGGTACACGCAGTCACCCTGAGTCGTAGGAAACAAGATCCATCCGAACAGGAACAAAAGGTACGTAAGGAAGTGTGTCCTAACTGCCTCCACAATCGCATCTTTGAGGCGGTCATGTACTCCACGACCGGGAATGTGGCACACCCGACATGTTGTCAGGAATCGGGTGACCGAATCTGTCAGCCATACGCACCTTCCAGTCCACTCGCCTCGGAGGTGGCACTACTGGAAGACCGTGCAGTGGCAGACCTATAAGCATAGCTACGTCCTCCAGAGTTATGGTCATCTCCCCCCACCGGAAGTGGAAGGTGTGAGTCTCTGGTCTCCAACGATCCACGAGCGCAGATAGGAGTGCCGCATCAAACTGAAACACATGCGGTACATCCAACATGCGGGCAAAGGGCAGGAGGCCGGTGTCCCACAGTCTTGGGACATACCACTCGTCAAGAGCCCACCTCTCTCTGGGGGCGCTCAGGACTAGGCTTGGAGGGCCGACGCCGGACAACCACGCTAGGCATTGGTGTCGCCCATCCCAGCGTGCGTCGAGCAGCTCATACGGGCGTCAACTGGAGGCTGTGCCATCTCCTACCGAGAGATAAACAACATGTTAGTCTACATATATAACATAATGTATGGCATACAAAAAGAAATCGAAACATATGACAACAGAATGTAAGACAAAGTGAATAACACCATATACACACCCGTACAACATAACAGTAGATATGACCATAATGAGTTAGCACATGACCCACATACCATAACATTACATCCATACACAAAGGCATGGATTGACAACGATACAACTCATACAAGGCATTAAAATAAGCATGCAACATCACGACTTGGTAATTGTATCTTTGGCGCTACGGTGCGCTGCTTGTGCTAGGTCTATTTGGGTAGCGACTGATGGAGTGAATAACCGTCTTGCATAGTCTGCATCTGGGGCGGCGAACCCGTTGCCGTGGCGGTTGTCGTCCATGTCATTCGGATCGTCGGATTGGCGTCTTCCATGGCGGGGTGCTTGATCGTCATTGGGCACCACTTCACCTGCCACGGCGAGGTCACTGAGTGCATGTCCATCCGTAAGAATGGAACTCGCACTCCAAGTGCCATCAGGTGGTGGATGTCATTGTACTCGGAGATGCGCTCGAGGCTGGCGCCACACCGCGCGCGCCGCATACACATGAGCATGGTTTGTGGAAGCGCGGCTTGTTGCAGTGCGATGCCGTCACCAATTGTGCGAACTTGCTTCCGATCCTCTAGTGTGGCCCATGGCGTACTTCTCCTGGCGGATCTCGAACTTACATGCGGCGCCATCCATGAGTACGGCGGTGTGTGAACGAGCCTTGCTAATCTTCTTCTCCATGTAGGCGTGCATTACTTCAGAGAATTGCTTCCCATCCTCCAAATGCTTCTTGACCATCATGACTCGTTAACATTATGAAGTAGGTGTGATCTGATTCGGCTCTCCTCCATGATCGCGATGATCGGCGAGATTGGGTGTGAGGACCCCGGTTTATTCGGCTTGTAATGCTTAGTCTTCCATTGACCCTAGCATCACAAATCAAATAAACTAAGCCTCGAGATATGTATACTTCCCAGAAATGCAGTATACACACCCCGTTACAAAATCATGCATCAATTCCATTCATTCACATAGAACCGAAGCACAACAACAAACCAGAAGTTAATTAAAATAGAGAGTTAATACAAAAGAGAGGTCGACCGGCCAAACAACATACAAAAAAACCTAAGTAAACAACGGAAGCAAAAATGCCATAAGATGGCGATAAACAAAAGCCAATTAGTGTGCCTTTAACCCACAAGACAACTGTTGGGACCCAAAAATGCAATTCTGGACCCTCTGTGTATACTGCACTAGTCCAGAATCACGCTAGTGCACACAGTGGTAACATCGATGAAATATCATTTCCATATACAAAGATAACTAATAAATAGGTAAATAACAATAAATATCAGAGTAAAGACCTTAAGGTCAAAGCTTACAATTAATACTTCAGAAGGCGAATAGCTCAATGAAGCTACAATGAGCAAGCGGAATAACCGGTGAAGTCCATCCATATGCCCACGAGGCAATCGGGTGGTCGCGCGACCTAGTTCTCCTCAATCCTTGAAGTAGACCTTGTTGACCGACGATTCCTCCATTTCTGTAGGTTTGGGCGCAAGTTTTACAACAAGCGTGAGTACACAACCGTACTCGCAAGTCATACCACAGAATGCAATGTATAGATGCAGTCTTATTCCAAAGGAAATGGCTTCTGTGGTTATTTTGCAGAAATACAACATTTGCAATTGAATACAAATAATAGATTGAAAGCATAATTCAAAACAAATAGATAATATTAATTTAACAGTTGTTTTCACAAAGACACACAGCTAAACAGGTTGTTTCACATAGCCATATGATTGAGGTTACACAGCTCCCATCCCAAACATTTTATGAAAACTACCCCTCGTGTGAAATCCCCGAGCATGTCCCTGACCGCGGACGCGGCTATTCGAATAGATTGTTTAACACTCTGCAGAGGTTGTACACTTTACCCACAAGATGCAATCAACTGGATCAGAGCTGATCACAACAAAACCTTTCAGAAACTTCATCTCAACATTAACACTCCCGACGTGCTTACAAACCGCTATGCTAACCCTAACGAAGTGCTTTGGCATAACACACATCGTTGGACAGGGAAGCGACGAATCGTCCCGCAATGTGAGCCGCCATGCGAGGTGAAACACACCTCCACCTGGCACATAGCCTAACCTACGGCTGAGTAATCAATGCCAAGAATCCATAACCTACTAAGTTAGGCCGTCCATACCGGGCATATGGTAAATGCTGATGGCTCGATTCAATGGCGCACAAAGTTAAGTCCTTAATTGACCAAGGCAAGACTTCCATTTTCTAACTAGATCACAAAGATTATCATTCCCATCACATAGTCCACCATATCACACAGTTTCCACCACTTGCCCCAGTCCAAATCCTTTACCACCCAGTTGGTTTGAGTGCATCACATGCCATCACGAAGTAATAACACATAGCACACAGTTTTACACAAAGTTCTATAGTCACTTAGTCACATTTAATATTTGCAACTTACATGAGATGTGAGACTCGTAGCATGGCTAAGCAAATGTACTCGCATCTAACCAACCCACGTTGGTAATACCATAGCACCAACTAAATATGAACCAATCTAGGGTGACAAAAGATTATGACATACAATATACAAAGTGGATATAACAAATTGGATTAATAGCTAAACCCAAAAGCATTTAAATAATTACTTAAAGTAAATGCAATAATTTGAATCAAAGTAATTTTGAAAACTGGGATTCAATATGATCAAAGGTATAACTTGCCTTGCTATAGCAATGATGATCTTATTTTATCTTCAATCCTCTACTTGCTTGATCTTCAGCTCCTTCAGACGATTCCGAGACTTCGGCGTCTAACGAGAAAGAAAGCGCAAAACAAAATAAATTCAAAAGGCAAATCAAATAAACTCCAAATTGAAATTGAATGGTACTGGAAGGTAGATATTGAATTTAGATGAATTTAGAAACTTGAATAGGTTCAATCGGAATTCGGATGAAGAAGATATGGCTCTCGGAAGATTGAAATTCACATGAAATGATGAAAAAGCTCTACGGAATATTCTCAGAATATTCTATTTCGAAAATATTAGAAAAAGAATGAGTGTATGGTGGGTGGGACCGACTAGTATTTATGGATTTCTAGAATTAAAATAATTCTAGAAATAAGGTAGAGAGAGTGACATGTGGGACCAATAAGATAAAAGGATTTTCAAGAATTAAATTAATTCCTGAAAATAGAATTGAGGATTGACATGTGGGCCACTCGTCTACGGACCGGGTCCACGGAGATATGCTAGTCCACGGTGGACCAAGCTCATGAACAAGGGTTGACCAAGGGTTGACTGACATGCAGGACCCGCATGTAAGTGAGAGAAATAACTAGGGTTTTAATTAGGACGATGACATGTGGGGTCTACATGTAAGTGATAGATACTTAGATATAGATAGTAAGAGAGTTGCATGATTCTTGCTCACGAAGTCTTAGATGAGCGGAGGCGAACTATCATTGGCGAAGGGCAAAGCGGAAAGGAAACGGCGAGCGGAGATGATGGCGTGGTCGGACGTCGGTCGGCTCCATGCGATGGCGGCGACGCGAAGAACACGCCGGACGACGGCGGCCTCCGGGCGTAACACTTCCGGTGATGCTATGCGAAAAGGGAGGTGAGCACGGCTTAGAACGCGGTGACGCAAACTCAACGGTGGTGGAGTTGAAGCGGGGATCAACGGTTGCGGAGTAATTGGCGGAGAAGGACGACGAACAAGAGGCGAGAGAACGCTCGATTCTTGGCGCGCGGTGGATGAAACTTGAATCAAAAGATGCGAAAAATAGGTATTGACGAGGGCACAAGATGACGCGGTCGGATTTTGGAAAAACTCACCGAGGAAGCGAGAACGCGATGAACACGTTTGACTTTATGGCTTGACATGGCGGCGGTGCTCGGTGATCTTGAGCGAAGAGGAAGGAAACATGGCGTGAAACGCGGCGACACGAAGCCAACGCCGCAGACGGTTCGGTAGGGGCGTCGGATGAAGCCGCAGTTCGTCGGAGAAGAACTTTGGTTGGAGCTCAGTTTTCTGGAGATTGCGGCGAAAATAGATCGGTTTGGACGAAACCAATTCAGGGGATTGGAAGAGGAGATCAACACGGACGCGTGAGCGCAAACGGCTCGCTTTTATATACACCGTGGAGGAAGATATGAAAATTTGAAGTTTTGAGACCAAGACGTACACGTTCTGGACTCAGCAGCGTTCTCGGTTCGGCTGGAAGATGAACAGTATCGCGCGGGTTACTGTAGCATATGTGCAGGAGAGAGAAAAGCTGAATTTCTAGAATTAAAACAAAAGGCCGGAAATCGAGGAGATCAAATAAATGGCAAACAAATCCAAAAAAATCTCAGAAAATACCCAAAAATTCCTTGAAACACAAGGAAGCCAAATAACACAAGTTTTTATTTAATTCATGTTTATATTAGTCAAATTAAATATTTTTAATTTAGAAAATTCCCAATTAAGCTTTATTAATTCAAATAAAATTGGTGAAATTTTCCAGGGACCTAAACTACTCAAAAGATTTTTGAAAAGCTAAATTTTGGGACGTTACAACAACCAACCGGACCGCCAAGCAAGTCGTCAAACCCGAAGCACATCTCACAAAAATGAGGCCCTTGGGGCTCACCTTCTTCCTCTGCAACAAAAACATTAAGCAAAGCAACTGAGTACAATAATATACTCGCAAGACTGATGTGTAGAGTAATAGGCCTATACATATGCTACATGCAATCTTATTTAAGTGGAGGGGGGCTCTGGACTTACTTTTAACATAAAGCAAGTTTTCATTTGCAATAATGTAATAGATTTAAAGCAATTTGACAAACTATTTGTAATGGTTGAAATAACAACGGTACAATAATAATAACAACAACGAGGACAACCTGGAAGTGACTAACCCAATAGCCACCACAACAATAGCATGAACTACCCATTCATACCACCCAACATCAAGTTTTAATTAAAAGGTTGTAGTCTAACTCTTAGAAGACCTTGCCAAGCGTGTCCATAACCTAGGACGAGGCTATTCGAGTAGTTTGAACCCTGCAGGGGGTGTACCAATGTACCCACACTTCAGACTGTCTTTTTTGCCAAGCTATTAAGCACACTTCCTTTGGTATGCCGGCACGGCTAAGTCCTACGAGACATTTCCAATGGATTGAGCTAATCAAGAGCCGCCCGTATGGGGGTTAACCCTTAGTGATCTGCCGACGAAATATAGATCACAAGAACCCATACGTGGAGTAGGATACACCGGCCTCGGCGGGTGCTCCCCTCCCCACAAACATGTCCATGTTGCATATATCCCATATGCAACCCACCACGCGACTCATTAATTAACACCCCCAAAGTACTTAGTCAAGAGATGTCCCATATATCTCTAGTGTGGTTAGCACGTAAGAATGCTTGGTTTAGTGTAACAAGATGTTCGGTCCTTGTTGACTCGAGCACCATTCCAGTCACACCCAAAAGAACACCAACTTACCATTATGCTCAAGTCCAAATCATTTCGTTTTCATTTTTAGTTTTCACAAATAAACATAGCACAAAGGCTGAAACATAGAGTCATAATAAGTTTGTGTGATCAAGGTTATCGACTAAGTCGATAACCGCCCAATTCTACCGGTAACTAAGCATTCTAAACATGACACCGTAAAGACAATAAAAGAGCATAATTAAATCACCGGGCTCTAATTCACCAGCGATATTAATAACTTATGTTTTGTGGTAGGGGATAAAAAATTTAAGGGCAACCATGCAATAGGATTAGCTACCTCTAATCGATAAAATTAACTTTGACACAAAAGCATGCATACATACAATTTGTAAACAAAGTATTAGACTTGAAAATAATGAAAATGAACTGAGTATGATCAAACTGCTTGCCTTGCTGAAGTTGCTCGCTATGCTGCAGAGGGTCACTCTCGTATTCAAAGTAATCGTTGGAACCTAACGAAAGAATCGAGAAGAACCAATAAGAACGAATAACACCGAATAAACATCGAAATTCAAAAAGTCTCAAAAATTAAGAAGTTAATACAGAAGAAGGATATTTATTTTAGATGAATTTAGAGGCATAAATTATTTGATTCAGAGTTGAATGGAATTGGTTATGAATTACTGAAATTGAGATTATAGCATAAGGTCTATCGCTACTTAATTAACCAAAAACTCAATTCTTGGCTTATGATAAATTTTACTCTTTTAGACTGAATTGCCAAGAGCTAGTTACTAAGAAATTGTACTTACTAGTTAAGTGATTAAATCAAGCTTCTACTAAACAACTCAATGGAAAGAGCCTGCAATCTGCTACTTGCTATATAACATGATCCAATGGCCTACTGCCAATACTTACCTTTCAAGTTAAAGGCTTTGGTATTAATTACTTTAATTAGGAAGCAAGTTAGTGGTTCAAGTCATGAAATATCATTTACCTTACCTACAGTTGACACATTTCAATTATTCAGTGATATGCTCCAGTTAATCACCAAAGGTCATGAGCTTCTAGTTGGACAAAGGGTCATCTACTCACTTATCACTTACTTTAGGCCTCTCGCTTGTTAGATGAACATCCGCTAGCCAAGTAGCATACTACCACATTTTAAACAGCTAACTACTCTATGCTAATCAGTTTTCTAACCAATTTGGGCCTTACTGACACTTAACTATTAAAAACCCTAAGCACCACTCAGCTAATAAGTGAATGCTAACTAATTTTTCAGCATGCAAATACCTTATTGCCTTACTACTCTGAAAACTGTTAACTTGCCATTACTGACTAACCTTTAAATTCCTAAACCAATCACTAATTGATGTAATAGAGGTATAAGTGTATACTAGCAGTAAATCCTACAAATCCGATTCATCCACTAATCTGAACCTCTACGCCATTTGTTTATTAACAAAGCTGGCTCTTTGCAGATTGACAAGAGCCATAATTTCAGAACTGAAAAACTATTAGCAAATAGACAAAACCGATTTCTGAACACTATTCCCATAACCTACAACATCAACATTTTGTAAGCGAGGTGTGATCACTAACCATCCTTGTAACTTAAACATCAAAATTGCTTACTCATTTGCTTGACTTAAATGACAGCCATGGTGTTTGATAGCAGCAGGTGACATGTATAACATTGAGGTCTTACTGTCAAGCATAGAGAGAGACTTCACAGAGATAATGAACAGGGGGCTCGGGTGAAATGGGCGGCGCAGTCGAACATGGGCAGAATGGATTGCTTAGGTGTAGGCGATCCTGTGGGTGGTCTTGGCACCAGTGAGGAGGGTTGACGGCGGCCGCTTTCGTACCCACAGAGAGTGAGTTAGGGCCTACCTGTAGAGAAACAAAGATATCCTTTGAGGCATATACACAAACACATAGAGGGCAAGGAGGAGGGGACCAAAGGTGGCTCGGCATTGGCTTGCCGTCGGCGGTTGGAAAGCCGGCGGGGCAACTGCATGCGGTGGCCACGGCGTGGAGGAGCTGAAGTGGCACTGGCAGCAGAGGGGAGCGACACCGGTGGCAGAGCTCTGTGCAGGGGAGCTGGGCCGGCCAGCAGGGAGGAGGTGTGGGCGGCTCAGAGCAGTGAAGGCGTCGGTGGAGGCGGTGCAGCTCGGGCGGGGCTCAGACGAGCTGGTGATGGCGAGCGGCTGCTGGACGCAGGGAAGACCGGGGACGGCGCAGATCTGGGTCGAGGAAGACGAGGCCGGCACGGGCTGGGGCGGATCTGGGGCGACAAAGGCGGTGGCGGCGGAGAGCGATTGGGCGGGTCGCGGAGGAGGCCGGGGTGGATCCGGCGGGCGGCCGGTCGGGCGGTCCGGGCGCCACGAGCTCTGTGGCGCGGGCGCGTGGCGGTAGCGGAGGAGGCGGCCGCACGGATCAGTGGCGCACGGGCCGGGAGGTGCGAGGAGGAGCGGGTGCTCGGTCGGCGCCGGGTGGGGCCGCGGTGGGCCGGGCCGAGGCTGGCGAGAGCCGGCTGCTGGGCTAGAGGAGGAGAGGCACCAGGGGGCGGCGACAGCAGGAGAGGGCCGACGGGCCAGGGGGAGGCGCGCTCGGCGGTGGAGGCATGGAGCTGGAGATGGGGAAGCTGGGAGGCAGCCGGGGCGAAGGAGCAGCCAGGGGCGAGTGCGGCACCAGAGAAGGAGGGCCGCGCGGCTATGAAGCACCAGGGGGCGGCGGTAGCATCTTCGGACCGTGGTGGGAGGCGGCGGCTTTGCACTGGAGCTAGGGGTGAAGGGGACAGAGGCAGCAAGGAGCAAATGGCTCTGCGGTTGAAGAAAAGGAGGAAGGGGAAAACGACATGGGGGATAAAGAGCTGTTGTATAGAAAAAGAAATGATGTGGAGAATTTGAAATGAAATGGCGGAGGGCTCAACACAATGAGGTGTTCGGGAGAGTGGCGAGGCGATAAGGTTGGGTGTGTGGCAGAGAAAGCCTGGACTGTGGGTCCGGTTGGATTGAAAATGGCCGATCGGACCGAGTGAAATGGACAAAACTATCCTCGATCGGACGGTCTTCATGAAAGCACTTTCGGATGGTTCACGATGCACAAGGCTGGTGCGGTGCGGGTGGTTGGTCGAGTCAGACCGAGTCCAAGTGACTCGGTCGGTTCAACAGCGAGGGCTCGGTTTTGAAAAACAAACAAAGAGCCTTAAGGGATTTTATTAACCTAGTATAAGTGCTCGAAAAATTTTGATTTTTTTTTTGGGAAAGGTCACTAGCTCTAAGAACAACCTTGTGTAATTTTTCCCAGAATCTTTTATTTACTGAAATTATCTCTAGAAAAGGTACAAGTGGCTGCCTTTGGGGTTTGACCAGTGTTTTAACAGGTTTGACTACCCCATTTTAAATAGCAATTAAAATCTAAAAATTATGAAAATATTTAGAGGGGTTCCTGGGGTTACCTAGTGGCCAAATAAAATTTTAAATCTCATTGTTCATGAGTTATTTGCTTATTTTAAATTCAACCTTATAATAGGTTATTGAAGCAAGTTTGATTTTTTTGTGGATTGAATTTAGCTCCAAAAAATTGGGAAAATTATATTTATTCATGATAAATATTATAATATTTAAATAGGTTATTTCCAGAGTTTTAATTGAAGTAATTTATTTTCCCAAAAATTATTTTAAGTGTATGCCCTTGATGTTTGACTTAGGGTTTTAAAATGAGCTGAATCTTGGAAGGATTTTTAGGTATAGCAAACTAGCTCCAAAATTCTAAAATTTTGACTGGAGGTTTTTTACTTTAGTCAATTGGGGATTTTGGTTTTTGATTTCCCACAGTTCCTTTACAAGAATTATAGAAAAGTTCAAAAACTTCAAGATGTAAGAAAAGTTTTAATTTCTACTCATTTTCTTACATTTGAAACACGAACCCTGATTTGGGATGTTACACGGACACCCTTGAGGACACCGTTGTACACCTGCGACAAGTTGGTCGTCATGATCCCGTACCTTGCACCATCGGTGTCGTGCAGCAGGGACCATTTCTCCAGGTCGGGTACGTGCGAGTTAACCCACTGTGTGAACTCCCCAACTCTCACGGACCCTCTTGCCGCTGTACCTGCCTCCGCGTCCGCCGAGTTCCTTACATGCTTCCCGATCTCCTCGTCGAGCTGTCTCTACACGGCATCGAGCTTCCGCCTTTGGTTCTGCATGTAGAGCTTCTTGAACATTTTCATCAGGTCCTTGCTCCGAAACCTTGTGTGAAAGTTCGCCGCGAGATGCCTCATGCACCAGCGGCTCCTGACATCATTCCACTGGAACAACGGCTGCGTCCCATTTTGCATCGTGCTCAACACAGACAACAACCCAGCATTGCGGTCCGAGATGACACACACATTTGGCCGGTCTTGGACCACCGCCTGCTTCACGTTGGACAGGAACCATAGCCAGCTTTCGGTGCTCTCGCTCTCAACAATTGCGAAGACCACTGGGAGTAACTGATCATTCGCATCGGCTGCAACCGCGGTAAGGATGGTACCCTTGTACTTCCCGAATAGGAAGGTGCCGTCCATCGTCAGCACGGGATGGCAATGCTTGAACCCTTCGATTGCCAGACGGAAGGCCCAAAAGACCTGGTCAAGAACAAAACAATTGGGCCCCTCCCTCGGATGCACCCGGTCAACCTTGTTTATGTATGTCCCAGGATTTGATGCAGCATTCTTGGGACTAGGTTATAAGCCTCTTCGAATGTGCCGAACATTCTCTCCACGACCTTCCGTTTCGCCTGCCATGTCGTCTTGTAGCTCACTTGGAACCCCACCATATTGGCAACCTCCACCATTAGAAGCTTTGGGGAAATGCCAACATCTTCAGCCACGAGGTGGCTTATCATGCTGACAACATACGAGGATGTCATGTTGTGGTGCCTATGAAGTGGCTCAGTTTTCTCGCACGTGAGGTCCATCAACACCGTGATCCGGAAGCCCGTGGCCGTGGCTGTGAACCGCTGCTCATGGACCTTGCCAGCATAGGATTCTTCGACACACCTAACGATATAGGTGTCGGGGTTGGACCTCTGCACCCGATACGTCCGGCCAATGTTAATGGCGTAGCTGGCAATAGCATGTTGGGCGGCGCTCTTGTTAGGGAAGTGCTGCCCTAGGAGCAGGGTGTCTTCGTTGAACCCCCAGTCGGCCCCCTCCGGCTGTGGCAGCACCAGCGATGTCGTTGCGACATCGTCCAATCTAGAGGGGACGTAATCAGTGTCGGTGGTCACAATACCACCAACAACACCTCTCGTAGCAGCTTCTCCGTCTTCCTCGTCTTCGGAACTGGTTGTTTCCACGTCCTCCTCTTCCTCGCTTTCCACCTCTTCCACCTGGTCGGCCAAGTACTCGTGGAAATCAATACGGCTGCCCACCATCTCTCCACTCCTTTGTTGGGCTCGAAGTTGTCGGCACGCCTCCTCAGGTCTCCATCACCCACTTCCTCGCCCGCGTCTCCTCCAACACCGGAGACCAACGCAGGCTCCTCCTCACCAGCAGCCTCACCAGAACCACCCACATCGGACGTCCACGTTCGCTCCACGAACTGAACATAGACCAACGGCCGCGCAAAGATCGTAGCAGCAGGGTTGCAAACAACCCCCATGTAATTGACCAATGAAGCGTCTTGTCACCTTCATAAGTTGCCAAACGGTCTCCCCTCCATTACCCACCACCGAGACATACAACGCCTCGATGCGCAGCTTCATCCTTGCAGTGGCGCGATCGAACGCGGACCGCACGCACCGCCTTAGCTCCGAGAGGCTCATCTCCTTCAGACCCGGTGCCCGGATCACTGTCCGGTCGCAATTCGATAGGTCCGTCCCGTACGGTCCGTCGCGTACGAGAACGTTCCCGTGGAATACGAACAGATCTTGAATCTCCGCCATGAAGTACCTAACACATGTGCATATGAAACCACTGACATGCAATGCTCAGAATATTTCAAATTTTAGGTTCAAGTTCCTGACACTTCTGTAGTTTGTTCATAATCTAATGTAGTACGACACAATTCTATTTCTATTTAAACACAGGTTGCAGGTTCAATTCTATTTCTATTTAAACATCTCGCGAAAAATTACAGAATACTAGTGGAGATAAAAATTACATGGTTATATACGGAATAAAATTTTATGACCAACAAAAATTGATTCATCTCAATTGCAGTTCATATGAATTTTCTATGAAATATTGAAGTTAATTTAATTTCTACTGTAAAAATAATTCCTAACCAAATTTAATTCCAATTCCAATATTTTCTGTGGTACTAACAAGTTTCAAACCTATTCTAAGCTAAAGTACAATAAAAAAAGAAACCAACAAAATTGGTTTCACTAAATTTGAGGTTAATTTCTAATAGTTATGAATTTTTTTAACTTGATCTAATTAGAGTGCAAAAATAAATCACTTCAGAATTTTCGAATGCATTTAAAACTTTTTATACCCAAGCTACCTAGTCTCTACCACTGACATGCGGGGTCTACTGCATAGTATTCTTTTTTCATTTAATTTCAAAATTAGTAGCCTACTTATAGGTGGGATCTGTTTGTCATTGACTCAGTCCATGGCAAAGTGCATGGACCGAAGGTCAACATGCCTGGTCAAGAGTCTATGGACCACGAGCTCAGTGGGACCTGACCATCAACGACTCTATTTCAATTCTATTTCTATTTCGTTAAATGGCCTCCAAATATTTTTATTTTTTACAGCTAAGTTCCTCACACTATGCAAATCACCGAGTTAAAATTTAGAACACTAAAAACAATAAGTCTGCTAAGTCAACTAATTACGGGCTAATCACATTGCTAACTACTAAGTCTTCTAATTACGTGCTAATCACACTAAGTCTTCTAATTTTATGTCCGAACACTAAGTCAAAATAAACGGACTACACAATTATAACTACTCAGTTGCTACAACAAGAAACTACAAATCATCTAATTATATCCTAATCACAATGGTAAAACCATGACCGGATGCGAATGACACTAACCTTTTTCTAGGTGCTGACAAGACGATGCACAACTTCCGTAACAAAACGAACTTCAACTCCTCCGCGAGCTCTCTTTCTCTCTGGCTCTCTTCCTCTCTGGTTCTCTTCCTCTCTGCCTCGCAACTGAAAATGGCACCGCTGCTGCGTTTGCGTCCCGCTCAATTTATGCATCCTTCACTCAAACACGTTGGCATAATCAAAACCAAGGCCAGCCGGGGCCTGACCGTTCCATCGCAGCGCGTGGCGCTCAAAATGCGAGCAAGCAGAGGGGACCGGGGCGACGGGCGACGCGCAGAGCGATCCAGAGAGCGAGGGGCGGCCGGGGCGCGCGGCGTGTGCGGTCGACCAACTGTCTGCCGAGCCCGGCGGCAAGTTAGTGTTTGCCGATCCCGGCCAGAACACCTTTGGTGCTTTGCGAATCCAACAACGACAATTGGATCTTTGCGCGAGATACCGCAGCGGTGAGTTACTACCGTCCGACGGCGAGACGATACTATGAATGGGCTAAAAATGGAATTTTGATGTTAGTGTGACTAGTTTAGGAATTATACTGCTGTAGGGGGCCAATTATGTCCAAAATTCCAAAATATGATCTAGAAACTTGCTCGTGGGTGATTGATGATCAAAATAATTCTAGATGTATTCCCATATGTAACAGCAAGCTAAATCTAGGCTAGAAACCAAAGAAAAACTCGCGGATTAAAGAAAACCCCAAAATCACGAAATAGAGAGTAAGAACACAAAAAGACTCATCTTATGAAATCTTTTCTTGGATTGATTTGATAGGATGTTGGTTTACAGCCACTCCATCTAGGAGGATAAAGACTTAACACATGAGCACGAAATCAAATCCAACTCTCTAGAACCCTAATCTCCAACTAATCTCTCCAAAGCATAAAAACAAACTAGGGTTTCTCAAAGTAAAGGGTTAAGGAGGTGCTGACCAGCACCCTCCTATATTTATAGTGGAGGCTAGCTTCTAGAAGAGTAAACCCTAATAGGCACCCGTTAAACTCACACACAAACGGGTTTCACTTACGTATGTATTTTAAAGCGTCATCTTCATTTCCTATTGACCTAATCCGCTTCTCCTTGCGCCGTCTTGCGCCGTGGGTTAGCAAAAGGTCACCAAGGCGGTATTTAGGTGAAATTACCAAAATATCCCTTCTCGATCTTTTTCCAAAGACCGAGTCCAATCTTCATAAAGCACTTCTATGCTTCGCCGTGTGTAGGTTGATCAACGGTTCTCTTCATGTCGGCAAGTCTCTCCCATCCGACTCCCACCGAAACCACTATGGTACTTGCATGACCCCTGCACCGCTTGTTTCAACCCGTCACACCAAACTGCCCGTTCGGTCATTCTTGTTCATTTTGCGCCATGCTTGAATCCATCGACCTCACCCAGCATCTTCAATCGTTCTGGACCTCAGCTCTCCAAGCCTAGTCCCGATCATCATCGCCGTTGACTATCGTTGACCTTCAAGCTTCTTGCACAACAATAGATAAAGAAATCGATTTCAGGAACAAGTTCTTCGCAACTTGACCCACGTTAGTCAAAACATACATCATGCAACACATATGCACTGAAACCCATGAACTTGACCTAACAAGCAAACATTGCCGCTAGGCTGGCCAACGAACCAAGTTAAAACCGATCAGACCGCCACCCATAGCCGGTCTGACCGCCACCTGGTCGGTCTGACCACCCAGCCTAGGGACTTAGCCAAAATTCCTCCCTGGTAAACCGAAACATCTCTAAAAATTTCGAACGAATAGAACTTTTGACTCGAAGTTTCAAAAATTATGAGACCAAGTGTAGAAGAATCCCCTCTCTTGCCTACAACCTATATTTTTGGTCCGGCTCTAAACTCGAAAGACCCTTTATGGCCGGTCAAACCGCCGCCCGTCGGCTGGTCCGACCGCCAACCTCTTGGCCAAAGACCTGACTGGTCTGACCGTCAGAGGTGGCCAGTCAAACCGCCACACAGGCCGGTCTGACCGCCTACTGCCTGATAGATCTGGAATTTCGTCGAAAATGAGTGTTTCGACAAATCTTCAACGCCATTGCCAATTATATCATCATCCTAAAATCATAAATATATTCTTATAATATCTACAGAAACGATGTATTTCATACCAAAAGACATACCGAAATGACACCCGAAATGGAATGGGAATTGCCGACTATGTTCCCTATCCGATGGACGTCCAACTGAACGCACGTAGGCCCGACCTGTCGAAACGCACGTCCGACGTTGATTGGCTCGCTGTGGCCATAAATATCAAGGTCGGCCTGCCCTTGCTTTTTAGCTGAAGCTGCCAAGTGATCGAAGGCACCCAGTTCTCAGTGACTCACTGCATACCACGACTTCCTAGCGAGATACGAGCCATGGTGAGGCGTCGCAACTCGTGCTCTCTTCTCCTACCTCTGCTGCCGCCGCCGCTTCTTCTTCTTCTTCTTCTTGCGGTGGCAGCGCTCGCCGCGGGAAGCTTGGTTAATGATCTTCCTAGACCTCAGCCGATGCATAGGCCCGAGCATGAGGCACGGCAGATCCCAAATCCTCAACGGCAGCTAGGGCCACGGAGGAAGCTGCAACAGATCCCCAACCCGCAGCCACTGCCGAACCCAAACCCACAGCCGCAACCTTTGCCGCAGCCACAGCCGCAGCCGCAACCTTTGCCGCAGCCAAACCCAAACCCACAACCGCAACCTTTGCCGCAGCCTAACCCAAACCCACAGTCACCACCTTTGCCGCCGCCGGACCAAAACTCAAATCCGCAGCCGCAGCCAGATACAACCACGCCCGGGCAACAACCTAACGCACTAATCGGACCACAGCCACTTCCGATTGGTGGAGCCAGAACTACATATTCGTGGGGGTGTAGTATAAAAACTCATATCTCAGTTGGGTTTATTCTTGTATTCTTTTTGGGGTGATGTAATGTCTATATTCTTGTAAATACATGTGGCATGTTTTTTTTTTGAGAGTTCATATGTACCATATTGATTGATAGGTTAGTTTTGTGATGTAGCTTTGCCTGTACCATTATCCCTCTGTATTTTCATATATACTGATATACAGTACTATAGTACTTTGTGTACGTATTTGGTGCATGTGTGAGCTGTGAAGTCTTAAGCCTAAAAAATCTTCAAAAATAAGTCTTTTCCTTACCTCGCTCTTATCCGTACCGTTGCTTTTCTTTTCTTTCCACCGACCGGCCGGCAAGAAATATCTAGCCGCATCAGAGGAGAAACTAGAAGCAGCTCGATCCAATCACATCATTCCCCTTCTGAAGTCCGCTTTAACACCTTAATTAAGGGGGAAAAGGCCAGCTTTAATGTCATTTTGGAGTGTGTATGGCTAGACTTCTGTTAAAAAAATTGATACTAATTTGGTCCTAAGAAAATAAAATTAGTATATTTACGTTGTAAAAATACTTTAATAATAGTAAATATGTGTCTTCCTTATAATAATAATAATAACAAACAACATATATTGATATTCCATCTGTTTCACAATATTTGTATATGGCCTCGATAGTCTCGTTTTCAAAATGTCTGTCCATTGAGAAAAATCAAGTGTAGACATTGCGGTGTTGTCACTATCTCTGCTTCTACTTAAATATTTTGAAGATGTTAACTAGTTGTAATATATCATTTAATAACGATATAGATGATCATTTCTTACAAACTTTTTTCCTAGATTTAATGATTTATTGGTCTACACATGTATGGTGGGCTATGAATAAAATTTAATTATCAACATATTACGATTGAAATTAATGGTTGAAGTTATGTTTGGGAGAGCGTGTTGATCTCCGGAATGACATGCGTTCGTATCTGTGAATGAACTAGGCAGCTAATTGGTTAGGTAAGGCACCACCAATCCACGCATGTAACTTAATTCTATACACATAGTACAGATGGAGTAAAGACGTGGAAGTTACAGCCACAATCTGAAACGTGAATCAATCAGAAAAATATTGCATACGTATACGCACACTTTATGCTAGCTAGTGGAGTAGCGTTACTTACTCCTGTCCAATGGAGTAACTTAGTAGTTAGTAGTGATCATTACGCTTTCCTATCATACTTATCGATTACATTTTGGTATCGATCGGAATAGTCGGAACATGTTATACCAGTACATCGTAGTTTCAATCCTGTATCGGCCTCAATACAGGTTAATACCGGTCCATTCCGGCCAAGGATCCAAAACCTGGTACTGGACATAATCCCGACAGGCTGTTACTGGCTGGTTATCGGAAAAACCGAATTTTTTTCGGATGAAATTCGTAATCCAAATTTTGAATTCCGATTTCTGGATACCGGTAACCGGAAAAAACCGGCGTCTGCTACTGCAAATCTTCTCCTTTCTTCCTTGCTTGCCGCCGCTGCCTGCTGATCCTGCTTGTTGCTGCTGCTGTAAATCAAAAGGGGGCAGAGACAAGTGTGTTGCTGCAAAGAGGGAGAAGGAAGCATCCAATGCAAGAGGACGAAGTGTGCGGCTGCAGCAGCAAAAGCAAGAGGGAGAAGGGAGCATCCAATGCAAAAGCAAGTGGGGAGACAAGCCAAAAGCTAGAGTCTACTAGTGCTAAAGTAAAGGAAGGTAGGCACATGTGCAATCGTAGCCTTACTAGTCATCTAATCTACTTTCCATGGTGTCCAAAGAGAGCTAGGGGCTGCTGCTGCTAAAGCAAAGGACATTATGTAGTCCAAATTTCAAATTCATATTTGAATATTTTTGGCCGTTTTTTTCCTACCGAGACCGGTCGGAAATCGGTAACCACCGGTAACCGGTCGGTTTTTTCCTTGATTCCGGTCATTCCGGTACTAACAAAATTGAAGTGACTACTCCTTTGAATCAGCTCGTAAGGTCTAGTTCAATATTACTCATTTGATAAGTGAAATTATGCTAGACTATGGTAAAATATATGAAGTTATGAACTCATATTGTATTATTTAACAACGTACAACATTTATATTTATAAAATCATTGAACTATGTGCCATTTTTATTCTATAGTTACTTATTTGAAGTGAGATTTCAAATAAAATTATGTGTGCATATAATTACACATATATTTATAAGAAGATATATATGTTATTATATCAAAATCCGAAACACCATAATAGACCTATAACTATATATTTCATGCGAAGAGGCAAACTAAAATTACACCTAAATGGCATTGGCGACGGAAAATAATCCTATAGGACCTTGTTCACAACTCCATTGATGTGAACCAACTCTATTATATGACACATGTCTTTTTACGAATCTCAAAGCGCACAGTCTCATAAATCAATAATGTGAATTTCACGAATTGAATACTGGAGGCTATTACGTCATGCTTTGAGATTCACGAAAGAACACGTGTCATACGATAAAATTGATCCACATCAATAGAGTTGTAGAACAGATTCTATAGGATTATTTTCCATTGACGACCATGCTTCCTAACCAATGGACGTCCAACCGAACGCACGTAGGCCCGACCTGTCGAAACGCACATCCGACGTTGATTGGCTCGCTGTGGCCATAAATATCAAGGCCGGCCTGCCCCTTGCTTTTTAGCTGAAGCTGCCAAGTGATCGAAGGCACCCAGTTCTCAGTGACTCACTGCATACCACGACTTCCTAGCGAGATACGGGCCACCATGGTGAGGCGTCGCAACTCGTGCTCCCTTCTCCTACTCTCTGCTGCCGCCGCTTCTTCTTCTTCTTCTTCTTGCGGTGGCAGCGCTCGCCGCGGGAAGCTTGGTTAATGATCTTCCTAGACCTCAGCCGATGCATAGGCCCGAGCATGAGGCACAGCAGATCCCAAATCCTCAACGGCAGCTAGGGCCACGAAGGAAGCTGCAACAGATCCCCAACCCGCAGCCACTGCCAAACCCAAACCCACAACCACAACCTTTGCCGCAGCCACAGCCACAGCCACCACAGCCGCAACCTTTGCCACAACCAGATCCAAACCCACAACCACAGCCGCAACCTTTGCCGCAGCCAAACCCAAACCCACAGCCGCAACCTTTGCCGCAGCCACAGCCGCAACCTTTGCCGCAGCCAAACCCAAACCCACAGCCGCAGCCTTTGCCACAGCCACAGCCGCAACCTTTGCCGCAGCCAGACCCAAACCCACAACCACAGCCGCAACCTTTGCCGCAGCCAAACCCAAACCCACAGCCGCCACCTTTGCCGCAGCCTAACCCAACCCCGCAGCCGCCACCTTTGCCGCAGCCAGATACAACCACGCCCGGGCAACAACCTAACGCGCTAATCGGACCACAACCACTTCCGATTGGTGGAGCCAGAACTATACATTTGTGGGGGTGTAGTATAAAAACTCGTATCTCAGTTGGGTTTATTCTTGTATTCTTTTTGGGGTGATGTAATGTCTATATTCTTGTAAATACATGTGGCATGGTTTTTTTAGAGTTCATATGTACATATTGATTGATATGTTAGTTTTGTGATGTAGCTTTGCTTGTACCATTATCCATATGTATTTTCATATATATTGATATACAGTACTATAGTACTTTGTGTACGTATTTGGTGCACGTGTGAGCTGTGAAGTCTTAAGCCTTTACCTTTTTCTTCAAAAATAAGTCTTTACCTCACCTCGCTCTTATCCGACTGCAAAACGGTAACCAAATTGTACACTGCATCGAGAACCACTAAAGGTCAATCCATCGGCATCGATCTTCACTCTAGAGAAAGAGACTACTTGGGCATGCGGTTGCACAACACAACTTCCGACCGTGAAAGCGGCGGAAGTAGGATCGATCGGGAGCCACATACTCCATCTATATAGCATGAAAAATCAAATGTATGACGCGATACCAGTCCAGCCTCTATTGGTTTACTTTACTGTACAGAAGCGATGGAAAGTATGGAACATGACGGTGGCTCTGTGGCTGGCAAGAACTTTCCTCCGCTCTTTTCTGGTCCGTGTTGGAATCCGGAAGAGTAACCACGCAGGCTGTACCAAACCCCACGCGGGCGGCCGCTCCAACACGCAGCCACGCCACGCACGGCGCGGCGCGCGACGGCAACACGGCCGCGGCAGTGTGAATGCGTGACAAAAACTTGGATTATGTACAATGGTATAGGTAACTGCTGTTTATAGTATATTTTTATGTCATATATAGACAGCATCTACAGTGAATTACTTTTTATATGTCTCTATAAACAATTTATTCATGTATAATATATCTTGTTTCTTACGGACAGAAGAGACGGCTAACATTACACTGTTGTAATGCTCTTCCGCGGTGGTGTAGTTAGCGTGGGACTTTTCGCGCCGGTGTAGCTAGCGCGCTGAGAACAAAACGTGGGGCCGCGACGTACGGCATGCGCGCTTTCCTCTTGCTCCGTACGTACGTACTGTACGTTCTTGTGTGGGTGTGACGATCCGTTCGATCGGCGCGCGCGCTCTGACGACATGTTTATGTTAGGAAACCGGGCCCAGGACCGGGAGTCCTGGCCCAAGGTGGACTCCTCATCCCAAACCCTAGCAGGGTCGTAGCCTATAAATAGGGGGTGCTATTCATTGTAAAAGATTGATCGATGGATGAAGGAATAAAGAGAAGCAAGAAGTCCCCTACATCTCGTGTTCTATCTCTTATTCTGTTCTTGTTGTTCATGCATTGTTCTTTACGCTTGTGAGGTAATCGGATCGTGACGGTTCCTCAACACGTTATGCGACGATCGACTCTCCTCGCGATCGAAAAGGTAACCGTCGATGAACGACACTCGAGATTGAATCGCTTTTCTAGATTGCTTTCAATTCGCAAATTTGGCGGTGGTTGCATGAAAGAGTAGATGATGATTGTACCGTAGGTTGTATATGCGATCGCATGAAAGGCATCATGTGCACGGCACCGCTGCAAGCGTCGTCACTACTCCGCGACACGCTACCGGCCGGCATAGTCCGCCATCACGATCGCCACGAGGCAACTACCTCGCTAGCACGCGCAAGCACGCACATGTCGCATGAACGGCGGCCGCTTGCGCCCCGAACAAAGACCGCGATCGATGAACAGTACACGCCGTGGTGAACGAATACCGCAGCGGATGATGAACAGCATCCGCACGGATGAACAGATGCGCCGCATGAACGGTACCATGCGGATGAACAGTGCACCTCATGAACAGTATCTCGCGTGGAACAGTAATCTCGCATGAACAAGATTTGCGGATGAACAATAGCGCTGATGAACAGTAATCTCGCATGAACGTGATTTGCGGATAGCGCGGATGAACAGTAATCTTCGCATGAACAGACGCATGCGCGCGTGGTGATGTTGGCCCGGCCGCGCCGCGGAGCGCCGGCGGTGGCCACCTGTTTCTCATCTCCGCCCCGCAAGCCGCGCAAACACCGCACCGCCCGCGCTCCGCAATGGCCACCGCGCTGCCGCCGCCTTCGTAGCGGCCCCACCTCACCTGGCGCCGCCGCCGTCAGAAGGCGCGCCGCGCCGCGCTCCGTGGCCGCCGAAATTGCAGATTTACTAAAAATCATTTTTTTCGCGAAAAGGGCTTCGGAATCCATTTTTTTGCATACTTTTGAACTTGAAGCATGTTTAACTTTGTTATTATTATTTCTATGCCGATTTATCGTTTTGATTATCTGTGATTGTTTATATTGCCTTTAATCACGAAAATAGCAGTAAATCATGAAAATGCATAGAAAAATACGGGAACACGAACCTAGAGTTCGAAGAGCATTGTGAGAATTTTGCAACTATTTTATGCAGATTACCAGCAGTAATCCTTTGAACTTTTTGCATGAATATGAAGATGATCGCATGCACTCGACCTAGTATGGTCGTAATTTGTATGTAATTTATAAATCTTCAATTCGGTAATATAATCACGGATGAGCGTAAGACCGAGAAGACCTCTACCTTTCACCCGAACGCGTGCAATCCGCAAGGACCTACATGAAGTATGCCAATTAATTACGTCATGCAAGTTGCGTAAACTCAAGATAATATTCTAAGAAAGAACTTCATCTCGCAACCACCTAGTAGCAATGTTGGCCATGAAGCCATCGCTAGCACTACAGGTGATGAAGTCTCTCACGAATGAGAGAAACAAGAAGGGTAAGGTCGACCTAAGAAGAAGGGCAAATGATAGCATGAGGCATACCGCCAGATTCACATCCATTACCGCACTTATGAATGTGAAAAATTTCAAAGAGCAATTTCATCATCCCTCCTTTGACATCACGCCACACTGTAGTCGCCAAGAGGAGAAGATCGCAAGATGGAGCCGATTTAGGCGTAAGTTCCGAATACTTCGCCTATTAGATCCAAAGGCACGCATTGCACGACCTTTATAGAAACTTGCGCTTGTAATTGAAGCAATTTTGAATTATTGAATAATGGTTGCAAGCTCGGAGAGCAAAGCATTAAATTCTTATTATGAGTCCTGCAAGACTTATTTTCCCGCTTTTATAATAGCAAGTTATGTTCGATATCTCAAGTATTTTATTTATGTGTTGCTTGCTTTCGCTACATATTAATGAAGTACATTATATTAGAACGCGTGTGGCGCCCTATGGAGGAAGTGTGCTTAGCATGTAGCGCACAACGAATACCATTCGAGAGAAATAAAAAAATTTCCAATGATCAAGAAGAATGTTGGTAGTCTTACGATCGCAGCAATGATACTTGTATAATAGGCTCAGAAGGGCCATAATTATACTCCCAACGGCACAACTTTGGTCATTGAAGAAGACTTGTTGTACCCGAATCGACTAGAACTCTCAAGGATATTTGCGCTAACAGCTTTCATGTAGAGATCAAGAAGAGTATGGTATGAATACTCGCTCATTACAAAGCGTGAAGAAAGTAAAAATAGCATTAGAATGTCTTCCTTCATATGAAATTGGGCTATACTACATTAATATTAAGGCACTGCAGCTTATAACGCCTTGAAAACCGTATTTAAAAGCTCGAACTTTTCTATCTCTCGCATGATAGATTGTGTCGTCTAAGTCTTAGGATGATGAGAGATATAATTAACAATTCACAGGACATGATATGAATGTTAAGAATTTCTAATCAGAAGATTTTGTGTGCCCCGCATGTGCCACCAGAAATTAATTACTAGACCTTTTGCTCAAAGCGAAGGATGAAGTCCTTGCATTCTCGGACCGTATCCAGGAGACCTTTATGGTCCTATATAGCCCCGTAAGGGTCATTTTAGGTATTTATAGTGCTCATCAATGCTTCTTCGTAATAGTCGACGATGTTTATTGTCGAGAGATCATGCTTTGTATAGCTAAATCTCGCAGATAATTAAATTAGAAACATTTTCCTCATCATCATGAGAAGTCCACATGAATGGACAACGCTGGAGAACTTACTCAAAGCATTTGATGATTATTGCATGAAAATGGGAATTGAAAGTTGAGCATTCTGCATCGCATGTCCACACCGTAATGGACTAATGTAACTTTGAAGAATTGTAATTTACCAACTACATGTTGGGACGTGCGTCCCGCCGCAAGATCTCTCATCAATTTTAGATCGCTTATAACATCCGCTCACCTATGCAACTAGCGCAAGGGTCAAGACCGAAACTACTCATCTTCGCAGTTTGGTCGTAAGGTTTATGTACCTATACCATCACCGCAATGAATCGCAATGGGTCTTCTCCGAAAGTCGGGATATACATTGGTTATGAAACAACATCCATAATCAAGTGTTTGGACCCTATGACCGAGATTTGCATAATGCCCGATTCGTTGATAGTATATCGATGAGATTAGTTTCCGTCATTAGGGGAGGAAATCAACCCTTGATAATAATGTCGGAAATAATTGAAGTCTAGAAGACAATTGAAATCCGTAAGATAATTAAAATCTATGCATATGACCCGCGCACTAGTGAAGCAAATAGAGAAGTCCGTAAGATAATTACAATCCGTAAGATAATTGAATTGAAGTCTAGAAGACAATTGAAGTCCGTAAGATAATAGATTTGCAAATATTAGCAAATTAACTGCCGCATCACTTTAGTGATTTGAAGAGCGTGACCAAGTAGCATTTGCTCGCACGCAATGCACCGAGAGGGTTGAAATACTAATGAAGGTATCCCTAATCCCGCCCGAGGCCTCGAAAAGGACGAGAACTCCGGCCCTCGAATCCAAGTAACCAGGACGCCGTGAAAAGGATAAGAAGGACTTGACACAACCGATCACCGAAGTGCCCTGTAACTGTAAGGGGAGCGCTTGAGACTGCACCGCATGGAACCTTCGTAAAAGGCGCACTGCACTGAACATCCCCATGAAGGAGACATCGCATGGATGTGTGCGCACACATCGGAGCTGAAAACTAAAGGACTTGCCCGCAACGTAACCCCTTTAGACATTTATCTCAATGGCGGTGAACTTGAAGTTAGAATTGAAATTGATGGATGGGGTACCAGATACCTTTATGAAATATTGATTCGGACATTGAAGATACTGAATGTATTAATGTCCCAACCAAGATGCAAATGAAAATATGTACAGATGTGAAACTCGAGAAAGTCATTGTACGAACTTAAGCAATCAAGCGAGAATGTGGTATAATCGCCAGCGACTTTCTATGCAAGAAAGGCTACACGAACAATGAGAATAAACCCCGTATTTATAATGATGATTCCATAATGAATTTTGTATAATCTCGGTGTATGAAAATGATTCAATATCATCGAACCTCGAAAGGTATTAAGAAAGTAAGCTTTACCAAGTCGAGTTCAAATGAAAGATTTGGGTGAAAATCAAATATTGCCTAGGCTTGCGCTTGGGCATGCCCTCAAGGAATTTTAGTACATCACCAACCTACAATAAGGTGTTGGAAAGGTTCGGCTTTGGAAAGGCATACCTTTGAAGGTGCCAATGGTCGGAGAGCTTTGCGGCAAGACAAGGACCAGCACAAACCTAGAAAAGAGGGGAGGAAGTCCCGGGACCGAATTCCCATATTTAAGTGTGATAGAAACACTCATGTATTGAATAAATCAGACTAGACTGCATTGCATTTGCCGTGAACCTATTAGTAAGGTATAGTACGTAACCTACCAAAGGCATTGGCAGGAATGAAGGACATCTCCGATACCTCTAAGGAAGCAAAGAACTTGGTCTGCTTTCTCTGAAAGGACAAAGACTTAACTATGAATGGCAATGCAGATAACTGTACTTGTAGGACCCGCATACACCAAATAACAAACAAAGCTATGTATTCCTATGTGGTGGAACCGTAATTCCATAAAATCGTCTAGCAAAGGTCTTGTACCGATTTCGACTTAACCACTGGAAACAATAGCACTACACGAGGCCTCACGAGAATGTGCTTGGCTTCGGCGGATGATTCACTACATCCAGCAGCTTATGTGGATTGAATACCGCACAAACTCCCACTATTATCTATGAAGATAATGTAGCTTGTGTTGCACAAGTGCAGATGGATTATTGTGAAGAATCCTCTTACAAAAGCATATCAACCCCAAGTTCTTCGCTCATGAATTGCAAATTAAGTCTCCAGCCTGGCTTTGAAAGATGCATATGTGGGTGGAATTGGCTCACGAAGACCGAGTAAGGTAAATCGGAGATTAAATGAAATTGGGTGGATTGTACTTCTCAACAGTTTACACTGTTTCTCTTGGAAGAAATCCCATTGTCATCCTGCAGCCGGCCATATAAACGGACCGCAGCAGCGTCGAGAGCCACCGATGGTCAAATCCATCAGCATCGATCTCTTTCTTTACTCTACCTGGATAGAAGAAGACCGATATCTACTTGCACAGTTGCGCAGCTGCAACTTCCGACCGCGAAAGCGCCAGAAAGAAACCAATTCAACAATCTTTATGATCCAGGCCGCAAACGTAAAATTAAGGCAATTAAGTCGCCACCGTACGAATTAAGCAACGAAAGTATGGAACAACATGACAGTGACTTGGTAGCACTGTTCGCACAAATTTTCCTTGGCTCTTTAGCTTCTGACGACCCATAAATGGAGGTTGGCAATATCCCAACGTGCGCTGCTACCAGTCCCAAACCCCACGCGGCCGAGCCAAAACCGGCCGCAGCCACAACGATCGACGACGACAGCCGCACACAAAGCCTAGCCTTTTCTGGCCGGCTCGGGCACGGTAGCTAACTCGGACGCGAGTCGCTCGCTCCAGGCCCTCGGCCCAATCCACCACCCAGGTACAGTAGCGATCGCAGATGTGTGTTTTACGTGCGTTTTAAGTCATAAATGTAAAATAAATTGAAATTGTGCATCCGTGCTATAATTTGGTGTGCTTGGTTTTCTAATATAAACAACTAACTAGCTGCTCTATGCAATTAAGTATTTCTACTCAGTGATTTACCGTAATTAAATCCCCACATAATAATTGATATGCACAGGCCTTGACTTAAGATGCGTGTATGGAAGTTTATCTTGATCTTCCGTCGTAGGAGGAAATCCGATAACTTGAGTTGTGACGTTGACGAAGGGCTGGCTAACCACGATCTAGTCGAGATTAGCAAACCTCGCAATCGCTACACCGCTACTCGATTGGTTACCGACCATGTTAAATACAACTGGCATGTTCACGAAGAACCGTCCGAGCGAATCCAAAGAAACACAAGAGCAACAACGGAAGATGAATGACTTGAAATTGAATGATCAAGTTGAGACTTCAATTACGGCGAGAGACCTTACAATAGCAATAGCTAAATCAATAATCAAAGTTTGATCTATCGGCGGCGGAGCACCCAAATATTTATAGCAGCTTGGGTCGGTGCTAAGACCCTAACTCATAACCAACTAGAACTCTAATCCTATATGGATCGCTATCCATGTGAAATCTTATATGACTAGAATCTCCGAACTGGACTCTGAAATCGTAATGGAGCTAGACTCTGAGTTGTATCCAAACAAGGCTCCTTAAGTAATTCGAAGAAACTGGTCATCAGAGTGACTGGTCAGCGGAACTGGTCATCACAGGGACTGGTCAGCGGAGCTAGTCAGGCTTGATCAACAACTTCTCCATCAATTCTCTCGTAAGTAAACACAAGCAAACAACGATCATTAGGCAATATCATTTGTTCCATAATTAAAAATTAATTTTCCTAAGGAACGAGTTTACCTGTTGTCCAAGATGACGCGCACGTGCTCGTATCATTGGCCCTTTAGTAGAAACATCTTGTGCTGGTGTTATATGTGTTAGAAACAATATCCTTAGCGACGTCCTCATCATACCCCCCCTTTCTTGAAAAGGAGTCAACCCTGACTCTAGCGTGTCTTCGTCACTGAGATATGGAGATAAATGAACATCGTTGAATGTATCACTTACTCTGTATTACTCTGGTAGCTCCAATTTGTAGGCATTATTGTTGATCTTTGTAAGTATTTTGAATGTCCCATCACCTCGCAGCATTAGTTTGGACTTGCACTGCTATGGAAAACAATATTTGCGCAGATGTAACAAAACATAATCACATTCCTTGAATACCATCTCCTTTCTTCCTTTATGTGCATGCTTCTTGTATTGGACTTGCACATTCTCAATGCTCACCTTGGTTGTCTCACGTAACTTGCGAATCAACTCAACCATCTTCTTGGCATCCAAATTTACCTTTTTCTAAGGTGGTAAAGGTAGTAGATAAATAGGTGCAGTTGGCTAGAATCCATAGACAACTTCGAACGGACAAAACTTTGTTGTAGAATGTACAACCCGGTTGTATGCAAACTCGACGTGCGGCAAACACTCCTCCCATAACTTCAAGTTATTCTTCAGTACCACCCTTAGCATGGTTCCAAGTGTGTGATTAACGACCTCGGTTTGACCGTCTGTCTGAGGATCACATGTAGTCGAAAACAGTAGCTTTGTCCCATGCTTACCCCAAATGTCATCCAAAAGTGGTTCAAAAACTTCATATCACGAGATGAAATAATTGCCCATGGTAATCCATGTAGCCAAAGGATCTTCTTGAAAAATAAATTAGCAAAATGTGTAGCATCATCGCTCTTATGACAATGTATAAAATGAACCATCTTAGAAAATCTATCATCTACAACAAAAAATACTATCCCTCATCCTCTTAGTTCGTGGTAAACCTAGTACAAAATCTATCGAAATGTCCACTCAAGGTACTATAGGAATAGGAAGAGGTGTATATAATCCATGTGGGTTTAAACGAGACTTAGCTGTTCTACAAGTAGTGCATCTTTCCACGCAGGTCACGTCTCAACTTCAGCTAATAAAAATGTGTAGACAACACATTTTCGTTCTTGCCTATACCAAAATGTCCCATCAAACCACCTCTATGCACCTCCTGTAACAACAAAAAACAAACAAAACTTATAGAAACACATAGCTTGTTAGCTCTAAACAAATATAAATCATTCAACACATATTTATCCCAACATCCCCTTCTTTGCAATTGGCGTAAGCATATTTGAAATCCAAATCAATAGCATATATTTCTTTAAACTTTCCAAACCAAGAATTTTACAATCAAGTTGGGATAGCGGCGAGTATCATCTAGACAAAGCATCAACAACTAGATTATCTTTATCCTTCTTATGTTTCACAACATACGGAAAAGTCTCAATAAACTCTACCCACTTAGCATGTGTACAATTTAGCTTGCTCTGACTACGAATATGTTTCAAAAATTTATGGTCTGAATGTATGATAAATTCCTTTGGCCATAGATAATGTTGCCATATTTCTAACACTCTAACCGAATCATACAATTCCTTGGCGTAAGTGGAATAGTTCAAAGTTGGATCACTAAGTTTTTCACTAAAATAATCAACGGGTTGCCTTCTTGCAGGATAACACCTCCAATGCCAATACCACTAGCATCATATTCTATCTCAATGGTTTTTATCAAAAATCATAAAGTCATAGAAATGTTGCATTGGTCAACTTCTCTTTTAATATGTTGAAGGTGTCTTCTTGTGTTTTTGCCCACTTGAAAAACATGTTGTTCTTGGTCAATTCTTTCAGTGGAGTGGCAAGCATTTTGATATGTTTCACAAACCGGCGGTAGAACCCAACAAGTCCATGAAAGTTTCACACTTGGGTGACCGTGGTAGGTGTAGGCCATGCTCAAATAACTTCCACTTTCTGAGTATCCATCTCAATACCCTACGCAGTTGCAACAAAACCAAGAAACATGAATCGATCTGCAAAAAAAAAGTACACTTCTCAAGATTAGCAAACAAACGCGTCTATCTCAAAACAGTAAAAACTTGGCACAACTAAACCAAATGTTCCTTCAAGGACTGACTGTAAATTAATATATCATCAAAGTAAACTACCACAAATTTTCCTATAAAAGCTCGCAACAGTTCATTCATTAATCGCATAAAAGTACTAGGTGCATTAGTAAGACCAAATGACATAATCAACCATTCATACAATCCAAATTTAGTCTTAAAAATAGTCTTTCATTCATCACCTAGCCTTATTCTAATTTGGTGGTAACCACTAAGCAAGTCAACCTTAGAAAAGACCGTAGAACCACTCAATTCATTAAGCATACCATCTAACCTAGGAATAGGATGACTATATCGAACAATAACATTGTTGATAGCTCTACAATCTATACACATCCTCCATGATTCACCCTTATTTGGCACAAGTAAAACAAGAACAACATATGGACTTAAGCTTTCTCGTACATACCATTTATCTAGAAGCTCTTGAACTTAGCGTTGAGTTTCCTTTGTCTCCTCAGGATTGGTACTGTATGGAGGTTGGTTAGGTAAGATGCCCTAGAATTAGGTCGATTTGATCCTCGATTCCCCTCAATGGTGGCAGCCTCGTTGGTATCTCATCCAAATATATTCCTGCATTAAAGAAAGAACCGAAACATGCAAAGTAGAGGGTAAAGTGTGAGTAGAAAAGAAATCACCTTTGCACACAAGTGCAAGCACCTATTGGGATGAGTTTCTAACTCTCGTATCTCACTTTTTGTGTCTAATAAGACCCGTCCCTTAAGTTGTATTTCTCTTTTTTCTTTTCTCTCTCTCAACTTTGGCTGGTGGCTCCCACTACCCGTTTTGTGGATGTTGCTCATCTCTCTTTCTTTCTTATCACGTTCATCCCTAGCTAAGTCATCTTTAATGATTTGTTTCGGTGATATCAAAACCAATGAGACCTTCTTCTCCTTGCGCATGAATAAATGCTTGTTGGATCACCTAAAGTGAATTGTATCTTTATCATACTACCATGGTCTTCCAAGAAACAATTCACAAGCTTGCGTAGGCACCACATCGCAATCCACAAAATTAGAATAACTACCAACATTAAAATGTACTTGAACCTATCGGACCTAGGAGTAACACCCCCAAATCCTCTGTATATTCTACACTAGTCTCTGGAACAGTAGCTAGTGTACATAACAAACAAATATGGTAATAACCACATCTCGTACAATTTTATTAATAAATATCAGAGTTTATTATGAGAAAGACTTACGAGCCAACAATAAAGAACACAGCGGAAGACAAAGAAGAAGTAGTAGAGCCCAGCTAATCTGCCACAGACAATCGACTGGAGTAGCGGTCTAGTCGTCGAGATCCACACAGGTAGCGAAGTCCTTCTCCTCTAAACAACATTTTATTAAGCAAGAGTGAGTACAAAAATATACTCCGCAAGTTACACCCATAACAAAGTTAATGCATGCATGGATATTATCAAAAGAAGGCTTATAGCGTTATTTGTACAAAAGCAATATTTGATATTTTAAATACCATAGCTAAGTTCAAAAGCTTAGGTTTACAATATCTAAAAATTGAGTTTTAACTGAATTAATAAAGCTAGTGTAGGAACCAACATAACAATAACTTAAACACAGGCTCCAACCTAGGGCTTCAACCTATAATTTTTCTCATAGACACCCATCCATATCATAAATTATTTTGAAAAGAAAAACAAAATCAAAGTCTAATGTAACACCCCAGCCCGACATGAGCCTAGAATGCTACCAATCCATACTAAACAAATGAATCCAAAGTCACTTTATTAAAATTTTCGGCAAAACCTTCCCTATTAAAGTAGCAAGCTGGGGGTTCCAACATAAATAAGTGAATCATAACTCCAAATCTCTTCATCCAAAATCCTCATTAATCATTATAATTATGATAAACAACTAGATCATGAACCAAAAGTCTAAGGAGTGCTACTCATCATTATTACAAAACTCATTGCATGAAATCTATCCATAAACCAAACTTAAGCAGTTTGCTCATTTATTAGCTAACAGACCAAATGTTATCAATATAATGGTTGGGTGGCGATGTGTGCAACTCGATCAAGCCTACTTTCCCCATGCATGACGTTCTTGCAACGGTACCTAAAAACACAATGAAAACAAGGGTGAGTTCAAGAACTCGCAAGTACCACAAATGAAACACTACAAAGATAATTGAAACATCAACCTTCAATTCTACATATTACACAAAACTTTAACACATGGAGCATGAATGCAGACATGCAATGCAACCTTTCCCTTTTCACTCTTTTGCGCATTACACTGTAATGCGGAGCAAGCAACCGTCGCTGCGAGCCCATGCTCGTGCTCGCAAGCACAGGACCAATTGCCCTATACTCCACAAGTGTAGGGGACCTCAAGCCCACATTCCGCAAGTGTGGGATCTTTGCCCATCGTTACACGATGGGGATCCTCTCAATTGCCCACATTCCGTGAATGTGGGGATCTCAATCATGCATCTTTACGTATGCTCCAAATGTACATATAAATCATAACATGGTTGCAAGATGCATGAACAACACTAGTACTGTACATGAAGTACAACCAATCATATCATAGGCTGGCATCACTTTTAACCATCATCTCACACTATCTATTGCATGTATCAATACATTCACCATCTTTAACAAACACGCCATACTACCAATAACATGTATCAAGCACGTTTAATATATTTAACGAACATATGAATCTATCAATCTGTCACTGCTATCAATTTCCAATTCCTAGCAAACATTGTCAACCATCCATAGTTACTCTGTTTGTTAGGGTACTTGCCTCAACCGTGTGAGAACGATAGATGCGAAGTAGGTGTTGCCTCCGGAGCCAGTCCCCCACCTAAGAATATATTTGAAAACTTTCTAAGACAATGGCAATATACCAAATAAACCATAATAGCAAGCACGAGATAACAAAAGCTTGAAACGTGACCCCGACTCCACTTTTCTATATGCTGAATTGACCCTTCTATAAATAGTCATATTGTAAAATTCGTAACTTTTAGTACAGGGGTCCAAATGAGGTGATCTTAGACTTCATTGAAAGGTTGTTAAATTACCCACCTAAGACTAGTTGGTGGGACTTCCTGATTCGGCCACTAACTGCCCCTAATATGCCTTCTAACAAAACATCGTTCTCGCGTCAGGTTTTCTGGACAGCGCACAAAAACTACCATATCTTTCAACTCGTTTGACCAAATTTCACGTTCTTGTCCTTCCCTGAAAGCTACGACAATTACCCACAACTTTTGTTATTCTGAGATCCCCTAATTCTCCCTTAAATGATCTCTCCAATCGGATTACTAAATTCTGTCAAAACACCGGCTGATTCACAGAACAGTCTCACTAAATAATTCATAACTTTTGATCTGTATGTCGGAATTAGGCGAACTTGGCGGCCACCGAAAGCTAAGGACGTAACCCAACTATCTCTAAGAGGTTGGGTCCCCAGGTTCTGCCTCTAACGATGCGAAAACCCTTGTCCAAACTTCTGGTCAGAATGCGATCTATCAAATGACAGGACTCGGTATACCAAACTACAACCATAGCAGCTAATACAATTTGAACAGCGAAGAATACCCAAAGTTACCCTTGAAGAACCACAGCAAGAAGAAGAATCCTCCCCGCGAAGATGACCTCCTTTCCTTGCCTCCCTTCCTCCTCCTATGGCCGGCAACAGGGAGATCAAAGGCCGGCAACGAGGGAACACCCAGGGGCTGTGGTTGGCGCAAGGGGGAAGGGGCAGTAGATGGGCGGCCAGGGGTGATGCGCAAGGGGGAAGGGGCAGGAGATGGGGGGGGGCAGCCAAAGGGTGGGGGAGGGGTTCGGCTAGGGTTGGGGAAGTGGCGCCTCCCCCCCTTGGCCGGCCACCTAGGGGCCTCTTGGGCCGGGGGCCCAGGTCCAAGTTGGCGTAAAAACGCGGTTTCCCCCCTTGCTAGCTGCGGAATTAATTATTTTCCATTTGATCCTTTTATTAATTCTGAGAAGTCTCTCCCGAAACTCTTTCTCAAACTTTCGGGATGCTACACTCTACCCCCCTTACACAGAATTCGTCCTCGAATTCTAACCCAACTAAGCCAAGGGACAAACACGAAAAGACTTAAAGCACAAAGACGCACTGAGAGAATAATTCGAATATCGCCGCGCATACGGGCCTGCAACTCCCAGGTGGCTTCTTTCTCGGACTGTTTTGACCAAAGGACTTTAACATATTTCAGTGTTTTGTTCCTCAAAACCTTCTCTGATTTCTCCAAAATCCGTATTGGCTTAGATTCAAAGGTCAAATCTTGCTCTATGAGTAGAGGCTCTAGCGGTACATGATGCTCTGGATCTCGCAAGTACTTCCTCAGCATGGATACATGAAATACATTATGCACTCCCCGCATGGTTTCTGGGAGGTCCAAGCGGTACACCAATTTCCCAATCCGTGCCAAGATAGTGAAAGGTCCAATGTACCTCGGGCTTAGCTTCTCTCTGGTACCGAACCTTACCACACCCTTGGTGGGAGATACTCAAGAGCCCTTGATCCCCACTTCAATTCCAAGTCCCTTCTCCTCACATCGCATAACTTTTCATGCGCTTTGGGTGCTAAGATTCTATTTCACTAAGGCCACCTGCTCAACCGCCCTTGGACCCAACTGGACCTAACATCGCTTTCACACCATCGCTTCCCAACAAAGTGGTGACCTTCACCTACGTCCATAGAGAACCTCGAACGGGGCAGCCTTAACACTGGAATGGTAGCTGTTATTGTAAGCAAACTCTGCTAGCGGCAGATGATCCTCCCAATTACCTTTCCAAGACAAGACACAAGTCCGCAACATGTCCTCTGGTGCAATGGTGCGTTCCTGCTCGCCCATCTGTCGTGGATGGAATATCGTACTCAGACGCGATTTGTGTGCCCAATGCACTCGCAAACTTTCCCAAAACTTGAGACAAACTTGGCATCCCCGCCGGAAATGATGGTCTTCAGCACCCCATGCAATCTCACGATTTCCCGCACATAGATAGGGGCTAAATCACTTGCTGAGTTGGTAGTGCGGATCGGTATAAAATGTGCAGATTTGCTGAGACGATCCACTACCACCCACACTGCATCCTTACCCTCGGTGATCGGGTAACGCAACTACGAAATCCATAGAGATATCATCCCACGCCATCGCGGAATCTCTAAAGGTCGCAACAACCCCGCAGACATTTATGTTCCGCCTTCACCGCTGATGACACCACATGAGGCCACATAATTAGCTATGTCCACCTTCATCCTTTTCACCGAAGTTACGCCAGTCACGATACATCTTCGCCTCGCCTGGATGAGCGATTATACGGGTGCGATGTGCCTCCCTTAGAATATCATCCTTAACCTTCGCTTTCTGTGGTACACAAAGGCGGCCCTTAAACCGCAACGCACCACACCCATCCAAACTGAAGTCTCCGACCTTGCCCAAATCCAGCCGCTTTCGAACCCTTTGCAATAATCGATCTTCCTGCTGTGCTTCCCGTACCCGCTCCGGTATGGCTGACTCTAAGATCAACTGGGTTTCAACATTTGCAGTGCCCACATAGCAAAAATATATCCCCATGCGGTCAAAATCAGCAATAAGATAATCCAACGTAGCGGGCGTCGCCTTTCGACTAAGAGCATCAGCCACCACATTTGCTTTCCCGGGGTGGTATTGAATAGATAGATCATAATCCTTAATCAGCTCCAGCCACCTACGCTGCCTTAAATTCAAGTCCTTCTGTGTGAAAATATATTTAAGACTCTTGTGATCCGTAAAAACATCGCAACCCTCACCGTAAAGGTAATGCCTCCAGAGCTTCAAGGCAAACACCACCACAGCCAATTCTAAGTCATGGGTCGGATAGTTCTGCTCATGCTTCTTCAACTGCCTCGATGCATAAGCTATCACCTTCCCTTCCTGCATGAGGACACAACCCAAACCAACCCGAGACGCATCAGAGTACACCATAAATCGCTTCCCGGGCTCAGGAAGAGTAAGGACAGGAGCAGACACCAGCTTCTCCTTAAGGGTCTGGAAGCTACACTCGCAATTATCATCCCATTTAAACTTCACATCCTTCTGAGTAAGTCTGGACATAGGCTTGGCAATAATGGAGAAGTCCTGCACAAAACGCCGATAATATCCCGCCATGCCCAGAAAGCTTCTCACTTCTTTGACATTGGTCGGCCTTCCCCAACCTACTACTATATAAATCTTACTTGGATCGACTGATATTCCCTTGTCATTGATGACATGACCTAAAAATCCCACTTCTGACATCCAAAATTCGCACTTTTTCAACTTAGCATAAAACTTGTTCTCTCTTAGGGTCTCCAACACAAGCCTCAAGTGACGCTCATGTTCTGCTTCGGTCTTTGAATAGATCAAAATATCATCAATAAATACGACAACAAAATCATCAAGGTATTCGTGTAACATCCTGTTCATTGTCTCCATGAAAGCAGCAGGGGCATTGGTTAGTCCAAAAGACATAACTTTGAATTCGAAATGCCCATACCTTGTGGAGAACGCCGTCTTCTCAATATCCTCCTTTAAATGCAGAATTTGATTATAACTCGATCAAGGTCAATCTTTGAGAATACTAGGGCCCCTCTCAACTGATCAAATAGGTCTTCTATGCGAGGCAGAGGATATTTATTCTTGATAGTTAGCTTTTAGAGCACGGTAATCGATACACATGCGCCAACTACCATCCTTCTTCTTGGTAAAAAGAACAGGTGCTCCCCATGGAGACACGCTAGGGCGAATTAGACCCTTCGCCTTTAAATCATCCAACTGTTTCTTTAATTCTTCCTAGAAGGGACGGGCCAAACGATAAGGAGTCATGGAGACCGGTCGAGCACCTGGTACCAAATCAATTCTGAACTCCACTGGACGAGGCGACGGCATCCCTGGTAACTCCGCTGGAAATACATCCAAAAACTCCCGAACCACCGGAATACTTCCTGCAGTCAAAGATGCATTCGACTTTTCCACCAAAGACAAAAGGAATCCACTCTTCGCTAGTCGACTACCAGGAAACAAGCTAGCCAGCACACAAAGAGAGTAAGAGGGGGCACCACCCTGAAAAACTAACTCATGCCCAGAAGGCGCTTGCAGGGTTACTGTCTTCTAGAAGCATGATATGACCGCTTGATAACTAAGTAGCCAATCCATACCCAGAATGACATCAAACGGCTCCATCTTTAAGATCATAAGATTAGCAATAAAATCTTCCCCATCTAAGGAAATCACACAACCAGGACTGACTGTGGAACTAGAAAAAATTCCCGGGCGAATTGAATAGAACAGATTGAGCTATATGCTGCAAACTCAAATTTGCCTTTCTAGCAAAATCTAATGATGCAAAAGAGAAAGTAGCTCCTGAATCGAAAAGAACAAAAGCCTCAACTGAGTCCACTAAGAGTGTACCTGTCACCACATCGGGACGTCCTGCCGACTCTGCCGTTGGCATGGCATAGGAAACTGCCACTGGGCCGGTAGGGGCCCCAACACCCTGGTATGGAGGTGCGACAACTGCTGGAGGTGCTGAAGGCGCCACAACTGGAAGCGGTGCTGTGGGAATCGGTGGCCAAAAGTACCCCAGTGGAGGCACCCCTCCAGGAAATGGGAAATAAGGCTGAGGCTGACCCCACGACTGAGTAGGTGAAGCTGCTAACATCTGCACTGATCCTCGAGAAGAAACAGCTGGCTCTGATGGTGATGCTTGAACTGGCTCCCACTTTATGATACTAGCCGGGTTTCGCCGGCAAACTATCGCCTTGTGGCCAACCCGACCACAATGGCGACAAGAGCCCGACCAGGTACACTCTGCGGCGCGATGCTCGCTGCCACACTTGAAGCATTTCATCCCCTGTCCTGGCACCGGTTGAAGCATAGGAGCGCTCGCTGTCTGACGTGAAGTGAGGGTGGGCTGCGGCTTCGTGAACCTGGATTTAAAAGAATTCTGCGAACTCTTGAACTTCTTGGGAATAGGCTTGAGTGATGACCCATTCCCACCTCCAAAGCTCCTCTTTTGACTGCCACATGCGTCAGATGAAGTCACAACACCTGGCACCTCCTCTCCAAGCTGCATTTCTAACTCCATGCCCCTGGCCTGCTCTACCAGGGAGCTAAAATCGCGCAGCTCTAGAGCCCCCAGTACCTGGCGAAACTCCTGTCTGAGCCCCCTACGAAACCTCTTGGCCTTTTCCGCCTCATGTGTTGCCACTGCCGGAACAAAGCGGATTAGGTTGTTAAAACCCACCTCATATTCTGATACTATCATCTTGCCCTGCTTATAACTCTGCAAGGTGACTTCCATTCTCTCCACAAACGGCCGGTAGAACTTCCTCCAAATCGCTCAACAAATCGCTCCCAAGTGGCGGGCTGTGGGCAGCGGTCCTAGCTGTTAGGACTCCCTCCCACTAGATGTCTGCCTGACCTTTTAGCTGGAAAGCCACATACTGAGCTCCCATCTCAGAAGTCATTCCCAGCGCTCCGAAATGTCTCTCCATGTGACGTAGCCAGTTGGCAGCATCAACTGGCGTGCCCAACCCATCAAAGGAGTCCAGGCGCAGGGCGTTCCACTGATGCAATCCCATGGTAACCGCCGCAGGTACCACTGCGGGGGCCGCTAGTGGAGCGACAATAGGGACAGCCGGTGGAGCCTGAGCCCCCTGCACCGCAGAAGCAACCACCTCTTCCGAAGCCGCAGGACTTGCCTCCCACCATAGAGTGCCGAAGCCAGCGGGGCATTGCTCGCCTCGTCGAAGCACCTGCCGCCATGCCCACGACCACGGCCTCCGCCCCTTGCCATCTCTAAACATCACAACAGGAACAATCAATCGTTAAGCACAGAGAGCATCTAGCACCAACAATACAAGTTTAACTATACTATCAATTGAAGCGTGTATGCAATGCAAAAAGAAAGGAAAACCCAATCCCACCTACAGTGTGTGATGTGTCAAAATTATTATCTCCTATACCACGGACCTACAGCCCGCTCTGATACCAACTGTGACACCCCAGCCCGACATGAGCCTGGAATGCTACCAATCCATACTAAACAAATGAATCCAAAGTCACTTTATTAAAATTTTCAGCAAAACCTTCCCTATTAAAGTAGCAAGCTGGGGGTTCCAACATAAATAAGTGAATCATAACTCCAAATCTCTTCATCCAAAATCCTCACTAATCATTATAATTATGATAAACAACTAGATCATGAACCAAAAGTCTAAGGAGTGCTACTCATCATTATTACAAAACTCATTGCATGAAATCTATCCATAAACCAAACTTAAGCAGTTTGCTCATTTATTAGCTAACAGACCAAATGTTATCAATATAATGGTTGGGTGGCAGTGTGTGCAACTGGATCAAGCCTACTTTCCTCCCATGCATGACGTTCTTGCAACGGTACGTAAAAACACAATGAAAATAAGGGTGAGTTCAAGAACTCAGCAAGTACCACAAATGAAACACTACAGCACAATTGAAACATCAACCTTCAATTCTACATATTACACAAAACTTTAACACATGGAGCATGAATGCAGACATGCAATGCAACCTTTCCCTTTTCACTCTTTTGCGCATTACACCTGTAATGCGGAGCAAGCAACCGTCATTGCGAGCCATGCCGTGCTCGCAAGCACGAGGACCAATTGCCCTATACTCCACAAGTATAGGGGACCTCAAGCCCACACTCCGCAAGTGTGGGGATCTTTGCCCATCGTTACACGACGGGGATCCCTCCTCAATTGCCCACATTCCGCGAATGTGGGGATCTCAATCATGCATCTTTACGTATGCTCCAAATGTACATATAAATCATAACATGGTTGCAAGATGCATGAACAACACTAGTACTGTACATGAAGTACAACCAATCATATCATAGGCTGGCATCACTTTTAACCATCATCTCACACTATCTATTGCATGTATCAATACATTCACCATCTTTAACAAACACGCCATACTACCAATAACATGTATCAAGCACGTTTAATATCTTTAACGAACATATCAATCTATCAATCTATCACTGCTATCAATTTCCAATTCCTAGCAAACATTGTCAACCATCCATAGTTACTCTGCTTGTTAGGGTACTTGCCTCAACCGTGTGAGAACGGTGGATGAGAAGTAGGTGCTGCCTCCGGAGCCAGTCCCCCACCTAAGAATATATTTGAAAACTTTCTAAGACAATGGCAATATAACAAATAAACCATAATAGCAAGTACGAGATAACAAAAGCTTGAAACGTGACCCCGACTCCACTTTTCTATATGCTAAATTGACCCTTCTGTAAACAGTCATATTGTAAAATTCGTAACTTTTATTACAGGGGTCCAAATGAGGTGATCTTAGACTTCATTGAAAGGTTGTTAAATTCCCCACCTAAGCCTAGTTGGTGGGACTTCCTGATTCGGCCACTAACTGCCCCTAATATGCCTTCTAACAGAACATCGTTCTCATGTCAGGTTTTTTGGACAGCTCACAAAAACTACCATATCTTTCAACTCGTTTGACCAAATTTCACGTTCTTGCCCTTACCTGAAAGCTACGACAATTACCCACAACTTTTGTTATTCTGAGATCCCCTAATTCTCCTTTAAAGGATCTCTCCAGTCGGATTACTAAATTTTGTCAAAACACCGGCTGATTCACAGAACAGTCTCACTAAATAATTCATAACTTTTGATCCGTATGTCGGAATTAGGCGAACTTGGCGGCCACCGAAAGCTAAGGACGTAACCCAACTATCTCTAAGAGGTTGGGTCCCCAGGTTCTGCCTCTAACAATGCGAAAACCCTCGTCCAAACTTCTGGTCAGAATGCGATCTATCAACTGACAGGACTCGGTATACCAAACTACAACCATAGCAGCTAATACAATTTGAACAGCGAATAATACCCAAAGTTACCCTTGAAGAACCGCAGCAAGAAGAAGAATCCTCCCCGCGAAGATGACCTCCTTTCCTTGCCTCCCTTCCTCCTCCTATGGCCAGCAACAGGGAGATCCAAGGCCGACAACGAGGGAACACCGAGGGGCTGTGGTTGGCGCAAGGGGGAAGGGGCAGGAGATGGGCGGCCAGGGGTGATGCGCAAGGGGGAAGGGGCAGGAGATGGGGGGGCGGCGGCCAAAGGGTGGGGAGGGTTCGGCTAGGGTTGGGAAGTGGCGCCCCCTGGCGGCCACCTAGGGGCCTCTTGGGCCGGGGCCCAGGCCCAAGTTGCCGTAAAAACGTGGTTTCCCCCTTGCTAGCTGCGGAATTAATTATTTTCCATTTGATCCTTTTATTAATTCTGAGAAGTCTCTCCCGAAACTCTTCCTCAAACTTTCGGGATGCTACATCTAACTTTGAGTGACTTTGTTCAGCATGTCCATGACTGTGACATGGCTATTCAAAAAGTTTTACACTCTGCAAAGATTGTATAACTTTACCTACAAAAGATAATCATCTTATACTGTCTGTTTCACATAATTCCGTTGGTGTGCGACTAAGTGATTATCACAATATCTTTGCAATGCTTCATCCCGAAGTAGTCATACTCGCTAAGATTTCACTTCCATTGGGTTAACCATCCGCCGGAAGCCCCCTCTTGCGCTAAGTGAGAATACCGTTTAACCGATACCCGCACATCAAAATAGCACAACTAACAGTGGAATATTGTAAATTATTTAGCCTAGTCTGTCCCATTCCAGACTTGTGGTAGTATGGTGGAGTTTTGCAAGATGCGGCTTGAAGACCGGTTCTTAACTAACTTAGACGACTTTCAAAATAACCCTAGGCCTCAACCATTCACTTAATTGAGCCCGTGCATAAACCTGTACCCACCAACTATCCATTTCGTTGAAGTCCAAACCATATTTTAATTTTATTTCATTTATCAAATCATTTGTAAACTTCCATGATACACCAATGCCATAGTTACATCTTAAATCCAAAGAATTTTTGGTTGAAAATTCCCAAATCAAGTATTTCAGGTCTAAGCATGGCGAAGCTTAATTTTTCCCAAAATGTTCTAGTTCATACTATTGCATAAACTATATTTTCATCTAAGGTGTCAAGGTATGTTTAATTCAGTGTCAAAAGTTGGCTATACAATGGTAATGGGAATAACTACAATATTAAAATAGGAATTTAAATTAAATTGAATACAAATGTGAGGACCCGGGTATTTAACTAGTAATATTTAACCTCCATATGGTTCTAGCATTACTAATCAAATATCCAAAGCCTCGATGGACATGTGCTTCCCAGAATTGCAGCACACGCTCATCATCACAAAATCATACATCATTTCCATACAAAAATTAATACTAAGTTCAACAACGACATACATAAAGTAAAGTTATTACAAAAGAGCCGACCGGCCAAATAACACAATATACAAGAATAACAGCGGAAGAAAAAGCACCATAAGATGGCTAAGAACAAAAGTCGACCGGTTAGCCAACATAACCCATAAGGCAACCGACCGGGCCGCCAAGCTAGTCGCCCCGCAAGCTACCACAACAAAGCTCACAAAAGTGAGGCCCATCAAGCTCACCTTCTTCCTCTGCAACAAAACATTTAAGCAAGATAACTGAGTACACAAAGGTACTCGCAAGACTGACGTGTGGAATAGCAGACCTATTCGTAAACTACATGCAAGCTTATTTAGGTTGAGGTTGTATGTCTCATTTTGCACAAAGCCAACTTTATTTGCAATAATGTAATACATTTAAGAGCAAGTTTGCAAATCTGTTTTGTTGTCAAAATAACAGCGAAATAAAGATACATATAAGTAACCACTTGGAAGTGACTATCCCAATAGCCACCACAACATAACACGAATCCCCGATTCGTACCACCCATCAAGTTTTAATTAAAAGGTTGTAGTCTAACTCTTGAAAGACCTTGCCAAGCGTGTCCATAACCTAGGACGAGGCTATTCGAATAGTTTTAACCCTGCAGGGGTGTACCAATGTACACTTCATACCGCCTTTAAGCCACAAAGCACACTTCCGAGGGTATGCCGGCACGGCTAAGTCCTACGAGACATTTCCAATCTTGTGCATTAACTACGAGCCGCTCGTATAGATAGAAACTCATACGCTTACATTGCAAGCGAAAGACAACCACCATCACGGAAGCCTTTCGACATCGCAATGCTCCCAACACCATCCCTCCTGCGACTCCCTGCGATCCGAAGCCAATACACGCCAAAGTATTAAGTCAAGAGAGGTCACATACCCTCTAGTGTGGTTAGCACGCTAAAATGCTTGGTTTAGTGTAATAAGATGTTCGATCCTTGTTGACTCGGGCACCATTCCAGTCACACCCAAAAGCACACCAATCATAACATTGTGCCCAAGTCTAAATTATTTTGTTTTCAGTTTTAGTTTTCATAAGTAGACATGGCACAAGGCTGAAATCATAAATCATAATAAGTTTTATGTGATCAAGGTTATCGACAAGTCGATAACCGCCCATTTCTACCGGAAGCTAAGCATGGTTAAGCAATTAATTCGCAACTATTAAGTGACAAGAGCTCATCCACGAGCCCTAATCACAGCAATAACCTAGGCTCACGGTAGTAGAGAATAATCATTTGCTAAGGAAATGCATCTACTAGGTCAACTAACGACAATAGTTTAACACAAAGTAGCAATGCATACATAGAATTTGTAATCAACATAAATACTTAAAATACTGGGATTAACATGATCAAACTGCTTGCCTTGCTGGGATTGGTCTTGCTGCAGAGGGGAGTGCTCAGGTTCGATAAACTCTTCGGAACCTAACGCGAAAAGGTGATAAAACTAATAAGAACGAAGAACACCAAAAGGAACTCAACAGCAAAGAACATCCAAATCCCATGAAATTTATACAACAGCTAGAGGTTGATTTTAGACAATTTTAGAAACAAGAATCACTTCATTTGGACTTAGCATGAAAAAGTTATGCCCTAAACAATTTCTCTCAGCCTGAAAAATCCTTATTAAATTAATTTTAGTTACTGTTCATGACAAAAATTTCTAGAATGATCTGGAATCTGAAATTCTTATGGTAGGTAGCTAAGGTCATCCTAAGAACAGTAAAGTTGAGTTTACATCATTTGGAGTTATAATGAATTAGTTATGATTTTTCTAAGTTCTAAAACTATTAGATCATTAATTTCAGTGGCAAGGATCATATTATGGCCTATTCTACACTACAGTACATTCCTAGTGGGTTTTAACAAAATTTAGTTTGCTCAGTTTGGATTCACAGAGAATAAGTTATGCATTTTACAAATTTTCAATGAATTTATAGACAACCATTTTATATTAAACAAGTTCATGCAGTTTATATCATTTTCTGCTACAAAACAGTGCCTAAATCCATTCTTAGATTAAAGTTCATTCTATAACAGAGCTAGAGCAATTGGAATCATTCAAAAAGGAGCTAAAATGACAAAGTTATGCACTTTTGAAATTTGAAACATTAAAAGACTTAGAAAATTTGAGCTCTCGGGAGGTCCAAATGAACCGAAGGAAACGGGGAGGTCGTGGGCCGTTGATCTTGCATCGCAAGGCCATGGACCTCGAAGCACAGCGCACAAAAGACCTCCTCCCGCTCTGGGGAGGTTCGGACCGTTGAGATTGGATCCAACGGCCATGACCAGTGCATGCACCGCGCACGCAAAGGAGGTCCTCGCGCCTAACGGAGGTCGTGACCGTTAGATCAAGATCTGATGGTCCAGAGCTCCACGAGGAGGTCCTAAGGCTAAATATACGGAGGGAGGTCTGGACGGCCAGGATCTCTCGGGGGAGGTCCTAATGGTCTAGATATCCAGAGGGAGGTCCTACGTCTAAAGTTCACCCGAGGAGGTCCTGACGGCTAAGATCTCGCAAGGGAGGTCTTAACGGTCACGATCAAGCGGAGAAGGTCCTAAAGCTACGGATCTAAAGGATGAGGTCCTAGACGGTCAAGATCTCCTAGAGGGAGGTCTTGATCGGCTGGGATTTACACGAGGAGGTCTTGGATGGCCAAGATCTACTCGGGAGGTCCTATGCGACAGGGTTTTAACGGGAGGAGATCTGGATGGCTCAGATTAGACCTAGGGAGGTCCTGAACGGTCTAGATCGACGCGGAGGGATGTCCTGAGACTAAGGATTTCACAAAGGAGATCTAACACTCAGATCTAAATTCGGGAATGTCGTGAACGGCTAGGATTGCGCCTAAGAGGTCCTGAGCGGGGTTTTCTTTGTAAAAGACCAGGGGTGGCTTTTTACAAAGAGAACTCCAGGGGGTCTAGGGGTGGTCTTTGCAAAATAACCATAGAGAGGTCTTTTTGCGCAGGAGTGGTCCTAGCGGCTCAAATTAGATCCCGGGACGTCCTGGACGGCTGAGATCCAACCAGGGGAGGTCGTGAGCACTTAAGGTTTCTGCGAACAGAGACCTACGGTCAAGATCTACCCTCGAAGAGGTCCTCAACGGCTCAGATTGCACGAGGAGGTCCCGAAGACATAACGTTTTGCAGAAACGAGCCCATGGCTCAGATTGAACCCGGGGTGGTCCTAAACGGTGGAGATAACTCGAGGAGGAGGTCCTAAGGCTTAGGCATTTCAAGAAGAAACCCAAGGCTCACATCTAATCCTAGGGTGGTCATGGACGGCCACGATTAACCCGAGGAGGTCTGGTGACTTGACAAAATCGCGACAAAGTACAGAGCTCAACGTTGAGCTCGCCGGCACGTCACCGACGACCAAAGTCACGGTGGTGCTAACTGACTAAGCCAAAATGTTCGCAATACTATTGCGAACCTAATGCGGACATCCTCGACGGTGGAGCAAGCCTAGAACGCCGGCGAGCCGGAGGAGGGCAGAGGAGTTGTTTTGGTGAAAACCAAAAATGGCGAAAAGGCCCACTACACGCTAAGCTATCAACTACTTGAGCTCTACGGGGCTAAAATGGACTCACCAGAGTACAGGGGTGGTCCAGAGGAGGTCGAAGAAGTCTTGGCGGCGGGCGATTCACCGAGGCGGAGAAGATGGCGGCGACACGAACTCGATCAACCAACAACGAAAATAGCGGTCGGGATGGTTCGCACGAACCACAAGGTGGTCCGAACTACGATGGAACGGAGGAGGCTTACCGGGCGAGGCGACGAAGCCCCCTTCGACGCAACTGTGAAACCGATTCGAGTTGCTCTGAGAAAACAACCCAAAAGGAGTTAGGGACCGGCTTTGCGATGACCGAGGTCTCTAGGAAACAAAAATCAGGGCAAGAGGACCACTGGAGGACCCAAGTTGCCGATGGAGCCCACGCGGACAGAAATGACGGAAATGAGCTTAAGGTGAGACTGGATGCTCAACTTGACAGAGAAAGGTTTGGGAGGACGACTGGAGGTGGAAGGGACTTAGAGGAAAGCCTCGGAGGTGCTCAAGTAGCTTAGAGCCAGCGGAGCACCCGGACGGTGGTTTAATGGCGACGGGACAAAAGGTGCAGCCGCGCGAGAAAACGAGGAGGGGAGGCAGGTAAGGTCAGTGCTGCACCTGACATGGGCAAAGGCGAAGCTCAGGGCGAGATGACCCAACGCAGCGCAACTCACCTGCCACAGCGCACGCGCAGGTACGGGGAGCCGAAGGAAGAAGAAGAATAGAGGGAGCGGGTGGGGTGGTCGTGAGCGTTGGATTTTAAATCCAACGGCTCACACATGGTTGCTCCGGATCGAGCTCGGCGTGGCTTAAAGACTTGGTCCAACCAAGTCAACTGAGTTGGGCTCGGGCTCGAGCCCGAGTCTGACTCGAACCAGAGTTTTAATTTTTGGTCTTTGGAAGAGCTGCACTTTGGAGAATTGTTTGAGCTAGCAAAACAACTTCAAAAATTCTGAAATGTTTACAGGAGTTTGCCAACTCAAGTATTGACCTTGCATAAAATTTTCAGAGGCTTTGGTGCTATACTTTTTCCTACAAAAATTCCACAAGGTGCTGGCCCATAGTTTGACCAGAATTTGAATAGGTTTGACTGACCTCCAAAACATTCAAACAATTTCTAAAAATTGTGAATTTTTCAGAGGGGTCACATACCAACCCAAGAACTTAGGAAAAATATTTCCGGAGATGATCAAAAGGTTTGACAAGATTGTTTTTGAAGGATCAAGATTTGGATCAAAAGACTTGTGACTTTGTATTTCCATAACTCTTGTACAATAATTGTTTAGTACAAACAGGAAATACATGATGTAAGAAAAAGTCTTAATTTCTACTCATTTTCTTACATTTGAAACACAAGCCCGAAATTGGGATATTACAACAAATAAGCATGTAGTAATAATTTAAAATAGAATTTAGATAATTTAAAATAATGTGATCAAATATGATCAAACATGTAACTTGTTTTGCTCAAATAATTATTGTTCTGAAACGGCGTAGAAATCTGGGTATCTGAAGTCGTCGAAATCTATACGCGAAAATAAGCTAAATTCAAAAAAAATCAAATAAAATTAAAATAAACTCCAAATTAAATAATTTTAGTATTTATAGCTAGATATTGAGTTTATATGAATGTATAAATTTGAATCAGTTGGATTGGAGCTTGAACGAAGGAGAACGAGCTCTCCGAAGAGTGAATTTCACATGAAATAATAGAAATGGATTTTCAAAATTTATGGAATTATTTTTCTAAAGGAAAATCAATTTTATGCACAAGGATGACGTCAGTAGCTGATAATTGAATTTCAGCCAAATTATTTCTAAAGGAAAAGGAAAAGAGTCAATGACATGTGGGCCCATGTTTGTGGACCGGGTCCATGGTGGACCGGCGCACAGAACAGTGTCATCCGCCATGCAAGCATGACATGTGGGAGGCCATGTAAGCAAGGGCGCTAAGGTGGTGGTGATGTGGCGAGTGGGTGGCGCACAGGACCCGATTGTCACTGGTGAACGGCGAGACGACGACCGACGGCGAGGGAAAAACGGAGAGAGGAGGAGACAAGGAGCATGAAGCTCACCTCGGCGGTGGCTAGGCATGTAGGGATTGCTGGAAGCGAGGATGAAGGTGGTGGCGTAATGTGGGTCGACGACGTCATAGTCGTTCCAGAGCGGTAAAGGCACGCCACCTGGGTAGAACACGGAGAGACGATGCCAGAGGTGAAGATGATGGCGGCGGGGATCCTTTGACGGCGACACAATCGGCAGCAGAAGGGCGTTCAGCCGGATTCAATGCTCATGATGGCATGATAAATGGGGAGAAAATAGCGGCATTTGAGGAGCTTGTGGCGTGCGGCAATGGCGGCAGCGCGTGGGGAAGAACGAAATGAGGAAGAAGGGGGGAGGTAGGATCGAGGTGTGTGTGGGATGTGTGTGTGTGTGTGTGTGTGTGTGTGTGTGAGAGAGAGAGAGAGAGAGAGAGAGAGAGAGAGAGAGAGAGGGAGGCTGGCTGGCCAATGTGGGTTAGCACGGGGAAAAAGAATTAGGCCGGGAAAGGGATTCAGGCTAATTGCAATTTCCAAAATTTTAATTAATTTTCGAATTTTAGAAAATACCACAAATCAAATAGGTTTTTAGAAAATAACAAATAGAGTTCACAAATTCTAGAAAAATTCATAGAAATTCTTTGAATTATTTTGAAGTTAATAAAATTATTTCAAACTTAAATTTGGCTTTTATTTTTGAACATATTTTTTTATTTTTTGGAAAATAGGAAAAACCTTTTTAAATTCCAAAAAATTTAAGAAATTAATTAAAAAAATTTTTTTTATCTTTAAATCCAACAAAACCCAAAAGACTTAATAAATTTTCTTTTTGACTTTAAAATCTAGGAAATTCCAAAAAAGCGAGAAAACTCTTCTAAAACTAAGAAAACAAAACAAAACAATAACTTTATTAATTTTATTTTTGGTAACAGAACTTTGGAATGTTAGAGAACCGTGGTTGTGACCTTCAATGTTCCACATGAATGGAACCTTTAAATGTAGTACGATTATTGATGTGCTCGTGTGATCAAACCAAGCTTTTCAACCGTCTCAGCATTGGCAATGTTGTTGCAACTCTTGCCATCAATTATAACCTTGCACGAATGCTCCTTGATCACAAACTTGGACTGAAACAGATTGTGACATTGCCCTTGTCCCGCTTTTCCATTTGTGAACTAAGAACTCCTTGAATAATCAAGCTGGCATGACTTGCATCAAATGTGATCTCCTCCGAATCAGAATTAGAAATGAGCTTAGGACCAGATTCCTCTTCTTCAATATCGCTAGCTGAAGAGTACTCGCCATCTTCCCGGATGATGAGGGCTCGCTGATTTGGGCAATCACACATGTAATGCCCTTTTTCTTTGCATTTGAAGAACTCTATCTCCCTAGTTCTTCTAGTAGAAACAATTGATGATGAGCTTTTGGTGGGGGTAGCAATGGTCGTCCTCGAATTAGCAGACTTGGTCGTGGAATGAGTTGTTGCTCTCGACTAGATGTTATTATGCTATGACCAGAGTTGAGTCCTTGCTTTTTAGATTGGAAATTTGAAGATTTTCCATGGTGTGTCCATACTGGATTTACCATGACTGGGTTGACTTCTCTCCCCTTGCACTTGCTTCTCTACCTTGAATGCAAAATGGAACAGTTCATCCAAGGTATCAAACTTGTGGAAACCAAGGATGTGTTGAATTTTCTTGTTTAAACCACCCAAAAATCTAGTCATCTTGGCATTGTCTTCCTCTTCCACATTGGCTTGTATCATGCCAATTTACAACTCTTGATAGTAATCCTCCACAGAATTACTTCCTTGTCAAAATCGCTGTAACCCATTAAGAAAATCACATTTAAAATAAGTTAGAACAAATCTGGAACTCATTATCAATTTGTGCTCTTCCTAGGTGCGAGGTGCATCTGGTCGTTGCTTGATCAAACTCCACCAAATTGAAGCGCAGTTAGTGAACTTGCTTACAGAAGCTCATACTCGGCGATCTTCAGGATACTCATGGCAACATAACTTTTTCTCCGAAGCATCTCCCAATCCAAGCAACCCTCTAGATTTTATTTGCCATCGAAGACTGGAACAGAAAACTTGAGCCTTCCCAAGGTATCGTTGTTGGTGATATGCCATAGAGGCAATCATAGAGATGATTGTATCATGTCGATGTTTATGAGTTATGGAATAAATGTTATTACATTCCTTGAATGAATTACCAGTTATATGGATTAACAAGTATGTGACTTGTTTGTTAAGCTCTTTAACTTATATGATGTCATTCTAAATATATCACTAGTTGGATGTCACTGATCGGAACACTAGTGACTTATCGACCAACACATGTATTGATTGATGACAATGTTTTACTGGTCATGGATATAGATATGTCGAATCAATAATATGAATACATGTTAGAGAACATGGTGTTGGATTGACCCACCTTGAGACACTATTGTGATTGTTATGATTTTATGTGTTATCAGTTGGTCTCAAGCAATGATGATGTATAATCCTTAGACCTGAGATCAGCATGGTTTCCTACGTGAGTTGCTTTATGAAACCCTAGCCGCCATCTTCTCGAAGACCCCATCATGCGAGTTGGTGCTAGCACATCGGCATACGGTCTTCCATCCCTAGATGTCTGGATACCGTAGAGGCACTGCTGCGATTGCTGCTGTGCTGGACAAGGACGATCCACGATCTTTAACAAGGAATGCGATTGGTTGCTAGAGGTGGCGATCGGCATCGAGAGCGCTGGATAATCGACTACGACCACTTCATCGACACGCTCGATGTTGGATTAGGCTGCTCCAACTCTTCTTCCGCTGCTTTGCGTGTCTAGTGGTAAGGATCTATGATCTCTTGCTTACATGGTTTCCTAGTTTATGTAGTAAAATTTTGAATTGTCAGCTAGTGTAGCCTACCTGTATCCCTTCAATCGTCACCTCGGGGAGAAACAGGTCTGTGGCCTCCTATGTCATGACCATTGAAACCCAATCGCTCATGTAGTCGTGCATCTCTTGCATTGTGTATTGGTGTCACATAGTCTTCTTCATCATCGGCGAACTCATCCTCTCGGACGTCACCATCTTGGGGTGGTTGTAATCTACCCAGCGCAGTAGCACCTCTATGTGCCCTGGTCGTGCCGCTTGAGGTTGTCATAGTCTAAGAACAGCTATGTCAGCGACAACGATAGATGTTGCGGTCTCGTGTTGATGATCTGGAAACTAGTCGACAAGATTACCTTGCGCAATTTGCTTGGCAAAATCTTCCAAACCTTTCTCCACATTCTCCAAACGCGGAATGACTTGATCCTACACCAAACGCTCATTGTCACAGCAGAAAACATTTACCAGTTGGCGAGCACGCAGCCTTAGACCTTCTGTGTTCCAATCGCTTTCATTTGAAACACCGTGTTTGGCGCCATATTGGGATGCTTGAGACCCTACCATTGTTAGCACCGAAACAGTAGCAAAAACCCTACCGACTACAAATTTAAAGTGGCCTCGAATCTCACAAACCTACTAGTCGAAGCTCTTACCCTTCTCGTATACTACTTGTGTGTTGCTGGTCGTGGCAACTTTCAAACAGGAGTCAGTAAAGCGATTGCAAGATACCAGTACTCGTGATCAAAAGCAAATATATGGAGTTCTAGGTATGGAATATATTTGTAGAAAGGAAAAACAAACTGAAATTCTGGATATTGCAAAGTTGAATATTAGTTCGCACAGTACTAGTCTTAGTTGCTTTGATTGGAACGACTAGAATAGACAACACTGGTCGGAAATTCGAACCTTAAAGGATTTCCACTGATCACACATAGTGTTGATCGAAAAGCAAATCAAATCGAAAAATTGACCCTCAAACATTTTGACTGGTCGCACAGAGTGTTGATCGAGAAGCAAAACATATCGATCTTTGTTCTTTATTTTTTTTAATTGGTTGCACAAGATGTTGCGCAACTACCTTCTTTTTACAACTTGCATGAACTTTTACATGCGACAAAGACGATAAATCTCGTTGATCAACAAGAACCAACTGATCAGCAAGAACTAGTTGATCAACAAGAACTAAACGATCATCAACTAGACACGAGTAGAATGGAAACAAATTCAATAAAGCAAACTGAAAATAACCAATTGAAAGCACAACGTCTAGGAATAGGATAATTTTTGTAGGGTAATTTTTTGTGCTTTAGGTAAAAGAAAAACATATAATCTACTACTAAGGGACAAATGAATTTCTACTATTAACGAAAGCTCTGATACTACCTGGCATGCACACACCTCTACTTAAGATGTGTGCATGTAAGTTTGTCCTGATCTTCCATCGTAGGAGGAAATATAATAACTTGAGTTTCGACGTTGACGAAGGGGTTACTAATAACGATCCAGTTGAGACTAGCAAACCTCGCAATTGCTACACCGCTCCTCGATTGATTACCAACCGTGTCAAACACAATTGGCCTATTCACGAAGAACCGCTCGAGCGAATCCAGAGAAACACAAGAGAAGCAGTAGAAGATGAATCACTCGAAATTGAGTGATCAAGTCGAGACTTCAATTACGGCGAGAGGCCTTACAATAGCAATAGCTAAATCAATAATCAAAGTCTGGTCTATTGGTGGTGCAACACCCAAATATTTATAGCAACTTAGGTCGGTGCTAAGACCCTAACTCATAACCAATTAGAACTCTAATCCCAAACGGATCGCTATCCATGTGAAATCGTGTCTGAGTAGAATCTCTGAACTATACACTGAAATCGTAATGGAGCATGACTCTAAATTGTATCCAAACAAGACTCCTTAAATAATTCGAAGGAACTAGTCATCAAGTGATTGGTCAGCGGAGCTGGTCGTCACATGGACTGGTCGGCGGAGCCAGTCTGCGGAGCTGCTCATCATAGGGACTGGTTTGCGAGCTGGTTGGGCTTGACCAGCAACTTCTCCATCAATTCTCTCGCAAGTAGAAACAAGCAAACAACAATCCTTATGCAATATCATTTGTTTTGTAATTAATAATTAATTTGCCCAATGAACAAGTTCACCTGTTGTCCAAAGACGATATGCTCGTGTCATTGGCCCTTTAGTAGAGACATCTGATGTGAATGTTTTATGTGTAGAAGCAATGTCCTCAACGATGTCCTCATCACTAATGCACTGAGGTGCTACAACTACAAGAACACACATGCATTTATATATATTTTTTCTACAGGTACCATATTTATATATGGTTCTCTATACTTGATTACACATTTTTTTGAAATCACCTAATTAATTACACATTTATTATGATCAAAATATGACAAGCAGATTATAATATTTGGTAAAAAGCAACGAACAATACTCAAGTCATCCCCCTTCGAATAGGCCAGTCATTGTGGTGTTGTTGATCATCGTCAACGTTGGACATGACATGATAAAGGAGTCAAATCCTTCGTTCTACCATTAGGGCCAACATGTTGAAGCTTAGGCGTGTTGCCATTGGCTCAGGCACAGGCCATGTGCTTGGAAATGGATGCGAGCACAGAAGCCCTAGTTGTAGCACTAGGCCGAATCGACAGGGAAGGAAAAAACTCCTCCTCACGGAGTTATACTACGCCAATAAAATCTTATGTGAAGGAGAGAGAGCATATATCGTCTCTTCCTAAAGAGACGATCGTGCACGCGAAACAAGATATAATACATTAATCTACTCTAGTTGACATATAGGCCTGTTTCAAAAAAATATATAAAATATAAATATTCGATAGTGTGTTAAAGACTATCTATTGAAGATGTTGTCTCTAAAGATAATATAACATATGTTAGAGACAATGTTATCTCTAACTATTGAAAATACCCTCAAGTCGAGAATTTCCACTCCACGCAAGACGCAACGTAGGATGCCCCCTCTCTTCGCCCTTCTTGATACTAACACCTCACAAACTAGTAGGTAACCACACTCGCCGCCGCCACCATCGTTTCGCGCCCTGTGCACAACAGCCCATGGAATGGAGGCTGGGCGGCAGCTCTCCAAATCGAAGGTTGTAGCTGCGCTAGGCGAGGGACAACATCGTGCTACTCGAGTCAACGAAGGACGGCACAGTGCTGCAAGTTAGAGAAGAAAGATTGTGATGACGGCTTTGCTCGAGAACGAGCATGGTAACACTTCTCCGCACGGCGGTCAACAACAACAATTCGACGGTGGCAGCCAGACGAGGAGGAGGAAGACAATCGCCTAGGTCGAATTGTGCCAGTTCTGGGGCCTCCCGTTCGTCACGGAGAGCTCCATTGCGACACGACGGTGCCACCATCACCAGCCTACAGATCTGGGGGCTCCCCACCATCAATGTTACTACCAGCAATAGCCACGGGTTCGGTGTCTATGAGGATGATGCTGCTGCTGTGCCAACGTCCTGGCCGTTCAGTGCCTCTAGCGAGGGAGCATGAGCTTTCATACTCTGATTTTCCAAACGGCCATATGGATTAATTTTCTTCGAGTTTACTGTCCACGGGGATCTTATATGACCAAAAAAATCCCCACCGGTACTTTGCTTCCAAAGAAAGTTTCCCCTGTTCACCCAAACAAAGCCTTAGTGATTCCTTGTGCCAGTGGTCGAGTACCCAGTCGACCAACATGAGTTGGTTGTAATGTGCATTTTGTTCGACGGGTCTTGGGCACATGTGATGTTGATATTGTGAACTGAATTTTTAATATAGAAGATCCGGAATATGTCATATTAGCATATTAGTTTCTTACTTAAACTATAAGTTCTTTTACCCTTTTATATACCTCTTGTAAGCCGCATGAAGAGAGTAGACGTTTCATTATAATCCCTCGTTGTTTTGTAAACTCTCCTCATATAGTGATCATCGCCGATTGATGTCCGTAATTTTTTTCGTAAGAGTTTTCTACATAAAAATTGTATCTCTTGTCTCCTATTTTTTCTAATAAGTGATATCGGAGCACATATGATTATGGTTTAGAGAGATACACAGAAAAAAAAGATTGGTTCCGGCGCCGCCGCCTCGCGTTGGCTTCGTTTCCTCGATCCGCTGCATCTGCTTTCAGCGCTCGTCCCCAAGCCAGCAGGAGCAGACAGCGCCGCTCCTTGCTTCGCCTCAGTTCGTGCGCTCCGTTCTCCAGTAGCGTCGCCCCTGGTCGCCTCGGTCCAAGCGGCGCAACCGAGACCAGCGCGCGTGTTCCGCGGCAGCTTCATCCACAGCATCAACTTCGGACCAAAACCAAAAGAGCGACGGCACTCAAGAGGCACAGGTTCCAATAATTTTTATATTGAATCACATCTTGCTGGTTGCTTCACGTGAAGGCAATAAAGAACCGGCCAATTCTTTAATTAATGGATAAAGTCTATTTTACAACTCTGAATTTTCAAAAATCTGAAAATCAACCTTAAACTACAAAACTAACACGGACTAACTCCCAACTCTCAAAACCGTTCACTTTACCCCTTCCGCCCTAAACCACTCTGGTTTCGCTGACGTGGCATCCACATTAGCACCCACATCATCATACTTTGCCACCTCAGCAGACAAATCACCTCCTCTCTTTCTTCCTTTCGTTCTTCATTCTCCTCTCATACGTCCGGCTCCGCCTTCGGCTCCACCTCGGCCTACCGCCGCCACCGCCACCTCAGCCTCAGCCTACCGCCTCGGCTGCGGCTCCGCCCACTCCCTCTGCGCCATGGCTGTCGGTAGCCCCGCGCCTGCTGCCTCTGCGGCGTCGTCCTGAGCCAAGGAGCTAGAATCGTGCGAGCTCCAAATGCCGCCCGCTCGGCTCTCCCCCTCCTCAACGCCGCCGCCACGACGCCCTTGCCACGCCGCTGGAGGCCCACATCGCCAGAGCGTCTTGGCCTCCCTTCGCCTACATGGCCTGCACAGGTGAGTCCCCCACGCCCGTCCGATTCTCATGCATGCGCTACTTTCCCCCTTCTCCCCCTTCGATGTCGTCTCCTGTTTCTCCTCCCGGCCCGGCCACCGCATATAGTCGCCAGCCGCCACCAGTTGCCTTAAGCCGAGCCACCGCCACCCACAGGACTGCCTCCCCCTCGGCAACCCGTGGCCATAGACGGCGAAGTAGACAACGACGACGTTGCCATAGCCGCCTTGTGGTGGTTTGACGATGTGGTGAGATCTTGTGCCGACTTGGGTTCAGGGGAGGAAGAGGAGGGGGTGGGGGAGCTGGTCGAGGACCTCAAGGGTGTACTCCAGGGGGTTGAGCTATGCAGGGACGACAAAGCCGTGGGAGAGGAGGGTGGCATCGAGGGAGGAGAGGGAGCCGTGGTGGAGGACGGTGCCACGGGAGAGGAGGAGGAGGGAGTCCATGGAGGAGAGAAGGCGTGTGCTTGGTTGGCGAATGGAGAGCAGCACCGTCGTGTCTCGGGAGGCCGCGACGGCGTGGATGTAAGATCGAGGAGGCCGACTAGAGGGGGTGAATAGGCGTTTTAAAAACTTCTATACGTTAAAAACGATTTCTAATGCGGAAGCTTATAACAATATGGTTTTGCACAATTAAAGCCTAAATCAACTAGGTTCAACTAAGTGCACCAACAATACAAGTCTATTGATAATAATAAATCAAGCATGGACTTGTAAGCAATTCAATTTAAGCAATGTAAATAGCACATAGCATGGCAAGCATTCATACACAATAAATGAGCAACTTAATTATATGAATGTAAATTGCAATATGGTAGAGCTCAAGAATACAAACCACAAGATGACACGGCGATGATTTACCGTGGTGTTCGGAGACTTGCCGGTCTCCCATAGTCCACGTTGAGGGAAACCCAAACCAATTGGGTCGGCTCCACGAATTAAGTCTTCCTCCGAGGTATCAACACATCGCTCCACTAGAGTTGCTCTTACTCCACTCTGGAGATGGCGAGCACCAAACCACTCACAAACACCGGCCCTTCTCACAAGCTTCACTTGAGAAGATCACCGGACCACGACGCCTTCACACCGTCTAGGTGTTGGCAAACACTAAGAGTAATAGGCCAAGCCCCTTGCTTGACTCTCACCACGTGCAACGAATGCACAAGCTCAAGTGGATATGAAATCCACTTCTAGATGCAACACATGCAACTAGAGACCTCTCTCTTTGCTCTCAAGGTGCAACACATGGATAATTGAGAGGAGAAGCTCACACTAGCTCAAGAGAGTGAAATGGGATGCCAAATATTGCCTCTCAACCGGTCAAGGGGGTATTTATAACCCCTAAACCCAAAACTAGCCGTTTGGAGACGAAACAGCCAAAAACTAGCTGTTACAGACTTTTACGGTCGTACCGCACTCACAAGGGCCGGTACAACCATTCTGGGCGGTCGTACCGCTCTTTATATGGCAGTCGTACCGCAGCTATAAATCAGTACAGACGACACTCGATAAAAAGGTCATAACTTTTGACTCCGATGTCGGAATTGAGTGATCTTGGACTCTATTGAAAGCTTATTCAGAGGGCTACACAATCCACCTTTTTTATTTGATCTCAAACACATTTTATAAAATCAAAAAGCACAACTCCAAAGAGCCACTACCATGGTCTAAGTCCAAAGTATTAGCAACAAGCAATCTTAGACCATGCCAAGGGAAGATACATGAATCCCAACAATTTGCAAAACAGATTTGCAAACTTAGATCATGCCACAAGGAGTAGGTACATGGATTTCAACCATTTACAAAACACATTTGCAAAGTATAGTCACATGCTACAAGGATTAAATGCATGAGCCTCGATATTTGCAAAACACATTTGCAAATAATAGCATCATGCCACGGAGAGCTAGAGCAAGTGAGATTGAGTTATCAACACATGATGAGACAAAGGCTACTAGACAAGACTCCTCTTAATAGTATGGCAACTTATACTAGCAATCCGGTCTTTCAACCAAACACCAAGACCGGTAAAAGACTAGGAACACATCCTTAGCCCTAGCTAGTTATACCTTTGCCTTGAGCATCTTTTTGAAGCTTGATGACTCACATCTTCACTTCAAGTTCGGGTTCTTGACTTGAAAGCTCATCAACACATGATGACTTGAATATCATCAACACATGATGATCTTCTTCATTATGGGATCTTGACTTGATGCTCATCAACACATGATGATATTCTTCATCCCGAGTCTTGATAGGCATCAATACATGATGCATCCTTTACCTGACCTCAATCAACACAAGATGAGTCTTCTCTTGACTTGATGATCAACTCATGATCATCTCTTCTTCGAGATCTTGATATGCATCAATACATGATGCATCCTCTTCTTTTTACTTGATGACGATCAACTCATGATGCCATCCGAAGTCTTCATTACCCTGGAACATAACCTATTCATCCAACTCATGGAAAATGTTAGTCCCATAATGATTAACATTAATTACTAAGATATACCTACAAACTGCTTCTAAACAAGCTGTTGAAAAACCTGGACCAGTACAACTGCCAACCAAGTTGCGGTACTACCGCTTGGTCCGGTCGTACCGCACGAAGGAGCGGTACTACCGATTGCAGGGTTTCCAATTTTGCTGGAAAGACATGCTCTCTGGAAAAATCATACCGCCATACAAACATCGGTACAACAGCATATCGGTACGACCGTTTCTCAAAAGCGGTACGACCGATTATCAGAGAGAGCTCTGAGCCAAAATGCATCGGTTCTGATTTTCTTCAGCTGCCAACTAGAAATCGAAACGATCGCAATGCGGTAGTACCGCAGTGTAACTCCGGTACGACCGATTTCTGATCAATGCACTTAAAGCTTTCAAATTTAAATGTAATTTCAAAATCAAATGCATGCATGATCCTAACTTGATCCATAAGGCACAAAAACATGCTATCAAGCTATTAGTCATGATCCCTCTATTGTCATGCATTTCCCTTACCATGTCACCATCCATGAACTGGGACTAAGCCATTAAACATCTTAGCACACATGTTAGTCCCACAACACAATCTCAAATAATTGAATATAGATAAACATGAGTATATATAAACTACACAAGTTATATATACTCACATATAAGTATATATGAACTACACAAGTTATATATACCAAATATGAGTGTATACGAACTACACAAGTTGTATATACTCATATGAATATATTAACTACACAAGTTAAATATATTCAAGGATATATGAACATCTATGAACTACACAAGTCTCATATGCTCTCATATACTCATATGAATATATTAACTACACAAGTTAAATATATTCAAGGATATATTTCAAAGTAAAGATCCTTAATATATGTGGAAAGAGAATATGGATCAATACTAATGAAGCCACAAAATATAGAATGAACTCTCCCTAAATGTGTGCATACACAAATATGTAATGAAAACATATGCACATATTCAAGTTAACCTTTTTGGTGAAGTTCAACCTATATTTTGGATCCGAAGAAAGCAACTATATATATATATATATATATATATATATATATATATATATATATATATATATATATATATATATATAAAGTAAAATGCATAACTCTTGTATTTTCATCTTTATATCCAAACGAGACTAAGCAATAAATAATCAATAGAATTGTTAGTCTCACAAATAGATTTGTCATTAATAAATGCATACCTGTTTGGATTTTTCTTTTTATATCCAAGCTGAGACTAATCAATATATAACAATAAGAGTGTTGATCTTACAAATAGATTTATCAATATGAATGTATACCTCTTTGGATTTTTCCTTTTGTATGCAAGCCGAGACTAGACATGATATAACAAATATTAGTGTTAGTCTCATATAAGGATTTGTCATTAAGAATGCATACCTTATTGATTTTCAACTCTTTATCCATTTGAGACTAAACAATAAGTATAACGACAAAAGTGTTAGTCTCATATGTAGATTTGTCATTAATCACCAAAATACTCCATTAACATATAATGGCGGGTCTAGATCCTTCAATCTCCCCCTTTTTGGTGATTGATGATAAATCCATCATTAATAATAACATTTGGATATAAATCAACATAAGACATGAATTTAAGTATTTTAACTATTGTCATGCATGAAACTACTTCTTCTCCTTTTGAACTATGCATGGAATAAGGTGAAATCAAGTAGAGAGAATAACTTATTTATCCAAATGTAGCTCATACAAATTCTCCCCCTTTTGGCATTAATCACCAAAAATCCAAAACAACCTTAAGCCAAAAGAGAGTCTCTGCAAAAACCATAGAGCTAAGCAATAGAATTCATTAGAATTAAACAAAGAAATATTTTCTCCCTTTTTGCACTAAGCAGAAATAAGAGTTCTCCCACTTTATGAATAATGCATGAGTTGGGGTGAGATCAACCAAATGAACTCCAAAACGTTTTCTCCCATTTGGCATTTAAACACCAAAAGATCCACAATAAAGTGAAAGCCAAAGAGGAGACTTTTCAAAGTAGTTTTCCCGTATAATAGATTACCCATTTTGAAACTCAAAACGGTTTTCAATTTTGCTTTTAGCTTTTACAAAATATTTTAGGAAAACTCCCCCTTACACAAAGGTTCCACTCCTTTGACACACAAAAGATTTCTTCGTCCACTTATCTTTGCTTTTGACACACAACAGCTTTCGTTATCCAATTATCCCCTCTTAGCTTTTGACACACAAACGCATTCTCCCCATTGTCTTTATGTGTATCCACTTGTAAAATAATCCTTGACCGACACTAGTAGATACCACTTGTAGATACTTCCTGTAGATACCACTTGTGTGCGAGTATGAGTTGCAAAGGCCTTTAGGCATTTGTTGCAGCCATGCTAAGACCCATAATAAAAGTATTTCATTTGAGTTCTCTTGAGCTGTGTTTTGTTGGGTTTAACCTATCCCCTGCCTAGTTCTTAACTCATCATGTGCTTGCTACCTTATTTAACCCATGGAGTTCCACTAGATGGTTCAAACTTGTTAAACTGTTGCTAGTGGTTCCGGTGCCCCAGTGCCAGAAGTCAATGAACAACCAGCCGCAGGAGCAGTTCCACCACAAGCACCCCCCGATTGACTTGCAAAATTTTGGAGCTTTTATGGCGGTGCAGACCTAGTTGATGTATACTATAATGAATCAGATGCAAGCCATGAACAATCAGAACAATAACGCCAACAACAATCACCAGCATAGAGCCCCAGCTGCTCATGGTCACCATGGACCATCTAAGCTTTATTGCGATGGGTTGTCGACTTGGGTTTCAGCTATTGTTAACTTGTCTTAGTGAAGCAGGATGGCGGGAGAGCGCGTGGCGATCGTGATGGTCATGATGAGGAGCTTCCCCTCCTCAGACCATGGTGAGTGCTCGCTCGGATCGAGCGAAACGCATGGACGAGGCAGCATCTTGGAGGTTATTGCTAGGAATACCTCCACTCCTGCCCGGTGGTGGCGGCCACGGACTCGCGGGGACTTGCGAGTTCCTCGTGCGCGGCCGCCGACTTTCTCCGCTCCGAGGATCCTCGATGCGGATGATTGGCTCGCATGGTTGGAAAGCTCAACATAGCTCGATGCGAGCGCGAGATAAGGCACTCTTCGCGTCCCACCGGCGAGGGCGGCACTCTCATGGTGGGAGAACTATCTCGCCATGCGGCCGCGGGCTATGCGGTCGCGTGGGAGGAGTTGAGATCGGCTTTCGTCGGGCCATCCCGGATGGCACGATGAAGGTGAAGAAGAAGGAGTTCCTCGCGCTCAAGCAAGGCGCAAGTCCGTGACGGAGTACTGTGCGAGTTCAATCATTTGGCTCGTTATGCTCGGGAGGTGGCCTCGGATGAGGCTAGCGGGAAAGTTTATGGATGGCTTGTCGAGGTGCGGGGCGAGTGTCTGTGTGGACTTCCACGACGTTCGAGCCTTGGTAGATAAGGCCATTGTTCTTGCGAGCACAAGGCAAAGCTGGTGAGTCCATAGCGCAAATGGGGCGCATCGTCTACTCACACCGGCCTCACTGCGTCCTCGGTGGGCGGCACGATGGCCCGTTCTTTTGCTCCACCGCGCCGAGGCCATCCGCACGCAGCTCCTCGTCCACCGCGGGCGTGTTTCAGCCACGTGCGCTGCGATCCAAACAAGCGGCCTCCGCCAATCCGGCGATGTTACTTGTTTTTATTTGCCACAACAAGGGCCCTCGCCAACGCTTGCCCTCGAGTGTTGCGATCGCCCCTCGTCCTAATGGAGGGCGAGGCGGGGAGTGGTCACCCACGACGGAAGATTATTGAAGACCGAGTGCGGCGCGGTCAGTCAACCACCTTTGGTGAGGAGGCTCGGGGCGCGGATGTCGTGATTGGTACACTTCTTGTTAATTCGTCCTGCTGCGGTATTATTTGATACGGGCATCGCATTCTTTATTTCAAAATCATTTGCTGCTGCTAGTGGTCTTCATTTGTGTTCCTTTGGGAGTTCCTTTGCTCATCCGCTCTTGGGGTCGGAGATGAGAGCGATTCTGATGTCGGGATGTTCCTATCATAGTCAAAGAGTGGGGTTTTGGCAAACCTTATCTCGCTCAGTTCGCGAGCTGGATGTGATTCTTGGCATGGATTGGTTGTCCCAACACTTGGGAGAAATCGATTGTGCCGGAAGATTGTCTATCTCACCGCACCTTGATGGCGGTCGGTTTTCGCGCGGCCGGGGCGCATCTATGTGCGGTAGAAGCGGCGCCCTGCACAAGTCAGGATGTTCCCATAGTATCGACTTTGTGGATGTCTTTCACGAAGACTTGCCGGGATGCCTCGGTTCGAGATCTGAGTTTGTCATCGAGTTGCTGCCGTCTGCCCCTATCTCAAAGCGCCGTGTCGTATGCCTCCCAATGAATTGGAGGAATTGAAGAAGAAGCTTGGTGAGCTCAAGCAAAGGGTTTCATCCGTCCAGTTCATCTCCTTGGGGTTGTCCGGTGATCTTTGTGAAGAAGAAGGACAAGACTTTGCGCATGTGTGTTGATTACCAGTCCTCTCAATGAGGTGGCGGTGAAGAACAAATATCCTCTCGCCCGCATTGATGATCTGTTTGATCGGTTGATGGAGCCAGTGTTCTCAAAGATTGATTTGAGAATGGGGTATCATCAGTCGTCGATCGAGATCGAGGATATTCGAAGGCGGCTTTCACTACTCGTTATGGGCAGATGCGAGTACACCGTCATGTCTTTTGGCTTAACCAATGCTCCGGCTTTGTTCATGAACCTTATGAATTCGATATTCATGGAGTATTTGGACAAATTTGTGGTGGTCTTCATTGATGATATTCTTATTTATTCCAAGATGAAGACGAGCATCTTTGAGCATCGAAGATTGTTTTGGGCAAATGCGGAGCATCGGCTATATGCGAAGTTCGGCAAATGTGAGTTACGGTTGAAGGAAGTGGCATTCTTGGGCCATGTTCTTTGGTGGAGGCATAGCCGTGGATCGATGAGGTCGGCGATGTTCTATCTTGGGGCAGCCAAGTCGGTCACCGATGTGCGGAGTTTTCTCGTTTAGCGGGCTACTACGCGCTTTATCGAGAACTTCTCCAAGATCGCCAAGCCGAGTTCATGAGGACAAGAAGTTTGTGTGGTCCTCGCTTGTGATGAGAGCTTTGGGGAGCTCAAGCGTTTGACTTGACCCGATTCTCACTCTTCGATATCCACAAGAGCCCGATATTTATTGCGATGCCTCTCGTCGAGGGACTTGGATGTGTTCTTATGCGGGAAGGCAAGGCGTTGCCTATGCATCGAGCGATTGAGACCTCACGAGCTCAATTATCCACCCATGATTTAGAGTTGGCTGCGTGGTGCATGCACTCAAGATTTAGCGGCATTATCGATCGGTAACACGTGTGAGGTGTATTCCGATCACAAGAGTTTGAAATACTTGTTCACCGGCCCGAATCCGAACCTCGGGCAAAGGAGATGGTTGGAATTGATCAAAGATTATGACATGGGTATTGATATCACCACAGCAAGGCCAATGTGGTTGCCGATGCACTTAGCGAAAGGTGTATTGCAATACTTTAATGATCCAAGAGCAACGACTGCACTTCTTGCAGAATTTCAGCGTCTCAACTTGGGTTTGGTTGAGCATGGTTCCCTTGCTCGCCTTGGTTGTGCAACCAACCTTGGTAGATCAAGTCAAGCGGCCAATGATCGGATGGCGGTGTGAACGGATCAGCGAAATATCAAGGATGGGATAGCCGGTGCTTCTCGGAAGATGAGCATGGTGTTGTGTGGTTTGGGCGGCGCCTCGTGGTTCCAAAGGTTCGGAATTACGGATTTGATTCTTGGAGGCCCATGATTCGCCTTTGTCCATCCATCCGGTGCCACTAAAATGTACCAAGATCTGCGTCGAGAGATTACGGTGGACTCGCATGAAGCGAGATTGCGGGTTCGTTGCGGTGTGCGGATCGGCGTCGGCAGTCTCCTCGGCCCTTGCCTATACAGTGGAAGTGGGATTAGTTGGTATGGAGACCGGTTGACAAAGTAGCACATTTTGCAGCCGGTGTGTACGCCCTCGGCGTCGATAAATTGGCGAACCTCTACATATCCGCATTGTGAGTTTGCATGGTGTGCCACGAGCGATGGTGTCGAATCGTGGTTCTCTTTTCACTTCCCGACTTTGCACTGATCTACGAGGAGGCCATAGGTACCGTCTTACTTTCACCGCCTACCATCCTCAGGTGATGGTCGAGCGGAGGCGCGTCAATAGTGATTGAGTTCATGAGGACATTGGAAAATATCGATGTGCGGGAAGATCGTCTTATCGTGGCGTCCGTTCGTATCCTCGAAGAAGTGCGAGCAGAACAAGGAACCGTGTGATCAAGTTTCTTAAAGTTCGGTGGTCAAACCACTCCGAGGATGAAGCCACTTGGGAGGCGGGAAGAGACTACCGTCCTTCTTCTCGATGATCGAGAATCTCGGTGAGATTCTGTAAGAGGAGTTCTAACTAGGGGACATGTCTCATCAAATCTGTTTTCCAAATTTTCCTGCAATCTCCATTTTCTAGAATTAAATTCGGATGACTAGCTTCATGTCATTGATCATCCTAAGAAATTTGCTATTTCAAATTCTAGTTTGATCACTCAATTGGGAGAAATCTAGTGCATGAAAACTCCTGGATCATGAGAAAGTTCTATATGCTACTCACGGATGGAAAGCATCACTCGACCGAATGGTGGGAGAACTTTGCTCCTACAAAACCCTAGGCTTCCCTACCGTTTCGTGCCACGGAAGTAAACCCTCAAGAATTTCGTTTCATCATGAGATGCATCCTCTCAGTGAGCTCCAACTCGATTCCTTGCTTGGTGAGCATCACACGGACTCCAGTCATTCACTTGTCCTCTCGGTCGCCTCGGGCTCGGTCGTCGTTGACCACCTTGCGCCGTAGTGGGCTCGTCGCCGGGCCAATCTTGAGCTCGCGTCATTCGGTGAGTTCACGGTAACTCGATGCCCATCACCTCTGCGGTGCGGCCGCACCTTGTCACAGGCCACCTCTGTGCATCTCCGGTGCGCGCGTGACCACCTTCGACTTCGGTGGTCCTCGAGCAACCCATTTTGGCCATCGTCGCGACGCGCCGCCCACTCCTTCACCGGCGAATCCGAGGTCCAGAGCGCGAGACTCTCTATTCTTGGTTGTGTTCCTCTGCATGCATCGGCGGTGGGGCCCTCCTTCAAAACCAGTTCTTTAGTCTCTAATCATGATTAGGAATGTTCTTGATTCACTTCTTGCTTGATTAAAAGTTGGGATTGGAAGTTTGAAAGTGTTTTAGTGTGTTCTCTGAATTTGTCACTGTTGTCGTTCTGCATGTATCGGTGGCTAAATTCTAGTTTCATGCTTATGCTTTGGATTCTTGTTTAGTGCGCTCCCTTTTGTTGTGGTGGTTAGCATGAAATCGATTAGTTAGTATCTTTAAGTTTCAAAATGTTTGATCATAAGGGATAGTTATCATATGCTATAAGATTTGGTGTAGTAACAGCATCTTTGAAACTTGTTAGCCTTACAAAATCTTGGTGTGATGCTTAGGGTCTGAATAGTGAGCATCCTAGCATCCTATCTTAGGTAGAAGATTTTTGTTTAGCATCTCATAGTTGGATACTTGTAGTTAGTGTTGTCAATAGGTAGGTTACGTAATATGCTAATAATGGTTGAGTTAGAGAAACTAGCTGTTTTGATATATTAACTTGATGATTAAATAATAGATGTGCACACAATCACCATCAAAGTCATCTCGCCCACCAAGCGTTCTCTGGACATGTCTCACCTGTTGAAGCAGATGACTAGCTTCATGTCATTGAAAGAAAGTTGCTGATCACTCAATGCAGTGATCATGAGAAAGTTCTATATGCTACTCACCAGATGGAAAGCATCACTACCGAATGGTGGGAGAACTTCTGTGCCACTCATGAGATGCCATAGAATATCACCTGGGAAGAGTTTTCTTCAGTATTTCGCCAATATCATGTACCGGAAGGTATTATTGATCTGAAGAAGGATGAGTTCCGCGCTCTCAAGCAAGGGGCCATGTCGGTGTATGACTATCTCAACAAGTTTTCTCAGCTTGCTTGCTATGCTGCAGAAGATGTCACCACGGATAAGGCTCGTCAGAGTCGTTTCCTGAAGGGACTGAACAATGGACTGTAAGTCAGTCTGATCGCCCATACCTTCCCTGATTTCCAAGAATTGGTCAATAAAGCTTTTTGTTCTCGAGGACAAGTGCAAAGAGCTAGAGGACAGCTGCAAGCGCCGGATGGCTCAGCAAGGAAGCCATCAGTCACAACAGAGGACAAGGACAGTTTTGCCACAGTTCAACCAGTTTCCACCACAGAATTCTTTCAGAGCACCTGCACCAACTTCAGCACCTCGTCCAGCTGCTCAGAACTTCCGCAACTCTGCACCTGTCAACCCCAACCCAGGAAGCAATCAGCAGAATGGACCAAGAATCTGTTATACCTGCCATTAGCCAGGCCACTTCGCCAATCAGTGCCCACAGAAGGGGACAATCACTCCTAAGACGCTTCAACCTCGGAGCTACACCCGCCAAGACACCGGCACCAGGCAACAATCAAGGAGTTTCTCAAACTACCGGTCAAGCCGGAGGGGCACCGTAGTCTATGGTCAGAGGTCGTGTTAACCACGTCACTCTGGAAGGAGCCCAGGAAGCACCAGACGTCGTACTGGGTAAGTTTCTGGTTAACTCAGTACCTGCATCAGTTTTGTTTGATTCTGGAGCTTCGCATTCATTTGTTTCTGGAGTTTTCGCAACTAAGATAAATTGGAAGTTATGCGTCTTAAGCATACTCTATTAGTCCAGTCGCCCAAAGCAGAGCTAAGCACTAAAGTGGGATGTTTAGGAGCTAAGTTACTCATAGCTGGGGTTGAGTTTCTAGCCAACCTAATTGTTCTTGGCATGGATTGGTTATCCAAGAACAAAGCTGTGCTAGATTGTGGCCGAAGAGCCGTAACAATTGAAGATACCAAGAGAAACAAGGTAGAATTTCTAGCCACCTCAGTTCATGATGGACATCTATTAATCAATAGCATGAATACCCTTTCTTTGGAAGACGCACCAATAGTTAGGGAATATCAGATGTATTTCCAGAAGAATTACCAGGAATGCCACGGACCGTGACATCGAGTTTGTCATCGATTTAGTACCAGGGACAACACCAATTTCAAAGAGACCCTATCGGATGCCAGTTGATGAATTGGTGAGATGAAGAAGCAGATAGAAGAACTTCTCGAGAAAGGATTTATAAGACCCAGTTCGTCGCCATGGGGAGCACCAGTTCTATTTGTCAAAAAGAAAGATGGGAGCATGAGAATGTGCATTAACTATCGTGCTCTTAACAAAGTCACCATCAAGAATAAATATCCACTACCCCGAATTGATGATCTGTTTGATCAGATGAAAGAAGCCAGAGTGTTCTCAAAAATCGACATACGATCATGTTACCATCAGTTGAAGATTTGTCCTAAGGATATACCGAAGATCGCCTTCTCAATGCGGTATGGACATTATGAGTTCTTAGTCATGTCCTTTGGTCTGACTAATGCCCCTGCATACTTCATGAACATGATGAATAAAGTCTTCATGGAATATTTGGATAAGTTCGTAGTTGTGTTCATTGATGATATTTTGGTTTACTCCAAGACGGAGGAAGAACACGCTGAACATTTGAGGATAATATTGGAAAGACTTAGAGAGCATCAGTTGTATGCCAAGTTCAGCAAGTGTGATTTTTGGAAGAAGGAAGTTGATTTCCTTGGTCATGTGATGATAGCCGAGGGAGTAGCCGTTGACCCCGGTAAAGTTAAAGACGTGTTACATTGGGAGCAACCTAAGACTGTAACTCAGATTCGCAGTTTCTTAGGAATAGTAGGATATTATCGCTGTTTCATTGAAGGGTTCTCATCGATTGCTAGTCCTCTTACGTAGTTGTTAAAGAAAGAGAAAAAGTTCACTTAGACCCCAGCTTGTGAAGAAAGTTTTAAAGAATTGAAGATGCGTTTGACTTCAACCCAGTGCTAATTCTGTTAGATATTCGGAATGATTTTGATATCTATTGTGATGCTTCATGTCAAGGATTAGGATGCGTCCTGATGCAAGAAGGAAGAGCCGTCGCTTATGCATCAAGGCAATTAATACCTCATGAGGAAAATTATCCTACCCATGATTTGGAATTAGCTGCTGTAGTGCATGCTTTAAAGATTTAGTGTCATTATCTCATCGGTAACCGCTGTGAAGTCTACATAGATCACAAGATCCTGAAATATATCTTCACTCAGTCAGATTTAAACATAAGACAGAGAAGATGGTTAGAATTGATCAAGGATTATAATCTTGGAATTCACTACCATCCTGGTAAAGCCAATGTAGTTGCAGATGCTTTGAGTCATAAGAGCTAATGTAATGCTTTGGAAGTAAAAGAAAGTTGCCCAGAACTTTATAAAGAATTTCAGAAGCTGAAGCTAGAAGTAATATCTGAGGGATTTGTGGCCAGTTTGGAAGTATAGTCTACCCTGGAGAAGCAAATTCGTGAAGCCCAACCAAAGGATCCCGTGCTGTCAGACATCAAGCTCAAAATGGCAGAAGGGAAATTTAAAGATTTCACCTAGGATGATCAAGATATATTGTGGATTAATGGACGTATCTGCGTACCAGATATTGATGGCTTGAGGCAACAAATCTTAATAGAAGCCCATGATTCAAAGTATTCGGTTCACCCTGGAAGTACTAAGATGTACCATGATGTTAAGAATAAATTTTGGTGGCCAAATTTGAAGCGAGAAGTCGCAGAGTTCGTTGCCTTATGCGACGTATGTCAGAAGGTAAAGGCAGAACATCAGAAACTAGCAAGATTGTTACAACCCCTGAAGATTCCAGAGTGGAAGTGGGAGGAAATCGGAATGGATTTCATTACCGGTTTACCCATGACTCAATCGGGTTATGATTCGATTTGGGTAATAGTCGATCGTTTGACCAAGGTTGCCCATTTCTTGCCAGTCAAAACCACTTACTCAGGAGATCATCTTGTAGAGTTGTATATGTCAAGGATTGTCAGTCTGCATGGTGTACTTAAGAAGATAGTGTCAGATAGAGGATCTCAGCTCACCTCTCGTTTTTAGCAGAGTTTGTATGAAGCATTGGGTACCTATTTGAATTTTAGTACCGCTTATCATCCCCAAACAGATGGACAGACTGAAAGAGTTAATCAAATACTGGAAGATATGTTGAGAGCTTGCGCTCTAGCTAATGCTACCAAATAGGATAAGAGTTTATCGTATACAGAATTCTCATACAACCACAGTTATCAAGCTAGTATGCAAATGTCACCATTTGAAGCTCTATATGGTCGTGCTTGCAAAACCTCGTTAAACTGGTCAGAGACAGCTGAACGTTTGGTATTCAGTCCAGACATCATTCAAGAAGCAGAAGAGCAAGTGACCATGATTAGAGAAAGATTGAAGATAGCTCAGTCCAGGCAGAAGAGCTATGCTAATAATCGTCATCGCGATCTCAACTTTGAGCCAGAAGATTTTATTTATCTTCGAGTTACTCCACTCAGAGGTGTGAAAAGGTTTCATGCCAAAGGGAAGCTTGCCCCTAGGTATGTTGGTCCGTTCAAGATTTTGGAATGCCGCGGAGAAGATGCTTATCAATTGGAGCTATCGCAGTCGTTAGCGGGAGTGCACGATGTCTTCCATGTCTCGCATTTGAAGAAGTGTCTTCGTGTGCCAGAAAAACAAGCCCCGCTGGAATCAATTGAGTTGAAAGAAGATCTCACTTACAAGGAGCACCAGTCAAGATTTTGGATGTCCTGGAGCGCCGCACCAAAAGCAAGACTATTCGTTTTTGCAAGGTTCAGTGGAGCCACCACTCAGAAGGAGAACAACGTGGGAGCGTGAAGAAGAGCTGAAAGCCGAGTTCCCTAGACTATTCCCTAGCTAGCTTGAATCTCGGGGTCGAGATTCCTTTAAGGGCGGAGGTTTGTAACATCCCAAATTTCTGAGCTTTAAAAATCCTTTAATAGTTAGTAGGGAGAAAACTCACCATTTGATTTTATTTGAATTTATTTTAAAAGCTTAAACATGGACTTTAGTATCAAAACAATTTAATATGATTAAAGTCAACCTGAAAAATTGTTAAAACTATTTTATTTGGATTCTATGTGCTCAGATATATTTTCTAGATTTTTCTAGAATTTTTCTGAGTTCATTTGCTATTTTCTATTGCTTATTTGAATTTTTCTATTTTCTAAAATAGAAACCTATTATTAATCTCAGAAATCCTCTTGGGCCGAAACCCAACCCAAATCTCCTTTGGCCTAGCCCTGTGCAGCCCAGCCAGCCGGCGCGTGCCACTTTCACTGACATGTGGTCCCCACCAGTCAGCCCCTCTCTTTCTCTCTCTGTGCACGCGTATATCCATCCCTAGCCGTTGGATCTGTTTTCAACGGCCGATAAAGCTCGTCTGTTCGGAGGTCCGAATGTTCAAATCAGCGTGGGCCATTCGATCAAGATTGAACGGTCAGATGTGGCTAAGTCGTTCGGTGGTCCGAACGTTCCTTTCGTGTTGGACCCTCCGATCAAGATCTGATGGTCAAATCTTTTTGGAGTCCGTTCGTGCCCGCGCCTTCACGCTCACTGCTAGGTGGACCCCACCACCTTTATCTCCACTCCTTTCTTCTCCGACGAGTCACCCGAGTCCGCCGCGTTTTGAAATTCAAACGTGCCACTCCTGTCCTTCCTAGATTCCCGCGTGCGTGTGCATAACGTCCCGCAACCACCACCGCCTCAACCCCACGACTCTCGTCCCCCGGCCGGTACGCGCACGTTTGTCACCACCTCGCCGCCAAACCCGCGATCGTAACCCGCCGCCTAGGTGCACCTCGGCCCCTATAGAAGGCAGCCGGAGGTGCCCCATTCTCACCGCATCCCGAAACCTCAAGCCACCGCCGCTCTAGAGCTCTAGTGCCACCATAATCCAAGCTTTAGGGTTGTCGCGCCGTGAAGCTTTTTCGATTGCGCCGCCGCCGTCGCCGTGTCGTCGTGGAGCACACCGCCGGGTCTGCCGTCGCAACCTCTACATCCAGAGCCCCTTCGCATCGTCGGAGCACCACCAGAGCTCCTGTCCAACAAAACCCGAAGGTCTCCGCCGCCTCAAGCTCGCTTCTGGCCACCACCGTTCACCTCAACCACCCGGAAGTGTACCAATAGGATCGCATTAGTCCCCCCTACACTCTGGTACCACCCACCCTCGCCGGCGAGCCGCCATTCGCTGTTGCCCTTGGTTCTCGAGTGCGCGCGTGCCATCATCCTCGTCGTGCGCTCACGTGTGTGCATGCGTGGCGATCCACCTTGTGCGCCGCGTGTGTGCATCGAGGCTCGGTAGACCCAGTCTACCATGAGCCGTGAGACTGACTTGTGGGTCCCACATGTCAGTTATTTCTTTTATTCCCGAAATTCTTTGCTGACGTCATCCTTGCGCATTAACCCAATTTTTCTTTCAAGAAATAATTCGGATTAATCTGTTAATTCAGTTTTTAGGATTTTCTTTTAGATTCAAACTTCCAAAGCCCATATCTTTTGCATCCGAACTCCGATTGAGTCCATTCAAATTCCTAAATTCATCTAAATTCGAGATATATTCATCTGAGTTTTTTATTTAATTTTTGAAGTTTGTTTTGCCTCTGTTATTTATTTGTTTTGTTTATTTGCTTCGTTGCGAGTAGACGTCGATACTTTGGGAACTTTGTTGGAGAAGAAGCACCTCAAGGCCAAGACCAGTACCTAGACCTTTTCCATGGCAAGTTATACCTTTGATCATCTTGAACCCAAATTTAAAAGTACTTTAATTCAAATTATTGTATTTACTTTGATTACTTATTTAAAATACTTTTGGGTATAGTTATTATCCAATCTGTTATATCCACTTTGTCTTTGTATGTCATAATCTTTGTCACCCTAGCTTGGTTTATTAATTAGTTGGTATTATTATAGCACCAACGTGGGTTAGTTAGATACGAGTAGTGGTTCTTAGCCATGCTACGAGTCACACATATAATTTGAGTTGCAATTATAAATTGACTAAGTGACTATGGAACTTTGTGTAAAACTGTGTGATATGTGTTATTACTTTGTGATAGCATGTGTTGCACTAAACCAACTAGGTGGTAATAGATTTAGACTGAGGCAAGTGGTGGATACTAAGTGACATGGTGGACTTTGTGAATGGAAATGATAATCTTTGTGGCATAGTTAGAAAATGGAAGTCTTGCCTTGGTCAATTAAAGACTTAACTTTGTGCGTCATGGAACTGAGCCTTACTGTACAACCACATGTCTGATGGGATGGGCCTAACTTAGTATGTTATGGAGTCTTGACATTGATGTTCAGGTTGATAGGTTAGGCTTTGTGAAAGGATGGAGGTGTGGACTACCAAGTAGTACATATTTATGAGCGGTTCTCCGTTTTTAGGTTCAACGGTGTGTGTCAAACTAGCTTTCTTTGTGGGTTGGTCTGGCGGTAAAGCACACTGGGAATGTCAATGTTTGAGACGAAGTTTCTGAACTATTTTGTTACAATTAGTGCTAGCTACACTAGTTGTATCGTGTGGGTAAAGTGTACAAACTCTGCAGAGTGTTTAATTTAATCTATTCGAATAGTCGCGTCCGCGGTCATAGATATGCTCGGGGATTTCACACAAGGGGTAGATTTTCATAAAACATTTGGGATGGGAGCTGTGTGACCCAAGTCATATGGCTATGTGAATTAATCTGATTAGCTTTGTGTCTTTGTGAAAATAACTATTAAATTATTTATTGTCTATTTGTTTTGAGTTACATTTCAATATATTATTGTATTTAATTGCAAATGTTGTATTTCTGCAAATAAAAAAAAAAACCACTGAAGCAATTCCTTTGGAATAAGCCATCATCTATAAATTGTATTCTGTGGTATGACTTACGAGTATGGTTGTGTACTCATGCTTGTTGTAAAACTTGCGCCCAAACCTACAGAGAGGAGGAGTCTTCACCTGCTTTCGAGGAGGAGTTCGTCGAAGGTTGCTGATCGTTGAGGTCTGGATCCCAGTTGGTTGCCTGTGGTAATTAATGGGATTTTCGCTGGAGTCATTTTTTCGCTGCTATTTATTCTCTGTTAGCTCTGCATGGCTCATTAAGTTGTAAACTCGACCATAAGGTCAAAACCCTTATTTGTTATTTAAATTAATCGTTTACTTATTTAATCGCTTGTGTGGATCGATATTCTTCTATGTTGTAACTATGTGCACTAGCGTGATCCTGGACTAGTGTATTATACACAGAGGGTTCAGAATCGTAATTCTGAGACCCGACATGAAGTCAATTGAAAAGAATGACGCTTGAGAATTAATGAAATTGCCAAAGGAGAATAAGCCTATTCATTGCAAGTGGATTTTCAAAAGAAAAAGGTATTTCTCCTACTGAACTAGCAAGGTATAAACCAAGGTTAGTTGCTTAAGGTTATAGTCAGATTCTAGATATTGATTTTAATGATGTCTTTTCCTAAGTTGTGAAGCATAGTTATATTCGCACTTTACTCAATATTGTTACTATGTATGATTATGAACTTGAGCAATTAGATGTTAAAACTACTTTTTTATATGGGGAGTTGAAAGAAGATATTTATATGAATCAACCTGAGGGTTTTGTTATTCCTGAAAAAGAACATCTTGTTTGTAGATTAAATAAATCTCTTTATGGTTTGAAGCAATCTTCTAGGCAATAGTACAACAAATTTAAATCATTTATGCTTTCTCATGATTTTAAGCAGTCTGATTATAATAGTTGTGTTTATTTAAAGATTGTTAATGGTTCAGATATTTATTTGTTTCTCTATGTTGATGATATGTTGATTGCTGCAAAAGATAAGTCAGAAATAGCAAAACTGAAAGCACAATTGAGTAATGAATTTGAGATGAAGGACCTAAGTGCAGCAAAGAAAATCCTTGGTATGGAGATTATCAGAAAGAGGCAATCTGGCAAGTTATACCTTAGTCAAAAAGGTTATATCGAGAAGGTCTTTCATCGTTTTAATATGCATGATGCAAAACCAGTGAGTACTCCATTAGTTTTGTATTTCAGATTATCTTCAGCTTATGTTCTGAGTCAGATTATGATATTGAATACATGTCTAGAGTTCAATTTTCCAATGCAGTTGGTTCTCTTATGTATGCCATGGTTTGTTCTTATCCTGATTTATCCCATGCACGCTGAATGTTGTTAGTAGAAAAGAGCATTGGAAAGCAGTTCTGTGGATTTTTATATATTTACGTGGCACTTCTAATGCTTGTTTGTAGTTTGGGAATTCTAGGGATGAACTTATTGGTTATGTTGACTCTGATTATGCTGGTGATTTGGACAAGAGGAGGTCTCTCACAGGTTATATTTTCACCATTGGTGGTTGTGCTATTAGTTGGAAAGAAAATTTGCAAGTTACTGTTGCCTTATCTACCACTGAAACAGAATATATGGCTATTTTTGAAGCTTGTAAAGAAGCTATTTGGTTGAGAGGTTTGTACACTGAGCTCTGTAGAGATAATTATTGCACTACTATATTTTGTGATAGTCATAGTGTTATACGCCTTACGAAGGATCAGATGTTCCATGAGAGAATAAAGCACATTAATGTGAGATATCACTTTATTCGAGGTGTTATTTCTCAAGATGATGTCAAGGTGTGCAAGATAAGTACTCATGATAATCAAGCTGATATGATGACAAAGCCAATTCCTGTTACTAAGTTTGAGTTTTGCTCAAGCTTAGTTGGTGTTACAGTTTAGGCCTAGAGGCTAGTTGGCATACAGTGATTTTTATCTTATTGTAGAGTTATTTGGTGATTGATGATTCTTCATTATGCTACAAGAGGAAATTCGTCTCAAGGTGGAGATTGTTGATATTGTGATCCTAATTTCTAATATAGAAGGATCCGGAATATACCATATTAGCACATTAGTTTCTTACTTGGACTCCAAGTACTTTTATCCCTGTATATACCTCTTGTAAGCCGCACGGGGAGAGTAGATGCCTCATTGTAATCCCCGGTGTTTTGTAAACACTCCTTGTCGGTGTTTTAGAACCGATCCTACGTAAAGATTGTTTGATTCGGGGGGTCTCCACAATTGATCACGCATGACGAAAGAGACACAGGGATTTTTATACAGGTTCGGGCCTTCTCGGGTGAGAATAATAACCCTACTCCTGTGTAATGTATTGGGTATCCTGATTACAATCAGTGAAAAGACTTCTGCTAATGTTGCTACTGACCGTCTCCACAAAAAGCCCTCCTTTCTATCTCCAAAAGACACTTATTTATACTATATTGTGGTGGTGGTTGTCGTTCCAGGCTAATTAGTCGCTCATTATTGCGTAATAATGAGAGTAATTACTGGAGTAGTTGATGAACCCGAAGGTCCGATTGTTGGCCCGATCTTTCGATGAGAATGATAAGTTCGGTAGGCGTCGCTCAACTCTCACGATCCTGGCTACAAATACGCAAGGCTCGAAACCACGCAATCGCTGAACTACTCGACAAGTCATTATCAACCGTGCACGAATACCCGGTTGACCTGACCACGAAGGTCGATTCCTGCATACACCGAAGAAGCACGCAAGAACAAGATCAAGCAATCTGAAATTGCAAATAGGAATTGAAATATTTGAATTGAGTTGGGATTCTGAATAAGGATCTTAATTGGGTGGTCTAGCCGACACACGCAAAAGATTCAAGTTGCAACGAAGGCAAACTAAACATAAACAAAATCTAAGGAAACTAGAGGGGGTGCGGCTTCCTTAAATAGGGGATGAGGAGCCACACATCTAATAGAACTAAATGAGGAGCCACACATCTAATAGAACTAAGGGGGTGGGGCTAATTTCATGGATTACTATTCATGTGAATAGTAACTATGCCCCCAGGTGGCCCGCCGGCAGATGGGCCAAATTCAGTATGATTACAAGGCCCAGATTGGCCCAAACAAGTGATATGACATCTTCTTTTGATGATTGCGATCAGTCCAGAAAGAATTTGAAGATGAGACCGGATCCGTTGGAAAGAGGACGAAATAAGCTTTCAATCAAGTACTTGTGGGCCTCCAACGAACTCCGTATGTGGAAGAAGAAGTGGTTTTACTAGGAGGTTACCAAGGAAGACAACTGTAACAGCCCAAATTTCAAATTTCAGTAAAAATTAAAATTTATTTACTTTTGTGGATTTTTTGGAATGTTTAAAAAGCTTTTATAATTATTTTAAAGTCCAAAACAAATTTATTTGCAAAATTAAAAGCCAACATAAAGTTGGAAATAACTTTATTAAGTCCAGAATAAGCATAGGAATTTCTGTGAATTTTTCCATAATTTTTGGAGTTATTTTGCTATTTTCCAAAGCTTTATTGAATTACCAGAATTAAATCAAATCAAAAATCAAAAGAAAATCAAAACTCAGTTTGGGCCGAAACCCAAACCTCCTACTAAACCCCTCCGTGCACGCCCAACCCACCATTTCGCGCCGTTTCTTCCTCAAGACATCCACCGTTGGATCAAAATCCAACGGTCGCCGTACAACCCCTCTTCCTCTCTCCCCGCCTCACTCCGTCTCGGCCGTTGGATCGGAATCCAACGGGCCGCAATCGTCATCCCCGCGCCCTTCTTCTCCGCGTGAGCGCGCCCGAGAACGCCGCCATGACCGTGCCTCACGAGCTCCGATTCGCCGCTTTTCCAACCTCCTCCCCTCACGTGGTCATGCGCAACCGCTTCCGCACCGCACGCCGCCCCCACTCCTCCCTCATTCCCCTCTTCTCGCACACGTTCTAGCTGAAACCGCCGCCGCGCCTGCAACTGCCGCCACACACGCCCACCTTCTCCACGACGCTTCCGGCCTCCCCTTGCCCTATAAAAGGGAGCACCGAGTAGCCCTCGTCACGCTCATCCTTTCCCCCTCACTCACTAATCCTCTCTCGCGCTCGTCTCGTCGTAATTGAAGATTCACCGTCGACAACCAAGCCTCAGTTCTTCTCCGATTCCAGCGCCTCCGTTGGAGCTTCGTCCTCTCCGTCGCCACCTTCGGCATCGCCAGCGTCCCGCGAACCTGGTGCGCACCACCTCGTCGCCGGAGGACCTCGGGAGCACCGACTTCATCGTCACCCGTACCACGCCGCCGCCAAACCTCCCCGCCGACAACCATAAAGCCTCGCCCCGCCGCCCCGAGGTAGCGCATCAGAAACCCCGTAACCCCCTCTCTCTTTTGGTACCATCCGGGCCCCTCGTCGGAGGCCCTAGCGCCGGCGAGGTAATCACCGAGCCGTCGCCGGCATTAGGCCGATGTGGCATTGCCACCTAGGCGCCATCTCACCCCCTTACTTGCGTGGCGCACACGTGGCGTCCCAGTCATCGCCACGTGAGCGCCCGCGTGTCCAGGTCCACCACATAAATTGCCCTTGGCTCGGTGGAACGAGTCCACCATGAGACGTGTCTATGACACATGGGGCCCACATGCCAGAAATCCTTTAATTCATTTAAATTCCGAAAATTCCTCGCTGGCGTCAGCATTGCGCAATAAATAGCTTTTTCAGTAGAAAATAATTCGGGAATTTCAATTAAATTTCAGATTTAGGTTTAAAACTTTTAAAATTCATAACTTTTGCATATGAACTCCAAATTGGGTGATTCAAATTACAAAATTTATATAAAATTATAATCTAGCTAACTAAACCAAAATATTTCAATTTGGAGTTATTTTGATCTATGTTTTTGAATTTATTTGAATTTGAATTTGAATTTGTCGTATTTTCGCGTTCAGACTTCGACGACTCCGTAGAGTTCAACCAATCTGAAGATTTAGAATTCCAAGACATCAACGAAGGCAAGTTACACCATTGACCATATTGCCCCCAGTATTTTAAGTTATTTTTAGTTTTTAAATTCTTTATTGCATGCATATGTTTGTATAAATACTTTAATGTCCTGTTTTATGTATAGTTACCCCCATGTTTTATTGTATGACCAATTTGAATATTGTATCTGACTACCTTGACACCATAGGCAAAATATTATTAAAATTAAACATATGCTTAGCCAGGCTTAGTTCACACTTACAGAATTTGGGAGGGTTTTCACCAAATTTCTTACAAATTTGTTTCAAACTTGACATTGTGGTATTGTCTTACCATATGGATTTATAAATAGAGTTTTATTCAAAATAAAATCAAAAATGGGTTTGGACTTGGGCGAAATGGTCGGAATGGTGGGTGCAGGTTTATGCACGGGATTGATCTGGTTAAGATTAAGGCCCATGGTTTGTTGGAATGACGCCCAAGTCAATTGAGGACCGGTCTTTGAGCCGCTTATTGCTATGCCTTATCGTACTACCACATGTCTGTATGGGCAGGATTTGCCTAATTAATTTGTGATGTTATAGTGTATTTATGTCATGTGATTATGTGGGTGTCGGTTAGACGTTTCATTCCCACTTGGCGCAAGAGGGGGCTTCCGGAGGACGGTTAGTCCAAAGGGGCGAAACCTTAGCGAGCATGAGTATACTAGGACAAAACATTGTAAAGGCCTCATGGTAATTGCTCAGTCACATGCCTACGGAAGCGTGTATTGGCCGACATAACGAATATGTCACCTCGTGTGGGTAAAGTTGTGTTGGAAATATGCCCTAGAGGCAATCATAGAGATGATTGTATTTCATTATGTTCATAACATTTGATAATATGTTATCTTGTTCCTTGAATGAATCATGAGTTATATAGATCAATGAGTATGTGACTTGTTGGTGAAACTCTTTATCTTATATGATGTGGTTCTAAAAGTATCCCTGGTTGAATGTCACTGGTCGGAACACCAGTGACTCTACGACTAATACATGTATTGATTGATGACCATGTTTCAACGGTCATGGATATAGAGATATCGAATCAATAATGTTGACACATGTTAGAGAACATAGCGTTGGATAAGACCCACCTTGAGACACTATTGAGATTGTTATGATTCTATGTGTCGTTAGTTGGTCTCAAGCAATGATGATGTATAATCCTTAGACCTGAGATCAGCATGCTTTCCTACATATGTAATAGCACTCTTAGGGGTTGCCAAACGCTACTCCGTAACTGGGTAGTTATAAAGGTAGCTTTCGGGTATGCTATGAAACATGCGAAGGAATGTGACTGGTCGGATATGGGATTTGCCCCTCCTAACATAACGGGAGAAATGTCTCTGGGCCCCTCGTTGTGGTCGAATAAAGAAAGTGCATGGTCATACCACTAGTGGTCGAAGTGTCGACTACATGAAGTTATTCAACACTTGATCGAGAAAGTATTGAGTAGTCCATGGATGACATATTATCTCACCTGGAGTTCAACCAGATGTCGTGAGGCAAAGGGAGAATACACAAGCAGGTCATTCAGTTGCCAAGGTCGTAGACTGGTCGAAGTCGTATGGAGATGCGACCTAGTCGAAGACTACTCGAACAAAATCACCAACTGGTTGTAAGGAGTTGCTAACTGGTCGTAGTTAGATACTAAGCGGTCGTAAGGAGTTCTGAATGGTTGTAACTAATTATGAACTGGTTGTGACTAAGTACGAGGTGGTCGTAAGTGATATGGACAGTCGTAGATCATATTGCATTAAGGTTCGTCCGATATATTCGTGTGTGTTCGGGAATCGTTATGTCTTTGCTAGGTACCGCTGACGACTCGTGATCGGGAAAGAGTTTTCGAGTCACAACCGATTACACACGAACCTATAGGGTCACACACTTAAAGGGCCAGGATTTGATTTGGATGGTGATCCGAATTCTTATAGGCCACGAGTTCCTATTGGGCCTCCTATTCGGGACCCATTATGGATGCCTATATATAGAGGGGCGGTGGCATGGGGTGAGTGCATCGATCAATCTTTCTGGAAGAAATCCCGAAACCCTAATAGCCACGCTCTCCTCAACGACGCAGCCGGCGCTAGCACTCCTGTGCGTGGTGTCCCTGCCCCGTACGTGTGGATACCTTGGAGGTGCTGTTGCGAAGCATCAGCACTAGGACGATCCGCGACTCACAACGTTCATCGGAGTAGGAGGAGAAGGCGCGCGGCAAGTACGACTACGACCGCTTCAACTCGCTACATCGACTCTACTTCCGCTACGGGTCGGCGCGTCTAGTGGTAATCTCGTGATCTATTACTAGCGGAGGTTCCTTGGTTGCGCGATAAAATTTTTGTTTGTGCTATCGTAGCCTTCCCGCGATCCTTCAAGTTGTACCAACTCTGCAGAGTAGAAACTATTCGAATAGCCGCGTCCGCGGTCATGGGCATGCTAGCAGGGCCACTTAAAGTTAGAATTATTTTTGGTTTTTAAATGCTTTATTAAATGCTGAGGATGGTTAATCCTTACGAAAAATTGGGCGAGAAGCCAAGTGTTAGGAGGGGATCCTTCACTAAATCATTGGAGGTTATCCACATTTTAATATTATCATTTTAAAATATGATTTTAGTCTTAGTATAAAATTGCCTTAGAAATTACTATGATTATTTACACTGAAAATAATGTTTATGCAAAACAACCACTTTCATACTCACTTGTTACCTTATGCATGCATTTTAATTCAATATTGGGTGTAACTTGCGAGCACAGAAGTTGTGTTCATCCTTGTTGAATAAATCTTATTCAGGAGAGACTTCTTTCCCGACGGTGAGGATCCGGACGAGTAGGCCTTATGACCCAGACGATTGTCCTGTGGCGCATCGTGTGGCTCACCTCTATTTTTATGTTTCCGCTGTGTTTAACATTTGATATTTGATATTGTTGTTCAGACTCAGTTGTATTAAACAATTATTTATTTAATATCATTTACGTTTTCATGATATGAATGTGATATCCATTTTGTGAGACTGTGTACACTAGAAATACTGGATCGGTGTTTGAACACAGAGAATTCGAGATCCTTCGCTCCCGGGTTCGACAACAACCTCTCCTTCGTTGGGAAGGCCGCTGAGAGGTCCTCTTCCTGGGATTCGACCCCTAGTAATCTCAACCGGATAGCCCCCTACATTCAAGCCATCAAAGATTTGAAGTCGGAGGGGCTTACCGGCTGGCACGTGGTGAGGGACTTCATCACGCGCCATATCAGCCCTCTGAAGGCACGAGTTCCTCCTATGTGGAGGTACTCGGGAAAATAAGACCCAACCAGGGATTATAAGGACGGTGAGTAGAAAAACTTACTTTTTTGGCTTTGTCCTTGGTTAATCCCGATTTAGTCTGCTAATCGTGCTGTTTATGTGTACAGATCTTCCGCAGGCGGAGGTTGACGCGTGTGTCACGCTCATTTGCGAGAAGCATCTATCCAACATTGCAGCTCCTCAAATCCTTGCGGTTTTCACCGCAGAAGAGAAAGAGGAGCGCCTAAAGGTAATTGAACAAACGATTTTGTATTTAGGCGTTTTGTTGTTGTAAAACGATGTACGACTAACGGGCTTGCCATAGAAAATCTTACGACTGGATACTGATCGTAGAAAGACTTATGACCGGACGTAATCGTAACAGGACTTACGATTATACAATGTTGTAGAAATATTTACGACTTTTGAGCTGGTCGTACTTACGACCGGCTAGTGACCGTAGAAGATCTTACGACCACTTTCTTTTTCTGTTTTTCAACAGAAAGTAGGTATGGAGAACCGCCGAGACGACGAGGAAGTCGATTTGGTGGTCATCGGGGCGACTGCACAGGCGGAGTCAGCGAAGTCCCCTCCAACCAAGAAACATCGACTTGTAAAAGTCGGCGACAAGGGTGGTCGAGTTCGGCCCCTCCTGCTCCTTTTACTAAATTTGCCGCAGACTTGGCTGCGGTGAAGAAGAAAGCAGCAGAAGAGGCCTTTGCCCTTAAGCGCAAGGTCCCTAAGGTTAAGGTACCCTTCTATTACGACAACAAGTCATTCGCAGTTTCAGCTTCTCGTGGCTTCATAAGGTAGCTAGAAAAGGAGAACTAGAAGAACTTCATGTCTTTTGTGAAGAAAACTGCTGCTCCAGCGGGATCTGAGGTCGAGGGGAGCAGCGCTCTTAAGTTGGTCGAGACAGATCTCGACCACCCGGGAAGTCGGGAAGAGGAAACTCCCGTTGTCCCGAGTGAATCTCGACCAGTGATGGTTGAGAAGAAGTCGAAGAAACCTTCCGTCGGGAAGGTTGTTCCCAAGTTTCGAGTCAGGTCCAGCGCACAGAGGTATGTAAAAAACATAAGTGTAAGAACTGCATCTACTCTTTGTTTTTTACGAGTTGACTTACTTCTACGTTTTGTGATCTTAGCCCAACATGTTCAGCCCCTAGGGATGCTCCTATGGAGAAGCCCGCTGTCACCTCTTCAAGTGTAGAAGATGCGACTGCGGCGGTAGCTGAAGGTCCAGCTTCCATTCCCGTGGCGGAGGAAGTCGTGGCTATCAAAGTCGCTGCAACCGCCGAGGTTGTCGAAGTCGCTACGACCACCGAGGCTGTCGTAGAGACTGAAGAGGAGGCGACAGAGGCCTCGAGTGAAATACCGGAGGCCAGTGGCGGTGAGAATTCAGACCGCCGCACCGGTAAGGAGGTTGTCGAGGACCTTCCTTCCGGCCCTCCAGGTGGAGTTCCTGTCACCGAGTCAGAAGAAGAAGAATACTTCAACTTTTGCTCTGATTTCTTTGGCCCTGATTCTATCATAGGATCTTCTACCTATCGATCTCGAGACCGAGTTCCTCACCCCAGCAGCATTCCCAATTGCGGGGATGTCTTCGACAATGAACGTCTTGAGGGGGTTTGGTGGAAACGAGTCGAGGAGATGGATGGGCTGAAAGATCCATCACGGATAATGTCCATGTTTGCTTGGTCAAACATGAATGTAAGTATTCTTCGATACTCACATATGGTTTTATCTCTATCTCTCATCATTTTTCTCCCTTGTAGAGAGCCGTGGAGCAAGTCGCTACGATTTGTGAATACAATCGGCAACTTGTCAAACTACGACAAGATAAGGCAGTACTCTGTGAGCAAGCAGAGGGTTGGTGAGTAACCGATTTTCGTAATCATTTTTACAAACTAATTACTTTCTCAGTACTCATAGAAGGTTGTCGTAGAAAACTTACGACTTAGTACTAGTCGAAGAATAACTTACGACCAGGGGGTGATCGTAGAAAAACTTACGATCATCCATCGGCCGTAGAAATACTTACGACCACTTGTTTGTGTGTTCATGTCTTCCCTTAATCTTTCAGGTTTAAGAGCGACGAAAAGACCTTAGCTGATTCACTCGACTTCGAAAAAGCCGAGTCGAAAAAGCTAAGGGGTAAGGCCGACGACCACCTGAAGAAGCTTCAGGAGGCTAACTCTGCAACTCAGCGGTTGCAGGAAAAAATAAACAGTACGTGTAGTCACAACTTCTTTTGATCTTGATCTTCGCCTTCTTAACCTCTCATTCTTTTGCAGAAAAAGAAGCCGACAATAAGGCCCTTCAGGCCGAGGTGGGGTCTCTCTGGATCGAGGTTCAAGAGAAGTCCTCAGTTGTCCGTGAGATCTCCCGCATTGTGAAGGAGAAAGACCGAGAAATTGAGAATTTAGGTTCTCAATTAGCGGGTAAGTAGAACTTTCCTGGCTACTTAATCATTTTATCTTCCCGTAGAGTCGTTTTATTTAATTAACCCTTACTCCTTTCAGAGCGATTGATTGAAATAAAACGACTCCACGAGGCTTTGACTTGTTCCCAGGAAGAGACGAAGTCGATGAAGGTAAATCTTCAAGACAATATTTCGCTTCTGAACAACGTACTCGATGGGCTTCGCGCCGGGAAGGTCACCCTTCGCGATGACACGATGGCCGCTCATACGAGTGCTATTGGGGAGCAAGTCGGTACCCTGCAAGAGTTGGTGTCTACTCTGAAGAACAACCAGAATGACTCTATAAGGGAAGCGGTCAAATGAGCTGTGAGTTTTGTTTTGGCAAAGCTCAAGGCCCGTGACCCCAACCTTAATCCTCATTCTGTCGAAGCCGACTTCGACTGCACCGAATCTGAAGCAGAAAAGTTGATCAAAGAGATGCAGTCGGTTGGCGAGAAGGTCGCAGAGGAGATGCAAATAGAATCTCCTCTATCAGAGTAGTCTGTAATAGGGATCTGCAGAGACAAGTCTTTTTTTTTGGTGATGTGCAAAAATATGATCCTTTCTTTTTCCTGCAATTTATCTTGTAGAGTGATTAGTAACTCGTAAGATAATAGAAAAGGAAGAAATAATCAGACCAGATATGAGCGATTCCTCCTTTCTCCTCCTTTTTCCCTACGAATCATCTTGTAGAGCGGTTAGTAACTCGTAAGATGATAACTCGGAAAAACTAAGACTAAGAAATGAAGTCATATTTATAACTTTATCCTAGCCCCCGAATATTTGCTTAGTTTATTGGGAATAAACTAAGGAAATAGTAAAGAAAGGGTTTCTGAAAATAGAGAGGTTTGTTCAACTTATAGTTCTCGAGTATCGACCATATTGCACTAGTCGAAAGAGTAGAAACAGATCGACGCTAGGAAGTTCCCTCTAGTGGGCAGGACCACGTGCAGAGAAAAAAGGCTTCAACTAGGTGATGTTACCATCTCCGACTAGATTAATCAAATCAATAATGACAACTTGAGTAAAACAAACATCTAGAGGACCTTAAAAATTCATACGACTTTTTTCATTGTACCTGATAAGGTTGCCCTGGCAGCAAAAGTAAGAAACAAAACGACGCTAGGAAGTTCCTTCTAGTGGGCAGGACCACGTGCAGAAAGGAGAAGCTTCGACTAGGTGTGTTTCTTCCTCTGGCCAGTTAAAACCTAATCAAGTTAATCGGAAAGCAGTCGAACGAATCTCAAAAGTGCACTCTTCTTAGATTATTTTTCAAAATGAATAAACTAAGGTGACATGAATTTGCTTAACAATTTTCGACCATGTTCTGAGCCCAAAAAGCTTTGTACTGGTAGTAATAGTTAAGAACAAAGTGACACTAGGAAGCTCCTTCCAACGGGCAGGACCACATGCAGAGAGGAGAGACTTCGACTAGATGTGATGTCCTTTCTTCGACCAGTGTAAAGGGGGAATGGGCATATGAAAAATGGTCAAAAATAAAAGCAAAATTCGAAAAGAGACAAAAAAAAGATAGGGAGAACCTGATACTTTATTGTCGTAGAAGCGTGTTACACATAAAATTTGCGTAACTGGTCAATGTTCCAAGAGTTTGAAAGAACGCGGCCATCTTCCATTGCATGTCGTACCGATCCTGGACGCGTAACTTCGACCACAGTGTAAGGACCTTCCCACTTGGGGGAAATATTATTTCGATTAGACTGGGATTGGATAAGCCTCAAAACCAAGTCACCAACAGCAAGGCTGCGAGGTTGGACCTTACGATTGTAGTACCTGCGTAGGGCTTGTTGGTAGACTGCTGATCGGATTAAGGCCTGGTCCCTTTTTTCCTCGTGCAGGTTAATTCCATCCGCTCGAAGTTGTTCTTGAATGGAGTCGATAAACTTTTCGACTCGTGCTGACCTGATCTTTAGTTCTGGCGGAAGCATGGCTTCAGCACCGAAAACTAGAAAGAAAGGTGTTTGTCCTGTAGCTCGGCTAGCTGTTGCACGAATTGCCCATAATACTGAAGGTAATTCTTGTACCCAAGCCCCCCGAGCGCTTTACAAGCTGATCGAAGACTCGGGTTTTGATTCCCTTCATTATCTGGCCATTCGCTCGCTCGACCGCCCTGTTGCTTTGGGGGTGGGCGACAAAAGCGTAACACAAACGAGTTCCCAACTCGTCGCAAAATTCCTGAAATTTTGCACTCGTGAATTGTTTGCCATTGTCTGTGATAATTTGACTTGGTACTCCAAATCGGGTGATCACGCATCTCATCATGAACCATTTTGCTGCTTCTGTTGTTATCCCAGTTATAGGCTCAGCTTCTATCCATTTTGTAAACGTATCGATGGCCACAAAAAGGAATTCGAAACTTCCTGGAGCTTTGGGTAACGGTCCTAGGATATCAAGACCCTAGGTAGCAAAAGGCCAAGATAGAGAGATTGTTTGCAATGCCTGAGCCGGTTGGTGTATTTGTCTGCTATGAAACTGACATTGTACACACTTTTTAACCAGCTCCCTGGCATCGTAGAGGACTGTTGGCCAATAAAAACTTTGTCGAAAGGCTTTATCGACCAGTGTTCTATAGGAAGCATGAGTTCCACTGATCCCTTTGTGTATGTTGTGAAGGAGTTTTAATCCTTCGCTCTGCGAAATACATCGCATGAGCACCTCTTGGGTTCCTCTTTTATAAAAGACACCTTCGACCAAAGTATACATTTTGGCCTTTCGGGACAGTTGATCTGCTTCTAGATCGTCATCAGGTACAGAACCCATCTGAAGATACTTGTAGATGAGTGTCATCCATGTATCTTCGTACTCTAGAGAGGCTATTTCTATAGGAGGCGTCTCTAGTTCTTCAACTAAAGACAGCTTTTGAAGCTGCTCCAGAAACACCCCTTTCGGTACCAGGGATCGAGAGGAAGCTAGGCGAGCCAGTTGGTTTGCGAGGAAATTATCCTTTCGAGGGATAAATTGTACCTCAAAGCCCAAAAATTGCTTTTCTAACTTTCGAACTTCCGATAAGTACCGGGAGAGTCTCCTCTCACGAGTAGTCGTTGAATCGAGAGCGCTTTTGCGGCTCGTATACCAGCTAGCAAACCTTCGTATTCTGCCACGTTATTAGTGGCCCGAAAGTTTAATTGTATGGCATACTTTAAGGTCTCTCCGGTAGGAGATTCTAGGACCACCCCAGCCCCCGAGCCACTTATCGTAAGCGACCCGTCAAAGTACATCGTCCACTGGTCGTGGGAATCGTCTTGGGGATCTGAGCAGTTCGAGATTTGTCCATTCGTCGACAAAGTCTGCCAAGATCTGAGATTTAATGGTCGTTCGGGACACGAAATGGATGTCGAACGCCCCAAGTTCGACAGACCATTTTGCCATGCGTCCCGCTATTTTCCTATTCTGGAGGATTGCTCCCAAGGGAAACTCAGATGGCACAGCTAGTTTGTGCGCTTGAAAATAATGCCGCGGTTTCCTCGAAGACATGAGGAGGGCATATAGAAGTTTTTGAACCTGAGGGTAACGCTCCTTAGGTCCATGTAAAACCTCACTAACGTAGTAAACTGGTCGTTGTATGTTCTCATGTTCCACAACCAGCACTGCGCTCACTACCTGTGGCGTGGCAGCTAGGTAAATTAAGAGTGTTTCTCCTGGTTTCGGGGAAACCAGAACAGGAGCACTCGTAAGATACCTCTTGACTTCCTCAAAGGCTAGGTTAGCCTCTTCCGACCACTCAAAGCCCTCATGTTTCCTTAGAAGTTTGAAGAAATGCAGTCTTTTTTCCCCTTGACGTGCTATGAAACGACTTAATGCGGCCATGCATCCTGTGAGTTTCTGGACTTCTTTCTTCGTGGTTGGGGGGCGCATCTTAGTGATGGCTTTTATCTTTTTGGGATTTGCTTCGATTCCTCGTGTAGAGACCAGGAATCCAAGCAATTTTCCTGAAGAGACCCCGAACACACACTTCTCGGGATTAAGTTTCAAGTGGTGTTTTCTGAGGTTGTCGAAAGTCTCCGTAAGTGCGTGATATGGTGAGCCATTTCTTTTGCTTTTACGACTAGATCATCAACGTAGGCTTCCAAGTTTCAGCCTAGTTGAGGAGTAAAAGTCGTTTGCATCAACCGCTGAAAAGAAGCTTCAACATTTTTTAAGCCGAATGGAATTTTGACATAGCAAAATATCCCAAACGGTGTAATAAATGTGGTCTTCTCCTCATCTTCTCGACACATACTAATCTGGTGGTAACCAGAGTATACATCTAGAAAACTCAACATCTCACATCCTGCAGTAGAGTCAACCACCTGATCGATACGAGGTAAAGGGAAATCATCTTTTGGACAAACTTTATTAAGATCAGTAAAGTCTACGCACATACGCCATTTGCCGTTCGACTTTCTAACCATTACAGGTTAGCTAACCACTCGGGTGGTTAACTTCTCTTATGAAGCCTGCTTTAAGCAACTTGTCCAATTCTGACCTAATAGCATCTCGTCGATCAGGGGCAAATCTCTGTAACTTTTGTTTTACGGGTACTTTGTCAGGCCGTAAAGCTAGCCTGTGCTCGATCACTTCCCTGGGGACTCCGGGCATGTCGGGTGCTTACCACGCGAATACATCTGCGTTCGCCCAGAGGAAAGTGATGAGGGCGTCTTCCTATTTGGGGTCGGAAGAATCCCCAATGCGAATAGTCTTCGAGGGCTTCCCCGCGTCCAGGGGAACCTCTTTGACCTGGTCATTCGGCTTAGGTGCAGCTTTAGGCTTCGACTTGCTAGTCAAAGGCTGACTTTCATCTCGAGTTGGTAGTTGTCCAACCATCTCGAGGGAGCGACGGTCGCAGGAGTGCGCCATCTTCTTGTCACAATATATCGTGATCACTCCTTTGGAACCTGGCATCTTAAGACATTGATACTCATAATGAGTAGCTATTAAGAATCTTGCCAAAGTAGGTCGTCCGAGTATGGCATTATATGCCGTATCGAAATCGACCACATCAAAGGAGACCTTCTCTGTCCTGAAATTGCTTGGTGAGCCAAACGTTAAAGGAAGAGAAACTTGACCAATTGGTTTGGCCGAAGAACCCGGTACTATTCCATGAAATGAATATCGTACCGGCCTTACCTTTGTCCTGGGTACTTGCATCTCATCCAGGGTACTCGTAAACAATATGTTCAGCGAGCTTCCACCATCAACTAAAACACGATTGACTCGACAATTGTTGATGGTGGGTTCGACTACGATCGGAAATCGACCTGGTCTAGTCGAAGGGATCGGACAATCACCTTTCTCGAAAGTAATGGTGATTTTCGACCACTTCGGTAACTTATTGACGAGAGGTGAGTCGATTGTATTTACCTCGCGTTCGACAGCTTTTAACTATCGTCGTGACTCGTATGCCGACGATCCTCCATAGATGTGATCGATGGTGTGTTATGGATCTTGGAACGACATCTCCTCCTCGTCGTCAGACTCCTTGCGCCCACTTGTTTGACCTACTTGTTCAAGAGTAGGAAGTGGCCCTTTGCCAGAGTAGTAGTCTTCGAGTTTTCTTAGGAAAACTCGGCAGTTACGAAGATCATACCCTTCTTTTTTATGAAAAGGGAACCACCTGGGTTTGTCATTCCTCCGATCTTGGCGCTTACCTTTGCCTCGATCAGGATTCTGCTTGGGGTTGCGTGGCTCTTTGTCTCTTACGGCTAGGACCTCCTTAGAACCGTCAGATGGAGATTTGCGTCTCTTTGTTTTGTTCTTGGATTTCTTAGCTTTTTTATCCTTTTTCTTACCACCTTCGCCCACCTCTTGTTGGATATCATCTTCACGATCGATAGTATTGTTCCACTCGACTTCTTCAGCAGCAGTCGCATATCTATCGGCCATCTCAACGAGTTCGGCGACGGTGGCAGGTAGATGCAAAGCGATGTCCTCTGTTATCCTTCTACTACGGACTCCCTGCTTGAAAGCTCTGATCACAGATGAGTCAGAAACTTCCGAAATAGAATTTCGAACCTGACTGAAGCGCCTGATGAATTGTCGCATCGTTTCATGATCATTCTGTCTTATCCGGTGCAGGTCATCTTCCTTTCCAGGATGATTGTAGGTGCCCTGAAAGTTTGCCAGCAAAAGATCGCAGAGGTGCTGCCACGAGTATATCGATTCGAATGGCTGGTTTAAAAGCCATGATCGAGCTGATGCTTCAAGTACAGTCGGAAGGTAATTTGCCATGACATGCTCTCCTCCTCATGCTGCTCGAATAGATGTAGTGTAGATCTGGAGGAATTCGATGGGATTTTGAGTTCCATCAAACTTCTCCATGTTTGCTGGTCGAAAACGAGGCGGCCAGCGAACCGCTCGAAGGTCGGGTGAAAACGCCCGACACCTCGAGATAACCTACTACCTCCTCCTTTGCAAAAAGGAAGGGTTAATGTCACCGGGTGATCGTACTCGACGATTCCTAGCCACATGTGGGTTGGACCTATGATAGGCCTGAGTTTTACAAGGGAAATACTCCTTGTATTCCGCTTGCCACCGCGTATCCCGTTGCTGAAGTGGTGAAAGATCACCTTTCCTGGGGGCTTGTTGCGTTTTCCTCAGGTCGGGAGAACGACGTGAGTGAAGGTCGACGAGGACGCTCGAGTTTGGCCATCGTATCACGAAGCCTTTGTGTGATCTCCTCTGCAAAGAGATCATACCCTGGTGCTCGAGCGAGTTCTTGGGTCGGATTTTCCAGCAAGTCGTTGATGTGCTGGAGCTCTTGAGCTTCTTCCGACTAGAAATAAGCACGCTCAGGGAGATTCTTCTGAGCTGCTATCTTTCTTCGTTGGGTTGTCTCAGAATGGTCTACATCAGACCCCTGAGTTGGTTTTAATGGAGTGCGAGAATGTTGAGGATGTCTCGCACATTCATTAAAGTGTTTGTCTCGTTCGTCAGTGGTGGCGCCCCTGCCATTGCCACGAGGGGGTGTAGAGTATGCTCGTCGGTGAGCATCGTCAATCCTTCTTCTGGGAGAATGATTCTTATCAGAGGGAAGGACAAAGACCTCCTGTGGATGACCTCCACTTGTGCTCGAGGCCTCCTCGCTTGAGGAGTAGTCGAGCGACACCATCTGGCGACTTGGAGTAAACCCCTCCAGGTAGGGGAACTCTGGGTTATAACCGTCTCCATCTGCAGGTGGACCCTGCGTCGGGATGGTTCGACTTGGAGGAACAGCGTGCTCGATCCTCTTCTCTGCGGAATTACCCGGAGAAAGAGGACCATTAGATGTCGATGGAGCTCCGGAATGATGGCTTCCAGAACCTATCTTACCAAGTCGTACTGCCTTGGGGGGACTCGAACACTTAGAGGAAAAATTCTCGTTGTGTTGCGAATCTGTCCCGAGGCAGCCCTGTTGGTGGTCGTATTGACCCTTGCCCCCTGAGGAAGCGGGTTCCTCAGCTGGGCGTACGGTTGTGGGGGATAAGGATCCCTCCTGACCTCCGACGGTGACGCAGTCTCCGAGATCTGATAGAAGATCTCCAAAGGTGGCAATACCGTCAGAAGATTCGATACTCGACTCATAGTCGAAACCGGCATCCATGTCGACGTCTGCGTAATCGGCCAAGTCGAACCAATTCTCCTCGTTCCATTCTCCTGCCATGGTAGCATCAAAGAGAAAAGAAAGAACTGTTGACAAGGAATTACCAAAAGATCCCCACGGTCGGCGCCAAATGTCGGTGTTTTAGAACCGATCTTACGTAAAGATTGTTTGATTCGGGGGGTCTCCACAATTGATCACGCAGACGAAAGAGACACAGAGATTTTTATACAGCTTCGGGTCTTCTCGGGTGAGAATAATAATCCTACTCCTGTGTAATGTATTGGGTATCCTGATTACAATCAGTGAAAAGACTTCTGCTAATGTTGCTACTGACCGTCTCCTCAAAAAGCCCTCCTTTCTATCTCCAAAAGACACCTATTTATACTATATTGTGGTGGTGGTTGTCATTCTAGGCTAATTGGTCGCTCATTATTGCGTAATAATTATAGTAATTACTGGAGTAGTAACCTCCCCATATTGTCCAACGGTTATTAGTCAGAGATAGTGGAGTATTATCTGTAGTTATTTCAGGTATAACTACGTAATTTGACTGCCCAGATTCTCACCAATAAATGGGCCTTCTAACGAGTGGACCCAGTTAATCGAGAGGAAGTCGTAGCAGGGTTGGCCGTAATAGGACTTACGACCAGGGGGTAGTCGTAGGAAAAGCTTACTACTGGGTACTGGTCGTAGAAAGACTTACGACCGGACGTAATCGTAGCAGGACTTATGATTACACCATAGTCGTAGAAACACTTACGACTAGGGGGGTGGTCGTAGAAGACCTTACGACCACCTATCTTACTCTTCCCTTATAATATTAAGGGGTGTACCATGTGATATCATATTACATGATTCTGGAATAATAAAATGAGGATTATCATATCCTCGTCACTCCTCATATAGTGATCATCGCCGGTTGGCGCACATGATTTTTTCCCGCAAGGGTTTTCCACATAAAAATTTGTGTCTCTTGTCTCCCTATTTTTCCTAACATGTGACTTCAAGAAGGAAAGCACCGAAAGCGAACACGTCAGTGAGAGGGGATGCCTTGCCTATGCTAGCTAGCTCTGGGGTTAGGTAGCCCATGGCGCCAACCACATGTGTGGTTTGCGGATTAGCGCCATGGTCATACAACCTTGCAAGGACAAAATCACCCAAACACCCATTCATCTCGCCATCAAGGATGCCTCCATGAGTGGTGGAGGCATGAAAGATGGGGTGGCAAGGGTGCCGTCGGCCACGGGAGGTAGAGTCGGGGGTGGTGGTGGAGGCGCATAGAGCTCGTCAGAGAGGAAGAAGACGAAGGAAAGAAGGTGGATGCTGGTTGGAAGGGCACTCGTAGAGGAAGAAGAAGCAGAGATAGGAGCGGATGTCACCGGAGAGGGGTGGTGGTGAGGGGGCGGGGCGTCAGTGTGGAAGCAAAGAAGAGGATGGATGGGGAGGGAAGCGAAGTAGGTTTGGGGGTGGAAAAGTTTGTGGATATAGGTGACCAAATGCTTCATGCTAGCCGGCCCGACTCGAAGCACACCACTGTTGGCCCATCCTAGGCACGACATGGCCTACCACCTAAATGGGTCTTGTCGATCCGACACGACACACTATGTTGTGTTTGGGTAGCGACCTCACCTGTGAGGACCCCGGTTTATTCAGCTTGTACTGCTTAACCACCCACTTGGTCCTAGCAGCACAAATCAAATAAACCAAGCCTTGAGTTATGTATACTTCCCAGAAATGCAGTATACACACCCCGTTACAAAATTATGCATCAATTCCATTCATACACATAGAGCTGAAGCTAAAGCAACAAATCAGAAGACATACATAATATAAAGAGAGTTATTACAAAAGAGAGGCCGACCGGCCAAAAAAACACATAAGTAACTAATTTAAACGACGGAAGCAAAAGGGTCATAAGATGGCGATAAACAAAAGCCAATCGGTGTGCCTTTACCCACAAGGCAACCAACCGGACCGCCAAGCTAATCTCTCTAGACACCGCCACAACAAATCTCACAAAAGTGAGGCCCCTCGAGCTCACCTTCTTCCTCTGCAACAAAACAATTAAGCATAGCATCTGAGTACAAAAATTGTTTTGTACTGCAAGACCGACGTGTAAGATAAATGAACTATAATTAGCTACATGCAAGCTTTGTTTAAGTGGAGGAGGCTCGACTTATTTTCAAAGATAAAGCAAGTTTTCTTTGCAATAAGGTAATACATTTGAAAGCAAGTTGGCAATTAATTTCTATTGTTCAAATAAAAGTGAGACGAGTATAACAATAGATAGAGAACAACAATGTCCTAGAAGTGACTAACCCAATAGTCACCACAACAATAGCATGAAGTACCCCTTCATACCACCCATGTCAAGTTTTAAGTTTTAAAAGGTTGTAGTCTAGTTCTTGCACGACCTTACCAAGCATGTCCATAACCTAGACGAGGCTATTCGAATAGTTTTAACCTGCAGGTGTACCAATGTACCCACACGATAGACCGCCTTTCCACCAGCCACGGTTAGCATACTTCCTTTGGTATGCAGGCACGACTAAGTCTAACAAGACACTTTCCAATGGACGATGCTAATTAAGAGCCGCAACCCACGGGGATAAGAACACATTAGACAGCCTAACTGGACTGCTAATGCTCCCCTCCCACACCACACACACACACATGAACACACCCACCGACCAGCTCATAATTAACACCTCCCAAAGTACTTAGTCAAGAGAGGTTCCATATCCCCCTCGTGTGGTTAGCACGCAATAGCGCTGGCTTAGTGACACAAGTAACTCGGTCCTTGGGGACTTAGGCACCATTCCAACACACACCAACAGATCACACCAACATACCATTGTGCCCAAGTCAAGATATAGTTTTGTTTTCAGTTTTTGATTTGTAAATCAATAAAACACAAGGATTGGACATAATGGAATAATGTAAGTATTTGTGTGATCAAGACCATCGACTAAGTCGATGATCGCCCAATACTACCGATATCTAGGCATGGCTAAGCAATATGTATTCGTAATCTACTAAGTGGCAAGAGCTCATCCAACGAGCTCTAATCACAGTAAATAACCTAGGCTCAGGTAGTAGAGGATATTTATTTACCTACAGATTATGCAACTAGAGGATTAACTAATCAATTTAACATCCAAATAGCAATGCATACATAGAGGTTAAACAAAATATTAGACTTTAAAAGTAATGGGATCAAATGGGAAATGATCAAACTGCTTGCCTGTCTACTGCTGCTCAATATGCTGCAGAGGGTCACTCTCAAGTATCGCACAATCGTCGGAACCTACCGAAAGAGCGAAAACGAATCGATAAGAACAAAGAAAACGAAAAAGACTCTAAAACTAAAATGCTCCAAATGCTATGAAAATTTTACAGCAGCAAGAGCATGATTTATAACCAATTTAGAAATAGGAATCAACTGATTTGGACTCTCACAGCAAAAGTTATGATCAAAACAATGTAGTTCGGTCAAAATTAAATTTAAATAGGTTACTGTTCATAAATAATTTTCTATAAGTTTTCTGGACTTGAAAATTTTATGATAGGTTGCTACTGACATTTTAAGGCTAACACAAGTGGTTTCATCTTATTTAGAGTTAAAATGATTTAGTTATGATTTTTCTAAGTTATAAATCGAAGGCATGATTAATTTCAGTATTAAAGACTACTGTAAAACCTATACTAAGCTAAAGTACTTTAACAGATGCATTTATAGAACTTTAGTTTGTTAAATTTGGAGCTACAGAGAAAAAGATATGCAATTTTGAAGTTTAAAACAATTAATAAGTGCAAATAAAAGCTCTCGGGAACTAAATCTGGAAAACCAATAAAAACTGGGGAGGTCGTGGGCTGATGATCAAGGATCGCACGGCTCACGAGCTCAGATGCCCAAAACCCGCACGAGCACCTGGGCGCAAAGACCTCATCGCGCCTAGGGGAGGTCTTAGCCGTTGATATTGAATCCAACGGCCCCGACCACCGGATGCACAGCACACGCGAAGGAGCTCCTCGCGCACTAGGGAGGTCGTGGCCGTCAGATCTGGATCTGGCGGTCCCGAGCTCCACGAGGAGGTCCTACGGCTATCTCACTAAGGGGGAGGTCTGGACGGTTAAGATCTCCCGAGGGGAGGTCTTAACGGTCTAGATCTGAGCGGAGAGAGGACCTAAACGGTGAGCTTAACAGCGAGAGGTCTTGACGGCTAGGATCTCACCGAGGAGGTCCTAAACGGTCACGATCTCAATGGGGAGGTCCTAAGCGGGTTTTTAACAGAGAGAGATCTGGACGGCTTAGATCTCCCTAGGGAGGTCATAAACGGTCCAGATCTGAGGCGGGGAAGGTCCTAAAGCCACGGATCTAAAGGAGGAGGTCCTAGACGGTCAAGATCTCCAAGAGGAGGTCCTGAATGGCTAAGATGAAGCGAGGGAGGTCCTAGACGGTCAAGATCTCCAGTGGGAGGTCCTGAACGGCTAAGATGAAGCGAGGGAGGTCCTGCGGTTTCTTGATAAGGTCCCGAGGTGGTCTTTTTGCAAAGAGGACCTCAGGGGTGGTCTTTTTGCAAAGAGGACCTCAGGGAGGTCTTTTGCAAAGAGGACCCCCAAGTGGAGGGTGATCCTAACGGCTGGGATTAACCTACGGAGGTCTTTAACGGCCAGGATACGATTAGGGGGAGGTCCTGGCAGCTAGAGACTTAAACTAGGAGATCTAACGGTCCAGACCAACATTAAAGAGGTCATGAGCGGCTAAGATCACCATAGGGAGGTCCTAGGACTTAAGCGGTTACAGAACAAAGGATCTACGGTTAGATCTAAACACGAAGAGATCACTAAGGGCTAGGATTAAAACTAAAGAGGTCTTGGGACAAGCTTTTACAGACAAGATCCTACGGTGCGGATCTAACACGGGGAGGTCCTGGAGGGTCACGATGACCCCGAGGAGGTCCAGTGATTTGACAAAATCACGACAAAAGTCTGAGCACCGGACTCGTCACTGGCTCGTCGCCGGCAACCACGGCCACGCGCGCGGACCCACAGGGCAAAATGTTCGCAATACTATTGCGAACACTTTGAGGGCATTTTTGTCGTCGGGGACGACCTAAAACGCCGGCTAGCCGGAACGAGGTGGAGAGCAAAGTACGAGAAAATGGAAATGGCTAAGAACCTCGCCGCGACCTAAATCAAGAGGTGCTCGAGCTCGGGGGAACAAAAGGCACTCACCGCAGACAGGAGGTCCGAGGTGCCGGAAGGTCTGGCGGTGGAGGTGCGGTAGTAAAGACGATAATGACGATACGGCGGCCTGAGCAAAAAGAGCAACGCTGCAACATCAAAACGAGTCCCACATAGCTCCGGGGTGCTTCTAGAGCAAGGAATCGGGGGAAAGAGCTCCTTACCGGCAACGGGGATGAAGGAGGCGATTTTCAGCCGAAAGAAGGGGGAAACCCGAAATCAGCAGTGACCTGAAGACACAAACTGAAATAGGATTAGTGTCAACACTCCAGAGACCGGGGAAGGAGCCGAGCAAATGTTTGAAGAAAGAGCCACTGAGCACCGGCTGCACTGTGGAGCTTCAAGCCGGTAATGGTGGCCAAGGGTGATCTTGGCGATTGAGCTCAAGCAAGAAGAGAGGGTGCCAACTGGGGGTTGCAGAAAGGTGAAAGGAGGGCAAAGAAGGGGAGTCGAGTGCTTAAGTAGCAGAGGGAGCTCGGTCCACAACGCGCTCTCGCACGGGAGGTCGGCTACGGTCATGGGAGCCGAGCGACGGAGCGGTAGAAAGAGACTTCGTGACAAGCCCCGAGCACAATAAATGCATGCCGCGAGGAGCGGTTGGGAGGTGACTAGGCGCTGCTCTCCCACGACTTCACCGCGCGCGATCGCACGTGGGCGAGCGGAGGAAGAAGATGACCGGCAGCGCATCGGGCCCACAGTCGGCGGCACGAGCGGCTCGAGTGGTGCTGCTAGTTGGTTCACTGAGTCAATTGACTCGAGCCCGAGCCTAACCCGCGCTGAGGAAAAGTGCAAACCCATTAGGGTTTTGATTTTTAAAGCTGAAACTTTGCAGGTTTAATTGGGATAGCAAAACAACTCCAAAATTTCTGAAATTTTAACTGGAGCTTGCTAACTTTAGAATTAACCTCCCATAAAATTTCCAGAGATTTTGGTGTGCTAGAGTTTCCTCAAGAAATTCCAGAAGGTTATCTCCGGGGTTTGACCAGGGTTTGACTTGCCTCTAAACTGTTTCAAATCATTTCCAAAATTATGAAATAATTCGAGGTGCCACCAAGCAACCCTGAACCAGGAAAAATATTTCCAGAGCATTATCACAAGAGTTGACAAGATGATCTTTGCCTTGAGAGAATTGAAGGTTTTGATTTTGCATTTCCCAAAATTCCTTTGCAAGAATTTCAGAAAAGTTCGACAACAGAAGGGAGTAAGAAAAAGTTTTAATTTCTACCCATTTTCTTACATTTGAAACACAAGTTGAAAATAGGGATGTTACATCGCCCCAGCGGGCCAACCCGACTAGGCCCAAATAATATTTGGGTTTGGCATGACACGATTCGTTTAGGCCTAACAGGTTTAGGCCCATTAGGCAATAGTTGGCCCATTATGCACGGTTAGGCATGGCACGAAATGATCCGTTAGGCATGATTTCGATCCGTTAAGCACAATTTCGACCTGTTAGGCACAGTGAGAGTCACATTTTTTAATATTTTCTAGCTGTTGGAAGCTAAAAAAACATGAAAAAAATAAAAAATCTCAATTCAGCCACCATGCAACCTTCATATCTTCTCTAAATTCGATTGTGAAAATTTAGATCTCCTTTGTGATAATTTGGCAAAATCTGAAGTTTTTTTTTGCCAAATATTAAAATTTTGAAATCCAGCTAGAGTGAGGAAAAGAGGTAACAACATTGATTTTTGTAGATTTTTATTGTTCTTATTTGTTGTACTAAGGTGAAATAAATAATAGTGTAATTTGCAATTTGCAATGTTCTTGATAAAAATTATGATAATTATGCTACTACCGATTTAGGAATTTCACCTGATGATCTTGCATCCTTCGAGAATGTTGCACCTCCCACTCAAATAAAAGAGCAAGCAATACCATCATCAGGCTCTACGAGTGCCTTTGTGTTTGCAAGCATCAGAGCAAAGAGATCTTGGTTGAGTACAACGGGAGCCTAGGCATATTTCAATAAGAAATCCAAGCGAGACGAAAATAGAGTCAAGGTAAGATATGATGTTTGTAAAATTTATCTTCATGAATTGTCTGCAAATTCTTCTGGTGGAACGGGGCACTTGATTAGACATGCTGCAAGATGTAAAGCAAGACAAGGATTAATCATGAGGCAGATGAAGCTGCAGTACAACCCTAATGGTACTATACGTAGTTGGGACTATAGTAACGAGGTAGCTCAAGAATCTCTTTGTCATTTAATTGCTTCACAGGATCTACCTTTAAACTTTGGTGAGTCTAAAGCATTTGAAAATTACATTAGGATTGACAATTCTATATTTTCTATGATTTCTAGACAAATAACAACCAAAGATCTAGTTAAGTACTATAATGATTGTCGTGCAAAATTAAAAGAACTCTTTAATACCTATACATTTTCGGAGCCTTTGACCTCGGACATATGGTGTGGTCAGACTAGGAAGGATTATCTTAGTGTACTTGCTCATTATGTTAACGACAACTGGGAAATAGAAAAAAGAATTATAGAGCTTAAACTAATTGATGCAACACATAGGGGTGAGAATATTGCGGATTGTATTATCAAAGTTGTGGAATATTTTGGTCTTACAAATAATATTTTGAAATAACTTTATACAATGCCTCCGCAAACTCTAGGGCAATAGATATTCTCATTCCGTTATTTAATACATACACTGAATACTTCTTCCTACATCAGCGATGCACATGTCATATTAATAATCTTATATTTAAATGTGGTTTAAACAGGTTGGAACCATATATTAAAGCTTTTTGTGATGCAATATCTTTTCTAAATCATTCTAACCAACCAATAGCAGCATATAAGAACTTTTGCATTGCAATGAATGTACGTCCAAGATAATTTGTCTTGGACATGCCACTAAGATGGAACTCTACTTACATGATGCTTAAGAACATTTTACCCTGTAAGAGCACATTTTATGTTTTCATTCGCACGCACTATCACAACCATGATGGTAAACACTATTGATTGAGCATCATTGGTTTGTTGCTGAAAAGTTACTATTATTTTTAGAACTTTTTTATGATTCCACTGCTGCTTTATTTGCATTATATTATCCAACATTTCCTTTAATTGTGCAACATATTCTTGAAATTTCTAGTCATTTGAAGGTTCATGAAAATGAAATAGTGTTACGAGTAGCTATCACTGCTATGAAAATAAAATATTTGAAAAATTGGAAAGATATCCCATATGTGTATGAATTTGCATTTATTTTGGATCCCAGAGCTAAACTTCAACTTCTGAGTGATTTTACAGGCATATATTATTCTAACTATTTTCAGATGTTCGTACTAAATTGTCTGATGTTTATCAAAAGTACTAATGTAATAATCCCTAAAATACAAAAGCTATTTAAAATCGTAGGAAATCCTTTGGGTCGAATTACTTTTGCCCCAGCCCATTTTTTTCGCTTCTGGCCCATTTTCGCACGCGACCTGCTTTACTTTCTCTCCCGTCCCTTGGCCCCACTTGTGCGGCACAAATTCACCCTAGCCATAGACACTAACATGTGGGCCCGTCTCGATTACTATTCATCATCTTTGCCGTGCGTGAGCTGCACTCTACCATCGTGTCATGTTCGGACTCTCCTATAGCCCTACCACTACCAACTATTTAAAGCCTTGACGTGCATGTCAAAAAGACTGCCTCAACCCTAGCTACCAATCCCCTGAAACCAAGGGCCCTAGATCGCCATCGTTGTGCCAGAATTTCAGATCTAGCCCTAGCGCCATCGCCTCCGTGTTTCGTCGATTTTGTCACCGCTGGTGATCCCCTGTCGGATTCGTCTACACTGTCGGATTCACCTTCTCGGGTGCGCACCTTCTCGTCTTTGGAGGATTGTCGTAGCACCTTCGAGGCCGCACCGCTACCCTGTTCCACCATAGCTGCCGTGTTCCCCTCGCTGCTGGTGACCATTGGGTCCCATGCGCCACCCATTAGCATCGCCAGAGCCTCAGGAATCCAACGCGTGTGTCCAAGACCTCACCGGAGCACCGTGTCACCGTTTCACCATTGACCAAGCCACCACCATCGTCCTCATCACTGTTCAACCCTTTTTCGCCCTCTATCGCCACTTTGGAGCCATTAGATGGATTCGCCCGAGCACAAGCATTCCGACGTTGTCCACCTTTCACCATCATTTACCGTTGCCGTCGTCGAGCCGTGGCCGCTGTTGATTTTAGTCAATGTGGATGCTTTCACGCCGCCCTGTCACCGCCACGTGTGTGCCACATCTGTGTTGTGTTGCACCCCAGCCGTGTCAGCACCAACCGCACGTAAGCCCTAAATCCAGGTCAGCATGGACTTAGTCCATGGTGGACCTAGCCTCTGACATGTGAACCCACATGTCAGATCACTGTTCCATGCACCCATGAGCCATAGACTAGTAGACCAAAGCCATGGACCCGGTCCATAGATCGTGGGTCCTACTTGTTAGCTTCTATCCCCTATTTTCTGGATTTTATTTCAATTCTAAAATTCAATGCTGATGCAATATTCAGAATTTCCTTTAGAAAGAAAATTCTGAAAATCCAAAATAGTATTTTCTTTCTCTTTTTCTTACATTAAATCTTCCGAGAGCTTGTTCTTCCTCATACGAATTTCGATTGAACACATTCTAGTTTCTAAATTCAAGCCCTACCTTCCTGTGGATTTTATTTAATTTTTGGAGTTTATTTGTTGCTCTTTTTGTATTTATTTGGGTTTCCGCTTTCATTTGCGAGTAGACGTTGATACTTCGGGAGCTTTCGAGAAAGGATGAGTTGATTAAGCTCAAGACCAGTTCCAAAACTTGTTTCAAGGCAAGTTGTACCTTTGACCATGTTGAAACTAGTTTTCCAAAATTACTTTGATTCAAACTATTGCATGTTATTTAAAATATTTAATTCTTTAAATGCTTTGGGATTAGTTATACACCTACTAGATTATATCCACCTTACTTATTGTATTACCTTAATCTTTTGTCGTCTTAGCTTGGTTAATTATTAGTTGGTATCATTATAGCACCAACGTGGGTTGGTTAGATACGAATAGTCTGCTTAGTCATACAATAGGTTATCGATATCATTTTGAGTTGCAAATCTAAACTTGACTAAGTGACTATGGCTTTATGGAAAAGCTGTGTACAATATGTTGTCGCTCGTTGATGGCATATGTTCCACTTAATCAATAGGATGGGAAAAATTTAGACCGAGGCAAATGGATGGAATTGTGATACGGTGGAGCTGTGTGCATTTGGAAAAATATGAATGTGACAGTTAGTACTAGTTTGGCAGTCTTGTCTTGGTCAATTAAGGACTTAACTTGGTGCACCATTGAACTGAGAGATAACTGTACGACCACATACCTAGTATGGGACAAGTCTAATTTAGTAAGTTACAGATTCTTGATATTGATTTCTCAGGCAAATAGGTTATGATGTGTGCTAGGGTGGAGGTGTGATTATGTTTGTGTGGCGATTCACTTATGAGCGGTTCGCCGTATCCAGGTCCAACGGTGTGCGACAGGCCAACAACCTGTGTGGAGGTTTGGTGTCGTCAGTATGTACAACACGAGGATCAATTGTTAAGATAAAGTTTCAGAAATATTTTGTTATGATTGGTGCTAACTACACTGGTTATATCTTATGGGTAAATTGTACAAATCTCTGCAGAGTGTTAATCAATCTATTCGAATAGTCACGTATGTGGTCATGGACATGCTCAAGGATTTTACACGAGGGGTAGGTTTTCATAAAAGCAATTGGGAAGAGACAGCTGTGTGATTCAACTTATATGGTTGTGTGAAAGAAATTGATTAGACTTTGTATCCTTTGTGAAAGTACTTGTTAAATTATTATTGTTTATTTGTTTTAAATTACGCTTTCAATCTATTATTTGTATTCAAATGCAAGTGTCGCTTTTTGCAAATAACCATAGAAGCCATCATCTATAATTGCATTCTGTGGTATAACTTATTGAATACTAGGAGTACTCATTCTTGCTGCAATCATTTAGCTGAAGTGGATGAGTCTTTACCTACTTTCAAGAAAGAGTTTTACGAGGAGGGTAATCGCTAGATCTTTATCCCAATTGGTTGCCCGTGGTAAGTTGATGGGTTCCTGCTGGAGTTGTTTCCATTCTACCACCCTCTCTTTCTTTAGTATTAGTCCTGCGTGGCTTAATAAGTATAAACTCGACCATAAGGTCACAAGCATTATTTATTAATCAAATTAGTCGTTTATTCTTATATTCGTCTTGTGTGGAGTAATATTTATCTATGTTGACACTGTGTGCACTAGTGTGATTCTGGACAAGTGTATTATACACGGAGGGTTCAGATTTGTATATTTGGGTCCTGGCACCTATGGTCGATAGAACTCACAAACATGTGGACCTAATCGACTGACTTTGTACACTGCGCTCATTCACACGTGGTAGTTAATACATATGTTGTTTGTTTCTGACATAACCGCACGTAGTTCTCTCTGTCTCTGGCGTAATCGCATGATAAACGTGCATGAGAGTGTTTCTCTGACAATAATCGTTGCCAACATGCGCAATCGACCAACCATCAAGACGTCTCCTGACACACAGCAACTGCCAACCCTTCAAGAGATATACAAGGGGTGACGTTGGTGGACAGAGAGAGAGAAGAAAAAGGAGAATCAAGTGAATGAACAGATAAGTCATTAGCCTTAGTTTCAGTGGCTTGTTTCCTTGTGTAAATACATTCGATACAAGAACACAGGAGTGTGGTTATTATTCTCTTCGGAGAAGGTCTAGACTTGTCTAAAAAATCCAATGTCTCCTCTTGCATGAACTCGATTATAGTGTCCCCAATATTTATTTCATAAGATTGATATTAAAACATCAACAAGTACGAACTAAAATTCCAGGGAGTTCGCACCTCTAGTATCACCCACCACAAGTAAGAAGACAACTGCGTTGGGAAAAATATGGGGTGTGGGTTCTTCCTCGAGGGGTTTAGGTTTTACTACGTCAAGTTTCGAAGCAAGACACAACACCCATCATAGAAGCTGAGAACTATCTACCTATCTAGATAACGATACCTTGGATTACCAGGCAGAGCACTTCAATATTTTTGCGATTGTGGCATGAGCATAAGATTACATATCTAGTGCCATCCATATTAGCACGGGATGTGTTAACTGTATTTGTCTCAACGGTTTCTTTCGAGTCCGCTTTCAGTCTTTATGAAAGAATATTAGAGGAGAGAAGAACAAGTCTCACAAGTGAGATGATGGAAATACTTCTAACTGTCAAAGACCAGGAACAAGCTGATGCATGAGATTAAAACTCTGTAAAAATAATAGAGTTGGTGGGCACGCTAAAAAATATTTACCTAGACAATGACACTTAGAATATCGATGTATGTAGAGCTATAGGTTGTACTCTTTTTTCTTTGCCAATGTTTTCTCATATTGAGTTTTTCCTTGCCAAAGTTTTTAATGAGACAACCATCTAAACATTAATAAAACTCATTATTATATTTTTAATATATTTGTATAGGTATAGAACTAATTTTTTTAAAAAAATAATATGTATTTTTAATTCTATACATTTTTTAGAAATATTGCAATTTTTCAAAATTTTCGGGCCGAGATGGGCTAAACAGTCTCCCTTGACCCGTCAGGCTAAACATGCTCATGCCAGCACGACATGGCCCATGAGCACAACCTATCGTACCTGGGTCTGCGACTGAGCCCATGAGACAGGACGACATGACCTATTTGCGGGTCGTGGCTAAACAGGCCATGCCATGCCTTGCCGTGCCGCCCATTTGGCCGCCTTTGGTTACGAATGTCATTCCATAATTATCAAAGGAATCTTCGTTGAATAGACAGGTCCAAAAACTTTGATCAAAGATGGTGTAGCAAAGGATACCCTACTGTAGTTATCACTGTTCACCTCAGGCTAACCTTCATCTGCTGAGGATCCCTGTCCCAGTCGGGGCTCGGGACAGCAGTTCTAATGCTCTACTGTCTCCGCCCAGATGCTACCTTCCCTCCTCTGTGCGGACCGCGCCCTCCACCCACTCTACACCACCTTCTTCTCCGCCTCCTCACCCAACCCCATTGTCTCCTACCTCGTCTCCTCCTGCGGCCTCTGTCCCTTCGTCGCCGTCCGCGTCGCGATGGCACCCCGGCCTCCACCGCAAACGTCGACGACGTCCTCGTCCTCCTCCACTGCCATGGCTTCCCGGAACCCGCCATCTCCTCCGCCCTTCACAAGAACCCCGCGCTTCTCCTCTCCGACCCCACAAAGACTCTCCTCCCCAACCTCAACTTCCTCCGCTCCACCGGCCTCCTCGCCACGCTCCTCCTCAAGATCTCCTCTAGCTACGGCGTCCTCCTCGCCTACGGCCACCTTGCCCCGCTCTTCGCCGCCCTCCACATCGTCCTTGGCTCCGACGCCTGGGTCATCGCTGCCGTCTTCTGCTTCCCCCCTCGTCCTCCTCGTCAACCCCGACAACATCATCCACTACACGATCCTCGCAATCCACGCGCACGGGCTTGAGCTGCGTGACGTCGAGCAGCTGGTGCACCTCTACCCCGGAGTCATCATGCTCCATCCTGAGCGGATCGACGAGGGTGATCGGGACGTGAAAGCTGTCGGGCTGAGCCCCGCAACGGGATGTTCGTCCCAATGCTCGCCATCTTCTACAAGGTTAATGCCGCCAAGCGCAAGAGGAAGATTGCGGCGTACCAGAGCTTCAGCTTCAGCACGGCCAACGTGCTACTTATGCTTGTTAGTGTTAGATTGGAACTTAGCCGCATGCCTAGATCCAACCAAGTTTACTCCTCGAGCCACAAGTCCAAACGGGCTGAACACAACTAAGCCCACGGGCTACCGCATGCAAGCCCTATAGCAACAACCTTATAAGTGGTATTGGGTCTTCTCCCTCCAAAAGACTAGTCCAATGGGTGAGGTCCCCCTCACACTTATAAGTTGTGCTTTTTTCCTTCTCACAACCGATGTGGGACTATTCCCAACAATCTCCCCCTCACACATCGGTTGTGTACTTCCGCAACCGTGAAGTCCAAGGAGATGTTAGACGCTTGGGCTCTGATACCAATTGTTAGATCGGACCCTGATCGCATGCCTAGGTCCAACCGGGTTTACTCCCCGGGTCACAGGTCCAAAACGAGCTAAACACAACTAAGCCCACGGGCTGCCGTATGCAAACCCTATAGCAACAACCTTATAAGTGGTATTGGGTCTTCTCCCCCAAAAAGACTAGTTCAATGGTGGTATTGGGTCTTCTCCCCCCCCCCCCCAAAAAAAAGACTAGTTCAATGGTGAGGTCTCTCTCATACTTATAAGTTGTGTTTTTTCCTTCCCACAACCGATGTGGGACTATTCCCAACATTTAGGAATAATCAAGATTGAGTGTGTGTTTGCATTGTGTTAGTGTCACGTCAAGTCTTTAGTTGCATGCAGGTGATTTACTAGTGTGTGTAACGTTGGGAGTTTCTTAGTGAACAAGTTATTAAGAGATAGTGGCGTGAGTTAGTGCATGAGTTACATGTAGGTGATTTACTAGTGTGTGTAACGTTGGGAGTTTTATTAGTGGACATGTTATTAGGAGATAGTGGCATGAGTTAATGCGTGTGTGAGTTAGTTTGCGGCAGCCATATCTGTGTGTGCTTATTTAAGGTCTTGTAATCGGTTTGTATTAATTAGCGAGAGAATAATAGAACGAAGAAAAAATGAGGAGCCGTTACGCCTCACAAAATTTGCATGTGTTGATCATAAGTTCAGTAGTTTTTTTTGTGTGTGCATCTCCCCCGTATAGTGTGCGTCCATAGGAAGATTTTTCAGCAATGCCGCGGAGGTACCCGCAGTCCATGGCTGTGTCGGAAGAGAAGCTAAGTGTGAACATGGGGTTCTTGACGGAGATGGTGGGGCTCGGTCACACTGACATTGTCATGTACCCGCTTGTTGATGAGGGGGAAGGTGAAGGAGAGCTTTAGGGTGCCGTATGCGCTCTTCATGTCCGAGAAACGGTTCCAAGAAATGTTTTTGAGCAAGTATGCTGGTGACGTTCCGGATGTTGTTGGGGCATTCAATGGCGAGATTGCTTTCAGGGGTTTCCAGAGATCAAAGAAGGAAGCATGAAGCCATGTTTTCTGATTGCCTGTAAATACGTGGTTTTCATTTTCAGAGCAGATTTGATTGTGAGAATGGTACTCATGGAATGGAGTCTGAATGTTACATAGAAGAGTTCTTTTCTTTGCAAGTCAGGTGATAAGGAAGATTTTCATCAGTTGACTTCAGATGGTATTTTTTAATGTCTTTGATTCTTGAAAGGAGATTTGTACAATCTTTAATGCCATACTAAATGAACAAATGGCTTGCACTTTGCGGACATCCCATTGGAAATCCATGCTTGGGAGTCAGAGTGTTGACTTATAAGGTTTTGCATCACTTGGAATTTCTTGAAAAACGTCAATTGTGTGCTTTCATAAGGAGACAATCTTGTTGAGTTTGTGGTGTTTTGAGCAGATTTGCTTCTGATTGTGGACGCGCTAATGATGTTCTGATAATGGTACTTTGAATATGGCACGTTGTCCTTGCAAATATCAGGAGGGAATCTCTCCTTAAATTTATTTTATGGTGATTTGGGCAGCTTTGCATCTGATGATGGACGAGTTCACGATGTTCTGAGCATATTTGCTTGCTCGGAAGCACCGACACGCCGGCAAGGTGCCGTGTCCGTGTCGGACACGGACACGGCTCCGACACGGCTCGGATACGTATCCCCGGTGTGTCGGAAATTGCAATCACGAAAAAAAATAAAAACAAAATCTGATACGTATCGGACACATATAAGACACGTATCGGACACTTGGGGCCGATTCAATTCGGCCCAAAACGACTGGCCCAACTATTCACCCCTTGTTAACCTACCTGCTAACTCAATCAGTGTCTCGGTTCTTGGCTACGTTCTTGGATTTCTTTCTTGATCTGTTCGTAGCTTTCTTGGCAGCCTTGAGCGATACTTGGGAATTTATTGCTTAGATTTGTTGCGCAATTGGTCGTGGAGGTTAGATTCTTGTCCTCTAGTTCTTGGGATTTCAATGGACTAATCGAACTCTTTAGGTTGCCGTAGTATCGCAGTTGTACAAATCTCGATTTAACGAACATATGAAGCTTTAAAAGAAATGGTTAGTTTTTTTGTTAGTTCTCGACTTTTGGGCATGTTCTTGAAGAATAATTCCATTTGTGCTTTTATGTGCTCATTGCATTGTTGGGTTCTTGTTCTGATAAAGATAAGATTACTTTCAATCCGAGTGCAAGAATTAGGATCCCTAGTTCAATAATACATATACTGATATACATATACATATACATATACATATACATATATTATTATTATATATATATACAGCCGTGTCCCCGTGTCGCCATTTTTTAGAAAATAGCATATCCCGTATCCGATACGTGTCGTATCTGACACGCGTGTCCGTATCCGTACATCCTAGTTTGCTTGCAAGGAGGGTACTCATCTGAAAATGGCATGTTAAATGTTGCCGTGTGGCTCATTTCTAAGCTGTTCAGGAGACGGGAGAGAAAATTTCTGTTCAGGTAGCAAGAGAGAATTTTCATTAGTTGACTCCAGGTAACATTTTATCATGATTTTATAAAGGATTTGTATCATCTTCCATAATATACACATGGAAACTGGTAGTTGACATGGGGAGTGCCTGGATTTTAGATCACATGGATTTTTCATGCAATAGTGATTGCATTCTTTCATGAAGAGACACATTGCTTCATGAAGCTTGGATTATTGGTACAGTTCAATGCTTCAGTTCAATTATTTCACGTTTACTGTGAGCGTCTGAGAGACCTGCTCCCTTGTAAAGTCGATCGTTTGGTTTTTTTAATAGCCGGAGGACTTCAGGTTGTGGTTATGCAAGTCCCACGCACGCATCAAATATAATAAAGTAATGAATCCTGGTGTTTTCTTTTTGTTGTGTTTCCCCTAAATCTTGGATTTGGAAGTTGATTAAGACTAAAGACCCACCCCTTGTTTTAAGTCAGAATGAGTCCCCGAGACATTAGCTTCCGCCAACAGTCTCCCATTGATCGAATCGAGGGGGTCAAGTTTCGAGAGCAGAGCCTCTCGCTTCTGATTATCAGTCGTATCGTCGTTGCAGACAGATCTATTCAGACTGAAGGAATCGTGTCGTCGTCGTTGTCGGCTTGTCGCAATCCACAACTTCCTTCTTGTGGCTGTGTTACTTTCTGAATTGGCTAAGCTCATTTGTACGGGCTTGAAGAGCCATCGAAGTAAGATACTGAACTCAGTAATCACAAGGCCTTGGAGAGGGCATGTCTGTTTTGCTGATGACTTGCTCCTTGCGCATCTCCATTTGGCACACCCATCACACCAGGGAGGAGTTGATGACTCCCATGCGGCTGCCAAGATTTCTTAAAGTCTGGCATATTTGCTACTCGTGCTTTCATCTGCGGCTCATTTTAATCTCCTGCCTTTAAACATAGGTCGAAATGGTCAAATTCGTCCTCCTACCTGCATCTTTGGAACATTTGGAGTTTGTTTCAGTTTGACCAAAGGTTCAAGCTTGAAATCCCATGCTTCTTGCCTTTTTCTCCATCTCATCCCCCACCTCTCTCTCTTTCTCTTGTCAGTGTTAGTTTACCCATACCATTTGGATGCCACTGCACTTGTCAACGAGGCAACTATTATAGTTATTTAAATTTATGTTAATTGGCGTCCTCCATGAGGACCATGACCCCAACTCCTACCGCCACTGGTTCCTCCCCGTCAGGGTATGGATAATCGGCCGGTTATCAACTGAAAATCAGGATTATCGGTACCTCCGGCAAAATTCAAAAACATGCAAAGACGGGCGAAATTACTGTTGTTCATTGAATTTTTCTTTTTTCATTTTAATTTCGAAAAATTCTAATTGCGATTTGCAAATTTCGGCCGAAATTAGCATCGGCAAACTTTTCAAACTGGTTACCAAAACCAGAGTTCTGAATTTCAGTCGAAAATCAGTGATTTCGGTTTTAGCGGCCTCTGGTAGTGAATTCAAACTAGGTTCAAAAAAATCGGTTTTCTCGAATTTTGTCTCCAAAAATCAAATTTACATAAATTTTGTTTGAATTTAATTTTTAAAATCGAAAAATTCACGTAAATAACCAAATTCGACAGAAATTGGCCAAAATTTTTCAATTTTCGGCCAAACGGCCTTACCGGCCTCCTAAAAAAAACTGACCAAAACCCAGTCCCTACAGCAGCAACCGCACCATCCATCCCCCCTCGGCTCCTCCATCCTCGCTCAGTTTTCTACACGCCCTGTCCTCGCGAGTCAACCGAGCATCCAAGGTTGGTCGGTGATTCATTGTGCTGCGTTGTTGGCAGGTGCGCGTGTTTTGCTGCATGTATGCGTGAGGGGAGGAGCGAGGATGGAGAGGGAGGCGCTCGCACGGGGCTTCTCCGTCGACGGTGTCTTCCGCGCTCTCCCTCGCTGTCGTCCTCTTCGTCTCGGCCCGTCATGGAGGGCAAGAAGAACATCAGCAAGGTCAACAAGGGCGAGACCACGAGTCCACGAAGGCCATCCGGGATAGGCTACCCTTCTCAGCTTCTCTTCCTCCAGAACTCGCCTCTCTTCTTGATGGGGTAGCATCGGGATGAGACATCCGATCGGCCAGAGTCAACGGCGGACCCAGGATTAAAATCTAGGTATGGCGAAGTCACAAGTCGTTTAACACGGATCAATATGCAAACTATATTGCAAACTTACAATCGCAGCAATACGAGCATACGACACTAAATGGAATCAACAAGCGAAGATAAAGGTAGGACATCGAGAAATACCGTGCCACTGCCCACGAACCACGGACTACGCCAGCGCAAGAGTATTGTATTGTCAGCTCATAGCAAACTCAATGAACCATCTATTTTATCCCTTTTGTTAGTAAAATCCTGGCCATTTCAGATGTTTCAAGCAAGAATGTTGTTTATGAAAAAGCCTAAAAAACACTGCACTACAATCCTATTTGAAAATGAAGCAAAGCATTCATACAAGGAATCTGTCACCCCAAAGAGGAACCAATCCTCTGAATAGCCTGCAGTTCACAAACAACATCAGTTTAGCACTCCATTAGATCAATAAATCAATACTACATAACAAATACAGGCTGAGCTGATATCCTACCCTGCATATCCTTCGTTCCTGACGATCTTTGGGAACCCATCTTTCAACCCCCCAGGCGTATCCTCGCTGCATCTACACCCTCACCTTGACGGCCCCCACGCGCCCACGCCCTACGCCGCACCGCCCGTCGCTCGGCACTGGGCCGACACGCTCCCACGCCGCACCGCCGCGGATGCCTCCTCGCCATCGCGCCCTGCCCCTTGGACTCCTGACCCCTCGACCAGCTCCTTGCCAGTCGGACCTCCAGGCTCCGGCTAGTGGAGGACCCGGGAGGCCAGGAACAGCCCCTGCCTGCGCCGCTCGGCACTAGCGCCGCGGCGCCGCCTGTGGCCCTGCGCTAGGGAGCAGAGCTGCCCGCCCGCCCCGGAGCAGAGCCTCAAGCCTCAGTCGCCCGCGCTCCGTCGCTCGTCGCCTCACCTCGCCCCGCCCAGCACCAGCGCTGCTGCACCGCCACACGCCCACGCCGCACCGCCTGCTTGTGCTCCTAGCCTCCTTCGCTTCGCCGCCGCCGCCATATGTCGCGCTGCTGCCGCTGCCGCTGCGCCGCCTAGGTTGGATTGGAGAGTAGAGTTTGTGAATTGGGGGAACCGGGGAAGTGAGGAAGACCAAAGCAAGCTACCGAGCCAGCCAGTAGATGTAGTGATTTGGTAAGATGGGCTATTGGGCTTAGCTGGGCCTGGGCGTAGGATTTGGTTTGGGCGGTGCCATAACTAGCAAGGGAGCAGCCGAGCAGGGATCGCCGGCGCTGGGGGTGGGGGGCAGGGCGATCCAGTATAGGGACATGGGTGTACAGATGTACACCCATTATTTTTGAAAAAAACCCCAGTATATATTAGGTATATTAGATATATATACTAGTAAATACTTAAAATTTGTATTTAGACAGCACAAAACTCCAACAATCGGGTAGCGCACACACTGACTGGCCAAACCACCGCCACGCCCCACTAGGCCACCAGCAAAGCGCCAAAGCCCACCAAGCACCACGCCACCACGGCCCAACCCAAGCGGCGACCGAGCACCTCACGCCCAACCCATCCTTAGATCCCCTTGACCCCTTTTGTGACTGAAATCCCCAAGCGGCAAGCGGCCGAAGAGCTGAAGCGCCTCTCGCTCTCTTTTCTCCCTTTGCGGCGGCGGCGACGATGACGCGACATGGCGACGCGGCGGCTGGCGGGGCAGGGGTGAGCCGTGAGCGCCGAGCTGCCGATGCTGTCGAGCCGCGCGGGAGGAGCCGCCGCCGCGGCGCGGCTCCGCCTCCGGCACTAGGGGCGGGAGGCACGCGAGCGCGCAGACGCCGGAGGCCGGAGGCGGTGCTGGGCCGGAGCCCGGAGGGGAGCCAGGCAGGAGGAACCGAGGAAGCACCCATGGGGATTTGGGGGAAAAGAAAAGCAAGCAAGAAGAAGATGGAGGGGTCCTGGGGAGTTCGGCTGGAGCAAGAGGAAGGACCGAAGTAGTCTCTGGACCGAAGGATTGAGTAATTGAGAATTTGAGATAAAAGGCAAAGAGGAAAGTTAGGGGAGACATATATTTATATTGGCATTGAAAAACTTGTAGTTGAGTAAGATATTCACATTGCATCAGAATTTCCTTTAACATTTTTTATCTGAATTCTTGGACTCTGCAGGGCTACTGCATCAGAATTTATTGTTCCATACTGGAAGTTCCTGAAGGGCTTGAGCCATCCTTTTTGTATTGGAATGAGGTTTAAGATTCAGTACGAGAGTGAAGATGTTAATGAGAGGTATGTCCTTTTCAACTCAACTAAAATTCACTTTTGTACAGTATTTTATGGAGTCTTACTTCCTGTGTTGTAGGCGCTCTGGAATTATTGCAGGCATTAGTGAAGTAGACCCCATGAGATGGCCTGGCTCAAAATGGAGAAGCCTGCTGGTATGCATTTCAGCCGATCGTTTTAAGCATTTTACCTCTTGACTCACAACCCCATTATCTCCTGGTTGCCTGATGCGCTCTTAGAAAACTTATTTCTTTTGGAGTTGTTATGTTGACCATCTGACTGAATCTGGCTTAAAATATTAGTATATTACTGGTGAGGCTTGAAAGGGCTTGTACTGCGCTATGACAGAAATGCACCCTCGTATGTTTACCCTTCTGATTGCGAAGTGTGGTAGTCGTCTCTCCATGGTAAGATCACAGATTGACTAGTATCGCCTAGCTCCTCTAGCCAAATAGAGAATGATCAGGAAAAAATAATTATGGGTATTGACTTTGGATTACAATCAACAAGGCTAAAATTTCATAAGGGATTGGCCAAACCATTTTATCAAAACAAAATGAGATTTTTTTGTGCAAGTTAAGGATGATGACATCATATCTCGCTTCCAAGCTATGAAGGAACGTCGAGTTATATTGTAATTATCTTAATTATTTTGTAATTTCTCTAAATTATTTGACATTGTCTAGTTAGATTGTAATTATCTTAATTATTTTGTAATTTCTCTAAATTATTTGACATGTTGTCTCTAGTAAGTACAATTTGAACCTTGTTATTTTTTATGTTATAATTATGAACATTTATATTTTATATTCTACAACATGTTTATAACTTCGAATACTCATTTTGAAAATCCTGGATCCGCCAGGGGGGGAGTGGTTCGCCGGCGCCAGCTACCTCGGACGGCCGCCCACCCTCGCCCTATAGCTGGGACCGCCCCTGGCCGGAGTAGGAGCCGGGGCGGGAGCCAGATAGCCGACGACGAGTACAGCACGCTGCTGGCCGTGACGGCAGCCATACCCTCCTCATGGGTCTGCATCTGTGGTGTAGAGTTTGAGTGTGATACATATTTAGTTTAAGTGTGATACAAATTTTATTTTATACTACAGCTCATAGTTTTTCTTCTACACGAAGTCTTTCATGTACCACTATAAATATGTCCCTGCAGTTTATAAAAAAGAGCAATAGTTTCGTTGTAAATATTTCTCATATAATAACATTGGCTTCGTCTGTGGTATTTCCCGAAAAGTGATCTCATGTATTGTTCGTGTCTCCCATTGTTATTTTTTCAGTACATTGCGGACGCGGCGGGGTCAGGTCCCTCGTCGAGCGCAACGATTTCTACTGCCAAGACTGCAACACGCACAATTAGAGCTGTAGAGGGAACGTTTTGCACGTCGTGCCTCTTGCTTCTCTGTCCTCGGCTGCTGTCCCAGTTTTGGGTGAGCGAGTATACCATGTATCGATTAGATGTACCAAAAATGGGCCGCAGGAGATCGAATCTTTTGTACTATACTTCTTTAGAAAAGGTTTCTCCCGCAATCTTATACTTCACTCATCAAATTAAATGACAAAACTAGCACAAACCGGACATTCCAGGCATCTGCGTTGAGTGTTTCTTTGAAAGAAAGAACACGGAACAGAGAAGTGAGAAGTGCGTCAATGCTCTGCTCAAAAGTGAAGCATAATCTGTAAAGCACACTGAGGGCCTAATCAACAACCATGCACTCCGACTACTCCGATGTTACTTGAAAATACAACTTCAATTGTGATATTTTAATATCGATCTTATAAAATAAATTTTGGGGACTTTTTATTGAGACTATGTAAGAGGAGATACACGGAATTTTTAGACATATTCAAGCCTTCTCCGAAGAGAATAATAATTATATTGTTATACCATATGGCTAGGTCTAGAATATTTTAGTTGATGAATAATAGATAATGTTGTTTACTTATGTTATTTGAGGCGTGTGGTGTGTGGGGACTTATATCGATCAAGTTGAAAAAAAATTGTGCCGAGAAAAGATGATACTTTGGTCTTTGCATGTGTAGGATAACTCGGAGACGATCGTGGTCTATGGCGAGAACCGGGAGATGGCCTGGTGCGAAGTCATGGTCCAGATGGTCGAGGATGTTGGAGGAGACGGTCGAGCTTGAGTTGGGACGCGTGGAGATAAAAGATGGATGAGACGTGTTGAAGCTACGGAGGTGCGCTTCGGAGACTATGACACGTGATAATTTTAGAGTATCTAAAATTGAAAAGCTCACGTATTAGGTTTGGATTGAATTTTATAACCTGATGTATAACCTCGTGTATACATGAGTGTTTAAGTGTCAACGCTGGAAGACATTAGGATTATAGTGTATACATGGTTACTAGGACTATAGTGGACTATACATGAGTGTTAAGTGTCAACGCTGGAAGACATTAGGATTGGTGTTCACGTACGTGGTTTTTTTTTTTAGGGTTTGCTGGCGGCGTGAAGATATTAGGTGCTGGCGGCGACTGTTACGCGTGACCGAACAGAACATACACGTGAGGAGGCAAGGTGCTCCCGGTGGCTGGAGCTTTCTGGACGTGGTGCTGGCGGTTTGACGGCATCAGGTGCTTGCCAAGGTTTTGGGTCTCCTTTGCACGTGAGATTTTTGTCCTGTGCTAGCTGCGGCTTGAAGGAGTTCGGCTGTGAGTTGCTAGTTGCGGCTGAACAGATTTTTGGATCACGTGGATTGCTAGTAGCGGCTGGAATCTCTCTGTACATGAGTTGATTGCTAGCTGCGGCTGGCCATGTTTGGGTTCTGTACGTGAGAACTTTTACTGTTGGTGTTAATCAGTAGCACGTGCTGCGGCGCCGTTTTGCGTTGAGGTAAAATCCCATCAACAACTTGCTTCCAGCGCGCGTGATAGGTTTCTGCACTGCGGCGTGATTGATTTTTGCGTGCGAGCCTTCCACCCGTCGCCGTCTACTGCATCAGCGTTGCATAGGACACCAGCATGGAGGAAACGACGTGCAGACAGGGTTCAATAAGTCGGCTCCAGGTGCCGACTAGGCGCCACCTGCGCTACAATTTCTCCTAAGGCGACGGGCTAAGCGGGAGGGTCGCTTTGGACCAGCCAGGTAGTCAAAGCCGATCCTTGGCGGCACACGGCAGCTCTAGGCGAGGCGGCGTGAGGGGAGAGGGGAGATGGATGAGGAAGAGAGAGGACCGGGCTAACCGTCGCCGTCGCCGCCACCGAGGTCACGACCGCCTGGCCACCGCTACCGCTGCCCATCGTTGTCGCCTGGCCACCGCTACCGCTGCTCGCTGTTACCGCCTGGCCGTTGCTACCGTTGCTCGCCGCTGCCAAGGATGGAGAAGGAAGGATCTTCTCTACTACCATTGCTCGTTATTACCGCTACGAGGAAGAAGTGAGCAGAAAGGGAAGAGCATCGTGCGAGGAAGAAGTGAGGGGAAAGGTAGAAAAGAGAGAGGACCAGATATAAGAGAGAGGACCAGAGACGTGCGGCTTGGAGAGTGGTTGGAGAATGTGCATAGTTGGTGCTTGCTATCCACAGTCCACCTTTTTGGACTTTAGAGAATGTGCAGTTCGACAAAACTTGGACTTGGGATCTTATGCAGCCTTTCAACCTACTGATGTTGCTCCTTCTACTTCTAACCTATTGTTGGCTACTCTATACTACCTGCTCTGCACTACCGCCTGGGCGCCGCCTAGTCAGCCTAGGCGCCGCCTAGTCATCCTAGGTGCTAGGCCCCGGACCACCGCCGGCCTAGTACCTAGCGCTTTCTTGAACCTTGCGTGCAGGGTGATAGTCGTTTATTGATAATCAAGTTATTTGGACTAGTAATTTTTAGAATCATTCACCCTCTCTGATTGCCATTAATGATCCTATATATACTCATATGTTCTTGTATTGATTATGTTTACAACAAAAAAAGCCACCAAAACTAAGGCTAATGACTTCTGTCTCTTCTCTTCTCTTTCCATGTCCACCAGCGTTATCCCTTATAAAGCTTCTAAGGGATGGCAATTATTGTGTGCTAGGAGGCACCTCAACGGTCAATTAATTGCGCATGTTTGATGTCAGTTATTGTCAGAGAAAAATCCCCCTCCACGTTCGCTTTGCAGTTATGTCAGAGACAGAGATGATTATGTACAGTTATATCAGAGGATAACAATACATGTTTAACTATTGTGTATAAATGAACACAATGCACAAAGTTCCTAGTCGATTGGGTCCACATGTCAGTGCATTCTATCAACTATAGATTGATCGTGATTGATCTGGTCGTAGAAGAGGTTACAACTATATGGTGGTTGTAGAAGAGCTCATGACCACTAAGTAGTTGTAATTCCCTTATCATTATAAGTTAATGATAAGGAGTACCTCTAATAGTTGCATTAAGACATTATTATCTATAATAAACATTGCAGATAAATGTTTTAATTACTTGAGGATTATTAGATCATCGTCACCAATATTACTAACAACCGGTGGAATTACCTGTGCAATTGCACGGATAGATATTGCAACAGTGCATTTATTATGTAATGTCTTTCGAAAATTGACAAGGATTCAATAATCCTTAATTAATGAAATTATTTATCTGCAATACTTATTATGGATAAATGATATCCTTAAACAACCATCAGAGGTACCCCTTGTCATTAGTCTACAATGACAAAGGAAGATTACGACTACTTCATGGTTGTAAGGCCTATTACGACAAGTTTATGGTCGTAAGGTCTACTATGATCATGTTATGCTCGTAAGGTTTGCTACGACCAGATCAAATACCACCATTCTATAGTCGATAGAACTCACAGATGTGTGAACCTAATTGACTAGAGACTCTGTACACTGCGCTCATTCACACGTGGTAGTTAATACACATGTTGTTTATCTCTGACATAACCGCATGTAGTTCTCTCTATCTCTGGCGTAACCACATAGCGAACGTGCAGGAGAGTGTTTCTCTGACAAAAACTGTTATCAACATGTGCAATCGGCCAACCATCAAGTCGCCTCTTGGCACACAACAACTGTTACCCCTTAAGAAGTTATATAAAGGGCAACGCCGGTGGAGAAAAAGGGGACGATCAAGTGATCAATTCATAAGCCATTAGCCTTAGTCTCAGTGGTTTGTTTCATTCTGTAAACACGTTCAATACAAGGACAAAGGATACGTTGTTATTCTCTCCGGAGAAGGTCTGAATCTGTCTAAAAAAGCCTATGTCTCCTCTTGCATAATCTTGATTATAGTGACCCCAGTATTTATTTCATAATATTGATATTAAAATATTGATAGTTGGCGCCGTCTGTGGGGATCACTCCGGCGATTTTCTTTGTTTCTGCTCAGATGCCTCCATGGCAAATGAGTGGAATGAAGAGAACTGGTTCAATCTCGTAGATTATACAGGGCTCGACATGGATGCTGCTATGAATATGAGCAGAGTGTTTTTTCGCCCGAGGGCAATACCACTCAAGGACCTTTCACAGGATCCTGGAGATCGCATCTCGGACAAAGTTGATGAGGGCGCCTTATCTCCAACGCTCACCTACGACACGACCCTCCGCATATGCATGCATTTATGCTCGTAGCCTATATCTGCATCTATAGCCATTTTTCATTTATGTACAAAGAGCCACATACCCTACCATATTATATTACTCTCGACGATCAAGACGTCGATCTTACGAAATGAATAGGAGAGAATAACACGGAATTTCTGGGGAGAGAATGAGACTGCTCTTTTATTAATATGAACTGGATTTTACAGAGGATGCCTTATGACTAGGTGGTGGACTAATCCTGTTTACACTGAGAACAATGTTTGTTATGCTACCATATCGGGCTTAAAACATGAATCTGATGTTAATGTCTATGCTTCAATCCGATGAGGCTTGATCCCTTGCTCTGTCCATGCTCCATCTTTAAATAGCTCTTGAAAAGGTGGCAATTACTTCTGGAGAAGACATCTGTTGTGAAGTGTCGCGACTAGTCGGAGCGAGATGACGGTTGATAGAGTATCAACCATTCAGCGGTTGTATGCTTGTGAGATACTTAACCGTGTGGTGGTTGTTCATCAGTGTCTCAGGATAAGAAACATCGTACGGTATGGAATATACGCACGTGTTCCATTCATCACACGGTAGAGAATATACCTAGAATCAGTTCCAAATATCAGTTCATACCTTTTACGAGCAGTTTACTGGTCGAAGGTTAGGCACAGGACCTTGTCCGACCAGGATACCCATTTTGTAACATCTGGAATCCTTACGACCAGTAAGGTCGTGAACCTCAGGGGTTACGACCATGAAGACGTATGGTATTTTTATGTATTAAAGATAATACATAGAGATTTTAATCATTGTCAATTACCTACACTAAAAAAATAAGGATTTGCTATTTCTAAGTCGCCTGAAATTTTTTTAAGTTTAAGTCAATTATTGTAGCTATTGGATTTGTGTAGAGATTGATATATCATATGATTGGATATTGATTCAATAAATAAAATATATGACTTATATTTAATAAAATTTTAGTCACCTTACGAATAGACAATCCAAAAAAATATGTATTATGATCCTGCGAGGAAATGGGAATTGATATGAGGCATACGTCCGATACAGTGAAACAAATCGGACGTCTCCTGTCGCTGTCCAACACCATGCCCAACTCAACGCACATATTTTTTTCCTCCTACGCCTGAGTCTATCCGTCTCTCTCTCTCCTTATCACACCCACGCACTCATCTTCCTTTTCCCATTGCTCTTTCTTTTCCCCATCACTCTCTCCACCCAGACCAAACCTCCCAAGCAGTGTCGCCAGGTCGTAATGCAGCTCCTACACCACGAGGCCACCTTGTCCGACAGCTCCCGCACCGCGAGGCCACCTCGTCTGACTACATACCAAGCAGTAGGCCAGGCCTTCGCTTCTCTAGGTTGGTTCATTTGGCTTCTTGGTCGAGTTCCACTAAACGAGGATAGATCCAGTTCCATGAGCATGCTTCGAGAGCATATGCAAATAGTATGTCCACCTCTTCCTGATTTGTTGCAGCCTGGATATTGTTGGAATTTGTTTTGGCTTTTGGAATTATTGCTGTTGTTTTTTGTTACGATGTTGCGGTCCGTTGAAAACAATGTTGTGGCCTGTTGAAAATAATGTTGCACATGTAGAAAAAAAATGTTGCATACTGTTCACGGCGATGTCATAATTTTTTCCAATACATCTTTTCCAGATGTTTTTGTTTTGATTTGTGATGTTGTAACCGTTGTCCGGGTATATTGCAACTATTGTCCCGATGAAAGACCGAAATGGCAACAGAGGGGGGTGTGAATGGTGCCTTCAAAACGCCCCAAGTATCCACACAAGAATTCTTCGCATGCGATACTAAAAAATTCAGCATAAGTCAAAACGTAACCAGTGAAAATTTCAGCTGAAAATAATGCCGTTTGATCTGCATGCAAAATGGTCAAAGATCAGCAAACAAAAAGAAAAACACTGAAACGCTGCTGCCGAAACTGAACTGCTGATTTCTGAATTTACAAGAGAAGGAAACCGAACTGCACACAAACCATTCGGACTGCAGGCCGAACAACACCAGAAAAACAGCAGCAGAGCAGCAGCAGAAAATGGGTTTGAAAGCAGCTGCCGAAAGAAGATATTCAGAGAACAAAGAAGAATTAAAATCACTCGAAACAAAGACAGCCGATTGGTATCCCTTCAGACCTTTGAAAATCAAGCCAAAATATGGTTTTCTTTCATTCTTTTTGTATCAAAGCATTACCACTACATACCAAATAACAAGAGGGCTTTGGGAAACAAAGGATTTCATCAAAAGATCAAGAAATCAGAATTTGAGCTGAAATCTGAAATTTTACTAGACCTGAACTAAAAATCGAATTTCTCCTCCATCTTTGATCTTTTGGCCATGAAACTTTGAGGATATATTAGCAGTAGCCATAGGACTCTCTAGATCAAATTTCATGCCATCTCTCCAAAGGAATCAAGAATTCCATCAAACCCTAGAAACTCAAAAACAAGAACAGAGGAACTCAAAAGAGGAAATCCGTGAATAAACTTGGTTTGCTCTTTGGATCAACTAGCCGATAGCTTTGAGCATCTCCCATGTCATAGCAACTCATTTTGGTACTCACAAGCAAGCAAGAACTCCAAACACAAACACTCAAAAATCCAACGTGAGACAAACAAAGAACAGAGACAGGAAAGAATGGAAAAGATTTCAGATCTTCATTCCAGAACAAAAGAGTAGTCCCGATACCACGATTACATATAGAGGAATGATTATAAGACTCTCCACTCCATCCTCAACCTCTCCCTCTCTCAATCTCTTAACCATACATCCTAGAGAAGAGATGAACACACTCTCAAAAATACAGAACACTTCACAAAGGGGACATCAAGGAGACACGCACTGCTACCTCCTGCTCACTCTCACCAACTAAAGACCCAAAAGTAAAACCACCTCCAAAGCCTCTTTTGACTCACAAAAACCCTAACTCTCTCTCAAGTTCACCAATGGTCATGCAGCCCCTCAATCCTTTATATAGCCTTGGCCAACGGGTCTCCACCCCGTTACGCCCGCTAAGTCCAACAGAGCCCGCTCCCGCTTGTGCAGCCTTGCGAAATTCCCGTTTCGCCCCTCTTGCACCTTTTGGGAGGCTTCCGCGCTCCTTGCCTCGCACGCCTCGCAACCACCTCGAGTCCACGTCGTCTTCGACACATCCCGACCGTTCTGACCTTAGCGCCACCTGCACCTAGTCCGGTCCACCGTGTCTCGCCACGACTCCGCCTCGCCGTCCTGCAGTCACACAGACAAGAAACACATCAAATAGCACCGCTCGATACATGACGGTGTAAATAACATCACTTACTATGCCGAAATCCAAACCTTTCGAAATTATCAGAATATGCATCCTAATACCATGCGACCAAGTTTGACCAAGTCCGATCGAGCCCGACTGCGCCACGCAACGACTCGACTTCGAACCACTCAAACCAAACTCGACTTACCTAAACCAATGCCAATTACTCATCAAATACATGTGGTTACCTCCATATGGTTCATCACCCGAGATGTTGCAACCGTTGTTCAATGATGTTTCAACTGTTGTCCAGAGATGTTGCATGTAGCGGCGGCGTATAGAGCTATGTCCGAACGCTAATCGTGCCCCGAGAAAATACATTGAGAAAATTCGGCCCATCGGTTCAGGGCAATCTTATCTTTTTCTCCATCTCATCTCGTCTTCTTTCTCGTGTCAGTGTCAGTTTACCCATCCCGTTTCATTTGGCCCTGAATGATGATGCCACTGCCGTTGCCAACGATGCAACGAGTGCATTTGTTTAAAATTATGGTTATTAATTTATTAATAAAATGGATGGCGTGTAAAGAGGACGGCAGAGGTGGAAACGGCACCTGGAAGGAAGCGGAAGCCCCTCTGTGAAGAAAAGAGAGCGGCCAGAGAGAGAGAGGATGATGTGTCGTCCGTGACCCCGACTCCCACCGGCACCGGTTCCTCCCCGCAGCAGCAACCGCCCGGATACATCTCTCCTCCGTCCTCGCTTGATCTTCTCCTCGTAGGTTTGTACAGCCTCCGCCGCCCACCTCTCTTCTTTCTCGTCGATCGCTTCTTGGTTTTGATTCTTCTTTCTCGTCGATCGCTTCCTGATTTTGATTTGATTCTGCACATCGTGTGCTCGTTTGTCAACCGATCATCTGGGCTTGGTCGGTGAATTGATTCTGCACGTCGTGTGCTCGTTTGTCAACCGATCATCTGGGCTTGGTCGGTGATTCCTGTGCTGCGATTTGGCAGGTGCGCGTGCTCTGCTGCATGCATGCATGAGGAGAGGGATGGGGAGGGAGAGGGAAGCGCTCGCACGGGGCTTCTCCGTCGACGGTGTCCTCCGCCCTCTCCCTCTCCGCCGTCCTCTTCGTCTACGCCCGTCATGGAGGGCAAGAGCAAGAAGAGTGGGATCACGAAGGCCATCCGGGACAGGCTATCCTTCTCATCCTCCGGTGCGCGCCCTTCTTGCTGGGGCAGCATCGGGACGAGACACCCGATCGGCCGGAGCAGGAGCAGGAGCAGGGGCGTGACTGCCGGCGACGAGCATGGCACGCCGCTCACCGCGACGGCAACCATACGGTCCATACCCTCCTTATGCGTCTGCATCAGTGGCAACCCCTGCGGCTGCAGCAGCGGCGAGGCGGACGCGGCGGGGGTCAGGTCCCTCGTCGAGCGCAACGATTTCTACTGCCAAGACTGCAACACGCACGAGTAGAGCTGTAGAGAGAACGTTTTGCTCGTCGTGCCTCTTGCTTCTCTGTCCTCGGCTGCTGTCCCAGTTTTGGGTGAGCGAGTATACTATGTATCGATTGGAATGGATGTACCGAAAATGGCCCGCAAGACATCAAATCTTTTGTACTGCTTATACTTGATTTTTTAGTGCTTCATCGTCTGCTCTCATGAAAATGGCTCATCAAATTAAATGAAAACTAGCACTGAACGATGCTATCCGATAGCTTTTCAGACAAAATATAAGTATGCTACCCGACTCCCTAGTCTCTAAACGATGGTAACAGCAACACGCTTAAGAAAAGACGAAGTCTTTGTGGATTTGCTTTCTGAACAATTGATAAGTAGGCCGCCCGCTTGGCATGAGAGCAATTTCGATTCATCAAGCAGCTTTCTATACTTTCGACTAGTCCACGCGATTCTTTCCACCATGAAGCATTTCGGACATCCACATCAAGTGCCCTTTCCATAGGAAGCTCACACCGTGCAGAGAAACGATTAGTGCTTCCATGCTCGCCTCAAAAGGTGTAGCACGATTTTTAAAGCACGTCCAGGGTCTAATCCACAACTATCCACTACTCCAATACTAACAAAGTAACAATATTGTATTAAGGTTTGTGACATTTAGTTTTTGGAAGACAGTGAACAGACAATGCTACCCTATTTGGAGCAGCAGTAAGATTGCTGCTTTGGAACATTCCAATGTTCAATGGCCTAAAATGCTAAAACTCACGACAAATAAACAGCTGCTAGGAACAAACAAGTGACGGATAATGTTAATAATCAGTTCTTCCCAATATGAAGGAGCATTTCGGTGTGCTTAAGTACTTCCAATCCATTGTTGCCTGACATAATTTATAAAAAAATAGACAGACTACTTACTTCCAAGGCATTGTGAATTGAGACAACCTAAAAATGGAGCTATATCAGTAGCAGTACTCGGGCATTGAAATGGTGAGGAAAAATTCGATTATGTAAAGCATTCCTCATCATCAGCGGAAAGAATGGAAAATCCCGAAACTATCGAGCATAGAATGGGCAAATGCCAGTTTTCGTAAGGGAGAAGCTTCTTTAGCACTACTTGGACATTGTATCGGCAGCAATGATTTACTTCATCTGTCAAATCTTTCGAGCCGCCTGCGGCGGATCTCCTCAACTGAGAGCTCCCTGTTTCCTGCAGGTTGGAGGTGCTGTCTGCGGGAAAAAGCACGGTCCTCACGCCCAGCGCTGCACATCTCACAGATATTTGAGGAAGGCGAGTTGTCGTAAGTGCAGGCTGAGCATCTCCATATACCTCGACTGGTCTGTCTTGCTGATAGACGGTGCCCAACTCTGCCCCGACCTGTTATGTGGCCCTGAGGACGGCCTGACCTTAGAAGTTTCTGAGCAAAACTCAACGGCCAGCTCACAACCTTTGCAATACCTGAAATCAGAAGAGAAAGCGGGTCTGGCCCGGAGAATGATCGCTTTAGCCAAAGGTAGGCTAGTCCAGCAAGTATCCCACCGAGATGGCCAACAAACGATGTCCCGGGAATGAAAGCCTGAATGAGGACCAATTCAGCCCACACAGCATACTTTGCTGGTATTACCATTCCATGCAGAAAGACAAAATCGTCTGACCAGGCATTCAGCACAACCTTCATACCGAACAGCACTCCAGAAAACCCAACAGAAAACTGATCACAATATGCAGTCTCATTGCCAAAAGGAGTAAACCTTTGGACAAGAGCAATGTGATGCTCTGAGACAGGCCAAGCAAGGAAGCAACCATGGATGCAAACTCAACACTGCCCATTGATGTTTCAAGCTGTACGCCCTTCCACAGGAGAGATGTCATGTTGTAGAAGAAGTGAGTTTCACTTAAGTGGTAGAAAGCTGACAGGAAGAAGCGTGTCAGGTCGCCGTACTGCAGCAATGTTCACAAAAATGTTAGGTCAAAATGGTACATAAAACACTGGAACAGGTACTTAGAAAATCGAAAAGCACCAGTTACAATTACTTTTCACTACTATATTTTAGAGCACAGGATGCACACCCTATTAGTTGAGAGCAATAATTCCCTATAAGAGGCTTAACACACGCATTGTGAACCAGTTCAGGCTGTATTTGACTGAATCTAGAAATATCGCTATGAGTGTAGAGTTAGACTACTATAGGATGCTGGTATCTTAGCATAGTGCAGGTGTAAATAAGGGTGAGTTTACTCGAAGGGCAAGTTCATGCGTAATCAAGAAAAGTAAATACTACAACAGGTGGACGATAAAATAAATATCTTATGTGTCCGGATTGTTGTTTAGGGGGCAGGAAGGGTGTTGTTCTCTGATTTCCAGTCTCTAAGGTTGCCGTTTAGGAACTTTTTCCTTTTAGTTGGTCTCCGTTTGACCGGTCCTTTTTGCCGGTAATTTTGTAAATCCTGCACAGCATTTCCCTTAAATCATAACGCTTTGGGATGCAGAACTGCAGCCCGGTCCAAAAAAAAAAATCCTCTCTATTCATCAGCTGTTCCACTCCAATCCTCCAACCCCCTTTTGCACTACAAACATTTACCAAAATACCACAAGCAACAGCCCCAATATGATCCGGATCCTATTCCTATGCAGCATTGCGCAGTGATCATCCTATCAAATTTCCCCAATTGCAAATAGCATATCAAAATTAAATTGCAGAACACAGCAAATTCGTGTCATATACTAGTAATCAACTAAACCTGACCATATGGCGACTCGAGGCAAAAACCTCGACACAACATAATCCCTACTCGAGGAATGTATCGCGTTGCTAGACTTTGCAATCCTGTAGCCCTATAACGGATTAAAAGCGTGGGCTTTCGATGCGCGACGCGATTTCTTCTAGCAGAGCAAGAGCAACATAATCAATCTACACATAACTCCGTCGTCCAATCCGCAGGCCGCGGCATCGTGGTGTAGGTGGGCGGGGTACCTGGATGATGAGGTGCGGGTTGAAGGCGACTCGGGAGAGCGGGGGGAGGAGCGCGTCGAGGGCGCCCGGGCGGAGGTACACGAGCGCGTTGGCGGCGATCAGCGCCGCCGTCACGGGCGGGCGGCTGGCGCCGGCGCGGCCGTACTCGAGCAGCACCTGAAGCGCCAGCAGCGGCAGCATCCCGCTGGACCGGTCCCCGCCGCCGCCGCCGCCAATGACGCGCCGCCGGCCGCTGCTCATACCGACCCCCATCCCCCGAGACCGACCGGTGGGGCGCCACGAATCGAAGACTGACTGGCACCAAGGCAAGGCCGCACGCGGCACGCAATCCCTTCCCTTAAAAATTCCTCCTTTTTTTAATCCTTTTCGTTTAGTTGCCTTGCGGCTGTGCTTTCCTTTTATTTCTGGATGGATAAGATAGATGGTTCTTTGGTTCGTTTCTTTCTTCGGTCGCAAGATATGGCGACGAAACTACCAGAGAACTCGCGCACTCCGGCACTGGCTTGCGAAGGCGTCAGGCTGGCTCGCCTCCTCTTCTCAGTTCTATTTCTCCCTCTTCCTCCTCTCAATTATCTTGGTAAAGCTAAAATGAATCTTTTCTTTTCGCTGGGAAAATAAATCCTCCTTCAAAGACATTTCCAACTCATGTGTAGCATCTCAAAAACTCACTCGCAAAAGCACCAGAACGTGAGTGACACGAGCTCAATTGTTCGGTAACCTGAGCCAGGAGGCGACCATGGCTAAGATTAGAGACGGCCATATGTTTCTTGCTAGCCAGGGCTGATCCAAAGTAGCACTGTTGGTCTGGTCTAAACATAGCATAGTCCACACTGTATCTGAACCGGGCCGGTATGGTCCGAGTGCCCATGTAGTGCTCGGGTCCATGTCGTGCTTGGGTCCGTGCCCCGGCATAGTGGGCTGGCACAGCATGACACGGTGGGCCCGACCAAGAACTACGGCGAGCCAGTGAGGCCAGCGCGACATGGGGAGGCTGGCGTGGGGACGAGGAGGTCGGGCTCGGGTGCGGCCGACGCGGAGGAGGACAGCCCGGGGGGAGCCGAGTAGGTGGTTAGGCGAGGAGGCGGCAGGGCACGACCGGCGCACGGAGGAGGAGGAGGCGGTCGTCGGGCGTGCGTGGCTACTGCCTGCTGGCCTGCTACCTTATCCCGGCCCGACCGAGCCAAATAGTAGCCGGACCGGCATGGCATGGCCCGATTAGCTACCGAGCCTTATCGGGTCGTGCCGGCACGGGTCCATGCCGTACCGGACCAGGACGCCTGTTTGGCCATGATTGGCTAAGATTGACCTCAAAATAGTCAAGCATAGAGGTGGCCAAATGGGCGGTTTGGCCTAGCATGGCACAGGCCCATGTAGGTACTAGTCCGTTTGGCTCATTACTTAGACGGTCCATGTCGTGATGGCCCATAGGCTGAGGCACCGACTTAAGCATGATAATATAGCCTCACGGATTGTGACGGTTAGGACTAGGTACGATAGGCTGTTGGGCTGGTGTTGGTTCATTTAGCGTATTTGGTGTGAAGATTTAAGAAAATGTAAAAAAAAAATCCTATAAAATATATATAATTAAAAAAATACTAAATAAATTTATATATATACTTATAAAATAAATTATATAAAATTCAAAAATTACAAAATAAAACTATATAAATATTAAAAAATGAACGGACCTAACAGACTGGATCATACTGTGTCATAGGCTCGGTATAATTCGTGTTGTGTCGGGCCAGTCCGCTAGGCTAAGGTCACGATCCGAGTACAACACAGTGAGTCTAGCTAAGCTGTCACAAGTGGTAGACCGTCGCATGTTTGGATGGGACTAACAGTGACATGCTTCAAAGGAGGCACGACACATTTGGCAAGGTCTAGTCAAGCATGTACCAACAACTTATTCGTTGTTGATTCTGTGTGGCTAAGTCCTATGGTTACTAGCGCAGCTGTTAGCAATATCAGCCTAGCTATGGTTTTCTCAAATCGCAAGATGTAGCCGCGTCTAAAATTCGATGCCTAGTTTCATTTTGAATAGAAACCGGAACCGGTCTTCTGGCCAATTAGTGTGGCTGGGTATAGTTACGAGTCAAATTAACTCAGTTTCGAATTCAACGTGATATTCTCCGTGTGGATCTTGCTGGAGTATTTTTTCAGAGTGTTTGGACGAGGGGATTTCTTTATCAAATTTTGTTAATTTGAATTAAATTATTTTCCTCACACGCAAAAGCTTTGCATGTTAGTTCATTAGAAGGATAAGAGTTCAGTTTACAAAAATGCACTCGGGTCCGGGAACACACCATGCTCGCGTCTTCGCCGGAGCTCTATCGTCGCAGCTTGCCGCCGTGCTCGCCTCCTCTGAGTCGGCCGTGAGAGAGAGAAGTATATTCTCAGTGCTAATGCAGGGACACAATACTTCTCTCTCATGGTGATTTACCAACTTAGCCTTTTCTGTTAGCAAACGGTCAAATGAACTTCGTGTAAGATGAGTAGCCCCTGCTCTGGCACTGGGAATGTACTTCTCTCTCTCACGGCCGACTCAGAGGAGACAAGGGCGAGGGCGGCGGCAAGCTGTGATTGTGGAAGCTTCGGCGAAGACATGAGCACGGTGTATTCCCAAGCTCGAAGAATCCGTTTTTACCGGTGTAAGGTGACGGAGACGATAAATACGAGGGGAACAGGGCGGCGACAAGTCACTGGACTCGGAGGGGTCAAAGTCGCCGACATCGTATCCGACGAACTTCGTTTCAACGCAAGTTCAGAGAGCTAAATGACACAACCTGGCAAGTTCAGGGGGCTGATCAGAAAGTAAAATACAAGTTCAGGCAGCTAAGTGATATAATCTCGTAAGTTCATGGACCTACAATGTATTTTTTTTTCTATATAAGAAATGCAACATGTTGCAATATCGAGCCGTGTGATTGCATGAGAAATTTTGCTAAATACAAAGAATAACACAACCCTGAACCCACAGCTATGACATTACGGGCATGTTTGGTTCGTAGTCAAATGTTGCCACACTTCAAGTTAGGCAAGTTAGACCAAGTTAGTCATCCATGTGGTTTGTAGTCACACTTGTGGCAATATTCTTTTTCTGTCACCTAGATCCCGCGCATCAGTAACTCAAAAAGTGTGGCAAGATTCCTTTTTGCTAGCCAATATGTGGCGCCAATTTTGATAACGTGACCTTAGGCAGGTTTGGAAAAAAAAAAGGCAATTTTTGACAATTTTAGTATATGAACTAAACAGACCCTACCAGCCTAGGCCAGCGACATGATTTAGCATCCCAAATTTTATGCAACAATTCAGAGAGCGAAATTATGTGAATTTTTAAAAACTTCTAATGTATTTTGGCACTGTGTGATTTTGATGTAAATTGTTTGCAGTTTTATCGTATTTTGAATTTCTCAAAATCAATTAGCAAAATACAAACCTGAACCCATAGCTAAGACATTACGCGCATGTTTGGTTCTGTCGAACCCGGGAGCAAAGGATCCCGAATTCTCTGTGCTTCGTACACTAGTCCAGGAACAGATAGTGTACACAGTCAAACAAAAGATGATAACACAACCATAACACGTGTTTCATTCAACATAGTTTAAGTTCGTTACAAAAGAGGCATATAGCCAATAAACAAAATACAACGGAAGCAAAATCAGTGAGGTAGACCACACGATTTGCCACAGGCAATCGTCTGGGGGCGTAGCCTAGTTGTCCAAGTTCTCATTGTCCTCGTAATATTCCTCTCCTGCTCAATCATTAAATTAAGCAAGAATGAGCACAACAACCGTGCTCGCAAGTCACACCCGTCAAGTAATAGATTAATGCATGCAAGGATTTATCAATGGAAGGCTTATATGGCTCAATTTGCATGAAGTAATAATTTTTATTTAAATACTTGTACTAAGTTTCTAAACCAATTTATTATATAGCTAAAATTCATTTTCCAAATCTTAAGTTTTATAGTCAAATAACAATCACCAGAGTAGTGAAGGATACCCTCCTATCACATGGTTACCCACCCAATTCCCATTTGGATAGAAATCCAAAACAATTGATAAAGTCTTTTGAAAACAAAACAAAAAATCTAACTTTGAATGGCTTTGCTAGCATGTCCTTGATCGTGGACACGGCTATTCGAATAGTTCATTATACTCTGCAGAGGTTGTACAACTTTACCCAAATGACACGACTTCTCTAGTTTGTTTGGCATCCGTCGATACCACAACTCACTACCGTAGGTAAGCAGTTTAGAGCACGTGACAAGGCCTTTACAATGCGTCATTCCACCGTAGTCTCGCCTCGCTAAGGTTTTGCCCCCTTTGGATAGAAACCCGCAGGGTTCACACCCTCTTCGCGCCAGGTGGGAATATATAAAAGTAGGTCGTAAACGACACCCACGCAAACGGATGGCACGACCACGGTGAAACGTTACAAATTAGTTGGCCAGGTCCCGCCTACTCGGGACATGTGGTAGTACGATGAGGCATAGCAAGATACGGCTCGAAGACCGATCCTTAATTGACTTGGGCGACTTCCAAACAAACCATGGGCCTCGGCCATAGAAATGAGTTGATCCCGTGCATAGACATGCACCCATCCAAACATCCTATTTCGCCCAAGTCTAAATCCATTTTTATTTTGTTTAACAGGTCAAACAATTTAATAAATCTCTATGGTAAAGACAATAACATAGTAACATTTTAAATCGTGGTTGGATTTGTGGCTAAATTTCCCAAAGTAAATGTTTTTGTTCTAAGCTTTGACTAAGCGCAGAGTTTTTGCGACACGTGCTAGTTCGTACTAATGTACCAACTAACCTTTGCTATGGTGAAAATGAGTGGATAATTTCATAACAAATTTGGATGTACAAAGGATTTAGGAATAACTGTAACGTTAAAACAGGGTTTTAAATTACTTTAGTTTAAATGCACATGCAATAATAGTTCAAAAACTGAATTTAAATAATTTGAAATACTGGGATTCAATATGATTAAGATTATGACTTGCCTTGCTCAAATGCTTGAGGATCTACTTCTTTGAAGTACTCAGGTTCTCTGGAGTCGTCGAAATCTACACGCGAAAACGAGCTAATTCAAATAAAATTCAAATAAATTCAAATGACAATAAAATAAATTCCAAATGAAATAATTTTAGTGTAGATATCTAAATCTTGAATTTAGATAAATTTAGGAATTTGAATCGCTCAAATCGGAGTTCGAACAGAGAAGATATGGCCTCCGAAATTTTACAAATACAAGAAATGAAGCAAAAGGGGGTTTATGGATTTATTTTTAAATAGGAAAAGGGCTGGGTGGCTGGCAAGTGGGCCCTGCACGGGCGGACTGGGTCCATGGTCACACGGGGTCCACCGTGGGCCTGGCTCACGGCACAGGGCCGCGCCACGTGGGCTGGTCCACGCAGACAACCACGTCAGTTGAGGCGGTCGAGTGGCGCTAAGGTGGCGAGGAGGTGGCAGCCACGTCAGCGGCCACGTCGGCGTCAGAGACAGCGGCGGCGTGGGCGCGTAGCTCGCCGGCACTACGCTCTGCGGTGAGCCCAGTGGAGGGTGCCAAAAGGACGAGGGCGCTGCGCTGATTCTAGTGCTCCCCTTCGCGGCGAGAGGGCGCGAAGAAAAGGCCAGTGGCGAGAGACAAAGGCGACGACAAGAATGAGCTTGCGGCGGCGCTAGGGTTCCGGTGGTGGCCCGGCGGAGTGAGTGCGCGCACCAGGTGCGCCGTGATGAGGCGAAGCTAGGAGTGGAGACTTCGGTGGCGGACAACCTCCGACGGTGGCAGAATTGTCGGCAATGGGCTCTTCGGCCGAAGTTCTTGGAGCTCTAAATCCGGGCAATTGAGGGAGAGAGAGAGAGGGAGTGGATTGGGGGAATGGGGAGAGGAGCTCGGGGCGCACCCGAGGCTCACCTTAAATAGGCCCGGGGACGGCCGAGAAAGGAGGACGGCGTCGGCAGATTTCGCGGCGGCGAGGACGAGAGCAGGTGTGGGGGAACAGAGGAGAAGGGATGGGGAGCAGGTGCGGCAGCGGGCGCGGCGGAGGTGGGAGGTGATGCGGCGCGGTCGGGGAAGGACGCAGAGGCGACGGGAGCAGGTGGAACCGGCGAGGAACACGCGAATGTGCGCACGGTCGCGCGAGGAAGAAGACAAGCGAGGAAGACAACAGCCTAACAAGTGGGACCCACCTGGTAGCGAGAGCGGGCGGAGGCGGTTGGAACGGGCTGGCGATAGTGACCGTTGAATTTCCATCGGACGGATCAAAATGGTCAGGAACGTTCGGAACATTCGGACATTATAACCAGATCTGATCGTCTAAAGTTGATCGGACGGCTGGCAAAGAAAGAAGGGCGCGGGTGCGCGAAAATGGGCCACGGAGTTGGAGCTGTGTAACATCCCAAAGTTATGTTACAAAAATAAAATAAATAAAGTTATTGGATTTTCTGAATTTGGATAGAGTTTGATTGTCTTATTTGAATTTCTGAAGTGTTAAAAATCAAAAGTAAAATTTATTTGAAGTTCTTGAAGTTTTAGCTGGCTTGATTTGAAAAATAAAAATTTAAATAATTTTTGGAATTTTCTGAGTTTTCTTTAAAAGCTTTTTCCTAAATATTTCAAAGCCAAAATAATTTATTTGCAAAAACTATAGCCAACTTTAAGTTGAAACTATTTTACTTAAGTCCTAAATAACTCTGGAAATTTCTGTGAATTTTTCTAGAATTTTTGGGATTTATTTGGTATTTTCTAAAACTATTTTGAATTTCTGGAATTAAATCAATTGAAAAATCAAAAGAAAAATCTAAAATAGCCAATGGGCCGAATCTTGGACTCGGCCCAATCCTTCCCCCGTGCGCCAGCCCAACCGGCCCGCTCCACTCTCCCTCCGCCCTACTCTCTCCCTCACCGCTCGATCTCCATCGCACGGCCCTCACCACTCCACGCCACCCCGCCTCCTCCACCGTTGGATGCGAATCCAACGGTCCGCATTCTTTCTTCCTCCCCGCGCCTTCTCCCCCTCTGGCTTTCTTCTTCGCCGCACCCGCCGCCATTTCCGCGCCGCGGAAGCTCCATCTCCGCCGAGATTTTCGCCTCCTCTTCACACGCCCGCGTGCGCACTGGAATCCGCGTATCACGCCGCCCCTCCTCCCAACCGTTTCCCCCTCATTTTCGCGTGGGATCTCGAGCGCGCGCCGCCACCGCCGCGATCCCGCCGCCGATCTTCCGCTCCGCCCGCCCGGCCCTATTTAAGGGAGCCTCGGGTGCGCACCGTTCTCCTCATCGCACCGCCGCCACTCGCTCCTTCTCCCTCGCCTTAGCCTGGCCGCGATTCGAGTTCTCGCCGCCGCCACCGCGTCTTTACTCCGCGCTCTAGCGCGCTGCTGCGCGTTTTCGCCATCGACACCGACGGCATCGCCGCAACGCCGCCGCCCCTGCGGCGCTCATCCCTCGCCCGAGGACCACCGCGACGTCTTCATCGACGATGACCCCGCACCGCCGCCGCTAACTCTCCTCGCCGCCGGCCATCCGGGCACGCTCGAACGCCGCAACGGTGAGCAACAACACCCTCGCGATCTCCTCTTTCTTTTGGCGCCCTCGCCGGACCCCGCCGGGCCGCCGTCTGCCGGCGCCCTAGGCACCCGAGCCACCGCCGGCCATTGCATACGTGGCCTTGCCACCTCAGCCGCCACATCAGCGGGGGTGTGTGCGTAGCAGCCTGCGTGGCGCCACATGCGCACACGCGTGCCACCCAACCCTAGCCCCCGAGCCGGAAGTCCCATGGACTTGGTCCATGAGGATCGTGTCTATGACACGGGGGCCCCACATGCCAGGAATTTATTTTAATTCCTTTAGATTTCCGAAAATCCCTGCTGATGTCAGCCTTGATATTTAAAACCCTGCTGATGTCAGCCTTGCGCAATAAATAGATTTTCCTTTAGAAAAATAATTCAAGAAATTCAATAAAATCTGAAAATTAGGGTTTTTGATATTTAAAACTTCCCGGGGTTCGTTCTCCCTCATACGAACTCCGATTTTGTCGATTCAAATTCCTAAATTCATATAAAATCAAGATCTAGCCAACTAAACCAAAATTATTTAATTTTGAGTTCATTTGATCAATAATTCCTTTAAACCCTAATTCATTATTCCATGTAAATTCAAACTTCTAAAATTCATATCTTTTGAATCCCAGCTTCGATTTTGTCCATTCAAATTTGTAAATTTATATAAAATTATTATCTAGCTAACTAAAACAAAATATTTCTATTTGGAGTTAATTTGATATGCCTTTTTGAATTCTATTTGAATTTGGCTTATTTCGCGATTAGATTTCAACGACTTCGGAGAGTCAGATTTCGACGCCGATTGAAGATCAACATAAGAGGATTGATTTTGACTGTATGATCATCGTGATCGTACACTTGGACTACCTGAAGATAGTACTTGTGAGTACTAGGTGACCTGTTAAGAAAAACAACGTCACCTCAAGCGAGGCAAGTTATACCCTTGATCATATTCATCCTACTATTTCAAATTATTTATATTCTATTTTAAATTATTACTGCATGCTTATTTATATTCAGTAATCTAAATCCCTGTTTTAAATGTATAGTTATGCCTAAAATCCTTTGTATGGCCAATTTTGATAATTGAAGCAAACGCATTGTCACCATAGGTAAAACCTAGTTGATACAATAGTATGGACTAGGATCATTTGGAAAATATTGTGCTTAGCCATGCTTATAGACCAAACATGTTTAATTTGGGGAATTTCAGCCAAAAATCAATTGTTGTTTAAATTGTATGCATGGCATCGGTGTGTTATGGAAGTTTATGAATGACTTTGAAAAATGAAATAAATGAAAATGGTTTGGACTTGGTCATGATGGATGTTGGGTGGGTGCAAGTTTATGCACGGGCTCAATCGGGTATGGTTGAGGCCCATGGGTTTCGTTGGAAAGTTGCCCAAGTCAGTTAAGGACCGGTCTTCGAGTGCATGATGCTAAGCCACCATCGTACCACCACATGTCCCAAGTATGGGTCGGGACCTGGCTGACTAATTTGCAAAGTTCCATTGCGGTTGATCCAACTATTTCGGTGGGTTGTCATTCATGACTATGCTCCCCCACCTGGCACAAGAGGGGGTTTCCGGATGGTTGTAGCCAATGGAAGCGAAACCTTAGTGAGGGTGGATTGCGGTGGAATTGCGCTTTGTAAAAGCCTTATCACATGCTCTAGACTGCTCACCTAAGGTAGTGAGCGGTGGTATGATGCCGAACAAACTAGAGAAGTCGTGTCTTGTGGGTAAAGCTGTACAACCTCTGCAGAGTGTAAAACTATTCGAATAGCCGTGTCCACGGTCATGGACATGCTAGCAGAACTGCTCAAAGTTAGACTCTGATTTTGTTTTCAAAATACTTTATAAAACTGTTTATTACATGGATGGGTGTCCATGAGAAAAGTTATGGGTTGAAGCTCCGGGTTGATGCCCGTGTTTATGTTAGTGTTAGGTTGATGCCTACACTATCTTTATTACTTAAAAATCAGTTTTAGTTATCGAAAAACTTGAGCGTTTGAACTTAGTACAAGTATTTAAAGAAAATGCTGCTTTATGCAAATCAACCCATAAGCCATCCTTGTTACATCCATATATGCATGTCATTCTATTACTTGACGGGTGTAACTTGCGAGCACAGAAGTTGTGCTCATACTTGCTTTATGCAAATAAAATTTCAGAGAGGAAGGACTTCGCTACCGATGTGGATCTCGACGACTAGGCCGCTACCCGATCAATTGCTCGTGGCGCATTGTCGACTCTACTACTTCTTCTTCGTCTTCCGCTGTGTTCTTTATTGTTGGCTGTAAGCCTCTTTTGTAATAAACTCTGTTGATTATTAATAAAGTTGTGATATGAATTTGTTACCATATTTACTTACTGTGTGAACTAGCGACTGATCATGGGACTAGTTCAGAAATGCACAGAGGATCTGGGATATTAATCCCGGGTTCTGACAAGCTGGAGCTGGAGCTTTTGGCCCAAAGTGATGAGGACATCAACCCTAAGGATGCATCCACTGCTTCGACTCGCTGCACTGCATCCACATCTTCTCCGATCGGACTTTCGGCGACTACATTGCCATATTTTCCAGTTGGACCGAGCTGCCTCTACACATATATGCCGGACTATACCTACTGCTTCTACTCATACGTGTCGGGCTATGTTTACATGCCATGATGCTGCGTCACCAATTGTTGGCCTATAGGTTATGCAACGAATGGGCTGATTTGGCCACAATGGCCCATATGGCCCATATAGCTGCCCCTAGGAATTTGGGGTACTATTCATGTGGCACTATTTATGCATGAACAGTACCACCACCCCCTCTCTTCCTCCTATAGATAATGGCTGCCGCACCTTTTGTTTCGCGGATTTTGTTGATTAAAGTTTAGTTTCGCTACTTTATACTTTGTTCTCTTGGTCAGCGAGACCAACAACGACATTGTTCTTCGGAACCCCACCTATCAATACATTCAATTTCATATTCGCAATTTCAGATTGCTTATTTATCTAGTTCTTGCGTGCTTATTCGGTGTATGCAGGAATCGATCTTCGTGATCAGGTCAACCGGGTATTCGTGCACGGTTGATAACGACTTGTCGAGCACTTCAGCGATTGCATGTTTCGGGCCTTACGAGTTCGTAGCCAGGATCGTGAGAATTGAGCAACTACCACCGAATGTATCTTCTCATCGAAAGATCGGGCCAAAAATTGGACCTTCGGGTTCATCACAAAGTGGAAGGAGGGTTTTCAAAAGGATTTTTGATTTAATAAATACAGAAAATAGAAAAGGCTTTTTAGGAAATAGTTAATTAAGTCCAAAAATTCAAGAAAAATACACAGAAGCTCCTTGAATTATTTGGAATTTAATAAAAATATTTTTAACTATAATTTAGTTTTTAATTTTGTAAACAAATTATTTTTAACTTTCGGGACAAAAGAAAAACACTTTTTAAATTCCAAGAAAAACTTTAAAAACTCTTTTTGACTTTTGAATACAATAAAACTCAAGAAATTCAAATAAATCAATTTTTGATTTAATTGAAGTTTGATTAGTTCATACTAAATTGTTTTTGTTTTTCTGAAATTTCAAGTTTAAGCTTCATTAATCCAATAAAGCAAATAGTTAATTTTTATTTTGAAAATTTCTCAAAAGCTCAGAAAAACAGGACGTTACAAACCTACCCCCTTAAGGGAATCTCGACCCCGAGATTCAGACTGGGTTAGCAAAAAGGTGGGGGTACTATGCTTTCAGATCTTCCTCTCGTTCCTAAGTAGCTTCTTCTTCTGAGTGGTTACTCCACTGGATTTTGCATGAACGGATGATCTTGCTTCTGGTGACTCGCTCCACGACATCAAGTATCTTGATCGACTGCTCCACATAGGTGAGATCTTCTTGGAGATCGATGCTCTCCAGCGGTGTCTGTTCTGTTGGAACTCGAAGACACTTCTTCAGTTGTGACACGTGGAAGACGTTATGAACTGCAGATAAAGATGCTGGTAGCTCTAACTGATAGGTGACTTCGCCTCTTCTTTCCAAGATTTTGTACGGTCCCACAAATCTTGGTGCGATCTTTCTCCTGATATGGAATCTTCGTACACCTCTGAGTGGAGTTACCCTGAGGTAGACAAAATCTCCTATCTCAAAGGACAGTTCTGCAATGGTTGTCAGCATAACTTTTCTGTCGGGATTGAGCCACTCTCAATCGTTCTCTTATCGTCCTTACTTTACTTTCAGCATCCTTGATCAATTCTGGTCCAAAGAACTGGTGCTCTTTGACTTGATCCCAAAGGAGAGGGGTTCTACACTGTCTGTCGTACAACGCTTCAAATGGGGACATTTGCAAGCTAGCTTGATAGCTGTTGTTGTACGAGAATTCTGCAAAGGAAGGTTCTGATCCCAACTCTTCCCATAATCTATAGCACAGGCTCGAAGCATGTCTTCAAGAATCTGATTCACACGCTCTGTTTGTCCATCTGTTTGGGGATGGTACGTTGTACTGAAGTTGAGCCTGGTTCCTAAGGCTTCATGCAGGCTTTTCCAAAACCTAGAGGTGAACTGCGATCCTCTGTCGGATACTATCCTTTTGGGTACTCCGTGTAGACAAACGATCCTGGCCATGTACAACTCTACTAATTTATTGCTTCTGTAAGTGGTCTTCACTGGTATAAAGTGTGCTACTTTAGTCAATCGGTCAATCACAACCCAGATTGAATCATATCCCGATTGGGTCCTAGGCAATCTGGCAATAAAGTTCATGCCGATTTGTTCCTACTTCCACTCGGGAATTGGTAAAGGTTGTAACAATCCAGCTGGCCTTTGATAGTCTGCTTTGACTCTTTGGCATACATCACATTGGGCAACGAATTCAGCAATTTCTCGCTTCATACTGACCCACCAGTACTTTTCCTTCAGATCCTGGTACATCTTGGTACTTCCTGGATGAATAGAGTAAGGCGATTCATGGGCTTCCTTTAGAATCAACGGTTTTGTTTCCTGATGATTAGGTACACAAATGCGGTTACCGAACCAAACGGTACCTTGTTCATCCTCGAAAAATCCTGGGGCTTTGCCTCTTTTCATGTTCTTCTTGATTTCCTCAATATCTTCATCTTCTTTCTGATTTTCTCTGATTTGGGCCTGAATGGTTGGTTCAACTTCCAAAGTGTTTATACATCCCTGGTTAACAATCTGATGAACCCGAAGGTCTGTTTGTTGGCCCGATCTTTCGATGAGAATGATAAGTTCGGTAGGCGTCGCTCAACTCTCACGATCCTGGCTACGAACACGCAAGGCTCGAAACCACGCAATAGCTGAATCGCCGACAAGTCGTTATCAACCGCACGAATACCCGTTGACGACCACGAAGGTCGATTCCTGCATACACCGAAGAAGCACGCAAGAAAAAGATAAATAAGCAATCTGAAATTGCAAATATGAATTGAAATATTTGAATTGAGTTGGGATTTTGAATAAGGATCTTAATTGGGTGGTCTAGTCGACACACGCAAAAGATACAAGTTGCAACGAAGGCAAACTAAACATAAACAAAATCCAAGAAAACTAGAGGGGGTGCGGCCTCCTTAAATAGGGGATGAGGAGCCACACAACTAATATAACTAGCGGGGTGGGATTAAACTCATAGGTTACTGTTCACGTGAACAGTAACCACACCCCCAAGTGGCCCGATGGCAGATGGGCCGAGTTCAGTATGATTACAAAGCCCGGATTGGCCCAAACAATTGATATAACGTCTTCTTTTGATGATTGCGATTAGTTCAGAAGGAATTTGAAGATGAGGCCAGATCCGTTGGAAAGATGACGAAATAAGCTTTCAATCAAGTACTTGTGGACCTCAAACGGACACCGTATGAGAAAGTTATGTCTGTTTTAAGTTGATGCTGTCAGGCTGATTCTAGAGGCCGAACTGGATTCCAAAACAGGTCCAGCTCAAACAGCTTGCTTCTCTTGGACCAAAAGTGACATGGTGCTTATAATTTAAGTGAAGTGTACGAGCTCTTATACTTAGAACATTAAACATAACAAATATGGTTGTATCCATAGATGTCATGTCCTCATCATCCTCCCTTTCTTGAAAACAAAGCCGTCATCGGCTTTTGATAAGCTGAAAATAGGGTAACAAAGAAGCCAAAGTGTATGCATGATATATGTATATGTCATCTGTTTTAACAGTTCTTCGTTGTTGCACCATTAATGTTAGAAGACAGCAACAATCATATATGTGAATGATCAAAACAAAAGTTCTCACACAACAATTATTGCAACTAGTTTTGCAAATGTAAGTGAAGCGTTTATGCAATTCAAATCTCAAGTTGTAAACTTGCAGTGGTAGCATATATGGGCAAATCTACAACTTTTGAATCAAACAAAATTCACCCATATAATCATATGTCGACGAGCAATAGCAAATTCATCTAGCAATGGTGAAAAGATTTGTAAGTTCTTCCATAATTCAACATCCGCATTTGATTGTCCTTACTAGATGGTGCCATAAAAGGTGAACACATAGGCATGGGATGAGCACTAAATTTTATTTGACTCTCATATTGAACAAGATTCAAGACACAAGAATTGTTTTTCGAAACAACATGCTTCAATTCATCGATGTGATCACAAGTTATGCATATTCGATATACAAGAAATTGATTGTCTACACCATAATCTCCAATCAAATTAAACTTATATCCAGGGGTGTAGGTGCTAAACAAGAATTTCGAACATGCAATTACATAAACTTTTTCCAAGGTATGTGACAATTTCATAGGTGAATCCAACATAATATAACATAAAGAATCAGCAGGAGAAATTTTAGTCAAAACGTCTTTATGTCTAACCAATTCCACATGATCATTGTATGCGATTAAATCATCACATGAATCATTTAAAACAGCAAGTAATTCAATTACTTCAGCACATGGTGCACTCAAGTTAACAGGTAAATCAACAAGTTTATCACATGGTGCACTCAACTAAGCTGGCAAATCAATCAAATTATCACAAGATTCATGCAAATTCTTAATAATATCGATTCTGTAGTTAGGAAATGAATTTCTACCTTCTCAAAGACTAGGTTCATCCACCTCATGTGATGCGATGGTTTCTACTACAATCTGATTTTCCTTTGCTCAATGATACTAGGCATGAAATCATGGTTATTGTTCTTAGATTGAGTGTTCAAATCAATACCTTTGGTATTACCTTGTAGGATCGCCTCGGATGATGTTGATACTGGTTGGTGAGTAGTTAAAAGCTTTTCCTTCCTCTTCTTGCTCCACTCAATTAACAATGAGCGAGCCAAGGGTGCAAGACAACGAGATAGAGTAACTCACACAACAGAGGGGCGGCAATCATGGTAGATGCAAAGAGCAGGAGAAGCAACCGAAGATGATCTTGATGCGGAGGTTTGTACCATGCGCTTATTTGTTTCATGTACACGTGAAGGTGTAGTGGAAGTAGACGAAAAAGCACGAACGGTCTTGGATTGTCGTCCTGTGCATTTCTTTTTCAACTTGGCAAGCAAGACGAAACAAACGAGTGACAAGTGGGAGGTTTATAAACAAGTTTATTCCGAATTTGATGGTTTAATCCTCCTAGAAATCTAGTTATCTTCGCATCTTCAGTTTCTTCTAAACCACAACGAGACAAAGCAATTTGCAAATCTTGATAATAATCCTCTACAGAACTATTACCTTGTCTTAAGCGTTGCAATTTATTAAGCAATTCACGAGAATAATATGAAGGTACAAATCTATGTCTCATTACTCTCTTCAAATCATTCCATGTTCTAGGTATGTTCGATTAGTGCGACAAAGATTCACTCCACCAAATAGATGCAAAATCATAAAACTCACGCGTAATAGCCCTAACTTTTAGATGATCAGGAAATTCATGGCATGTAAATAATTGTTGTACAGCTAATTCCCATGTGATATAAGCATCAGGATCATAATTCCCAGCAAAAGAGGGTACAATGAAGTTAATTTTATGAGACATACTATCACTATCATATACCTCCCGTGGTGAAAAAGCTTGTCTCAAGTGTGCCTCTTCCTCGTTCACTATCTTGCACTCCCGTCCAACAGTTCGAAGAAGAGGTGGATATATCTTGCAATCATTCCGTGAACTTGCCATAATTAGTAAAAAAAAAACAAAGAAACAAATCACAAGTATATGTTCCTATCAACTACTAGGATCTGGAGGCTCAACCAAGTCACTCACACTCAAGCTTATACCCAGTTCTTACAAGTTCTTACCAATGCAGCAAGGAAGTGGTACAACCGGTGGCTGGTTCGTGATACTCTCACTTGCGATCAGCCCAACGATTGCGAGGAACGACACCTGCTGAGTTAGTAGGAAGTGGAGCTTGGAAGGCTTCAATATGGTAGCAAAGATCAGCAATAATCAAAACAGTTAATGCAAGTTGAAAGATTGTTCAAAGTACTAGCCAATGTTGCTAATCCTAGCCTAATCAAAGCTAGCTAATCAAAGCCCTATGAAGAGAAGTGTATGTACGCACACGCAACGATCAATGTGACTTGATGCAAGCAAGGGAAAGCCTCACAACAAGTGCTAAGAGAGACGCTAGCCAACTACTCAAACTTTTTTCTAAGGGCAAAAGATTGTTCGCGTGATGTAGAGCACAAAAACAGCAATATCGATGCAAGCAAAAAGCCCTCTAGATTGAGCAGAAACAATAGCTAGTCTCAAATGATGAAAAAAAAGTTTTATATGGCTTATATATGCTTATTTGAAAGGTTTCGACGAGATCTACAACTTTGCAGTTGAGCTGAACTCCAAATTCTGAAAGGAAGATCGAAATAAACGGCAAAAACAGAAACCGAAAACTTGTGACGCGAATTCGGGGCCGAAGATGGCCGATTTTGGGGCACCTGGAGAGAGACTAGTGGCTTAGGTAGAAAAGATGCGCCTCTTCATTAGCTTCAAAACGAGCACAAGAAAGTCAAAAACGGACACCGTATGCAAAAGTTATGTCCGTTTTACTGAAGGTGTCTCGGATACGGAATTCTACTCGGACTCGAATCCGTCTCGGGTTTAAATTTGAAACTGCTATATCTTTCAAACCCGTGGGCTAAACTTGCTGAAATTTTTTGTGGCAACTTTTGGTTATATGTAGAAGGTCTCCACCAATTTCATGCACTTTTATTTTCTCTTTTTTTTTACCGCGGCTTTTGTTCTATGCGGCTGCCTCTTTTTTCCTTCTAATATTTGGTCGGCCCTAAGGTTTATCGCAAGTCACAAATAATATCAATTCTTCCAAAAGATTACAGCAACCCTCTCTTTTTTTTTCAGATGAACAACAGTAAGGATTTTCTAGTTTTTGGTGCGGATTAGAGGAGTTCTAACCCACGAATTTTCTGTTTTAGATGCAAAAACTAAGACCCTAAACGAACGATCAAGCGACGCAAAGGAAACACGAGATGCAACTAGACAAATACTAACTAGACAATAACTAGAACTAGAAATCAGCAACTAGACACGACGATGCAACCAATGATTCAACAAGCAAAATACCGAAAAGAAAATTGCAATGGCTCAGATTGGTTCGGTATGGATGATAGATGCAATAAATTTTTTTTGGGCAATTTTCTGGACTCTAGGTATGAAAAACGAATATACTACTAGAAAACTGGAAATTCTCACTAATCAACTGAAGCTCTGATACCACCTGATGAACCCAAAGGTCGTTTGTTGGCCCGATCTTTCGATGAGAATGATAAGTTCGGAGGCGCCGCTCAACTCTCACGATCCGGCTACGAACACGCAAGGCTCGAAACCACGCAATCGCTGAATCGCCGACAAGTCGTTATCAACCGTGCACGAATACCCGTTGACATGACCACGAAGGTCGATTCTCGCATACAGAAGAAGCACGCAAGAACAAGATAAATAAGCAATCTGAAATTGCAAATATGAATTGAAATATTTGAATTGAGTTGGGATTCGAATAAGGATCTTAATTGGGTTGTCTAGTCGACACACGTAAAAGATACAAGTTGCAACGAAGGCAAACTAAACATAAACAAAATCCAAGAAAACTAGAGGAGGTGCGGCCTCCTTAAATAGGGATGAGGAGCCACACAACTAATAGAACTAGCGGGTGGGATTAAACTCGCGGGATACTGTTCACGTGAACAGTAACCGCACCCCAAATGGCCCAATGGCGATGGGCCGAGTTCAAGATGATTACAAAGCCCAGATTGGCCCAAACAATTGATATGACGTCTTCTTTTGATGATTGTGATCAGTCCAGAAGGAATTTGAAGATGAGGCCGGATCCGTTGGAAAGAGGACGAAATAAGCTTTCAATCAAGTACTTGTGGACCTCAAACGGACACCGTATGAGAAAGTTATGCCTGTTTTAGGTTGATCAGTTGATTCAAGGCCGCTGATTTCGACCGCTTGCTTCTCTTGGACCAAAAGTGACATGATGCTTATAATTTAAGTGAAGCGGATTCAAAATGGTTGTATCCATAGAGGTCATGTCCAATCTCTAAATTCGATGTCTCAATTCTTCTTGGACCAAAAGTGACATGGTGCTTATAATTTAAGTGAAGCATACGAGCTCTTATACTTAGAACATTAAACATAGCAAATATGGTTGTATCCATAGAGGTCATGTCCTCATCATCCTCCCTTTCAATTCTTGGAAACTTTGCTCACAAGCATCTGTCCATTCAAACTTCTTTTCTTTCTTCAAAAGTTGAGTCATAGGTCTAGCGGTTTTGGAGAATCCTTCGATGAATCTTCGGTAATAACCAGCTAATCCAAGGAAACTTCTTACTTCGGTAACGGATTTGGGTTGCCTCCAATCCATTACAGCTTCAACCTTGGCGGGATCTACTGTAACTCCTCCTGCCGACACGATATGTCCGAGGAAGGCTACTTGGCTTAGCCAAAATTCACTTTTGCTGAATTTGGCATAGAGCTGTTGCTCTCTGAGTCTTTCCAAAACTAACCTGAGATGCTTCTTATGCTCTTGTTCATCTTTTGAGTAGATAAGAATGTCGTCAATGAATACGACTACAAACTTATCCAAGAATTTCATGAATACTTTATTCATCATATTCATAAAATAAGCAGGTGCATTTGTCAAATCGAATGACATCACTATGAACTCGTACAGTCCATATCTTGTGGTGAAAGCAGTCTTGGGAATATCTTCTGGTCTGATCTTCAACTGATGGCATCCGGATCTTAAGTCAATCTTGGAGAAAACACTTGCTCCCTTCAACTGATCAAAAAGATCGTCGATTCTGGGTAACGGATACTTGTTCTTGATTGTGACTTCATTGAGTGATCTGTAATCCACACACATCCTCATACTGTTATCTTTCTTTCTGACAAACAGTATTGGCGCTCCCTAAGGCGAAGAACTTGGTTGAATAAAACCCTTGTCTTGTAATTCTCTGATCTGTTTCTTCAATTCTGCTAACTCATTTGCAGGCATTCGATAGGGTCTCTTTGATATTGGAGCCGTCCCTGGAACTAAGTCAATTAGGAATATAATGTCCCTATCTGGTGGCATGCCAAGTAATTCCTCAGGAAATACATCCGGGTATTCTTTTAGTACTTGAATATCTTCTAACTTTACTTCCTTCAGACTTGTCAAGATAGGACTCTCTCTAGGGGAGGTCTCGGGTCGGAATTCTACTTTAATTCCTTGTTCATTGGTGAGGGTGATAGACCTATTAGCGTAGTCTATCTGGCCTTGATTCTTGGCTAGCCAATCCATTCCGAGAATCACATCTAATCCTTGGAAGTGCAAGACTATTAAGTCTGCCACGAAGGGTACTCCCGATATTTCCAAGGTAAGGTTTGGGCATAGGGAACTAGTCCTCATTTCCGAGCCCGAAGAATGAATTAACATAGGGTTAACTAAGGGAGAGATAGATAACCCATATTTTCCCACAAACTTATTTGAAACAAAAGAATGCGAAGCTCCTGAATCAAATAAAACTGATGCTGGTACTGAATTGACAAGGAACGTACCAAGGACCACATCTGGTGCAGTCTGAGCTTCTTCTAATGTGACATGATTCACACGTCCTTTCATGTACTGAACTGATGGTTTCACAACTGGTGTGTTGCTTGGTGCTGGAAGTCCCTGATTGGGTCAGGTTGGGGTTGCTACTTGTTGCTTCTTCGGGCATTTGTTGGCATAGTGCCCAAACTCGTTGCAATGGAAACAGGTAACTCCTGCGTAGTTGAGGTAGGTGCCTTTTTTCTGAATCTGGCCTCCGGCCGGAGTGTTGTGAAAACCGGGGTTGACAGGGCGTGGAGCTGGCACAGGTGCTTTGGGTGGAGCGGACTAGAGTTTCCCGTGCTGGGGTGGCTGAGTCTGAGTGGTGCGGGGCTTGGGAAAGCCCCCAGAGTTGAACTTCTAAGCTGCCTGCCTTCTCTTGCGACTTTCTATCTCGAGATGCTTGCCCTCCTGGCGAATTGCTTTGCTCACTAGCCGCTGGAAGTCTGAGTAATCTTGAGAGATGAGCTGAACAGAGAGGTCGTCGTTGAGTCCTTCCAGAAAACGTTCTTGTTTGGACTCATCGGTTGCAACGTCTTCGGTGCATAGCGAGCCAACTGGTTGAACTTGTGTAAGTAATCATTGACTGAGCGGTTGCCTTGGCGCAAGGTGCGGAACTCTTTCTTTTTCAGGGTCATCATGCCGGTGGAATGTGTGCACGGCGGAACGCCTGCACAAATTCTTCCCAAGTGATGGTCTAAGCATCAATGTGCAACAACGGTAAAGTTGTCCCACCACTCTGACGTTGGTCCATCCAGTTGATGAGAGGCGAACAAAACCCTCTCACGATCGCTACACTTAACCCTATCCAGTTTCTTGCTGACCGCCCTAAGCCAATCATCAGCCTCCATTGGCTCGGTGCTGCTGGAGAAAGTTGGAGGACGCATCCTCATGAACTCGATATGTTGGTCCTTAGAGGAGGTGGAGCGTGAGCTTGAGGTTGAGCTGCTACTACTGCTTGCAAGTTCTGCGCGTTGTTGAGTGATTGCGCGAGCAAGTTGATCAGTTGTGCTTGGTTGGCCATCATTTGGTGCCAATCGGGTCCTTCAATTAGAGGAGGTGGTAGCTGTGAAATTGGGTTCCTTTGATGATCCACGTTATCTCTGTCCTGACTACTAGTGCTGCCACTGCCATTGCGAGTAGTCACCATCTGCTAGATCTTCAAAGACTTAGGAAAGAGAGGAGGAACTAAGGGGGATGGGGTGAAACAACAATCCAAACGAAACGACCAACTCAAAAGCTTTTCCAAATAATTTTAATAGTTTTATACAACGTTCTACTCGATGCTCATGGTCTTCAGCGGCGCTTGCACGACGATGTCTTCTTGATAGCTTCGGGTCTTGAGGTCTTGAACATCATGGTTACTACTTGTGTGACCAACTATAGAATTTTTTCAGGGAAAGAGGATCCATTTAGCGTTGTAAAATAATGAAGAGAGAATTAGGTAAGAAAGAATTGCTAAAGGAAGCTAAAGATAGATAGATGACCAAGGTGAGGAGAGAACAAATTATTATTTTTTTTCTTGTCATATAAAGTAAGTTTTGAAGTCTTTCTACTAACGGCCATTTTAATTACGATCTACAGTCGAGATGGCTCTGATACCACTTCTTGTCGAACCCGGGAGCAAAGGATCCCAAATTCTCTGTGCTTCATACACTAGTCCAGAAACAACTAGTGTACACAGTCAAACAAGAGATGATAACACAACCATAACATGCGTTTCATTCAACATAGTTTAAATTTGTTACAAAAGAGGCATATAGCCAATAAACAAAATACAGCAAAAGCAAAAGCAGTGAGGTAGACCACACGATTCGCCATAGGCAATTATTTGGGGGCATAGCCTAGTCGTCCAAGTTCTCATTCTCCTCGTAGTATTTCTCTCCTGCTCAATCATTAAATTAAGCAAGAGTGAGCACAACAACCGTACTCGTAAGTCACATCCGTCAAGTAACAGATTAATGCATGCAAGGATTTATCAATGGGAGGCTTATATGGCTCAATTTGCATGAAGTAACAATTTTCATTTAAATACTCGTACTAAGTTTCTAAAGTAATTTATTACATAGCTAAAATTCATTTTCCAAATCTTAAATTTTATAATTAGATAACATTCACCAGAGTAGTGAAGGATACCCTCCTATCACATGGCTACCCGCCTAATTCCTATTTGGATAGAAATCCAAAACAATTGATAAAGTCTTTTGAAAACAAAACCAAAAATCTAACTTTGAGTGGCTTTGCTAGCATATCCTTGACCGTGGACAGGGCTATTCGAATAGTTTATTACACTCTGCAGAGGTTGTACAGCTTTACCTAAATGACACGACTTCTCTAGTTTGCTTGGCATCCATCGATACCACTGCTCACTACCGTAGGTAAGCAGTCTAGAGCACGTGACAAGGCCTTTACAATGCGTCATTCCATCGTAGTCCCGCATCGCTAATGTTTCGCCCCCTTTGTATAGAAACCCGCAGGGTTCAAGCCCCTCTTGCGCCAGGTAGGAATATATAAAAGTAGGTCGTCAACGACACCCACGCAACCGGATGGCATGACCATGGTGAAATATTACAAATTAGTTTGTCAGGTCCCGCCCACTCGGGACATGTGGTAGTACGATGAGGCATAGCAAGATGCGGCTCGAAGACCGGTCCTTAATTGACTTTGGCGACTTCGAAACAAACCCTGGGCCTCGACCATAGAAATGAGTCGATCCCGTGCATAGACATGCACCCATCCAATCATCCTATTTCGCCCAAGTCCAAACCCATTTTTATTTTGTTTAATAGGTCAAACCATTTTATAAATCTCTATGGTAAAGACAATACCATAGTAGCATTTTAAATCGTTGTTGGATTTGTGGCTAAATTTCCCAAAGTAAATGTTTTTGTTCTAAGCTTTGACTAAGCGTAGAGTTTTTGCGACACATGCTAGTTCGTACTAATGTACCAACTAACCTTTGCTATGGTGACAAGGAGTGTATAATTTCATAACAAATTTGGATGTACAAAGGATTTAGGAATAACTATAACGTTAAAACAGGGTTTTAAATTACTTTAGTTTAAATGCGCATGCAATAATAGTTCAAAAAAGAATTTAAAGAATTTGAAATAATGGGATTCAATATGATCAAGATTATGACTTTTCTTGCTCAAATGCTTGAGGATCTACTTCTTCGAAGTACTCAGGTTCTCCGGAGTCGTCGAAATCTACACGCGAAAACGAGCCGAATTCAAATAAAATTTAAATAAATTCAAATGACAATAAAATAAAGTCCAAATGAAATAATTTTAGTTGAGATAGCTAAATCATGAATTTAGATAAATTTAGGAATTTGAATCGCTCAAATCGGAGTTCGAACGGAGAAGATATGGCCTCCGGAAGTTTACAAATACAAGAAATGAAGCAAAAGGGTATTTCTGGATTTTGGATTTATTTTTAAATAGGAAAAGGGCTAGGTGACTGGCAAGTGGGCCCTGCACGGGTGTACTGGGTCCACGGCTGCACAGGGTCCACCGTGGCCTGGCTCACGGCACAGGGCCGCGCCACGTGGGCTGGTCCACGCAGACAGCCACGTCAGCTGAGGTCGCCGAGTGGCACTGAGGTGGCCACGCCACGTCAGCGGCCACGTCAACATCAGAGACAGCGAGCCCGGCAGAGGGTGCCAAAAGGACGAGGGTGCTACGCTGATTCTAGTGCTCCCCTTCGCGGCGAGAGGGCGCGAAGAAAAGACCGGTAGCGAGGGACAAAGGCGGCGACGAGAATGAGCTTGCGGTGGCGCTAGGGTTCCGGTAGTGGCCCGTTGGAGTAAGTGCTAGGAGTGGAGAGTTCGGCGGCGGACAACCTCCGGCGGCGGCGGAATCATCGGTGGTGGGCTCTTCAGTTGAAGTTCTTGGAGCTCCAAATTCGGGCGATTGAGGAAGAGAGGGAGGGAGTGGGTTGGGGAACGGGGAGAGGAGCTCAGGGCGCACCCGAGGCTCACCATAAATAGGCCCGGGGACGGCCGAGAAAAGAGGACGGCGTCGGCGAATTTCGCGACGGCGAGGACAAGAGCAGGTGCGGGGGAACAGAGGCGAACGGATGGGGAGCAGGTGCGGCGGCGCGCGGAGGTGGTAGGTGACGCGGCGCGGTCGGGGAAGGACGCGGAGGCGACGGGAGCAGGTGGAACTGGCGAGGAACACGCGAACGTGCGCACGGTCGCGCGAGGAAGAAGACAAGCGAGGAAGACGACGGCCTGACAGGTGGGACCCACCTGGCAGCGAGAGCGGGAGGAGGCGGTTGGAACGGGCTGACGATGGTGACCGTTGAATTTTCATCGGACGGATCAAAACGGTCGAGAACATTCGGAACGTTCGGACATTATAACTAGATCTGGCCGTCTAAAGTTGATTGGACGGCTGGCAAAGAAAGAAAGGCGCGGGCGCGCGAAAATGGTCCACAGAGTGGGCCGCAAGCGCGAAGAAATGGGCCGGGAGCTAGAGCTTTTGGCCCAAAGCAGAAGGAGGGTTTTTAAAAGGATTTTTGATTTAATAAATATAGAAAATAGAAAAGGCTTTTTAGGAAATAGTTAATTAAGTCCAAAAATTCAAGAAAAATACACAGAAGCTCCTTGAATTATTTGGAATTTAATAAAAATATTTATAAATATAATTTAGTTTTTAATGTTGTAAACAAATTATTTTTAACTTTCGGGACAAAAGAAAAACACTTTTTAAATTCCAGAAAACCCAAGAAAAACTTTAAAAACTCTTTTTGACTTTTGAATACAATAAAACTCAAGAAATTCAAATAAATCAAATTTTGATTTAATTGAGGTTTGATTAGGTGTTGCGCCGTGTTTGATACCAGACATGACAAAAATATGACAAACTCTGGCAATGTTAGTATATGAACCAGACATGCCCTACAAGCCTAGGCTACTGAGATGCTATAACATCCAAAATTTTATGCAAGAATTCAGAGGGCGAAATTTGTTGAATTTTTAAATTCTTCTATTGTATTTTGGCACTGGTTGATTTTTTCGTAAATTATTTGGAGTTTTATCGTGTTTTGAATTTCATAAAATCAATTAGCAAAATGGAAATGTCTTAAAGTTAGGAAATCAGGAATTGAATCACCACATCAAAAAATTGAATAAAATGATATCTTAATTTGAAAAGAAAAGAAAAATAAAACTTCAACCTCTGGCCTGCACCAAAAAAACATAGCTGGCCCAGCTTGTCTCCTCTCTCCCCCCTTTCCTTTCCTTTCTTTTTCTTTTCCTTTAACCCGGCCCACCTCTCCTCTATTTCCCGTGGCCCAACCGCGGCCCCCCATGCCTCCCTCCCCCCAGCCTAGCTCGTACTCTACTACCGTCCATTTGCCCTCTCACTGAGCCACGCATGAGCGCACCTGCTCCCGTCTCGTCGCCGCCGTTGTAGCCATGTTGTCGCCCGCGTCATTGCCTGATAGCAGCCGTATAGACTGTGCCCTCTCTCATGTCACCTCACCATCCCACGCCCATGCCCCACACTGGTGCAGCGTCGCTGCGCATAGGAGTCGCTCACACGGCGCCCGTCCATCCCGCCGAGAACGAGTTGAGTTCTCGTGCCTCCTTCCAACCTTCATAAGTACCGCCGTGTGTCGCCTCCTCCACGCCATCTCGCATCCCTCCTCCATCCAGCCCCGAGAGAAGAAGAGCTTGAGGAGCTCGAGTTGTCCTGTTATGGCCATTGCACCCACCGGCTCACCCGACTACTCCGATGAGCTCCGGCCGTATCCGCCTTGCGCATTGCCTTCGCCTCGGTGTCCTCTTCGCCATGCTCACATCCTTTTCCTTTGTCTACAGCCACCACCGGTAATGCCCTCGTCTCCTTCTCACCGGTGCCCCGCCTCCCGATGCCACCGCAACCAATCTCATCGCTCGCCAATCTGGTGAGACCCTTCCAAATCCTTTCACGTCACATCGTGTTCCACAATATCACGATCAAAACCCCTCGATCAATTTCTACTTTCCTCCGTAGGGTCACGCCGCACCACCTTCTTCCCAAAGTCCGACCGAACCTACTACCATCGATGCCATTTTTGCTCCAATGAGCTTTTCTCCAATTACCTGTTACCAGAGCACCCTCACATCTCCCTCTTCCTCCCTAAACTTCGAATTTGAAGCCTCCCTCTTCAGGTCGTCGTCGCTGAGGGAAACTTGCCACGCCGCCCCGGATCACCGCCGCCAGCCCACTTCAGCCCGTCTCCATCCTTGCCGACTGCACTAGTGAGACTCCCTTGTACTGTGTATGCCCATGTGCATGCTATCTCTTTCCCTCAATCTCTCTCTTTGCCTCTCCGACGATGCCGCCACACCTCATTCCTTTGGGGTCGCCATGCGCCGGGGTGAGCACGCCATCATGAGCTTCAGGCCAAGCCGTCACCTCCTAGCACCTCACCTCTCCCCTTTTGTTTTTTGCCCTCGCCAGCCGCTATCCTGGCCTCCTCCGCCAGCGGCGAACTCGCCATCGTCACCCGTGGCTACCTCCTCTCTATCTCTCCCTCTGCTCCTTTGTTGCAAGTAGAGAGGCAGCGATGCCCTATGGTCTCTCTCGCTATCTCTCTCTTAGTATCAGACCTAGCCAAATGGGCGGCCTGACCTGGCCCGGCTAGGCACAGTCCGTTTAGGCACAGCCCATTTCGGCCCGACTACTATTCGTGGCCGGCCGGGTGACCCACGCCGTGGTGGCGCCTGCATGGCCCAACGCATTCGTGCCGCGCCGCTCGCCCAAGCCTGTTTATCCAATTGGGCCAAGTGTGGCCTATTTATAGGGGTGAAAAATGGATCGGATAGTTTCCGACCGATCCATATAAAAACGGATTCGGAATGTCTCGGATCGGATTTTTCTTATAATTTTCGGATCGAAAACGAATTCGGGTTTTTTTGTCGAAAACAGAAACTAATACGGTAGGCATGCTATCCGGCGGATACGGAAACAAATACGGATTATCCGGATAATACGGAGTCCGGACATCCGGATTTCGACCCAAAAGAGGATTTCAGCCCAAAAGAGAAAATGGGATTTTAATTGATTTTTGAATTTCAGAAAATACAACAAATCAAATAGTCTTTTAGAAAATAGCAAATAGAGTTCAAAAAATCCTAGAAAAAATCACAGAAATTCGTTGAATTATTTTTAACTTAATAAAATTAATTCCAACTCAAAGTTAGTTTTTATTTTTTGTATATAAATTATTTTAAATTTCTAAAAATAGAAAAAACCTTTTTAAAATCTAGAAAATTCAATAAATTAATTAAAATTATCTTTTCACTTTAAATCCAATAAAATCCCAAAAAACTCAATAAATTTATTTTTTACATTAAAAACTAGGAAATTAAATAATTAACTTTATTTTATTATTTTTTTCCTTTTTAACCAGGAAAACTCTTTTAAATCTCAGAAAATCCAATAAAACAATAACTTTATTAATATTATTTTTGGTAACATACTTTGGGATGTTACAGTCATTTGTGTATAGATTAACCATCCAGTCTAATCGATGTTAGTGTGAACTAAATTTTATGTATATGATGAACTAAGTGTGAATGCGTGATGACTTTGTGAGTTATGACTTATGAGCTAAATATGGTAAACTAAGTGTTATATTTGTGATGAACTAGTTAATGTAACTTGCTAGTGCCAATGTTATGTGTGGTTGCTGAAAATATAAACAATTCATGAATGTTTACATTAAATAAATTAGTTATATGTTTTCGTTAATTTTTGGCATACAATTTAAGGGGTTTTCATATTCTGAAAAATATCTGTGACCGTATTCGTTTCGATTCGTATTCGCTCCGTATTCTTATTCGATACTATTTATATTCGTATTCGTATCCGAGGTATTCGTATTTGTATCCAGATCCAGAAAAAATATGAAAACAAATATGGCAAAGCCATTATCCGTCCGTTTCCAATCCGTTTTCACCCCTACCTGTTTAGCCCTTTTGGCCCGTCAGAATGAAAAAATTCCAAAAAAAATCCAGAAAAATTAGAAAAAATATGTAGAATTCAAAAGTAGACAAGAAAATTGAAAAAATGATATAGTCATATTGAAAATGTAATAAAGAGCTTTATTAATATCCAACTGGCTGCCTCGTTAAAACCTTCGACAAGTAAAAACTCAAAATGAGAAAACCTTGGCAAAGGAAAAAGAGTATAACCTATAGCTCTACAATTCTACATATATGATACATCCTTGTTCTATATGTCGGTGTCATTGTCTAAGTACAGATTTTCGAACGTGTCTAAGTACATATTTTTGAACACCTCCGACAACTCTGGATTTTTCCGAGAGTGTTGTGTTCATGAATCGGCTTGTTCCCAGTCCTTCACAGTTAGAAGGATCTCCACCATCTCACTTGTGAGACTTGTTCTTCTCTCCTCCAATATTCTTCCAGAAAGACTGAAAGCAGACTCAGAGGAAACTGTAGAGGCAGGAACAGTTAACACATCACATGCAAGTATGGATAGCACGGGATATGTTAACTTATGGGCTTGCCACCATTGCAATATGTCGAAGCCTTCTGAGTTGAAATCCACCGTATCACTGTCTAGATAGGTAGATAGTTCCTCGCTCCTTGTGGGTCTTGGCTGAGCAGACGCTGGTGTAGAAGAAGAAGAAAACTTGGACCTGGACTTGGAGTAAGAGGCACCGAAGATCGTGCCCCACATATTTGACTTCCCACTCGAGGTGGGGGCTACTGGACGTTGTTGTGAGCGGACTCCCCGGAACTTATTTTCATACCTTTTGTAAACCTTGTATAACCGAAAACAAACTTCTGTAAAATAATCAGTATAGTCTAGCCCCGTAGCATCACTAAGAATATCAAGTACAATACCAAATGCATCAATTTTAGCCCTAGGATCTAAAGAAATGCAAATGCATATAGGTAAGGGATTTCTCTCCAATATTTAAGGTATTTAGATTTCATGGAAACAACAGCCTCATGTAAAATTAAATCATTTTCATGCATTTTCAATTGAGTAGCAATCCGTAAAATAGTATGCACGATGATAGGAGATGTTGGATAGTACACAGCAGACAAAGCAACAGTTGCCTCATAAAAAATTTCAAAAAATGATAGTATCTTCTCAGCAACGAACCAATGTTGCTCAGTTAATAGTATAGTACCGTCGGTGCTAGGATAGTGCATTTGAATAAAAATAGAAAAAGTGCTCTTGTATGGTAAAAGATGCTTAAGCAAGAAGGAATCGGCATATCTACTTAACACTGGAGTAAGAATGTCGTCCATGGCCCTAGAGTTTGAAGCAGCGTTGTCTAAAGTAATTGCGAATATTTTGTCTGTAAGACCAAAGTCTTCCACGACTTTGAGAATACAGTTCGCAGTGTTCTCCCCCATGTGTGCTACATCAATTAATTTCAAATCTATAATCCTTTTCTCCATTACCCAATCATCATTAACATAATGTGCAACTACACTAAGGTAATCCTCCCTAGCCCGACCACCCCATATGTCCGAGGTTAAGGCCACGAAAATGTGCACGTACTAAATAGTTCTTTTATTTTTATTACGATGTTCATTATAGTATTTCACTAGATCCCTAGTTGTTGTCTATCTAGAAACGGAAGAAAATCTAGGATTATGCGTAGTCCTAATTTAATTTTGGAAAGAAACAGACTCGCCAAAGCCTAACGGTAAATCCTCAGAAGCAATTAAATGACAGAGAGATTGGCGGACTACCTGAGGATCGTAGTCCCAGCTAGATACCATACCGTCGGGGTTGTATTGTAGCTGTGTCTGCCTCATCGCTAATCCTTGCTTGGTTCGACATGTTGTAGCATGTCTAAGCAAGTGCCCCGTTCCACCTGTAGACTTTGCAGACAATTCATGGTGACAAATCTTACAAATAGCATATGGTACCTCATTTCCCGCTGCGTCTTGCTTGGTTGTCCTGTCAAAATTCTCCTACACTCCCGATGTAGATGGTCTTGACCTCTTTGCTCTGGTTGCCGTGGAGCCTGATGCTGCCGTGGAGCCTGATGACGGAACTCCGCCTTGCACTTCTTCTGGTGAAACCTTCGGTTGGCTTGAGGTAGCTGCAGCTGCCTCCATGGATGCAATTTCCTCCAGTGAAAGTCTGTAATCACCAATACGAAAGTTGTCGTAAGGACTGTCCATAACGAAACTGCAAAATCGAAACTAATACTATTACTTCTTTCATCTTAGCATAACAAAAACTAACAATAAAAGTATTACAAAAATAGTATCGTACCTCTTTCACTGACTTGCGGTCGAAAATTGAAATTTCCAAATTCTGGCACAAAATTTTTGAATTTTGCCAAATTAGCTCAACACGGATTTGAATTTGCACAAGACAATTGAAAAGAGAGAATGGAGAATGAAGGTGCGCTGAATGAGGAGGGTATGGTGGCTATTTATAGAAAAAATTCATGATTTTTGAATTTTTTTTTGCTATTTTTTAAGACCCCAACGGTCAAAAAAGGCTAAATCCATCCCAACGGTCGGGTTTTTTAGGTCGTGTCGTGCCTAGGCACGGCCCACGAGCCTGCCACGGCCCGGCTGCCCCTCCCCTACTCGGCCTGCCCGCACCCCATCCCTTCTTCTTCTCTCCCCCATGCCTTGCCCGCGCGTGCCGCCCCGTCGCCTCCTCGCCTCCGAGATGCCTCCTCGTCGCCTCGCCGCCCGCCGCCCGCCGCCTCCTCGCCTCTTCACCGCCCCACCACCTCCTCAGCTCCTTGCCTCCTCGGCTCTTCGCCTCTTCGCCACCTTGCTGCCTCCTCAGCTCCTCGCCTCCTCATTGCCCCGCCACCTCCTCGCCTCCTCGTCGCCCTGCTGCCTCCTCACCTGAGTCGCCTCTGAGCCGTCGCCGACCGCATGCCACCGGCCTCGATGGACGGGTGGGTGGCTCCTCGTCCGTAACGCCGCCAGCGCCGCCGAACCGCCTCGTCGCCACCGAACCTCCTCTTCCCGTCCCGGTCCCGCGCTTTGCTCTGGCCTCCTCCCACGCCGTCGATCGCCGGCCATTCTTCCCCTCTCGGTCCCATGCTACACCCGCCTCCACCATTCTTCCCCCACGCTCTCCGCTAGCTCTCCGGGCCACTCGGGCCGTGCCGTGCCTGCCTAGGTTGTGTCGTGCTTAGCACGGTCTGACACTGTTCCTACCGGGCTGGGCCACCATGCCGAGGTGGCGGCCCATGCACAACCCGGGCTGTCGTGCGGCGCACGACCCATGAACAGTGTGGGTCGTGCCGTTCCTAGGCCGGGCCTACAGTATCGTGCCTCATGTCGGCCCGGTAGGCCCGGCTGTAAGATCGAGGAGGCCGACTAGAGGGGTGTGAATAGGCGGTTTTAAAAACTTTTGGCTAAAACCGAGTTTTATGCGGAATTGTAAATCAAATCGGTTTTGCACAATTAAGGCCTAAATCAACTAGTCTTTACTAAGTGTACCAGTAATATAAGTTTATTGACAATGATAGCAAACATACAAAGACATGTAAGTAATTTAATTATAGGAATGTAAATTGCACAAAGTAAAACGCAAGAGAGCAAACCACAATGACACAATGATGTTTTACTGTGGTGTTTGGAGACTTGCCTATCTCCCCTAATCCACGTTGAGGTAAGCCCAAACAAATTGGACCGACTCCATGAATTAAGCCAAACACCTCCAATCAACTAGTGGTAGCTCTTTCCCGCTCCGGGTAGGTGAGCTCCAACCTTCACAACACGTCGGGCTTCTTCACAATCTTCTTTGAAGAGATCACCGAACACGACGCCTCCAACGCCGTCTAGGTATTGGCAAACACCAAGAGTAATAAACCAAGCCCCTTGCTTGACTCTCACCAAGTGCAACGAATGCACAAGCTCAAGTGGATACGAAATCCAACTCTAGATACAACACATGCAACTAGAGACCTCTTTCCTTGCTTACAAGATGTAACACATGCACAATTGAGAGGAGAAGCTCATACTAGCTCAAGTGAGTGAAATAGGATGCCAAAGATTGTCTCTCAACCGATCAATGGGGTATTTATAGCCCCCACAACAAAAACTAGCCGTTGGAGACGAAACAACCCAAAAAAACTAGCCATTACAGACTTGGCGCGGTACTACCGTAGTGCAAACCGCAGTAATACCTTTCTGCTGTAGTACCTCTCTTATAAGGGCAGTAGTTCTTGTAACATCCCAATTTTCTGAGTTTAAAAATCTTTTAAGAGTTAGTAGGAAGAAAATTCACCATTTGGATTTATTTGAATTTAAATTCAAAAGCTTAATATTGGACTTTACAATAAAAAAACATTTAATGTGAATAATCCCAACATGAACATTAGCCAAAACTATTTTATTTGGGTTCTATGTGCTCAGATACATTTTCTAGATTTTTTTAGAATTTTTCTGAGTTCATTTGCTATTTTCTTTTGCCTATTTGATTTTCTGGTATTTTCTAAAATAGAAAAGCTATTAAAATCTCGTAAATCATTTCGGCCGATTTCGAGCTCCGCCCATCTCTTCACAGGCCGCCCATCTCCCCGCTAAGCCCAGCCTCCCGCGACGCCCGCCTCGCGCACGACGTAGGGCCCCGTGTGTCGTCATCGTCTTCCGCGCCATCGTCTTCCTCGCGAGTACCCGAAGTCGCCCGCCATTGCCGAGCTCAAAGCCCGTCCGACAACGCCTCCTTTGCAACTAAAGCCCTTCTAGAAAACATGCCAAATCCTATCCCTAACATCTCCGCACCCGCTTTCATAAAATCGTATCTCGAATCAAATCCTATCCCGGATTTCAAATCGTTTCGTGTTCTTTCTGACTCGATTTGGGGATTCCTTATCCCGCGCCGCCGCCCTATAAAAGGAACCCCTGTGTTCGCCTCTCGACCGCAAACCGTAGCCGCCACCCACCTCGCCCGAGAGCCCTAGCGCCGCCGCAATCGAGTTTTAGGTTTTCACCATCGGCCTTTTTCTCTGCTTTTGCCGCCGCTAGTGACGCCGCCTCGTGGAGTGCACCGCCATCACCCACCGTGGCTACCTCCGAGACCACCCACGCCGCCTAAACCTCGCCAAGCCCTCGTCCGACAAAACTGAGGTTGCTCCGCCGCTCGAAGCTCGCTGCCGGCCACCACCGCTACCCTAAGCACCCGGTGTTGCACCGTGAGGTTCGCACAGCGCCTCTACACGCCGCACCACTCACCGCCGGTGGATCGCCGCCGTTCGCGCTGCCGCCGGTTTCCGAGCACCGCCGCCGCCGACCGACGTGTCATGCGCGCGTGGCTCGCCACCTCACCGCGGTGCACATGTGTCGCTCCGCGTGGCGCCGCATCGAGCCCGCGCCACCGGCGCAGCGGCCGAAGTCAAGATCTCGGCCGCCAGCCGCCGCCGATGTGTCGCCTCGATTGGTCCACGTTCGAGCCGCGTGGCTTAGTCCACTAGACCCCAAGTCTCGAGGCTCGGTAGACCTAGTCTACCGTGAGCCGTGTCACTGACATATGGGTCCCACCTGTCAGACCAGTTGTCACCCCGTCCGAACAACCTCCGATGACATCAGCATTGCGCAATAATCCGATTTTTCTTCAGAGAAATAATTCGGAAATTCTGGAAAATCCAAATTAGGGTTTCTTTTAGATTTCCAATCTTCCAAAGCCCATAACTTTTGCATCCTAACTCCGATTGAGCCCATTCAAATTTCTAAATTTATCTAAATTCAAGCTCTATTTATCTAAGATTTTTATTTAATTTTTGGAGCTTGTTTTGCCTCTGTTATTTATTTGTTTTGTTTGTTTGTGTCTCGCTTCATGAGTAGACGCGATTCGTCGGGAATTTTGTGGAAGAAGGAGCACCCCAAGATCAAGACCAGTACATAGACCTTTTCCAAGGCAAGTCATACCTTTGATTATCTTGAACCCAGTTTTCAAATTACTTTGTTTCAAAGTATTGCATTCTACTTTAATTATTTATTTAAATGCTTTGGGCATAGTTATTATCCAAATTGTTATCACACCTTGGCCTTGTATGTCATACTTCCTTGTCACCCTAGGTTGGTTTATTAGTTGGTGATATTATAGCACCAACGTGGGTTGGTTAGATGCGAGTACAATTGCTTAGCCATGCTACGAGTCTCACATCTCATGAAAGTTGCAATTATTAAATATGACTAAGTGACTATGGAACTTCGTATAAAACTGTATGCTATGTGTTATTATTTCGTGATGGCATGTGTTGCACTAAAACCAACTAGGTGGTAAAGGATTTGACCGAGGCAAGTGGTGGAAATCGGTGATATGGTGGAAGCTGTGTGCTTGGGAATGATAAACTGTGTGGCTTAGTTAGAACATGGAAGTCTTGCCTTGGTCAATTAAGGACTTAACTTTGTGCGCCATTGAACTAAGCTCATCATGCGACCACATGCCCGTATGGGACGGCCTAACTTAGTAAGTTATGGATTCTCAAGCATTGATGTTCGTGGATAGGTTAGGCCGTGTGACAGGTGGAGGTGTGACTACTTGGTGGTTGCATCGGGACGATTCGCCGCTTCCTCGTCCAATGGTGTGTGTTATACCAATTCTATGTGAGCCGGTATAGCGGAAAGCACATCGGAATGTCAATGTTTGAGATGAAGTTTCGAACTGCTTTGTTACGATTAGTGCTTGCTACGCATACACTAGTTGTATCTTGTGGGTAAAGTGTACAACCTGCAGAGTGTTAAGCAATCTATTTGAATAGCGCGTCATGGTCATGGACATGCTTGGGAATTTCACACGGGGTAGTTTTCATAAAATATTTGGGATGGGAGTCATGTGACCTCAATCATATGGCTATGTGAAATAATCTGTTTAGTGTGTGTCTTTGTGAAACCATCGTTAAATTAATATTGTTTATTTGTTTTGAATTATGCTTTCAATCTATTATTCGTATTCAATTGCAAATGTTGCTTTTATGCAAAAGAACCACGAAGCCTTTTCTTTGGAATAAGCTTACATCTATACATTGCATTCGTGGTATGATTTATAGTACGGTTGTGTACTCACGCTTGTTGTAAAACTTGCGCCCAAACCTACGTAAGAGGAGGAGTCTACACCGCTTTCGAGGAGGAGTTCGCCAAGGTTATTGATCGTTAAGGTCCGATCCCGCCGCTTGCCCGTGGTGAATTGGTGGGATCTACGCCGAGTTATTTCCGCTCCGCCGCTTTATTCATTGTTAGCCTCGCGTGGCTTAATAAGTGTAAACTCGACCACAAGGTCAAAACTCTTATTTGTTATTCAAACTAATCGCTTACTTTATTTATCGCTTGTGTGGATCGGTATTTACCTATGTCAAACCTGTGTGCACTAGCGTGATCCTCGACTAGTGCAAGATATACGAGGGTTCCGTAATCGTAATTCGGGTCCCGGCTGCAGGTGGTTTCGCAGCTATGGTGAGCGACCGAGGGTATGCCGTCGAGCTTTGGAAGTTGCTCGGTTCTTGGAGGTTTTGATCGCCCACCGACGCCGGCAACAACCGGACAAAGGAATGGATAAAACCGCGGAGTGATATGTCGCCGACGATCTACGCCAGAGGAACGATAAGGCAAGCCAACCGCCGACGCCTCTCGTGAGGAAGATCACTTGGCCGAAGGTATCCGTGAGTCGCGCGCTTGGCCATGCTACGATCTACAACATCTACGCACGAGCTTCAAGACACCGCCTTCCGCTACCACCCCAGAGCCGCACCGTGGATCTACCAAAGACGCTACCCATCCACGTAGGAGAGAGCAACGCTACCGCCGTGGCACCTCGCCCGCCGTGGTCGCCAGAGGAAGCCTTGGAGAGGACTATCACGGAGTTGGATCATGACTATGAAGCTTTGCGAGAGTCAAGAGAAGGTCGCCACTGCAAGAGATTCTCTACGCACCAAGTTCCCAAGAAGAGGAAGACCTCAAGAGGATCCTCAAGAAGATCCAGAGGAAGGCCCAATGAGCCGTAAGATGATGCGAGCCAGAGGAGCCACCGAGCGCTGGCACCAGAACGCCTGCTCTCGCCGCACCAGCCTGTGGCATCAGATCGCTTGCCAAGATGCCACCACTCCGAGTCTACACCGCCGAGCGCCGCCGCGTTGTGGAGGCTTTCGAGTAGTTGGTCGTAGTCTCGCTTTTCTGCCAGCTTGCCTGGCTAGTAAGCGCCTTTAGGCGTAGTTTTGTGTGCTTAGGTCGTTATTTCTTTTGTGTGTAGTATGAGCCGCGAAGGACCTTAGGCATTTGTTGCAGCCATGCTGAGATCCTAAGTAATAAAGGTATTTCATTCGAGTTTCTTGAGCCGTGTTTTGTTGGGTCTAACCTTCCCCTTCTTAGTTCATAACTTATCTTGTGCTTGCTACCTTATCTAACCCATGGAGCTTCGCCAGATGGTTCAAACTCGCGATCCGCTAGTGGTTCCTGACTCCAAAGACCAAGGGGCAATGAGCAACCACCACAGGAGCGCTTCGCCACAAGCACCCCAATTGACTTGCGTAACTTTGAGTTTTCATGGCAGCACGCACTCAACCGATGAATACCATGATGAATCGATGCAAGCTATGAACAACTGTGCCAACAACAACAACAATCCACGATGGAGCCCACGCCATGGTCACCATGGACCATCCAAACTGGCGCACTTATGAGAACTCGCCCACCAACATTTTCCTGACACGCCTCCAAAGGGAAGCATGATTGGCTCGTGGTTATTGAAAGAAAGTCGCCGATCACCCAAAGGCAATGACCGTGAAAAGGTTCTCGATGCCACTCACCGATGGAAGGCACCGCGCTGAATGGTGGAGAACTTCGTGCCGCCCATGAGACGCCATAGGATATCACCGGGAGGAATTTTTCGCAAAGATTCGCCAAGATCACGCACGTAAGGCATTATCGACCAAGAAGGATGAGTTCTGCGCTCTCAATCAAGGAGCTATGTCGTTGTCCGACTACCTCAACAAGTTTTTCACTAGCTCGCTATGCGCCAGAAGATGTAGCCACGCATAAGACTCGCCAGAGTCGTCAAGGCTAAACATCGATCGCAAGTCACCGACGCCCATACTTTTCCTAACTTCCAAGAGTGGTCAACAAAGCCTTTGTTCTAGAAGACAAACGCAAGGAGCCGAAGATAGCCGAAACGCCGGATGGCTCAAAGCAAGGGAACCATCAATCACAAGAGAGGGCAAGAACAATTGCAAAGACAGTTCAATCGGCTTCCACCGCAGACTTCGCTCAGAGCACTCGCACTAACTCCAAAGACTCGCCCACCGCCCGTAACTTCCGCAACCCCGCACTCACAACCCCAACCCGGGAAGCAATCAAGAATTTGACCAAAAGTTTGATATGCCTGCCGCCACCAGACATTTTGCCAACCAAAGGTCCGCAAAGGGGGACAATCACCCAATACGCTTCAACCTTGGAGCCACGCCATCCAAGACACCAGCCGCTAGGTATCCACCAAGGAGCTTCACAAGTGGTCGGGTCAAGCCGGAGGAGCACCACGTCCGCGTGATCGAGGTCGATCAACCACGCCACTCGAAGGAGCCCAGAATCACCGGACGTCAGACCGGGTAAGTTTCGTTAACTCGACTGTGATCGCTTTGTTTGATTCGAGCTTCGCATTCGCTTGTTTCGGAATGTTTGCAACCAAGAATAATTTAGAAGTTATGCAACTTAAGCATACTCTGTTAGTCCAGTCGCCTGGAGCAGAGCTAAGAACTAGAGTGGGATGTTTAGGAGCTAAGTTACTCATAGTCGGAGTTGAGTTTCTAGCCAACCTAATTGTCCTAGATACCCAAACCCTAGATGTCATTCTGGCATGGATTGGTTATCCAAGCACAAAGTCGTGCTAGATTGTGGTCGAAGAGCCGTAATAGTCGAGGACGCCAAAGGAAACAAGGTAGAGTTTCTAGCCACCTCAATTCGTGAAGGACATTTGCTAGTAAACAGTCTGAAGACCCTTTCCTTAGAATAAGTACTAGTGGTCAGTGAATACCCAGATGTGTTTCAAGAAGAGTTACCAGGAATGCCACCGGATCGTGACATTGAGTTTGTCATCGACCTAGTGCTAGGGACAACACCAATTTCAAAGAGACCTTATCGGATGCCAGCCGATGAGTTGGTAGAGATGAAAAAGCAGATAGAAGAACTTCTTGAGAAAGGTTTCGTGAGACCAAGTTCGTCGCCATGGGGAGCACCAGTATTGTTTGTCAAGAAGAAAGATGGAAGTATGAGGATGTGCATTGATTACCGTTCACTCAATGAAGTTACCATCAAGAACAAGTACCCATTACTCGATAGATGATCTGCTTGATCGATGAAAGGAGCCTGAGTGTTCTCAAAAATCGACTGCGATCGCTACCATCAATCAAGATTTGTCCTAAGGATATACCAAGACCGCCTTCTCAACGCGGTATGGACATTATGAGTTCTTAGTCATGTCCTTTGGTCCGACTAATGCCCCGCTATTTCATGAACATGATGAATAAAGTATTCATGGAATATTTGGACAAGTTCGTAGTTGTGTTCATTGATGATATTTCGTGTACTCAAGTCGGAGGAAGAACACGCCTAATATTTAAGGATAATATTGAAAACTCAGAGAGCATCGGTTGTATGCCAAGTTCAGTAAGTGTGATTTTTGGAAGAAAGAGGTTGATTTTCTTGGTCATGTTATGACAAATGAGGAGTAGCGATTGGCCCTGTAAAGTCAAAGCAGTTGTTACATTGGGAGCAGCCCAAACCGCCACTCGATTCGTAGTTTCTTGGGAATGGCGGTTATTACCGCTGCTTTCATCGATGGATTCTCATCGATTGCTGCCTCTACGCAATTGTTGAAGAAGGAGAAAAGTTCACTTGGACTCACTGTGAAGAAAGTTTTCAAGAGTTGAAGAAGGTTGACTTCACCCCAAAGGCTGATTTTGCCCGATATTCACAAGGATTTCGATATTCACCGTGATGCTTCGCGCCAAGGATTAGGATGCGCCCCGATGCAAGAAGGAAGAGTGCTGCTTATGCGCCAAGGTAATTGAGACCTCACGAGGAGAATTACCCTACCCATGATCCGGAATTAGCCCAGAGTGCATGCTTTAAAGATTTACGCCACTACCTCATCGCAGAATCGTGGAAGTCTACACGCATCATAAGAGCTCAAGTATATCTTCACCCAATGATTTGAACATGAGGCGTAGAAGATGGTTGGAATTGATCAAGGATTATAATCTTGGAATCCACTACCATCCCTAAAGCCAACGAGTTGCGTATGCTCTAAGTCGTAAGAGTTACCGCAATATTTTGGAAGTAAAGGAAAGTTGTCCGTAACTTTATGAAGAATTTTTAAGTCGGGTTAGAAGTTGTGTCCGGCGATTTGTAGCCAATTTGGAGGTACAAATACCCCGAGAAGCGATTCGTGAAGCACAACCAAAGGATCCCGTGTTGTCGTAAATCAAGATCAAAATGGCGTAGGGAAATTCAAAGATTTTACCAAGGATGATCGTGATATACTGATTAATGGTCGATTCAGGTACCGATATCGATGGTCTAAGGCGCTTAATCTTAAAGGAAGCCCATGACTCAAAGTATTCGATTCACCTCGGAAGTACCAAATGTATCAGATGTTAAGAATAAATTTTGTGGCCAAATTTAAGCGAAGTCGCAGTGTTCGCCGCCTTGTGCGACATCCGCCGAAAGTAAAGGCGAACACTGCAGACCGCAGGTTTGTTGCAACCGCCAAGATTCCGTAATGGAAGTGGGAAGAAATCGGAATGGATTTTATCACCGGTTTACCCAAGACCCAATCGGTTACGATTCGATCTGGGTAATAGTTGATCGATTGACCAAGGTCGCACATTTCGCTAGTCAAAACCACGCACTCGTGAGATCGCCTATGGAGTTGTACATGACCGAATTGTCGTTGTACGGTGTGCCCAAGAAGATAGTATCGATCGAGGATCTCGGCCACCTCTCGTTTTGGCAAAGTTTGCATGAAGCATTGGGCACCCATTTGAATTTCAGTACCGCGTATCATCCACGCATGATGGACAGATCGAAAGAGTTAATCGATATTGAGGATATGCCGAGAGCTTGTGCTCTAGCTAATGCTACCGATGGGATAAAAGTTTACCATATGCGAATTTTATACAACAATAGTTACTGTTAGTCTGCAAATGTCACCATTTGAAGCTTTGTATGGTCGTGCCTGCCGAACCCCGTTGAATTGGTCGAAAACAAATAACGCTCGTTCGCCCGCATATCATTCAAGAAGCAGAAGAGCAAGTGGCCATGATCAGAGAAAGACTGAAGATAGCTCAATCCAGGCAGAAGAGCTATGCTGATAATCGTCGCCGTGATCTTAGTTTTGAACCCGAGGATTTCGTTTATCTTCGAGTTACCCCGCTCAGAGGTGTCAAAAGGTTTCATGCCAAAGGGAAGCTTGCCCCTAGGTATGTTGGTCTGTTCAAGATTTTGGAACGCTGTGAAGAAGTTGCTTATCGCTTGAGCTACCGCAATCGTTAGTGGAGTGCATGATGTCTTTCATGTCTCGCAGCCTAAAGAAGTGTCTTCGTGTGCCGTAAGAACAAGCCCCGCTTAGAATCAATTGACTTGAGGAGGATCTTACCTACAAGGAGCAACAATCAGATTTTGATGTTGCAGAGCGCTCACCGTAGCAAGACTGCTCATTTTTGCAAGGTCCAAAGGAGCAACCACTCAAGGAGAAGCAACGTGGGAACGCGAAGAAGAGCCAAAGCCGAAGTTTCCTAGCCTTTCTCTAGCTAGCCCGAATCTCGGGTCGAGATTCCTTTAAGGGGGAGGTTTGTAACATCCCAATTTTCTCGAGTTTAAAATCTTTAAGAGTTAGTAGGAAGAAAATTCACCATTTGGATTTATTTGAATTTAAATTCAAAAGCTTAATATTGACTTTACAATCAAAATCATTTAATGTGAATAATCCCAACATGAACATTAGCCAAAACTATTTTATTTGGGTTCTATGTGCTCGATACATTTTCTAGATTTTTCTAGAATTTTTCCGAGTTCATTTGCTATTTTCTTTTGCCTATTTTATTTTCTCGTATTTTCTAAAATAGAAAAGCTATTACAATCTCAGAATCATTTCGCCGAATTTCCGAAGCCCGCCCATCTCTTCACTGCCGCCCATCTCCCCGCTAAGCCCACCTCGCGACGCCCCGCCTCCGTGCCGACGTGTGGGCCCCGTGTGTCGTCATCGCCTTCCCGCACATCGTCTTCCTCGCGAGCGCCGAAGTCGCCCGCCATTGCCGAGCTCAAAGCTCCGTCCGACAATGCCTCCTTTCCAACTAAAGCCCTTCTAGAAAACGTACAAATCCTATCCCTAACCTCTCCGCACCTGCTTTTCGTTAAAATCGATCTCGAATCAAATCCTATCCCGATTTCAAATCGGTTCGTTGTTCTTCTGACTCGATTTGGGATTCCATATCCCGCCGCCCGCCCTATAAAAGGCACCCCGGTTCGCCTCTCGACCGCAACCCGAGCCGCCACCCACCTCGCCCCGAGCCCTAGCGCCGCCGCACCGGAGTTTTAGGTTTTTCACCGCCGCCTTTTCTCTGCTTTGTGCCGCCGCGGGACGCCGCTCGTGGAGTGCACCGCTCATCACCGCTACCGTGGCTACCTCCATAGACCACCTAAGCCGCTAAACCTCGCCGAGCCCTCGTCCGACAAAACTGAGGTTGCTCCGCCGCCCGAGCTCGCCGGCCACCACCGCCTACCCTAAGCACCCGGTTTTGCACCGCAGGTTCGCATAGCACCTCTACACGCCGCACCACTCACCGCCGATGGATCGCTGCGTTCGCCGTTGTCGCCGGCTCCGAAAGCACCGCCGCCGCCGACCGACGTGTCATGCCGCGTGGCTCGCCACCTCACCCGCGTGCACATGTGTCGCCCGCCGTGGCGCCGCATCGAGCCCGCGCACGGCCTGCGCAGCGCCGAAGTCAAGATCTCGGCCGCCAGCCGCCGATGTGTTGCCCGTGATTGGTCCACGCCGAGCCGCGTGGCTTAGTCCACTGCACCTCAAGTCTCGAGGCTCAGAGACCTAGTCTACCGTGAGTCGTGTCACTGACATGTGGGTCCCACCGGCCGCACCAGTTGTCACCCCGTCCGAACGTCCTCCGATGACGTCAGCATTGCGCAATAATCCGATTTTTCTTTAGAGAAATAATTCGGAAATTCTGGAAAATCCAAATTAGGGTTTCTTTTAGATTTCCAATCTTCCAAAGCCCATAACTTTTGCATCCTAACTCCGATTGAGCCCATTCAAATTTCTAAATTTATCTAAATTCAAGCTCTATTTATCTGAGATTTTTATTTAATTTTTGGAGCTTGTTTTGCCTCTGTTATTTATTTGTTTTGTTTGTTTGTGTCTCTGCTTATGAGTAGACGCGATTCGTCTGGGAATTTTGTGGAAGAAGGAGCACCCCAAGATCAAGACCAGTACATAGACCTTTTCCAAGGCAAGTCATACCTTTGATCATCTTGAACCCAGTTTTCAAATTACTTTGTTTCAAAGTATTGCATTCTACTTTAATTATTTATTTAAATGCATTGGGCATAGTTATTATCCAAATTGTTATCACACCTTGGCCTTGTATGTCATACTTCCTTGTCACCCTAGGTTGGTTTATTAGTTGGTGATATTATAGCACCAACGTGGGTTGGTTAGATGCGAGTACAATTGCTTAGCCATGCTACGAGTCTCACATCTCATGAAAGTTGCGATTATTAAATATGACTAAGTGACTATGGAACTTCGTGTAAAACTGTATGCTATGTGTTATTATTTCGTGATGGCATGTGTTGCACTAAAACCAACCGGGTGGTAAAGGATTTGGACCGAGGCAAGTGGTGGAAACTGTGTGATATGGTGGAAGTCGGTGCTTGGGAATGATAAACCGTGTGGCTTAGTTAGAACATGGAAGTCTTGCCTTGGTCAATTAAGGACTTAACTTTGTGCGCCATTGAACCGAGCTCACTGCATTTCACCACATGCCCGGTATGGGACGGGCCTAACTTAGTAAGTTATGGATTCTCGCATTGATGTTCGTGTGGATAGGTTAGGTCGTGGTGACAGGTGGAGGTGTGACTACTTGGTGGTTGCATCGCGGGACGATTCGCCGCTCCTCGTCTAATGGTGTGTGTTATACCAATTATATGTGAGTTGGTATAGCGGAAAGCACATCGGTAATGTCAATGTTTGAGATGAAGTTTCGAACCGCTTTGTAACGATTAGTGCTTGCTACACTAGTTGTATCTGTGGGTAAAGTGTACAACCTCTCGCAGAGTGTTAAGCAATCTATTCGAATATCCGCGCGTCATGATCATGGACATGCTCGGGAATTTCACACGAGGGGTAGTTTTCATAAAATATTTGGGATGGAAGCTGTGTGACCTCAATCATATGGCTATGTGAAATAATCTGTTTAGCTGTGTGTCTTTGTGAAAACCACTGTTAAATTGATATTGTTTATTTGTTTTGAATTATGCTTTCAATCTATTATCCATATTCAATTGCAAATGTTGCTTTTATGCAAAAGAACCACAGAAGCCTTTTCTTTGGAATAAGCTTACATCTATACATTGCATTCTGTGGTATGATTCGCGAGTACGGTTGTGTACTCACGCTTGTTGTAAAACTTGCGCCCAAACCTACAGAAGAGGAGGAGTCTCACGCCGCTGAGGAGTTCGCCAAGGTTGTTGATCGTTAAGGTCCGATCCCGCCGCTTGCCTCGTGGTGAATTGGTGGGATCTACGCTGGAGTTATTTTCGTTCCGCTGCTGCTTTATTCATTGTTAGCCCTGCGTGGCTTAATAAGTGTAAACTCGACCATAAGGTCAAAACTCTTATTTGTTATTCAAACTAATCGCTTACTTTATTTATCGCTTGTGTGGATCAGATTTACCTATGTTAACCCCTGTGCACTAGCGTGATCCCGACTAGTGCAAGATACACGCAGGGTTCCGTAATCGTAACTCGGTCCCGACAGTTCTACAGCCCATTTTTCAGCACAGACGACACTCTGTAAAAATATCATAACTTTTGACTCCGATGCCGGAATTGAGTGATCTTAGGCTCTATTGAAAGCTTATTCAGAGGGCTACACAACCCACTTGATTGTATGATCTCAAACATAATAGATCAATGCATAAAGCACAAGAACTCCATAGAGTCACAATCATGATCTAAGTCCAAGGAATTAACAATACTCAATCTTAGACCATATCAAGGGAACACATATGAATCCCAACAATTTGCAAAACATATTTGCAAACTTAGATCATGCCACAAGGAGTAGGTACATGGACTTCAACCATTTGTAAAATATATTTGTAAAGTATAGTCACATGCTATAAGGATTGGGCACATGAGCCTCAACTATTTACAAAGCACATTCGCAAATAATAGCATCATGCCACGGAGAGTTAGAGTAAGCAAGATTGAGCTATCAATACATGATAAGACTCAAGCTACTAGACAAGACCCCTCTTAATAGTACGGCAACCTATACTAGCAATCTGGTCTTTCAACCAAACACCAAGACCGGTAAAAGAATAGGAACACATCCTTAACCCTAGCTAATCATACCTTTGCCTTGAGCATCTTCTTGAAGCTTGATGACAGACATCTTCACTTCAAGTCCGGGTCATTGTCTTGGTAAGCATCAACCCATGATGCATCCTTTACTTTGACCTCCATTAACACACGATGGATCTTCTCTTGACTTGATGATCAACTCAAGATCATCTTTTTTATATATCTTGATATGTATCAACACATGATACATCCTCTTCTTGAACCTTGACTTTATGACGATCAACTCATGATGCCATCCAACGTCTTCATCACCCTAGAACATAACATATTCATCCAACTCATGAAAAATGTTAGTCCCACAATGTCATTAATATTAATTACCAAGATATACCTGCATTAAATGCTTATAAACAAGCCATTGCAGAAAGGTGCGGTACTACCGCCATTGATCATGCGGTCATACTGCGATGCGGTAGTTCCGCCAAAAGAGCACTGGTACTACCGCACTTCTAGAGGAGCAAACATGCTCCAAATATGTCTCTCTGTAAAATATGTACCACTATATAAATAGGTACTACCGACCTACGGTAGTACCGCCGTTCAAAATACGCTCGTACCGTTTTTGGCTAGAGTAAAAAACACTTGGTCCGATTCGACCAGTTGGCTCGGTCGGAATCATTCAGACCATCAGATCTCACCATCCATTTTCCAAAGCCGATCGGACCACCTGTTCGGACTGAACGTTCGGACCACAGATCCAACCGTCCATTTGCTTCTTTCCGATCGGACCACTGATTTGACCGTTCGATTGAATCAACCGATTGGACCAAACGATTTCCAACTGAGTTTAGGTTAGACCGGGTTGCGGTAGTACCGCACCACTTTCTCGATCACACCGCTGTGCGGTAGTACCTCCAAGAACACGTCGGTACTACCGACTTTTCTGAGAAAAGCAAAGCACCAAAAACAAGCTCTCTGGAATAAACATACCGCCATGTAAAACCCGGTACTACCGCACACCGGTAGTACCGCTTACCAAATGTGGTCGTACCGATTTCCATTGAAGTTCTTCCAGAAGCTTTTCGAAATGCAATGCATGACTCATTTGTCTTGAGCCATGTCGATCTTTTATCACCTTTGCATTTCCTTTTCATGTCACCATTCAAACTCCGGGACTAAGCCTTGAAAACATCTTAGCACACACATTAGTCCTATAACATAATTGCAAATAATTGAATATAAAACAATATGAGTATATATGAACTACACAAGTTTTATATACTCAAAAGATATGTTTCAAAGTAGAGATACCCAATATATATGGAAAGAGGAATAGAGATCAATACTAATGAAACCACAAAATATAGAATGAACTCCCCCTAAATGTGTGCATACACAAATGTGTAATAGAAATATATGCACATATTCAAGTTAGACTTTTGATGAAGTTCAACCTATATTTTGGATCCGAGGAATACAACAATATATAAGAATATGAAGTTGAATCATACCTCTTTGATCTTTAAATCCAACTGAGACTACACATGAGATATAGCAATAGAAGAGTTAATCTCACAAAAAGATTTATCATTATGAATGCATACCTGTTTGGATTTTTTCTTTTATATCCAAACTGAGACTGAACAAGGTATAACAATAGATGTGTTAGTCTCACAAATAGATTTGTCATTAATACATACCTTTTTGTTTTTCACCTTTATATCCAACTGAGACTAAACAATAGATATTACAATAGAAGTGTTAGTCTCACAATTATATTTGTCATTAATAACCAAAATACTCTATTAACACATAATGGCGGGTCTAAATTCTTCAGCGGCCCATTTGGCCAGCTCTACTCAATATGTCCCACCTCTAATTAGTAATTGTAATTTAATTAAGTTCATTAGTGCATCTTTAAAACACTAGGCCTTAGGTTATTGATTCTCCCTAAATGTTTTTCAATGTAATGTATACATGACAGTCGTGTCCTACATAATTAAATACTAATTAGGTTAATTAAGTTAATTACAGTTATAGGTTAATTAAGTTAATTAGTGTGTCATTAGTATTTAATTTAAAGTTGCTAATTTAATTGGAGATTCTATCAAAATATAATTTTGTATCCCTATTAAAATATAATTATGCGCATATAAAATGTCAAAATAATCAGTTGGCCATATCAATTAGTGTTTAGTTAAAATGGTTGATTTAGTTAAATTCTTCACTGAAAATTAAGTTAAAACTACTAATCTTGCTAATATTTCAATAATAGTTGACCCCACACAAATTTTTGTCATTAGGTTAATTAATTTTGAAAATGTTAATTAAGGCTTGTTAGTTTGTTATTAGTTTTAAATTTAAAGTGTAAGGTTAATTAAAAATTATGTTAGAATAAAATTATTTGTATATATGTATATGTCAAATGACTAGTGAGCCACATTAATAATTAATTGGTTAAAATAATTACTTTATCTAAATACTTCATTGTCATTAGTTTAGAGTTAATTAACTTAGTCGGGTCTAACTGACAGTTGGCCCCTCATTAGGTTTTGATTAAGTGATTATGCTAATTAAGTCAATTAGTCTATAGTTACCTACAATAAGTAGTTTAGCAAAATAATATTAGTAATAAATAATAACAATGATAATATGTCAATGGCACGTGGACCCATTAGCATAGTAGAAATGAAATAATAAATAGTAGAAACATACAATTACAAGTAGGCCTTACTAATTATCAAATAAGTAATTAAGTGTGTCATTAATATTTAAATTTAAATAGAAATTTAACTAGAGATTATGCCAAACTATAATTTTGCACCTTTGGTAAAATAAAGCTATGTATGTATAGAATGTCTAAATGACCATCGAACCCTAGGCCATTGCTTGAAAATAATTAATTTAAGTAATATTTTATCCAGTAGGAGACCCTAGGCCGTTAGCAATTGTCTACTTGGAAATTAATTTATTTCAATAAGTTCAATTTAATTAAACAATAATATGATAGATATGTCCCACATATAATTAGGTATTAATTGAAAATAGAAGCTAAACCACGAGTCTGTGCCATGTGGATTCCTCCCATTAGCTCTACTACGTTGAAATAAAAGTCAACAATAGTGATTCCTATAAATGGCCTCTTATTAGTTAAATGATAATCAAGTTAATTAGGACAATTAATTGCTAAATAAGAATTAGTAGTCAGTAACACATAGGCCCTATATAGTGAAATGAGTAGTTAGCCACTTAACTAAAAATAGTCATTAGTATGTATTATAGTTGAAAGTTAACATAATATAATAGCTACACTTTAGTATATGCATGACCACGTAAGTAAATATGTTAGTGAAGATTAACTCAATGATATGTCACTAACACCTAGGGACCACTTGTTATTTTGTAAGGATAATATCTAGTTAGTACTCATAGTACTCATAGGCCACTTGACTCTTATGGAACTTCCATGATGAATAGAAAACAATAAAGAAAAATATTAAATAAACTAAACCCCACGTGTGAGTTGTGGTGAGGTGTTCTCAATGAAATAATAGTAATCCAACAACAAATCAAAGCTAGGTTGATTTCATCTATCACCCATCGTTATCCGCTTCCAATAGTTGAGCAATTCGTAAAATAAATAAAGATTAGTAGATTCTACCTGTTAACCTAATCTCTCCCATTTGAATGACCTAAGAGGAGTATTCCTGAGAATATTCTGTCTGTCTCATTTTCCATAATTTCTCCACCAGAAAATATTCGAGAGCCTGGTCTTTATCGTCCTAACCCCGAATCCAATAGTCCATGGTCCTAAATTCAAATAAATCCAAATCTACACTCTTATACCAAATGTATGAGTAATGGAATTTATTTGAGTTTTTTCTGAATTCTTTTGGATCTATTTGTTTGCCTTGAGTTTATTTGGTTTCGTTTGGTTGTTTTTAGGCGCTCTTGCATTCGATCGTATTTTTGCGTAATTAGAATTCAAAGTCCTAGAGCAGTAATTCAAGCAAGAGTAAGAACAAGACCAAGGTTATTAAAACATTGAGCAATACAAGTCAATATCTTGATCATATTGCACCTACTTTTGAATGCCAATAATATTCTTTTAAATTATTAAATTGCATGCTATACTTTGATTAAAATTATGTTGTCATTAGTTTGTCATTAATGCCTTAATGTTAAGTGAGCTATTAAATTCCATTTATTGATCTTGGACACTAACCTTTGTCGCCTTAGGAATAGTGGTAAACATAATTAGTCACTAAGTCTGTATCTAAGTGACATGCTTAGTCTTACTTAGATATATTGACATGTGGGCATTAATTTGCCCCGACATCATTCAATCTTCACAATTGGTTTTGAGTAGTCATTGGAGGTAAATGGTTGGTATGTTGAACTTAGGAGATATTTTTAACAATAACTCAAACACTGTTTTAGACTTTGGTGGATGGTAGGTGGGGTGGGTGCGGAGGTAGCACGAGAGGTGGTAATTTGGTAGTTTTGCCCGAGTCAATTAAGGGCCAAATCTTGTGATGACCTCCTGGGGTACTACAGTGAAACCAGATGCCTATTATGGGTGTTGACTTGATCAAATAATTTGTTGAACCTTGGTACCCGCTTGTAGTAAGTGCAATATGTAACACCATGTGCGAGTTGGTATGACGGGAGGCCTAGGGACTCGGGCTACACAAGTTGGTGTGGCGGGAAGTCCAAGGACTTAGGGTAGTGTGTGCAAGTCGGTCTGGTGGGAGATCCAGGGGCTTGAATGAGATGAGTGGCAAGAGATGCCACTCGATAAGACACCAAGCTCACGACACTGGTCAGTCTGGCGGGCAGGTACAAGGCTTCTCTCACAACTTTAGACCTTTATTGAAAATGATCCTCACGAACACGAGGAGTCATTCTGGGGTGGCCTTACGAGGACACTATGAAGAATCTAGGCCCTATTTTAGTGTTTTGGTAATTAATGGCAATCATTATATGTAGACTAACATGTTTGTTCAAGTGGTTGAAAGGGTTAGTCCCGGATAAAAGATAAAGAGCACAAAAGGCACTCAAAGAATGGATAGCAAAATCATCTAGCTCAAGGCAAAGGTATCTAGTTGAATATGATCTTTTTATGGTTTTACCAGTCTAGGAGTTTGAAGTTTAAAAGATTAGATTGCTAGTGTAGGTAGTCGTACTATGAAGAGGGATCAACATCTAGTAGCTTAATAGCAAAGTATGCCACAATGCTCAAACTCACTTGGATGCATATTTGATCTCTTAGTTCATCTCACAGCCATGAAATTTCTGTGTCTTATTTTTTGGCCGGACTAAATGCAGTAGGACGACCGGACTGGCCGGACCTCTGGTTCTTTGATGCGGTCAGCTTTTTCTAGAGAGCTCCTTTTTCTTAGTTTTGCTAGCTAAACTAACCATAATGTATTAGCCAGACTAACCGGACCTTCGGTCTGAGCTGTGCAGTCAGTATTTCCCAGAGAGACTCTCTTTGTTTCATCCTTTCTCTATTTGTTATCCCGGACTGACCGTAGTGGGACAGTCGGATTGACCGGACCTTCGGTATATTGATGCAGTCAGCTTTTTCTAGAGAGGGACGTTTTTACGACTTGCTACTGAATTCTTCACACCAGACTAACCGTTTTTACTTGGCCGGTCAAACCAGACCCTTGGTCTGACCGTCGCAGTCAGCCTTTTCCAGTAGCAAACTTTTCCGTTTTGGGAAACTTTTGAACCCAGTCTGACTAGACCTTGAGTGGACGGTCTGACCGGGCCCAGCGTATTGGATATATTCTATAGCAATGATTACTACAAAGTTTACCATTATACTATAGTCCGGTCTAACCGGCCCCTTGCCTGCGGTATGACCGACCGTGCTGATTTTGCATAGTCTCGTGTGCCAACGGCTAGTGGAAGGGATTGAGGCTATAAATACCTCTCCTCCTGCATCAAGGGTGACTTTAGAACCTCTATTGAACACTCTTGAGCCCTTGCTTCTTCTCTGTAGAGGTTTTCCAAGAGCATTGTGTTGAGCTTGATATTTGTGGCACTTGAGCATCTTCAAGCGAAGCTTTGTTGGTTTCTTACTCTTAGAGGTTGCTACCTCCTAGACGGCTTGAAGAAGGTGGATCGGTGATCTTCTCAAGAAGCTTGTGAGAAGACCCGGTTGATTGTGAAGGTTGGAGCTTGCCTATCCGGAGTGGAGAGAGCTATTGTTAGTGATTGAGGGGTGTGCTCATGTGGAGCCGGCTTGATTCATTCAAGCTTCCTCAACATGGATTAGGGGAGACTGGCAAGTCTCCGAGACTATGGGAAAATATCGTTTGTTTTCATATTGTGGTTTATCCCTTTTGCTCTTCTCTTAATGCATTTACTTTTATAGAAATTATTTATCTTTTGATTAGGTTGTTTAGCTTAGTCTAGAGTGGTTGGTGCACTTAGACTTAGATTATTTAGGCCTTGAATTGTGAAATCGAATATCATTTTATTACTTGTTAAAAATATGATTTTAGCCAAAAAAAAAATCATAATAAACCGCTTATTCACCCCTATCTAGTCGATTATCCTTGATCCTACACACTGTCCTAGTGTTGAAGGAATCAACCTATATGGGCGGGCTGGTACTGAGATAAGACATTGTAAAGGCCTTGTTATAATCTTCTTCGTCGCACATATAAGGTTGTGTGTTGATAGCATAAGTTGATTGTATCATGTGGATAAAGATGTGCAACATCTGGAGAGTGTAAAATTGTCTGGATAGCCATGTCCATGGTCATGGGTGATGCGCAGGAATTTGCTTGGTTAGTCTCTATTTTATAAACAAACCATTTGTGTGTGGGATGAATTGTCGGGTGGATGCATCCCTGAATTGTCGGGTGTATGTATCCCTGGAATTGTCGAGTGGATGCAGCCCTAAATTGTCTAGTGGATGCAACACTAAAATTGTTGGGTGGAGGTAGCCTTGAAAATGATATAGCATACGGTGGATGGAACTATTATCTATTCGTGGGTGGATGAAACCTTTGGAAACTATTCTTCGCTAATAGGTGGATGGAACCTTCGCTAGTATTATACAACACTACTTAATTTTATTAAAATTGGTTTAGTACTTTAGTCAAAATATTAGGTATCAGAACTTGTCTACTACTTAATCTATTTTAATAGTGATATTATGCAAATAAAAGAGAAAATTGCATTGTAGGTCCCTAAATTTGCGAGGTTGTGCCAACTCCATGAACTTGTATTTTACTTTATCAGCCCCCTGAACTTGCGAGGTTGTACCACTTAGCTCTCTGAATTTGCGTTGAAGCGAAGTTTGTCGGATGTAATACCGACGATTTTGTCCCCTTCGAGTCCGGTGGACTTGTCGCCGCCCCGTTCCGGCCGTATTCATTGTCCCCGCCACCTCACACCGATAAAAACGGATTCATCGGGTCCGAGAATGCATCGCGCTCACGTCTTCGCCGGAGCTCCACTATTGTAGCTTGCCATCACCCTCGCCCTTGCCTTTTTTGAGTCGATCATGAGAGAGAAGTATATTCCCACGGTGATTCTCTCTCTCATGGTGATTCACCACTGTCCTCTCTCTCTCATGGCTATTGTTTCTCTCTCTCTCTCCCTCTCTTTTTGCTGGTGCCATAGAATATTTTTCCGACAATGAGGCGAGTAAATTGGAGAATTATGACTATGAGTTCTGCCAATTTATGGGAATGAATCGTTATCATGTGAGGCCGGCATGCTTGCTTATCGCCTTCACATAACGTTTGCTGGTGGGAAAAGGGATCTTGGAAGATGCCATAATTAGGTTTCTCTCTTGTAAGACGTGTGTAGTTACCGGCATTTCAAAACTGTTTCGGGGGTGAAAAAACGGAACCTGGCCAGCTCTTCTCTCTCTTATGGCCGACTCAGAGGAGGCAAAGGCGAGAGCGGTGGCAAGTTGCGACGACGGAGCTCCGGTGAAGATATGAGCATAGTGCGTTTCCGAGCCCGAAGAATATATTTTTATCGACATGAGGTGACAGAGACGATGAACACGACCAGAACGGGATGATGATGAGTCCACCAGATATTTTAAACTAAATTCTAAATATATTTTTACAAAAATCTCTTATCCCTTGTGGTCAACTGAAGTATAGGCTTTTATTGATCATGACCCACAACATCAGAAATTCAGAATCCAATGCAAGAGCTGGCTACAGGAAATCAGGAGGCTGATTAAGCAGGTGCAACGTTGAATAAGCAGGGAATCCTATCTTTTAAATAAGCAGGGCATCTTAGCTTTTAAGCCAAGCCAAGTTGTTTGGTAGCCTTTCTTTTTATCTGGCTTATTATCTTGAATGACAAAATATCTGATATACCCTTATATAAATGAGCTAAGAATAGTTTTTACATATTTTTTATGCACTGATTTATCGTGTATACGAATGTTTTTGAACTTTTTTCACATAAAAGTTTAAAATAGCAATATGTATATAAACTTGTATGTACAAAATTTGCAATTATTATGAATTATCCAATCAAACACAATGATATAGAAGGGCAAATATTTTGCAAAACATCAAATGATCCGTCATCCATTGCTATATACCACGAGCCTACATCACAGATCAAACAAGTTTGTGACTCAAGCTATGGCGTACCACACTACTCAGTACTCACTAGTTCAACAGTACGCTTCATAGAATCATACTCAGGGGCGGATCCACCTGGGTTCATGGCTAAAAAAATCCACTATGTAGAATGTATATTACCTATACATACTCTTAGTTGGTCAAATACTACATGCTAATTGTGTTAGAAATTGGCCCATATGAGTGAGGCCCATTTTCTATAATTCCAAAGCATTTATGGGTTAGTACCATATTGCTAAGGCAAGGTGGAGGTGACCAACATATAAGGTGGAGTCCTTGCCACTCCTTGAAACATGTAACACATGGATGAGGATGGCATGAGGAGGGCTCTGGCTAAACACACACACGCACGCACGCGCACGCGCGTTCGCGTATTTTCGCGTGAAAAATCGCGTGACTTGTGCCGTGACGTGGCGCGCCATTTGGCAGACCAAGTCCACCTTATTTTTGCTGAACCATGCATCTCTCTCTCTCTGTTTGAATGAGATTCAAATGTTTAAATTTGAGGCTTTATTGGGTGATGATGATGTGCGCTACAGTGGGTAAATGATCGTTATGTGACGATTACGGTGGGTAAATGGTTGGTTAAGTGCCGATTACCAATGGGTAAATGGTCGTTTAACTCGCCGCTACTAATCTGCATCTATATATGTCCGGAGACGCCCAGGCATAGGATATACAAGAATAGCCTCCATTCCTTCTTCCTTCAACTCAGGTCGTTGTATCGCGCCGTTCGAACCTTGCCAACTCTTCTTCTCGGTGTGCATCGTGAAGAAGGGAAGCGGTATCTCGAACCGTTGCCGTGAAGACCGCACGGGGCGAAATAAGGTTTCGGCAGCGCATTCTGCGCGACCGCTTGTCGCGACCGCGACATCTACGTTTCGCATCGCATCAAGTCGCTACGCTTCTCGCTCTTCATCAGACCCATCTGTAAGTCTACTGTGTGATTGATAGACTTGTTTATATCCTGGTTTTCATATATTGTGAAGTACAATGAGTTGTCTGCTATCAGTATTGTTATATGCATCATTAGTCTTTTGCAATATTTGCCTTCTAATAAAATTTGGAATTAAAATATTGCCCTCATTTTCAACATTCCAGAAACCTTATTGTAAACTTTGTTGCAACACAACTATGGCTAGAGCTTCTGATGCTATGAAACCTGAGAGGTTTTCTGGTTAGAATTTCCGTAGATGGCAGACTAGAGCCAAGTTCTGGCTCATGTCTTTGGGGCTGTGGTGGGTAATCCACCCACGATGATCTCTGCTATGCTGACCAAGATATGCGCTCGATAATGCGAACAACACTGCTCTTGGTTGCCTTCTGACCATTCTCGCGGATCAGCTCTATGATGTGTACATGGACTATAAGTCCGCCACAGAGTTGTGGGATGCACTAGAGCACAAATATGCAGAGGCAGAGGCAGGTCGTTGGCTCTACATGTGTGAGCAATTGTTCGACTTTACCATGGATGAGGCTAAGTCCATAGTTGGACAAGCTCATGATCTCCAACTATTGGTTGGTGAGATTGCGATCCGACTGTGTGTTGCCTCCTAAGTTTGTGGTGCGGGCATTGTCGCCAAACTTCCTGCTTTCTTGGCGGATTTTGCCACTAGCTTGAAACACAAGAGGAAGAGATTTCGTTGAAGATCTCATTGTTGCCTCGATGTGGAAGAAAAGGCAAGAGCAAAAGATGCACCTAGTACTTCTGGTCAGAACAATGCAAATTTCATAGAGAAAAAGACTGTTGCAAAGAAGTACAAATCCAACAAAACGAACAAGACAACTAGCTTTAAGAAGAAAACTGAGAAAAAGGATATGAAGAACATCACCTGCTTTGTGTGTGGGAAAACGGTCATATGGCGAAGACTCGTCATTTCCGCAAAGCAGAGATGGTGAACACCAAAGAAGAAGGTCACAACGTGATCATAGGCGAGGCCTCGACTTCGTGAGGGTATATTAATTCTCCTGTTGTTTTTACAGCATGTCAATCCACTGATTGGTGGGTTGATACTGGTGCTAATGTTCACGTATGTTCTGATATTTCCTTGTTTTCTTCTTACCAGGCAGCAGGGGCTTCCTCCGTCCTAATGGGAAACGGGTCGCATGCTTCTGTTCTTGGTGTTGGCACGGTAGAACTGAAGCTTACTTCAGGGAAGATTGTCCACTTGAAGAACGTGCAGCATGCTCCTACAATAAACAAGAACCTCGTTAGTGGTTCTGTTCTATGTAGGGACGGTTATAAGCTAGTCTTTGAGTCAAATAAAATTGTAATGTCTAAGTTCGGGAATTTTGTTGGTAAAGGATATGAGAGCGGAGGCTTGTTCCGCCTAAGTACTTTAGAGTCTTGTTACAATCAATGTTGCAACTGGTTTAAATAAATGTGAGGCAAATATTTGGCATTCTCGTTTCTGTCATATTGGTTTTGATAGTATTGCTAGAATGTCCAGATTAGATTTAATTCCAAAATGTGAAATTGTCAAAGGATCAAAGTGCCAGTCATGTGTGCAAGCAAAGCAGCCTCGCAAACCCTTTAAGGGATTAGAGGACGAAAAGAACTTGGCACCATTAGATCTTGTTCATTCAGATTTGTGTGAAATGAATGGATTGTTGACAAAAGGAGGCAAAAGATATTTTTTAACTTTCATTGATGATGCAACACGCTATCGCTATGTGTATTTGCTAAAACTAAGGATGAAGCTTTAAACTACTTTAAGACTTATAAGGCCGAGGTTGAGAACCAACTAGAGAAGAAAATAAAAGACTAAGGTCCGATCGTGAGGAGAGTACATCTCTCATGAATTTTCTCAATTGCATTCGAGCATGGAATAGTCCATGAATTTACACCACCATATTCACCCCAATCAAATGGGGTAGTGAGAGGAAAAATCGCACACTAACGGACTTGGTTAATGCCATGTTAGAGAGTCTGGTATGCCTAAGACATGGTGGGGAAGCTATATTGACAAAGAACTTTGTCCTAAACAGAGTAATCACTAAAAGAGTGATATTACTCCATATGAGGGATGGAAGGAGAAAACCCAATGTCAATTTTCTGCGAACTTGGGGTGTTTGGCCAAGGTCAATATACCATTGCGTAAAAGAGAAAGCTTGGACCTAAAACAATCGATTGTATTTTTCTAGGATATGCTCATAATAGCATCGCTATAGATTTTTAGTAGTTAAATCAGAATTTCGAGATTATTGCTAACACAATAATGGAGTCTAGAGATGCTTCATTCTTTGAGGATTATTTTCCTATGAGAACAAAGAAAGACTTCACAAATCGAGAATGTTCAAATTGAAAATATTGAAAGTGAGAATAATCAAACTTCGAACTTTCCACCATCTCTCAACCAATATGTGATATCCCGAGGAGGATAACAATCTAGTCACGAAGCTCTTCAGAGGAGCAAGAGACAAAGGGTTGAGAAAACCTTTGGTGATGACTTTATTGTATACCTCGTGGATGATGTGCCAACGACCTTTCAGAGGCTTATGCATCTTACGATGTCGAGTATTGGAAAGAAGCAAATCAGAGCGAGATGGACTCTATCATGGCTAATGGGACTTGGGAGATCACCGATCGTCCTATCGGTGCAAACTCAGTAGGATGTAAGTGGATCTTTAAAAGAAACTAAGGCCTGATGGTACTATTGAGAAGTACAAGGCAAGACTTGTGGCCAAGGGTTACACCTGTAAAGAGGGAGAAGATTTCTTTGATACCTATTCTCCTGTCGCTGGACTAACCACCATCGAGTGCTCCTATGCTAGCATCTTCTTATGGTCTACATGTCCATCAAATGGATGTAAAGACAGACTTTTCTTAATGGAGAGTTGGAGGAAGAAATCTATATGGTTCAACCGATGGTTTTGTGATTTCGGACAGAAAATAAGGTATGTAGATTATTGAAATCCTTATATGGTCTAAAGCAAGCACCTAAACAATGACACGAGAAATTTGATAAAACTTTAACATCTGCTGACTTTGTTGTGAATGAAGTGATAAATGTGTATACTATCGTTATGGTGGGGTCAAGGAGTGATCTTGTGCCTATATGTAGATGACATACTTATATTTGGAACAAACATCGCCAGAATTGACGAGGTCAAATCTTTTTATCTCGATGCTTTGATATGAAAGACTTAGAGAGGCGGATGTTATTCGAATATTAAATTAATCAAGAATGAGGATGGGATCACTTTGAGTCAATCCCATTATGTCGAGAAAATCTTAAGCCGTTTTGGCTATGAGAATTGTAAAATTTCTCCAACGCCCTATGATGCAAGCATTAAGCTTCGAAAGAATCAAGGGTTAGGAAAAGATCAATTAAGATTTTCACAAATTATTGGATCACTTATGTATCTATCTGGTGCCACAAGACCTGACATATCATTTGCTGTGAGCAAATTAAGTCGGTTTACTTCTAACCCAGGAGATGATCACTGGGAGGCACTTGAGAGAGTGTTGCGCTATTTGAGAGGCACAACCTCATACGGAATTCACTATACTGGGCATCCTTTTGTATTAGAAGGATATAGTGATTCAAATTGGATCTCTGATGCAGATGAGATCAAAGCTACAAGTGGTTATGTCTTTACACTAGCAGGAGCTGCAGTTTCATGGAGGTCGTGTAAACAGACTATATTGACGAGGTCAACTATGGAAGCAGAACTTGTAGCACTAGACACAGCTACTGTTGAGGCTGAATGGCTTAGAGAGCTTATGTTGGACTTGCCACTGGTTGCGAAACCAATACCAGCAATCCTAATGTACCGTGATAATCAAACAAGATTGATTAAGGTTACAAGTACTAAGGATAACATGAAGTCCTCCGGACATGTGAAGCGAGGCTTAAATCTGCCGTAAAATTGAGGAACTCCGAGTGATTATCGTGAATTATATACGACCGAGAAAAATCGCGCACTTTTTCAAAGGGGCTAGCACGGAAGGCGATTTCCGTTGCGTCTATGGACATGGGAATGAGGCCCATTGGAGTTACAACTCAACAGTAACCCATACCTTTTGATCGGAGATCCCGTGACTTAGGCAATGGGAAAAACAAGTTCATGTTGTAACAAGAGAGTATATATTCATTGAATCCATGTCCTAATAGACAAATTACTCTCAACTGTATGGAAGGATGGCATAAAACCTTAATATATTCTGTTGTCCAAATGAGGAAAAGGTATTAGCCTGCAGGATACCTAGAAAGAATATACCTACTTGAGCCCAACTGTGAGGTCGCAGTTCACGAGAATAGGGCATTCTCTAGAAAGCTCATGAGCGATAAGGAGCATGACCAAATAACGCCCGCGTTTAGCGCGGTTCTTTTGACCTAGTATCGCTTGAGATTTCAAGTAAAATCTAATCACAAAAAGCTGTGAATTCAAGGCATGGTCCATTCATCACCGTGAGAAGATGAATCTTGTCATTCTAGGTGTAAGTTCAACCTGCACGGACTTACACTAAAAGACTGGTATATTAACAAGATTTCAAAGACAATATCTTTGATATCCTTTTGCTTCTTGCTTTGGAATTGGTGGGGATTGTTAGAAATTGGCCCATATGAGTGAGGCCCATTTTCTATAATTCCAAAGCATTTATGGGTTAGTACCATATTGCTAAGGCAAGGTGGAGGTGACCAACATATAAGGTAGAGTCCTTGCCACTCCTTGAAACATGTAACACATAGATGAGGATGGCATGAGGAGGGCTCGGCTAAACACACTGCACGCACGCACGCGCTGCGTCACAGATTTTCGCGTGAAAAATCGCGTGACTTGTGACTTGCGACGCGCGATCGTGCCGTGGACGTGGCGCGCCATTTGGCGCACCAAGTCCACCTTATTTTTGTTGAACCATGCATCTCTCTCTGCTTGAATGAGATTCAAATGTTTAAATTTGAGGCTTTATTGGGTGATGATGAGTGCGATTACGGTGGGTAAATGATCGGTTATGTGTGACGATTACGATGGGTAAATGGTGGTTATGTGCCGATTACGGTGGGTAAATGGTTGTTTAACTCGCCGATTACGATGCTGCATCTATATATGTCCGAGACGCCCAAAGGCATAGGATATACAAGAATAGCCTCCATTCCTTCTTCCTTCAACTCGTGTTGTTGTATCGCGCCGTCGAACCTTGCCAACTCTTCTTCTGCTGCACCGTGAAGAAGGGAAGCGTATCTCGAACCGTTCGCTGCGTGAAGACCGCACGGGGCGCAATAAGGTTTCGGCAGCGATCTGCAAGAACCGCTTGCCGCACCGCGACATCTACGTTTCGATCGCATCAAGTCTGCGCCGCTTCTCGCTCTTCATCGACTCCATCCGTAAGTCTACACGTGTGATTGATAGACTTGTTTATATCCTCGGTTTTCATATATTGTGAAGTACAATGAGTTGTCTGCTATCAGTATTGTTATATGCATCATTAGTCTTTTGCAATATTTGCCTTCTAATAAAATTTAGAATTTAAATATTGCCCTCATTTTCAACAAATTGTACCCCAAAATCGTTAATCAGCCTAATCCAACCGACCAACCCACACCTCCTCTCACCTCACCGGACTCGCTCTCTCGTCCCTCTCGCCCACTGGACTTCCTCCTCATTCAACCGCCAACCGAGCTAATCCGAAGCGCTCAGAGTCGACTCACGCCTTGCTCGTTATCTCTCATTCTCTCGACGCCAACGACGATGCAGCCGACGGCGCATGCGTGGCATGCAGGACGAGGGAGCCTGGAGGCAACGGTTGGCGAGTGGGCGGCACAACGCCGCAAGCAAACGGCTGTGCCTACGCGTGGCGGCGGCTGGGGAAAGGGGGAGGGCCGAAGGGAGCGTGCAGTGGGCGACGGCGAGCCGACGAGAAGGCAGCAAGCAGCAGCAACTGCACAGGTGAATTCAATGGCCAAATCCCCAATTCCCTTAAGAAGTCCATATGATCGTTGCGTTATTGTCATCCGGTGCAAGGAATCTATTGAACAGATTATCATCAAAATAAAACTACTTCAGGTTTTTCTCCCTAGCTACTTTGGTTCAACAATGATAGTGAATGTTCTTCTTACTGCCTGCTTCATTTAATTAGATGAATGATACGGCTAAACCTTGTGCGGTTATTGTGGTATGCTTCAAAATTAAATGCATTTCCATTAATTATTTTACAAGTGTATTAGGTAGCTTTCATTCGGTGCTAAAACTCAAAAGATGCTAGCTTACTAAATTTATTGATAACTAATACAATTAATTGGGCTATGTTTGAAGTCTATTTCTGTTTTTTGTCTTTCATAATCAAAATGCCAAGTAGCATACCAGCGTTCTCTAATCAGGCTAGATGAATTAACCTGATGTATGGTGCAATTTTCGGGGTTCTATCCATTAAGATTTAGTGATCTCTAAAAAGTGCTATGATGTTGTTTGGAAAAATAATATGATGGGATGTTGTTTACAATTATACATGCAAAAAGAGAGGACCCTAACAATCCAAGATAGACTGGCAATCACAAAATCAGAGGATTATCTCCTGTATATTCAAATTTTCATCCTTTGAACGATACAACATGAATATGTGAATTATTTGACTTCCTAGAAAAAGCATTGAATATTTTTTGAACTTTTGGACCCCGTCCTGGAGTCCGAGTCAGGTACTGGGCTGCAAATGCCGAACAACCGCAGCCAAACGCGCGCAGGTTTCGTCCTCCTTAGTCAGTTAGCAGTATATCAGCCGTACTACTTTTTGACTTGTGTAGTTTAGATTTAGTTTCCGAAAAAAAAACATAGAAACACTACCTTTATAATTTGTCGAAAAGTCTAAAAAACCAATAATTTGCCAACAAAAACAGAAAGAGTTTTTATCATTTCGAAGACGAACAAATGTAACATACGAATTAACAACAACAAGAAATAAACTGCATGCTACAGATCACTGGGGGCTCATTATTCAGTAAGCAACACACGATTTGTTCAGAAACGAATGCAGAGTGAGTTGCAGACGGTCGGAGCCGGAGGCGCCCTACTTGAACTTGGCCTTGATGGCGTCCACCTGGCCGTTGCCGATCCGGAAGGCCTTGGCCAGCACGTCGGTGGGCACGGGCGGCGCGGCGCCGAAGAGCGTGGCGGCGATGGCCTGCGTGCCCTGGAGCTGGCTGTTGAAGGCGGCGACGACGGCGGCGGGGCCGTGGCCCTGTTCTGCTGGAAGTGCACGAGCCCGCGCGGGAAGACGAACACCTCACCCGCTGTGATGGTCTTGGTGAAGAGCTTGTTGGCCGTGGTGATGAATCCCACCTCGAGGACGCCCTCGAGGACGAAGACGATCTCGGTGGCGCGCGGGTGCGTGTGCGGCGGGTTCTGTCCGCCCGGCGCGTAGTCGATGCGCGCGATGGACACGCCCAGCGTGTTCACCCCCGGGAACGTCTGCACGTTGGCCGCCGTCACCAACGACCCCGCCGGGTTGTTGGTGTTGCCGGGGTTCTTGAGCCCAGCGAAGAAGAAGTCGTCCGCCGTCACGTTCGCCTTGCACGGGAACCCGTTCAGCTTGATCGCTGCAGCTCCGCCATGCACGCAGACGTGTCAGCTAAGGCTCGCTCGCTCGGACGTTGCAGTAAGAAACTAAGAACTAGTACTTGCCGCACAGGAAGCAGCAACAAACTTGACAGAGATGAGAGATTTAATCAGGGAATGACTCACGGGATGCCAAGTCGGCGACGCAGACGTCTTGGAGCAGGTCGGGGTCACCGGCGAGGGAGGGGGCGGCGAGGGCGAGGAGGACGGCGCAGGCGGCGACGACGGAAAGGTGGAGCCTCGCCATGATCGGTCAGTCGATGCTATCAGCTTGGTGGTAGTAGTTGTTGAGTGATTCTTGGGTCTGGAAATGAGCAGAGTAGGAGGTGGTACTTATAGGCAGTGTGATGTGTTTAACGCTTAATTAGTGGTTAACCCCCACGATTTGTGTATGGATGCATCGCCATGTTAACCGGGGTAGGCGCGACGGGGTTGGAAGGCCAGGGAAGCAAGAGGCCGCGCATCCACTGCCATTAATCTGGGTAACGAGATAGACTTGTTTATGCAGCTTGGGCTAGCTGCCACACATGCATGATTGGGTACATCCATGATCCATCCATCCATCGACGCCGCGAGCGGCATTAGTTTCTGTGCGTCGCAACGTGGAAGAACAGTGGCAGAGGGGCAATTGTGCTTGCGTTTCTTGCTCCGGCGGTCCGGCCCTGACGCATTTCCCTTTCGTGCTCGCGTTAAAGCGGTTAAACTTGCATTTCTTCCACGCTGGTCTAAGCGCTACCTACAATCATGGATAATTTTTTTTTCTTTCGAATGAAACCATGGCTAAAATTGATGTGTGTGACAAGATCCTTTCATAAGTTTTGTCTAGTTGCGTATTACCTGGTGCTGCAATATTCCCATGATGTTTGCATGATAGCTGCAATATTCATATTCAAATGCGTCAGAAAACTTCGTATTCATGTTCACACTCTAAGCTAATTTTGCTTGTGAGGTCGAGATTCATATGCTACATGCATGCATGCTGTCGATCGAGATGTTACTGATTGCTACTGAACTTTCAAAATATGCATGGGATCAATTTCGTTTAGGATATATATTTCCAACAATGCGTACGTACATATGGTGTGAATTCATGGTACCATCTGTATTTGAGGTTAATCATCTTGATGCTGATTCTATGGGAGACAACACCCTAATTGTGTGGGTCTCATCGGTGGCAGCGCACCAGAAACCATGCACAATAGGACGTGTTATCGATGCGGTTACTGACTCGTTGCACATGTTAGTTGTACCCTTAGATCAAACTAATCAAGTTGGCCTTTTCTTTTTGATACGGTTGACAAAACGAAAGGGGTAAGTACATATATGCCCTGGTTGCTGGAAGCCTTCTCAATGAATAGTACCCCTTGCATACAGGGGTGGAGCCAGCCGCGGCTTAAGTCTCGGGTTAGACCAGCTATTCTTAGATCGAACACAACATGCATGCATCAATTGCTAGTGTTTTTCATAGACTTTTAATCCTAAGTCTTGGGCTATTGCCCTAGCGGCATGACACTCAGCTCGGCACCTGTTTGCGTCAAAGACGAGAAAAGGATGGTAGATCTATTAGTTGTTGTTGGTCAATGACTCAACGAAGTCTATCTGTTTGCTACAAAGGAGGAGGATAAGCTATAGAATGGCTGAACGGGAGAAGATTTTTCCTTTCTTTTTCCTCCTTTTCAGGTTGAGCTGGGACAGTTCTCATTCAGAGTAGAATAAAACTGGCGGCATCGTGTGAACTAGTTGTAGACTGAATTTACGAAGCAGCTAACTGACGAGAATAAAATGCCGTTGCTTCTTACTTGCCGATGGAAGATGGGGCGGATCTAGTATAGGGACATGGGTGTACAGATGTACACCCATTATTTTTGAAAAAAAACCCAGTATTTATTAAGTATATTAGGTATATATACTAGTAAATACATCAAATAAGTATTTGAACTGCACAGACTCCTCCGATCGCGTTTTCTAACTGCGCACACGCAGCCACTCGCCACCAGACCTGCTTGCTTGCAGCCCACCACGGCCCACAAGCCACAACCGAAGCGGACGAGCGCTCGCTCCAGCTGGCAGCCCACCAGCCCGAACCAAGCGCTGCGCCGAGTGGAGCACCCGAGCAGATAAGCAGTCACCAAGACACCAAACCTAACCCACCGGCCATCCCATTCAAATCTGAAATCCCCAACTCCCCAAGCTCTGCGGCTGTGCGGCGGCGGCGGCGGCGCAACCGTGCCTGCGCGCAAGGGCACGCGCGCGGCGCGACGCAGCGCAGCGGGGCGTGGATCGGCGGCGGCGGCGGCAGTGCAACCGGAGCCGGGGATGGAGGGAAGCCCTGCGGCGCGCGGCAGCGCCGAGGCCGAGCAAGACCAGCCACCGGCACCGGCGCAAGGAGCAGCGGCGGCCGCGGTCAAGGTGAGCTCGGAGCTCCTCGCCTCCTCGGTTGCGCGGATGGGGAGGGGACTGGACTGGGGAGGTGGCGCCTTACGGCCTTAGAGCAGTCGGGGCCGAGCCGCCGAGCAGCCGGAGCGGGCGAGCCTTCAGCCTTGTGGGAGGAACCGCCGGCCGGGCAGGCGCGATCTCCGGGCACCAGGGGAGGCGAGTGCGGGATCGCGGGGCGCGGCGCGCCGTCGAGGTCGGGCGACCGACGCCGCGCCGGGCGCCTAGGCTGAGGGGAACCGCCAGAGCCAGTCGCGGAGACGGCTCGAGCGGGAAGAAGAATCAAGTCGAAGATGGATGAATTGGGTGGGATTTGGGGAGTTTGGCTCATTCGGTTGGATTCGATTTGGGGGAAGTCCAATATTTATTGGCATTTAGGGGGACTGTTGCCTGTTGGCATTGAAACACTTGCCGATGAGTATGATATTCATATTAGTATTCGATATTTATTAGCTTCATATGGTTCAATAGACAATAGTTGTATGTATATGCAAGTGAATAAAAGAGAAGATAATTTTGTCTAAATGTCCAATTATTTTGTAGCTTGTGTAGCTTCGGATGTTTGATAAAAGATGATATTATTTTGTCTTAAATGTCCAATTATTTATGTGAAGTTTTGGTTTTCATGTAGACCGCAGAGCATTCAAAACTGAAAAGGAAGCATGTAGATTTGAACTTTGTTATTTTTTATGTTATGATTATGAATATTTATGTTTTTATATTGTACAACGTGTTTATAATTTCGAACACCCATTTTGAAAATCCTGGATCCGCCACTGGAAGATGACCAAGTCTACCAACCGCAGCATGTTACGATTGAGATTGTTTGTCAAGAAAGATAGGAAAAAAAAAGAATCAGATCCAGGCTTAGTGTGGCATGTATATGCCAAGCTTGCCTAATTAAATCTGTCGCTTCACGAACTCTCTTGTGATAACCAGGCTAGATGGTGGCTTGAAACTATCTAACTATAAGGGTATGTACAATTCGAGATGTTTATATACGAGTGTTTAAAAAAAGAGAATATAACACATGTGTAAAAATCATTTTCTTCAATATAAGTATCTCTTTTGTAAGTGTGTAGATGATTGTATTATCTATTAATTATATATAGTTATATACATAAACACATGTACCTAATTAAGCATCGATGCTACAAAATAAGCATCTTATTTGTCCTACATAGTAAGAAAAATCAGTTTTTTTTGCTAAGCATCTCTCTAAAATCCTACATTGTAATTTGTACATGCTCTAAGGAAGCAGCCAGGTAGGATGGATGGTGCTTCTGTTGGCCACAGTGTAATCATCAGCTGGAGAACTTTACTTTTTTATTATTTAATCCTTTTTTTAAATTAATTTTAAAGTTAACCCCTCGCAAACTTTATTTCCAATTCTGACCCCTTTGGTCACGCCACCACCCGTGGCGTGACCAAACAACACCGCCACGCCACGGATAAGTCCCAAAATCGCACTTTTGTCACGCCACCGTGATAGCGTGACCAAACAATCGTCACGCCACCACCGGGTGATGGCGTGACCAAACAATACAGTCACGCCACCACCAGTGGCGTGACAAGACTTTGACCAGAAATGGGCTGGCGTGGCAGTGTTGTTTGGTCACGCCACGGGTGGTGGCGTGACCAAAGGAGTCAGAATTGGAAATAAAGTTTGCGAGAGCTTAACTTTAAAATTAAATTAAAAAAAGATTAAATAAAAAAAAAATTCTCAGCTGGACCGTATCTATCGCTTACATATATATCTGCTGCGTGCACGATCGCGGACAATTAAGCGAGAATATGTGCTCTCTCTCTCGTGTGTCTGAAAAGCTCGCCGGCGTTGTGCCGTGCGTCTACCTGTTTGTCCTGTTCTCGTCACCCCCCGTCATAGCGGGAACTTTTAAGCCGGGTGGTTTGCGATGGTTACGAGTAGGAAACTTTATATACGTTGGGGGATCAGGCATGCGCATTTGTTACTCCTTTTAGGTCAGTTAGTTGGAAGGCAGAAAAACTAAGCTAAGCCTGGCTGGCTTGCTTGCACACCTTAACAAAGACATGAGTTTGGGGCAGGTTCAAAGTACGCAACCGAAGAGCCGATCTAATCAAAATCGCTTGCATGTTGACGTAAACAATCTGTGTGTGTGTGTGAGAGAGCCTTTCTTCAGAGTCAAAACAGTACAAAATTCAGATTCCCCCTTGGGCGAGGGTGACAGACGATAGGTTGGGCTGCAGATTATTGGGCCTGACACTACACCAACCACACGGGCGAAGAACTGAAGAAGCCCACATCCGTCGTCCAGCTTTGCAGCCCAGCCGCAAAACGATTCACAGAACCGCCCGAGGCCGACGTGGCAGGCACGAGCCCAACGTTACAAAATACAGTGGCCGCTTCCCAACCCACGCAACTCCGCCGCACGCGCACGGCGAGACCTACCAACCAGAGCTGGTCAAATGGGTGGCCTAGCCCATTCTGGCCCAGTTTATTTTGGCCTAGCTACTATTTGTGTCGGATCGGCCTACGGGCCACGGTGACGGCTCAGGTATGACCTATTACCCTTTTGTGCTGTGCCGGACCGGCATGATCCGTTTAGTCCATCAAGCTAAATGTAGTCCATTTAGTCCATTTGGCCCGACAGAATAAAAAAATTCAAAAAAAAAATAGAAAAATGCGTAGAATTCAGAAGTTGACATGAAAATTAAAAAAAATATATGAGATAACCATATTGAAAAAGTAATAGAATTTTATTAATGTTCAAATAGCTAACTCGTTAAAACATTTGTCATTTAGCTCATAAGACATATATATAAAGCATTTTTCCTACTTCCGGGAGTAGTTACTCCCTATTTCGTATCTCACAACGTAGAGAGTATCTTGTGTAACCGAGAGTATGTATGTGTAGTATATGAGTATATAAGACTATATAGGTGGTATTTACATATTTTCAGAGGTGGTATGTACAATTTTTAAACATACTCCTTTTTATGTGCGAATATGAAGGTATTTACAAAATATACTAAAAACTATGAACTTTCTTGTAAATTTTTCGTGTGGTTCACATTGAAGTATCTTATAATTAGTATATAAGTATACCCAAAGTGATAATGGAGTATGTCAAATTCTTTTAGGTGGTATATCAAAGGTGTGAGTAACTACTCCTGGGAGTAGAAAGTATTATATATATATATATATATATATATATATATATATATATATATATATATATATATATATATACCAAAATAAATTTATATATACTTATAAAATAAATTATATAAAATTTAAAAACTACAAAATAAATTCATATAAGTATTAAAAATAGAAAAAACATATAAATATTAATAAATAAAAATAAAATTACATATCTATATTAAAACAAATATGTGCTTAATACTGCGTAAAGCCGAAAGCTAGGTCGACACTATTCATACCTGCATGCGCGCACACTCGTCAGACGCCGTGTCGGTCCCGCACACACGAACTATCATGCTGTGCTGGCCCAGCCTGTAAACAGTATCGTATCGTGTCAACACAACTCCGCCTCGGTCCGTTCACTGGTGCCGTCGTGCGTGCGCCCCCGCCCTCTCCTATCCGATTATCCAACCCCAGTGGCCAGTGCCCAACCCCACCATGGCGTGTCCGCCGGCCGTGTCCGTCCCCTCCGCCCTCGCACCGGCGCCGCACCACCACCACCTCGGCACCGCGGCCCGCAGCATCAGGGTACGCGGCGCGTGCCCGCTCCCCTCAGGCTCCGCCCGCGCGCTCAGGCTCGGCACCCCCCGCCGCGCCGCCCTCGCCGTCCGTGCGGCGGCCGCAGAGGTGCGCACGCGTCCCGCGCTCCCCGGACCCTCGACCACATTACTGATGCGCGTTGGCGGTGCTCACTAGCCATGCCGTCTGATTTTGAACTTGCCTGCTGCTGCAGGGGGCCGTGGAGCTGCAGGCCAAGGTGACGAGCAAATGCTTCTTCGACGTCGAGATCGGCGGAGAGCCCGCGGGCCGGGTGGTCATCGGGCTCTTCGGCGAGGTCGTCCCCAAGACCGTCGACAACTTCCGCGCCTTGTGCACTGGTCAGCACGCTAATCGATCAGTACTCCTAATTACCACTCTACTTCCTCTAATGTGTACAGCAAATTCGTAGGAGTTGCTAGTTTTAGCACAATGTGCCGAGTAGTATATATCTGGACTCAGGCATTTCAGCTCTTTTTTTTTTTTTGGGTTGGCGCAGGAGAGAAACAGTACGGTTACAAGGGCTGCTCCTTCCACCGAATCATCAAGGATTTCATGATTCAGGGTGGGGACTTCCAGAACAACAATGTAAGTAATAGTATCTTTTCCTGAAAATTAGTCAGCCCACCACTTCATTCCACACTGTTCACCGTCTGATTGTGCACCGAGTATCAAATTATCAATTCGTATTACGTCAAAAAAAATTTTATCAATTCGTGGACAAGCAATTTGTCAGGTTCTCAATTGTGCTAGGTGGGCGTTTATCTAGCATTCTTCCATCCGTTTACTTGTAGGGTGCACCAAGGTCTCTAACTCATATGTGTTTCCCAATTAAATTGTTCAAATCTGAAGAAAACTCATGGCATCTCCTCAGATTTGTCTCCCTTGTCTCTTTGAAATTAACTCGGGCTGTACTTTAATTTCGTCAAGTCAACTTAAGAATGGGAGAATAAAAATATTGGGGTTGAGGGAATGCATTGCACTAGACCCTATCCCCTGCAGCATATGGAGTCTTCCACAACCCCTGGAGTTTGTAAGTCGTGTGGTGGCTCTTGGATTATTGGTTTATGTTGTTGTCTAGGACATGTTTTTTTAGGAAATGGCTAGAACAGGCTTGCGGAGCAGCTATTTTGCCATTTTCTCCTAGTGAGCATTGCCTCATCCATGACTTGGTCTATCATTATATCCTAAAAAACATTGTGGAAGGGGCATCTGATTATCTGTGTTGCATCACCCAATGTCTATTCTCTACAATTTATGGAAATTAGTTGAACATTGTGTACATAATATAGTGCAATACAGCTCCCCTTGCGCAACCTGTATATTCTCTTCATTGTTAATCATACTCTAGACGTGTGTGTAGCTACTCCTTGTCTCTTCCCTTTAATTTCCGCCAAATGATAACCTTTCCTTATGACAAGCTAACTGATAAATCTACCATACAACAGTTTACCAGGCCACATGGTACAGAAAGTCTCCATTTGGAATTTTTTTTTTACAAAGTTGCTCCCTTGACGGGGTTGCTCATTGGTTAAGCTGATATTCCTTTTTTCCTTTTTTGAGTCACAATGCTTAGAGAAGCTACCAATGGCAATACTAACAGAATTTGAACAATCAGAATGCTTAAATAGATAACACAAGATTCGCCATAGGATACAGGTTACAGAAGTTGGGCAAAGGACATGTTTAATTGCAACATTATAGTATTTGTGTTTTATGCGGATTGAGTAAAAGTATGAATATGAAGGATGAAAATGTAACTTCTCTGATCTTTGTAACATGGAACCAAATCAATAAGCTGACTATCCGTGGGGTAGGGAACCATCTCACACCATTGATGCAGGTAAGCAAAGGCTGACACTGCCTACTTCGTAGTTCAGGCCTTCAGGGAAGCATTACAATGTTCCGATAGACTACAAACGAATTGTCAAAGGGGCAGAAACACACCTCATCAAAGACAAGCAAACTTCACCCTAGTCCAGTTTTGAAGTTTGGTGATCAGTGATGTGTTTATCAGCACACACCTGTAGCTTGAAGGTCTTTTCGCTTATTAAGTGCTAAGCTATTACCGGTGACCACAGGGTACTGGTGGGAGGAGTATTTATGGTGAATGCTTTGATGATGAAAATTTTACATGTAAGTGATTCAATACTGAACATCGTCTTCGATGTGAACTTTCCACTCTTATTACCTTGCACTGTTGCATTTCATTTGGAAAGTGCTGGTAGTTATTATGGTACCATTAAGTTAAATAAAAGTTCGTTTTTGGGTAAACCTCCTCTGTTTAGTTGTCACTTATTCACTGGTCTATTGTCATTGTGAGAAAAATAGTTTAGCATGCTTTGGTTAATTTCCTGCTTACATGTTCGTCACACGTATTGTTTACACGGAGTCATGTACAGTACAAGGTGGGCTAACAAATTCTCTATATGAATTACTCCAATACATAAATTTAATCACTGGAACAAATTTTGTAGTACATCTGATTTTCAAGACTGAAATTTTATTGATTTGCAAAATGTGGGAGTGCTTGGTGCCAGTTCAGTAGTTGTTAAATCGAAAATGTTGTTTTTCTTACCCTTTCTTCAGTAAAGCATGTTGGTCCTGGTGTACTAAGCATGGCGAATGCTGGCCCTGACACAAACGGAAGTCAGTTTTTCATTTGCACTGTGAAGGTAAGAAATTCCTATTTTCCACTATGATACAAATATTTTTGGTTCACTATTTTCTTTTCCAGGACATCCTAAATTTTCCAGCACTGCCAAACTATGTGCATTCAAAGCCATGTGGTAACCTAGATGTTATGTTTATTTAGTCTTAAAAGAGTTTAGGAAAAATTAGGATTCGGATCCTAGCCTAAAACTTTAACCCTTCAATGCAGAACTTCCTAAATACCTGTTTGGCAGATTGTCTAGGCCCACGAAAGCATGTAGAAACATTAGTTAGCAATTGATGGTACTTAAATTCTTTGTCTCTAAATATATTTTTGTCTTAATCAAATAGTCCTAATCACTGCAAAAGTCCAAATTGTACCATATTTATCATCATCTTATTTGGTACTTCGGTTTGTGATTTTCCTTACAGTTGTTGGGTCTGTTTTTTTTAAAAAAATCCAACACCACCTTCCACATTTCTTTATGTATCCCACAATTCGGTAAAAGTTTATTTATATTCTCCAATTCATTACATATGTAAAGTCATCACATCATTTTCAGCCTAATAACAAATATGGGATTGGTAATGTATGTATCAATGTATGAACAAAACAAGGTGCAAGAGATTATATCTTTCTAGATGGGATAGGATAATTCATCTTGAATAAATTATTCCCAACCCAAACAAGTCCTCAGAATTTATTTTTCTTTTTATATGCATTTAGTAAGAACCTGGTGTAGTGATGTTGAGGTTTTATTGACTCTTGACACTCAAATAATAAAATGCTTCTCAGACACCATGGTTGGACAACCGTCACGTTGTGTTTGGACATGTCTTGGAGGGAATGGACGTTGTGAAGAAGCTTGAATCGCAAGAAACCAGCAGGTCCGATGTTCCAAAGCAGCCTTGTAGAATCGTGAATTGTGGTGAGGTGCCCTTGGACGGCTGAGCAAGTCAATGGCTCAGTGCTCGGGTTTACCAGACATATCCTTCTTTTTCTTTGTGCGGAATACTTCAATCTCAAGAGAGGGTTACTTGAATCTCATTCAGCTAGCTAGTCAACTTTAAGCATAGGATACTTATGAGGCCTTGTTTCATGAGTGTAATGTAGATTCAGGCAAGTTAGAGTATTATGAGCGAAATTGAAATCGTGTTGTTGAGATTGAAACATGAGTTACTCTTGTTGGCCAATGAAAGCGATTAAAGTCCATTTGGTGGCAACACTTGCATTGAAACTGCAAAACTATTGTGGCGCGTGTGCCTCCATACTGCTATTGGTTTTTATGCAGAGCTCGGCACATGTCTTAGGATAATCATGTAATATGAATAGGTCAGAGTAAGAGCTGCTCAAAATGGTTATAATCTCAAGCTCTCCTTTCTGAAATATGCTTTGTAATTCAAGTTCAAAATTGTTGTTGCGTAGAAGGCACGACAAGCACATCCCTTTATCATTGTTTTGCTGTGCTAGAATCCAGAAAGCCGCTTCAAGTTAAGCTCAGTATTTGCATTTCAGACATGTTAGGCAAAAAGAAACAAATGAAGAACCTCAATCCATCTAATAGGCGTATACATTTCTGCTTGGAAAAAAGGAAATTGAGACATGCATAAACAAGACTAGTGGACTACAAAACCACACATAACATTCTTCTAGAAACTTTTTTGCATAGTGGACTACAAAACCACACATAACATTCTTCTAGAAACCTTTTTGCATGAATCTTTTCCCTTTTTTCGAGATTTTTTTCCTCTTTTCCTTTGTGTAGTACAAAAGCACAAATGAAGACCGGTAGGGTAAAGCAGCTGGCTGGGTCTCCCCCGGACACCCAGTGGCCCAAGATCACCACACCAGTTCTCGAAGCCTTTTTCTGCTGCTGCCTTCACTCGCACTCCTACAATGATGCAAATGCAAACGCACATTGCTACATGACATGCTCCGATGCTCGTGTCTCCGGGGGCCCGCACCCTGCCGGCCTCGGCGAAAACACACGGTCCACGGCTCCACACAAAAGCAAGCCCAGAGACCATATACCCTACACAGGACACACTAGCTAGCTTCCTAATCCTAACCAAACCACATGCTTGCTAGTAACCAATGCCTAATGCTACCATGAGCACATGCTTAATTATTTTCTGGACCCTATGTACAATGGTAACAAAACATGTTTATTCCCAGGCACAGGGAGGAGATTGATGTGCGTGCACGCCAACTAACGCCGAATAAAGAAAAGCAGTGCTTGTATTTGTATCTTGCTTCTTGCGATCAATCAATCAAGAACCGAGACGGGAGGCAGATGCCAGCGCCACTGCCTGCGCCCACACCTTGAGCCTCGCCTTCACGTCCTTGGGGTCGTCCCCTGTTCCACAGCATACATACATACACCAGTTAGCGTATATGCGTCACTCACTCGGATGGATATGAGGTAAAGAAAACCAGTAGAAAGCTATCTTCGCAGCAGCAAATTAATAAGAGCACCCAATCACGCGGCACGCGTCACGACAACTGCTTCGCACGTTGTTTGCGGTTTGTGGCAGGAAAGAAAGAGAAAGATGCCGGGAAACCAGGACGTTAACAGCGCATAGTGGTGCCTACGGGCTACGAATGAAAAGTGCGGGGCATGATGAGCATCAGCATGTCGAGGGAACCGGCAGCATCCGCGCACGCTCGTCCGTCGCCATCGGGAAAACTAACCACCCGCGCGCGCGTACGTCCAAATCAGAGCCCAATGCATGCGGCCTCGGCTCATCGCCACGGATTCTAGTTATGAAAGTAACCGATGCGCAGCTAATAAATACCGTGTACGTACGTGCTTTTGACCAATAAGATTAATGAGGGCCACGTACAACAGTTTGTCTTTTAGAGTTGTTTCTAAAAGTTTTAATTTATCTATAGATAACTTTAGACATAACATCTCTAACAATTTATCTATAAAGTTATTCATTTTTAACACAATTTATCTTATTACCTATTCATCATTTACGATGGTTTATATGTTCAACTTGTCTCTTATATAAAAGATAATATATTCTTTCTTTTCACATCCTCTCTTCCTGATTAGAATTTTGAGTGACATGATAACTAAAAACAACTGATATAACCACTGTTGAAGATGCCCCTACTGCCGCTGGCTCTTAGAAGCCCGAAATCGTGATGCGGTGCAATGCCTGGTAAGTCAGGCAAACCGGCGGCCGAATTCGATCTCGGCTTTAATGCCGCGTGCGTACGTCGTGAGGTGACGTGCGTGATGAGCATTCGAAAGCGCCGGCTAGATCGACGCCATATGGACGTGCGCCGTGCGCGCGTGACGAAACTAGCTGGCCAAGGAATTGACCGGTGGGCGAGCTGGTTCAGCTCGCGACGGACAAATCGTTACCAACAGTCACTGACAGAACGGATCAGGGTACTACGCCGCTTGTGGCTTCTAAGTTACGCTCACTGTATGAGTGTATTCGGTGTGTTGTATTGACCAGTATGCATGTCAGCTACGATGATTTTTCTAAGCTGGTGTTTTGTTCGTACGCGCAGCGGTGCTATGGGAAACTAGGCAGGTGGTAGTAGTAATTAACAATGGCAATGCTGGGGGATTTACCGGGGCTGGAGATGCGCCAGCTGCCGGAGGCCGGCGAGTTGCCGCCGCTGCTGGCGGTGTCGACGCTGGAGAGAGCGTAGCAGGGGATCTCCACGGTCCAGTCGCAGGGGAGGTCGAGGCCGAGGTCCTTGCACGCGCGCACCTCCTCCATGTCCATGGCCACGCCACCGCGCGCCGGGGACTCGCCTCCTGTCCCGACCACCACCACCACCTCATCGCCGCGCCCGCCCTGGCCCTGCTGCTGCCGCCGCTCCTTCCTCATCTGCCACGCCCGGTCCAGCCACACCTCCCGCATCATCCTCTGCCGCCGGTGGTGCTGCCGCCGCTTGTCGCGGGCGCCGACGCCGGCGCCAGGCCACCGCGCCGCCTCCGTCTCGCTCGCGTACTCCTTGGAGTACCAGCACGGCGACTGCGCCGGCGCCCGCGGTCCGGCGTGCCGGGGAGCGACGCCGAGGACGAGGCCTGCTGCAGGCCGCCGTTTCTTGGGTCATCGCCGTACGGGTGCCACGGCTGGCTCCCGTACTCACCGTTGACATCCGACCTCACCTCGTCCTCGTCCTCGTCGCCGCCGCGGGGTACCCGTCGTCCTCGTCGTCGGCGTCTCCGGCCTCAGAGCCCTCGACGGACAGGCGGGACATGCGCTTGCTCATGTCCCAGTCGTCCTCGTCCTCCTCGTCGTCGCCCCCTCCTCCTCGACCAAGTCATCGTCCTCGTCGTCGTGGTCGATGACGTCTCGGAGCCTCGGCAGAGCGAACGTCGTCGTCGCCGACGGGGACGCCATTTCGATCGGAGCAAGCTGAGGAGTAGCTAGCACGAGAAGAGGGTGGAGGGGATTCAGGGGAAGAGGACTTGGCGAGCAGAATGATAAGTAAACCTTTTGTTTGCTCGTTCGTTAGGTGGTGATTGGAAGCAACTGAGAGAATACGACGAGCGCGCGGGCGATGGGTTTTATATATTGACCAGAACGGAGCGAGAAGAGCTAGCTGCGAGCTCTCCCCTGTCGTGTTCGGTTCGACTCGGCCGCGTCGCGTCGCGATCAAATTTTCAGGGCCTAAGCATGGTGCTTGTAACAGGTGTTGTAACAACGATTAGATGACGCAGACTGCAGAGGATAGGATAGATATATCATACGTTCACTCTACCGATTATAAATTTTTGTTGCCTGTTGGTAGCTAGCTATGTATTATAGTTAGTGGCTTAATTAGCGTGAACTATACAGTGCATTGCGGATTTGCGGAACCAATAGCTTGCGAGGCTCAGAGAATTGCCGGTTTAGTATGAAATAGAAAAGGCTGTTAACATCGAGTAAGTGTAAATCCCGGAAAATTCACGCAGATAACTCATCCAACCTGGAGTTAGTGAGAATCGAACTCCGTTTATCAAGTAGAGAGACAAGATGTCTTACTACTAGGCTATCCTACGGTTGTCTTGTGGAGTTTAACTACGTGTAGATTGTTTTCTCGAACTGTTAGATTTATAAAGATGCCATATCAACGGGTAAAAATACGGGCATGTTTGTGAGGTGTTCGAGAGGCGCAACATGTTATGATTTCCGATTTAGTAGCTTTGAAAACTGGTACGTGAGGTGCCTACTCGGCACGATTATGCTCAAAAACACTTCTAAGTTTCTTTTAGTGCGAATAGTGGGAAAAGATCTCTCTATATATACACACTGCGTCGCAACAGAAATACAAACTTTTCATGAGATTGGAGGGTGAGAGAGGAGATGGGGATGGGGGAGTGAGTGGAGCGGCGACGATGGAGCCTAGGACGAGAGGGGGAGATGGGAAATACGACATAGGGGCTCTACAAGCGTCGAGGGGCGGAGGCGCACGCGGACGGGAGGTGGTGAGAATGATTCTGATGATAGTGAGGTTGAAGGCGCGTGAATCAAGGGCGGTGGCGCCGACGTGAGTGCCAGGCGGGGCGGGGGGATCGGAGGAAGAAGAGCAGGACGACGATGGTGATGCGAGGAGCGGCCACATTAAGGACGCGTCATGACTGACATTGTGGTCCTAGTGCACGCGAGGATTTCATTAGGTTGTTTTTCTACGTATGTATGGGTATAAACTAATTTTTTTATTAGTTAGAATAAGATAAGATATACCAATAGCAAGATATACAAAGCCTAAGAGAGATATTAAACTACCTATCTCGATAAGGATAGAGGGAATAGAAAACAGAAAATGCCCATGGGCCATGGGTTCTAGAACGCATGGAACGCATAGACACGACTCGTGAACCACCACTGCCCAGCTCAGCGAATGGTACGTGCGGAGAGCGAGCTGGGCCCACCGGAGGTGCGGACGTGGCGCGGTCCCTGTCGGAGGCCGGCAGCCGGGCCCCACGCCGGCACGTGGCGCCGCCTCCACTCCGCCAAGTTAATGGGTCCCGAGCCCCTCCGGCGAGCGTGAGGGTCGGTGGCCACGCGGTGGATAAATTAATTAGGCTACGGCTGCTGCTCATCAGCGGCAAACGCGAGGTTAGCTTTGGGCATAAGATTGCGTTGAGGTCGGATTAGTTTGGTTGGAATTTTAATTAGGTTTGAACACGGTCAGGACAAGTGCTGTTTGGATGGGGATCGTCTACTGTTCGTTGTAACTCGATCTACACAGGGAGGTCCGCGTGCAATTTGGGTCATGGGTTTTTTGATCCACCACTGCTTTGTGTTATATTTGTCTGTAATTATAACACAATCCGAACGGATGATGATACATGTGCTAAAGAAGATGTAAAGAACTGTGTAGGCAACCACGCCGTCTACGCTTTTCTTGATCTTCAAATAGACGGTGACACTTGGATGTGTATACAGTCAACAGTGTCTCGATACAATATCATTTGAAATGGTGACGAGTATTAAAATATTTATGTATTATCTTTAATACATAATAAAAGACTATATGTCTTCACCTCACTGGTCGTAAGGATTCTAGAGGTTACATAATGGATACCGGTGGACAAGGTCCTGTACCTAGTCTCCGGTCAGATAACTGCTCGTAGAAGCTGTGAACTAGTATCTGGATCTAACTTCAGGTATATTCCTTACCGTGTGATGAATGGAACACGTGTTGAACACTCCATACCACGTGATGTATCATGATCTTAAGACACTAACAAACAACCATCGTACGGTTAAGTGTCTCACAGACACTCAATTGTCGAACGGTTGATACTTCATCAACCACCGCCTCGTTCCGACCAGTCGTGACGCTTCTCAACAGGCGTCTTCTCCAGGAATAACTGCCACTTCTTCAGGGATTATTTAAAAATGGAGCACAAACAGAATGGAGGAGATAGAAGACAATAGAACACGCTGGATCAGATTGCATCAGAAGTCTGATTCAATAGTATAGCAAGCATTACGCTCAATGTAATTAGGATTAGTCCATTGTCTGGCCGTAGGCACCATTTGTAATAGCCAGTTTATATCAATAAAGAGCAATTCCATTCTCTCCCAAGAGATCTGTGACATTTTTCTTTATTTTATTTTGTAAGATCGGCGACTCGATCGTCGACAAACGGCAACATTGTTTATATATCTCTCATAGAGCTAATAATGTGGACCATATGTTATCTTGTTCTTTTTTACTTGTGGTTTTGGATATCGACATGATCTTTAATACATATATTGGACAATTACTTTTTTCTAACTATATGTTACCAAATATTATAGAAAGTATAATGTTATTGAAGTAATTTTGATGACAAATCTACTCGTATAATTTTCTTGTGACAAATCAAACTAGTTTTCTAGGAATTAATGATCAAAGTTTAAAATATTGACTGCACGTACTCTAAAACGACATCTATTCGAGAACGGGAAGTAATACTTTTCCAAAAGAAATATATGTATTATTAGATATGTATTCCCATTCTCTTCGGTTTGTTATATCAAAATGCAGTGCATTGCCTTTTGACGAGTTAAAAAATAGGAAAGAAATGCTACGTGCAAATGAATTATCGGGTCACCGGCAAGCTAAAGAAAATTTCAATACTTTTGTTAAATAATGCTCACTCCGACTTTTCTCTAATAATCGGACATGTGTGGTGAATATATGGTTTCTTCAAATATAATAGGAAAGTAACTGCGTGCCTGGTCCAAATTAAATAGATTTCATTTTAGCAAAATTGGTTGCAGGCAACATTTTTCACCAAATGTGTATACTAATTACTCTTTTTTTTTTGGCCAGGGAAAAGGGAACTTTATTGATTACTCAAAACAGATTTCATTCCTCACGAACGAGGGAAAGAATACACAGTAGTTTCAGAGAGCCAACTGAGCTAGTTCATGCGCAACCCTGTTAAGATCCCATTTCACCTTAACGATTCTGACTTCCTGCATATCCCCATGAACTCCTTGGCTTCGTCAACAATATGTACCAGATACTAATTACTTATTGGCAGTGATCTATATATGTGAGATAGATTCATATATATTGTGTGCATTCATATATTGTGTGCTGGAATGCTATACACACTAAGAACAATAATTATATTGTGTGCTGGAATGCTACACACACAAGAACAGTAATTGTTTTTGTCTCGTTCGACTTCGTGTTAGGTAATTAAGCTCAACTATTCTCCGAGAGATTAATTAGGACCATGTTTAGATGCTAAGGTATTCAAAATCGCCAAAATATTTATATTTTGTACTTACTGGCAGTGGTTTTATGTGCGCTAAAGGAAGAATAATTGATCTTGCCTTGTTCGTCTTTGTGTTACTCAAGCCCAACTTTTTTGTTGGTTTTTTAGAGCTCAGGGCATGTTCGGAAACCGCAATCATTTTCAATGTGTCGAGCGTGAAATACAGCAGCTTCCAATGATATCCTACGGTGTATAGCACTACCAGAAACAAATCTAAGTTTTCGAGAAAACGGAACTGCGCATGAGGGCGACATTGGCAGGAGCAGGATCGTGGTTCGGAACCGATCGCGTGGGACCGAAACACGCGGGGCTTGCCGGCGCCCAGCCTCCCTGGCCTCGCGCGGTGGCTGCACCACGCCTCTCGGCAGCACGACGGCACCGTCCACTGACGAGTTCATTGGGCTCGTGGCATCATGCCGGCCAGGGCGGCCCAAAACCAAGGCGAAACCACGGAGCGAGAGAAGCAAGCGAACCACTTCTGGGCCGGATGGCGAGGCCTCAGCTGATAGGTAAGCCTAAAGAAAACGCGGGGCGACAAGCTGGGCTTGGGTCGCCACCCAGAACAGTGCGGGCCGTGCCGTGGGACGTGCGTTGCTGCTGGGTCCGAGCCGTGAGCCTGAGCGAAAGCGACGCTGTCCTGGCTGCCTCCGGCTCCACCACCGGTAGGCGGCAGCGGCAGCGGCAGCAGCGCCGGGACGATAACACCGACCCCCCTTGCTACGATCGGACGCTTCCACGGCCGGCTCCGCACTCTCCCCCGCCTTTCGACTCCGAGCGGCCGGCGCCGGCCACTGGGTGAGCGCTCGCCCTCGGCCTCTTCCTCTCCTCCCACAATCCCCGTTGTTAGCTACCACTGCCACGCCCCTCACTGCGTTACTTCTATTTTTCTTGTTCTTTAAACAGCAACTGTTCGCGTGATGGGCGATGATTTACTGATTCCGTGTGCGCGGTTGACGGATTACGCAATGCCGTTCAAGCCACCCAGCCCATTGCTAGGTACTTGGCCGGCATTTTAGCGCGAGTTCTGGATTTAGGTACGCCATTAGTTCTCACCAGCGTCTGACTGTGCAGTGCTCACACGTAGTGATCGTAATCGGGCGTAGCGGGCACGGATAGTGCTTGCCAATATCTATACTCGTGGCCTAGATTTTTCTCCACGGGTATATCCGTGAAAACGACGAGCGAAGAACTATGTCCATGTCCGTCGCCCGTGGCATGTTGTCGGGACCCCGGGTATGCAACCCCAGGACCCTCTATGCATTCTGAACTAGTCTTAGATCAGTAGCTAGCTCGCACAGTTACAACATCGGTGTAGTCACAACCATACAACAAAATGACAATGAAGCGGACAAATTAATATTAATAGCAGCAAAAGACCTTATGGTAAGTCTTACAGAGAGCGCCACGCAGGGCTCAACACCAAAAGGGTAACTTGCAGCAGAAACAAAATATCTCGTGATGGTCACACGACATGCCCACAGACAATCGAGTGGAGGACGCAACCTAGTTCGCAAAGTCTTCGAGGTTCTCCTCTTCATAATATTCTGAATTCCTGGTTCTTTTGTGGGGATTTAACACACAGGGCGCAAGCCGTGAGTACGTTGAATGTACTCAACAAGTCATAGGAAAATGTATGCAATTATTATTCATGTGAGGTTACACAAGGATAGTTGTATGGCTATTTTGCGGAAAGCTATATTGACAGTAAATACGATAAGTAGATTAAAAGCACATTTTAAAAGATTAATACATAAGTAATTCAGTTCTTTGAAACAACTAGAGATCTTTCCAACCATTCCACACAAACCACCAAGTCTACCATTTTAAAGAAAAACATCTACCCCTTGCGTGAAATCTTCGGGCATGTCCATAACCGGGGACACGGCTATTCGAATAGTTTTTATACACTCTGCAGAGGTTGTACAACTTTACCCACAAGACACGAATTCTCTAGTTTGTCCGGCATATATCTATATCACCGCTCACTACTTTGGGTTAGCGGTCTAGAGCACGTGACAAGGCCTTTACAAAGTTCTGTCTTGACTCGGTTCTGCTCGCTAAGGATTCGCCGTTACGGGCCCCCTCTTGCGCCGCTCATCAACCCAAACAGAACCGACTCAAAGCATTGCTAATTAGTTGGCCAGGTCTATCCCAGTCTAGACTTGTGGTTGCACGAAGTGACCCAGATCAATGATTCAAGGTTAAATCCTTAGTTGGCTGCTCAGGCGAGACTATCCACATCCCAATGTGCGTTACGGCACCCACACTCACCACCACCCACTCGCCCAAGCATAAAACATTTTTCGTTCAACCGGCCAAAGGACCACCCTAGTCCTGGCACACATCTTTTAACAGGAGTGGTGTTGCCACAGTTCCAAAGTTCATTAGGCAAATTTAGCATTGTTGGGTTCAACCCGGCCAAAGGGACCACCCTAGTCCTGGCACACAAATTTTAGTTAAGGTGACAACAAATGTCGTGGCCTCACACAGGGCCACACTTCGTTTTAATCAGCTACACTTGCCGCCACTACACAAGCCACAACCAAGTGCGCTGGGGGTAAAATAACATTTATTAAATTATGATCGAGACCAAAGCAAGCTACAGCACGTCTAAGCATAATACACGCCCCATGTCGGTAATTTATCAATGTCCAACTAATATAAACCCTCCTAAGCTGTCCAAGGGTTCATGTTATTCAAGGATACATGCTATTTCAATTTATCAAGGAGGCATACATCAATTAGGCAATTATCTACTCCCGATACCATTTAATATAAAACTAGCAATGCATGTTTATATCAAACAATATAGTTTTGTAGAATGGGTTCAACATGATCAAAGGTCTATGACTTGCCTTCGTTGAAGAGTTGAAGTGCTTCGGTCGTCGGATCCGAGAAATCTTCCAAAAAGCCGGTTTCTACACGTGTGAAAAAAGCAAAATAAATAAAACAACTCCAAATAAATTCCAAATAAATACCAAATTAGCACTAACAGCAAGAGGGGGATTTTAGATGAATTTAGAAATTTGAATCACTCGAATCGGAGTTCGAACGAAGAAGTTATGGCCTCCCGAAGTTGGAAAACACATGAAATGAAGGATTTGGAGATTTTTTTCTGAATTTTTGGAATTATTTTTGTAAAGGAAAAGGTAATTATGACGCTAGCTGACGTCAGTAGAGGGAATTTCAGCCGAAAGAAAAGAAAAGAAAAGAAACTGACATGTGGGGCCCACTGTCAGCGAGAGGGTGCACGTGGACTAGGTCCACCGAGCTTTAGGAAACGGGTGGAGCTGGAGTGCCACGTGGGCTAGCGCGGCTGCCGGTCAGAGGCGAGGTGGCGCCGAGGTGGAGGTGAGGTGGCGGCCACGTCGGCGAAGGCGACGGCGGCGCTCACAACCCGGTCGCCGCGAACCGAGGCGGGCGGCGGCGAGACCCGCGAGAGAGGCTGGTGAACTCCGATGCTCGCGGCCGAGGGCCAGCGCATCACCGGAAGGTCGGAGTGGGAGAAGCGGCGGCAAGGAGAGGGCTACGGCGGCGACGGCGCTCCGGTGGGCTCCGGGAGGAGTGAGAGCGCGCACCAGGTGGCCCTCGGTGCGGCGATGCCGATGGCGGGGTCGGAGGCGGCGGAGGAGCTCTGGTGGCGGCGCAATCGACGGGGAGGCGGAGCTCGGCGGCGGGAAAAGCAAAGGGGGCGAGAGAGGAGGAGAAGGGAAACGAGAGAGGGGAGGCGGTCCGGTGCTCCCCTTTAAAGGGCTCAGGGAGGCCCGGAGACGGAGGAGAAGGGGAAGGTGTCGGGCGGCAATGGCGGCGGCGTGCGGCGGGGTCGGCGAAAAGAGCGGGGAAAAGGGGAAAAAGAGGGGCGCACGGGTGCGGCGGAGGCGGAGGTGGACGGCGTGCGGCAGGGCTAGGCGAGGGAGGAGGCAAGGACCAGCGGGAACGCGGCGCGGTGCCGCGCACGGATGCGCGAGGAAGAAGGGGGGGTCCGGGGAGGACGACGAGCGGGAACCGTCCGATTTCGATCGGACGGTGGGAGGCGGAGGAAGGCGTGGAGGTTTGGCAGCCGTCCGATTTCGATCGGACAGTCGGGGAGGGGAGAGGCGCGGGCGCGCGCGTGGAGCGGGCCGGCGTGAGGCGGGCTGAGGAGGAGATTCGTCCCACGAGCCGAAAAGGATTTTTAAAAGATTTCTGATTAAAGAAATCCTGAAAAGCAAAAAGACTTTTTAGAAAATAGTTACAACAGGAAAATTCATAGAAAATCCTTGAATTATATGGAACTTAATAAAAATACTTTTAGCTATACTTTAGTTTTTAATTTTGCAAAAAAATAGATTTTGGCTTCAAACAAAAAGGGAAAAACCAAATTAAAATCCAGAAAAAAGCAAATAAAGACTTAAATCCACATAAAATCCAGGAGAACTCAAATAAACTAACTTTTTGGTTTAATTGAAGTTGGATTAACTCAATTTAAATGGTTTTTGATTTATGAAATTTCAGTTTAAGCTTTAACAAATCAGGAAAAAGCAAATGGTTATTTTTATTTTGAAAATCTTCAAAACCTCAGGAAATTTGGGATGTTACACATGTCCGTGTACCTGCGAACAATGCAGGACTACAACATCATATTAGAGTTGCAAAAACATCACAAGCCTATTAATTTATATAAACTTATTAAAGTCAAAGTGCATAACTTTGATACGATGCTTTGGTTTTGCAGACCATGTACGAGAATTTTCAATACAGATCAGACAACAGGCCTAATGTCTATGATCAAGGATTCAAGGATGTTTGAATAATTTCCTAGAAGTCTTCTGCAGTAAGACGAAACCTTCTAAACACAAGTTGGTTAAAATTGGTGATTAACCAAAACAGAAATAGCTTGAAAATTTATACAGATCGCTCACGGAAAAGCCTCCAAGAACGCAAAACATTCAGAGCTGTGGGCATGGCTCAGCACTCAGCTGCCGCCCTCTTCCTTCTCACTGCTCTTAGCTGCCAAATAAGAAACAAGAAAGGAAGGATCAACTCCGCATCTCAAAATTTTCAAACCATAAGTCACTACAAATAAATTCCAGCGTGGACTGACCAATGAAGTATTCAGATCCGGGCTCCTGCGCATGCGCAGCCTCTTTGCGGTGGAGATGAACATGCTGCAAGATCACCACAAGGAACGCCGTTAATAAGATCAAGCATTTCACAATTGCGACAAGAGGAATTTGTCAGTTTCACAATTGCGACAAAAAAGGATCATTTAATTTGCTTATGATGACTGCATTTATATATTGAACTCACTCCCATGGGATGTCTCCAACCAGCATCTGGTCACCCTCACCATCCTCATAGATCAGTGTGTATTCACCATCGCCATCCAAAGATAACCTGTAATCACCTTTGCTTCTCCCACATGCGGCTCTCACTTGCAGCAATGGCTGGATCCCTTTGAGTTGGTACAATAAACAGAAAAGATTGTAAATTCAGGTCCCCTACATCAACACAATCAAAGTTTTCATCGTTACAAGTTACAACTAGCAAGTGGTCGGATGGTGTATGTTGATATATAACGGCGAGAAGGCCTTGGAAGAGCTGGTCGACGGTGGCCGAGAGCTTGTCGTAGCTGTTGTGCGCCTTCAGGTCGACCTTCCTGCCAATCGGGATGCCGTCCATGTTGATCTTCACATACATGCCCTTGTGACCCATCTCAATCTTGGCATTTACAGCATCGCCTCCACAGTTTGATGTTTTAGTGGATGGTTTGGATGACGACGGAGCGAGGTTCTATCGGAACGACCGCATCGGAGGCCACCTGACGACTGGAGCAGCTACCGTCGACTTGGCTTTGAGGAGGTGGCCAGGCGTGAGGAGGGGCGGCGGCCGGCCGGGAGGAGTATGGGGACGACGGCCGGCGGGAGGAGGATGGGCCGACGGGGGCGGATCTGGATCTAGAGTTCTAGAGGGGGGCGGCGGCGCGGCGAGAGGAGGACGACGACGGCGGCTGGCTGGGAGGAGGACGGGGCTGGTGGTTGGGATCTGGATCAGTTGAGTGAGGTAGTGATTGAGTAAGACCGTAAGAGTGATTAGGGTTTTAGTGGGAGTGTGGCCTACCTGTCAGTGTAGGTTGCGAGTAAACGGGCGAGGCGGGCGTGGGTAGAGCTCACCCATACCCATGCCCAGCTCTATTAGGGCATTTACCCATGGCACGCAGGTAATCGGGTACAATTGCCATCCCTACTCACCAGGCACCGGCCAAATTTGTAGAGAGCAAGACAATAATATTTTAGTTTTGTTCTTTTATGTTTCTATTGCTTAACTGAATGCAGCACATTGATTTTTGGGGTTTTGCTACACAATAGATTCCATAGAGTTGTACGACAGTTGTGTTTATTCGAAGATGTTAAATGGTTCAGCTATTTATTTGTTCCTATATGTAGATGATATGTTGATTGCTGTAAGAGATAAGATATAAATTTCAAATTGAAGTCCCAATTAAGCAGTGAATTTGAGATGAAAGATCTTAGTGCATCAAAGAAGATTCTTGGTATGAAAATTACCATAGATAAATAGTGTAAAAAATTATACCTATGTTAGAAAGGATATATTGATAAAGTTCTTCATTGTTTTAATATGCATAAGGCTAAGCCGGTGAATACTCCATTAACTGCTCATTTCAAACTTTTTCAAGCGTCATGTCCACGTCAGATGGTGAAGTTGAGTACAACTCTAGAGTTCTATATGCCAGTGCAGTTGGTTCATTTATGTATGTCATGGTATGTTCTCGCCCTGATTTATCTCAATCATTGAGTATTGTTAGTAGATACATGACTAATCCAGACAAAGAGCATTAGAAAGCAGTTCAATGGATTTTCAGATACTTGTGGGGGCACATCTGATGCTTGTTTATAGTTTGGGAAAACTAAAGATGAAATTGTTAGTTATGTGAAATCAGATTTTACGAGAGATTTGGATAAGAGATGATCTCTTACTAGTTATGTGTTCATTATTGAAGGATGTGTCATTAGTTGGAAGGTAAGCATGCAGGCTACCATTGCCTTATCCACTACAGAAGCCGAGTATGTGGCTATTTCTTAAGCTTGCAAAGAAGTCATTTGGCTAAGAGATTTGTTTACTGAGCTTTTGTGGAAGTACATCTTGCAATACAATATTCTGAGACAGTCAAAGCGCTATTTGCCTTATGAAGGATAAGATGTTTCATGAGAGAATGAAGCACATTGACATCATATATCATTAAACTAAAGGTTTCATTACTCAATGTGACATTAAAGTCAGCAAGATAAGTACTCCTGATAATCCAGCTGATATGATGACAAAGCCAATCCTACCGCTAAGTATGAGCCTTGCTCAGACTTAGCTGGTATCATTCAATAGTTTTGTGGACGTTCGACGTGCAAGATATTCATGCTAATTTGTTTCAAGGAGATCACATTTTTTTTTTACTACAGGAGGAATTCATCTTAATGTGGAGATTGTTGAGTTTGAGACTTCAATTCACAGTTTTACTCCTACACGGAGTCTTTCATGTAGCACTATAGATATATCCCTGTAGTCCATAGGAAAGAGCAAGAGCTTCATTATAAACATATCCTCATATGGTAATATAGCCTTCGTACGCCTGTGGTTTTACCGAAAGGGTTTTTCACGTAAAATTTGTGTCTCCTGTTACTATTTTTCTATGCATTATTTACAACATGGTTTTATTCATGTATTTGCATGTGCTAATTTGCATGCTAGCATTCATATTAAGAAACTAATAACCAAAACATTCACATTAAGCAAAAGTAGACCATTATCATTTCCTAGGATTATTTGCACTCACTACTCAAGGTCGGAGTATATTTCAAAGTGACATATGTGGAATAGTGTGTAACTGCAGACTCTAGTTTGTAGCACTTTGTCCTAGTTAGATGTTAAGGCTTTCTGTTATGGTCGGCATACCTTACCAATGAAGATGCCGACCAAAGGGAGTTGCGGCAGGAGCACTCTAGAGGGATGAGGCAACATAGGAAGAGTCCAAACCGGACTCTACACTACATATTAAGCATTCGATCCTTAATAGTTAATATAGAAAATAAGTATTTACTTTCTTTATTTAGGAGATATGGTTTCCATGTTTAGAAATAATGTTATCCTTCTTTAAGAATCCCATGTTTAGAGATATTATTCCAAAATTTTAGAGGTATGATTGTGTGTGTGTGTGGGGGTAACATCCCAATTTTCCAAGTTTCAAAAACCCTTTTGAGTAGTTTAGTCCATTTGGAAAATTCACCAATTTTATTTGAATTTAATAAAGCTTAAATGAGACTTTCAAATGTCAAAATAATTTAATGTGATTAATTCGAACATCAATTAATTCCAAAACTATTTTATTTAAGTTCTTTGTGCTTGAAAATACTTTCCATATTTTCCTCAAAATTTTCCTAGTTCATTTGCTATTTTTAATTTGCCATTTGGATTTTCTAGCATTTCTAAAATGCAAAACCTATTTAAATCTAAAAAAAAATCCTTCAGGCTGTATTTCTTTTGCCTGGCCCAAATCTTCCCACCAGCTAGCCCATCCTTTCTCCGCCTGCCACCCAACCCGCTCTTTTCCCCTCCTTCTATCATTGCCGAGTGGGCTGCCACCATGACGCCCTCGTCTTCAACCTGGAGACTCCGTCTCCGAGTCCCACACGTGCATGCCTTGCCGCCGGACCCGAGGTCCTATTCTTCTCGCCAAATCGAGCCTGACAAGCTTGCGGCCGCCGAAGCTTTCCTCGCCAATTTTGTCACCGCTGGTGAGCCTTCGCCCACTTCGTCGCTGAAAATGAGATCGTCTTATCACATTCTACACGATGTGCACTTTGTCATCTCCGGGGACCTGCCACTTCGCTGTCACTGTCGTAAGCTGCACCGCTCTGCTGCTTAACCCCTTGCCACCGCTGCTGTGGTCATCTTTGGCGAAAACCGACTGCGTCATCGTGTTCCTTGTGTCTCCTTTGCCCGGATTCTGAATCTCGTCATCGCCATCGAGTCACCATTCGTCGGAGTCCCTCGGTCCCAGTGCACCACTGCCATTGAGCCACCATGGCATGCCACCTCATCCACCACCTCGGCATCTTTGCCCATGTGTCATGCTCGTTAGCATCGCGTGGTAGCTCACGTGGCGAACTCAAATCCAACCCCGAGCCATAGTCATGTGGACATGGTCCACGGTGGTGTCTTAGATACATGGACCCCACATGTTAGCCCACTGTTCCATAGACCTATGAGCCATAGACCAATAGACCAGAGCCATGGACCTAGTCCATAGATTGTGAGTCCCACCTGTCAGCCTCTACTCCCTATTTTTTGGATTTTCTTTTAATTCTGAAATTCATTGCTGACGTCATGCTGATGCAATATTTTAGAATTTCCTTTAGAAAGAAAATTCTGAAATTCAAAATAGTTTTTTAGAAAGAAAATTTTGAAATTCAAAATAGTGTTTTCTTTCTCTTTTTCTTAGATCTAAATCTTCCGAGAGCCCGTTCTTCCTCATACGAACTCCGATGAACTCATTCAAGTTTCTAAATTCACCTAAATTCAAGACCTACCTTCTTGAGTTTTTTTATTCAATTTTTGGAGTTTATTTTTTGCTTTGTTTTGTAATTATTCGATTTTCTCTTTCGTTTGCGAGTAGACGTTGATACTTCGGGAGTTTTCGAGGAAGGAGTTGATCAAGCTCAAGACCAGTACCAAGACTTGTTTCAAGGCAAGTTGTACCTTTGACCATATTGAACCCAGTTTTTTCAAAACTACTTTGATTCAAATTATTGCGTGTTACTTCAATTATTTATTTCTTTAAATGTTTTGGAGTTAGCTATTCACCCATTTGATTATATCCACTTTGCTCGTTATATTACCATGATTTTTGTCACCCTAGCTTGGTTAATTATTAGTTGGTATTATCATAGCACCAACGTGGGTTGGTTAGATACGAATAGTCTGCTTAGCCATACAATGGGTTATTGATATCATTTTGAGTTGCAAATCTAAATTTAACAAAGTGATTATGGAATTTTGTGTAAAAACTGTGTGCTGTTACTCGTTGATGGCATGTGCTGCACTTAACCAATAGGGTGGAAAAAAAAATCAGACTGAGGCAAGTGGAAAGAATTATGATATGGTGGAACCTCATGCTTGGGAAAGTACGAATCTAGGTAATTTGGTTAGAAATTGGGCAATCTCGCCTTGGTCGATTAAGGACTTAACTTTGTGTTCCATTGAACTGAGCCATAACTGTACGATCACATGCTTGGTATGTGATAGACCTAACTGTAACACCTTGGCAATGCGGAAGCCAAGATATTACCTGAAGTCCAACACTACGCAATAAAATGAAATAGTTTCAATAATATTTCAACTAATGGCATAAAGAGATCAACATCTACAAGGATGAGTATAAGTATTGAATCAGAACTTAACAACATATCGAACTCTATCATCTAATCATATTGATTCAAATATGATAAAGCTACCATAGGTCTATACGAAGATCATAAAGCATTCACTGGTTAAAGCTATCATAGGTCTATACGAAGATCATTAAGCATTCACTGGTTCAATCAAGTCATAATGAATGAATGACTAAATCATCATAACTCCATTTATTACAATCCAACTTATCAAATGAAAGATAATAACGAGTTCAACTATTTAAAAGGGTGATTAATGTGAAGTGAAAGAAGTGATTCATGTGACTAATCCCTCCCATGTATGCCGTCTTCAATGTTTACCTAAAACAAATAAACAAGGCAAGAATGAGTCCACGACTCAGCAAGTACAATAGAACAATATGAACAATACTGAATAAGAATAACAATCACATAATAGAATATGAATGTAGAACGGCTGAATAAGAACATAGCATCGTAGAATAGAGTTCGAATGTGGAGTGGATGTAACATCCCAATTTTCCGAGCTTAAAAAAATCATTTAAATAGTTAGTAGGGAAAAATTCACCATTTGGATTTATTTGAATTTTAAATTCAAAGCTTAATATTGAACTTTACAAACAAAAACCTTTAATGTGAATAATGTCAACATGAACAATAGTCAAAACTATTTTATTTGGGTTCTATGTGCTCAGATATATTTTCTAGATTTTTCTAGAATTTTTCTGAGTTCATTTGCTATTTTCTATTGCTTATTTGATTTTCTGGTATTTTCTAAAATAGAAAAGCATTTAAAATCTTAGAAAATACTCTCGGGCCGAATCTCTCTCCTCCGGCCCGTTTTCCTTCTTTCCGGCCCAGCTCCCGCGCGCGCCTGCCTCCGTGCCGCTGACGTGTGGGCCCCACACGTCAGGTCTTTGCCCCCGCGCCCGGCTTCGTCCTCGCGTGCGGCCGCCCGCGTCCGCCATTGCTGACCTCCGAGTCCCGTATGACAACGCCTCCTTTCCAATTGAACCCCTTCTAGAAAACGCGTAGAATCTTATCCTTTATCTCCCCGCATCTTCTCGGATCAAAACCAAATCCCGGATTCGTCTCTAATTCCATTTTCTTGCGAAGCCGTCTCGGACTCTTTTTAGGGTTCGTCGCCGCACGCCGCCTGAGCCCCTCCCGTACCCTATAAATAGCCCCCGAGCTACGTACCGCCACCCGCACCAAAACCCCTCAACCAATTTGTCCTCTCGAGCCCTAGCGCCGCCGCATTTCCTCATCTAGGTTTTTTCGGCCGAGCTTCCTCTCCGTCGAGTTGTGCCGCCATCGACGTCGCCCTGCCCTCGTGGTCCGCACCGCTAGGTTCGCCGTCACCTCAGCGACCTCTAGGAGCCTTCACCGCCGCCCAAACCTCACCGGAGCCCCCGTCCGACAATACCGTAGCCCCTCCGCCGCTTGGAGCTTGCCGCCGGCCGCCGCCGTCGTTCGGCCACGGACCTACCTCAGCGAGTTCGCAATAGCAAGAGCTACACACCGGTACCACTCACCGGCGGCGTGGAGCCGCCGTTCGCAGTTGCCGTTGGTTCCCGAGCCGTCGTCGCCGTCGGTCCGACGTGGCGATCGCGTCGGCATCCACCTCGGCCGAGTGCGCACGTGTCATCCCGCGTGGCTGCCTCGTCAGCGTCGCGTGGCTTAGTCCATCGGACCCCAAGTCCCGAGGCTCGGTAGACCTAGTCTACCGTGAGCCGTGTCTCTGACATGTGGGCCCCATATGTCAGTGAATTCTTTATTTATCTTTTACGAAATTACGGTGGCGTCGACATTGCGCAATAATCCGATTTTTCTTCAGAGAAATAATTAGGAAATTCTGGAAAATCCAAATTAGGGTTTCTTTTAGATTTAAAACTTTCAGAGGCCATAACTTTTACATCCTAACTCCGATTGAGCTCATTCAAATTTCTAAATTTATCTAAATTCGAGCTCTCTTTATCTGAGATTTTTATTAAATTTTTGGAGCTTGTTTTACCTCTATTATTTATTTGTTTTGTTTATTTATTTCGTTTGCGAGTAGACGTCGATTCGTTAGTGAGTTTCGTTGAAGAAGGAGCAACCCAAGATCAAGACCAGTACATAGACCTTTTCAAGGCAAGTCACACCTTTGATCATCTTGAACCCAGTTTTCAAATTACTTTGTGTTAAAGTATTGCATTTTATGTTAATTATGTATTTAAATGTTTTGGGCATAGTTATTATCCAATTTGTTATCACCCCTTGGCCTTGTATGCCATAATTCCTTGTCACCTTAGATTGGTTTATTAGTTAGTAATATTATAGCACCAACGTGGGTTGGTTAGATGCGAGTACAATTGCTTAGCCATGCTACGAGTCTCACATCTCATGTAAGTTGCAATTATTGAATGTGACTAAGTGACTATGGAACTATGTGTAAGCGTGTGCTATGTGTTATTACTTCGTGATGGCATGTGTTGCACTAAAACCAGCCCAGGTGGTAAAGGATTTTAGGCGAGGCAAGTGGTGGAAGGCGTGTGCTTGGGTTTGATAATCTTTGTGACTTAGTTAGAACATGAAAGTCATGCCTTGGTCAATTAAGGACTTAACTTTGTGCGCCATTGGTCGAGCCTTCTTTATGCGACCACATGCAGTATGGGACGGGCCTAACTTAGTAAGTTATGGATTCTCGACATTGATGTTCAGGTGGATAGGTTAGGCTGTGTGACAGGGTGGAGGTGTGACTACTTGGTGGTTGCATCGCGAGACGGTTCGCCGCTTCCCTGTCCAATGGTGTGTGTTATACTAATTCTATGTGAGCTGGTAAAGCGGGAAAGCACATCGGGAATGTCAATGTTTGAGATGAAGTTTTCGAACTGTTTTGTTATGATTGGTGCTTGCTACACTAGTTGTATCTTGTGGGTAAAGTGTACAACCTCTGCAGAGTGTTAAACAATCTATTCGAATAGCCGCGTCCGCGGTCATGGACATACTTGGGGATTTCACACGAGGGGTAGATTTTCATAAAACCTTTGGGAAGGGGCAGCTGTGTGATTTAAGTCATATGGCTGTGTGAAAGAATTTGATTAGGCTATGTGTCTATGTGAAAACAACTATTAAATTAATATTGTCTATTTGTTTTGAATTATGCTTTCAATCTATTATTCATATTCAATTGCAAATGTTGTATTTCTGCAAAATAACCACAGAAGTCTTTTTCTTTGTAATAAGCCTGCATCTATACATTGCATTCTGTGGTATGATTTGCGAGTACGGTTGTGTACTCACGCTTGTTATAAAACTTGCACCCAAACCTACTGGAGAGGAGGAGTCTACGCCTGCTTTCGAGGAGGAGTTCGCCGAAGGTTGTTGATCGTTAAGGTCTGGATCCCAGTAGGTTGCCAGTGGTGAATTGATGGGATCTACGCTGGAGTTATTTCCGTTTCGCTGCTGTTTTATTCTCTGTTAGCCCTGCGTGGCTTAATAAGTGTAAACTCGACCATAAGGTCAAAACCCTTATTTGCCATTCAAACTAATCATTTACTTTATTTATCGCTTGTGTGGATCGATATTTACCTATGTTGACACTATGTACACTAGCGTGATCCTGGACTAGTGCAGTATACACAGAGGGTTTCAGAATCAAAATTCGGGGTCCCGACAATGGATGATTAAAGACTTATCATCATAGAATAGAATATGAAAGTAGAATGACAAAAACCATATGAATGAATGAAATATATGATCTTCACTTCTGCTTATACCGGTATAGCCATCGAACACCCGTCGGTGTTCACTCAGGCCCATATTTCACAAAATGCGGGGATCCATGGCCCGTATGAAGAACGTTTCATAACGGGGATCCAGTTTGCCCACATTGGAATGGTGGGTCTTACATGCTCATACTGGAATTGATGGGTATTTACATCCCACTCCCGTGGATGAATCATGAAAAATGAATGAATGAATGCATGAATATGGAAGACGAAATCTCAAGAAGTATGGTTTCACATATATGGATCGAATCAGAAATCATCGAGAACTACTCATAAACCATAGTATTCAGTCATAGCATGAACATCAAACACTATGAACTGACATCAGCAAAACTGACACAATGTATTTGCCCATATTGGAATGATGGGACTTCACTACCCACTCCCGTGGGTGAAGCTTGAATGGAAGAACGAATGAATATGTTGGACATAAACACATAATCGAAGAGTCATGGTATAACAATTTTGAAGGAAACAAGAAATACCAGAATTACCCAATGCATATTCACCCATCAAGTGAAACAACCAACAATCAAGACAATACAATTTGTACTTGCCTTTCGAACTGCGATGCGATGCGATGCGTTAGGAGGTAAGGATGAAGCCTCTAATCTCGAATTCTCTCCTCCTGCACAATTTAATTTCTTGAATAACAAACAACATGAATAATACGCTTCTCAAACAACATGAATAATACGCTTCTCCCAACGCCTAATCTCATATTCCTAAACCCAAGGTTTATATAATTGCTCTAACCGAATTAACTGATAGTCTAGCAGGACGTTAAATTGGATAGCGGTACTAAAAACATCATATCTTTTGCTCTGAGATTTGAAACAGAGTGATTTTAGATCCTATGAAAAGGTATCGAAAACCTCCATATTAGTCTAGTTGGCAAAAACTTCCAATTCGGCCAAAAACCTAGGATAACATTCAGGTGAAAGTCTAATATACAATATGACTAGCAGAACTATACATCAGTAAAGAAATACTCATAACTTTTGATTGGATTAACCAAAATCCAAGATTCTTATCATTATGGAAATCTAAGAACACCACCTTCAAAATCCTAGTTGGCATGACTGTAACATCCCAATTTTCTGAGCTTAAAAATCATTTAAATAGTTAGTAGGGAAAAATTCACCATTTGGATTTATTTGAATTTAAATTCAAAAAGCTTATTATTGGACTTTACAATAAAAAACATTTAATGTGGATAATCCCAACATGAACAATAGTCAAAACTATTTTATTTGGGTTCTATGTGCTCAGATATATTTTCTAGATTTTTCTAGAATTTTTCTGAGTTCATTTGCTATTTTCTATTGCTTATTTGAATTTCTGGTATTTTCTAAAATAGAAAAGCTATTATTAATCTCAGATAATTCCTTGGGCCTAAACCCACTCCTGTTCCTAAACCCCGGCCCATTTTCCCGGCTCGCGCGAGCCGGCTCCAGCAGCGCGCTCACCTCCAAGCCCGACATGCGGGCCCCGCATGTTAGTCTCTCCGCCTCTTCTCTTTCCTTCCGCACGCCCCGCTCGTTCTCCACCGTTCGATCGAGGATGGACGGTTGGATGCGCACGATCGATTTGGCTGCCCGAACGTCCCACTGATTGTGAGCCGTTCGATCTCGGACGAACGGTGAGATCCTTGAGTCTGTTTCGTAGCCGTGTCGTTTCACACGCGCCCGCCCCGAGCCACCGCCGCAGACAGGTGGGTCCCGACCGCCACGTCATCGTCGTCTCCGACGCGGACTCTACCTTCCGCCCGATTTCTCCGCCGCCGCGCCGTGTCCTTCGTGGACTCGCCTCCTGGGGCTATTTAAGGCCCTGAGGACCCTCGTATCCCGCACCCCGAGCCTCGCCGCCTCTGAAAATCCTAGCCGCCACGAGTTCAGCGCCGCTAGAAACCCTAGGCGCCGCCTTCGTCTTCATCTCCGCCGAGAACCTGCGCCACCGCTGCATTCGGCCTTCCTCGCCGCCACCGGACCCCGCCGGGATCGCCGTGTCGCGCGCCTCGGCACCGCCTCATCTTCGCCGGAGGACCCCTCCAACGCTGTTGCCGTCGAGCCCGAGCCTCAACCTCCGCTTCGAGCTCACCGCCGACCACCGCCGTCGCCCTCGACCACCCGGAGTTGCACCCAAAGGTTCGCAATAACGAGAGCTACACGCCAGTACCACTCACCGCCGGTGGATCGCCGCCGTTCGCCGGCGACCATAGGGTCCAGTGCCGCCCTCGCCGTCGGGTCCGACGTGGACGCCAACTCACCTGCCACCTCACCTGTTGTGCCGACGTGTCGCATGCGTGGCGCCGTGTCGGCGAGCACGCGTGCGCCCGCGCGGGCACGATCCACCGGACTTCAGATCCATCGGCTCGGTAGACCTAGTCCACCGTGAGCCATCTCACTGATATATGGGTCCCACATGTCAGGTTTTTCTTTTTATTTCTTTTTATTCCCGAAATTCCTTCGCTGATGTCAGCATTGCGCACTAATCCGATTTTTCTTTAGAGAAATAATTTGGGAAATTCCAGAAAATCTAAATTAGGGTTTCTTTTAGATTTAAAACTTCCAGAGCTCATAACTTTTGCATCCTAACTCCGATTGAGCCCATTCAAATTTCTAAATTTATCTAAATTCAAGCTCTATTTATCTTAGATTTTTATTTAATTTTTGGAGCTTTTTTGCCTCTGTTATTTATTTGTTTTGTTTATTTGTTTCGTTTGCGAGTAGACGTCGATTCGTCGGGGAATTTTGGTGAAGAAGGAGCACTCCAAGATCAAGACCAGTACATAGACCTTTTCCAAGGCAAGTCATACCTTTGATCATCTTGAACCCAGTTTTAAATTACTTTGTGTTAAATTATTGCATTCTACTTTAATTATTTATTTAAATGCTTTGGGCATAGTTATTATCCAATTTGTTATCACACCTTGGCCTTGTATGTCATAATTCCTTGTCACCCTAGATTGGTTTATTAGTTGGTAATATTATAGCACCAACGTGGGATGGTTAGATGCGAGTACAATTGCTTAGCCATGCTATGAGTCTCACATCTCATGTAAGTTGCAATTGTTAATGTGACTAAGTGACTATGGAACTTTGTGTAAAACTGTGTGCTATGTGTTATTACTTCGTGATGGCATGTGTTGCACTAAAACCAACTGGGTGGTAAAGGATTTAGACTGAGGCAAGTGGTGGAAACTGTGTGATATGGTGGAAGCTGTGTGCTTGGGTTTGATAATCTGTGTGGCTTAGTTAGAACATGGAAGTCTTGCCTTGGTCAATTAAGGACTTGACTTTGTGCGCCATTGAACTGAGCCTTACTGTACGACCACATGCTTGGTATGGGACGGGCCTAACTTAGTAAGTTATGGATTCTCGGCATTGATGTTCGGTGGATAGGTTAGGGTGTGTGACAGGTGGAGGTGTGACTACTTAGTGGTTGCATCGCGGGATGGTTCGCGCTTCCTTGTCGGCGGTGTGTGTTATGCCAAAGCGCTTCGTTTGGGTTGGCATAGCGGTTTGTAAGCACATCGGGAGTGTCAATGTTGAGATGAAGTTCCTGAACCGTTTTGTTATGATTAGTGCTTGCTACACTAGTTGTATCTTGTGGGTAAAGTGTACAACCTCTGCAGAGTGTTAAATCAATCTATTCGAATAGCGCGTCATGATCATGGACATGCTCGGGGATTTCACACGAGGGGTAGTTTTCATAAAACTATTGGGAAGGGACAGCTGTGTGATTTAAGTTATATGGCTATGTGAAAGAATTTGATTAGGCTATGTGTCTTTGTGGAAACAACTGTTAAATTACTATTGTTTATTTGTTTTGAATTATGCTTTCAATCTATTATTCGTATTCAATTGCAAATGTTGCTTTTATGCAAAAGAACCACAGAAGCCTTTTCTTTGGAATAAGCCTACATCTATACATTGCATTCGTGGTATGATTTGCAGTGCGGTTGTGTACTCACGCTTGTTGTAAAACTTGCGCCCAAACCTCTTTGGAGAGGAGGAGTCTACGCTGCTTTCGAGGAGGAGTTCGCGAAGGTTGCCGATCGTTAAGGTCGGATCGATCGGTTACTGTGGTGAATTGGTGGGATCTACGCTGGAGTTATTTCCATTCCGCTGCTGCTTTATTCTTTGTTAGCCCTGCGTGGCTTAATAAGTGTAAACTCGACCATAAGGTCAAAACCCTTATTTGTTATTCAAACTAATCGTTTACTTTATTTATCGCTTGTGTGGATCGATATTTACCTATGTTAACCCTGTGTGCACTAGCGTGATCCTGGACTAGTGCAGTATACATAGAGGGTTCCAGAATCGTAATTGTGGGTCCCGACAATGACACTCATATTTTGCCTTTAACAAAAAGTGGCACACGGGTCAAAACTAATGACAGAAACCGACATACACTCTGGACAGTCAAATTGAAATGTACATAACTTTTGTTCTACAAATGCAAATAGGGTGTTCTTGATCAATCCTGAAAGCTAATGAGATTATCTACAAAACGCGTTTTGGGCAACACTTCTGAATCAGCTTCTAACCTAGTCATATTTTAATAAATACAATGACTGTTAATTCTTGTCAGACTTTCGGGACAGCAGCAAGAATTCATCATAACTTTTAAACCGTAACTTGGAATTGAGTGATCTTTGTGTATACGGAAAGATAAGAACGAACCCCACATAACTTTAGGAGATGGGATCCTCTGATTTGGCCTCTAAGAATGCGAAAATAGTAGCACACTACACTGGACAGAACCTGTTCTACTCACAGCAGGGTTTCGATCCAATAACCATGATCAATTTCGCATATATTTTTATCCAACCTTCGAATAACAGCGATTGTTACCCTTGTAGAACCCCAGGAAGACGTTGAACAAAAACCCACAAAGAGGATCTTCTTCTTCTCCTCTGTTCTCCCCTCTTCTCCCTTCTCATTTCCTCCTCCTTGTGGCCAACCAGCTGCTGGAAAACTCCAAGATGACCGCAATGGAGGGGCTTGACCTTGAGGGAGGGAGATGGAGGTGCAAGAGGGAGGGAAGGGAGGTGGCAGCCAAATTGGGGAGGAGGGGGAAGGGTGCGGCCAATGAGGGGGAGGGGGTGGAGGTGGCTAGGGTTAGGGAATAGGGGCGTCTCCCCCCTTGCCCACTAATGGGCTGGCCCACTTGGCTTTTGTGCATTGGGTCGAGAGCCCAAGGTCCAAACACTCCAAGAAAATCTAAATTTTGAACTTAAATCCATCTCTAAATTTGTTGCATTTGACAATGAATATCTTTCCCTCTCCTGAATAATATTTTCACCAATTGAGACTTGGGTTATTACATTCTACCCCTCTTAACAGGATTCAACCCCGAATCTAAACACCGAAAAGAACAACTGCCTCTTAAATGAAACAACAAATTACCCGCTCTGGATGTGAACACATCCGGATATGGCTCGCGCATGCGAGATTCCGGCTCCCAAGTGACCTCTCTCTCGGACTAAGGAGGCCACAACACCTTGACATAAAAGACGTTTGTCCTAACACTCGTTCCGACATTTCCAAGTACACTAAGCGGAAGAGACTAGAAGGTAAGATCCTACTCGATGGTCAATGACGTTAACAAAAACTCAAACTCCAGATCTCTGAGGTACTCACTCGGCCCCAGAACATACCAATTGGTGCGTACACCGCGTATGGACCCAAGATAGTCCTAGCGGTATGCCATCTTCCAAGATCCTCTCAACTATCAGAAGCAACCAAGGTATCTTGGGCCATCTTCCCTTCGGCTACCAAAACACACAACAAGCACAAAACACCCGGAACTCTTGTCCCGTTTCTCAATCGAGTTCTTCATCTTACAAGGAGCGCCTCCTTTAACCAAGAACATAACAGAACTCGCTTTGAACAACCCTTTAATAAACAGAATCCAATTAAAAATAACGAAGTCTCATCACAACCACGAAATGACAACTTAATACCAAAGGGTCAAATTCAAAAGCGAAAATTCACCATGAAATCCTTTTCGCTTTCCAAGTAGGAAGTTTACAAATAAAAACCACAAAAATCAAAAGTGAAACCACTCAAATACCCAAATTAAATACTTCCTTTATTCTTCCCGAACTGATAAGAACCACACATGCCAATCGTAAAGTCATCCTCAATTTGTGAAAGATATCCATCATAAACACATAGCTCATACAAGAATCAAGAGAGCGTTTCACTACTCGAGGAAATACTATTTTCTCAATTTTTCTTTAGAAACAAAATTTCTCTCGAATTGTGGAATTTAGAATTCATTACATACCACACGAGCTCAAATCTCTAAAATTGGCATCCTCAAAACTATGCTCAAACTGAAATACATCATCCACACCTTTGTAGAGAGACTCTATTGACTCCACAAAACATACACTAGCCAACTTTGGCACCGACAGAATTACTTTGGCAGATGACTCCCAATACATCTCAAAATAGATCTCACATGTAATCACATCACCTCAATCTTTTAAGAATAATAACTCAAAAATCACATCACACAGTCTCATGTATTACATCAGAAGGGTTCTATCAATGATCATCTCACGGTTCGGATTCCACACCTATTCTATTTCCTCTACACAATCATGGGCAACCCAAGTCCTAGCATAAAAATGCGAAACCCAAATTTAACCTCTAAGTCTCCTATAATGAACTTCTGATGTAAAAGATAGGGAAACTCTCATTTTAAAATCCCTAAAATTCCCACAATCCAAACCGACGAGGATTAAAACCTCTATATATTATTTTTAATATATATAAAAGACCATACGTCTCCGTGGTCGTAACCCCTGAGGTGCACGACCTCACTAGTCGAGATTCCAGAGGTTACATAATAGGTACCCGGCCTGACGAAGGCCTAAGCCAAGCTCACACCAGAGAACTACTCGTAAAGGTATGAAGCGATACTTAACCGATTCCAAGTATATTCTCTACCGTATGACGAATGGAGCACGTGCATATTCCATACCATACGATGTTTCTTATCCAGACACAGTAACAAACAACCTCCATGCGGTTATATGTCTCATATACATATAACCGCCGAACGGTTGGTTCTTTATCAACCGTCGCTTGACTCCGATCAGACGCAACGCTTCACATCAGACGCCTTCTCTGGAAGTAACTGCCGCCTCTTCAAGGGCTATTTAAATATGGAACCTGGACGGATCAAGGGGAGAGGAAGAGGACAAGTTAGAGCCATCAGACTAAAGCACAAGCCTTAGATTCGTGTGATAGGTCTGATATTGTAAGGGAACAAGCAGTGTTCTCAGAGTATAATCTGTAAAACCCAGTTCATACTGAATAAAGAGCAGTCCCATTATTCCCTTAGATTTTTCACGTCACTTTCTCCTTTTCTTTTCGTAAGATCGACGTCTTGATCGTCGACAGCTGGCGCCGTCCGTGGGGTACGCGACGTGGAATCTTGGAACAATTTCTCTGCTCGACAAAATCTTTGTCCATTCCCCGCTTGTGATCGCTGATGCGGTTATGGTGGGAAGTTGGGATGAAGAAAACTGGTTCAATTTGGCGGACTACGCCAACCTCGACATGGACGCGTGCATGCGCGCCATGGAAGAAAACAAAATCTCTTCATCATCCTCCTCCGCTGGTTCGCCCATGGCAGCAATCGGCGAAGTCGACCGGATGGATGAAGACACACCGCTATGATCAGTGGCGGTTTCAGAGGAAGTGCTTCCGACTAGTTCGGAACACCCTAAAGCCTCAGCAAGCCCGGGACTTTCGACCGCAAAAAGGTGACGAAAATTCAACACCGCAACCCGAGGTTCAATATACCTTTGATGCGATCATGGTTGATAGGTACTCACCGACAGCTTCTAGCAATTCCAGGAGCCAACCGACACCTGGTGACGGTGTCAATGACACCTCCATTGGTCGTAAACCAAGTGGGGATGATAAAGCTCAGCATTCGATCGGCATTCACGGATCAGCCGAGGCCCTTCCAAAACCTCGAGGTGCCGATCACCGATCGCTCTCGTCGTGGAAGCTTCTCGCGAAGCTCGAAAGGCTCTCCATCGATTCCGACGGAAGCTCATCGGAGGATCACTGCTGGAAGCATGAGGTCAATGCGATCGGAGATACGGATCATAATACCGTGTACGGTCCTCCATACGTTGCCTCGCCACTATGTCATAATGGAGATGGTACAGGCGGTCAAGCACCAAATGCCGGAGGTGACAGAACTGGTGGACGTTCACCAGTTAATGTGCCTGATCCTTCCCAAACCAATGTAAGGGACCAGGCAAGATCGATCAGGAGATCGGGGGATTCAAGCCATCAAACACCTTCTTCTGGCAGAAATCCCTCGAGACCTTCGGTAACAATACAAAACCTGCAGCGAGTCGAGATATGTTAAATACTTTTGACCTCGCCTGGCAGACTCGTGTTTTGCCCAACTCGTAGGTCAAGTATCGAGATTATCCAATGACGATGCAACGCACGAAGCATATCGGGAGCGAAGGCACCGCAAAATCGCACCATGACTTCATCGCAAAGATTCTTCCCGGGAGAGGCCCGCATGGTCGTGTTGAAGATCGATTGACAATACGACCACCTCGACGATTCCACCAACAAGTCATGAGGAGGAGACCATTCCAGAATCCTCACCGCTCGCCGTCGAGGAGCAATCGCTGGACTCGTAATCTTCGACATCACCTAAACCGGGCAAGTGGTCGGAGGCGTTCGATTAACGCCCACGACCGAATCGGGACATTGGAGCACCGATAACTGTTCCTAGAAATCGGTCTCCAACCGACTACAATCCGCACCTTTTCAAAGAAGGCGCCACGAAACTATCACAGTCGCCGAGCCTTCTCACAGGCTCCGGTCAGACGTTGGCCAAATAGGTTCCGACCGGCCAATTTGGATAAATTCAATGGGACCCAAAATCCTTTGGAATTTCTCCAGATATATACCACCGCTATTAGAGCTGCTGGTGGTGATGAAAATGTAATGACAAACTATCTTCCTATGGTATTTGAAGGATTAGCCCGATCGTGGTTGCTTAACCTTCCGGTTGGGTCCGTGTATACTTGGGAGCAACTCTGCGACCTTTTGATTGCAAATTTTCAGGGTACGTATGATCGCCCTGGAAAGGAAGACGATCTCCATAGAATACGGCAAAAATCAAACGAGACTCTCCGGCAGTACATCAAAAGATTTAGCCAAGTTCGTAACTCAATACCGGAGGTTGCAGAATCTTCCGTTATCCAAGCCTTCAAAGCCGGATTGAGAAATCAAGGTTTACTGAGGATTTAGCTATACATCCCCACGAACAACCATCGAGCTCTTCGACATGGTCGACAAGTACGCCACGCCGAAGCGGTCGAGTGGAACGGCCGTTGATCGAAAGGATAAAATTCCCCAACCCGCTTAGATAGGACGGAAAAGAAGCAAAAGAAGACTCTCAAGAAAAGAAGCATGGCAGAGCCAACGACAAAGAGGTTCTTGCTGTTCTGAAAAATTTACCAAAGGAAGAAAAGATTATCTTGGTCGTGGCAAGGCTAAGGCTCCACCAATGATTACAAGAAAAATAAAAATGGTGTCCTCTCCACCAAGAAGGTGACACGACCTACGCAATTGTCGCGCTTGGCAAAAGAAGTCGAAAGATTATTATGCAGTAAAGGTCCACTCCGTCGATCCAAGAGCTCGGGAAACAAGCTCCAAGAAGGACAAAGATGGTGACGAAGAAATGGAGTACCAAGAACCTCAAAGACACCGTCGATGTGATTTTCGTGGATCTTCTTCGATGAGTCCGACGCCACCAAAGCCATGGAGCGAGAAGTCAACCTTACCAACCTTCGATCGCCGTTAAACCTTCAAGGTGGTCTGAGACGATAATCTCCTTCAAGAAAGAAGATCGCCCATTCCTTCGACTCACCAAGTAGGTTTCCAATTGTCGTTGAGCCTATTATTAATAATCGCAAGGTTAATCGGTCTTGATAGATGGGGTAGTTCTTTAAATATTTTATTTGCAAGTGCTTTGGAAGACATGCGATTCCCAAATCCAAGGTAAAACTCGTGAAATATGCCTTCCATGGCATAGTTCCGGTCTACCGCTAAGCCGATAGGGCACTTGTCCCCATCGGTTACGCTCGAAAGCCCGACAACTTCCGGACGTAAAAATTTCATTTGATGTGGTAAACTTTGAGACGCATACAATGCAATTCTTGGTCGCCCACTTTAGCAAAGTTCCCGATAGCCACGCACTACGGTTATCGAGTTTGAAAATGCCGACCAAAGGGTGTAATCACGGTCCGATGCGATCGTAAAATAGCCTACACATGCGATCGGAAATGTTTAGAATCGGTCGATGAACTTCCACCGTGGGAACTAACACGTTAACATGCAGTCAAACATTCAAGGCCAAAGATGACACCAAACCTTCCGACCATATAAAAGAGGTACAACTCGACGGAAGTGCTTCTCCGAGGGTGCCAAGATATCGGTCGGGGTGACTCGACCTTAAATAGGAAGAGTCGCCGTCTCCTTCCTCCGAGCTAACCAGGACGTATTCGCCTGGCGGGCGTCCGATATGCCCGGAGTCCCCATGGAGGTGATCGAGCATAGGCTAGCTCTACACCAACAAAACCGGTCAGCGAAGCTACGGCGTTTTGCATCCGATCGGAAGAAGCAATCCAATGAGAGATTGACAAACTTCTCAAAGCTGGGTTCATTCGTGAGGTCGACCACCTAGAGTGGCTCGCCAATCATGTAATGGTTAGAAAAGCCAATGGGAAATGGCGAATGTGTATCGACTTTACAGATCTTAATAAAGCTTGTCCGAAGGACGACTTTCCCCTTCCTCGCATCGATCAACTTGTATACTCTACTTCCGGGTGTGAGTTGATAAGTTTTTTAGATGCTTACTCTGGGTACCACCAGATCAATATGAGTAAAGAAGATGAAGAGAAAACTTTCTTCATCACTCCATATGGTACTTATGTTATGTAAAGATGCCATTTGGTCTCAAAATGCCGTGCAACATTCCAAAGGTTGATGCAAAAGACCTTTAGCCCACAGATAGGTCGGAATCTTGAAGCCTACGTCGATGATCTCGTCGTAAAGAGCATCAACGCCGGCGATCGTATTCTAGATCTGCAGGAGACTTTCAATAACTTAAGACGTCATAACCTTAAGTTAAATCCAGAGAAATGTTTGTTCGGGGTTACGTCGGGAAAGCTTCTCGGATTCCTAGTTTCGGACAGAGGCATAGAAGAAAATCCAACGAAAATCGCTGCCATCGATCAGATGCGCGATCCGACCACAAAGAATGAAGTTCAGAAACTAATTGGTTGTATGGCAGCGCTAAGTCGTTTCATAGAACGGTTAGGCGAAAAAGGATTACCTTTCTTTAAGCTTCTCCGGAAACATGGGAGTTTCGAATGGACTAAAGAGGCAAGCAACGCCTTCGAAGAATTAAAACGGTACCTTACGAGTCCCCCAATCTTAGTCTCTCCGAGATTGAGAGAAACATTGCTAATTTACGTGGCTGCAATGCCACAAACGGTTAGTGGTGTACTGGTCGTAAAACGAGACCATATTCAACGACCGATATATTACGTATGCGAAGTCTTGCATGGACCAAAAGAAAGGTATCCGCAGGTACAAAAGTTGCTCTATGGTCTCCTTATGGCTTCAAGGAAACTAAGGCATTATTTTCAGGCCCACAAAGTGGTCGTACCTACTGGATATCCTCTTGGTCAAGTCCTAGGAAACAGGAGTCATCAGGACGAATAGTAAAATGGGCGGTTGAGTTTGGGGCGTTCGATCTCCATTTTGTCCCACGAACAGCAATCAAGTCCCAGGCAATAGCAGAATTTATTGTCGAATGGACAAACTCTGAACCCACCCAAGGGCCCGAGTACGAGCACCACGATGAGTGGATAATGTACTTCGATGGTTCCTTGATGTTGCACGGCTCGGGGGCTGGGGTCGTCTTGATTTCCCCTACTGGCGAACAAATAAAGTACGTTATTCAGTTAAACTTTCCTACTACTAACAATGTGGCAGAATACGAAGGTTTACTAGCAGGACTTCGAGCAGCTCGTTCGCTCGGGATTCGCAGATTGCTAGTGAAAGGCGATTCTCAACTAGTAGCGAATCAAGTAGGGAAAGAGTATCAATGCTCTAGTACCAAGATGTCATCATATCTGGCGGAAGTATGGAAACTCGAAAAACATTTATTCGGTTTTCAGATCCAACACATTCCTAGAAAGGAAAAATTTCTGGCAGACCAGTTGGCCCGGATGGCTTCCACAAGGACATCCGTCCCGCTTGGAGTTTTTCTCGAGAAACTCGATTCACCCTCGGTAGTCGAGCCTTCCGAGGACATAGATGTTCGCAAGGAGGTTGCACACCTTGATTCTGCAAACATGGATGCTCCACAGGTCGATGATGGTTGGCGCCATCACGATCATGGTAGAGATTGGATGACATCGATGTACAATTATCTTCAGCATGACCTAATTCCAGAAGATGATGTAGAGGCTGATCGTATAGCACGAAAAGCCAAATCATACACTCTAATTGAACGTACCTTGTACAAACGAGGATCTCACGGAGTGTTGATGAGATGCATATCTCGCTCGGATGGCATTAAATTGCTAGCCGAAATTCATGGAGGAGTCTGTGGAGCTCATCATTCCTACAGAACTTTGGTTGGTAAAGCCTTTAGGCAAGGATACTACTGGCCAACTGCCCTTCATGATGCAAAAGAGCTCGTGACGAAGTGCGCGATAATGTCGATTTCATAGCCGACAAGTACATCAGCCGTCTCAAGCTTTGCAAATAATTCCTCTTTCTTGGCCTTTTGCAACCTGGGGACTAGACATTCTAGGACCTTTCCCAAGAGCACCCAGGGGCTTTGAGTTCCTTTTCGTCATGATTGACACGTTCACTAAATGGATCAAAGCCGAGCCGGTTGTAAAAATTACAACTGAAGCCGCCAAGAGGTTTCTCACAAAAGGCATGATCACATGATTTGGTGTACTCAGTCGTATAATCACTAATAACGGTGCTCAGTTCTCGAGCAGCAATTTTTAAGAATTCTGTGATGACCTAGGTATCAAGATACATTTCGCTTATGTTGCTCATCCGCAGAGCAATGGAGCAGTGGAGCGACCCAATGATATCATAATGCAAGGAATCAAACGGCGAGTGTTCACCGCCATTACAACGGTCGTGGGCTTGGGTTCAAGAACTTCTTCAGATTATGGGCCGTTCGTACCACAACTAGTCGTGCGACCGTGAAACACCATTCTTTATGGTTTACGGAGCTGAAGCCATGCTTCCTCCAGAACTTAAAATTGGTTCTGCTTGAACTGATTGCTTTTCCAAAAGTGATCAGTGTGAACGACGACTTGACGACATCAATTTCCTTGAGGAACGACGAAATCAAGCTTTGCTACGATCGCAATCTACCAAAGAAGCCATGCGCTTGCATTTCACCACGATCGTAAGGTGCAACTCGCAGACCTAGTCAGAGGTGATTTGGTTCTTAGAAAATTCGAACCAAGCGGGTCGCAACAAACTTTCACCTAAGTGGGAAGGTCCATACACTGTGGTCCAAGTTACCCGACCAGGATCGGTACGATTAGCTATGACAGATGGGCAAGTTTTGTCTAACTCTTGGAATATTGATCAATTGCGTAAGTTTTATGTTTAATTTCATGTATTTCATTTCCATTCATATTTCAATAAAGATGCATTTCCTTTTTAAAACGATAAGTATGGTTGTTTATACTTATTATTCGTCGCATCTGGTCATATGCCTTTATTGTTGCTGGTTGGTCGGAGAAGACACTCATTCTCTCCGATATTCCTTTCAAAGGGATCTCAAATACTCATGGTTGATGACTTAAATGTCACCGACCACACCGGTTTTAGTCGCGATCATTCCTTCAATGATACACACGCACAACCAAATATTATTTTCTTAAAGAAACATATGAGTATAAGGAGTACCAACTCAGACAATTTATATGGTTTTCGTTCTTTCTTGAATTTGAAGACTGTTATTTTATTTCAACATTCTGTTCTACTCAAGTTTGGCTACTGGTCGGGACACGGAAAGCCTCCTGGTCGAAGTCTCTCCTCTCTGCATGTGGTCCTGCCCACTGGAAGGAGCTTCCTAGTGACGGTCCTTTTCCCACGATCCTCGCTGCCAGTCGATTTGAGCATGAGCACGTTTCGCGAGATATTTTACAAATCTTCAATTCTTGAGATTCGATACGACCAGATCCGAATATTTTCTAAACAAAGGTACTTATCTATTCATTTTATTTTTTGCATACATTCTTAGTGCATATCTTCTTATCAACAAATCCAGTCTTTGTTATATCTTTAGACTACAAGTGGTATTCGATAATGGACAAGATCTAGACTAGTCGAAATCATCAGCTGGTTCCGACCACATAATTTCCTAGTATTCACTGGATCGTTGTCATACACTCCTACCATGGTCATTGTTATTACTCAATTTCTTGGTCTACTGCTTTCTTTTAGTAAAGTTCATCTACTAATATAAGTAGTCGGGGGCTAGGAGATATATGAGTATTTAACAACATTGATAAGACAAAGCAGGATCTTCATTGATAAAAGGTAAGTTTCATTTTACATAGTCTAATATTACATCCATTTACATGTTGGGACCACCAGACTGGTCGCTACGTGATGGAGATCCGACTTCCATTTCTTCAGCAACTTTCTCTCCGAGAGGTCTTACTTCTTCGAGAAGTTTTGTTCCTTCACTTTCAGAGCAGTCGAAGTCCTCTTCCACAACTTTAAGACTAACAGAGGGGTCGGAAGCCTTTAGTTTTGCTAAAGTAACACTAACTCCATTCATGATAGCTTCCTTCATTGTCTTAACATGGTTTTCTCGAAAGAGTGTTATTACCTCCTTGAGATCTTCAAATTGATGGCCGAGAAAATTGATTCTCTCTGAAGGATCTCTTAGAATGGGCGATATGCCTCGACCCTGTGTCGAAGAGCATCTTGTTCAGAGCCTTGACTTTGTCTTCAAGACTCCGATCGGGTTCAACCCCTTGGTCACGCTCAAACTTGAGGGTTTTCTCCGCTCGTTCAAGCGCTTCAGTTTTTTCTGCACGAGTGGATAAAAAGAAATTAATATACTCTTTACAATTGGAGTTATGGAATACTGGTTAAGTCTATGACCAGTTACCTTTGATTTTCTTCTCATAAGAGTGAAAACCTCCTTTTGTCTGGTTATCGCATGCTCGATCGACCGGTTTTTACCCTGATTTTCTTCCCTCAGTTTTATTATTATGGCTTCTTTGGTCACGATCTCTTCTTTAATTTTCTCTAAATCTATCAAATATGATAGGAAGAGAAGGTTAAGTTACAAGAGAGAAACAAGATGATAAAATTTAGGAAGTCAAACTAAAAGAGAAATGTTCTTACTTCTCAGATCGGAGTGTTTCTGCTCCAAAGATTTTATTCGCTGGGTTAGTCCTCCGACCACAGCATATTTCTCGACCATGTGCTACAAAAACAAAAATCCCTTTCTTTGATAAGTTTTCAAAGAAACTTCAAAAGAAAGAGTTGTAAGGATGGTCGTAGAACACTTACCCGAATTGCCATATCATTATATTCAGAAAAGATTGTATCTGGACCAATCTCAGCTTGATGGTCCGATATCTTTCCCCAGGCTTCATCAAGTTCCTTATCCTCGATAAATCGAGGAGAAAAAGGGAATTTGTTAACCTGAGAAGCATTTCTAGGAGGAGGTGGAACCTATTGAGGATCTCTGGAGATGACTACCTCCGGAGAAAGAGTAAGGATTACTAGAGGATCCTGAGCAGATGCTGAAACATGCTCGGGGGCTTCTTTTACTACTTCATCCTCGGCAGCTTTAGCTTTAGGAGTATCCTGATCAGGAACCTCCACGACCACCTCTTCCTCAGGAACCTTTTCCTGAGGGGTGCTCTAGTCGTACACGACCAGAACACCAGAAGATCTGTTCAAAATTAACTTTCTACAGTTAAGAGGATGCTACTCATTCAGATTGGATAATGAGAGTGTTGTTTATCTGGATTCTTTTTCTATCTGGATGCATGCCCGCTAGAAAAAATATCCAAGATTCGACTAAACCTCGTTACAAAGATATGAGCAGAATATTACATTAAAGATCCAAATATTACAAAAACCCCTAGTTACATTTCTTCTACAAACCTTCTAAACAGAAAATCCTTCGACTAGTTCTTCGAAGAATAGCTTCAGGTTGATCGAAGATTGATTTCTGGCAGAAGGAGACTAGAGATGTATAACCAAATAAGCGTCGATTTCACACCTTTCTCTTGACATGAACTTCGATCTTGATTGAAGACTATACATAATAAAGTATTTACTCAATCTTCGAAGGCCATATTCACCTTGAAAACAGAACTCATAGACCAAATTGACTTCTAGATCACCTTAGGATCACTACTCCATAGGTCTGGACCCCGAAATGGTGATCTAAAAGTCAATTTGTCCCATGAATTTTGTCTTATCAAAAGACATAAAGGTGTTATGAACTCTGGATTTCTAAAATCCATCCTTGAGAAGAGAATTTTCCATCACAGAAGCGAAACTAAGAAGGCTAGGGATTTTTCCTTTCTCATCAGAGATCTATCCTCTGAAGGTTATTTATAACCTTTAGATTGCGATAGAATTAAAGAAGAAGATAAGAGTAGAATTCCAACGGACGCCAAACTCTTCAATTCCCAAGGCAAAGTTCTCAACTTTAAAGTGAATAGAAACCGCTTCAAATGCCCTTGCATTTGAATGAGTGTCAGCCCGATACGACTTCGTCGGAAGAAAAGTGTTCACACGACCTATTCATTTAAAGTTCGGGGCTAGCTGACGAGGATTAAAACCTCTATATATTATTTTTAATATATATATAAAAGACCATACGTCTCCGTGGTCGTAACCCCTGAGGTGCACGACCTCACTGGTCGTAGAGATTCCAGAGGTTACATAATAGGTACCCTGATCGAACGAAGGCCTAAGACAAGCTCCCGACCAGGAGAACTGCTCATAAAAGGTATGAACTGATACTCGGAACTGATTCCAAGTATATTCTCTACCGTATGACGAATGGAGCACATGCGTATTCCATACCATACGATGTTTCTTATCCAGACACAGTAACGAACAACCTCCATGCGGTTATATGTCTCATATACATATAACCGCCGAACGTTGGTTCTTTATCAACCGTCGCTTGACTCCGACCAGACGCAACGCTTCACATCAGACGCCTTCTTTAGAAGTAACTGCCGCCTCTTCAAGGGATATTTAAAGATGGAACCTGGACGGATCAAGGGGAGAGGAAGAAGACAAGTTAGAGCCATCAGACTAAAGCACAAGCCTTAGATTCGTGTGATAGGTCTGATATTGTAAGGGAACAAGCAGTGTTCTCAGAGCATAATCTGTAAAACCCAGTTCATACTGAATAAAGAGCAGTCCTATTATTTCCTTAGATTTCCCACGTCACTTTCTCCTTTTCTTTTCATAAGATCAACGTCTTGATCGTCGACACAAACATACTCACTTATTAACATCAACATGGAAACACTTCCTCGACGAAATTATCTTTATAAAGATTCTAACTCCTAAAAGGTTATTCATTGATGCACCGTCATATTTTGCCTACACAACCACGCAAGTTCCCAGTTGCGACACTCTAATACATTGATCAAGATTTTCATACTTTAATAATTCTAAAGTTCCACCCGAAATGAACAAAAGATCTTGGATCACAAATCTCTATAGGTTCTAATAGTTGCATCAATGCAATCAGTTTCGCCTCAAAGACAAACACTCTGAATAAATAATTTTTTTCAAGAATTATACACGAAATCGGTTCATCCTTCAATACTCCTCAAATAACTTACAACCCAAGATCTCGCAACAACAATTAATAACCATTTCAGAAGACTCCTGTAAGACGAATCGGTGGATTCTTTCTCAAAAGAAAAGACAAATGAAGACAGTTTTCACCACTTAAAAAAACATTTACCACTCATACTGAACAGAGATCTAAGGAAAATAATCAATTAGGCAATGAACTCGAAAAACTTAAGGGAAATCCAGAGTTGAGGGCGCAAGCCCCGCACGAAGTGAATATCAAACCTCACATGAGAAGAAAGTGTTGCCTTTGAAAATCGAAAAACTCTTATGAACAAAAGCAGAAGGTTTAGGCATACTTCAAATAAACCGCAAGTTACAAACTCGACTTAAATCTCAAATACTTCTACTACACTTTTTCCCTTAACAAAAGAAATAATTTTCTTTGATTGAAACATTACTTTGCCAACTCAAGCTAAGGAGCATTAAAACTCAAATCACAAGAATCACTTAAGAACCGATAGAACATTCAAATATATCATTTTGTTTAAACTAATTTCAGTTACCGCATAACTCATGAGTTCCAAAAGACCATGAAAGCAAAACTTGAAATTCTCTCATTAAAGCGATTTCACTATCGGCGATCAAATTACGTTATTGCTAAAAGAATTAGCATCAATCCTGCATTACTGATGAATTTAATAACATCAACCTCATACAGTAGAACCTAGAACCATCAAACCTTATTATCTCATCTTAAAGCTTTCCAAAAGAAATGCATTATGCCACTTTATTTTACTTTCTTACTATCTCCATAAAACTTTATCAACTACTTAATCTATGGAAAACCTATTACACAAGCCACAAAGTAGAAACAAATTTTTCTTTAACAAGATCATACTATGCAATCATTGCAAGGCAACAATAAATTATCCAATTACGCTACCACGGACATCAGTTAAGTTTAATTGTGCATCATGCCACTGACCCAACTTGGCATCCCATATTTTATCAATCATGTTGTATCATGCATCTCATCACTTAACACAATGAAACATTACAAAAGAGATTTGACCCATTCTTTCGCAAAGAAAAGGTTCCAAACTTCACCACTCCAACTACTCCTAAAGAAATAAGTAAAGTCAAAACTTTCTTCATTGAACTTTGTAAAAGATAATTTTCAATCCAAAATACCAAACGAATAACCAGGTCACTTTTATCAACAAGAAAGATATGACTCTCATGAAAGAGAACAATCTTGTCAATAACAACGTTTACAAGTAACAAAGAGAGCTCAACAGTCGAAAAGACAATAATTGTTTTGAAAAACAAATAGGGACCAATTGAAACTTGCCCACTTCATTAACCACCATTTAAAGGAAGTTCATCAACTGCCAGAAACTACAACCAGAAGACCAAATACAAGCTCAAGGAAGACAACAACTTTATAAAAAAACTCATGCTCAACACCTAACTATGGAACAGGGGTACATACTTCTCTATTCCCATACCACGAACGGTGGTGTAGCCTGACAAAACCCAGTACAACAACCACGACATCAACTTCACAACACACGTTACCATCACGCATAACCAATATAATCAATTATGAACATAAGGTCATCTCATAACATTCATAGAATAATTCATAGGTATAGAAGATCGTAACAGATCATAGATTAACAACAAGAATAATAGTACAAAAGCAATTCAATAACAATTCAACAGGGTGAATCATACTATCAGAATCACAGATGCAATGGATTACCCAAATCCCACCTATTGTGCATATTGTGTCAAGTTAATATTCAATTACCACGGACCTAAAGCCCGCTCTGATACCTAGTCATATTTTAATAAATACTGTGACTGTTAATTCTCGTCAGACTTCTGGGACAGCAACAAAGAATTCGTCATAACGTTTAAATCGTAACTCAGAATTGAGTGATCTTTGCGTCTACTGAAAGATAAGAACGAACCCCACATAACTATAGGATATGGGATCCTCTAATTCGGCCTCTAAGAATGCAAAAACAGTCACACACTACACTGGATAGAACCTGTTCTACTCGCAGCAGGGTTTCGATCCATTAATCATGATCAATTTTGCTTCTATTTTTATCCATCCATCGAAGAACAATGATTATTACCCTTGTAGAACCTTAGGAACACGCTGAACAAAAACACATGAAGAGGATCTTCTTCTCCTCCTCCTTTCTCCCCTCTTCTCCCTTCTCCTTTCCTCCTCCTTGTGGCCGGCCAGCTGCTGAAAAACTCTAAGATGACCGCAATGAAGGGGCTTGACCTTGAGGGAGGGATATGGAGGCGCAAGAGGGAGGGCAGGGAGGTGGCAGCCAGATTGGGGAGGAGGGGAAGGGTGCGGCCAATGAGGGGGAGGGGGTGGAGGCGGCTAGGGTTAGGGAATAGGGGTGCCTCCCCCCTAGCCCACTAATGGGTCGACCCACTTGGCCTTTGTGCATTGGGTCGAGAGCCCAAGGTCCAAACGCTCCAAGAAAATCTGAATTTTGAACTTAAATCCATCTCTAAATTTGTTGCATTCGATAATGAATATCTTTCCCCTTCTCGAATAATATTTTCACCAATTGAGACTTGGGGTATTACACTAACTTAGTAAGCTACAAAATATTGGCATTGACTACTCAGGTATGTAGGTTAGACTGTGTGTTTGGGTGGAGGTGTGTACTACTGTATTGGGCTACACTTATGAGCGGTTCGCCATCTCTAGGTCAAAGATGTGTGTCAGACCAAATCACTTCGTTAGGATTGGTATGACGGTAAAACACATCGGGAGGGTCAATTGTCAAGATGAAGTTTTAGAAAGGATTTTGTTATGATTGGTACTAGCTACATTGGTTATATCTTATGGGTAAAGTGTACAAACATTTGCAGAGTGTTAATCAATCTATTCGAATAGCCGCGTCCACGGTCATGGACATACTCAGGGATTTCACACGAGGGGTAGATTTTCATAAAAATACTTGAGAAGGGACAGCTATGTGGTTAAACTCATATGACTGTGTGAAAGATATTGATTATGGTTTGTGTTCTTTGTGAAAATAATTATTAAACTATTACTGTTTATTTGTTTTAAATTACGCTGTTAATCTATTCTTTGTATTCGATTGGAAATGTTGCCTTTTTGTAAAATAATCATAGAAGCTATTTTCTTTGGAATAAGCCATAATCTATAATTGCATTTTTTGGTACAACTTGTTGAGTACTCAGAGTATTCATTCTTGCTGCAATTATTTAGCTGAAGTGGATGAGTCATCGCGTGCTTTCGAGGAGGAGTTTTACAAGGACATCGATCGCTAGGTCTTGATCCCAGTCGGTTGCTTGTGGCAAGTCGATAGGTTCCTGTTGAAGTTGTTTATGTTCTACTGCCATCTCTTTATTTAGTATCAGCCTGCGTGGCTTAATAAGTGTAAACTCGACCATAAGGTCACAACCATTATTTATTAATCAAATTAGTCGTTTATTCTTATATTCGTCTTGTGTGGAAAGATATTCATCTATGCTGACACTGTGTGCACTAGCGTGATTCTAGACTAGTGCATTATACATAGAGGATCCAGATTTGCATATTTGAGTCCTAACAGGGGCTTACCCTATTAAATTGGCAACCGACCAGATTTTTTTGATCAAGCAAAAAAATATAAAAGTGACTTTACTTCTCAGCCCTTCCCTCTACGCCGCTGTGCACATCCTCCTCCTTGCTTCAGCTGGCGCCCAAGCGTCGCCTAGGCCTAGGGGAATGCCCTCCCGTCAAACACTCCTACAATCTTCGCTATTAAGTGCTGGAACATAACATCTTGGTATCAGAGCTATCTGCTGCACCTTCATCTATGGGGAGTGGTGGTGTCGATCCCATGATGATTGAGGAGGTACTCACGCAATTGACGACGATCAATATGATGCTAGAATCGCATGGGGCACAATTGAAAACCATCAACAATCGCTTGGAGAGCCATGACGTGCGGTTGGCGTGGCTGGAGACGATGAATGTCAAAGGCAAAGGCTCCGCAATCGCTCCCACGGCCCCAACAATTCCTCCCATACCTAGAGGAAATTTTTGAGAGAGTACAAGGAGCAGAATCGCGTTCCTCATTTCCACAAGCTAGAGTTTCTGGTGTTCGACGACAAGGAGGATCCGTTGCCATGGCTCAACGGACCCTGGAAGATGAGAAGGTATGGTTGACGTCTTATCACTTGATCAGTAGTTCCCAACAATGGTACTTGCATGTGGAAAGTGATGAGGGCACACCATCATGGTGGTGTTCTACGGAGATGATCAACCTCCGCTTTGGCCCTCCCATCTACAAGAATCCTCTTGGCAAGCTCACCCAATTGTGCCGCATGGGAGCGGTGCCCGACTACATCGACTAGTTCTTGGTGCTACTTAGTTGCGCAAGGCCCTTGCTTCCGATGCAGCAGATTCAACTCTTGATAGTGGGATTGCAGGAACCCCTCAGCATCGACGTCGAACTCCAGGTGCCATAGAGCTTGGAGATGGCATGAGCATCGCTCGCTCGTTTGAGCGTTGTGCCCAGGCCATCACTGAGCTGGCCACGGCTATGCCCAAGCCATCCAAACCAACACCCCTTCAGCACTATGGGGGGCAACCTCCAACCGCGCCAAGGACGGTTGCCGAACTGACGTTGGGTGCTACTGTGACGGTGCTAGACACCATCAGGAAGACAAAGTGGGTTCAGCAACTTACACCAGCACAAATGGCGGAATGCAAGTGAGCAGGACTCTGTTTTAATTGTGATGAGAAATACCATTGCAATCATAACTGTAAGCAGCTCTATCTCCTCGAGCTCACCAAGATGACGATGACATCGAGCCCATTGACGCTAATCCAGAGATATCCTGACATGCATTAACCATCATTAATACTGGTTGGTGTAGGATCAAGGATAATCGACTAGAGCGGGGTGAATAGGAGGTTTTTAAATCTTTTCGACGAGTTAACAAATTTAAATAATAATGTCTTTAACAAAGCTTCCTAGCACAATTAAAATGATAGAACTACTATGCTAGTTAAGACAAATAAGAGCTTATGTCAATACTAGATACAATTCTAGCTAAGCAAATCTTACACAACTAAATTGCTAGAAATGTAAATGCCGAAAAGCGAAGACAAGAGAAAACCACAATGGAGACAAATGATGTTTTTCTCGTGGTATCGAAGACTTGCCGGTCGTCACTAGTCCATGTTGAGGAAGCTTGAACAAATCAAGCTGACTCCACTAATTAAGCCTCAACCCTTAATCACTATCGTTGCTCTTCCTCCTCTCCGGAGATGGTGAGTACGCAACCACTTCACAATCCATTATCGGGACTCTTCACAATCTTCTTTGAAGAGCTCACCGTGCAAAACTTTCTCCAAAGTCGTCTAGGTGCCAGTAAGCACCAAGAGTAATAAATCAATTATTTGCTTGAGGAAAAATCAAGTGCCAACAAGATTAACTAATGATGCAATGCACTTGAATGCTCTCAACTACCTCAAAATAGGAATTCAAAGCAAATGAGTAGTAGAGAGTGTCAAAGAGGTCAAGAGTATTCAATGAGAGTGAATATGCTTAGGAACCTCTCAGTTAGAGGCAGGTGGGGAGGTATTTATAACTCCCACCAGCAAAACTAGCTGTTACGACCGTTTTCTTGGAAAAATTAGGATTTACGGTAGTACCACCGTTGAAGCCCGGTATTACCGATTTTTGGTATAATGGTCGGAACAGTGGTAATTAATGCTGTGAACTAACCGTTAAAGAAAAAGGTGCGGTACAACCGCCAACTAGAAATCGGTACTACCATAGCGCGGTAGTACCACTCAGCTAGATCGGAACTACCGTTTTCCAGAGCTAAATAAATCTCAGAAAAACACCTCTGGAAAAAAAACGAACCACCATGTAAAACTCGGTATTACTGACTTGCAGTAATACTGCAGAAGAATTGCGGTCTTACCCATACTGGATTTTCAAAAAAACTCCCAAAAACATGTTCTCTGGAAAATACATACCGCTATAGATTTCGGTACTGCCAACTTGTGGTAATACCGCTCATCAAATACGGTCATACCGCTGACCAGGTCTATGACCAAGTCCATGACTAGGTACCATGACCAGGTGCCACGACCAGTCTACGACCAGGTGCAACAACCAGTCTTCGACCAGGTGCATCAACCAGTCTACGACCAGGTGCTATGATCAGGTGCTATGACCAATCTTCGACCAAGTGCAACGACCAGGTGCTAGGACCAGTCTTCGACCAGGTGCAACGACCAGTCTATGATCAGGTACAACGACCAGGTGCTATGACCAGTCTTCGACCAGGTGCAACGACTAGGTGCTACGACTAGTCTTCGACCAGGTGCAACGACTAGTGTACGACTAGGTGCTATGACCAATCTACGACCAGATCCTTCGACCAGGTAGCACACTCTCTGTAATTTACGTACCGCCATAAAAATATAGGTACTATCGACTTGCGGTAGTACCGTAGATAAAATGCGATCGTTCTGATTTTCAAAGAGAATCAAAAACACATAAAGATATGCTCTCTGGAAAAAACATACTGCCGTGTACATTTCGGCATTACCGACCTGCGGTAATACCGCTCAATACTTGCGGTCTTACCGATGTTTCTAAATAGTTTTCCAAAGGACAGAACAGATGCAATGCATGACTTTTGGTTGATCAAGATGGCACATAAATAGATCCTCAAGCTACTAGCTATGATCTCTCTTAATAGTACGGTGTCTAGCCTATGAATTCAATCTTTTCTCCAAACACCTAGACCGGTAAAATACTACAAAAGGATCTTTACATTATGATACCTTCGCTTGAGCCAAGTTGATCTTTAATACCTTTGTATTGATGTTGTCTCGACCAGGTCCAAGCTGCCCAAGACATAGAGAACCTTTAACCTTTAAACATCTCAACACACACATTAGTCTTTTGATACATAGTTGATATTAATTACTAAAACCATCACTGGGGTCTAGATACTTTTAGTTGGACAATGTAGTTCGAGGTCCGCATGGGGACGGTGACGCTAACGACATTGGTGGACTCGGGATCCACCCATAACCTCATCAGCGAGGCTACACAGGAGCAGCTGAAACTCTCCATGCAGACAACACGCACGGGCATGCACGTTGCCGTGGAGAATGGGGATAAATTGGATATCGATGATGTTGCTCACAATCTCTCCATCAACGTCCAGGGTGAAGTCTTCCTCATCGATTGTTACTCGCTTCCACTAAGCGGGTTTGATTCTGTTCTCGGCGTTCGTTGCCTCGAGACGCTGGATCCCATCATATGGTATTTTGGATGCCTGACCATGTCATTCTGGCACACTGACCACTCGGTATGCTGGCAAGGACAGGCACCACTCGACCGGTGGCCTTTGTGTTGACCGACAACAACGACAAAGACCTTCTGCAAGCACTACTCCAGGAGTTCGGGAACTTGTTCACAACACCATGCGGCATGCCACCGAAATGACACTATGACAACCAGATCCATTTGGTGGCCGGCACGGATGCGGTGCCTGTTCGGCCGTATCTTTACCCACAACTCCAAAAGGACGAACTCGAGCGCTAGTGTCCGAAGATGTTGCAGCAAGGGATTATTCGCATCAGTACGTATTTTCCTCACCGGTGCACTTAGTCAAGAAACAAGATGGTTCGTGGTGGTTTTGCGTGGATTACTGTGCTCTCAATGAGAAGATGGTCAAGGATAAGTTTCCCATCCTGGTGGTGGAGGAAATATTGGATGAACTCGCGCACACCGATTCTTCACTAAGCTTGACTTGCGTTTTGTTATCACCAGGTGTGCATGCATCTATACAACATCACGGAGACTGCATTCTGAATGCATCATGGGCACTTTGAATTCCTTGTGATGTCGTTCGGTCTCACCAACACGTTAGCCACATTCCAGGCTTTGATGAACGATATCTTGAGCTTGTTCCTTCGCCGTTTCATCTTGGTTTTTTTTATGACATCTTAATCTACAGCTCGTCATGGCATGAACACTGTGGCATGCGTGCATGGTGTTCCAGGAGCTTCGCAGCCATTACTTGGTTTTGAAAGAATCAATAGTGCACATTTGGGGCGTCTTCTGTGGCCTATCTGGGTCACGTGATCTCGGCCGCCGGTGTCGAGATGGACAAGCAGAAGGTGGTGACCGTGGCCGACTGGCCCGTATTGCACTCAGTGCACGTGGTTCAGTCCTTCTTAGGCCTTGCCGACTACTATCGGTGCTTCATCAAGGATTATGGTACAATTATGTCGCCCCTCACAAGCCTCCTCAAGAAGGAACATTTTTGTTGGACTGAGAAAACAGAAAGTGCGTTTCAGGCACTTAAGAAAGCATTGGCAACAGCACCGGTCCTTCGGCTACCCGATTTCGCCTCCACTTTCATCGTCGAGTGTGATGCGTCCGGCACGGGTTTTGGTGCCATCCTCCATCAAGGTGCTGGGCGAGTAGCTTTATTCAATTGTGCCATCGCCGCCCAACATGTCAAATTGGCCGCCTACGAATGAGAGTTAATTGGTTTGGTGCAGGTTGTATGACATATAAGCCCGTACCTTTGGGGGCGCTCCTTTCTTGTTAGTACGTACCATTACAACCTGAAGTTCCTCCTTGATCAGTGACTTTTGACAATTCCACAACACCAAGAGGTGAGTAAACTTATGGGCTATGATTTTGTAGTTGAATACAAGCCAGGATATCTTAATGTTGTGGATGACGCCTTGTCTAGACGGGATGTGGTCGAGAATGGCTCAGCATGTGCCCTCACATGATCTCACCTCGCTATTCTTGATGAATTGAGGGAGGCGGCTGTGACGGATCCCGGACTGGTGGCCCTACGTGATGAAGTTTTGTTTGGACAGCGTGGCGCACCATGGTCGTTCAACGGTGGTCTTCCCTTTTTTGGACATCGCGTATATGTGCCGACTACTTCTCCTGTGCTGCCCACCATCCTCACCACTGTTCATGACGGGAACATGAGGTGGTTCTGAAGACCCTCCATCGATTGCGTGCGGATTTTCATGTTCCACGTGCATGCCAGGAGGTTCAGGCATTCATACACAACTGTGCTATCTGTCAGTGCAAGAAAACATAACATCTCCATCCTACAGGTCTTCTCCAACCCTTGGAGATATCGAACTAGGTGTGGGCCGACATTGCAATGGATTTCATCAAAGGGTTGCCGCGTGTTGGTGGCAAATAAGTGATTTTGACTATCGATCATTTCTCCAAGTATGCGCACTTCATACCTCGGCCTCATCCATACATGACAGTCACGGCCAGCTAGGTTTTCTTCAGTGAGATTGTATGCTTACAAGGCATGCCTTCATCCATCATCAGCGATTGTGATGTGGTTTTTACTAGCACTTTTTAGCAAGAATTATTCAAGCTTGTTCGGTATGAGATATCGCATTATTCGAGGAACCTTAGATGCTGCCGTAGGGGATTCACTTACACACGAGTACGACCTATCATCCGCAGTCATATGGTCATGTATCTCCGTTGTCTTACCGGAGATCGCCCTCGTCAGTGGGTGCGGTGGTTGCCATGGGCAGAATACTGTTACAATACCTCGTACCAAACGGCGTTGAAGGAGACGCCATTTCGTGTGGTATATGGATGTGATCCGCCTACACTTTGTACTTATGAACGCGGGGATGCACGTGTTCCACCCGTGGATACGGCGATGGCTGACCGTGATGTGTTCCTCGCCGATGTCCGCGAGTGTCTTCTTCAAGGTCAAGAATCGGCTAAGCGTTATTACAATGCCAACCATCATGATCACTCTTTTCTAGGTAGATGATTGGGTTTGGCTTTGCATTTCCCATCGACATGCTTTGTCTCTCTCAATGCATGCCAGGAGCAAGCTCAGTCCCCGCCATTTCGAACCATATTAAATTAGCGAATGTATTGGTGATATGGCCTACTGTCTACGACTTCCACTTGGCGCTTTCCATGGTGAACCTCCGTCTACATCGCCAAGTCTACTGGAATTATCTCATGGTCGTGCAATTCCCAAACTAGAGAAGGCATTAAAAGCACGTCTTTACATGTGGCAAGTTCTCATAGCTTGGCATGGGTTGCCGGATACTGAGGCCACATGGGAGACCATTTCGGAATTCAAGAATGTATTTACCATGTTCCAGCTAGAGAACAAGCTGTTTCCGCACAGAAGGAGAGATGTTATAGCCGACATACCGTACCAACGAAGAGGTCAAAGGGAGTTGCGGCAGGAGCACTCCAGAGCAACAATTGGAGAGTCCAAGCTAGACTTTACACTACAGATTAGACATCCGATCCTTAATATAGCAAATAAGTATTTACTTTCTTTATTTAGAAGATATGGTTTCTATGTTTTACAGATAAGGTTTTCCTTATTTAAGAATTACTTCTTTAGAGATATTATTCCAAAAGTTTAGAGACATAATTGTTAGGAAGGGCTTACCCTATTAAAGGGGAAGCCGACCAGATTATTTTGATCAAGCAATAAAAACAGAAAAGAGAGTTTACCTCTCAGCCTTGTCGTCTGCGCTGCAGTACGCATCCTCCTCCGTGCTTCGGCTGGCGCCCAAGTGCCGCCGAGGCCCCAAAGGGAACGCCCTCCTCACAACACTCCTACGATCTTCTCCATCAAGTTCTGGAGCATAACACTTTCTAAAGTCTAACATACAAGTGACATGAAGATGCTCCCTCATGCTTTCGTAATACCATCGTCATGCTCATGTCAAAAAGAAAAGGTGATAAATGTTTGGACAAAACCGAGCATGCAGGAACTCATCCTTTTCACTCCTGTTTGGTTATTTCCTGTTAATGCTGTCTCGCCCTCTAGTCTTGTCATTGTGATGTGCCGATGGGCTTAACTGTTTCTCTTATCATAAATTTAGATATATTAAGCCAAATTTATTTCATTTTCTCTCCCCCTCCCTCCCTCCCTCCCTCTCTCTGGGGTACCATGCTGATTATGATAAATTATTTTATGAATTTTTCCATACAATAGAAGACAGTATTTTTATTTGAATTTAGAACTATTTATTTGTGACACCCATTATGCAAAGCATGCTCATGAAACTGTTCGACCTCCCAGTAGCACATGAACTGTGCTCTCTCCATTTGAAGTATAGCATTTGCTACTTAAGTGTTACCCAGTGAGTAACCTGTGATATTGGTTGTCCCCTTCTTTCGTCTTTCCTCCAATAATGATGATGTTGATCATTATTAGAGCAGTCTCCATTATAATAATATTTTAATTAAAAATATAATATTAAGGATATTTTTATCTGAGTAAGTGCTAGCATCTCTTGTTTTAGACAGTCGTTATCTTCTGCATTTCTACTTATCATCATGCATTTTTCCCTTCTCAAACTGACGTTTTCAATTTTCTAAACATGCAGGATTGCCGTACCTCCTATATGTCCAAGCAGCCAAATCATATGGCCATCTTTACCAACGCTTCCTTGCATTCATTTTATAAATTTGCAGGTACATCCAAAAATAGAAATTGACGTGCACATTCCAAGTTACACAAGTACAAATGTTCATGGTAGATAACCAAGAGAACTTTTTTTATTATTTAATTAACTCATTTTTTAATTTATTTTTATTACTAACACTTTGCTAACTTTATTTTCAAATCTGATCCTTTTGCTCAAGTCACTACCCGTGACGTGGCAACACAACACTGTCACGCCATAAGGTAAATATAACAAAATAGCACTTTTTTGTAACGTCACTGGTGATAACGTGACAAAACAACACTGTTACGTCACTAGTGGTAGAGTGATAGGATTTGGCCACGCCACGAGGCTGGTATGGTGACGTAGTCAAAAGGGTCGGAATTAGAAATAAAGTTGGCGATGAGTTAATAATAAAATAAATTAAAAAATAAGTTAGTTAATAAAAAAAGTCTAACCAAGCTCTTGGCCTGGGCAAATTGTCTTTACCAGCAACTAGAAATAGATGTGTGGGCTTTTGATTGGAGTATTTTGGAATCATCTAGTTAATTGCTTTTCAGGGCTACTGGTCCTAGTCAGTATTATGGGTCCCATTGCATTTATCAATGTAACGGCAGGTTACTTTATGTCAACATATTTGTACGGATGACCGATTCCCATCCGTTTGTGCCATGTGAAAGAAAATCGCTAACATCTAAAGCTGTTTGGTGGGAACCTAAGGATAGAAAGTTGCTAATCATCGCAGTTTTTGGCAGAAATGGTAAATTTTGAACCGTGATTAGCTAAAATAACACCCTCACAGCTGTAATTTACCATGCGGTTTTCTGCCACATGTCACCTCGTAGTTAAAACCGCACGATGACTGTACGGACAAGAGTATTATTTTTGCAATTGCGCATACGAGGCTGTCATTTTTGATAATCACGTTTCAAAATTTGCCGGCCAAAGATTCTAATGACAGTTGCAATATATTGAAAATAAACAGTTTTTGGTATTTGTCTAACCTTGGCCTAGATCTATACAATCAAGAGGAGGCTACTAGTACTAGGCTTCCTAAAATAAATTAGAGAACAGTCTATACTCTCTCGTAGAGCTGGCCAAATAGGCTGCTCAGCCCGGCCCATCTAGGCACGATCCATCTGGGCCTGGCTATTAGATGGGTCGTGCAGTGCCCACGTCTTCGGAGATGGCTTAGGAACCGCGCCGTCGGTCGTTCGTCTTTGTCGCCGAGCGGCAAGACAAGCCTATTTGACCCAGAGGGCCAAGGCCAATCCATTTAGCCCATTAGGCCTACTCGGCTGCCCGCCTGCCTTGCCCACTACGCAAGTTCGTCTCCAACATATCCCTCAACGTCCGACGCCTCTTCGACTTCCTCCTCCGCTTCGATCTGTCTCTTGCTCGCTCGCCTCCCTAATCCCACCACACATTTTGATGCTACCGCGACCTAGTACAGATCTCTGTATTTTCATCTGCTCTGCTCGCACTCTCTGGATCTGCTCCACTCTTTCTGCTGGATCCTGGATCTGCTCTCTTCTATATGAAGTGAAATGATGCCTAATTTAGTTTTATTTATGATGACTAGCTCAGAAGTGATTTCATTGATGTTGCTCTCATGTTATGGCAAGCCATTGGGACTCTAATGTTGGTTAATTCATGGTTTTATTTCAATTTATTCACTATTTTTCCGTTGCGTACTTGATATTTTATGTTGCTATTTGGCCGGTCGGCTCTATGTATGAACTCTGAACTTGTATGTTTAATGCGTTGTAAATTATGAAGATTTCGGTATTATAATAAATGTGTATGGTTTGATCTATGTTTGTGAAGGTGCATGTGTACCGCTCCTGAGAGGTACGTAATACACCGAGAGCGGAAAATTTAATTTGTGATGCTAGGACCATTAGGAAAGTTAAGTATTACAAGTTAAATCGCCCAACGGCTCTCACATATCAAGTGATTTCATTGATTTTGCGAAAAATGCTCTGTTGCTCTATTTCTTTTTCTTCAGCAAACATTCGTTTCGTGTTCTTTTGAACCTTGTTAAGTATTCATTTCGTGTTCTTTTGGATCTGCCCTCTTCTGTGTGAAGTGAAATGATGCCTAATTGTTGTCACTGATTAACTGAGGATTTCCCATTGCAAGTTTCCTGCCTAGTTCGTGGTTTGATGCTGCTGCGTACATTTCTTTTTTTCCAACTAGAATCCTTGCTACCGGCTTCCTCTCTGGCTCCCTTGGCCGGCACCTGCGCACGTGTGCCACGTGAGCCGTGCTGGGCTCGTGCCATATCTGCACGCCCGACACTGTTTGTGTCGTGCTGGACTGGCTCATCGTGCCGGGGTGATGGCACAAACGCGGCTCAGACTATCGTACCATGCCGGCTCGGCTTATAAACAATGCGAGCCGTGCCTTGCTTAGATCGGATCAACAGTGTCGTACCTCAAACTGGCCCGATAGGCACGGCCCATCTGGCCCGCTTTACTCTCTCGGCCTATGATAGCCCCTCTGTTGTAATTGGTCAAAATGTCATCATTAACCATTTCATTTTATTTTGAATGGGCTGTTATCTATGTTTAAAAGTAGCCAGCACAAATAGTCATATATGTTGCCAGGGAAAAATTTATTGGTAGGGAAGAAATCTCAGGGTTCACCGATATGTCCGGTAACTATAGTTTACTGGAAATTTCGAGGGGGAAAAAATCCAAACTTTTTCATTTGAATTTAAAATTTTGAGAATAAAAGATTGTGTAGCCATTATTTTAACGCAATCGCGCGATCATGTTGGTAAAGGGACTTAACTTGTGTTTGGGGTCGTGGGTTTGATTCCTTCATCCACCGGATTTTTTTTTCGATTTTCCATCAATCTCTTTTTCACCTGTGGGACCCGCACGCTAGGGTTACAAGCAAAAAATGTGTAGAATTGAGATTAGAACCCAGGACCACACGCACACAAGGCTAGTGGTACCTTACGACTAGGCCCGTAGGCCGGCAACGGTGTTGTGTTAGGATTATGGTTTGCCGGAGCTTTAATCCTTTAATTTAAATGTACAATTCAAATTGAAACCATTTTTTTCGCCAGTCTGAAAAACTATCGAACATACATTTTTCCCTGCATGTTGCATGACTAAGTTAGACCATGCATAATACCCTACAATTAGGGGTAAAAAAAAAAGCTCGAAACTCGCCAGCTAGGTCAGTTTGTTAAGAATTCAGCTCGACTCGACTCGAATTCGGAATGTAAATGAGCCGAGCCGAGCTGACATTTCTGATCGTTAAGTTAACGAGCTGAGTTCGAGCTAGCTTGTGAGTAGTTCATTTACATTATAGCCCAACCTAACAAGCCCACAAATACTTTAGGCCAGCCCAGCACTAGAACAGGCCCAGCTGGCCAACCGCTCAGGCGCAACGCAACCCTATCCACCCCCACACGCAAGCTGCAAGCAACGCAACCCTATCCAGTACGCTGCCCCGCACACCACACAGCTGTTGCCGCCGCCACCCTTTGTTCGCATGTCGCCCTGGCCGGTCCCGGCATCCCGCCTCCCCATGCTCCCACTCCGGCCACAGCCTCCCGACCTCCTCCACCTCCTGCTCCCGGCCTCCCGCATCCTCCACCTCCCGTCCCTAGCCTCGGCATCTAACCCGCGGCCTCCCGCCCTAGCCCCTAGGCATCCTGCCTCGGCTTTGGCCTCTTTCCCTTCGGATCCGGCTTTCCGCCTCGGATCTTGAACTCTTGTGTTTGTGGTGAAACAGAGATGCATGTTGCTACCAAAATTCAAGCATAATTTACTAGTTATTGTTATTGTTTGGATGCAATTGAGTTTAGATATAAATTATGAGTTCCTTTTCATGTTGTACACTGTACATATTAACACTAGTTAAATTATTAACAACGAGCCTAACGAGCCGAGTTGAGCTGTTTGACTGAGTCGAGCTAAGCTAGTTGTTCTGCTAGTTTACTTAATGAGCCGACCTGAGCTGAGCTTCGTTCCTTAACGAGCTTGACCGAGCCGAGCCAGCTTGTTATCCATCCCAACCTATAGTGCCTAATTGGGACTTAGCAGTAAAATTAGGCTCCATCACATTGCCTACATGTCCCTCGATATCAGTAGGGCTCATCAGATTCACAATTTTTTTGAAATAATATTATTTTAAAAGAAATTTACAAAAACAAATAGTCATTTTTTAAATAAAACTAGACTACTGTCACCATTTGAAATGGCGAAAGGGCCCTGCCACCATTCCAAATGACGAGTATAGTCAAGCATTGGCGACAGTAGGCCAGAACAGTGTAGAGAGGTCACCTATCGCTAGTAGAAATGGTGACAGGGCCCTATCGCCACTGCAAGTGGCGACAGGGCCATGTCACCATTTCAACTAGCGATAGGGACGTTTGCATGTTTTTCTAATGTCCATTTTTAACCATATATTTTATGGATTAATCACAATGATATTGCAAAACATTCAGCACAACATCATCACATATTTTGTGGACAAATCACAATGATATTACAGAACATTCAACGCAACGTCCTCACATATTTTGTCGACAAATCACACTTGACAAGGATATAATAATCCTCATTTTACTATTTTATCTGTAATTAATATTATGAGTAAATACGACGTCATACGACTATTAAGTATACCCCTTATAGTCTTAAAGGCGAAGCCAACCAGGTGGTTGTAAGTTCTTCTACGACCACCCCTATAGTCATAAGTCCTTCTACGACTACCTCGTAATCGTAAGTTCTTCTACGATCACCCCTGGTCGTAAGTCCTTCTATGACCAGTACCTAGTCGTAAGCTTTTCTACGACTATCCCCTGATCGTAAGTCCTTCTACGACCAGCTTAGTTACGACCACCCCATAATTAATTGGGTTCATTTGTCTGTAGGCTCAATTGATTACGGGATCTGAGCAGTCAATATACGCTATTATTCTCTGGAATAACTGCACGTAACATGCCATTATCTTTGATAGATAACTGCCAAACGATGTGGGGAGGTTACTACTCCTGTGATTACTACCATTATTACGTCCATTATACGGAATAATGAGGCACCTCTTGACCTGGAACGACTACCTCACCGCGCACTATAAAAGGGATTCAGTCAGAGAGAATAGGGGACGGCCGATTGGCATAGACATCGGGCAAGGACAATCAAGAGCACAAGTATTAGACTTTACCTTGATTGTAACCAGCATATACAATACAATACACACATGAGTAGGGTTGTTATTCTATCTGGAAAAGGCCTGAACCTATATAAAAATCCCCGAGTGTCTTTTCTGTCTGCGTGATGAATTGTGGAGACCCCCCGAATCAAACAATCTTTACGTAAGATCGGTTCTAAAACACCGACAGTTGGCGCCGACCATGGGGATCTTCTGGTAATTCCTTGTCAACAGTTTTTCTTTTCATTTTGATGCTTCCATGGCAGGAGAGTGTCGGCCTGATTCAACGAGTTTCCACCCTGCAACCGCTTGAGCACCGCACCAACTTCAACACCCGCCGGTACCGCCGAACTTCCGCAACCCTGCACCTGTCAACCCCAATCCAGGAAGCAACCAGCAGAACGCACCAAAGGTCTGTTACGCCTGTCGTCAGCCGGGACATTTTGCCAACCAGTGTCCGCAAAGGGGAACAATCACTCCAGTACGCTTCAACCTTGGAGCTACTCCATCCAAGACGCCAGCACCAGGCATCAACCAAGGAGCTTCACAAGTTGCCGGTCAAGCCGGAGGAGCACCACAGTCCGTGATCAGAGGCCGTGTCAACCACGTCACTCTGGAAGGAGCCCAGGAATCACCGGACGTCGTACTGGGTAAGTTTCTGGTTAACTCAGTACCTGCATCAGTTTTGTTTGATTCTGGAGCTTCGCATTCGTTTGTTTCTGGAATGTTTGCAACCAAGAATAAATTGGAAGTTATGCAACTTAAGCATACTCTGGTAGTCCAGTCGCCTGGAGCAGAGCTAAGTACTAGAGTGGGATATTTAGGAGCTAAGTTACTCGTAGCTGGAGTTGAGTTTCTAGCCAACCTAATTGTCCTAGATACCCAAACCTTAGATGTCATTCTTGGCATGGATTGGTTATCCAAGCACAAAGCCGTGCTAGATTGTGGCCGAAGAGCCGTAACAGTCGAGGATGCCAAAGGAAACAAGGTAGAGTTTCTAGCTATCTCAGTTCGTGATGGACATTTGCTAATAAACAGTTTGAAGACCCTTTCCTTGGAAGAAGTACCAGTGGTCAGTGAATATCCAGATGTGTTTCCGAAAGATTTACCAGAGATGCCACCGGATCGTGACATCGAGTTTGTTATCGACCTAGTGCCAGGGACAGCACCAATTTTAAAGAGACCTTATCGGATGCCAGCCGATGAGTTGGTAGAGATGAAGAAGCAGATAGAAGAACTCCTTGAGAAAGGTTTCGTGAGACCTAGTTCGTCGCCATGGGGAGCACCAGTGTTGTTTGTCAAGAAGAAGGATGGAAGTATGAGGATGTGTATTGATTCTCGTTCTCTCAACGAAGTTACCATCAAGAACAAGTACCGCTACTCGGATAGATGATCTGCTTGATCGGATGAAAGGAGCCGAGTGTTTTCAAAGATCGACCTGCGATCGGGTTACCACCACCAAAGATTTGTCCTAAGGATATACCGAAGACCGCTTTCTCAACGCGGTATGGACATTATGAGTTCTTAGTCATGTCTTTTGGTCTGACTAATGCCCCTGCATACTTCATGAACATGATGAATAAAGTATTCATGGAATATTTGGACAAGTTTGTAGTCATGTTCATTGATGATATTCTAGTGTACTCCAAGTCGGAGGAAGAACACGCCGAGCATTTAAGGATAATATTGGAAAAACTCCGAGCATCGTTTGTATGCCAAGTTCGATAAGTGTGATTTTGGAAGAAGGAAGTGGATTTCCTTGGTCATGTGATGACAAATGAGGAGTAGCGATTGACCAGTAAAGTTAAAGCAAGATGTTACATTGGGAGCAGCCCAAGACCGTGACTCGATTCGCGATTTCTTGGGAATGGCGAGTTATTACCGCCGTTTCATCGAAGGATTCTCATCAATTGCTAAGCCCCTTACGATATTGTTGAAGAAGGAGAAAAAGTTTACTTGGACTCCAGCCTGTGAGGAAAGTTTTCAAGAGTTGAAGAAGCGTTTGACTTCAGCCCCAGTGTTGATTCTGCCAGATATTCGAAAGGATTTCGATATCTATTGTGATGCTTCGCGTCAAGGATTAGGATGCGTCCTGATGCAAGAAGGAAGAGCTGTCGCTTATGCATCAAGGCAATTGAGACCCCACGAGGAGAATTACCCTACTCATGATCTGGAATTAGCTGCCGTAGTGCATGCTTTAAAATTTTGGCGTCACTACCTTATCGGTAATCGCTGTGAAGTCTACACAGATCATAAGAGTCTAAAGTACATCTTCACCCAGCCAGATTTGAACATGAGACAGAGAAGATGGCTGGAATTGATCAAGGATTACAATCTTGGAATCCACTACCATCTCGGAAAAGCCAGCGAGTTGCGCACGCTCTAAGTCGTAAGAGTTCTTGCAATGCCTTGAAGTAAAGGAAAGTTGCGAACTTTATGAAGAATTTGAAGCTAAAGCTAGAAGTTGTGTCAGAAGGATTTGTAGCCAATTTGGAGGCACAAGTCTACCTCGGAGAAGCAAATTCGTGAAGCACAACCAAAGGATCTGTGTTGTCGTAAATCAAGGTCAAAATGACAAAGGAAATTCAAAGATTTCACCAAGGATGATCAAGACATACTGGATTAATGGTCGATCATGTACCAGATATCGATGGTCTAAAACGATTAATCTTAAAGGAAGCCCACGAGTCAAAGTATTCGATCCACCCCAGGAGTACCAAGATGTATCAGGATGTTAAGACTAAATTTTGGTGGCCAAATTTGAAACGAAGTCGCAGAGTTCGTTGCCTTATGCGACACTGTCGAAGTAAAGGCGTAACACGAGAGACCGATGAGGTTTGCCGCGAACATTCAAGATTCCGAGAATGGAAGTGGGAAGAGATCGAATGGATTTCATCACCGGTTTACCCAAGACCCAATCGGGTTATGATTCGATCCGGGTAATAGTCGATCGTTTGACCAAGGTCGCCATTTCACGCGATCAAAACCACGTACTCAGGAGATCGCCTTGCAGAGTTGTACATGGCCAGAATTGTCAGTTTGCACGGTGTGCCCAAAAATATAGTGTCAGATCGAGGATCCCAGTTCACCTCTCGTTTTTGGCAAAGTTTGCATGAAGCATTGGGCACCCATTTGAATTTCAGTACCGCGTACCATCCACAGACAGATGGACAGACTGAAAGAGTTAATCAGATATTGGAGGATATGCTGAGAGCTTGTGCTCTAGCTAATGCTGCCCGATGGGATAAGAGTTTACCGTATGCAGAATTTTCGTACAACAACAGCTACCAGGCTAGTCTACAAATGTCACCATTTGAAGCTTTGTATGGCCGCGCCTGCCGAACCCCGTTGAACGGTGAAAGCAGTTGAACGATCGATTTGGTCCGACATTGTTCGAAGCGAGAAGAGCAAGTGGTCATGATCAGAGAAAGATTGAAGATAGCTCAGTCCAGGCAGAAGAGCTGTGCTGATAATCGTCGTCGTGATCTCAGTTTTGAACCCGAGGATTTCGTTTATCTTCGAGTGACCCCGCTCAGAGGTGTCAAAAGGTTTCATGCCAAAGGGAAGCTTGCCCCTAGGTATGTTGGTCCGTTCAAGATTTTGGAACGTCGTGGAGAAGTTGTTTATCAGTTGGAGCTGCCGCAGTCGTTAGCAGGAGTACATGATGTCTTTCATGTCTCGCAGTTGAAGAAGTGTCTTCATGTGCCAGAAGAGCAAGCCCCGCTAGAATCAATTGACTTGAAGGAGGATCTTACCTACAAGGAGCAGCCAGTCAAGATTTTGGATGTCGCAGAGCGCCTCACCAGAAGCAAGACTGTTCGTTTTTGCAAGGTCCAATGGAGCAACCACTCAGAAGGAGAAGCAACGTGAGAACGTGAAGAAGAGCTGAAAGCCGAGTTCCCTAGCCTTTTCTCTAGCTAGCCTGAATCTCGGGGTCGAGATTCCTTTAAGGGGGGAGGTTTGTAACATCCCAATTTTCTGAGCTTAAAAATCTTTTAATAGTTAGTAGGGAGAAAATTCACCATTTGGATTTTATTTGAATTTAAATTCAAAAGCTTAATATTGGACTTTACAATCAAAAATATTTAATGTGAATAATCCCAACATGAACAATAGCCATAACTATTTTATTTGGGTTCTATGTGCTTAGATATATTTTCTAGAATTTTCTAGAATTTTTCTGAGTTCATTTGCTATTTTCTATTGCCCATTTGAATTTCTGGTATTTTCTAAATTAGAAAACCTATTATTAATGTCAGATTTACCTTTGGGCCGATTTCCTTTTCCCTCGGCCCACTCCTGTTCCAACCCAGCCCAAGCCGGCGGCCCATCTCCTGCGCCGCAGCCCGCCTCTTCTCTCTCTCCCCGCACGCTCAGCCTTTTCCCACCGTCCGATCGGAGATGAACTAGTGGATGCGTAATCGATTGGCGGTCAACACCCTTGAAGGTGGACCGTGCGATCTTATTTGAACGCTCAGATCTTGTCGGAGTCCTTTCACACCCGCGCTGTTTGCCACGCGGTTTCGTCCGAGCCCAGTCGCTGACTGGTGGGTCCCACCTTGCCGCGTCAGCGTCGTCAACCTCCCGGACTCCTCTCTTTTCTTATCCCCGCCGCCGCGCGTTTGTTCTTCGCCGTCTTCACCTCGGACTCCTCCTGGCGGCCGTGAATAAAAGGGAGAGGACCCCCTTGGCTTCCGCACCCCTCCCTAGCCGCCAGCGCCCTTGATCAAAGCCCTAGCCGCGGAACCGCGAAGGCTCGGTGCCGCCACAACTCCGTCGAGCTCGCTCGTCGTCGTCAAAGCCGCTCGAGCCTCGCCGCCGCCTTCTCCGAGTTCGCAAGAGCGAGGGCTACCTCCCGGTGACCTTGGTTTCGCTGCAAGCCCGCCGGAGCCCCAGATCCGTCGCGCCCGTGACCCAACCTCCGCCCGATCGTCGCCGCCGGTCATCTGGTTCGTCTCCGGGCACGTGTGAGCACACCGGTGTAATCCCCGTCTAGCCCTCTACCTCCTGGTGCCACTCGTCGCCGCCGGCGAGCCGCCATTCGCCGAGACCCTCGGGATCGGCGCCACCACCGCCCTGCCGCGCCCACGTTCACGCCACCGCGCACGCCACGTCGGTAGTTCGCTCGCGTGTCGCCCGGCCACTAACCGTCGGCGCCCGCGTGCCACTCGCAACCCTAACCTAGATCCATCGCGTGGACTTGGTCCACGGTGCATCGAATCAGCAGCCGGTGGGACCCACTGTCGAGCCAATCATCACCCCGTCGAACGTCCTCGGTGGCGTCGGCGTTGCGCAATATTCCGATTTTTCTTTAGAGAAATAATTCGGGAAAATCCAGAAAATCCAAATTAGGGTTTCTTTAGATTTCCAAACTTCCAGAGCTCATAACTTTTGCATCCTAACTCCGATTGAGCCCATTCAAATTTCTAAATTTGTCTAAATTCAAGCTCTATTTATCTGAGATTTTTATTTAATTTTTGGAGTTTGTTTTGATTCTGTTATTTATTTGTTTTGTTTGTTTTTGTCTCGTTTGCGAGTAGACGTCGATTCGTCGGGGAATTTTGTGGAAGAAGGAGCACCTCAAGATCAAGACCAGTACATAGACCTTTTCCAAAGCAAGTCATACCTTTGATCATCTTGAACCCAGTTTTCAAATTACTTTGTGTTAAATTAATGCATTCTACTTTAATTATTTATTTAAATACTTTGGGCATAGTTATTATCCAAATTGTTATCACACCTTGGCCTTGTATGTCATAATTCCTTGTCACCCTAGATTGGTTATTAGTTGGTAATATCATAGCACCAACGTGGGTTGGTTAGATGCGAGTACAATTGCTTAGCCATGCTACGAGTCTCACATCTCATGTAAGTTGCAAATATTAATTATGACTAAGTGACTATGGAACTTTGCGTAAAGCGTGTGCTATGTGTTATTACTTCGTGATGGCATGTGTTGCACTAAAACCAATGGGTGGTAAAGGATTTAGACCGAGGCAAGTGGTGGAGACTGTGTGACATGGTGGTCTATGTGATGGGAATGATGGTCTTTGTGACTTAGTTAGAAAATGGAAGTCTTGCCTTGGTCAATTAAGGACTTAACTTTGTGCGCCATTGAACCGAGCCTTCTTTGCGACCACATGCACGGTATGGGACGGGCCTAACTTAGTAAGTTATGGATTCGGCATTGATGTTCGGTGGATAGGTTAGGGTGTGTGACAGGTGGAGGTGTCACTACTTGGTGGTTGCATCGCGGGACGATTCGTCTTCCCCGTCCAAATGTGTGTGTTATACCAATTCTATGTGAGTGGTATAGCGGTTTGTAAACACTGCTGGGAGCGTCAATGTTTGAGATGAAGTTTCCGAACTGTTTTGTTACGATTAGTGCTTGCTACACTAGTTGTATCTTGTGGGTAAAGTGTACAACCTCTGCGAGTGTTAATTAATCTATTCGAATAGCGCGTCGCGGTCATGGACATGCTCGGGATTTCACCACGAGGTAGTTTTCATAAAATGTTGGGATGGGAGCTGTGTGACCTTAATCATATGGCTATGTGAAATAATCTGTTTAGTGTGTGTCTTTGTGGAAACAAATGTTAAATTAATATTGTCTATTTGTTTTGAATTATGCTTTCAATCTATTATTCATATTCAATTGCAAATGTTGCTTTACGCAAAAGAACCACGAAGCCTTTTCTTTGGAATAAGCTGCATCTATACATTGCATTACGTGGTATGATTTGCAGTACGGTTGTGTACTCATGCTTGTTGTAAAACTTGCGCCCAAACCTCTGAGAAGAGGAGTCTACGCCGCTTTCGAGGAGGAGTTTGAATCTTGATCGTTCGTTAAGTCGGATCGATCGGTTGCTGTGGTGAATTGGTGGGATCTCGCTGGAGTTTTCCGTTCATTCTTTGCTTTATTTCATCGTTAGCCTGCGTGGCTTAATAAGTGTAAACTCGACCATAAGGTCAAAACCCTTATTTGTTATTCAAACTAATCGTTTACTTTATTTATCGCTTGTGTGGATCGATATTTACTGTGTTAACCCAGTGTGCACTAGCGTGATCTGGACTAGTGCGGTATACGGAGGGTTCCGTAATCGCACTGCGGGTCCCGACGAGTATCTTACTAGTGCTCTTGTTCGGTTTCTCCTAAACGAAGAGAGACGCTTTTAATTTATCTAGCTGCCACGCCACATGCGGTGGCGCGATCGGTCATAGAACGTGGCGTATAACGACCGATTTACTACGTAAGTGAAGTTTTACACGGGCATAAGGAGCGTTACCCTTAGGTCCAAAACTACGTATGCCCTCCTCATGTTTTCGAGGAAGCTGCAGTAATATTTTCAGGCGCACAAACTAACTGTGTCGTCTGAGTTTCCCTTAGGAATGATCCTCTAGATTAGGGAAATAGTGTGACACATAGCAAAATGGTCAGTCGAACTTGGGGAGTTCGACATCCATTTGGTGTCCCGAACGACCATTAAATCCCAGATCTTGGTAGACTTTGTCATTGAATAGACAAATCCTGAATATGTTCAGGATCCCCAGTACGATTGCCACGACTAGTGGAAGATGTACTTTGATGGGTCACTTACTTTAAGTGGCTCAAGGGCTGGGGTGGTCCTGGAATCTCCTACCGGAGAGACCTTAAAGTATCCCATACAACTAAACTTTCAGGCCACTAACAACATGGTAGAATACGAAGGTTTGCTAGCTGGTATACAAGCTGCGAAAGCGCTCTCGATTCACTGACTACTTATGAGAGGAGACTATCAACTAGTCATGAATCCATTCGGAAAAGAGTACCAATGCTCTAATCCAACAATGTCTCGGTACTTATGAGAAGTCCGAAAGGTTAAAAAGCATTTTCTAGGTTTCGAGGTACAATTTATCCCTCGAAAGGATAATTTCCTTGTAGACCAGCTTACTCGTATAGCTTCTTCCCGATCCATAGTACCAAAAGGAGTCTTCTTGGAACAATTCCAAAAGCCGTCTCTGGTTGAAGAACTAGAGACACCTCTTATTGAGACAGCCTCTCTAGAATACGAGGATACCTGGATGACTCCCATCTACGAGTATCTTCAGATGGGTTTCGTACCCGGCGATGATCTCGAGGCAGATCGCTTATCCCGAAAGGCCAAAATGTATACTTTGGTCAAAGGAGTACTATATAAACGAGGCACTCAAGGGGTGCTCATGCGATGCATTCTGCAGAGCGAAGGTTTAAAACTCCTTCATGACTACACGGAGGCATCTGTGGAACTCATGCTTCCTACAGAACGCTGGTCGGTAAAGCCTTTCGACAAGGTTTTTACTGGCCAATAGCCCTCTATGATGCCAAAGAGCTGGTTAAAAAGTGTGTACAATGCCAGTTTCATAGCATGCAAATACACCAACCGGCTTAGGCATTACAAACAATCCCTCTATCTTGGCCTTTTGTGACCTGGGGTCTCGATATCCTAGGACCGTTACCTAGAGCTACAGGCGGTTTTGAGTTCCTTTTTGTGGCTATTAATACGTTCAACAAATAGATAGAAGCCGAGCCTGTGACTGGGATAACAATGGAAGTAGCAAAATGGTTCATGATGAGATACGTGATTACTCGATTTGGGGTACCAAGTCGAATAATAACAGATAATGGTAAGCAATTTTTGAGCGCAAAATTTCAAGAATTTTGCGACAAGTTGGGTACCAAGCTGTGTTACGCTTCCGTTGCCCACCCCAAAGCAATGGGACGGTCGAAAGAGCGAACAATCAAATAATGCAGGGAATCAAAACTCGAGTCTTCGACCAGCTTGTTAAGTGCTCGAGGGCTTGGGTACAAGAATTACCCTCAGTATTATGGGCAGTTCGTACGACTGCTAGTCGGGCTATAGGCGAAACCCCCTTTTTTCTAGTTTTTGGTGCCAAAGCCATGCTTCCACCAGAACTAAAGATCAGGTCGGCATGAGTCAAAAAGTTTAATGACTCTACCCAAGAACAACTTCAAGCGGACGACATTAACCTGCTCAAAGAGAAGAGAAACCAAGTTTTAATCTGTTCAGCGGTCTACCAACAAGCCTTGCGTAGATACTACGATCGTAAGGTTCAACCTTGCAACCTTGTTGTATGTGACTTGGTATTGAGGCTTATCCAATCCCAGTCTAATCGGAACAAACTTTCCCCCAAGTGAGAAGGTCCTTACACTCTGGTCGAAGTTACGCATCCAGGTTTGGTACGACTAGCAATGGAAGATGGCTGGGTTCTCTCAAACTCTTGGAACATCGACTAGTTGCGCAAGTTTTATGTGTAACAAACTACCACGACAATAAAGTATCATGTTCTTTCTATCTTTATTGTCTTACTTTGAGTAGTGCTTTTATAATTTTTTTGACCATTTTTTATACACTCAGTTTTTTCTTTACACTGGTCAAAAGAAGGTCACAACAACTAGTTAAAGTCTTTCCTCTCTGCACGTGGTCTTGCCCGCTAGAAGGAACTTCCTAGTCCCGCCTTATTCCTGCCTTTTGCTACCAATACAAAGAAGCTGGGCTCAGAAAACATGGTCGAATGATTTTAAGCCAACTCTTATCACCTTAGGTTATTTCTTCATTCATTTTTGAAAAATACTCTAAGAAGAGTGCACTTTTGAGATTTATTCGACTGTTTTTGGTAAACTCGGTCAGTTCTAACTGGTCGGAGGAAGAAATACACCTAGTCGAAGCTTCTCCTATCTGCACGTGGTCCTACCCACTAGAAGGAATTTTCTAGCGTCGTCCTATTTCCTACTCTTATTACTAGGGAAAACCTATCGAGTACACCGAAAAAGGTCGAACGAATTTATAAGGTCCTCTAGATGTTTGTCTAACTCAAGTTGTCGTTTTTTATTTGATTAATCTGGTCGAAGATGGTAACATCACCTAGTCAAAGCCTTTCCTCTCTGCACGTGGTCCTGCCCACTAGAAGGAACTTCCTAGCGTCGATTCGTTTCTACTCTTTCGATCAGTGCAAGATAATCGTGATAAAAAACTATAAGTTAATCAAATCTCTCTGTTTTTAGAAACCCTTTTCACTATTTACTTAGTTTATTCAAATAAACTAAGCAAATAGTCGGGGGCTAGGATGAAGTTATAAGGATAACTTCGATTCTTAGTCTTGATTTCTTTTTTCATTCATTATCTTATGAGTTACTAACTACTCGACAAGATGATTTGTAGGAAAAGAGAGGGAGAAAGGAAGGATTACCTATATCAGGTCTAATCATCTTTTCCATTCATTATCTTATGAGTTATTAACTACTCTACAAGATGATTTGTAGGAAAAAGGGAATATCATATATATCAACAAAAAGCTTATCTTTACAGGTTCCTATAGCAGACTACTCTGACGAAAGAGATCCTATTTGCATCTCCTCCGCGACCTTCTCGCCAATCGACTGCATATCTTCAATTAGTCGCTCTGCTTCTGATTCAGTGCAGTCGAAGTTGGCTTCAATTAAATGAGGGTTAAGGTTGGGGTCACGAGCTTTAAGTTTTGCTAAGACATAACTTACAGCCTCTTTGACCGCTTCCCTTATCGAGTTGGTTTGGTTGGTCTTCAAAGTGCACACGAACTCTTGCAAAGTACCGACTTGCACCCCAATGATACTTGTGTGGGCAGCTATCGTGTCTTCACGAAGAATAACCACTTCGACACATAACCCACTGAGCACATTGTTCAAGAGAGAGATATTGTTTTGGAGATTGACCTTCATCGACTTCATTTCCTCTTGGGTACAAGTTGAAGCCTTATGGAGTCGTTTTATTTCGACCAATCGCTTTGAAAAGAGTTAGGTTGGTCAGATAAAATAACCCTTAGGAGATGGAAAAACCAATTTGGTAGCAAGTAAAGAATTATTTACCCGCTAATTGAGAATCCAATTTCTCAATTTCTTGATCTTTATCCTTGGCGATGTGGGAGATCTCATGAACAACCAAAGTCTTTTCTCTGACCTTGGTTTGAAGAGTTCCCACCTCGGTTTGAAGAGTTCTTGCTTCGATCTCTTTTTCTGAAAGAGAACAAAAGTTAAGAAGACGAAAATCAATATCATAAGTAGTCGTAAGTCCAGAACTTACTGTTTATTTCTTACTACAACCGTTGAGTCGCAGATTTTGCCTCCTGAAGCTTCTTCAGAAGGTCATAGTTTTCTTCCCTTCGCTTTTTCGTCTCAGCTTTTTCATAGTCGAGTGAATTAGCTAGGGTGTTTCGTCACTCTTGAACCTGCAGAGGTTAAGGGTAGATATGAACACAGAGTCAAGTGGTCGTAAGTTTTTCTACGACCACCCTCACAGTCGTAAGCTTTCCTATGACAACTCTTTGGTCGCAAGTACTTCTACGACCAGAACCTAGTCTAAGTTTTTCTACGACAATTTTCTGGCCGTAAGTGTTTCTACGACCAGTACCGAGTCATAAGATTTCCTACGACTACCCCTATGAGTACTGAACAAGTGGTCGAAACATAAAATGACTATGAGTATCAGTCACTTACCATCTCTCTACCTACTCACAGAGTTTCGCTTTCTCCTATCGTAGCTTAACAAGCTGCCGGTTGTATTCGCAAACAGTGGCGATTTGTTCCAAAGCTTTCTGCAAAGAAGGAAGACAATGAGAATCAAGAAAAAAACCACACTTATAGGTATCGTCAGATACTTACATTCAGGCTCGTCCGAGCAAATAGAGAGACAACCGTTGTTGGATTCTTTAGCCCGTCCATCTTTTCGATACGATCCCACCAGACCTTTTCAAGACGTTCGTCATTGAAAATCTCCCCGCTGTCGAGAATATCCTTTGGGTGAGGCGATTGGTCATGGGATATAGTGGCGGAAGACTCCACAATGGAAGCGGGGTCAAAGAAATCAGAACTGAAGTTAAAGTACTCCTCTTTCTCTGATTCAATGACGACAGCTTCTCCTCGGGGATCAGGAGGAACATCCATGATGACTTCCTTCCCGGTGCGGTGATCAAATGATCCACCGCCTTGACTAGAGGTTTTTGCCACAGTTTTCGTCGTCTCCATCTCCACGACCACCTCAGTGGTCGTAGCAATTTCAGCAACAATAGCTTCTTTCACCACGGGAATAGTGGCTGACCCATCGACCACAACCGCTGCGTTCCTTCATTTACTGAAAAAGTAGCAGCGGGCTTCTCAATAGAAGCATCCTTGTGGACTGAAGGAGTTGGGCTAAGATCACAGAAAAAGAGAGCACGTTAAAATCGTGAAAAACAAAAGGGTAAATGATGTTCTTACACTTTTGCCTTTTCACATACCTCTGCATCCTGGACTTAACCAGGAATTTAGAAGCCACCTTCCTGACAGAAGTTTTCTTCGACTTCTTCTCGACCCTTCCTGGTCGGAACTCAAGCAAGGGAACATGAGTCACTGCTTCTTGAGCCTCCTGACTCCCAGGGTGGCCGAGACATGTCTCGACCACTTCAAGAGCGCTGCTCCTTCCAACCACAGGCTCTGCTGGAGCAGCAGTTTCCTTTACAAAAGACATGAAGCTTTTCCAATTCTCCTTTTTCAGTTGCTTGACAAAGCCATAAGAGACAAAAACTGTGAAAGTCTTATTGTCATAATAGAAGGGTACCTTGGCCTTGGGGGCTTTGTGTTTAAGAGCTATGGTAGCCTCAGCCGCCCTTGCCTTGGCCGCAGTAGTCATGTCTACATCAAATTTTGTGACAGGCTTGTTCGAAACAACTGGACTCGAACTTGTGGCGTCCTTGTCAGCGACTTTTGCAAGTCGACGCCTCTTGGTCGGAGAAGTTTTTACTTGCTCCGTTTCCACCACTGCCCTAATAACCACCAATTCGACTTCCACGTCGTCTTGGCAGTCTTCCATGCCTACTTTCTGTTAAAGTCAGAAAAAGAAAACATGACCAGGTGGTCGTAAGTTCTTCTATGATCATCCTCTGGTCGTAAGTTCTTCTACAACCAGTGCATAGTCGTAAGTTTTTCTACGACCAAAAACTCCTACTCCTATGACTATAAAAGCCTAAAGACGAAGTCAATTTTTTTATTACCTTTAGGCATTCCTTCTTCTCCTCTACGGACAAAACCGCTAGGATTTGAGGAGTCACCACATTTGATGGACTTTTCTCACAAACGAGCTTGACATGGGCATCAATCTCTTCATGCGAAAGATCTGTGCAAGCATATAAAACATTCAGCAGACCAGCCTAGGATTAACTAAAACGAGAGCCAAAAGTAAGAATTTCACTTACCCTCCCGTAATCTCTGGTTGGGTCTGCTGTCCCCGAGTACCTCCACATAGGAGGAACCCATTTCTTTAGAGGGCTAATACGGCGCATGATGAAACCCTTCACCACGTGCCATCCGTTGAGTCCCTCCGCCTTCAAGTCCTTGATAGCTTGAATATAAGGGGCAATTCAGTTGAGGTCCTTGGGAGTTGAATCCCAGGAGGAAATCCTCTCAGCAGCATTCCCAGCAAATGAAAGATGTCCTCCTTGGCGACCTCCCAGTAGAACCACTTCTTCTTCCACCATGGCCATGAAGACCGGGTGAACATCTGAATGTACTCCTTCGACTTCCCATCATGGAGCTTCAGACCGCAACTCCCTGCAATTCCAACTTGTCGAGCCATTCTATAGTAATACTGGAAGAGCTCGAGGTCCGATGGAATCTCTAGGTATGCCTCACACAAGTACACGAATACACTTAACATTTTGATGGAATTGGGACCTAGGTTCACCAATTCCACCCCAATATGCTCGAGTACGAGTGTGAGAAAAGGGTGAGCAAGCAATCGGAGGCTGCACTCACAAGATGCGTCTGAAGGCGACGGATTTGCCGATTTCCCCGACACCAATGTTGCCCAAAGAACAAATCCACTTCACGAGTACCTTTTGAGGAATCTTCCCAGCGGCAACCAAAGTTTTCATCTTCACTGTGTCCATCTCCGATTCGGCTCACTGAGAAATGGTTTCGGTCATCTTTTTCAAGAGAGGGAAGTTTGGATTTGGAAAGACATCAAAAAAGCGTACAGTTTTGCTGGTGGCGGAGAGGGCGAGAACTCGATGAACAGTCGAGACGGATTGGGGAAAAGGTAAGAACCTTAAAGTCACCCCTGCGGATAGTTTTTATAACCGCGCGCTTGAAATGAAACACCGTGGAAACTCAACGGTCTCCACCACTTCGGGAATTGCTATAACGGACATATTTTCTTAAATTTGCCTATTCGATAAAACCAAAGCTATCTTCACACCTGAAGTGAAATTACCTTCTTGACTAAGTATATTTCTGGTCAAATGAAATACTAGTCAGAAAAGTTTTTACTTCCGATTACCATACTACGACCACTTCGTAGTCGTAAGATTTTCTACAACTACCTTGTAGTCGTAAGATTTTCAACAACCTCCTTGACTAAGTATACTTCTGGTCAAATGAAATACATGTTGAAGAGTTTTTTCTTTGACCTTCACTTTACAACCACTTCGTGGTCGTAAGAACATCTACGACTCCTTTCCCAAGTAAATTATTTTCACTTGAAGCTAGGGAGCTAGATAACGAGGATCTAATAATCCTCATTTTACTATTTATCTGTAATTAATATTATGGGTAAATATGATGTCATACGGCTATTAAATATATCCCTTATAGTCTTAAAGGAGAAGCCAACCAGTTGGTCGTAATTTCTTCTATGACCACCCCCATAGTCGTAACTCCTTCTATGACTACCTCGTGATCGTAAATTCTTCTACGATCACCTCTGGTTGTAAGTCCTTCTACGACTAGAACCCAGTCGTAAGCTTTTCTTTGACTATCCCCTGATCGTAAGTCCTTCTACGACAGCTCAGTTACAACTACCCCGTAATTAATTGGGTCCACTTGTCTGTAGGCTTAATTGATTACGTGATCTGAGCAATCAATATACACTGTTATTATCTGGAATAACTGCACGTAACGCACCATTATCTCTGACAGATAACGCGATGTGGGGAGGTTACTACTCCGGTGATTACTACCATTATTACGTCCATTATACTGAATAATGAGCCGCCTCTTGACTTGGAACGACTACCTCACCGCGCACTATAAAAGGGATTCAGTTAGAGAGAATAGGGGACGACCAATTGACATAGACAATCGGGCAAGGACAATCAGGAGCACAAGTATTAGACTTTACCTTGATTGTAACCAGCATATATAATACAATACACACAAGAGTAGGGTTGTTATTCTCTCTGGAGAAGTCTTAAACCTGTATAAAAATCTCCGTGTCTTTTCTGTCTACGTGATCAATTGTGAAGACCCCCCGAATCAAACAATCTTTACGGAAGATCGGTTCTAAAACGCCGACAACACTGATATTACAAACCATTCAACACAACATCATCACCTAGTTTTCGATAAATCAAAGTGATATTACAAAGTATTGGGAACCACATATTTCAACAAGACGAACCTTTCCCGTGGCCGCGACCTCAACTTCCTCCATGTCGACCACCTCGAGTGGGGTGGTCAGATGAGGTCCCCACGGTGATATCTGGACTACCGATGTCTCTTTTGTCCTGTGGATTTATTGTAGAGTATTTTCTTGAAGGTGTGCCCAGACTCCCTACAAATGGAGCACTTCTTCGTACGACGTTTGGCTTCTGTTTCATCCATGTCTTTCCTGATACACTGTACCTGTCGCCAACAAACCTTTCCCTTTAGCCTATCAGTGTCCGCGGTCCAAATAAGTTGCTCCCAGATCGGATGGCTAGTGAAATGGCCAACCACGCCTTAACCATATAGCTCTACACTCCAGGTTTGCATCACCTCCACCTTGTTGAAATAACCAGAGAGGTACTGGTCAGGATGCTGTGCCACCGTCGAACATATATACGACCATGACAGGTGAGTAGGGCCTTGTAGAAGAAGTGACTTGTTCCAAGTGCATACGCGACTAGATCGGCGTAGCGTGCTATCGGGACCCAAAAATGCAAATCTAGATCCTCTGTATATATTGCACTAGTCCAGGAATATGCTAGTGTACACAGTGGCAACATAGATGAGTATTGATCCACACAAGTCAGGCTGTCTCCGGAGGCCGAATTGGATTCTAGAACGTATCCAACTTGCACCCTTTAGTTGTTGATGCGTTGCTCCTTGTATAGCTGCATAAATATACATTTTTATTATTAGGTAGCATCATATAGTTCATATAATAAAAAGACACTCCTAAAAACGAGCTCATCTGACAATTTAAGTGAAGTGTATAAGTTCTTGTATTTGGAACAACAAGCATAGCAAATTTGGTTGTATCTATAGGGGTCTTGTCCTCATCATCCTTCCCTTCTTGAAAACAAAGCCGTCATCGGCTTTTGATAGACTAAAAATAGGATAACAAAGAAGCCAAAGTGTATGCATGATATATGTATATGTCATCCGTTTTAACAGTTCTTTGTTGTTGCACAATTAATGTTATAAAACAGCAGCGATCATAAAAACTCGTTGTATTATCACCCTAAGAATAATCATATATGTTACTGAGCGAAACAAAATTTTCCACACAACAATTATTGCAAGTAGTTTTGCAAATATAAGTGAAGCATTTATGCAATTCAATTCCCTAAAGTTGTAAACTTGCAGTGGTAGCACATATGGGCAAAGCTACAACTTTTGGAATCAAACAAGGTTCATCCATATAATCATATTTCAATCGAGCGATAGCAAATTTATCTAGCAAGGGTGAAAATATTTGTAAGTTCTTCTATACGTCAACTTCATTATTCAGATTGTTAATGCTAGATGGTGCAATAAGAGATGAACACATAGGCATTGAATGATCACTAAATTTTTTTTTCTCTCACAATGAACAAGATTCAGACACAAGAATTGTTATTCAAAATAACAAGCTTCAATTCATCCATGTGGTCACAAGTTATGCATATTCGATATATAAGAAATTGATTGTCTACACCATAATCTCCAATCAAATTAAACTTATACCCAGGGGTGTAGGCACTAAACAAGGATTTCGAACATGCGATTTCAGAAACTTTCTCCATAGCATGTGACAATTTCATAGGTAGATCCAACATAATGTAACATAAAGAATCAACAGGAGAAATCCTAGTCAAAACTTCCTTATGTCTAACCAAGTCCACATGATCATTAGATGTGATTAACTCATCATAAGAAACACTCAAAACAACAAGCAATTCAATTATTTTATCACATGGTGCACTCAATTCAATGCAGTCTGAATTCTCTCTACTTGAAACATGGGCATATCAGAATTGTTTTCCACTAATTTTTGCTCAAAAATAGTATGAACAATGGACAATTGTAGTTCTTCACAAGCATACCCACCTTGAGTGATGATAGCACCATTGTCTTTACCTTTTTGGCTCTCCTCAGATGATGTAGGTGCATCCATCTCCTCATCTTCCTTCTCAACCAATGGAGTCGGTGGTTCAATCAGCTCATTCTCCTCTTCGGCATGATTCTCAACTTTCTGCAAGTTGTTAGTCATAGAAAAAGACACAAACACAGGTTTGTTCTTATGTTCTCAATCATCAAGCATTCTCAATTTCTCCTTAATCTGACGTTCAACCTTATAGGCAAGTATAAGCAAATGAGAGAGAGAATTATATTCTTTGTGAACAAGAAGGCCCTGAATTGGTTAATTAAGCCCATTTAAGAATCTATTCTTTGTAGCTTCAGCATGCTCCTCTAAGCCACAATGCAATAAACGAGTTTTCAATTCATGATAGTATTCCCTTACAGTTCTACGACCCTGTTTGAAACGTTGTAATCTGGCTAACAAATAATCAGCATGATATTTAGGAACAAATTCATTTCTCAAAAGTTTCTTTAATGCATGCCAAGTTTGAGGCACTCTTCCATATCTACGTAAATACATCCACCAAAGTATTGCATCCTCAACAAAAACACTAGTGGCAGCTCTAATCTTTTGCCTATCAGACCATTCATAACGTTCAAATTCTGTGTCTAAAGCTATGTCCTAGTCAATATAGGCATCAGGATCAAATTTACCAGCAAAGGATGGCTAAGTGAGTTTAGTTTTACCAGATGTACTATTGCGATCATATACCTTTTATAGTGGAGAAACTCGTCTGAAGCGTGCATCTTCCTCGTGGACTTTCTTGCGCTCTCGTTCAATGGCTCGAAAAAGATGTGGATCTATCTTGTAATCATTCCGTGAACCTGACATACTTAGTAGAAAACAAGAAAACAAATCACAAATATATGTTTCTATCAACTACTAGGATCTGGAGGCTCAAAGTCGCTCACACTCAAGCTAATACCAAGTTCTTACCAATTCTTACCAAGCAACACAAGCGGTGACCGGTAACTAGTGCCGGTGCTAAACGATCTTCAAAGATTAACAAAGCGATTGCAACCAACTGGTACCTGTACAATGGTAGTAGGTGGAGCTAAGATAGGCTTCAATATGGTAGCAATGATTAGCAATAATCAAATCAGTAAATACAAATTGAAAAATTGCTCAAAGTACTAGTCAAAGTTGCTGATCCTAGCCTAATTAAAGCTAGCTAATCAAAACTTATCAAGAGAAGTGTATGCACGCACACGCAAAGATCAATGTAACTTGATGCAAGCAAAGAAAAACCTCACAACAAGTTCTAGGAGAGACGCTAGCCATCTACTCAAACTTCTGTAAAGGACACAAGATTGTTCGCACAACATAGAGTACAAAAGACAGCAATATCGGTGTAATGCAAACAATCCTCTAGATTGAGCAAAAAAAAATAGCTAGTCTTAAATAGTGAAAAAAAACAAAGTTTTCTATGGATTATATATACTCATTTGAAATTTTTTGATGAGATCTACAACTTTGCAGTTGAGGCGAATTCCAAATTTCGAAAGGAAAAACAAAGGAAACAGCAAAAACAGAAACTGAAAATTTGCGACGCGAATTCGGGGCTGATGATGGCCGATTTTGGGGCGCCTGGAGGGAAACTAGTGGCTTAGGTTTAAAGGATGTGCCTCATCATTAGCTTCAAAACGAGCACAAGAACGTCAAAAACGGACACCGTATGCAAAAGTTATACCCATTTTACTGAAGGTGTCTCGGAAACGGAATCCTACTCGGACTCGAAACCGTCTTGGGTTCAAATTTGAAACAGCTATATCTTTCAAACCCGTTGGCCAAACTTTCTGAAATTTTTTGTGGAAGCTTGTGGTTATATATAGAAGTTCTCCACCAATTTTCATGCACTTTTCTTTTCTCTTTTTTTTTCTACCGCGGCTTTTGTTCTATGCGGCTGCCTCTTTCTCCTTCTAATATTTGGCCGGCCCTAAGGTTTACCTTAAATCGCAAATAACATCAACTCTCCCAAAAGATCATAGCAACCCGCTTTTTTTCAGATTAACAACAGTACAGATTTTTTATTTTTTTGGTGCGAATTAGAGGAGTTCTAACAAACGAATTTTCTGTTTTAGATGCAAAAACTAAGAACCATAAACGAACGATCAAGCAACGCGAAGAAAAACACGATAAGCAATCTATACAATGATCAACTAGACAATAACTATAACTAAAGATCAGCAACTAGACACGACGATGCAACCAATGATTCAACAAGCAAAATACTAAAAAGAAAATTGCAATAGCTCAAAGGGGTTCGGTACGGATGATTGATGCAATAATTTTTTGGGGTAATTTTCTGGACTCTAGGTATGAAAAATGAATCTACTACTAGAAAACTAGAAACTCTCACCGATCAACTGTAGCTCTAATACCACCTGATGCGACAATGGGTGTCCCGATCTTTCGGTGAGATGGATAACTCGATTTGGGTGGAGACGACTCTCGTGATTCGGCTAGCAATCGCACACGACTAATATGCCTGGCAATTGCTGAACCAACTCCAAGATTGTTATCGACCTTGCTAGAAGCACGATCGACCTAACCACAAAGGTCTATTCCTGCATGCAATCAAAGAACACGCAAGAACAAGATAATAAGAAATTTAAAATTGCAAATAGGATTGAAATATTTGATAAATTTGGGATTTCAAAAGCGGTATTATAGTTGGTCTAGTCGACACAAGCCAATACATGAAGTTGCATTGTAGCTAACTTTTAACTCAACAAAATCCGGGGAAAACTAGAGGGGTGCGGTCTCCTTAAATAAGGGAGGGGGAGCCGCACATAACTAAGAGAGAGAGGGTGGTACTATTTATGGTATTGTTCACGTGAACAGTACGGCCGTGAATAGTACAGCCCAAGAGATTGCCTTCCCCTTGGGCCCAACCATTACAAGGCCCAATTTGGTCCAAACAGGTGACGTAATACCTTCATTTGATGATTGCGATGCGCACAGAAAGAATTTGAAGGTGAGGCTGGATCCATTTGAAAGAGGATGATATAAGCTTTCAATTAAGTACTCGTGAACCTCAAACGAAGTCCGTATGCAAAAATTATGCACATTTGAAGTCAGAGCTGTCTCCGGAGGCCGAACTAGATTTCAAAACGTATCCAACTTGCACCCTTTAGTTGTTGATGCGTTCCTCCTTGTATAGCTGCATAAATATACATTTTCATTATTAGGTAGCATCATATAGTTCATATAATAAAAAGGCACTCCTAAAAACGAGCTCACCTGACAATTTAAGTGAAATGTATGAGCTTTTGTATTTGGAACAACAAGCATAGCAATTTGGTTGTATCTATAGGGGTCATGTCCTCATCATAAGTGGTTTTGACAGGTAGGAAATGGGCAACTTTAGTCAAGCGATCAACTATTACCCAAATCGAATCGTAACCCGATTGAGTCCTGGGTAAATCGGTAATGAAATCCATTCCGATCTCTTCCCACTTCCACTCTAGAATCTTCAGCGGTTGTAACAAACCTACTTGTCTTTGATGTTCTGCCTTTACCTTCTGACATACGTCACACAAGGCAACGAATTCTGCGACTTCTCGCTTCAAATTAGGCCACCAAAATTTATTCTTAACATCCTGATACATCTTAGTACTCCCAAGGTGAATCGAATACTTTGAGTCATGAGCTTCCTTTAAAATTAGCTGTCTTAAACCATCAACATCTGGTACGCATATACGTCCATTGATCCACAGTGTACCTTGATCATTCTTGGTGAAATCTTGGAATTTTCCTTCTGCCATCTTTTTCTGGATGTCTGAAATTTCCGGGTCATTTGGTTGAGCTTCACGAATTTGCTTCTCCAAAGTGGACTCCACTTACAAAATGGCCACAAAACCTTTAGATACAACTTCTAGCTTCAGTTTCTGAAACTCTTCATAAAGTTCCGGGCAACTCTCCTTTAATTCCAAAGTATTACAGTAGCTCTTACGACTTAAACCATCTGCAACTACATTGGCTTTCTAGGATAGTAGTGGATTCCATGGTTATAATCCTTTATCAATTCCAACCATCTTCTCTGCCTCATGTTCAAATCTGACTGGGTGAAGATATACTTTAGACTCTTATGATCTGTATAAACTTTGCAGCGGTCACCGATGAGGTAATGACACCAAATCTTTAGAGCATGCATGACGACAGCTAGTTCCAGATCATGGATAGGATAATTCTCCTCATGCGGTCTTAATTTCCTTGATGCATAAGCGACAGTTCTTCCTTCTTGCATCAGGACACATCCTAATCCTTAACGCGAAGCATCATAGTAGATATCAAAATCCTTCTAAATATCCGGTAGAATTAGCACTGGGGATGAAGTCAAAAGCTTCTTCAACTCTTGAAAACTTTCTTCACAAGCTGGGGTCCAAGTGAACTTTTTCTCCTTCTTCAATAATTGCGTAAGAGGCTTAGCAATCGTTGAGAATCCTTCGATGAAACGGTGATAATATCCCACCATTCCCAAGAAACTACGAATCTGAGTTACGGTCTTGGGCTATTCCCAATGTAGCACTGCTTTAACTTTACCGGGATCAACTTATACTCCCTCGGCTGCCATCACATGACCAAGAAAATCGACTTCATTCTTCCAGAAATCACACTTACTGAACTTAGCATACAGCTGATGCTCTCTGAGTTTCTCTAGGATTAACCTCATATGTTCGACGTGTTCTTCCTCTGACTTGGAGTAAATCAAAATATCATCAATGAACACAACTACAAAATTGTCAAGATATTCTATGAATACTTTATTCATCATGTTCATGAAATAGACAAGGGCGTTAGTCAAACCAAAGGATATGACTAAGAACTCATAATGTCCGTACCGCGTTGAGAAGGCGGTTTTCGAGATATCCTTCGAACAAATCTTCAACTGGTGGTAACTTGATCGCAGGTCGATCTTTGAGAACACTCTGGCTCCTTTCATCTGATCAAACAGATCATCGATGTGGGGAAGTGGATACGTATTATTGATGGTGACTTCACTGAGAGAACAGTAATCAATACACATCCTCATGCTTCCATATTTCTTTTTGACGAATAAAACTGGCACTCCTCATGGTGACGAACTAGGTCTTACAAAACATTTCTCAAGAAGTTTTTCAATCTGCTTCTTCATTTCCACTAGCTCATCGGTTAGCATCCGATAGGATCTTTTAGAGATTGGTGCTGTTCCTCGCACTAGATCAATGATAAACTCGATATCACGGTCTGGTGGTATTCCTGGTAATTCTTCTGGAAACACATCTGGATATTCCCTAGCGACCGGTACATCTTCCAAATAAATGGTCTTCAAACTGTTGACTAACAGATGTCCATCACGGACGGAGGTGACTAAAAATTTCACTTTCTTTTCATTGGTATCTTCAATTGTGATGGCTCTTTGGCCATAATCTAGTATGGCTTTATGCTTAGAAAACCAATCCATGCAAAGTATGACATCTAGGGTCTAGGTGTCTAGAACAAATAGGTTGGCTAGAAACTCAACTCCAACTATGAGTAACTTAGCTCCTAAACATCCCACTTTAGAACTGAGTTCTGCTCTAGACGACAGAACTAACCGAGTATGCTTAAGATGCATAACTTCCAACTTATTCTTGGTTGCAAAAATTTCAGAAACAAACGAATGCGAAGCTCCGGAATAAAACAAAACTGATGTAGGTACTGAGTTAACCAGAAACTTACCCAGTGTAACGTTGGGTGCTTCATGGGCTCCTTCCAGAGTGACGTGGTTGATACGACCTTTGACCACCGACTGCGGTGCTCCTCCGGCTTGACCGGCGACATGTGAAGCTCCTTGATTGGTGTCTGACGCTGGTGTCTTGGCAGGTGTAGCTCCAAGATTAAAGCGTACTGGAGTCACTATTCCTTTCTAAGGACATTGGTTGGCGAAATATCCTAGCTGTCAGCAGGATTAACAAACTCTTGGTCCACTCTACTAGTTGCTCACTGGATTAGGGTTGGCTGGTGCAGGGTTGTGGAAAGCTCTGAGTAGATGAACGAGGTGCTGAAGTAGGCGCAGGCGTCCTGAAGGAATTCTGTGACAGAAAACGATTGAACTACTGTGGAACTATCCTTGCCTTCTATTGGGGCTGATGACTCCCTTGCTGGGCCATTCTGCGCTTATGATGGTCTTCCAACTCTTTGCACTTATCCGCAAGGACTAAAGCTTTGTTGATTAGCACTTGGAAATCTAGGAAGGTATGGGCAATCAAGTTGACTTGTAACCCAGAATTCAGTCCTTTCATAAAATGACTCTAGAGAGCCTTATCGGTGGCGACATCCTCCACTGCATAGCAGGCAAGCTGAGAAAACTTGTTGAGGTAATCAGTCATTGACATTCCTCCTTGCATGATTGCGTGGGACTCATCTTTCTTCAGACCGGTTATTCCTTCTGGCACATGGTACTGATGAAAGGCTGTAGAAAACTCTTCCCAAGAAATGTTTTATGGCGCCTAATGCGCGACACAGAAGTTCTCCCACCATTCGGCAGCTATGTCTTCTATCTGGTGAGTGGCATACAAAACCTTCTCATGATCGCTGCATTGAGTGATCAATAGCTTTCTCTCAATAACACAAAGCCAATCATCGGCCTCAACTGGCGAGACATTTCCCAAAAAAGTGGGTGGGCGAGTCCTCATGAACTCAGCAAGCTTGGATGGTCCATGGTGACCTTGAGCGACTGGGGCTCCATTGTTGTTGTGGTTGTTGTTCTTGTTCTAGTTGTTGTTCATACTCGAATCTGATTCATCATGGTGTACATCATCTGTGTTTGAGCATCTATAAAAGCTTCAAAGTTTTGTAGGTCGATTGGAGGTGCTTACGACTTAACTGCCCCTGCTTGTGTCTACTCATTTCCATCCGAACCGCTATCTCCTGAACCACTGGTGGCGACATGACGAGCCCGAACCATCTGGTGAAGCACCATGGGTTAGATAAGGTAGCAAGCACAAGATGAGTTAAGAATCTAGGCGGAGGTAGATTAAACCCAATAAACACTGGCACAAGAAATTCAACTAAAACACTTATATCAATAAGGGTCTTAGTATGGCTGCAACAGATGCCTAGGGGCCTTTGCAGCTCATACTCGCACACAAGGAAAAGAGCGAACCTAAACACACAAATTACCACCTAAAGGGCGACACACCTAAACTTAAACTAACGCGGCTCAACACACTAAGCCTCAATTGACGAAACCTAAACCTTAGCGAACTCAGTCGCTGAGGTAGTCTTCACAACGATGGCGGTGCTCCCGCCTGCTGTAGACCTGAAAATGCGCTAGCATCCTCACAAACTGATCCCGGTGCCCTAGGCGGCGCAGCAGAACATGTGTCCCGGTGCGAGCACACTGCCTCCTCCAGCTCTGTAGCCTCTGCTGGCTCCTCAGCTTGTTCTGGGTCTTCTTCGGGTTCTTCTTCAGGGTCTTCCTCTTCTGGCTCCTCAGGGTCTTCCTCATGCTCATGCTGGCCGTAGAGAGTTTCCTCCAGTATGGCGATCCTTTCTTCTGCTATCTGTAGGGTCTCATAGGCGCACTCCAACTCTGTGGTGGCTGACTCCAAGGACTCCTCCTGGGCAGCGGCGAACTGGGTGAGGTGCACCACTGTGGCATTGCTCTCTCCATCTATGGATGGATAACCGGCTGGAAGATCCACTGTGGAGGCTCGAGGATGGTAGCGGAAGACGGTATCTCGTAGTGCGTAGATGTTGTAGATCCCCAAGATTGAAAGGCGCGAAGACTCTTGGACTCCCTCAGACCACATGATCCGTCGGACTGAGATGTTGAGGGGTTGGCTCGCCTTTGTGTTCTTCCTAGCGTAGATCGTCAAACGACAGATCACTCCACATTCCTGGCCATTCACGACCCAGTTGCTTCCACAGTACAACGGGCGATCCAAGCTTCCAAGTACTTGCAATACCTTCCAAAGCTCTACGGCAAGTTCTCCCTCACCATAGTTCTTGAGAAGAGGCATCTGACAAGACAAATGAAGGGTAAGAACAACTTGAAAATAGCGGGGAGAGGAAATACTCTAGCAATAGTTGAGTCAAGAGAGATATGAGAGGAGTTAAGTAATTGATTAATCTTGCAAGTTAATTTTTGCTTTAGAAAATAATTTGGACACTCTAAAAAAACGGTCGATCTAACTAAGGTTAAGACCGACAGTCAGTATGGCTTTAATACCACCTCTGTTGGGACCCAAAAATGCAATTCTGAACCCTCTGTGTATACTGCACTAGTCCAGGATCGCGCTAGTGCCCGCAATGGTAACATAGATGAATATCGATCCACACAAGTCGATTAATAGCACAAATAAGTAATTTGGATATCAAATAATAGTTTTGACCTTATGGTCGAGTTTACATTTATTAAGCCTCGGAGTAGCAATAAATAAGTAAGCAGTGGAACAAAATGAACTCCAGCGGAATCCCATCAATTCGATATAGGCAACCGACTGGGATCACGACCCTAACGATCAACACCTTCGACAAACTCCTCCTCAAAAGCAGGTGATGACTCCTCCACTTCTGTTGATTTGATTTAGCAAGTATGAGTACACAACCATACTTGCAAGATATACCACAGAATGCAATGTATAGATGCAAGTTTATTCCAAAGGAAATGACTTCTGTGGTTTTTTTTACAAAAATACAACATTTGCAATTGAATAAAAATAATCGATTGAAATATAACTCAAAATAAATAAACAATAATATTTTAATAGTTGTTTTCACAAAGGACACAAAGCTAATCAGTTTAATTCACATAACCATATGACTTAGATCACACAGCTCTCCCTCCCAAAGTTTTATGAAAAACTACCCTCGTGTGAAATCCCTGAGCATGTCCATGATCATGGAAGCGGCTATTCGAATAGATTGATTAACACTCTGCAGGGGTTGTACACTTTACCCACACGATATAACTAGTGTAGCTAGCACAAGTCATAACAAAACTTTTCTGAAACTTCATCTCAAACATTGACACTCCCAGTGTGCTTTACTGCCATACCAACCCAAACACAGTGCTTTGGTACGACACACACCGTTGGACAGGGAAGCAACGAATCGTCCTGCGATGTAACTACCTGGTAGTTCACACCTCCACCCTTACACAGAGCCTAACCTACAGCCTGAGTAATCAATGTCAAGAATCCATAACTTACTAAGTCAGGCCCATCCCATACCAGGCATGTGGTCATACAGTAAGGCTCAGTTCAATGACGCACAAAGTTAAGTCCTTAATGGACCTAAGTAAGACTTCCAAATTCTAACTATGCCATACAGATTAATATTTTCCATTCACACAGTTCCACCAAGTCACACAGTATCCACCACTTGCCTCAGTCTAAATCCTTTCCCACCCTATTGGTTAAGTGCAACACATGCCATCAACGAGTAATAGCACATAGTACACACAATTTTATCACATAGTTCCATAGTCACTTAGTCAAGTTTATAATTACAACTTACATGAAATGATGACTCGTTGTATGGCTAACCAATCTAATCGTATCTAACCAACCCACGTTGGTGCTATAATATTACCAACAAGTAAGGAACCAATCTAGGGTGACAAAAGATCATGGCATACAATAAACAAGGTGGATATAACAATTTGGATTCATAGCTAAACCCAAAAGCATTTAAATAAATATTTAAAGTAGAATGCAATACTTTGAATCAAAGTAACTTTAAAAACTAGGATTCAATATGATCAAAGGTATGACTTGCCTTGGAATATATCTAGGTACTGGTCTTGATCTTGGTGAACTTCTTCTCCAAAATCTCCCGAAGTATCAACGTCTATTCGCAAACGAAGCAAATAAAAAAAACTAAATAAAATAGAGAAAAAACCAACTCCAAGAATTAAATAAAAATCTTAGATAAATAGATCTAGAATTTAGAAATTTTAATGGGCTCAATCGAAGTTCGAATGCAAAAGATATGACATTTTGGAAGTTTAAATCTAAAGAAAATACCCTAAAAAGGATTTTCTAGAATATCCGAATTATTGTTCAACAGAAAAATCGGATTATTGGGCAATGATGATGTTAGCCCTGGAAATTTTGGAATTAAAACAAATCAGAGGAAATCCTGACATGTGGGACCCACACGTCAGAGACACGGTCCACGTGAACTGAGTCCACGCCTGATTGGATTTGAGGTTCGGCTGGACTACCATGCAAGCATGCACGTGGCTGTTGACGCGGCGCCACGCATGCGACATGTAGGCAACGGGGCTGACGCGGGCGCAGACATGGGCGTCCACATGGCTCGACGGCAATAGGTGGAGCTCGGGTTCCAATGTCTTCTGGCGAACGGCGGCATCTCGCTAGCGGTGGGTGGTACCGGGGTGAAGAGGGTGATGCGGGGATCACGATGGTGCACTCATGGGCGAAAGAGGTCAACTGAACGGGCCGGCGGCGAGGTTTAGGTGGTGAGGTCGTCTCAGGCTCGTCAGGATCGGCCCTCCTGTGATGCCCCAACGACAGGAAGGCGATGACGATGTTGCTCTTGCCCTTGCAATTCTCACGGTGCAGACGATGAGGCTCGGGCGGCTCCGGTTGTGGCAGAAAAGCTCGTCGGAGTTGGTGGTGGCGCAGTTGCTTCCTCGAGCTCCTACGGTGGCTAGGGTTGGGCTCCGGCATTGTGGCGGCTAGGGTTGGGTTGCAGAGGACAAGGGCTTGCCTCCCCTTTATACCCGGAGGCTCGGAGAGTCCGAGGCGCAAACGCCCAAAAACGGCATGCGGCGACGGCGACGAATTGTAACAAATTCGGAGATGATGAATAGTAATAGGGTTAGGGTCCACATGTCAGTGACGGAGGCTCACGCGAGATTGCGTCGCACATGACACGAGCGTCGCTGACGGGTGGGACCGGTTGGTCGCGTGGGAGAGAGAAAGGAGACGCTGACATGCGGGGCCCGCATGTCAATCGGAGGTGGTGCGTGCGCACGGTTGGGTCCGCGTGAAGGGATAGGCCAAGTGGGCTTGACCGAGGTGAGGGCAAATGGGCTGGTTCCAAGGGAATTCGGCCCAAGAGGATTTCTGAGATTTTAAATAGGTTTTCTATTTTAGAAAATACTGGAAATTCAAATAAGCAATAGAAAATAGCAAATGAACTCGGAATAATTCTAGAAAAATCTAGAAAATATATCCAAGTACATAGAATCCAAATAAAATAGTTTTGATAACAGTTCATGTTAGAATTATTCATATTAAATTGTTTTGTTACTAAAAGTCCATATTAAGCTTTTGAATTAAATTCAAATAAAATCAAATGGTGAATTTTCTCCCTACTAACTATTCAAAAGATTTTTAAGGCTTAGAAAATTAGGATGTTACACATGCACTCATGGGTGATCCTCTCGCGGTTCGTCCCGTGGCATACTTTATCCCTGTACAGTATCTCGAAGCGAAGCTCCCTTATGCTCATCTTGAATGCCTAGTGCATCTCACCCTTCTTGCTCTTCTCCTCCATGTATTTGGTGATCATGGCGGAGTATAGTACTCTATCATTTGACGTGGCGAGCGACGCGTTGTTGCTTTTATCAACAAAGTAATTTATGGCACCGTGGAGAATTGCCTCCACAATACCAACCAAAAGGAGGCATCTTACGCCCGCGTATGACCCAATTGTACACCTTGGCTAGATTGGTTGTCATGACACCATATTGAGCACTACTCCTGTCATGTAGCAGAGACCACTTCTTTTTAGGCTCGTGCTCAATCCAGTCCGAGAAGCATTTCACCTGCACCCCCATCTTCCTCGCCACATTAAGACCATCTGTGAGTAGCTGTGGCAATGCTTCGGGGGCCTGATCAGCGCTTGTAGTGGCCTTTTTGTTGCCTCCCTTCTATGCGTCTGGATCCGCTCATCCAGGATCTTCTAGAGTGCGTCAAACTTTCGCTGCTGGTTTTGGTTGCACAGCCGCTTGAACAGGTTCAGCCACCGATGTAGGAGTGCGTTTGGCATATGCCTGAGCCAGAAGAACCAAATCTCACTGTTCCCCTCACCCTATGTATATATGACTGCCATAACTTTGTTTCCTTAAGCTGCACTAACTCCCAATATGTGCCCTGTGGTGCTCGGTTGGCAAAGCAACTCAATCTCAGATCATATATAGCATGGTCCAAATCGAATGTGTAGAACAACCACCGCATCACAGCGCCCCATATACGCTACTCTGGTCTTGTTAGGGTCACACTCGTCGATTGAAAATAATGCAAATCAATCCTCTCGAGACCCTCAAGAATAGTCGCTTGACGGTAGTAAATTTTGAAATTGGCGGCGTCCGATATATTTAACATATTGCACCGTAAATAAGATTCCCACGATTAACCATATATCTAAAACTAAATTACCCACCGAAACGGATTATATACAACATACTACACTATGTAACCGTACATCTAAAACTATATAATTCATTCGGTTAAAAAAAAACTACCTAAAAGATGGACGGCCGGATGGGCAACACTTTGCTAGCTTCTCTCCTCCCTCTCCTCCTCTATGCTCCTCTCCCTTCCCTCCCCTCTTTCTCTATTTTCTGAATAATAGTGAGTTATACCAGAATTTTAGGGTCTTTTATAGAGTAGATTGTGCCTTCATTTGGAATGGTGACAGAGACTTGCGGGATCCCTGTCGCTATTTGAAATGACGGTTTTCCAAATTTCTAATATTAAAAAAATTTAGGGACTTGCAGGATCCTGTCACCATTTGAAATGGTGACATGATCATATCGCCATGGAATATGATAGAGTCTCTGTCGCCATTCAAATAAATGGCTGCAGCTCTCTCGCATTGTTTAAGTCCCTGTCACCATTTGGAATGGCAATAGGGCCTTTTCTCCATTTCAAATTGCGACATTAGCCTAGTTTTGTAATTTTTTTGACTATTTATTTTTAAAATTTCTTTTAAAATAATATTATTTCAAAAAAAATTTTCTCAGATTCACCACCCATCTATTTTGTAGGTAAGACACGTGACCACTGACCAGTTTCTTTTTTTCTTTAATCCATATGTGTTTACTTTCCCTTGAGGATGTTGCCTCTTTGGACCATACCAAATCAAACAGTCCTTTTCCATGCCTGTATTCAAGTGGGAAGTGATCAGCTAGCTCCAGATTCTCCTTAGCAAAAGGTGAAGAAAGAAAAGAAAGAGGTGAAGGAAAAGAAAAGTAGTACTCAGGTCAATATGTCAAAGGTATCTGCCCTCATCGATATACAAGTGATTTCGTGAGAAACTTGTCAAAAGAAATAAGGGAAGCAATAATGACAACATGTAAAAATTAATTTACATCGACGTGCATATTGACAGTTGAAAAGTCTGAGACTACTTGTATGATCTCTAAAACCTACCGACACATGCAGTTTTCCCATGCCTGTCTGTATTTATTTGATAAATAAAGAGCACACCAAAACTCAAGTATACAAAAAGTCGAGCTACATGTGTGTACAGATGAAGACAGCAATTTTTAAGAGAAAGGATGGTAGAATCTGAAATGTACTTTTCTATACATTGTGCTGCAACTTAAACCCATACTTGTCTTTTTTCCATTGCATTGTAGTATCTTTAACTGATGAACAGCTATTGATGTTGATTTCTGACAAGAATATCTATGCTCCTCGTAACCTGTAAATGAATCTGTGAAGAAACATTGTGCTTTCTAGGCTTTCTTAACTCTCAGTTTTCTGCTACTGCTTTGTTCCCTGCATTCTGGAACATGCTGCCTAGATATTCTCAAAAGACAAGGACATTCTTTGCAAATCCTTGTCATACATATCTGTTACTACATGGAGATGTTGTGGCTGCAGATTTTGAGACCAAGCCGCACAGAGCCCCTCCATGTTGAATTGGCTCTCGGCCTTAACCACGTCTTCATACAGTGATTGGCTAAGGTTCTGCATGGCTGCGGATGTCTCTGGGAAGGTTTCATGGAGCAAATCAGGCCACTTGAGTTCTTCCTCTAGGTGCACTTGGCTATCTTTATCTGGTGCTAAACCTGTCCATGGGAAGACACTGTTCTCCAGAAGCGAGCTTGTGGTTTGCAGCTCGAATCCCAAGCCATTGCTTCCACTGCTCCCCGTACTGCTACTGCTGCTAGGATTAGTAGTATCCCAGTGGAATTGGGCACTGTGGATGCCAGTGCCTCCAGAGTGTGGATTGTCTGGTGAGAGATTAAGCCCTGTTGATGTTGAGAGAGTTGATGGTGAAACTGGCGGCATCACAGTGGAAATTGTGCTTACACTGGATTCATTCTGGCTAAACCAGAGTGAATTCGTGCTTCCACCATCCCTGCTGCTAAATTCATTGCTGTAGCAAAAAAGCTGCTGGAAAGGAAAATTGGGAATTGGGCCTGATGAGCGGCAGCTGGGGAGGTTCTCATGACAAGAAGCAAGCTGGTCGAGAAATAACTCCTTTGGTGGTACCTTCAGACGTGCCAAGCTTGGAGTTTCTGTGTGATGCTTACCAAGAACTGGCAACAGCTCTGGTGATTGCGCCGTCTCGCTGAGAAGGTGGCTCAAGTTGCCAAGAGCACCACCACTTGACGGGTCGACATCGCTGGACTCAGAGGTCCTTTCAGTGCTGATGGTGGGAGCTGCTTTGCTGCGATCAATTTCGATGAGGGGCTTGTGGGTGTTGGGGTCAATGCCTTTCTGCCGCAGCTTCTTCTTGATGCACGAGTTCCAGAGATTCTTGATTTCATTGTCAGTTCTTCCAGGCAGTCGTGTTGCAATCTGAGACCACCTGCTCATTGATGTGAAAGATCTTATATTTAAAGAAGGATTGCTTTGAAACAACTAGGTCCTAAATTCTAGCAGTGTAACTTGAGCTTAAATTTACCTGTTCCCCAGGACAGCATGGAGTTCAATGACGTGGTCTTCTTCCTCCTGAGAGAATGCACCTCGTTTGAGGTCAGGCCTCAGGTAGTTTAACCACCTCAGCCTACAGCTCTTGCCACATCTCTGAAGCCCTGCAACCATTCATCGGGCAAGTTTCAGGAGATTTGGATAGAGTGAGCAGAAACAAATGGTCTTGGAAAAGGCCAGGAAGCAAAGGAAGGAGATAATTGATAAGAATAAAGTGCAGAATATTTTGATATGCACCTGCAAGTTTTGGGACAATGCTCCAGCAGCCGTGCCCGTGCTTGGTTATGTGGTTCATGAGCTTCTCATCCTCCTCAGGGGACCAGAGCCCCTTCTTCAGCTTCTGCTTGTAGCAGCAGGAATGCCTCCCCATTGAAGGCAATGCAGAAGCTGAAGCTGAGCTCTGTAATCTGCACAGCTCACACTCTGAGGAATTCACACAGCACACAATACTGCACAGGTAAGCCTCTGGTTGTGAACACCTCTCAATGATTCATGGTTCTAGAGTGGGAGTGTTAAAAGTATACAGTCCATATACTTGTGCTTGATAGGGTGGAGCTTGTGGCAGAATGGCAGCAACTAGTGGCTGAAGATATCAGGATTTGGAGGAAGGCACAGGCAGGTTAGAGAGCACTCTTCTCCTTTTCTTTCCAGGCCTCCCTCCCCATTTGCCCCTTCTTTTAAAGCTGGTGCTTGTGGGAGTTTTAGCCCTTTTCTTTGTTGCTTCTCTGTAAGCGTCCCCGAAGAATCTATGTCCGTTGCAAGCGTCGGTGGGGTTGTACCTCCCCTTGTCCCTGATAGTCTAATTACTGCAAGTCTGCAACCTATTAAAAGAAACTCCACATTTTTCATCCTTCCTATCAAGTATGTTACTTTGTGCACAAGCCAGTTAAAGTAAAACAGGATTGTCAAAGTTACATAATTCGGAAAAGGATTGATGTCCTTTCTCCCGTGGTGAATGAATGAGACCTGGAGCAGCCAGTCCGTCACTGTTACTATGAATTTTTTTCCCAGGAACTTCCGTGTCACAAGTATTCCATGCAGGGAAGGACACATTTGGGGAACTTCCCCCTTTTCTGTGATGCTCATTAAAACCCAATTTGCTTACATCTATTCTAGATTTCTAGTACACGCACATGGTTATGCAGTTCATCTTATCTGCAATGTTGCGCCAGGCCTAAGTATTATTCCACCTTTGTTTTACAGGAAAGTCACTGCATCACTTCTTACCTGGAGAAAGCCTCCATCAATCATCGAGGGACGGCATCAAATGTATGTATTCCCGGACACAGAGAATCTTCCTTTTCTTATCTCAAGCAGCCGGCAATGTTGATTTTCGTTAGGACCTCCAAGTTCCAATCAGAGACCTGTGCTCCCATCCAAGAAAAAGCATGTTGGAACCTCTGAAGATGTTGGCAATCGGTTGGGAGAATCAGACTGTCTGTACAGATGATTGTTTTCGCTGAGGTGCAAATAGTATGATTTCTTCACTGGCCGTGTTCTCACGCTAAGATGCCCAACTGCACCATGCACATGTCCAGTAACCTTTGTCTGGTCATTGTAGAGAGAACAATGTTGTTTGTTAAGTTTTTTATGGTTCCAATGCCAAAAACTCCATATGATGGCTTGTTTGGGGACAAACTATTTGAGGTATAATAATCTCAATGAGGCGGCTAACCCAAGCATTTCTATTTGTTATCCTTGCTTGTTTTCTGAAAGAAAAGGCTTGATTCATGACTTGATGATTGGAAGATACAATGGCATCCTCTTAGTGTCCATGTGATCGTGGATACTGTTCTGATTAAACAAACACTTAAGCTATTATTATTGATTGAACGTTTTATAATATGGTTGATCTGTACAATTCGGCTTTTCCTGATGCTAAGAAGTGTAGGATTTTGAAGAGTAATCGTGTGTGTGTTCGTTAGAACCTCGCACCATTTATTTACAGTGCTAAAGATTACAATCTAACACGGACTCTTAGACTCGCACACGACTTAGATCCTTATTTAAACTCTAATATCTCCAACACTCCCTATAAGATTTATATGAGACAACAATCATGTTCATCTTGTTACATATTGCATACTATTACTAGAATATACCAAAACTTACCATCCATCGACTCTACAACTAATACCATCACAAAAAAAGTTACTCACCACCAATATTACGAGGGAAATCACCAAATCCATCTCCATCATTTACCATCTGTCCCGACCTCAACCTTCTCTTTCTCTACTCTCATGCCCCCAGTCACCCCTAGCCTCCACCACTCTGCCCACACGCCCCTAGTCTCGGCTTCCACCACCTCTACTTCTGTCATAACCCATTACGCCTGACTCCAGTCCCAGTCCTCTTTCGGACCTCTCCAACAACACCATCACCGACACCCATACCAACACCACTGCACGACACCAATCGCATCACCATAGCCTCCACTAGAGCTACCACTAGCTCCTGCTTTGTCATCACCGCCATCGAACTCACCACCACCATCCAACTCTTACCACAAAAAACACATCCCCTACCGGTACCAATACCAACTCCAATGAGACCTCTCCAATTCCACCTTAGCACAACCACCTGAACGATCTTCTCCCCTGTCTTTCATGTCTGTCCAACCTCCGTTAGCACCACCCCCACAACAATAACACAAATCACGCCTCACAAAAAATCTATACCACACCAAATCACACCAGACCACACCAACTCCACAAATATCAACCTCCTCCTCTTCTCATTTCCCCAATATTGCACACGCATCAATCACAAACATAATCGCCAACACCTCTTGAACCATCCCTGAAATCAACAACAACAACAGCTACACCAAGCCATGCAAAAAATCCACACCAGATCCTCCTAAAAAATCCACAACGGATCATATCCTCCTCAAGCACCCACACCAGACTCTTCTCCTCCTCACCGAAGCACTTCTCCTCCTCCCATCAATACCAAAGCGCTCCTCACCCTCCTCTGGATCACCCCAATCAGCGTCGACAAATCCTCCTCCGGATCAGCCCGCAAGCACATAGCAAACCTTGTTCCCCTTTTTCTCTCTCCCGAGCCCAAGCACTAACCGATTCCATGCAAATAATCCAGTCACACCATATCGCCACATCAACTGATTTCCTCTCACTAGATCACCTCTCCTGGACACCTACCGAAGCACACAAGATGCAAGTGATTCCACGCAAATCTAGCCACACCAGATCGGATCACCTCACCCACACAGGATCGAGACTTGACCTCCTCCCTCTTGCTTCTCCCCCAAGCGCAAAGCACCGAGCGCCTTCTCCCTCCATCTTCTCCCCCGAGTGCTAAGCACCGAGCGTCTTCTCCCTCCAGCTTCTCCCCCAAGCACCAAGCACACCCCCCAAGCGCTCTCTTCTCCTTCTTCTCCCTTGAGCTTTCTTTCATCTAGCTTCTCCCCCGTCCAGATCCTCTCTACCCGAGTCTCTTCTCCCTCGCCGGAGCGCTTCTTCTCTCCTCCTCCACCACCGGCCGGATCTCCCCCATCGGATCCCCTGCTCCTCCTCCTCCACCTCCTTCCGATCGAGCTTGCCCGGATCCACCAGATCCCGCCGCCTCCGCCGCCACCCTCGGCACTGCACCGCCCTGGAGCCCTAGCGGAAGCCCTTGGCCCGCTCCTCTTCCTGACCCACGTTCAGATCCAGCCACTTGCTGCCGGATCCCTTCTCCTCGTCCACCACCACCGCCCGGATCCCTTCTCCTCCTCTTCACCAGCGTGCTAACCTTCCTCCCTCACCACCGTCGATCCCCAGCTCCCTCCTCCCCCACCACCGCATCACCGTCGGATCTCCTCCGTCCGCCCCAGCTACCAGAGAGCGGCGTCTTGAGCGAATGCAACCCCAAACTTTGGCGGTGGCGGCTTGCGCACAACCCGACCGCGGTCCGCTCCTGTGCGATGCGGTCACAGAGGACCACGTACAATGAGGCAACGGTGGCTGACGGATCGTCTGAGGAGCGGTGGCGGCGGCTATTCTAAGGTAAGGTTTTTTCTGGGTTAGGGTTTTGGGTTGGGTTGGCTCTAATACTATGTAGGTTTTCGGAGAATAATCGTGTGCGTCCCTTAGAGCCCTCATACCTGATATTTATAGTGCTAAAGATTATAATCCAACTCGAACTCTTAGACTTGCACACAACTTAGACTCTTATCTAAACTCTGATATCTCCAACAACTCTAATATCTCAAAGCTTCCTTTGTTCCTTTGCAAAGATTTTTTGGGGTTTTAGAGCGAGCAAAGGGGGAAAACATATTTGTGTATATTCCTGAAGATTTCAGTAGGTAGCGTGTTGTCAGGGTCTCCGTGAAATTATAAAAAAAACAGATGTGCATGGAATTGCTCATTATTTTTGACAATGTATTCTTTTATGTGGAAGTTTTTAGTCATTCATGAACTTAGCTATCACTCATTATCACAATCTGTTTCAGAATTTCCTTCTCTTGCTCCAGATGAATGTATAGATATCTCCATGGAAAGGATCTTCCATTTTCTTTTCCTTGCTACTGAATTATTTGCATTTGTTTTTCATTTGCTTCTTGGATCCCATTTTATCAGAGGATGCCGATAATTAAAGGCATCCTTAAGACAAATAGACCTGGTGACAAAAGAAGCGAAGCCATTTGCAGGGCTCCTATTGGAAGCAGATGATATCACGGGAAAAGCAGGTTTGACAAACGGGGTATCTTTTGTGGGGTCGCATGCATGGGCCCACCCCCTCCTTATTGTATACTGTCAATGATTAAGCCAGTGCTCACTGTGCTCAGCTAGCTAGCGTGTCTTAACGAGTGACCTTCGACCTCGACCCCACAGTTTTGTTTCCTTAATAACTCTAGATCGAAAAACAACTAATGGAAGCCCCTTTTATCCTTTTGTTTCTTCTAAACCGAAGCTTAATTTCTTTACCCTTTCCTTACACACAATCCAAATAATTCGTTTCGTTTCATGCTATTTCCGATCATAAGATCCTAATCTTAACTCCGGTCCAATCCCTCTACTTCGTCTCAATTCCCCTCTCCAAACAGGACCTCCACGGACGGCCACCGGTGGACCGGCCACCGTCCCACGCACGAATGAATCGGCCGCGACTGACGAGGGCGGAAATTTAAAAGGGATTTAAGAGCCAGCACTCACAATGGGATCGATGGTCCAAGCCACGGTACAAATGTGGGAGCACAGGTCCAAAGCAACAGCACGTACGCACTCTGGCCCAAGCCAACCAGAAAAACGGAACGGTTCCGCCTTGGCTTTACGCCCAGCCTACAGCGAAACGGGGGCGCCGTCGGTAGGGTACACATCCATGACTCGACGACGCCTTGACACGTCCGTCCGTTCCATCCCCTCGTATATACGCTCCTCGCTAATTGGCGAGGTCGATCGGAACAAAGCTTAATTAGGGACCACGAGGCTGGCTATGTGCAGTACGCCAACTAACTCACACATGTTATTATTCTACGACTCATCTGTAATTAAGATGTGTTTTTCTTTGGTGAGTTTTATTTTCCGTGGTCTGAGCGGTCATCGGAGAAGAAGAAGAAGAGACGGTGGGGGGAGGGATGAGATGTGTTTCCATGGTGCGTAAGTCGTCGTGGGTCGCTATCACCTCGTTAAGGTCTCTTTTCTCTGCTAGCTGGCTATGTACGTATGCATGCCCACAACATACATACACACACTCATTTTCTATATGATAGTGACTGTTTTGTTGCTACACTTCTCTCTTGGAGGTAGCATCTGCCCCTCTTGAAAGGGAGCATTTGCATTGTAGGCCATTGTACTATTTCTTTTTTCGACCCAATCCTTTTGGCTGAAACTTTCTAACTAGCTATGCACCTTTTGTGCCTGTGTTTTATTTGTTTTGAATTTAAGAGTTATTTAGATATGTACCACTGCTAAGCTGTCGGTTTTAAAATATAATTTTGGCTTCGATACATGCCACCGCTAACATGCAGAAATTGGAAATACGCAATTACAAACTTTTTAAAACAATAATGCCTCTCCTCATCCTTCCTCCTCCCTCCTCGGCTCGATGGTATGTGCCTCATCCCGCAGTTCTTCTCCATGGAGTCCTTCGAGATGGTCAGCAACCCCTTCTGCATGTAGGCGTCCGGTGCTGACGGGCCTACACAGCTAACATCACTGTGAACAGCAGCAGCCAAATCAGCGTGTCCCTCGAGAAGGTGCTGCTGCTATATGACCTGTTTGGCCCTAAACCGCAACCTCTGTGTCGCTTGTGCTCGGCGCTGGCAAGAAGCTGACGAAGGGGGGAGGCAGTTCAGTAGCAACAAGAAGAACTACTCTTTGGTGCTGCCACCGTCAGTGTCAGGGTCTTCGGGTGGAGAACAGGGTTTTGAAAACCAGTATCAAAATTTTACCAGAGTAGGGTCAGTTTGGCCGAAAATCAGATTTTTTTTCTTCTATATTTAACAAAATTCATGCAAATCGAAATCGGTTTCAAAATTTACCGGGGTTTCAAAATCGGGTGATAATCGGCCAAAATTTTGAACCATGATGGGACTGAGTGCCTAGATGGGTGCCACTACGTGCCTCTTGTAAGAAGGAAAAGGATTGAGACTACGTGCATGCTCATGGATTTGAAGAGTAGTTCTTCTTGTTGCTAATTCTTTTTATCCTGCCATTCTTATTTCTCTTTCTTTCATTCTCTTGTTATTGATCAATTTGTTTAGAGGATGAAGGAGGGGCATTATGGTCTTAAAAAGTTCACAACGACATATTTCCAATTTGCGCAAGTTTGCTGTCGCATAACTCGAAGGTGAAACTTTGAAGTGCCATATTTCCAAACCGAAAACTTAACAATGGCACATATCTAAATAACCCTTGATTTACATCCTTATATTTGAATATATTTTTTTTTCTAATTGGACCCCTTTGTTTTCTACGGAATTGCTATACAACACCCAACTCTTTTTTTTTTGTAATTTTAGTAGAATTTATCACCATTGGATGGGCTTGAAGATTTGTGCTCTAGCTGGTGAGGTTGTCGTCTTCTCTAGTGGTGGCGCTAACGAGTTTAGCGCTTGGGTTTACCGGGTTAGGTTTAGGGTTCAGGTTCGCCAGGCCCCTCGATCCTAGAATTAGGGTGGGCGGCGGGGCAGTAGTGGTGCCACTGGCCAAGGGTATGGAGGAGGCCAAACGCTTGGAATATATTTATGTATATTGTGACATATTTAGATTTTAAAAACATAATAAGCATTAGAAATGACTATAGAAGCTTGAAGGAAAATACAACTTAAGAAACAAAATTAAAGTATGATCTTTGATGAAAGAAAATAATTAAGTATAATAAGTTGTTGGGGTTCTTACAAATATAACCACTAATTGAAGTATGATCTTTGATGGAAGAAAACCATTAAGTATAATAAGTTATCGGGGTTCTTACAAACATAACGTACCACTCCCCCTCGTGTATGCACCACGTAGCTGCATGTCCCTATTCTTTCTCCATTAGCTACTCTTTTTCAAAATATAAGCTTGCAAATGTACATCTATTAAATCTTACGCAATACGTTGATTATGTGTGGGGGCAAATTACCTTATTGATTTACAATTTATAAGGTATTAGAGTACCTTACTCACGCATACACCGATGCACCATGAGCGATCTACCTTAAACTTTATCTATCACACGCCGGCTGTCCCACTGAATCATGTGTCTTCTATCTCTTCTCGCCGCCACAACTTTTATGCTTCAACCTCCAAAAGCAACCCCAATTCTTGATCGATCCCACTCAGTTGTTACCTCTTCCAATATAATTAATACTCTACCACATAGTTATCTTCTATATCTTTACAGTTATTGCTTAATGCAACCGTCGCCGATCCTTGCTAGGGACACCCATCAAGCTCTCTTCGGTAGCCCTGAGCTTCCATACGGTTGCGCCATCTCTACTCTGAAATCTTTGCTCCAGTGCTTTTGTACACCTGTGCTTCTATTTCTACATATGCATGCATGTATATACATATGCATGGTGTTATATATACGTGTTCGATATCCTCTTCTCTCGTGTTGGTCGCTCATCTTCTTTAACGTTGGCTAACTCAATGATGTGGCTTTTTCACTAACCGCATCGACCTCTCATCTTCACTGATACCAGCATGTCTACATTAGTCGTTGTCGAACAATATGGAGAATCTTCTCGCCATCGCTGGTGGCGTCATGCCCATCACCAACGATGATACGTTCCTAGCTATCTCGATGGCCGCATATCATCCATATTCACTGATGTCAGCATATCTACGTTAGTCGCTGTCTAACAATATATAGAGAATCTTCTCACCATCGTTGATTACATCATGCCCCTCACCAACCATGGCATGCTCCTAACTACCCTAATGGCCGCATATCGTCCATATATAGCTCGTATTTAATGCAAAGCTTCATCTTATTTAATACAAAGTTTTATCTCCTCTCTGCCAGAGCTTCCTCATCATTAAGATTCTTTGGTCACTGACTTCTTCGACAACGCTAACACTCACCACTTGTTGTCACGCCACTTCGCTCCTTCGACTTTGGTCTTTCTCTTCAACGACACCAGTGATCAGCACAATATTGTCATGTTGTGTGGCTAAGGTGAGTAGTACGACATTGTCCTCATCTCCACCGTCGTCTCAGCTCTTAATTTTCCTGTAGGTCAATGTCTTCTTCTAGGATAGATCGACGCTAATGCACTCTTTCGTGGTCACCTCTGACACTATTTGTACAATCCTTGTTATAACTTTTATTTATTCAATATTTATGTTATTTTTTGTTAGATTTTGCAACCAAATCAAATGGCTAATTTTATTTAAATTATTCTAAATTTTATTTTTTTAGGGATTTTAATCTAGAATTTGTGTGGAAATGAAATTGCTAGTTTTCTTTTATTTTTTAGTTCGAATTTTAATTATTTTTTGTTGGAATTAATATACAAATCCATTGCAGATTTTTGTTTACTTTTTATTCAATTATAGTTATTTAGTGATTTTACTTTGGAATTCATGTTGAAATCAAATTTTGGCTTATTTTTATTCCAAATTTTAGTTACTTTGGTTCAAATTTTCATACAAAACCAATGCTAAATTTTTTTAAAAATTTATTCCTAATTACATTAATTTATGGATTTTACTTTGGAATTACCAAAATTAAATTTCTAATTTTATTTTCCTTTTCGAATTTTAGTTACTTTTGTTGGAATTCGTATAGGAATCCTATTACTATTTTTTATTCCAAATTACATTTATTTAGTTATTTTACTTTGGAATTCATATCGAAATCAAATTCCTAATTTTATTTCATTTTTAATCCCGAATTTCAGTTATTTTTTGTTGAAATTCGTATATAAATCCAATTGGTATTTTTTTTTGTTTAAATTTTATTCTGGATTATATTTATTTAGGGATTTTTTTTTGAATTCATATGGAAATCAAATTGCTAATTTTATTTTATTTTTTATTTCAAATTTCAGTTATCCTTGGATTGTATTTGACATGGGTCTTTTCTTTTGATCTGGACCTACCATGATCAACGATGTAGACTGTTCTCTTTTTATGTTCAATTAATTTGTTAATTCCTAACTCTTAAGAACGAATGTGAGGCTTCTTTTGCCTTTACTTTAATAAGATAATAATAGATAAAATAATAGATGGAAGCTGAGGAAGGCGTACCGTGTACGTAGTAAGTACGTACAAGCTGTGATACTGCTCTCGGCCTTTTTCTTTTCTTCTAAACAACGAATAATGCGACGTTTACTCTACGTTTAAAGGGTATGTTGCCCATTGGATGGTAGTGTAATTTGAAATCTACCTTAACAAGAATTTCTTTTAGACTCAACCAGAAGCTTTATTAATGCTCAAAAACAGAGTACAATCAGCGTCTAGGCATGATAACAAGAAAGCCAGTATTTCGTTTATGGCATCTCCAATAGTACCATATCAGCCGTCGGTTAGCCCTTCTATGTCAGCAAAATCTTAGATAGAAGAGAAGCATGAGAGAAGGGAAGCCGTCTCTTCCTCAAACAACCATCTCTATACACGAAAAAACAAAGAAACTAGTGCATGTGAGAGATGGGCGAAGGAGTGAGAATATTATAAGTTTGACATGAATGTTAGAGACAACTTGTTAGAGACAGCTTATTGGAGGTGTTATCTCTAAATCCGTCTTTCGATGATGTAGAGTTATATAACAAAATTAGAGATGACATTGTTAGAGATGCCTTTAGCCGCACGCACCGGCTACATTCTCGAGACACTTGATTAGCGCATAAATGTGCCGCACAATTTGCCTCCCTGCTCACATAAGCCAACTCAAAATTATCAAAAACAAGACTAAGCTCCTGGATGTCCTTTATCTCTGCCCTATTCTCCTTTCGATTCTTCCGTATACTAATCAACGATTAACTATCCGTCTCCACAATGACATGCAGGAAATTCCCAGTCCCTCGCCATCTTAGCTCCTTCCCGATAGGCAATAGCTTCTGCAGTTAACGCATTTGGCACATGATCCAAACCACATCAGCGCCGTCGTGCATGATAAAAGTACCTTGGTCATTTCTCACCACCACTCCGGTAGCTCCATTAAGATCGGCTATATGAAAAGCTCCATCCACATTTACCTTGTGCCAACCAGCGCTAGGTTTTTGCCAACACATTGGGGCGCTCCAAAGATTTTGCTGCCACCGCCGGTAAGAAGCACGCCTCCATAGCAGTATCATGCGCCCATCTACCAGCAACAAAAGGTGTAAACACATCCTTGATCCTTCCCATGCCGGCCATTGTTCCCTGATGTCCAGATCGACCACATCCCGCAGATAATAGTTGCCGACACGTCCTCCGGGCAGAACTTCACTTCTAGGAGATCCCAAGCACAACTAATAGAATGTAAAAGTGGTAATTTTGATGCCTGCCACTTCACGAATCGACATCCAAACTAGCTTTGCATAAGTGCAATCAGTGAGAGCATGTGTAGTATAGTTTCTTCAGCTGCACCACTGCTCGCACATTTTATCCTTCTCCATATGTCTGCGAAAAGGTTACACCTGGCTGGAAGGAAACCATGCACCACGCGCCACCAAAAGTTCTGAATCTTCGGCGGTACTTTTAGCTTCCTAATCTTTTTCCATAGAGGATTGGCAATTGCAACATCAGCCGGTTCATTAACCTCTGTCGAAGCTCGATACGCAGACCGCACTGAGCAAGTCCAATGTTTAATTCTCGTAGTGCCATGCTATCATATCCTCCTCGAAAACGCCCATTGGGATGTTCAATATAATCATCATCAGGAACCAGGAATGTCTGATGGATTTTGCTACTCTTCTAGCCAGTAAGAAAACCTCACTTGGCATTTGAATGTCTATTCAATTTTGGCCATTATTAGTTTTCTACTTTTCACTTAGAAACGCCAAGTGTTGCTTGAACCAAGGAAGAAGTACGTGCCAAAAAGACAAAAAACTATGAACGCAGAGAAAAGAAGCACATGATCACCTATGTGGATCCCACAGTCCGAAGCATGCATCCACTGATGAAAGGTGAACTACATACATATCCACGCAACAGCTTTCTTCGGTAAAGAAAACATAATTATTTTAAGGACGGGCCATTGGTCCGACGGTGAAAGTGAGGGCGTTCATTCGTATCTATCCGGATTCTATCCGTAGGAGACATGGTTTGCAGTGCGTGTTCGCTCTCCGTGAGACACTATGGAGCTTTCACAAAATTATTAGCATGTGTGTGCATGTGTGATGTGAATGAGGTGTGTGCCCCCCCCCCCCTCTCTCTCTCTCTTTTGCGAATCACCCGGTACAATACATAGACGTTCACATACACGCACACCGCCACACTCACTCCCACACACGACGTCTACGGAAGACTGGACGGGCAGAGTTTGATGAAGAAATAACGAAGTCACCACTGGCGCCTCGTTTGCGACGGGCACGTCGCCTCCCACTTAAAGAAAATCCTTCTAAATAAGACACGCAGGATCAAACCTGGGGTTTAAACTCTGATGGACTGGGGGTACAACCACCTCTACTTGTCACCCAAGTAAGACTTGGTTCTCTGGTGTGTGCCCCCTCCATGTAGAAAACAAAATTATTTTGCCTGGAAATCGCTTGTGAAGGGAAACTGATGTACGGGTCTAACCTGAAGTGCAAACTGATACTACATATCAGTGCCAATATTCTCGCGTAAGCTAATTTGTGCATATGCATGGCATTAAGTTAGTGGCTAGTACTAATACTTTTTGCAGGCTAATTAAGCTAACTTAGCAGCTACGTTCGAACTTAGTGGCTAGTACTAATAATTTTTGCTGGATAATTAAGCTAACTTAGCAGCTACGTTCGAACTAACGAACCACTCCCTCTGTTCCGAAATAGACGTCATTTTGGAAACGGAGGGAGTAACAGCCAAATCTTCGATGACGCATGCATGCACGCTTGTGTATCCAAGCAAATCCGGAGAACCCAATGCAACTACACCACGGTAAGTCGTGACATACAGTTAAATGACAGGGAAAAAGACATGGGCTAAATCAATCGTGCTGTCATGCAATTAGAAGAGTCATGGGTAACTAAACAGTAGCGTTGACATCACAAGAGTAGCCCGACTATACGTCACCTTGGCTCGTGTGCACGACTGGAATTTGATTCTCATCAACCGTGGATCGGTGTGTGGACCCGGATTTGTATATAGATCCTATGTGTATGCTAAACTAGTTCTATGATCAATAGCTAGTTCACACAGTATAAATATCGATGAATATCATATTCATACAAACACATACATAAACGGTATTTAAATATTATTATAGAATATTGTAAAAGAGCCTTAAGACCAAAGTTTACATGACGGGCTAGTAGGCCAAATAGTTCAAGACGCAGAGTAAGAGCAGAAAGAAATCATAGTAGAAACGAAAAGACTTTAAAAGATCTTGGCCTCTATGTATTGCCACATACAACCGACTGGGCTAGGATTTAGTTAACCACGTCATCACCATCTCCATGCACTACAAGAAGCCATTAATTTCCCGAGTGCCAAAAACACTCGGGAGCATATTTCCCGAAAGTTAGCTGTCGGAAAAAAGCACCCGGGATCGTTTCGTCGGGTAAAAACTGGTTTCCCAAGAGTTACACTCGAGAGACAGGCATTCGTCATGTGTTCGGATTTACATCTGGGAGAAATTAATTTTTCATAACGATTTTAGCCACCGTAACAGAATACTTTCCCAAGTGTTGGCACTAGGGAAAGTTGGACATATGTTCCCTTTTTGGCTTGGCACGTTGTCCACCTAGGTTTTTGTCATGTGGCAATCCTTTTCCCGACGGCTCCCGAAAATTGTCCTGAGTGTGAATACTCGGGAAATCTTGCCACATGGCAATCCTTTCCCGACGATTCCCGAAAATTGTCTCAAGTGTTCACACTCGGGAATACTCGCCACATGGCTATACTTTCCCGATGGCCCCCAAAATTTGTCCCAAGTGAAAACACTCGGGAATCCCCGCCACGTGGTGATCTTTTCCCAACGGCTCCCCAAAATTATCCCAAGTGTGAACACTCGGGAATTACCTGAACAACATATGCACCCAATTTTATATGTACAATTTTCATTTTGTACCACACAAGAAACTACCAGATAGGAAACTTGGGAATCAACCACACAGGAAACTACCATAACAGCGTATGCACCCAATTTTGTACATACAGTGCATTTCATATGATGCATATGCCACAGCAAGAAAAAAAATACCACCAAGCCACAAGTCACTACATATTTAGATTTGACAACAACACTCACATAATGGTTGAGTTCACAATACAACATTCACATATATAGATCCGACATCCACAACGTATTCGAGTTCAAATTCGAAAAGTTAGGCATAAGGCATGATACATATAATAGTTAAAAGTAGTTCAACAACAAACTAGTTCAATAAGAAAAGTTTAATTTTACGGAGTGAGTGCTTGATACATCAATTGTCCAGATGCATGAGTTAACCTTCAACTTGTCGCTCCCAGTGCTCAACTGCAAAGATGATGATCATGGATTAGTTCTCTAACTCACAAACTCATGTTGCAATCAGGCAGCAGCTGAACAAAAATCATTATTGGAAAACACAAATGTGACAAACTACATGCTCATGATCGACCTATATATTGCAGAAATTATTGGAAAACACAAATTTGACAAACTACGAGTTCAAATTCAAAAAGCTCATGATTCTAACAAATGTTGGTTTGATCGACCTGTGGTAGAGATGATGGTGATTCATAGCCCTTGCATTGTTATAGAAGTCACAACCCACTGGACACATTGAAAAGCATGAAAAGAGTACCTATTCAAACTCCTCAACTACCACTAAACTATAAACCACAAAACTACAAGATCAATCTCGTATGTCCATCGAAATCCATGAGACTCTTCAAACTCATGAGAGTACTTGGATCCATACGCCAATAATTTCTTTGTAACACACCCATGAAGCACACATCTGTGACACAAACAAATAGCGGTTCTTACTTCTTATGCATGCCCTTGCCCTTCTGACATTAAAGCAAGGTTGCAGGAATTCAATATACATAAGAAAAGTAACAAGCACATGCACATTTTTAAGGCTAAACTACAAGATATTGTTAGCCAAATTTCAATAGTTTGTCACAGCAGTTGACACATTCAACGAAAAAGAGATAGTAAATGCAGAAAGACATGTATCTCCTGCAATTTGGTAAATTCTGCCATATATACTTGTTGATTCCTATGTGGCCATTTTTTATATCATTGTACTAGTATCGTGGCAATTAACCTATAATGTAGTAGAGAGTCATCAAACACATGGGCCTAGTTGTGATATTCATAATGGTTTAAATTGTAAATGCGAGGGCAATACCGAAATAGGCAAAAATTACAAAACTTCCCCGAATAACACTAAACTAGAAACCACAAAACTTTGAGTAGTTGTCAGAACTATGTATGAATATCTCTTCGCTATTGGACAAAAATTACAAAACTAGTGCTTTATTTGCTACAAGTGCACTATATATGGAATAAGGAAAGTATTTTTTTTTTCTAAAAGAAGTAAAAGAAGAAAAAGCCTTGTTCAAATTGCTGACCACTACAGCTAGTAATTTTATCTTTTATGTAGAGAGAGTAGCAATGATTCACATTTTTAGGTGACATACTTAATAGCTCACTTGTGAGTGGACTCATTCGCATTATCTTCGAGTGGCCTCTCGACAATGGACTCATCCACATGATCTTGGTTTGGGCTGCTAACATGTGTACCATCTCTAGCATGACCATCAGGAGCAGTTGGATCTACCATTCATCCAGCTGTTGCCTACATTTTCAAAATCCGATGAAGGTAAAAAATGTAGCTGTTTAACCAACATCAACATACATTCATAAAAAAAATTCATTTTTGGCTCATTTTCCACTAGAACATATACATTAGCCAAGTCAACATGTACTGTCAGACAAAAAAAAATGCACTTAAAAAGAAGTATGTGATGAGTAATTATTATTTGCTCAAGTAAAGCACTTAACCAGAGAATTGTATCGCCTTACAGGTTGCATACTTCCAGTTTTAGAATATCAAAGAAGTATTATTGCTTGACAATATCATGTGAAGAGAACTAACCAGATTAGATAATGTAGGCAATGGTGCCCCTGGTGTACTGCTATCAAGTCGAGAATGAAGAGTTTGCAAATTTATTTGTAAATTGCCATACATTAGCAAAGTACCAATATTTTTTTTGTGTGTTACTTTGTTATTGTACTGCCATGCTCCAACTAACTTGGATCATTTGCTCCAACCGCTGCCTTGCCTCGATTTCCTCTTGCAACTTCGCCTCAAGTTGAGAAACCCTGTCAGTTGATGGGCGTAGTCGTATTTGAGGGCGTACATCATCTGGTGATCCACTACTCGATGTTTGTACCTCTGAGACTATTTTCGGTGTGCTAATGTAGCCGACACTTATCAAGAAACGACCATGTTTCTTGCCCTTTCCAGCCTTGTACACAACATCCACATCAAGTGGTAGCTTGTGGATCATATTGACTAGCTCTTGGCTTCTCTCACTTGTCAGAAGCTGGCTTGTGGATCATATTGAGATAGGACTTGTTGCAAATCTCCTCTTGATATCGTCCTTCATTTTGTCTGGAATGTTAAAGAATGTGCTAAATATGGCCTCTGTAACATTCTTCTCATTGTGCATTACATCTATGTTATGAGGAAGAAGGAGCTTATGGAAGTAGGGTAGTCGCCACAAGCTTGGAATGTGAGTCCAATTGTGCTTCTCGCTGTATTTCTCGAACCCATCTCCATCAACAAGAGGCTTGAGAGCATCTAGCCGTGCAAATACCTCCTCACCTGTAAGCCGATGTGGTGGCCAGTTGCGGATAATAGTATTGGCCCTAAATCCATTTGTGTCACTTCTGAATTCATGGTTAATTGGAAGGAATTGTCGATGACAATCGAAGGAGTGCTTGCGACCATACTTTAGCCAACAGCCACACAAGGCCTCCCTGTAGATTGGGCATGGCATCTTCCCATGTACACACCACCCACAAAATATCCCATACGCCCGGAAGTCATGCATGGATGTGTGGTACGCGATCCTCATGGTGAAGTTTTGCTTCGATGCCCGGTCATATGTTACTATGCCTTGTTCCCAAGCATGTAACAATTAACCCACCACCGGCTCCATGAATACACTCATATTCTTTCCTAGATATTCAGGACTAGGGATTATCAAGGGAAAGAATATGTTCTGCTTCTACATGCAAACACCGGGTGGAAGGTTAAAGGGAATGGCATACACAGGCCAATAGCTACATGACGCAGCCTCCATACCAAATGGGTTAAACCCATCTGTTGCAATTGCAATTCAAACATTCTGAGGCTCTGCAACAAACTCTACATAGTCTCGGTCTAATTGCTTCCACGCGTCACCATAAGATGGGTGGACAATCTTGTCATGATGGTACCGACGATCATACTTGTGCCATATCATTTGTTTGGCAGAAACCTTAGACATGTATAATCGTCGGATTCATGGTATAAATGGTAGATAGCAGAGTATTTTTCTACCAATAGGGAGCTGCCTCTCCTGACCATCACCGGAGTCAACCTCAACATACCTAGACTCACCGCACTTATCACAATGATCTTTGTCTGCATTCTTATTCCTAAATAACATGCAATGATTTAGACAAGCATCTATATTCTCATATGGCATATTAAGTGCACTATTCAGTTTCTTGACCTCATACAAGTTAGGGGGCAGTTTGTGACCGTCTGGGGGAAGGGTGCAAAACACGCTTAAGAATGCATCAAAGCAAGCAATGCTTATGTTGAACCAGGACTTGATAGCAAGTATGCATGTGATGGCATCTAGTTGGGACACCTATGTTTGCCCATGAAGTGGTTGACTTGCTACGAACAACATATCAAAGAAAGTCCTTGTTGCAGGCTCCGATTCTTCCTCTACAGGTGGCACATATGCATCACACACATCATCTAGCATGTCTTCTATCCTACTCTCATTGTGGCCACCATTGTCTGTGCATTGCACGCCCGATCTACTACTTTGCGACTCGCCATGGTAGACCCACACGGTATAGCATGGCCTAAATCCATACTTGCACAAGTGTGCGATCATTGTTGCCCTCATTTGTGGTCGTGTGTTTGAACAACGACAACAAGGGCACAACACATGGCCACTCCATCGTGTACTCCTAGAAAATGCTTGATCCACAAAATCGGTGGTCTTTTGCATCCATTCTTGGTTGTACTCACCCATCTTTCCACACCAAGTGTACATCCAACTATGATCCTCAGCCATCCTAGTGTGCAAAAAAGGTACAAAATTTAATAAATTAACTTGAAAAGCTTTGTAGTGCATATGCTTAGGTCTTTGGTTCTTTTAGAATCACACAACACTCTAGTTCTTATCTTACGAAAAATGGAGATGTGCAGGTTGCATGAAAACGTCTAGCTCTCTACACTTCAAAGTTTAGACTTAACACTAAGTAAGAGGATATCAAATCACTAAATACTCCTACACTAAGCATCATCTTTTCCAATGAATCAACAGGGATGTTCTCTATCTTACATCCCCATTTCCCAATATTTTTTTGTCGGTTCTCAATGTTAAAAATGAGGAAATAATGTAATGATTGGTCAAGAATACTGATGATGCCTAACTCCCAAGTATATGGAGGCAAATAAGCATGGTGCTTTCCAGAAAATATGCCCATTGGTACTGCTAAACCACATAATAGTTCCATGGTATAGCGGTAGGTCATCTATCTTAATAAAAAACTGAAGCATATAAGACATAACTTTCCCTACGAGGCTACCTCTAATCATTTGATTGTATATGAGCTAAAACATCCATTAAGTGCACCACAAATGACATCAACAAAAAAAAAAAACTTACGCCTTTCTCTAGCTTCAGAAGATAATATATGAGCAAGCATCATCTGTTAGCGTTCCTCATCTTCCCTGATTGAGAATTAGATACAAATTCAATTCAGTGTTGCCCACTACCCTGAGAATTACACATAACATAAGAGTGACAATATTCTGAGGAAGATGGTAGAGGAATGGACCATACCGCTTTGCATCCTCTTGAGCTTTTTGTTACCTTGCATTTTGCTGATTTGCCTAATCAAAAGTTAACATTACATCAAATGCCAGTCAGCTGAGGGGCACCAGAAAAGGGTCATTCTTTTCTTCGGATCTAGGGAATAGGGCATACATCTCCAGAATTAATTGATATACACACCTACTTTGTATACTGCATAAATTAATTGCACACAAATATAGGGAATAGGGAGTAGGAGAAGTTGTGCCTGAGGTCACCGGTGTCAGGAACTGTGGCGGTGGCAGATCAGGAGGATGGAGGTATTGGTTGCTGCGGTGGCGGCAGACGACAAGTAGGCGACGGAAGAGGAGGATGGGGGTGTCGGGTACGGCGGCGGTAGACGACGAGCCTGACGGTGGAAGAGGAGGAGCATGACGGCGGCGTCGAGTGCGGCGACGGTAGATGAGGAGGTCGGTGGTGTCGGGTGCTGTGACGGTGCCAATTTGAGTGATCTATGGCGGCTATGGCGTTGGATGAGACGGCGGTGGAGGAGGAGCAAGACGGTGGTGGCAGACGACGAGGCGGTGCCGATTTGAGTGGATGATATGGTTACGGAGGCGGAGGAGGAGGAGGAGACGGCAATAGCGGAGGCAGTGGAACGGTGAGGTAGAAGGAGTAGGAGGATGAGAAGGCGGCACCGGTGACGGCAGATCTACGGTAGCGCCCGGGACAATGGAGGAGATGGCTACAGTGGAGGCGGAGGAGGAGAGGAGAGGAGGGTGGGGATTGGGGAGTGACTTCAGTGAGAAAGAGAGTAAGTGAGTTGGGTTAGGACTTAGACAGTGCCCGCAGTCATGGGTTCAGCACGCATGTAAAATTGGCACGGTAGGGAAAAAATTGGCGCTAATTACTTTGCTACCGAGTGACAGTAGTCTCCCGAGTGTAGAAAGCAACATGCACTCGAGACATTATTTGACCCCGTTTAGACTTTGTCCCTATCCCGTTTTCAAGTGGAGGAATGCTGGCTCCTATTTGCATCTCCCGAGTGTACGAGCAAACACTCGGGAACATATTTTCTATTGAGTGTTTCCTTCTCGTCTTGAGTGCCCTCTGCAACACTCGGGATCTTCCTGAGTGTTTCCTTCAAGACACTCGGTAAATATATAGGCAATTTGGAACTAAGCAATTTCTGGTAGTGATAGACGGATGCATAGAAATATCCATACACCGGGTCTTCATATTTTGAATCCACATGTTTGAGCAATCACGAGTACAAAAGTACTCAGCAAGCACTCACCACAGATGCAATTATATAGATGCAAGGCTTCCAATGGAGGGGGTTTTATGTTTATTTTAGCACAAAACCAATTTTCTCAAATACTATATTTATTTTTCAAACCTATGACTTAACAAGTGTAACTTTAAAACCAAAGTTTCTTTTGTGATTAGTTATTATCTCGACCATTTTTACCTAACATGATCATGTTCCCGGCAACCATGCTTAAAATAGCATGTCGTGGTTCCACCCACAATATCTTCAATTTTTGGCGACCATGCTTAAACCCAGCACGTCGCAAACCACAGAGATCATGCTTAAACCAACATGTCCTGACCACAACGACCGTGCTTAAATCCAGCACACCGCAAACCACAAAGACCATGCTTAAACCACCATGTCTCGACCACAACGACTTTGCTTGAATCCAGCTCGTCTCAACTTTAGAACCACCAAGATTTCCCAACAAGTTTTAGCTCATAATTTTAAGTTAATAATACTAATCAGTGTAACTTTCTTCACAATGCCCATGTCCACAGAACGACTATTCAAATAGATTTTTAAGACCCACTCTACAGAGGTTGTATAGCTTTACCCACAATATATGATCAACTCATAATGTCGGCCATGATATGCTACCGTAGGCGTGCGACGGACACAATCATAACAAAGCCTTTACAATACCTTGCCATAATACTACACCATCCAATGAATCCATCTTCAGGCATTTGAACAACATTAAATATGAAGAAACTACCGTTGGGAGAGTACGTATCCTGACTTAGTACCACCACAATGGGTGGATACACAGAGATATTTCCCCCCTCCAACCTAGGTCCAACAGCCCAACCCAGACTGTCTAGAATTTGGCAATAGCGTATTGACTTAGTAAATTATTCAGCCAGGTCTATCTCATATTAGACATATGGTTGTACGACTTGGTAGTTTAGAAGGAAACAAATGATTTGGTCCTTAATTGACTCAGGCGAGACAAACCACCAACCCACTACGTGCACGTAGCACCAATCTCAACCAACCACTCGTCCAAGTCTCATTCATTTATAAATACATTTTCCTGTTTCTAGTGGTAACTCATGTCACCACCTTACAGTTCCAAGTATTCAACTTCTCGTAATGGTGATATTTGGGTCCTATTCATGTTTAATTACTACAGTATCTAAGCGCGACTAATAGTCATGTTCATTTATCAACAGGAGTTTTACTCATGTAATAAAAATATATAGGGTGACAAGGCATAATAGAGTCAATAAACAAGGGATTCATAATGGTAACCACCATTAGTATAGCTAGGTATCAACATTTAACATAGCATTTCGTAAGTAATAATAAGCATGCAAGAAATAATTTAAATTGAAATACTTTGCATTTGGAATGTAAGTTCAATATGATCAATGGTAAGGACTTGCCTTTCTCAAATGTGGATAGATCTTGGCCTTAACTTCAAGCAGCGACGAGGTATTCGACAACATTCGAATCTATTTAACGCGAAAACGATGACTACAAATAAATACTCATAACAAAAATAAAATTCAAATTAAATTCAAATGAACTCCAAAAAATATGATTTTCATACTTTTGGAAAGACCTTGAATTTAGATGAATTTATAAACAAAATCACTTGATTTGGATTTAAAATGAGGAGAACGAGTTTCCAAAGTTTGACCGAGAGGACATTTCAGGAAATTGAAAAATCCTGATAGGTGGGTCCCATTGGGATTTTATTTATTTTTAATTTGTTTTATTAAAGAAAAACTACTATGATTGATAGGTGGGGTTCACTGGGTTTTTTTAATTTTATTTTCTATTTATTTTTAATCAGGAATTCCCGAGAGGTTGACAGGTGGGGCCATGGTCCATTGGACCAGGTCCACTCAACGGTGCATAGGGTAGGGGACCACTGGTCAGAGACTGTGGTCCACTGACTCGATCCACATGCTAACATTTCTAAACATACGGTTTAATCAACGAACTAATGGTGTCAGGTCCATATGTCATACTCTAGTTAACTAACCAACAATATTGCTAATCATTGGTTAACACTAATGACGTCCACGTGGCTACCACGTTAGCATGCCACGTCGGCTTCTCCCTCATCATAGAGTAGAGGTAGAGGAGCTTCTCGGCCGACTCGGGTGGAGCTCGCTGCCGGCGAAGCAGACCCTGGCTAGCACCAAGGAGGGCCAAAATGGAACACGATGGCTACGGCGGTCCTATTGGTGGCGGCGGTGCCTCGAGAGATTGCCCAAGGCGATGGCACGATGGAGGGATAGCAGTGGTGCCACTGTTGTTACAGGGCAATTGGCAAGTAACCAACACTCAGGTGATGTTCTACGGTCTACAGTGACGCTATTCGCTGCGTCGGCGTACACATAGGCTCACTGGAGCGCTCAGAAGGCGGTGGCCAATAGCGAAGAAGATGAACTACACAACGGCGGTGCTACAGAAGCTTAACGGCTACACGTTCTAGCCTAAAAGGTTCTCTAGAGCAAGGCATACGATATGACGTGAAGAAAAGAGGAATGGGCTTACCGGAGACTAGAAGAGGAAGAAGGGGCTCTAGTGCTCCAACTGGAAAAAGAAGAGGAGCATCAGCAAGAGGAGAATGAGGCGATGTCGAGGATGATGACCTTCAAGGTCGAAGCTCACCGAGGCGACGAGGAACGGGCGGCGATGGAGAGGGTTGAGGTGGATCGGGCGCTCGGTCCTGGGCTTCTCCCTGACTATTGAGCGAGGGAGAGGAGCAATGAGTGAGGAAAAAAGCACAAGGAGGATGGGGCAAAGCTAGTGACGTGCTCGGGCGGGCTTTATAGCAATGGATAGGGTGAGAAGACGATGACAAGTCACGATCGTCTCGGCGAGAACTCGCGATTGCGCACGACGGAAGGAGCTGGCAAGCTGGCAGTTGATGTGACAAGGTTGCGGCGGAGGAGGGGTGCGCTCGAGATCTGCCGCGCAGAGGCACTCGAGTGCCTATGGGGTTTAATGGAGAGTTGAGAAGAGAGAGAGAAAGAGAGGTGCTACGCTGTCGCGGGCGAGCACAAGAAGAAGAACAGTGTGGGCACTAGCAGGTGGGGCCAGGGGCCACCAGGCAGCTGCTCGGTGCGAGGCGGGCTGGTGAGCGAGCGAGGAGTGGCGCTGGGCCGAGGGGAGGTGAGCTGCGTGGAAGGAAAAGAGGAGAGGGAAGGGAGGCGGTGCGGGCGCGAGTGCGGCTAGGCCATGCACAGGAGATGGGCCGCGCGTGGGGAAGGAGATGGATGGGCCGTCGGGAGGTCTTCGGCCCGAGGGGAAAAGAGAAAAGGAAAATGGTTTGAATTTTGTTTGAATTAATTCAAGGATGAATTTGAAATTTCAAATTCAGAGAGATTTTTGTGCTTAATGTCTCTTGTAGATTTTTATTAATTCCAATTAAGGCTAGGATTTGGATTTGATTTTTGAAAAACACCCAATTTTTTGTAATTTCACAAAATGCAACATTTTTTTTTTGAAAATCCATAAAATTCAAATTGCACAAAAATTGAGTTGTTACAATTGATTAGGTTATTTGTTGTACAATTTTCATTATGAATACTAGTTGAATGACTGTGCATTGCTACGCACAAGTAAAAAAATCATATTTAACTTAGCACGTCTAGTGTCATTGCACTTTGTGTAACCCCTCAGTTCTGCCCTGGCACATGTTCGCTCATTTGCTGCCATATTCGACGCCCCACGTCCTACCTCTAGCTCACGCACTATCTTCTTCGACACCCTTGGCTCTACCGCTGCGACACCACATGTCCTGCCCCCGCCCCCATGCTCGATCTGCTTCGCACCATGGGTTGCACCGCTATGCCTGTCCTACAACACTTTCATTGTGTCAGCTCCGCCGAGACTGGAAGACGTAGCTTCACTCGACGAATTAATATAATAATTTGTTGTGGAATTGTAAGAAGAGCTTATAATGAGGAAAAGATTGTTAGGATAAGATTGTAGTTTGTTCAGATAAGATCGTAGTTTGTTACAAGTTTTTTAGGGAAGCTAATAAATAGAAGAGAAAATTGTGTGAGAGGTTTGCACAATACGCCTTGACACATACCATAGAAAAAGACCTTGCTAGGATAGCAGGAACAAGGGGATAGCTTGGCTGTGATACTTCTCATGCCGGAGCTTCCAAACATGAAGAACAGTAGCGCACATGAGTGACCAGATCGGTGATCAAAAATCTCAAAGCACAAAAGAACAAAGGAGAAAAAAATATCCCTAATTACAATATATTTATTCCATCTATCAACACACCAGTTTGGAGAATAGAAGGATTCATATTTAGACAACAAAAAAAACCACGAGATGGACGTGGGTATAGAAGGGAAACAAGCAAAGAATGACCTCATCACGCATGCGAGGCCACGTTACGCTCGATCTCAAGCAATACCGGTAGAGGTGCTCATCTAGATCGATCACGCACCGGTGGGTGGCATCTAGTTCGGCATCCTTGTCTGACAGCCACCATACCGCCATCACCGATGACACCATGCCCATTGGCGACGGCAGGGCTATGACTTGAGCCATGGCAAGCGCGGTGGGTGGCGTCAATGGAGAGCACAGCAACGTGTGTAGAAGATGGGCGCGAAAGCGGCAGGGGACGTGAGGTCACGGGAGGGCAGGCGCGGCAATGCAAATCAGAGAGAAGAAGGCCTCAGGGAGTCGTGGAGGTGCGTGGCGAGGGGAGCACCGACGTTTAGGAGTAGAGGGCGCGTGATTCGAGGGAGGCGGGCGACACTGGGAAGGTGTTGCACTGCGAAGAGAAATAAGGACATGTTTGTTGGGCCCACGTGGCGGCGCCAAAATATTGGTGAGGGAAGGGAAGTGGAGAATACATCACTCATCACCACTAGAGTCTTTTGAAGAGTAAAGATACGGTGTTCAGATTTGTACGGTTGGTTCTGAGTCTTAAGATAATTAAACTTGTTAACCAGCATTCTAACTCTAGACAAGCTAGGAGCAGCACGTGGTCGTACATCTTTTGCGTGTGTACATGTTTATGGTTGTGTGCCACTCTCGTCGGCCCTGTTTAATCGTTAATCCATCAATTAATCAAGGACCTCTTCCGTAATAATTAGCCGTTCGTACGTACGTACCGGCGATGTGAAGCCGCACCATCCAATCGACGGAACCCAACGGCGGCTTTTTAAGGTCGAGCTACCTGCATGTACTGTAACTACTACATACGCTAGCTGCCGAGTACGCAGTACGTACGTATGCTTGTATATGCTTCTCCGTTTTAATTACTTAATTAAGCTGCTTCTTGTCATGGTACGTACTAACGTACGTGAAGTTTCTTTCTTTAGAGTCATACGTGAGTATTATGGCAGTGGCTCGATCAAGCAGGTCATGTCCGTTGTGTGCTAATTAATTAGAAGCATGGATGAAGCTAACTATATGTTTGGATACGTCTATACAAGATTCGACTGTTTTCTTAACCCAAAACAGTCAAATTTTAGTTCATTTATAACCATATTATACATAAATTACAGTAAATTATTTATGTAATTTTTGTTCTTGGTCACTGTAGTTATTATTGGAAGTCTTAATAACTCATATTTCTATTACATGATTCAAAATCTAACATATACTTTGAGAGGTTGAACAAAAACAAAGACCAAAAAATAAAATTTTATACTAACAAAATATGGCAATATGGTGAACTCGTTATGTTCAAGAAAATATCATAATACAATTAGACCCATTCATCGATGAGAATAAGTGCAAAAATGCAGATTTAATGTTGTTTAGCAAAACCGATATATATATATATATATATATATATATATATATATATATATATATATATATATATATATATATATATATATATACACACACACACACACACGCACACTCCCTCTAGTCATAAAAGAGTGACGCCTTAGAATGTGTGCACTCAAGCTAAATAAATTTCGACCAATGATATTGTTTAAAGTATTTGGTTTGGATATATGAAATTGATATGGGTGAATTTGTTATGAAAAATACTTTTATAATATTACACTTTCATAACTATTTTTTAATATATAATAAGAAAATTTAGTGGTCAATGAAGTATATCGTTGACTTTAAAAAGTAAAAATGTTAGTGATCGGAGGAGTACTTAATTAGGTTCATAAGTGTTTCCTAAAACCGTTTCAGATCAGCAAAGGGTGGCCCCGTTTGTACATATGTGCGGAGCTACCTCCAGCTTACATATATGTACAAAGTAGACACTTCCCGAAATTTCACTGATCTAGCTAACAGACAACTGGTTCAATAGAATGCTACTCCAGAACTAGATCAATAGTAATGTGCCATAAGTTTTTCAGCTTTCAATTGTTTTCCAAAGTATATATGTATAATTTAACGACATATTCTACTTTAGATAGTTAATTCTGCCACAGTGCATATATGCCACTTTCTGACGACAGGAATAGAGGCAACGGTGCAAAATGGGGAAGTCGAGGTGATGACCCCACCCCGATTAATGGCAGCGGTGGGCTAAGAGAGATGGGCGGCGGTGCATGGGTGTAACATCTTAAAAATGTTCGAATATAAAAATATAGGATTTTTTTTAAAAAAATTATGTGTTATTTCGTTTTTGTCTTGATTGCATTTTCGGGAGGTATTTAATCTGTGTTTTCTCCTTGCCAACACAAGTAGTGTAAAACGAAAACCCTAGAAACTAAAACCCTAAATACATAAACTCTAAATGTGGATACAAGTAAATCGTCATAGCAAAGTTAACTTAGAGTATTGTTCTTTGAAATATTACCCGAAGTGTAAACCCTAAGATCGACAACATAAATTGCGAAACCTAATTCTCCAAATGATCAAAAGAGCAATTAGAAGTCTTTAGTAAATTTCAGATTTTATCTATTATCACATGAGAATTCTTAAAGTAAATACCAGAATTTTAGCAAACCTAAAAGTCCTATTCCTTTTCCTATTTCCAATTTTTCCTATCCTTTTCAGTTTTTTCCTTCTTGATATTACCCTCGCCGATTGGTTGGACACTGCATACTATAGCCTAACTAGCACCAACACTAATCACCTTCTTCCTCCCCTGCTCGCTTCACACGACAGCACTATAGCGCCCTGGCACCACTGTAGCCATGCCGGCCGAGTCACATCGCCAGCCCTTTGCCCGGCATGTTACCACGACTGCTCCCTGCATGCACGCCACGTCATCGCTCACCCATGCCCTGGTCATCACCAGCTTTTGTCGCCTCACCGTCAAGCCCATTCCACACCGCACATGTCGCCCATGCCCATGCCGGCAGAACCACCGAGCGCATCGCCGAGTCCTTCGCCCTCTTGCCTATAAAGGGCAGTGTCGTAGCCCCCTGCCCCTTCCTGCCATTTCCTCCCTCCCCCTTCTTCAATCAAGCACCCGAGCCAGGTGCAACGCCCCCGCCGCGCCGCCGATTGCCTCCACACCGCTCCGGTGATCCCTTTCCCCTCCGTGCGCATCATATGGTGTTCCGGGGCACGAGCATTCAATCCCCTCACTCAATTTCACCTTGCCTTCATAGGAAGTCACTGGCGTCCTCGTATTCCTCATCCCTGGCCAAAGACGGCATTTCCACTGCCAAACCTTGCTCGGTAGGCCCCCGACCGATTGCTCTCAGGTGGAGCACTCGAGCACCCTTCAAAGACCTTCCCCACCGCACACCCGTGCTACCCCTCACTGTAGCACCGCTGCCATGAAGATCTTGCCGTGCCGCCGGTGGCCCACGTCGCCGGAGCACCTCGGCCTCCCTCCGCCCACATGGCCCGCACCGATGAGTTCCCCTCGACACCCTGAAGCCCGTGCGCGCCTCCTTTTTCTCCCTATTCCCCTCGGCTTGGTTGACTCAGTCACTCGTCGCCTCGATGTCACATTCCAAGCGATGGTAATCCTCTTGCAGATGTGCAACATCGTGCTGGAGGACTACATCGATGACGAGGTTAGCTCACCGGAAGCTACAGACCACCCAGAAGACACTGCAGAGGAGGTCGTCTAGATGGCGCAACGTCACCGTCACGTGTCCTGGCATAACCTCTGCCGGAGGAGGGAGGACACTGTTAGCACAGTGTCCTTCCACAGCTTTAGCCAGCGTACAGCCGGCGAGGTGCTCGTACAGGATAGCCAAGTAGGCCATCAATGCCGATGTCAGGGGAGAAGAGTGGGGAGCCATTTCGTTTGTGCTTGAGAGTAGAGCAATGTGTGAGGTGTACGGTGGTGAATGATCATTCTTATAAAACAAGGAGTAACATCGACACGCGAGACAATAAGACACATCGCGCTAGAGCCGAAGCGGCATTGAACATATCACAGACACTTCCAATCACAAACCGTTTATGATACAAAATTATCACAGACGATTCTTATTAAGAACCATCTATGAATTATCATAGACGATTATATTTAAAACACGTCTGTGATATTTATTAATATCCCAGACGGTTCTTGTTAAGAACCATCTATGGTACTTCACAGACGGTTTTCAACATGAACCGTCTGTGATATTACCTTTTCACAGACGGTTTTTAGCGCAACCAGTAACATAGACATGCGCTAAACCAAAACCGTATGTGATTGTATTTAATACTAACGGTTCTGGGGAACCATCTGTGATGAGGTGTCAAGTATAGCCCCTTTTGTAGTAGTGTGTTTACATGTAGTTAACTGAGTAGGGCCCACTTGTAAGGACTAAGTTAGTTAACAGTGTAGAATATTTCAATTAACAGCTGCATAATTACTAGTTTTAGTACTAAATGAATCAAGTTAGTTGACAATTTAACATTGTTAATTAGTGAGTGAACCTTGCAGTTGGCAAGTACATGCTTAACTAATGGATAGTTTAACAGGATGAGTTTAAGTAACAGGATGATCAACTAGTAGCATTTCATTTGCTTAACTGGGTTAATTAGTGACTGAGATAAATAATTAGAGATTAATTAAAAATAATCATTAAGTTATTACCATTAGTAGTTAACCGACCATGGGCCCCACCAACTCAACTGGCTGGCTAATAGTTGTTAATCGGTTAGTAAACATTGTAGCATATAATGGTGTGCCAAATAGTAATCAGTGACCAAGGTTAAGTGAATTAAAATCAAGTAATCAGAATAAGATTAGGTATATGCATATACCTATGTGTCAAAAGATCAATGGATTGTATAAGTTAAGGTTAGGTTAAAGTGATAGAACCATGGTTGGGCATATACATATGCTCATGATCTAATGACCAGTGAGTTTTGTCATGTTTATGGCAACTAAGTGAGCATGCCTAGTATGGAACCCTATTAAATTATAGGACTTCATGACAGTAGGTCCTAATCCATTACAAGCAATAATAATGGAAAGATCAAATGATTCATTTAGGATTTTAAGGGCTAACAAGAAAGGATCAGTGGTTAAGTTCTAATAGCATAACAATTGTATCTCATACACAACTAGGTTTTACCGGGAACCAAATCAACATATAAGCTTCATAACATATGATATTACTAGTGCTACTAGGCAGTCATGTAAATTAGCAGTAGCAGATGTTGCATCTAAAAGATCAATCTAGTACGCTTGGTTGAGTTTAGTACATTGCCAAGCCACACAAGTAATAAAGCTAACCAAAGATCACCTCAAAGATGAAACCAAATCCATAGACGCCACTGATCCAGTGTAAAGCTGATGTCTAGCTAGTGCTTGGAAGTTCCAGCTAAGGCTTATGGAATTTCCTTGATAAATATAAATTGATAAGATAAACTATTAAATGAGCTAGGTCCCATGTGTCGGTGAGACGTATGTCTACTCTATGCGAACCCCGCACTTATGCATAGGTCTCACCTGACTCTCATGGAACTTCCTTGGTAAATAGGAAGTAAAGTCTAAAAGAACCATTAGAGTAGCGGTGGTATGTTCCCTAGTGGATAATAGAAGTTCATCCATCAGGCATCGCCTAGACTCTAGCTATCATCCACCGCTATCCGTTCCCAGTGATTGGACAATTCGTGATCCGGAGGTGGATCAGAGGATCCTACCAAACTTGGTGATTTCTTCCATCTAGGTAACCGATGTGGAATATTCAAATGAATATTCTCTCTGTCTCGTTGGGATCTTAACTTCTTGCACCAGCCGACTTCCTGAGAGCCCGATCCCTCTCACCCTCACTCCGGATCAAACGGTTGCCTAACCCTAAGTCTGACTATGTTTGACTATCAACCCAAAACTACAACACTAGACCAAATGAATAGAGTTGAGATTTATCTGCATTGGTCTACAATATTTCCTTCATTCCAATTATCAATGGATAAATTTCGTCTGCAGTATTTCCTTCATCAACTCCTTGGTTATACTTCGTCTGTAGTATTTCCTTCATCAATTCATTGGTTATATTTTGTCTACGGTATTTTTTTCATCAACTCCAGATGAGTACATTAGGTCTCATCTGAAGTACCCCTTCTTTCAAGATGTCGATAAGTATGTTTTGTTCTAAGTGTTTTCATTTGATTCGAACATATTTGGATTTATTGGATTTCATTTGAATGCTTTCAGGCACTGTTGGATTTAATCGTATTATGCGTAGTTAGCCTCTGAAGCCATGAAGGAACAACAATCCCAACAAGGACATGGCCAAGATCAGGATTGTCAGAATATTGAACAGGATGATTATCAGCATATTGAGCGAGATGATTATCAGAATACTAAGCAAGAACAGGACCGAGGTTATCAGAATATTGAGCAAGGCGAGTCAATACTTTGATCATTTTGCACCTAATTTTGAAATTGCAGTTATATTGTTTTAAATTATGAAACTGCATTGCTATGTGTTATACTTGTATGTTACTATTAGCTGATAGTTACTATCTTAATCATAATTGTGTATAAACTTTTAATCGTTGAACTTTGACACTATCCTTTGTCACCCTAGAATTAATGGTTTACATACTAGTTAATAAGTCTGTATCTAAGTGTCATGCTTAGCCTTGCTTAGATACAATGTCATTCAGGCATTAAATTGCCCGACATCACTTAACCATTTGAAAATAAATCAGCGCATTTGGGCCGAGCCCGCCGTATGTTGGCTAGAAATGTTATGTTTAAAAATAAAATAAAACCTGAAAAACAGATTTAGACTCGAGCGATTGGAAAGAATGGCTGGTGTCGAGTGTACGAGAGAAAGTTGGTATATGGATGTATCGCCCAAATCAATTAAGGACCGAATCTTGTGATGACCTCTCGTGTAAAAACAGTGCAACCACAAATCTACCCTATGTCCGCCCTAGCTAACTAATTTGTCTGCCGCCACGCAACTCCAGCAATGGTGGGTGTGTGGAGTGTACAAAGGGCAAGGGAGTCACCGATTCGCACGGCGCAAATGGGAGACCTCCGGAGGGTGAGGCCCAAAGAGGTGATACTTAGTGGTGTGGGGTTGCGTTGAGCTAGGACATTGTAAAGGCCTTGTGGCAATCATCTTAGTCGTACACCCATGGAAGTGTGTTAAACAGATATTATAAGTTGATTGTCTCTTGTGGGTAAAGTGTACAAACTCTGTAGAGTAAGAAAACTATCTGGATAGCCATGCTCACGGTCAAGAGCGGTGCTGCGAACTTGTTGGATCTAGCTTTTATTTTTATAAAATAATTTGTGGTGGAATGAAAAACTGAGCTGAAACCTAGAGATTTGAGATGGTACTACTACAGAAAAGATCTTCACAGATGGTTCAAAAATATCATCATAAACAGTTTTATGAGCCGTCTGAGTTTATAGGTCAATAATGACATAAGGTCATCACAGACAGTTTTCGAACCGTCTATGATGCAGACTATCACAGATGGTTATTAACTCAGAACTATCTGTAATAGCTGACTATCACAGACGGTTTGTAGATGAAACCATTTGTGATAGCTCATGTATCATGCACGGTTTGTAGATGAAACTATCTATGAGACAAGTCTCCAAGCGCTGGTCGCTTGTGTTTTTAAAATCAGCTTCATATATATATATATATATATATATATATATATATATATATATATATATATATATATATATATATATAGTCCTGACCACTTTCGGGGATCATGAGGAGGATGAGACAACGACCACGAGCAACTTCATCAAGCCTGCAAGTTCAAGAAGCATGGCTGCCAGCAGAGCACGTGGACATACAATTACCTGGATGTCGTCGATAAGTAATTAGACTTGACATCAAGGAATAGTTGGTTGCTGGTACATGAAGTCACTTTCCAGTCGAAGTACCTACGCATCCATGCCACTTTCTGAACATGTCGTGGATACTCAGGTACTCTGACTAGGAAGTGATCATCTTCGACGGCGGATGATCCTTTTTATAAAACAAGGAATAAATTCAGTGACGAAGAAACTCACCGGGGAGCTAAAGCGATATTATCACAGACGAAGATACGCTAATATTCATACATAAATGAAAATTCAGAACATATGACACATTCACATATTAGTAAAGAATTATATATGAATATTTGCTAAAACTATGCTAAAACCGCTAATTTTACGGTAAGTAGTTCAACACCTGCAAAGAAATTGGCATACTCATGCTTAATTCTACAGTCGTCACTGCAGAAGACAGTGTAGTCGTCCCACCCTTCCATGCCGTAGCTGGTGCTTGTGCATCGGTGGCTGTCCTCCGACAACGCCCACACCCTGCCCAGCGGCCCGACCATCTTCTTCCATGCCGCTGCCTGGACCATGTCTGTGGCGAGACTTTGGCATCGCCTACACTCCCGGTTCGTCCTCTTGGCCTTCTCCCCCTCGACCTGGCCGATGTAGTGCTTCCCAACGTTGCACGTCTGGCCGGCCGTGTAGAGAAGGAGGCCGAGCACATAGGCCACGGCTTTGTGGTCGGCGACGGCCACTCGTTCAAGGAACACGAGGTCGCGCTGCATGTCTTAGGGCGCGAAGACAAGCGCAAGGCCGATGATGAAGCAGGCCTCCGTGTTCCCGGTGCCGACCAGGTGGTTGACGACGGCGAGGTAGCGCTCGTTGTTCTGCCACTTCATCGACTCCTCCCTCTCCAGTGCCCCGCGCCTCCCCACGGCACGCTCCTTGGACGTCTTGTACATGGCCTTGCAACTAAAAATCAAAACGACAGAATCTTAATACAAGAATTATTCCATAAGAGAAAATTAAAAGGCCAAATTAAGGTCGTTGTTGCTAGCCAAATTCAGTTCAGAACTAGATGTTAGACACAAAACAAAATCAACACGAGATTTTTTTTTGTGTCGTATCAACTGATACGATTTTTTTAGTTTTTCTCCTTTTTATAGATTTTTAGAAGAATTACAATCAGGTTCTCTATCAAAACCTAAAACCAAAATGAACACCTGAAGCTTTCCGACAACTAGGATGATACGCTATAGTCATCTTCAGAAACTGACTCTAAACAAAAACATAACAGAATACTGACTTCTTTTAGACCTACCAAAAACAAAAGAACAGAATATTTACGTGGCTCGTAGGCTGCAGAGATTAGCCATGAGCTAAGGAGAGCTCGTGGCCACGAGGCCGATGATGTGGACGATGACATCGTGAGGAAGAGCAACGGCGATAGCCGACATCCTTGCCTTGATCCTCATTGTAATGCTCTGCGTGCTCACCATGGCACGTGATGATCATTCTTATAAAATGTCAAAAAGACGCATTGTAACGTTATCGCGTGAGACGAAGAGTAATGTCGGCGCGCGAGAGCCGAAAGATTGAATTATCACAAACGATTCTTATTAAAAACCGTCTGACGTCTGTAATCACAGACAGTTCTTATTAAAAATCGTCTGTGATAAGCCTTCCAGCTTCAGTTGTAAACATAGGAAAAGGAGCATCAACCGTATTTATAATAAACAATTCCCGAAAAAAATGCTTTGGTTACCAACGATTTATTAGAAGTAGATTCTAATAAATCATATCCGTCGGACTTCTGTCTTTATTCGTTAATTTAATCTTGCCACAAGTTGTTAAGCCTATAAATAACCATCAGAAGGGTAGAACTAAGAAAAAAAACACTCACAAACTTCCCATCTTTTCTTACTTCTATTTCTTCTTAAAGTTATCATCTCCATACCTTTCTAGTAAGAGAAAATTCATGGAACAAATTGACTTTTCGACCACAGTGCATGGAAAGAACAAAATCCATGGATGATTGATCTACTACTTCAATTTAGGTGGTCGAAAAGTCAATTTGGTCTATGCATTTGAAGTCTTCAAAAAATTAGTAGAAGATCATATCTCTACTATCAGATGAGCACTTCACTGTCTATGATGTGTAACTTTCGATCGATCGATCACGTGTAGTACTACTTCTGCATTCTTTTGTTGATCAGAAGTTACACGTAAAGACAATGAAGCTACACATGATACGGAACAAGGTGCCTACCAGATTACATATATTCTGCTTTCTTCTGTTAGGGAAATCAGCTTCAATTCGACCACTTTAAAGGATCAATCCGGCCCGATCAGGAGTGGTCGGAATCGGCTAATCAGTTGTTTCTAATTACAGACGGTTTCAATAAATAACCGTATGTGAATTTAGTAGTATCACATACGGACGGTTCTTATTCAGAACCGTCTGTGATACTTCACAGACAGTCTTCAATATGAATCGTATGTGATATTACCTCTTCACAGACGGTTTTGAACGTAGCCAGTCTCTAAACCAAAATCGTCTGTAATTGTATGTAATATAGACGGTTTTGGTCAACTGTATGTGATGAGGCGTCCAGTATTATCCTTGTTGTAGTAGTGTGGCCTGGTCAAAGACCAGTGATAAGTACAGGATATGACCTGAGCTTTGAGTGGACGGAGCCACTCAATGGTATAGGAGATGGAATCTTCACTAGTATTTTACAACAAAAATTTAGTTTATAAAACATGTGTTAGTTAAAATGCTAAGTCTTAGGATTTGATACTACATAATCTATTTCAATAAATGGTTTTATGCAAATAAAAGAACCATGAACATCCCTTGATTAGCCTTGCATATTGATGAACCTGAAGGTCTGATTGTTGGCCCGATCTTTTGATGAGAACGATAAGTTCGGTAGTCGTCGCTCAACTCTCACGATCCTGGCTAAGAACACGCAAGGCTCGAAACCACGCAATCGTTGAACTGATTGACAAGTCGTTATCAACCGCGCACGAATACCCGGATGACCTGACCACGAAGGTCGATTCCTGCATACACCGAAGAAGCACGCAAGAAAAAGATAAAGCAATCTGAAATTGCAAATAGGAATTGAAATATTGAATTGAGTTGGGATTTTGAAGCGGTATTATGGTTCGTCTAGTCGACACAAGCCAATACACAAAGTTGCAACAAGGCTAACTTTTAACTAAACAAAATCCCAGAAACTAGAGGGGGTGTGGCCTCCTTAAATAGGGAACGAGGAGCCACAAATCTAAAGGAACTAGCGGGGAGGGACTAAATTCGCGGGTTACTGTTCACATGAACAGTAACCACACCTCTAGGTGGGCCGCCGGCATATGGGTCAAGTTGAGTTCGATTACAAGGCCCAGATTGGCCCAAACAGGTAATATGACGCCTTCTTTAGATGATTGCGATCAGTCCAGAAGACATTTGAAGATGAGGTTGGATCCGTTGGAAAGAGGACGAAATAAGCTTTCAATCAAGTACTCGTAGACCTCCAACAGACTCTGTATGTGAAAGTTATGCCCATTTGAAGTTGGTGCTGTCAGACTAATTCTGAACTGATCTGACCAAAACGTATCCAGTTTGGCACATGCAGTAGCACCGTGGCTTGTAGACATAGTACCATGGTATGTAGACGTAGCACCATGGCATGTAGACGTAGCTCGATCCAATTGGGTAATATGATCTTGCATTAGCCGAAAGTCCTATAGGCGAAGATGTTGTTGAAGTAGAAGATGCAGTGCAGCAGGTCGAAGCAGTGGTTACATCCTTAGGTTTGATGTCCTCATCACATATATAATAATTGTATTGTGTATTGGCTCACGAGTACGGTTGTGTACTCATGCTTTCTATTTATATTCTTTTAGTCAATAAGCATAACAGAAGGCTACATGGACAATTATGAGCACTAGATAAGACTGAAGATTAAGAAGACCAAGAACTAGGTCGTGAGCCCCCAGTCGATTGCTGGTGGGTATATCATGAGGGTTCCACATGTTATACTTTTATTCTACTTCCGCTACTGTTCTATGAAAGGTATTTGGCTTATCCGGCCATTCTGCAAGTCCAAAAGTCATAAGGTATATTTACGGTTTGTTTAATATTATGCAATATATTAATATTTTTGTTATATGTGTTTGAACTAACAATATAATTGTGTGTGTTATCTATTGATCCACGAAATGACACAAATTTACACAGTGAGTTTTAAGTTACAAATTTGCGGTCCGACAGTAGGGATGCTTGCATGCATGCATGGAGAGGACAAGGATATATGGTGGTGGCGCCGTGTTGAAGGGCATGTAGTGTGTAATGGCGGCGTGCGGCCGGTAAGGAGGAAGATGGAGAAGGATGAAATATGGCCAGAGTGTAAAATGACGAGGTCAGATGTAACATAACGAGGTTGCCTTCGGGACTTACGTGCTTTAAGTGTGCATGGTCAATTTATTTAGCGTGAATCCATGAAACTCTATACATATACATATACTTTTGACAAAACTATCATCAATAACTACACTTTTAAAAATGTTATCACCAACGACTTTCCTTGACACACTTTTGATGAACTTGCACCAACAGGACCCACCTGTACTGTAAGAGCCGGGACACACGCTAATTTCTACGCCACGTGTACCGGACGCATCAGCGTTTAATTACCTGATGGGGCTACTGTGGCGACTGCGGGGTTGGGGTGGAGCAGCCCTAGGCCTTTAGCACCCCCCTAGCTGGTACCACGCTATCAGGATGGCAAGGCATTGCTTGGCTCGTGTGATAGCTCCGTCTAATTGGGCGTTGCTAAAGCAACTCATACGATCGAGAGGCTAGCTAGTGACTACTGACTAGTGACTAGCCTTGCCATTGAGCACCTAGCTACGTGCATGTGTACACAGCTCGACGATGGCGTCAAATAACGACCATTTGTCGTCGAGAAAGCGGTCAGCAAAATGATGCTCGTGTAATTTAGGCGCAAACGGCAGGTCAGCATCGGTCGGGTGAGCCTTCACTACCACGTGTAGTACTCTACAAGGCCACTAGCTACGCTTTGTTTCTTTATATTTTTTTTAGCAAAGTTCGTAATTTGGTCTTAAAAATATGGGCGCGACTAGCGTTCGGACATACGGTCCGAGCATTAGCTCCGTACGCCGCGGCTGCATGCAACATCTCCGGATAACAGTTTCAACATCTCCGGACAACGGTTACAATATCACAATTCAAAACAAAAACATATGAAAAAATGGGTCGAAAAAAATTGCAACATCGCCGTGAACAGTATGCAATATTTTTTCTACAGATGTGACGAGGATTAAAATCTCTATGTATTATTTTTAATACATAGCAGACTATACGTCTTCATGGTCGTAACCCCTGAGGTACACGACCTCACTGGTCGTAGAGATTCCAAATGTTACAAAATGGGTACCCTGGTTGGACGAAGGCCTATCCCAAGCTCCCGACTAGGAGAACTGTTCGTAAAAGGTATGAACTGATACTTGGAACTGATTCTAGGTATATTCTCTACCGTGTGATGAATGGAACACGTGCATATTCCATACCATACGACGTTTCTTATCCAGAAGCACTGATGAATAACCACCATACGGTTATATGTCTCATAGATATACAACCGCCGAACGGTTGACTCTCTATCAACCGTTACTTGACTCCGACTAGTCGTGACGCTTCACATCAGACGTCTTCTCCAGAAGTAACTGTCACCTTTTCAAGGGCTATTTAAAGATGAAGCATGGACGGAGCGGAGGGATATAGAGCCTTCAGACTAAAGCATAGACCTTAGACTCATGTTTTAAGTCTGGCATTGTAAGATAACACGTAGTGTTCTCAGTATAAACAGGATTAGTTCAACATCCAGTCAGGAAGCATCCCCTGTAAACCCCAGTTCATACTAATAAAGGAGCAGTCCCATTTTTACTCTAGATTTCCCACGTCACTCTCTCCTTTTTCTTTTCGTAAGATCGACGTCTTGATCGTCGACAAGATGCAACATTGTTTTCAACGGGCCGCAACATTAGAACATTCGCAATATCAGAACATCAGTGAAGAAGAGAAAAGGATGAAGAGAAAGCCTATGCGTGTGGAGAATCATCTCAAATCACAAGCTAAAACAAGATAAAAATCATGAACTAGAAATAACAGGCAGGAGAAGAGTAGTAGTAGAAGGGGGGCCTCGTTCCTAGCGGCCAGTCACGGATCCGGAGGGGCCAAGGCCTGATGCAATTGAGGCTTGGCTGGAGGAAGCCGGGGCCGAGTTGGAGAGGCCGGGCGGGGTGCTAGGGGCACAGGAGGCAGTAGCACCAGAATGCAGGAGAGCCGAGTGGCGCACAGCCAGGTGCAGGGGAGAGAGATCGGGCGCCAGAGAAGAGCGCAGGGGCAGCGTCGACTAGAGGGAGGAGGTCATGGAGGAGTCGGACAGGAGAGTAGGGAGCCAAGAGCTAGAAGAGGGGGGAAGAGTCTCGGCCTCTCAGCAGTGGAATGAAACGAGGATAAACAAGCAAAAAAGTTCTGATGAAATGGATGGGTGGAGAAGCATGTGAAAGGAAGTAGTAGCGCTGGTGGGTGGCACTCATAAATGAGCGTATGGCCCCTATGGGCGGAACAGACGTAAGGCTCAAAGCATTTGCCTAAAAATATACATATGCATAAATGGCGGGGAGCAATGCGTGTGGTTTTCTATTTATTTATGAAATCCGTATAGATGGGTGCAAACAATCAGGAGTAAAGGTTTCGTTCGGAACACATACCAATTTTCGTATAGAAAGATATGAAATTGAGAGCATTTGAAAACGACTATGAAAACACATCTCGGTCCTTATGTTAGCCAGACTGTTAGCCTCTCTGTTCTTTGTGTAGCTAGACTAGGTCGAGCGCATGCCATTCCATATCTATGCATGCATGTTTAAGCAACCTCCCTGTATTTATAATTGTATTTATACTTGAGCAATACATCGACTGAACCTTGCAGTTCATTACTCTTGCATGGTATCAGAGTGCTCTCTTGAGTCGCTCCTGACCTAGTTCTCTTCTTCCTCATCCCACGAATCGCCATTAGCAAGGACAGTGACAAATCTCCACAGAAGTCCCGTCCGACATCCCCTCCACTTAAACCTACCTCATCCCTCCCTCCTCTACCTGCCCATGCCTCCGTAGGGATCAAAGCGTTCATCCCTTTCAATCTCGATCTCTACGCGTCAAACTACACCAAATGGCGGGAGCTTTTTCTCATCACGATGGGCAACTTCGGCCTCACTGAGTACATCCACCCTAATTCCTCTTCGTCCGCGGCAACCGACCCAGTGTGGCACCGCGACAACAGCTGCATGCTCAAGTGGCTCTGCGACTCGATCACCTTCGACATCTTCAATATCATGATCAAGCTGGATGCTCCCGCTGCTGCCGTATGGGCCAACATTGAGGGCCTCTTTCGCGATAATAAGAAGACTCATGCTGTCTACCTCCAAGTACAGTTCCGTGCTGTCATGTAGGGTGATCAAAGCATCACGGCCTACTGTCATCGCATCAAGTCGTTGGCTGATGCGCTCTAGAACGTCGAGCACACTATCTCTGACGAGGACGTCGTCCTCCACACACTCCGCGGAACGAGGATTTTGGCAACGCGTCAACCTTGATCACCATGCAGGTGCCCTTCCCGTCATTCATTCAGGCTCACTCGATGCTTCTTCTCGAGGAGCTCAATAAGAACAATGGTGGACGAGTTCCTGCCTCCACTTTCGTGACCATGCCCCCCTCCATAACACCAGCAATGCTGGCAAGGGCAAGGGCAACCATGGCAACATGACCTTCGGCAGCGACGCTGGTTGCGCGCCACCACCGTCGGCATCCCTCGGCCCTCAGTAGATGGGGGGCTGCACCCTTCTTCAACCTGTGGACTGGCATAGTCCACGCCTGGCCCTTGGCCTAGAACACACTATGGCTTGCCCCATTGGGTGTACCGGCAGGCGCCGGGCTATGTGGTCCGTGGTCCCCTGGCGTGAACGCGATGATGGCCCTGGGGAACAACTAGCCTCCCCAGTTTCAGCTGCCTCAACAGTTGCCACACCATCTCATGACTCCATTGGCATATCCCTACGTGCAACAGCTCACTCCCGGTGCTCCTCTGTAGACCCCTTCGCCCGTCGGCTCGCAGACTTGGGCTCAGGCTACACTTGTCAACGCACTCAACAACATGTCTATGACTGCGTCGTCCAATGGAGAATGGTTCATGGACTTTGGTGCATCATAGCACATGACCTCCGATCCCGGTAACCTCTCATTTTTTCTCCTCTAAATCATCATTTCCTTCCATTCTTGTTGGAAATGCTCATCGCATTCCTATCTCTACCTCTGGTTCTCTTACTTTAAACACTTATGTTCCATTGCATCTTGATAATGTTCTAGATGCACCTCAACACGTCAAGAACCTTATTTCCGTGCGAAAATTCACAACTGACAATTTTTGCTCGGTCAAATTTGATCTTTGTGGTCTCTCCGTGAAGGATCTTCGCTCTCGGAAAGAAATTCTTCAGGGCAATAATCAGGGTGATCTTTACCCTCTCCATCTCGGTGCCGTCACATCCTCACTACAAGGGTTCATTGCCACCACCACCTCCACTGATCTGTGGCGTCGCCAGCTTGGACATCCTTGCTCTCACTCCATCGCCGCTCTCAAGCACTCTTCGTTTATTTCATGTAATAAATCGCCCACTGTCAATTGTGAGGCATGTCAGTTAGGGAAGAACGTTACGCTCCCTTTTTCTACTTTGGTTTCTCGCACTGATGCTCCCTTTGAAATAATCCATTGTGACTTATGGACCTCACCTCTTTCTAGTGTATTCAATTACAAGTATTATTTGATTATTTTGGATGATTCCACTCACTTCATGTGGACCTTTCCTCTACGTATTAAATCAGATGTCTTTCCCACATTTGTTCGTTTCTACACTTATATCTCAACACACTTCTCTTCTCCTCTTAAGTCTCTTCAGTATGACAATGGAAAAGAGTTTGATAACACACCACTTCATTCCTTTCTCTCATCTCACAGTGTTCTCTATCGCCTCTCTTGTCCGCACACCTCGCAGCAAAATGGCAAAGCCGAAAGGGCTATCCGCACCACAAATGATGTCCTGCTCACACATCTCTACCAGGCTCAGCTTCCACCTACCTACTGGGTTGAGGCCATGCACATAGCTACGTACCTATTAAACAGGAGACCAACCAAAGCCTCTTCATCTTGGCACCCCATATGAGCCCTTGCATCGCTCACCGTCGGATTACACTCGCTTGTGCGTTTTTGGATGCTTGTGTTTTCCTAACATTTCTGCCACTACCCCTCATAAACTCTCTCCATGTTCGGCTCGTTGTTTTTTCTTGGCTACCCAGATGAGCACAAAGGGTATCGATGCGTCAACTTAGCAACTGGCCGTGTTATTGTCTGTCGTCAATGTCACCTTTGTCGAAGACATTTTCCCTTTTGCATCCTCTTCACCATCACCTTCCATAGACTATGAGTTCCTTGAGGATCCGCCTATATTGGTTCTTCAATTGCACCCGCACCGGACTGTCGTGGCAACTTCGCCAGCTTTATCACCTTCTGCCATGCTCTCCACATCGCCTACGTCCACTCCGCATGGCGCACTGATCGAGCCCATTAGTCCACCTCCCTCAATCTCTTCACCACCAACTTCCGCACCTCAAGCACCATCCAATCCACAAATTCACTCCATGAGGACCCATGCTCCGGACGGTGTGTTCAAACCAAACGCATTCTAAATCTCACACCAACAATCTCTCCTACTATGTCTCCCATCCCACCTTGAATTCGAAAGGAGATTGACTAGATGATTAAGAATCCTAATTCTCGCTATTTGAAATGGATCCAATTCTTTGTAAAAAAAAGATCCAATTCTACCGAGTCTACCACTACTACAGAAAAGGTTTTCACAGACGGTTCAAAAACGTCATCACAGATGGTTTCGTGAGCTGTCTGAGTCTATGGGTCAGTGATAACATGAATCATCACATACGGTTTATGAACCGTCTATGAAAAAAGCTATCACAGACGGTTCTGAACAAGGATCGTCTGTGATAAGCAATTATCACAGCTAGTTCTTGTTCAGAACCGTCTGTGATAGTTTTTTCTATTGCAAAAAAAAAATCAGATTTTGAGCCAAACCAATCAATTGCTGGACAGTAGTTTCCATATGCAACCTCTAACAAGACAATTAAAATCCAATTATAATTCTGATCGTAAACACATTATAGAAAAAGGAAGCCAAAAGGTTTCACAACGTCCCCTCCGAATGGGAAAAAAAGAATAAAGTTACAAACTTAAACTAGCTAGAAACCATCTGTGCCTCCAAGCTCCTGAAGAACTCATTGGCTTCTTGGATTGGTTCAACACTACTTCTCTCTATACCCCACTAGTATATCACAAGCTGTTCTTGCATGTTGTCCGAGTTCGACTCAAACTCGTCAGCAAGGAGAGACGACTGAAAACCTCGTGGTGCTCGACCTTAAGTAACACAAAATTAAGATCATTCTTTACAACAAACAGCCAACAAATTGTGTATGTTTTGGGGATGTACACGTACCTTCTGGCAGTCTACCTCCTGCGGCAGACAAGGAGCTCCTCCGCATCCCTCCTCCTCCTCGTTGTCGGCTGTGTCTCCTCACTGAACCGTGGCGGGGAATCGAGGGTGGTCGCCGGAGCTCGGCGTGGGGAGGGGAGAGGGAGAGACTGATGGAAGACAAAGCTGGGGTGGCTATAATATATAAGGATAGCACCAAAACATTTGCCTCCCGCGCACGTGTTCAAAATTTTTCGAAATCCCGCGCTGCGAATAACAGACGGTTTCATACAAAAACCGTCTGTGATGATATATCACGAACCGTCTATGATAAGTATCTCATCACAAACGGTTTGTATTAAAATCACTGATTTCAAGCTATGGTAAAATCAGAGTGTTAGTGATTTCAAGCCATGATAAAATCAGAGTGTTAGGCATTTCAAGTCACAGAGTCAGGTAAAATCGGGAGATACTTATCACAGACGGTTTTTAATACGAACCGTCTGTGATAAGATACTTATCACAGACGGTTCGTATTAAGATCCGTCTGTGATATTAGCTCATCACAGACGGTTTTTAGCGTAGCCATTAACACAGACGGTCTCTAAACTAAAACCGTCTGTGATTGCTTGTAATACAGACGATTTTGGTCAACCTTCTGTGATGAGGCGTCTAGTATTAACGTTTTTGTAGTAGTGTACTACTTCTACGTGGAATATGATGTTAGGTTCTTCTGGATTGTTTGTAGAAGGTTAATTCTACTCCATTTTCATGGAAAAGGAGCTATGCACAGTTCCGCCGACGTTTCCTGTGTGTTTCTTTTGTTGATGTTTGCCGTTTTGCGATCAACGCATGCCCGACCGCGCGCGATGTTATACGCGACCAACCAGTACGAGTACGTACATAGCTAGGTCACCGTCGACGACGTTGGCATCCAACATGTCATAATTCCATAGTACAATAAACAACTTGCATATCGAATCACTAACGACCATTAATTAGTTTTGTCCTTCAAAGGAACAACGGCCAAATTGAGTAGCAAATGGTACAAAAGATCGACTTCAAATCAGCTTCAAGCAGCAAAAGAACAATACCAAAGCGGTACATAAGTGTATTTATGCATGTCTCATATATATTCATTCCATGAAATAAAAAATGTGCACAAGTGTAAGCTTGGAATTAAATTTGATCGTGGCCATATATATGCATTTATTTATATGCAGATCACTTGATCAATTTATTGAGCTAGCTAGTTAGAAACTACACCACCAAGTAAGTGATCCAATGATACAGAATATATAACAGCGCGTGTGGCTGCAAAACTAACACACCGTATTTCTGTTTTCCAAATTGCCAACAAACTGTAGCCACTCCAACATGCTATATGCCAGCTTTCCGTTAGTGTGCTGATATAGGACACACTCCACGCACTTATCTCTTCTAGTGGCCAGGATAATATTATTATAATAAGTGTTGTGTCCTGCAGCAAAAAGTTGTAATTTTGCAGTGTCCTGGAGTCAAACCATGTTTTTCTAGTGCCTTACAGCAAACTATCACAAATTAAATTGCAATATCCTGTGGTCAATTTTGCCTAGGTTAAAATACTATTTTCAGTGAAATCTTAAAACAAAGTGGTTAATATTAGTTGTAAGCAAATCTGTATCAGCACAAAATTAGATAAATATAAGATTAAATATAGATTTAGATTTAAATATTGAGTGGAGGCAAATCTTTGATTTGATTTAATTTTGTTAGGAATATGCATATTTGACCCATCTAATTAATATTAACTGCTTTGCTTTGAGATTCGTTAAACTCAAGACCACCAGCCTTTATTATTATTTTAAGAAGGCTGCTAATTCTTTTGTTCCCTGCAGACGGTGCAGTATAGTGGTGTGGTCGATCTCATTACATTGTAGCGGTCATCCCGATCACGTCACGCATGCATTATTATTTTCTGAGCAGAGTGGCGATGAAACTTGGCAATCCTGGACGTAAATGTACTTGTGCACCGACAGTACGAGTGGATGGAGAAAGACTCGATCGATCGCCGGTACATATAATTCCTACCTAGCACTCTCACATTAGTCACCATCGTATCGTCAGCAAAAAGTCACTATATATACACTAGTATTAATATTCAATTCGTATATGCCATAATTAAGGGTGCGTTTAGAAGGTAGAATGAGATTGAACGAGATAGGATGATACAAGTAGGATGAGATTGTCCTAAATAGAATGGTACAGACTGTGTGTTTGGTTGGTTGTATGAGATGGTACGAGATTGTGTTTGGTTGGTTGTATAAGATGATATACAAATTGAGTTTACAAATTAATTTGAATTTAAATTCAAGTTTGGAAATAGTTTTGCACACTACAATGCCTTCTTTTTATTTTTTCATGTTCGGGAGGTTCATTGCGCGAGCGCGAGAGCCAGCGCAAAACACTGAACCGCATGGTTCAACCTTTTTTTTGTCGAATGGAATGGTACAAAATAAAAGTAGAATATTCCCTCACATGGAACCATCTCCGTATCGTTTGGTACCATTCATCCAACCAAACGCAGGGATAACCTCATATCCTAAACAGAACCATCCCGTTCAGCCTCATACTATGAACCAAATGCACCCTAAGTCACGTAACTAGCTGGCTATTCGTGTACGCCCTCTCCTCCGTATGTGTATATATGGTTGTGTTTGGTTTACTACCACAGGTTGCCACACTACAATTTAAGCACTTTGACTATACATGGCTAATATTTGGTTTGCTACCATAGTTTTGGTGTGCCACACTTTCTTAGTCATCGGTCTCACCTCACCTGTCGTAGACTCACATTCTGACCACGTTTTGCCACAAGTATTGTGTCCGGTTTTGGAGCCACAAAATATGTAGCTTGCCACACTCACTACCGGACACAGCCCCTTTGCCGAGTGCAAAAATCTTTGCCGAGTGCCAAATATCGGGCACTCGGAAGAGCTATTTTGCCGAGCGCGACACTCGCAAAGAACTACACTCGCAAAGCTCTTTGCCGAGTGCCATGCACTCGGCAAAGATTAACACTCGGTACATTCAACCTTTGCGAGTGCCGGGCACTCGCAAAGGGGCACTCGGCAAAGCGATGCGAGGTAACGGTTCCGCCGACGCCAAATTTTGCCGAGCGCGGCCGCTTGGCACTCGGCAAAATAAATCTTTGCCGAGTGTCGCACATACGACACTCGGCAAAGACCCCCTTTGCCGAGTGCCATGGCACGGCACTCGGCAAAGTTTTTTTTTTTTTTTTGGCCTCCAAATTTTTTTTGCAGCCCTACTACAGTATCAGGTACTCTATGTTAGGATTTGATACATTTTTTGTGGCTTTTTGTTATACTTAGTTAATTTATTTCATTTACTAGAATTATTTCGGAAAATGCAAATTTGAACTGCACGTGCATCGAATAATGGAATTTTATGATTCAAAAAATGATAGTCATGTTATTGATCAGAGTGTGAGGTCAGATTCAGAACGGACCGAAATTTCGGACATCTTGTTGTGAAACATGACCGTGAACTTGCGGGCGAAGTGTTTTTAAATTCTATAAAAGCAAACAACGTCAAAATTATGAAACTCGTGGAGATGTCATGATATCATATGTGGAGTCTGTGATAAAAATTTGAGAAGGTTTCGGCACGCGTTGTCACGCACGATGCTTTCAAATTATGTTATGTTCATTTTGCATCTATTTCTAATTACGCCTTGCTTATTCTTTTAATTGCGGTGAGTGAACAAAGATGGCGGGAACCGTCAGTAACGTGTCCTCGCTTTACCGGAGACCACGCATCGCTGGGAGGAGGCGAGGGGTCTGACAGAGGAGGAGGAAGAGGACCGCCGGCGCGAGGGGCCGCCTCCTCCCACGCCGCGTGAGGAGGTTTGGAGGAGGAGGAGGTGGTGGCGCCGTGGGACGAGTTGGACGAGGAGCTGGTTGTGCAGACGGCGAGGAGGAGAGGCGGACGACGACGACGACGAGGCGGTAGGCACCGGTTCCGCTTCCTCCTCCGCTCTTGGTGTCTACTTGCGAGGTCCCGCGAGCCTCCTCAGTTCTCGCATCCTCACCGACGCCCGGTGATTCGCCCCGAAGGGCAAAAGTAAGTAACTTTAGATGTTGTCACCACTACTTCATATGATATGTTGAAAACAAGAGAAACTAATAATTTTCTTAATCACTTGTGCAGAACGGGTGGTTGTGTCGGGTGGTGGCGCACGCTCCCCAATGGCATCCTCGTCTTCTGCGAGCAACACTACCCGGTGATTGTCACGTCACGCGGAAGGCGGAGCCGCCTACTCGCTTGACCACTACGCCGCCGGCCCGATGCGGAGTACCCAACAAAGCGCGCGGGTTAAGGCGGAGTTTTGGTAAGTCTCCATCGCACAACATTGCTCAATACATCGCATTCATTGGACTTTTCTTGAAATAATGAATGGATACATCGCGCTTGTATGCGCACTTATTTCAGATCGATGAGGATTTGTGGCGTGGCGGACGGTGGCTACCAAAGCTGTAAAAACTCATCACCGACATGCATCACGAGTGCGCATCCGTGCCATCGTAACCTACCACGGTCGAAGCTTGAGAGAAGGTCACCAAGAAAGACGCAAGAAACATGACGATTCGGGAGCAAGTACCTTGAGGTAGATGAAGAACATTAATATTGATTCGTTTTGAGATTAAGTACGTTTAATTTGATCTTCTTATATGTCAAATACTTGATGACGTGTAGATGATTCCTGGTGGTGCCAATCGATCCCGAGTCTCGGGCGATGATCGTGGACAAGTGGTTCACGGAGGAGTATCTCCGATGCAGTGATGCCGGGACCGTCGCTTGATGATGCAAGGTCCAGACACCATCAAGGCACCGCAGACCTTCTCCGCATACAAACAAGCATGGGTACACGAATTCATTTATCTATTGTGACGCTCATTGCACGATTTCTAATTATCTTCTTTGTCTTTCTCGTAGTCGGCGTCACATAGTGCCCAACTTTGCTCGGACTTCCGGGCATGGTGTATGGCCCACAAGGGCAGGCGGCGTCAGCGTCTCCTTCAACTGGAGGACCGCCCGAGGCATACACGAACCGAAGCGCCCACACCGCATCGGTGAGTACATCGCCGGCAGAAGGTCGGTCCATGGGCGGACCATGATCCGAGCACCGTGACTTTGATGGAGAGATCGTCATGAGGTGGGACAAGGCAAGAAGCATGGGCGGTTACGGCTTGGCGGCGGCCTCATCGACACGGCCTACTCCATCTCTCTCCCGGATCCGAGCACGAGCACGAGCGGCAACCCGCCATACGCCCAGCGCATCACGACAAAGACCGGTCGACGCGACTCAAGGTTATTCTGTTTTACTCGTCGTACATTGATCTTTACACACCTTTATTAGCTTTGCATTATCGAAACATTGGGTGAAATATTGCAGCCCTACCGAACAAGAAATGGGCAACGTCTGAGCCGGAGGCCGAGAAAGCAGAGGATGTCGGCCACCGAGGCCGACGGGCCGAAGCGGCAGAGGATGTCGGCCACCGAGGCCGAGCGGGCGAGCGGCGAGCCCAGACGCAGAGCTTGGCGGACATGATGGAGTTCCTACAAGGTCTTGGGCAACATACGGGCTTATTTGTGCCGGTGGCCGTTTCGCTCAACCTCCGCTCACGCGTCTTGTAGCCGCACTACTCCTGTGAGTATGAAAGTTATTTGCTTTCGCTTGTGCTTTGCTTGTATGACCTATACCTTCCTAGATTAGGTATCTAATGTAATCTTGTCTCACATGCAATCTCTTCTCCTTTGTGCAGCCTCAATCGCGGGTTCGAATAATCCACCTCATGCGCCCAGAATGATGGAGTTTTCCTTCACCACGATCAGCGATGGCCACCTTGAGATGAATGGTAGTTGTATTTTCATTTGTTGTTCACTTGGTGATGGACTTGTGATATACTTATGATGCACTTGTATTGTTATGAACTTGTGGATTTGTTTGGATGGACTTGAGCACTTATTGTTATATATGTGATGGATGTGATAAATATGTGATGGATGAGATATATATGTGATGGATGTGATGGATGGGATATATATGTGATGGATGAGATATATATGTGATGGATCTGATATATGTTTGGATGGATTTGTTTGTCGTGATGGAATGTAAAAAACAAATAAAAAACGCAGTTTTTGGTCACTTTGCCGAGTGCAACACACGGCAAATAGGTCCTTTGCCGAGTGCCGTGGTCATGGCACTTCGGCAAAGCTGGAAATGGGCACCTCAAAATCGATTTTCGGCTTTGCCGAGTGCCATGACCATGGCATTTCGGCAAAGATTTTTTACAAAAAATTAAAACTTTGCCGAGTGCCATGGCCAAGGCACTCGGCAAAGGATTTTCAAAAAAATTTAACGTTTGCCGAGTGCCATGGCCAAGGCACTCGGCAAAATATTTTCAAAAAAAAAAAATTCACCTTTGCCGAGTGCCATGGCCAAGGCACTCGGCAAAGGATTTTCAAAAAAATGAAACTTTGCCGAGTGCCATCATTCCGACACTCAAAGCAAAGATATTTTCAAAAAAAAAAAAAAATCTTTGCCGAGTGCCTCCGGGTTGGCACTTCGGCAAGCGGCAAATCAACGGTCGGCGCCAGAATCGGGCCTTTTCTTTGCCGAGTGCCAACCGCGACTCGGTAAAAGCTTTGCCGAGTGCCGAAAAATACACTCTGCAAAGGCTGCTTTGCCGATTATTTTTTCCGAGTGCCCTTTGCCGTGTGTCGCACTCGGCGAAGCCTTTGGCGAGTGCAAAGGAGCCTTTGCCTAGTGCCTGAGGCACTCGGCAAAGTGCCTGAGTCCGGTAGTGACTTCTAGTATAAAATTATGGCAATTCATGGTAGGCAACCCAGAGTCCCTATATACCCATCGTTTTTTTTTGCACCAGTACCTTACCGTATATGCCACCTTTTCTCTTTGATCTACATATACATGTGTAATTCTCTTTATATATAGAAAAGAAACTTGCAGTATGCATGACTTGCAAGCCCTAAGTACAGATATATAGCTGGGCGAAGACGAACCCGACCAGATGGAAGCACACAATCTATGGCACGAAGGATCGAAAGGGAACCGACGATCGAGCTGCGTCCGGCCGGGCGGCAGGTAGTTACGGCATAGCTAGCCCGTTCGCGCGTACGTGCGGGTACGGCCGACAAAAAGCCACCGTGCGATCGAGCCATTAGACTGTAGACTTCCAGTACCGGTACTGCAAATCGAAGCGTCGGTTATATTACTCACCCGCCGCACGCATGGGGGGCCATGCATTGAAACCTCCACGCGCGCGCGCGCGGTCAGACGTAGCCGTCATCGATCGATCGATCGGTAAAGCCACCGCGACCGCGCGAGCTAGCTAGCAGGTAACCGGGAAAATCATATATATATATATAGAAAACAAACGAGAAATGCACGTCGCGAGGGACATGCATGCCGGCCGCGCGCGGGGCCCGATCGATCGCGGCTGACAGAAGCGCGCATAGGTGTATAACACGTAAGTGGCGCGCGGTTGCCTATGTGGGCTCCGGCGGCGAGCGAGCACCGGTATGCATACGTCGACGTCGAGACGGCGTAATGACGGATCCAAGGCCCGGCCCTCCGGTCCCCTGCGCGCGACGTCCCACCGCACGTACGTACGACGACCGGATCGCGCGCGCGGTGGGATCGAGGGATACACAGCCCGACAAAAACGGGGGGCGGTATCCATCGTCGACTAGCTAGGGCTAGCTATCAGCGTGGCCTTAATTAATTTTAGCTACTAGCTAGTGCGCCAACTGAAAGTGAAACGCGCGCCAACCGTTGGTAGCTTAACCGATGTAGCATCTTGGTTAGTTGGTTGTCCGTATGAATGTCGAAACTCCATTCTCGCTAGCAACGGCGGAGCTAGCTAGGATTGTAGAAGAGGTCGCGCGAATCAATCACTTGTACTAATTAAGTGCAAAGGGCTTCACCTCGCCTAAAAGAAACTTTGACCATTATTTTCTATTGTTATATATTTATAAAACTAAAAAAGTATAATATTATGAAATTACTTTTCGAGATGAATCTAAATATATAATTTTCATCAATCTAAACTAAATATTTAAAAAAATATCGATAGTTACAGTTTCAAAAGTTTAACTACATTTATCCAAAAACGACATGTTTTCTTTTGAACCGGAGGGAGTATAAGGCAGTATAGGTTTAGGTAGCATACTAATTAACCAATTGTCCCATGTAGCCTTAACTAGAGCCGTTCATGTGTGGCCCGGCCCAAGCCATGCTTGGGAATTCATTTTCAGCCCGAAAGCCCGCTGAAATGTAATAAAAATAATAATAAAAAACTATTTTTTTATTCTTGAAATGAATTAAATAATACTTTTTATTCCAAAAAGAATTAAAATAATATTTTTAATAGTAAAAGTCATTTTCCGAGCCTGCTCTGCCTGCCTATTCGAGGTGGGCTTTTTGCCCGATGCTGGCTCGGCGTTTGAACAGGTCTAGCTTTAACCAAATTCGTTGGAAAAATCACATAGCCAAAATTAAAGGAACCGTGATTCAATTAATAACGAATTAGTGAAATTAAAGAGGTGGTATGTTTCGTGATATATATATATATATATATATATATATATATATATATATATATATATATATATATATATATATATATATATATATATATATATATATCGGAATCCATCTATAATCTTAAGCATTTTAGATAGCCACTCGATGTAGACGCCTCTATGTAACATGTTGCTGACATTGAAGTTATTATTCACATTTTGTATCAATCAACCTTGACAATTAGCCACCTATATATATGCATGCATGCATGCGTGTATGCTCGATCCATTCAATAAACAAGTGCAATTGCACGAAAAAAAATTGCCGTACCAAGCCCAAATACAACTCTAACCAGCACAACAAAACAAAATCACCTGATCGATCACGGCACAAGTATGTTCCTTCTACGGACGGAAATGGAAATCAACGTTAGGCAGACAAGTTGCATCCAATCCGCAAAATCTATACGATTCTACATTAATTTCTTCCACATACCACACAAATTAAGAAAAAAAAACACGTGTAAACCGAAGCGGATCCAGATCCCGGGTAAACACCATTTGCCGTAACAACCCCGATGCAACTACCTCCATTTATAGCTGATCTTTGCCTTGCGCAAAAGGAATATTCACCGATGAAATCTGAGGTGACACGAGTGAGATCACAAGATGGACATGGAGAGGAAAGAAGTACTAGCTAGTGACTCCTAAGCAACGTACACACATTTACTATATGATTGCGATTTGCAACATACGTACAGAGAACATTATTCAGATTACAATTTCAAGTTTTCAACGCTACTTAATTACTATACATGAGAAAAAAAAAACTATTTTTTTCCATTTACAAAGTCTCATGAAATCAACTGTCCAAAAAGCATGACAACGATTATGTCTTAAATTGTGATCGATGTAGGGTTGGAGCTTATGTGTTGCGTTCGTAACATTACTCCCTCGAGTCACAAATGCAATTTGAAATGGAGAGGAAAGAAGTACTAGCTAGTGACTCCTAAGCAACGTACACACATTTACTATATGATTGCGATTTGCAACATACGTACAGAGAACATTATTCAGATTACAATTTCAAGTTTTCAACGCTACTTAATTACTATACATGAGAAAAAAAAAACTATTTTTTTCCATTTACAAAGTCTCATGAAATCAACTGTCCAAAAAGCATGACAACGATTATGTCTTAAATTGTGATCGATTAAGGGTTGGAGCTTATGTGTTGCGTTCGTAACATTACTCCCTCGAGTCACAAATGCAATTTATTTTGGAATATATGCGGTCAAACTTTTAAAACTTTGGCTATCGATATCATTTTAAATATTTAGATTGGATACATAAAAATCATATGTATTGATTTGTCTCGAAAAGTATTTTCATAATATTACAATTTCATATTTTCATAATATTACAATTTCATTGAGTTCAGAAAACAACCTTGAACTTCTAAACCAAACACCTGCCCTCTTCAAGTTTCCAAACTAGACAAATTACCCCTGCACAAAATCTAGCCCGGTTTTCCGCCGACATGGTGTACGTGAAGGATCCAGCTGGCCCTATGACAACAAGGTGTAAGCTCATCTCTTCCTCTCCCTTCTTCTTGTCCTTACCGGTGTCCTATTCTCTCATCTCTCTCTTCCCTAAGCCACACCTGCTAGCAATGCCACTCCTCCTACTACGTTGACATGCAACCCTCGATCCCGAGTAATCACTTAGGGTGTGTTTGGTTTCCTGTATTTGGTTGGCTCGCACCAACTCGTACAAATCGCAGATCATTTGGTTCGCTGCATCATCGCCCCAGCCAGGCTCTGCGCATGCAAATGTCGGCCCCGGGCCTGGCCCGACACAAACGTGAAACGCGAGCATCTCTCGCGAGCCAGGCCCGGCGCGTGCAAAAGCTACCCCCGCACTTGGCCCTCCGCGTACAAGGCGTCCTCCAGTTGCTCGCGTCCGCCCGCTAGGGTTACCTCCCCTCCAGCGCCTCCAGTTGCTCGCGTCCGATTCCGCAGCTGCCTCCCCTCTCCCCTCCAGCGGCGGGTACCCTCGGGCTCCTCCCTAGCTGCTCTCCTCATCCAGGCGCAAGGCCGCACTCCTCCTCGCTACTCTCACTGCTTTGCAAGCATCCAGCGGGGGTAAGCATGGTGGATGGTGCTCCAGCAAGGTACCCGCCGCTGCCCGGCGGTGCCCCCTCTCCCATGTTGTGCCTAGATCTACTTGTTGCATGCTGGAATGACTTGATCTGCAATTATTTTTAGTTGATTCGACCCCTGTTAGTTCTTGATCTATACTTTCTAAGGATGGTATGCCACTGGGCGTTCTTGATCGCATACTTGGTTAATATGAAGCATCAATATTTGATTCGACCTGTTAGTTCTTGATCGTACACTTGGATGAACTAATTTTTATCTTGGATACTTCATAGTTCATCTTGGATACTAGAGAGTATGAACTAATTTTTATACTGGATATTGGATACTTCATAGTTCATACTGGATAATTCATAGTTCATACTGGATACTAGAGAGTATGAACTAATTTTTATACTAGATACTGGATACTCCATTGGATCTGTACTATTTTTTTGTACTTTGCATACTTGATCTGTACCCTTGTTAGTAATTCTCTACTCTTGTTAGGCATTCCTGGTAATCTGCAATCTTGATCTATACTTTCTTAGGATGGTATGTCACTGGAGCATTATTGATCTGCATACTTCTTTAATATGAAGCTTCCTTAGGATGTGGCAGCTGTGGTAGACATGCATAACTGATATATTGGTTTTGTTTTATGTATTTGGTTCGTAGATGGATGACTTGGCGCGTAAACGACAACTCCTAATTGTGAGGGGTGCTGGTCTAGTTGCTGCCTTGTGTGCTTACATGTTTGCCATAGTTAGAAGAGCTCGTGCTAGACAGTCTACTCCTGTGATTACGTATGGTCCTATGGTAGAAAGGGACATAGCTCGGCAATCGAACCTCCAATGGATCTACAATTCTGATGACACACATTGTTTAGAGCAGCTTAGAATGAGGAGGGCCCCCTTTTTCCATCTCTGTAATTTGTTTCGTGCAAAACAGCTGCTCCGAGACAGCATTAATACCTGTGTTGAGGAACAAGTGGCCATGTTTCTCCTTGTTGTTGGCCACAACCATAGGTTTAGGGCTTTGCAGCCAACATTTAGGAGATCCATTGAGACCATTAGCCGGTACTTTCAGGAGGTTCTGTTTGCTGTTGGGGAGTTGCGTAACGAGATGATCCGACCACCCTCCACTGAAATCCCTACTAAAATCCAAACAAATAGGAGGTTCAATCCCTATTTCAAGGTAACAATATGCTTACTCAACTTGTAGATAGGTTTGAGCTAGCCTAAATTGCTTCCATGTATGTTAGAACTACATTGGTGCAATTGATGGAACTCATGTGCTCGCGAGGGTTCCTACAAAAGTCTCAGCAGCCTTCAGGGGTAGGAAGGGCACTACTACTCAGAATGTCATGGCTGTTGTTGACTTTGATCTTAAGTTTACTTATGTCCTTGCTGGTTGGGAAGGGTCAGCCCATGATGCTCTCATACTTGCTGATTCATTGGAGAGGGACGATGGCCTAAGAGTCCCCCAAGGTATACTAGATAATTTATGTTGGTAAAATTTTTGTCACACTTATGGTAGTAATGTTTATAGTTCTCTTATCATTTGGTAGGCAAATACTACCTTGTGGATGCGGGCTATGCTGCTCGACCTGGCTTCCTTCCACCATACCAAGCCACTCGGTACCACTTGAGAGAGTATGGTGGAAGGAATTACCCTCGAACTGAGAGAGAGTTGTTCAGCCTACGACACTCTTCTCTTAGGGTTTCGGTTGAAAGGGCCTTCGGCACGTTAAAGAACCGGTTCAAGATTGTTTGCAATAAACACTTCCACCCATTCAAGACCCAAGTCAAGTTAGTTCTTGCATGTGCTATCCTACACAATTGGATCCTTCAATATGGAATGGACGAGTGTGTCCCACTGGAGTCTACGTGGGATGCGAACCCTATCGATGAGGAAGGACACAACGACATTGCACAAGATAATAGGGCATGGGCTCAGATGAGGGATGACTTGGTTAGGGAGATGTGGCAGAATAGGGGGTCCTCTCGTGTGTGATGGTGTTGCACTTTGTCATTTGTACTTTGTCATTTGCACTTTGTCATTTGTACTTTGTCTATTATCTGAGACTATTGGTTGCATGCAATGGTGATGATTTTCGTATTACCTCTATCGTTGTATATGTTCTTCAGCATTGTATTCGATTCCTACTTTTATTATTGTGTGTGCCAACTTGGTCCTTGTTGCACTAAAGGGAATGGCTGACTTTGGTGATGATTTGGGGAGAAATGATGGGTAGGGGGGTAGTGCTGCTCAAGGGGGTAGGCATGCTCTTCGCTGGACAAATGCAATGTCTGGCTTCATGCTTCGACGCCTGGTTGAGCTCATAGGGCAAGGTGTTAAGACCGACAAGGGGTTCAAAGAGGTCCACCTAAACGAGGTTGCTAGGACTTTGACTGAGGACACGGGTATTGAGGTCAGTGGAACTCAGGTCTACAACCATCTTCGCAAGTGGCGTGCAAAGTGGGTGAAGATTACTAGGCTTAGAGACATTAGCGGGTCACTTTGGGATGACAACCTCTGCATGATCCACCTTGATGAAGAGCACTATAAGGCATACATCAAGGTCAATACAACAGTAACAACTAACCTCCAATACTTGTTTGCTTGTCTCTAACACTAACATCTAACCTCCAATCCAACTTATAATCTTATAGGACCACCCCAAGGATGTGGACTACCTCAATGTCCCGCTGGACAACTACGTTTAGATGGCCACTATCTTTGGTTCAGGACAAGCCACAAGGAGGTATGCCATGGCCTCCAATGAAGCTTTAGGGGTTCCATCCGAGCTTTCTGATACCTCCTTCAACAATGGTATCGAAACTGAAGGTGTGTCATTTGGTGATGGGCTGGGAGGTGCTAGTGCTGCTGCTGGTTTTGGAGACGCTGCTGGCATGGAAGGTGCTAGTGGTACTGAATTTAGTGGCAAAGAGGCCTCGAGCTCAGGTGGGAAGAGGAAGAGAACTCCCCTTGTGTCCGAGGAGGAAGCTATGATCTTGAACAACATGTCAGATGTTGTACGTGAGATGGCTAGTGCCATCAAGTACACCATGCACGCCGAGTGTCATCCAGATCTGTATAATGCTGTCATGGATCTCCAAGGCTTTGATGAGGAGGCACTGTTGGCTGTTCTTACCTACTTGACTAACCACAAAGCCCTAAGCCTGGTTTTTATCCAAATGAGTGAGCCTAGGCGTGCGATGTGGGTTAGTTCTTACCTGGCCGCTCACACCTCCAACTGATCCTAACTAACTATCACTATTTTGTTTCTGCTATCTGTTGTTTCTGCGATTTATATGTCTGTTTTGTTTCTGGACTACTATGAATCAATATGGAGCTTGTATATGGATCTGTTTTGTGACCTCTTCAGCAGTATTTTCTGGACTACTATGAATTAGTATGGAGCTTGTATATGGATCTGCTAGAATCTGGATGTAATACAAAATCTGACTACTTATGGACTACTTATATGTTTGAATGATGTAATACAAAATCTGGACTACTTAGGGACTACTTATGATTTCTCTGTAGTGCATATCTGATTGTTCAGTGTTGTTCTTTGATGTAAGATGACTGCATGTTTTTCTGATTGACAAAATTCCCTAGTTGATAGCATTCTGAACTAGTTAACTGATTCCTAGCTAGCATGAAGTATTTTTGGTCTAAGAGAGATTTGGAGCCAAAGCTCTTGTATCACTGGGTTCTTGGGTCAAGTCTGCTGGGGAGGTCTCTCTGGATCTTAAAATTAGTGGAAGAAGACCTTTGATTATTGAGTTGTGGTGCTCTGTTGGTGCTTTGGCCAAAGCATCTGGTTGTGTTCTTGTGGTTCTGTAGGCTCGGTTAATTAGCTCTATGATGAATGTCAAATCTGAAATCAATTTGATAATTGGATACAATCTTGAGCTAAGACTTTCTGTTGTCAGGTTTAATCTGTAGCTTCATAACTTTTTATTGTCAGTTCTGCATAGTTCAGATTATCCTTGTATGAGCTAGTTGATTATCAGTGAGGTATTTACAAAGTTATTCTCGATCAGTGGATAAGGTTTATTGCTGAAATGTTCTTGTGATTATCTTGATATCTTTGCTTAGTTCTGTTTTTCATAACAGATTTCTCTCTGATAGTCTATTGATAATCTGTGATCTGAAAGTTTATTTTCCTACTGTGAGATAAATTTGACATTCAACAGGAAAGTTTTAGGTTCAGCTCAAGATCTGTTTGATAATTATCAAATTTGATTAGTGAAGACATATTGACTGATGTGCTGTGATGGACAAGATTTTATTTTGTGCAATTTTGAAGTATTAGTGCATTTTTCAACAACACTTATACTTATGCCCAATTAAACTTCACTGAAAATAGAAAGCAACAAAATTTATTTCACCTAATTTGGAGTTAAGATGAAATACTTAAGAATTTTTGAAGTTTTATACCACTTTCTATTATAAAAAAACAAACCCTTTTAGACATTAATTTGGTTCAAAGATTTTCTAGAACAGAAACATACTTAAAAATATAATCCATTCAAAAGTACACTGCAAATGAAAACCATCAAAATTAGTTTCATTCAATTTGGAGCAAAATTATAGTTATGAATTTTATTGGTTTCGGAATTTCCAAAAGTATTTATTTCTTTTGCTACCGGTGTTCAGCTGACCCACGGTCACTGACCGGCGTTGACTGGGGCCCACTAGTCAGGGACGGAGAGAAATGGCGCGGCTGGGTCAAACCAAGTCGAAATGGGCGCTCTGAATAGTACCAGCAGATCGGACAGTTGAAAAAGGATCGGATGATCCAAAAAGGTGATGGGTTCGGTCAGTCCGAACAGCACAAGTGATGTGAGCTGCTCGATCCGCATCGGAGGGTCCAGACACGCTGAGGAGTAAGGACAGTCCGAACGACACAAGTGATGTGAGCCGTTCGATCCGCAACGGACGGTCTGCACGAAGATTGGCGCGATCGTACCTGGTTTCAGCAAGGCGCGGACTCAAGGTGCGACCTATCAGACCCGGGTATTAATACACCCAGATCCTCTGTGCATTTCTGAACTAGTCCCATGATCAGTAGCTAGTCCACACAGTAAACAAAATGATAACGAATTCATATCACAACTTTATTAATAAATAACAACAGAGTTGATTACAAAGGAAGCTTACAGGCCAACAATAAATTAAACACGGCGGAAGGCGAAGAAGTAGTAGGGTCAGTTAATCGCCACGAGCAATCGATCGGGAAGCGGCCTAGTCATCGAGATCCACATCGGTAGCAAAGTCCTTCTCCTCTGAAATTTGTTTGCATAAGCAAGAATGAGCACAACTTCCGTGCTCGCAAGTTACACCCGTCAAGTAACAGAATGACATGCATATGGATGTAACAAAGGATGGCTTATAAGGTCATTTGCATAAAGCGACATTTTCTTTAAATACGGTACTAAGTCCCAGCGATTATTCCATAACTAAACTTTATAAAATTCTCAATTTTATAGTCGATAACATTCACACATGAATGGTAAAGGATACCACCGCTATCACATAGCTTCTGCCCAATTCCCATCTGAATAAACTAGTTTTGAAGAAGTTTATTTTCAAACAAAACCAAAGTCTAACTTTGAGTAGTTACGCTAGCATGTCCGTGAATCGGACACGGCTATTCGAATAGTTTTACACTCTGCAGAGGTGGTACAACTTTACCCACAAGAGATAATCAACTTTTAATGTCCGTCGACACACTTAGAAGGTGTGCGACTAAGTGATTATCACGAGGCCTTTACAATGTTCTGTCTTAGTGTATTTATGCCGCTAAGGTTTCGCTACCATTGGGTGGCCATCCTCAAAGCCCCTCTTGCGCGGATGGGTCTCTTGTCGACCAACACCCATACCAACAACACAAAGACAAATGACACTAAGACATCACAAATTATTTAGCCAAGTCCCGCCCATACAGGACATGTGGTGGTACGGTAAGACATAGCATCATGCGCTCGAAGACCGGTCCTTAACTGACTTGGGCGACTTTCCATAAAAACCCATGGGACCCTAACCAGATTAAGCCCGTGCATAAACCTGCACCCACCAATCATCCATTTCGCCCAAGTCCAAACCCATTTTCACTTTACTTTTCAAGTCATTTGTAAAACTCCCATGACACACAAATGTCAAGGGTACAATTTAAACAATAATTGATTGTTGGCTGAAATTCCCCAAATCATACAAGTTTGGTCTATAAGCATGGCTAAGCAATACGTTTAAATGATCCTAGTTCATACTATCGTATCAACCAGGTTTTATCTAGGGTGTCAATGTGTTTGATTCAATATCAACATGGGTCATACAAAGGATTTAGGTATAACTATGAATTGAAAAAGCAGAATTTATATTCATGAAAATAAATAAGCATGCGATAATAATTTTAAAACAGAATATAAATAATTTAAAATAATGGGATCAATATGATCAAGGGTATAACTTGCCTTGCTTGATGAGGTGACGTTGTTTTCTTAACAGATCACCTTCACGTAACGCCCGTGTTGAGGTGGCGTTGTTTTCTTAACAGTCGCCTAGTACTCACAAGTACTATCTTGGTAGTCCAAGTGTATGATTACGATGATCATACAGTCAAAATCAATCCTCTTATGTTGTTCTTCAATCGGCGCCAAATCGATTCTCAAGTCGTTGAAATCTAATCGTGAAAATCGACAAATTCAACTCAAATTCAAATGAATTCAAAAAGACAGATCAAATTAACTCCAAATAGAAATAATTTGATTTAGTTAGCTAGATTATAATTTTATAAAGATTTTGCAACTTGAACCACCCCAATCGGAGTTTGGATGCAAAAGATATGAGCTTCGGAAGATTGGAAATACATGGAATGATAAATTAGGGTTTAAAGGGATTATTGGTTTAGATGGCTAGATCTTGATTTTATATGAATTTAGGAATTTGAATCGACAAAATCGGAGTTCGTATGAGGGAGAACGAACCCCGGGAAGTTTTAAATCTAAATAAACCCTAAAATCAGATTTTCTTGATTTTCTTGAATTATTTTTCTAAAAGAAAAACGGTTTATTGCGCAAGCTGACGTCAGCGAGGGAATTTGATTTTCCCGGCCGAATTAATTTTGTAAAGGAAAAGATTTGTTTCACTGACAAGTGGGCCCCTAGTCAATGGACTAGGTCCACGGGTGGTCAAAGGTTCACGGTGGACCCGGTGCACGTGAACAGTGCACGGGGTGGTGTGAGGTGGCGGGGTGGGGTGATGTGGCACTACGTGGCGCTGACGCGGGCGCAAGGTGCCGAAGTGGCGCCTATGTGGCGTCCACGTGGGCGAGCCACGTCGGCACGAGTCCGGCGGCGCTCCGGCCCGCGCTCGCCGGTGTTTAGCGGCGTGGGCGCCCGGCAAAGCGCACCAAAGAAAGGGGATCGCGAGGGTCTCGGGGCTTACCACCGCGGCGCGGGGACAAAGGTTCGCCGCGGCGGCGTAAAGAGAGCGGCGCGAACGGGGTTGGCGGCGGCGAGCCCGGTGGCGCTCGGGCAAGCGGAGGCGCGCGGGTAGCTTCGGTGGCGGCGGCGTGGTAGCGTCGAGAGGCGGCGTCGGCAGTGGCGGCGCTAGGCGGCGGCGAGTTTGCGGCTGCCGGCGAGAGAACTCAGTCGCGAACCGAGAGGGTAGAAGAGGTGGTTGCGGAGATGGAATGAGGAGGAAAGGGCACCTCGTGCTCCCTTTATAGGGACGGAGGAGGCGGGGATGAGATCGGTGGCGGGGATCGCGGCGGTGACGAGGCGGTCCCGCGATTCTGATCGCGAGAGGAAAATGGCGGAAGGAAGGCGGCGAGATGCGGGGAGTTAATGCGCTCGTCCGCAAAGAAAGGGGAGAAATCGCGGTGATTGCGGAGCTCGGCGCGGCAATGGCGGCGTTAGGCGCGGCCGAGCGAGAAGAAGGGTCGGGGAGAAGAAAGGTGGTGGTCGGATTTTCATCAAGCGGTTGAGAGCGGGTGGCGTGGGCGGTGCGAGATCTGCGTCCGATTCAAATCGGGTGGTGATGGGGAGAGGGGCGCGGTTGGTGGGGTGGAGGCGGGCGGGAGGGCGCGTGGAGATGGGCGGACGAGGAGGTTTCGGCCCAAAAGGATTTCAGGTTTTAAAATTGTTTTCTTAATTGATTTATTTCCAGAAATTCGAAATAGCTTTAGAAAATAGCAAATTAAATCCAAAAATTCTAGAAAAATTCACATAAATTCCTAAAGTTATTTTGGACTTAATTAAAACAATTTCAACTTAAAGTTGGCTATAGTTTTTGCAAATAAATTGTTTTGGCTTTAAAATATTTAGGAAAAAGCTTTTAAGAAACTCATAAAATTCCAGAAATTAATTTAATTTAATTTTTCAGATCAAACCAACTGAAATTTCAAGGACTTCAAATAAATTTTAAATTTTGGACTTTTAAAACTTCAGAAATTCAACTAAGGCAATTAAACTCTTTCAAATCTCAGAAATTCCAATAAAATAAAAACTTTATTTTATTTTATTTTGATAACAGCACTTTGGGATGTTACACGACCAGACCAAGCTGGCTCGGTCGGATCGGAACTAGGGTTTTAATGGGATTTTGACCGAAAAACAACTAGTTTGACTCGACCGTTTAAAATAGAAATAAAATTCTAAAAATTCTGAAAATTTTTGTGGGTGTTCTCAGGTTCAACTAGGACTTAGGAAAATTTATCTTGGCCAGTTTTCACTATCCATTTTTGAGAATTAATTCCCTTTTCAAATCTACTTTAGACAAATGGTTTGGTTTTTTGGTAAAGTCAAAATAACTTCTAAAAATTTGAGATCATTTATATTAAACCATGATAATTAATCTAGTATTCTAGAAAATTATTTCCAGATACTTTTATACACACAATTTTCTGAAATCAAATAGAAACTTGAGTTCAAGTCAACAGTTCGAAATTTCAAAGCAAACTTTTAGAAAACCAAGTGCAAATTCATGAGATACAACAAAAGTTTTAAAAAGCTCAGACTTTTATACATTTGAAACACAAACCATAATTGGGGATGTTACATGATGCTAGGAGCAATTGAGTATTCTTACCACCCAATACAAGAGGTGACCACACACTCCCACATGCAGGCAACCAAACAACGAAGCATTGCATCCAGTCATGCATCCACTCTCCTAATATAGCCAATCAAACAACATCTCAGCACAACCTGGCCCAACCGAAACAGCCAACCAAACAACCCATATTGCATCCACACAGCCTGACTCCTTTCAGCCTGGATGAACTGTACGGGCCAGGCTAGGGATATACAGGGAACCAAACACACCCTTAGGCATCTCCGCTCCTGACTCCCGAAAATGAAGAGCAAGAGGCGCAAGCTCACCACCACCTCGACGCTGCCACCGCCTCCTCCACAAATCACCATCGCATCCCTTCCCGATGATGTCGTCACCAACATCCTGCTCTGCCTGCCATCCCCTAAGCGTCTCCCACCTAGCTTCTCCTACAGGGTAGTTAGCGACGGCGAGGCGCATGGGAGCAGATCGGCTGTGGCGGTGCACCGGTGATGCCGTGAGGCCCATACAACCTATCGGCTATTGGTGGCAAGGGAAAGAGAAGGAGGAGGATGTTGCAGCAAGGCTCGGTAGGTTGCAGCCGCTAGTGAGCGGAGCCCAGCCTGGGTGGCTCAGGCTTGAGAGAGAGAGGTGGAGAGAGACAACGAAAGGAGGAAGAAAGGCTTACGAGGTCGCATGTGGGCCCTACTAACTCCACATCACATGAAAAACCAGGCTGGATTTGACGTCGGGGGTAATTTGCCTAGTTTGGAAACTTGAATGGGGTCGAGTGTTTGGTTTATAAGTTCAAGGTTGTTTAATTTGTGAACTTTCGAAAGAGTTTATGGGTATCAAATGAACGTTTTCCTTATAACTATAGGGATAAGTCTAGATTACCCCTTGAATTTTGGGGGTGTGTTTAATTTGCCCCATGAACTACAAAACCGTCAAAATAGCCCCTGAACTATGTAAAACCATTTAAATAACTCCCTAAGGCGGTTTCAAAGGTGATTTTGCCACCGTGGTAGATGATGTGGCCGACAGCGTTGCGATGACCCAACATTGGCTGACACATGGAAATGAGTAAGCAAATCTAATTTATTTATTAAATTTCTTAAACCACTAGTCCATATGTCAGTCAAACACCCCCTTGTTGTTTATTCTCCCATCCCCTTTATTTCACATGTGGATGTTCAACCTCCATTCATTTGGTTTTAGTGATTAATGACAAATCTAAATATGAGACTAACATGCAGCGTTGTGAACGTACAGTACATAAAAAGACCACTACTACAAAACAGGTCATACTGGACGCCACATCACAGACGGTTCCAAATGAGCCGTCTGTGTTTAACTTATACAGACGGTCCCTTTTGGAACCGTCTGTGATAGTGCCTCATCACAGATCGTTCTTATTACCAACCGTCTGTGAAGTATCACTGACGGTTGGTAATAAGAACCGTCTGTGATAGTTCCTCATCATAGACGGTTCTATCATGGAACCGTCTGTGAAGTATCACAGACGGTTGGTAATAAGAACCGTCTGTGATATACTCCTATCACCGACGGTTCTTTAATAGAGTCGTCTGTGATATTATTATCACAGACGGTTCCACGATAGAACCATTTGTGATATTTCTTTCCTGTCTCTTCGTCTCCCGCGCGATGTGTCTCTTCATCTCACCATCGGACAACCATCGACTCTCATGCGTCTCTTCATCTCACGTGCCAGTTACTCCTAGTTTTATAAGACGGAATAACCGAAGATTAAACCTCCCATCGCTCTTCGTCTCACGGAATCGCCAAGGTGAGCATGCAGAGCATGACGGCCAGCACCAAGGCGAGGAGGTCGGTGCTCGCCGCTCTTTCTCACAATGTCATCGTCGACATCGTCGGCCGTGTGGCCGCGAGCTCTCCTCAGCCCATGGAGGACCTATGCAGCCTACGATTAACGTACGTACATATTTATACCTACAAAATACGTACGTACGTACGTACTACTATTTATTCTAACATCTTGAATTTTGTTTGTACGTATATTGGAGTTGCAAGACCTTGTACAAGGTGTCCAAGGAACGCGCCGTGGGGAGGCGCGTGGCGCTGGAGCGAGAGGAGGCGATGAAGTGGCAGGACAACGAGCGCTACCTCGTCGTCGTCAACCACCTGGCCGACGCTGGCAACCCGGGGGCTTGTTTCATCGTCGGCCTCGGGCTTGTCTTCGCGCCCCAAGACATGCAGCGCGGCCTCATGTTCCTTGAATGGGCGGCCGTGGCTGGCCAAAAGGCCGCGGCCTATGTGCTCGGTCTCCTCCTCTACACGGCCGGCGAGACGTGTGACGTTGGGAAGCACTACATCAGCCAGGTCGAGGCGGGCGGCCAGCGGTGGGTGCGAGCGGCCAAGACCAACGGAGTGCAGGCGGTGCGAGGCTCGCGCGGACATGGTCGAGCGGCGGTGTGGGAAGAAGGCGGGCCTTTGGGCGAGTGTGGCGCTGTCGGAGGATGGCCACCGGTGCACGAGCACCGGCTGCGGTGTGGAAGGGTGGGGCGACTCACGTCGTCTTCTGCGATGGCATTGCGAGATTAGGCATGAGTATGCCAGTTTCTTTGCAAAGGTGTTGGACTATTTGCAATAAAATTTCAGTTTTTTAGGTTTCTAGAAAGGTGGTGCAGCTGGACTATTTTCCAAATTAAATGAATTTTTAAATATACGATCCACAAGGACAGGAGAGATTACAATTCCACGTTGACATCAAAATATACGTACAACATATTACAAGTCCATAACACATGATGTTATGGAATAAATTAATTACAATGGAGTAATTTCTTAATTAAAATATAGCCCTTCATGATGATCGACGCGCATATAGCTAGCTTCCTCACTGTGTTCTTTCTCGAGCCTGATGCCGTCTCCGAAAGGAGCAACTCGTCCAATTGATTGTATTCTTCCTCGTCCACTATAGTCTCAACTCCGACAATCCTTCTTTTTCCATGAAGAACTACGTGGCGCTTCTTATTTGCTGGGTCGGTTACATAGAAGGCTTGAACAACTTGGTTAGCCAGTACGAATGGTTCGTCTTTGTATCCGACACGATCGAGGTCCACGGTAGTGACGCCGCATTTGTCGACCTTCACTGTGGAGATGGACCCAACGACACGAAATAGGGATCTTGAAAGCACGTAGTCGAGCTCCCATATCTCCTCTATTTGCCCATAGTACGAGCTCCTCAGCCCATCGGTACTGAATGCATCTATGCGGACACCGCTGTTCTAGACTGTGCTCTTCCTATCCTGAGCTGCCGTATAAAATGTGTACCCATTTATGTCGTATACTTGCCATGTGACAATTGTAAATTGTGGCCCTTTTGCCAACCATAGCAGCGTATCATCACTTGATGACCTCCTAGTCATGATTCGCACCTTTAACCATTCGTTGAACCGAGCGGTTGTGCTCTCTCGTGATCCAAACCTCCGGCCGGTGCGGATTCATTGGCGTACCATGTCTTTATGCTCGTCGATGTGCGGGGACACTTGGGTCATGTGTTGCAAGACCGTGAAATAGGCTTGAGCGTACGTATCCAGATCGGGAGTGATTGATTTCCTTCTGATGGTCCCGATACCATCCAGCTTTCCCTCATGATGAGATAGAGGCACACCTATCGGTTCCACCTGAGCCATGTAGTCGACGCAGAACTCAATGACCTCTTCGGTTGCATAACCTTCGATGATGCTGCCCTCCGGTCGAGATCGATTCCGTACGTAGGACTTGAAAATTCCCATATACCTCTCGAATGGGTACATTTGACGTAGGAACACAGGACCGTATATCTTTATCTCTTTCACAAGATGAACAATGAGATGGACCATGATATCGAAAAATGACAGAGGGAAATACATCTCAAGATGACATAGAGTCGTCACCACCTCGGCCTGTAGAGCATCTAGTCCTTAGAGATCGATGACCTTCTGAGCAATTGAGTTGAAGAAATAGCACAGCCTCAAGATTGCCACTCGGACCTTGTTCGACAAGATACCCCTAATTGCAACAGGAAGCATTTGTGTCATCAGCACATGACAATCATGAGACTTCATACCAATTAATTTCAAATCTTGCATAGAAACAAGTTTCTTAATGTTAGCGGAGTAACCAGACGGGACTTTGACACCATGCAAGCTTTGGCACAATTCATTTCTCTCGGCCTTGGACATAGTGTAGCAAGCTGGTGGAAGGTATGTTCGTCTTTTATCAGTCTCTTTCGGTGCTAACTCGGTCCTTATGTTCATATCAACCAAGTCACGTCGTGCGCTAACACCATCCTTTGTTTTGCCACTAATGTTCAGTAAGAGATCAATCAAGCTTTCACATACATTCTTCTCCACGTGCATAACATCGATGCAGTGACGAACTTCTAAGTGCTCCCAATGAGGTAAGTCCCAAAAAATTGACCGCTTCTTCCAGATGTTCTTCTGACGGGTTTTAAATTTACGTCCCTTCCCAAGCACAACATCGATATCTTTAACCATATCATAGACCTCTTTCCCTCTAAAAGCCCTTGGAGCTGAACTGTCCTCCTTATTTCCGTCGAATTGTTTCTTCATCTTGCGGTATGGGTGACTCCTGGGAAGGAACCTACGGTGATGCATATACGATTTTGCGCAAGTTGTTCAGCCATACACTCTCCGTAGCATCTAAGCAGTGCGGACAGGCTTTGACTCCTTTCGTACTGAAGCCCGACAAGTTACCAAGGGCAGGAAAATCATTGATAGTGCAGAACAACATCGCGTGTAAAGAGAAGTTCTCTCGTTTGTACGCATCCCATACTTGTACCCCTTCGTTCCACAGTGTCACAAGATCATCCAGTAATGGTGCTAGGTACACATCAATATCGTTCCCAGGTTGCTTCGGCCCTTGGATAAGTAGTAACATCAAAATGTACTTCCGCTTCATGCACAACCAAGGAGGAATGTTGTACATACATAGATTCACGGGCCAGGTGCTGTGTCGGTTGCTCATGTTACCGAAAGGATTCATTCCATCTGTACTCAACCCTAACCTTATGTTCCTCGGTTCCGCACCGAACTCTTTGAAGGTCCGATCGAAGTTTCTCCACTGGGCATAATCAGCAGGGTGTCTTAGCTTTCCATCTTTCTTACGCTCCTCCGAGTGCCAACGCAGTAATCTTGCCTCCTTTCGGTTCGCAAATAAACGTTTCAAATGTGGGATCACAGGCAGATACCACAACACCTTAGTAGGAGGTCCTTGCTTCACCTTAGCAGTATTCTTACGCTTGTATCGGGATGCTTTGCACACGGGATATACATGCAAGTCTGCATACTCTTTACGATACATGATACAATCGTTCGGACATGCATGTATTCTTTCTACTTCCATTCCCAATGGACAAAGAACCTTCTTGGCTTGGTAGGTGGTGCTGGGCAACACGTTTCTCTCCGGAAGAATGTCCGCTAGGAGACCTAACAACGCCGTGAAACTCTTGTCGGACCAACCATTGCTCGCCTTTGTTCAACATAGACGGTTCAGCATGAGCCGTCTGTATAAGTTCAACACAGACGGTTAGTTAGAGGAACCGTCTGTGATGAGGATATTATCACAGATGGTTCTTCATTGAACCGTCTGTGATAGCGTACGGAGCATGTATATATGCAAATAATTACTAAAATGAATTGCCCAGTAATAAATAGATGATAAAAAAGACCATATCATCACAGACGATAAAAAAGACCATATTGTTTTTAAATCACAGACAATAGACTGGTCATATCGTTTTTACATCACAGACGATAAAAAAAGGATGAGTGATCCTATCTTAGTCTTTAAATCTTCGTACGCCTTCTCATCGGCTTCAGTGGAGGTGGGATCAGTGACTGTCTCACCAAATGCCTCCACCTGTGACCTTGCACGCTCAATTTCCTCTTGTAGATGTTCGGACTCCGTAATCAAGTCCCATATAGCCCAGAGACCATCAACCCTAGTCTCCACAGTCTCGGCTAGGCGGACCCGCTCTCCTGCAATGTCGAGGTCATCCTCGACTCTCTGGGCTGCATCCTCGGTGCGGACCAAATAGTTCCATAGGACAATCTCTACGACGAGGTTTACTCGCCGAATGCTGGAGAGCCTCGCACTGGTCTGTTGGAGGAGGAGCTCTAATCGACCGATGATCGCCGTTATGGTCTCCGGTAGATGGGAGGGTCTACAACGGATTGCATTGCGAACGGACGCCTTGTTCGCAGCTTAGGCCAGGTTGCGACCAGAGAGGTGCGAGTACACAACCAAAATGTAGGCCACTACAGCCGAGACGAGAGAGGAAGCCATTTGGAATTTGTGGAGAGAGAGGGGATGATCAAGGAGGTTCGTGAGAAATCCCTTTGATAAGGGTTGTCTATTTATATAAAAGAAGTAGTAAAGCTGGAGCAGGAGACGAAGAGATGAAGAGACACTTGTGCGGGAGACGAAGGGATTGAAAGGCATATCACAGACGGCTCTATTGAAGAACCGTCTGTGATAAGATATCACAGACAGTTATATTAAAGACAGACGGTTATATTAAAGAACCGTCTATGATAATATCACAGACGGTTCTTTAATAGAGCCGTCTGTGATATGGTAATATCACATACGGTTCTTTAATATAACTGTCTGTGATATCTTATCACAGACGGTTCTTTAATAGAGCCGTCTGTGATATCCTTTTTATAAAGAGGCACACTGCTAAGGTTTTGCTCTTTACTCGTCACTTCCTCTCCCGCGCCCTTTAGGCTCTCGCGCGCTCTGTCGGCTCCTCTAGGGTTCGCCCATTCACCTCCCCGGCCGTAAGACCTGACGCCGCCGCCCCCGACATCGAAGACGCTACATCCGCCTCGACGCGCGGGCTCCTCCCCGTGTCGGCCTCCTCCCTCTGCACAGGCCTCCTCCCCGCGCCGTCCTCCTCCCCTGCACCGATCTCCTCCCCGCGCCGTCCTCCTCCCCGTGTCGGCCTCCTCCCCAGCACTGGCCTCCTCCCCGTGCCTCCCTCCTCCCTGCGTCGGCCTCCTCCCCTGCACCGGCCTCCTCCCCAGCACCGGCCTCCTCCCCGCGCCTCCCTCCTCCCTGCGTCGGCCTCCTCCCCTGCACCGGCCTCCTCCTTGCACCGTGAGTTGTTGTGCGGCATCCTCTCTGTGAGTATTCCTATATTACAATTTGTCCCAGTGGATATATTGACTTTGATAGTCTTTGATAATATGTGAACTGAATCTAGTACTAAAGATATTGCAAATTGATCAGTGGGCTTTGTTGACATGCTCTGTGATGAACTTTGTCTTATACTGAGATTGAATGTGATAGTTCATTCTTGAGCTTTATTGTATTACTTGCTCATCAATTTGATATCTTGTTAATTTGTTACTTTCGGTTGAATGCTAGTTATTCGATTCTTACTGGTTCGCTTTGTGATGAACTTTGTCTTATATTGAGATTGAATGTGATAGTTAAGATCATTTTCTGTAACAGTTGAGATCATTTGACAATTAAGCAAAGTATTGTTTAGAGCTCACAGTTTGAATTTATACTATCATATTCATTTAATGAAGAGTATAGATAATAGGATTGAGATGGCAAAGACTTGTTCTTTTGCAACTCTCCTTTTGAGAGCACAAACTATCATCAATCCTTCTTTATATATTACGTTTGTGCATCATTTTCGATTAAGTTGAGTAAATCGCTTGAATCAGTGATTAGAGCTTAAGCATATTGCTTCGTGCACATATAGATAGCAAGTAAGCGACATGGCGTCCGCACCGTCTTCGCCGCCGTCATCGACGTCGCCGAATGCGTCTGGATCATCGAGGAAAGTGGTACATACGCGAGATGGCAGAGGAACATCGAAAGTTCCTCCGGGCCTAATGACCGTCACGGAGGTCAATGCCAATGGGATCCCTGTGAGTCCCCCCAAAGTAGCAGCAAGATTCCGGACCATCTGCGGGATACTTGGAAGGGAACGGGTTCCCATCACCACACTAAGATGGGACACTGTGTCGGCTAATCGGAGACGCGAGCTGTGGGACGAAGTTTTAAAATCGTTCACTTTCCCAGACGCAGACCTGGCGCGCGTGGAACGGCAGGCGTTGCTCTCGATCGGAAAGGCGTGGAGCACCTTCAAGAGCGTGCTTGTCACGAAGTACGTGAACACGGGTCGAACGCCCTTCACGGCGTATAAATTCTTGTCGTGGGATATATGGGACACCTTTGTGCAAATGAAGACGACGGCCGAATTTCTAAAGGAAAGTGCGACGCACAAGACTCTCCAGACACTGAACACTCACCCCCACAAACTCGGCACCGCTGGGTACGCGGGTAAAACCGCGCAATGGGCGGCGGAGGGCGAGAAGCGAAACAAGGCCATTTCTTGAGATCACGCACAGCGCGCTCTCTCGGGTTAAGAGCGAGGGCATCGATCACGTCTTGGCGAAATCTCTTTCACAAACCCGGCAGACCGGGATGTGGCCAACCGTGTGGTAAATATGTCTTCGAACTACCTAGTTGTTAATAAGTCCATAACTTCATAATGTCTATAATAACATGATGACCTCTTGCAGCAAGAATTGAGTTTCGCATGTTCCTAAGGCTCCTTCCAAGCAGACAGGGAGAAGGATATACTATCTACGGCTCTGGGAAACAAGGAGCACCCGGGTCGCACGCGAGGCAAATGGGTTAACATATCTTGGAGGGATGGATTCCCAGACGACTACTACACGTATAGGAGCAGGAAAAGATCCAAGGCCGAGTACGACACAGAGTTGGAACATGTGCTTACTACAAAATTTGAAGGAAGAGAACGGGTGCTTACTGCAAAATTTGAAGAAAAGATAGCAAGATTGCAGCACCAAGTGAATCAACTCCTACTCCTCAACCAGTCGCAAGCCGCCCCTGTTGTTTTGGGAGCTAGTCCTCCTCAACATCGGAGTAGCATCGCGTTCACGCAAAATTATAAACATGATGACATCCAATTACCTATCGACGACATCAAGGTAATGTACATCTCTGGAATGCTCCAAAGATAGACCTATAGAACGCCTTAGCTAATTGCGTATCGTTTTGTAGGAGCCGACGCACTGCACGCTCCAAGTGAGGATGGTTGGGATGTCTATTGAGGCTGGGCGGGGGGGGTGGCGTATCCATGCAAGGAAGGGATAGTGCAAAGCCACGATGCCTGGGTGGCGCGAGGTTACGCCGGTCGGTGGACATGGTACATGACAATTTTAGGGCCGTCCCGCTCGACATTCACCCGAACGACGACATCAGAACACTAGGGGATGCCGTGTGCGGTTTTATCCGATGGCCCAAGAAGGACATCGCTGGACCTGCGGTCGCCTCAACCTTTGATGACTCCACCCCAACCATCTCGACACAACCATACCTCTCCAACAGGACCCAAGAAGGACATCGCCCTGGACCCTGCAGTGCCGCCTCAACCTCTGATGACTCCACCCCAACCATCTCGACACGACCATGCCTCTCCAACAGGACCCTCCATGACTACACCTCAACCTTCGCTTCAGAAGCCTACCTCGTCGGTTCCCGTGGAGAAGACACCGAACGAACAAAAAAAGCGTGCCGCCGTATCGGTTCCCGAGTCGTCTCACAGGAAGACGCGTAGCGGGCAAGTCGTTCAGGACAAATCGAAATCGAAGAACATTAAGGCGCTTCCGCCTCCTAACCCTAAGAAATACTCTTTCGGAAGTTCGTTGGCGACCACCGCAGTATTAGCCTACGCTGGATTAGGTTGTCAGAGTTTGCATACATGGTACTTGCACAAGACCAAAGAGAAAGGGTGCACTGATGGAATCACCATCAGATACACGGAGGACTATTTCCTCCACGAGCGGCCCCCTTCGTCGTGGGCTTCGACGACTTATTCGACCTATTCAACCTCAAAGCCCTCGATGCCTCACTTCTACGATGCTGGACACTGTAAGTGTGTACAATCAAGTTCTACATTCACGTAATACCGAATATAACAACTCATTGCTTATGTATAAATACATGATTAAAAATGCCCGACGATTGAAAGAACTGGTGGGTTTCCTCGACCCACACGTGGTCTCTGAGCAAACCATCTTGGCAGATGCATCCTACGTCGAGAAATACATAACGACATGATTGCTTGCTCAAAACGACAAGGACTACATAATGGTGCCCTACAACCAGAAGTAAGTGCTTCACTACTTGTTATACAAATTTTATTTGTACTTTATACGCAGCACGAACTTAGGTTTAATGACTCAAGCGACATACATGAGTAGGCACCACTGGATCCTTTTAGTCATTATACCAAAGAGGAACCAGGTACTATACCTTGATTCTCTAGTTTAAAAAAGCCACGACTTCACCCTTGTGCAAGGAGTACTCGACAGGTGTGCTCATTTCCTCCATACATAACTCTATTGTAGTCTTCCTTCGTTTGAAATGGCCGAGGTTAACTTTTTGGAAACATGTAGGTCGTTCATCTCCTATATTGCCGAGGGAGGGCTATACAAGGGAACGAATGCCACATTTAATCACATGATGCGATTTCTGGTACGTGCTACAACACAATAATCCTATATCATACTTCGTAATAATGCGTCTCGAACTGACTATACCTATATATGTAATTCTATTTTTGCAATGTCGCCAACAAAAAGCAGAAGAATGTGCATTCTACGTTTGCCATCATATGCAGATTCTCATGAGTCCTAAGTTGAAGGATCCCGAGGTTGGTCAATCTCGCAATAATTATTTCCTAATTATAAATTTAAATATATATATGCTTACTACTTTACTCTTGCTAGCTACAGGGCTTGAATATAGATTTAGATTCACTTGTTGAGAGAGATCTCGATGTTCGAGGAAAGCTCTGCACCTTCATCATGGCGGATATCATTGGCGCCAACGGAGAGTTTCACTACTCCAACACCGCTGAACGACCTTGAATGATTCATTAATTGTAATTCACTTTGAATAGTTGTAATTCAATTGTAACTCTAGCGACAATATTTGATACATATTCGTTTCTAATTGATTTTGAGTTATAAATGATCACTTTGAGTGTCAACGATTGATTCATCTGTAATGTATCTATTTTCTGCCTGCTTGTTTTCAGAGGGCATGGCTAGCAATTCCTGAGGCTAGCCGAAAATCAAAAATAAATTAGTTAGGCTGAAAAGAGGTATCACAGACGGTTCATAATTATCACCGTCTGTGATATATGGATATCACAGACGGTTCATAATTATCACCGTCTGTGATATGATATATTGATATCATAGACGGTTCATAATTATCACAGACGGTGATAATTATGAACCATCTGTGATAACCGCCAGTTATCACAGACGTACAAAAACACGAGCGGTCGCCCAGCAAATGCGTGATGACGATTCGGCAACCGTCTATCATAACGTTTTCTGTAATAGTGGACTATACATCTTTCGGTTGCCTTTCTCAGAGACATGCATGACAAAATACTTACTTCAATGTCAAATCCCTGTCGTAAGAGTAATACAGTCCACAAAGTAGTTTCTGCAATTCTCAGGAGAGAAATTAAGTATGCCTCGTCTCTTTTTGCAGGCAGATGTATATGGAAGTTAAAATGCAACCCAGCAACCAAATATACCAGATAAAGATAATCAATCCCTAGTTATGACCAAACAATGTGAGTTAAATTGCACATTGAGAAAGAGAGAGAGAGAGAGCAAAGCAGGGGGAAGATGTGTGGGAGAGAGTGCTTACAAGGTGGAGAACAAAGTTGGGGCCAAGTATACGACGGTGGCAGATCTTGGAGAAGGAGACGAGCTCAAGCAGCCTTTGGTGGATGGTGGTCGCTGGCGAGGATATGGCGTACACGGCAGGGTGAGAAGGTATGGAATGTTGGGGAGGCTACGAATGGCGCGGATCTTGCTGGATCTGGCGACGGCTTGACATTGCAGAGGTTGTGGGTGGAGGAGGAGGCGGTTTTGGTTGGGGGTGCTTAGAGATTGGATGGGGGCGGCAGGGCGGAGCTAGGGCATCAGGGAGGTGGGCCGGAGTAGTGGAGGCGGGGTGGTGCTAGTTGGGGCGTCAGGGCAGAGCAGGGGAGGCGGTGCAGAGCTGGGTTGTCGGGGCGACGGGGCAGTGCTGGGGAGGCGAGGTAGAGCTGGGGCGTCGGGGCGGCGGGGTGGAGCTACGGCAAACCTGGGGCAGCAGGGCAGACCTGGGACGACGGGGTGGAGTGGGCGGTGGAAGATGGCGTCAGGAAGCTAGGGATTTGGGAGATATGGCGTCGAGGCGTCTGTTTGGGGGAGAAGTGTGTAGGTATTTTCTACCCAAACATTGTTTTCACGGTGCACTATACATGTTAGGAAAATTGCCACCATTGGCGCGGCACAGTAAATATTGGCGCAACGGTCTAGCGCGGGAGGCAATTTTGCTTGCTCAAAAATCTCCAAATGTGCAAAAAGCACCAAACTATTGGCCTGACGGTGAACTAGTCAGAAAAATTCATTTTTCCTGATGGTTCTGTTTTAACCGTCAAAACAATATATTTTCTTGTGGTTTAGGGTACCCGCTAGAAAAAATATATAATTTTTCTGACAATATATTTTTCTTGTGGTTTAGGGTACCCGCCAGAAAAAAAATATAATTTTTCTGACAATATATTTTTCTTGTGGTTTAGGGTACCCGCCAGAAAAAAAATATAATTTTTCTGACATCATTACTATTCCTGTCAATAAAATATAAATCCCACACGATTTCTGTGGGCCCGTCAGTAAATATCGAGCCTGTAAAGGAATCCCTGTTTTCTATTAGTGAAAGTTGTGTTTTAGAAACCGTGTCATTGTCCAAAACGGCATGCATGTTCTGTGACCGGTGGGAGTATCTTATTATTGGTTGGAGATGGAAGGGATAAAAGCAATATTACAATTAATACATAGAAACGCAACTTGGTAATTGATTAACAACATGAACTCCTAGGTGACATACACACACCATTATTCTATGATTACGGTTTGCAACATACAGGCCATTACTCCATGATTACGATTTGAACACTACGTACTACACGTAAAAACAAATTCCTTAATTCTTCCTTTTACAAAATCTCATGACATCAACTGATTGACAGGCGAGTCTAAAAAGCAAGACAGCGATTATGTCTTAAACCACGACATAATAAGCTCTCGCTCGCTAGCTGGTTACAATATATGCAGGACAACCAGACAGACAGGTGGCGATAATGCAGGCAATGATACAACTGCAAACGGGAACGGTCCTTGCGGCATCTGATGATCAATCAGTGGAGTCCTATCACCATAAAAGTGCCGTGGAGTGCATGAAATCCAAATAAGCCGAGCCAAGGAAGAACTCCATCGTCCTGCAGGCCCTACACCAACCTTAATTCAGAGATGAAGCAGACAAGCAGTACTGGCAAGTGTAGACTACAGTAGCTTAGCACCCTGAGAAGCAGAGAGCCGTACGCAGGCAGCAAGATCAGAAGTTCCTTTCGCTTCATGTTGGTCGTAGCGGTGGTACTGTCCTGTTACTAGGCATGTACTACTACCCATGGGAGTATGAGAGACCTTTCCAGCTCACCTACTCATTCATTGTTCAAAGCCATCACCTGATCGATCGGTGATACTTGTGATTATGCAGGGATCTACAACAGTTGCTAATGTAGTATGCTAATAATTCGCCAAAAAAAGTAGTATTCTAATAGCCGTCGTCATCAAACGGCCAAAGATTCGTGCATGTGAGAAAAGGTCGTCAGATTTACAAGGCATATCAGGTACGTCGGGCGCCGGTTGATCGATCATATGGATCGAGCAATTGTTCCGGCAGTCCGGCGGCGCATTGAAATGGCATGGATGTGCTAGCTTGTCCGGCAAAGGTCACAAAGGTGCTAGCTAATCCAGATAAGGTTTCGTTGCTGGCGAGGTCACTTGCGTACTTAAATTTTCTTGCAAACCCTTACACAAGCTAGAAATGAGCAGCAATAATCCTACTTGTCTTGGTGATTCTTTGGGCTCATACGTACCCTGTGTCTTGCTAGCTCTCCATTCGTGCAGGAATTTTGTGGAACTATATAATTAGTTTCCTTGCAGAAATCCTATGTACCAAAGGGACTGTTAAGGAGCCTAGCTATTTGGAACGCACTAATCCAATTTTCGATAGGTACAGTAGTATACATGGACACAGCTATGGACGGAATGGGCGAGTAGTTGGGCATTCACTGTTGAACAGGTGTCAGCTAAGACAAAGATGAGATGGCTGGCCACTTCAGTGCCGTGTACAAGATGCTGGCCGAATACACAGTGAGAGAGGGACAGCGACAACTCAAGGCTGCACTACTACAGCATCCTCAAGACCGCAATTAGTGGCCTGCTTATCCACGATGCACTCAAGACGTGTCACCTCGTTCTCTCTCTCTCTCTCTCTCGAAGTGAGACGTGTCCTCTACCTCTGCTCAAATTGCCCCCACTCCTCTAAAAAAGAAAGTTAATAAACGAGCTGTGATCTAGTGTCAGCCCGGAAAGTTTTTTCTGGGCCAGGACGGGCCGGGCTTTGCAACCGGCTCTTAGTCTTAGATGCTGTGCGCGCCTTGTGGAGTAGGCCGTTATTAGGCCCTGCCTGCTTTAGTCGGGCCATGACTTGGGGCCAAGGTTACAAGATCAGTCTTTGGGCTGCGTGTTCTCTTTTATAAGGCGGATCATTTCGAGATTGTTTTCTCCACTACGAAACAGATCACTATAGCCGCCTCCCGGCGAGTCCACCGCCGCAACGACGTCTCGTGCGTGCCGCCGAGGCGCCCGTGTTTGTTTATGGATTCCGGCGAGGGCGGCGGGGGAGAAGGGTGGGAGGCGGCGGTGCGGGCGGAGGTGGGCGCCGCCTGGTGGGACGACCTGGACGGCGCCGACCTCCGCGCCAGGTTCAAGGTCTTCACGGGGCAGCGCCGCGACTGGCCCCAGACCAAGCTCCTCTTCTGGAAGGACCTCCTCCTCCGTGTCGCCCGCCGCCTCCGCCTCTGCTCCGCCCCCGCCCACCTCGTAAGCGCACCACCACCTCCTCCCACCTGCCCGCGTTTGCTTGCTCTCTCTTCTGATACGACGATGGCCACAACCGCAGGTGACGAGTGTTTGGTTCGCCCGCCCCGGAGGCCTCACGCCGCTCTGCTTGCCGCAAGTCCTGGTTGGTTTCCACGACAACCTCACTATATTGGTGTTATTGCAGTGAGCTAGCAGCCAAAATTTCTCGACATTTCAGGAAGAGATGCGTGCCGAAGGGGAGATACTGCTGAAATCCGAGCTAATTGATCCGACCTCAGGGAGCCTGTATCAGCTGGTCAGGAGGGTGAGCCAGATGGCTGTCGTATCAAGGCGGCCGATTGTGCAGGGCGACATCCTCGTGTTCAAATCATTGGTTGAGGTATATGCAAACTCTGTTTCCGCGCTTTGATGGTAGAGTGCTAGTATGCTAATTTGGTGCCCTGCTAGTCGATTGCAGGAACGGGCTGCGGATATTGTTAGGCAGTTGAGTGACCCTCATTGGACGTCGACATGTGTAATTACTATTAGCAAATTCAATAGCTTCTTCGATAGACAGGAGGATGCTCATGCCGCGTTATGTTACTTGACGCAGTGCGGAAAAACACAGTATTTTGTGGCTAGGAAGCAAGACCCTGTTGAGGTTTGCGATTTTTGTTTGACCATTAAGTGTGGTTTTGTTGCAGCAAGGTTTGCCCTACTGTGTTTTACTTAATTGGGTGGCTACCTTCAGGGTGTCAAGTTTCCACTTGTGGCTTCACAAGCTCCTGCCGTCTCAAAGCTTGACTATGACACCTTGCATTTAGTTTGGGCAGAAGAGAAGTTGCAGCAACAACTTGATGTGCTTGATCGCCGATGGGAAATGTTAGTCTACTTCTCAGCTTGCTATCTACAATTTGCATGTAACACTTGTGTGTTATAAGAGGATGTCTTTCCATATTTACGTTTTCTGTTTGTAGATTGCTGAGACCCAAAGGCTACACGTTTCGAAAGATGCTATTGCTTAGGACAGTTGTACACTTGGGATTGCAATAGTGTATGCAAAATTACATCTTGCTAGTTGCCAAACATGATCAATCTATTTCAAGAAAATAACGAACCATAGAAATAGTTATTTGTATTTTGGAGATTTGCTAGGATGTGTCTTGTACGATTTCCATATTGTAAAGCTAGTCCTTACCGCTAAAAATTGGAAATACTCAAGTTTCAGCTATCAGGTTCTCTGTATTTTGCTACATCCTTTGTGATATTGCTGCTTGCCTTCTGCTTGTTTTGTTTGTGATTTAAGATATTGGCATCTATACATTCCATTCTAGGGTGTATGTTACTATGGTTGATGCTAGATGAATTTTTGCTCACATTGTTGGAAATTACATCATTACCAATTAACCACAGAGAATGTTGATAATAGAACATTAGGGAGGTCTAGACTAAATGAAGAACTAGCTGAATTTCTCTCGCAATTGCGGGGTTAGATATTACATTGTGTGTGTGTATCAAAATATAAAGTTGTACTTGTTAGATAACTCTAATGCTTATGATGGAAATATAGTTGTATTCCTTATACAAATGTAACAGCTCTCGTATATATGTGATTAATCTGCACCGTTGTAATCTGGACCTACCAAAACAACGTGTAGATCTTTCTCTAAATGCTAGAATTATGTTGCTCTTTAATAAATGTGATCTAATGATAGTTCAAGGAGAATGGCGTTGGTATCCTTCAAGTCTGGGGACAAACAGGCAGCTTATCGATACGTGAGGCAGTCCAAATTGTTCGCAGAAAGCAGGAACAGATGCACACCACTATTAGAGAGGGTTGAAGAAGTTATAAGCCTAATTGCTAATGCTGAATCAACTAAGAAGGTATCTTATATTTGCAAAAGATGCTATGTTTAATCAATTGTATAGACATATTAGAAACAGTGGACATGTTGTGTAAATAATTAACTCTTTACATGTGGACATCTTCTACTAGGTTTATGAGGCAATCCAAATTGGTATTCAGGCAATGAAGGAGCATAATGTCAGCATAGAGGAGGTTAACATCCACCTAAAGGAGGTTGATGACCTTGTTGCCGCTCAAAGAAAAATTGATGCTGCCTTAGGTAAGTTATCATCTGTGGTTCTTTTACTAGGAACTCCAGCTTCGAATTGAGGAAGTTTATCTTACAGACATAAGGTAGTGTTATTTGCATGCAATGTTCTTTTTATGTATGGAAAAAAACACTTTGTGATAGAGTCCAGAGTTATATACTGGAACAAAGGTTGTACGCTGTATGGAGCACAATACTGATAATTTTGTTGTTAATCTCCAACCAACCTAAGCTAAATTTTGCCAGGTCTGCCCCACGTCTGCCCATTGTAAACTCAACCTAGCACAATCCTGATCCAGCCCAAGTTCCCAAATACAACTTAGCCTTGGGCCAGCCCAACTGAACTTTAAGTCTGCACTCTGCACCAAGCCCAACTGATCTCTAAGTCTGCACTCTGCACCAAGCCCAACTGAACTCTTTAAGTCTGCACTCTGCACCAAGCTCAACCCATCTGAATGGCTATTGAACCTACTTTTGGACTTTTTATGTTTTGAAAACTAATTTCTTCTTAGAGATGGTATTGTTTCAATGGTGTGATTGGTGCAACTTCGTCAATCATGCCGCTGTTTATTGATCTTATGATGTGTCACATGACATATTTGAGTTCCACATGCACTCAGTTCTAGAGAAGAGGTAGAAAGTGTTTCATGGCCTCGCTGCTAACTATTTCTGTCTAAATGATCATGTTCTCACTTGTAGCCAGTGTGAACACTGAACAGTGTTGTGCTAGTCTTGCTTCCAGTGTAAAAATTCACACGTAATTGGATTTGTTAAGGATATAATTGTATTAGTGTAGGTTTAGTCCCATTATCCCATATTGTCTTTGGTTTAGGCTTCTGTGTCCCGGCTCTCTATATATAGGCCTTTTGGTCTACAACAACAACATCAATTTGTTTCCCTCAGTTTATAAACAGGATTAATGGATGTTTATATGTAGTCTTTTTTTGTAAGATTCTGATCCGATTCTTTTGCAGAATCAGTACCACTCCAGTCGTTGGATGGTGAAGAAGATATAGAGGAAGAATTCAGGAAGCTGGAAGAAGAATTGCAGGACGAGATCCCTCGTATGCAAGTTGGGGAACCAGTTTCACATGCCAATGAAGAATCGCCTGATGAAGTTGTTGAATCATTGAGCAATAACCTGTCAAACATTAAACTTGAGGCCATCTAGAAACTCCTTTTTCCACTTATTAAATGTGTCTTGTATTGTACATAGTGTGATCTAGTCAAATCTATTGCCCCATTAGTATGTATTGTGTTCCTTATGATGATACTCTTATAAAAAAGGCAGTTCCATTGCAGAAATATTCCTGATAAGAGAGCCATTATTCTTTATGTCTTTTTTTTTGAACCTCAACATTTTACCTCATATTGTACCTCAGTGACTGTACCGATTGAGGCATATGGCTCCTCTTTATCATTGAAGTTTTCCCAGGGCATTTTATTTTACTGCACTAATTTTCAACTTACCGAGAGGATGTCTATGGATTTACTTGTGGTCTGTACAATGAAGCCCAAAAACACGCGGTTCACATTTCGTATTGTATCTATCCTAAAAGTTGAACAACATGTTACTACAGTATAAGGTCACGTAAAGTTGTAAGTGATATTTCATAAAGTTAAATTATTATACTAACATAACCAATTTTTTTAATTGTGAGCACTTCTGAGTTCTGATCATCGATGCTCCCTGAAGGGTGGCAGAGAAGCATGGATGGATCTTATTTCTGGATAATGGAATTGATTGGTCAGAAAACTGTTCTCCCTCCATGATGTGACATTTTGAGGATCAGCTTTGCTCCATAAGAGAGGCCAGCAATACTAAATGCAGAGGTACTGAAGAATCTATTTGACTGGTGAGTCCGTCGGTTTGTCTTCTTTAAGCTTTTAGAAAACTTGTTTCTCTGTATAGCTACTGCTTATATGTGATACCAATGCTAAGAGTTTTGTCACAGATTCACAACATGAACATATACCCTGAAACTGATTCATGCTTTTTTGAGTTCTTTTTTTGCTATGCTGATTAATGAGGATTATTAATACAAATTAGAATGTTCCGGTAAACAATGATGTCGGTGTTAAGGGTAATAATGTAATGTGTGGTAAAAGTATAATAGTCATGTAAGTATTAGGGGTAGTTATATAATTATAGTGTAGTCCTGGGTTTCTCTCTTGTACACTATATATTACCTATTGGGCTCTTGCAATAAATCTAAGAATTCAGCTCTCGTTCCTCTCTTCTATCATAAATCTAACATTGTATCAGAGCCTATATCCAAATTCTAGTCTCCATCTTCTTCCACCGCTGCAACCCCTGGGTAACATCCAATCTCATTTTTATCTTCAGTGGTTTCATAATATCAAGTAGCAGCAGTAGCACCCAGCAACAGCATCTCTTCTTTATCAAGCAGCAGTAGCTCCTGTGCCTCCTTCTCCGCCCGCCAGGTGGATGTGACACCGCCTTGCCTCCAGCGACGTACAAGATCTACATCTTCAAGATCCACCATCGCCGATAGTTCCCCGACCAGATCCAGACGGATCTAGCTACCTAAGCTCGATCCCAACTGGATCTGTCGTCGTCGAGCTGGATCCGAATGTCCTCTCTCTTTGGCATCGTCGTCCTTAGGCTTCCCACCCATCCCGCGCCAACTCCCTTTTCGCTCAGCTCATGGTGGTGGGCGCGCCCATCGAAATCTTGTAAGATCTAGGAGGTCGACTAGGCAGGGTGAATAGTTGATTCTAAAAATCTCATCGATTTCTAATACGGAAGCGAAGATCAATTTGGTTTTGCACAATTAAAACTTAAAGATTCTAGTTTCCCTCAAGTGCACCAACACCCTAAGTTTAAGTAATGTTTGCAATGCTAGTTTGACATACAATCAATTTAATTCTAAGAATGTAAATTGCACAAAGTAAATCATAAGAGAGCAAACCACAATAAAACAAGGATATTTTACCATAGTGTTCGGAGACTTGTTAGTCTCCCCTAATCTACGTTGAGGTAAGCCCAAATAAATTGGACTGGCTCCACAAATTAAGACCACCGCCGAGGTAAGCCCAAACGAATTGGACTAGCTCACAACTTAAACCATCACCTCGATTCACTCGGGGTTGCTCTTCCTCCATTCCGGAGATGGCAAGCACCAACCACTCACAACACGTCGGGCCTTCTCACAAGCTTCTTGAGAAGATCATCGGACCACAACGCCTCCAAGCAGTCTAGGTGTCGACAAACACCAAGAGTAATAAGCCAAACCTCTTTCTTGACTCTCACCAAGTGCAACACATACACAATTGGATGTTCAATCCAATTCTTGTTGTAATACATGAACTAGAACTTCTCCCTTTGCTCACAAGGTGCAACACATGCACAATTGAGAGGAGAAGCTCACACTAGCTCAAGAGAATGAAATGTGATGCCAAAGGTTGCTCCCAACCAGCTAAGGTGGGTATTTATAGCCCACACACAAAAACTAACCATTGGAGAAGAATTTGTAGAAAATCAGAAAATCCCGGTCAGTCCGTAGGCACAGGGTCGGTCGATCCAAACTATAGTGCAACGGCTATAAAATTAGCCATTATGGACAATTCCTGGTCAGTCCTCCCTCACAGGGTCTGGTCTGATCGGACTTCCGGTCAGTTCGGGGTGGTCAATCCGGACCTGAATTTCAGCACAGGCGACACTCGAAAAAATAATCATAACTTTTGATTCTGATGTCAGAATTGAGTGGTCTTGGACTCTATAGAAAGCTTATTTAGAGGACTACACAACCCATCTATTTGATTGATCTAACACATTTGATCAAATCAAAAGCACAACTCCAAAGAGCCAACAGATTGCCTAAGTCTAAGAAAAAAGCAACGAGCAATCTTAGACCATGCCAAGGAATGATGCATGAACTTCAACAATTTGCAAATTTAGTATCATGCCACAAGGAGTATGTGTATGGACTTCAACCATTTGCAAAACGTATTTGCAAATTATAGTCTCATACTACTGGAAAAAGCTGACCGCGTTAGTAAGTAAGGGGTTTCAGTCTGACCAGTTAAAACACTACGGTTAGTCCGGCAAAGAGAAATCAGTAGCAAGTCGCAAATACAACCTTCTCTGGAAAAAGCTGACCGCATCAAAGACCCGGAGGTCCGGTCAGTCTAGCCCTCCAATTACGGCTAGTCTGGATAGCAGAACAGAGAAAGGTTGAAGCCAAAAGAGAGTCTCTAGAAAAAGCTAACTGTCTTACTCAGTCCGGGGGCCTGGTTAGTCCGGCCAACAGAAATGCAAAAAAGGAGCTCTCTAGAAAAACCTAACTGCATCGAAGGTTCGGACTTCTGGTCAGTCCGGCCCACCTACTACAGTCAGTTCGGTCCAGGATACAAAAGCGATTTTGCAAATCGCTTCAACTCAATTTTGCAAAACACATTTGCAAAAGATACGAGATGCAAACAAGGTATGAAAGCACGATTCTCAATAAGTTGCAAAACATATTTGCCGACTTTTAGAATCATGCCACAAGGAATTTGGTACATGGACTTAAACCATTTGCAAAATACATTTGCAAACTAAAGTTGCATGCTACAAGAATTTTGCATGAGCTTCAACTGTTTGCAAAACACATTCGCAAACAATAGCATCAAGTCTAGAAGAGCTAGAGCAAGCGGGAATGTGCAATCAACACATGATGAGACTCAAGCTACTAGACAAGACCCTTCTAAATAGTACGACAACCTATACTAGCAATCCGGTCTTCACACCAAACACCAAGACCGATAAAATGACTAAGAAACAATCCTTAGCCTATGCTAGTCATTCCTTTTCCTTGAGCATCCATCTTGGAGTGATCACTTGATGATAAATATTTTCACTCCAAGTCCGAGTTCTTGACTTGAATATCATCAACACATGATGATTTCCTTTACTCTAAGTTTTTGACTTGAATATCATCAACACATGATGGTTTTCTTCACTTTGGGATCTTGTCTTGAATATCATCAACACATGATGATTTTCTTTACTTCGAGATCTTGTCTTGATGCTCATCAACACATAATGACATCCTTCATCCTGAATCTTGACTTGATGACAATAAACTCACCATGCCACCAAAAGTCTTCATCATCACAGGACTCAACCTGTTTCACCAACTCATGGAAAATGTTAGTCTACATGATAATTATCAAAATAATATATTAACTCATAATAGCGGGTCTAGATTCTTCAATCTCTCCCTTTTTGGTAATTGATGACAATCCTTGACAAATAAGGAATTAGAGATGATTTTCGAGTATACATTGAGTACAAAACGTATTGTATACTCTAGGATAAGCTTTGATAGCAATTGACTCATTTGTTATGAAACAATAGATATTTTGAATTAATTGTTAGCAAAACTACATCATATAGATAAAACTCCCCCTAACTATGTGCATTTCAGATTTGAAGGTAATTATCATGCAAAAGTGTGGATTTTATGAATTTTGGCGGAGTTTCTTCTATATATTGGATCCAAGGAAGCGTGACACAACAATTATAATCAAGAATTAAATATGCATGCAACAATACGATAGAGATCCATAAAACATACTTTGGACAAGGATACAACTAGATAGCATAAGTCATAACACAAGTCATAAAAACATCTAAATGTCCAAAATATGTCTAAGAGCCAAACAAAGTCCAATAGGCTTACAAAAGATATTACATGAAGGAATCTAAGTTTATCCTCACAACACAAGGTCTATTGACCTAAATAAATAAGAGGAGCAAGAGAGGCAGAGAGACACTAAGCTTATTTTCCAAACTTCCGTTCTCCTTCGAATTCTTATTTCTTATTATTCTCTCCCTTTGGCATCAAATACCTAAAAGGGATTTCTCCGTAAAACCTTAGGAAGGAGGAGGGGCGTTGCTTGGTCTGAATTCCTAATGAACTTCATCATAGGCAAGGTTGAAGACAAACTTGTCTCGAATCAGCTTCACAATGTAGGGAGCAAAAATGCTCTTCTCTGTATCCCTATTTGTCATCTCTTTGAAATATATCCATCTAAAAACTCATGATGACTTCAAACTGTCTCCTTTGACCATTATTTGCAACCAAAATCTCCCCCTTTGACATTAAGCACCAAAATGTCTATACGTGGATCACACGTGAAAGATTGTCCTTAAACATCACTTGTGCATACCACATGTTGACAAGACTTGAAATTGCAAAGTGCTTGAACTTCTCTCGCAAAGATCCTCAAAGAAATCATCCAAAGAGGAGGGAAATAGAAAATCCACTCGTACACGAAGAGTACTTGAGCTTGGTTAAGATAAGTATGCTCGGTAAGGAATAAGATAGACGGAGCAATTGCTGAGGCCAAGATGACCAAAAGAAGCTACTACTTGAATAATAAAATCGCATTTGTAATTAAGGAAAAATGGTAGAGGGTAGCTTGCAAATATAGCAATAAACAACTTGACCAAATGAAGCAACCAAGGTAGTCGAAAAAACTAGAAATCGACAAATAGGCCATCTTCTGTTGCTGATAACAACGACCGGTCAGACCGGTGTTCAAGGGGTGGTTAGACCGGAGAACCAACAGAGGTCAGACTGGGGATACACAACGGTCAGACCGGTTACGCCTGATAGGAATTCAACAGATTTTGATTTTGAGAAAATCTTAGCGATGGGGATTCTACACAACTCCAAATCTTATCAAATTAAATAGAAGCATGATTGGAGAGTTTTGAATCAAGAATCAAGATTTGAAAAAATTTAAACTCATTTCGGCAAAATAAACTCATTTTCATTCAAATTGTCTACATAATTGCCAAAATGAGCATATGAGGTTATTTTGAGAATCCTTTGGCATGAATAAGTTTGAAATAGCCTTATGAACCAATTTTCATGAAGATTCTGAGCTTGGATTTTCAACCACTTGAAAATACGCAAGATCAATGTCCAATTATCTTAAAAAAGACAAAGTCAAAAAACTCTTTTATGCATATAAAAACTTGAGATATACTTGCTCCAACAAATTTGAGATAAAACATGGAGCTGATAAAACAAAAATACTCACAAGTTTGCTTTTAAGAGGCTCACCCAAATCCCAACCATTTTGAAGATATGAAAATCATAATGATTCAGAAAATTGGGTTTGAGGTTTTCAGATTTTGCCAAACCAATTGAGCTTTGAAAGATGCATGAAAAACTAGACAAAGAGGTTCAATAAATCTGAGAAAATTAGACAACAAATTTTAGCTATGGAAGATAAAATCTTATTATAGTACATTCCTCAAATTATGAACCTATTGATAGATACAAAAATCACAAATCAGCTCAAAACATGCAAAAGTCTGAATTTTCAGCATGTTGATCAAAGAGAGAAAAAGTCAAAAAAAAATCAAATCAAGTCTATATGCTTTGACATTTTGCAAAAATAAAATTTAGACTCCTTGGAATCTTTTTCGAAAAGAATTTTTGAAAAAAGTCTCTATTCAAAAGATACGCCAAATTTTGCATTGAATGCATGATTTTTGTAACATGAGTAGAAAAGTTGAAATGTTTTTATATGAAGTCCAAATGGTTTGAAACTTTCTACAAAATAATATTGGATTGCCTAAAATGTTTTCCAAAAATAATTTTTATAAAATGAATTTCCTTTTAAAAGATAAGGCAAAATACACTTTGGAGGCACATAAAAGGAGAGATTTTGCACAAAACCTCTAAACACATCCAAATTTGAATATCATGGAGCTTTTCACTTCCATGGCTTTGTATGGGTTGAAAATACTATTTCAACCCAAGATGCACAAGGAAATCCGGCTAAAATAGCTAAACCCACAATATGCAAGAATTGGCCATTTTGGGTCAAAGCAAGAATTTTGGCGAAATTCAAATGGCTATAATTTTTACTAGGTTAGTATTTTGGGAAACTGATGAGTAAGAAAAAGATTGTTAATAGCCAGCTTTAGGATTTTCCTTTTGGAGCCAATATCAAATTCCTTGTGGAAAAGATTTTGTACAAAAATCTAGTTTTGGTCAAAACTAGGTACTAGAAGTTCATTTTTGGGCAAAAACTAACTTTTTGTGGGACCTCGAAATCGAATTCGTTTCAGGTCAAGAGATTACACCAAAGGAATAACTCTTAGCAAGAAACGAGCATGATTTTAAGTTCTCGGATATGTGTCTCGTATTAGCTCCCAAGATCAATGGCTAACATGCACATATCCTGAACAACATTGTACACTGTCATACACAAGTCATACGTTATTAAAAGTGACTTACAAGACTAGGACTCGGGTCCATACTTTACACAAGTGACCAAACAGCTAATTTAAACATCCACAAAAGTACGCAGCGAAATATATACCAAAAGTTCCATCCAAGTGTGCCCAACTCCCAGAGGCAACTGAGTGGAGTTAGAAATAGTGCAATTCGTTAGTGTCGCCAAAATCGACGCTAACAAATTGATCGATAGTGTAATCTTCCTCACCTGAAACAAGTGGTCAATCCGGTTGAGTACGTAAGGTACTCGCAAGTCTTACACAAAAATAAAATAAGTATATGTGCTAGAAACTGATCAAAGGAGATAGAATTTATACATGATAGAGGCTGATCAAAAGAAGGCATTAATGGCTTAGTTTTGCATAAAACGTACAAGTTTTCATTCCTACCCATACTAGTTTGTAATTGCCATTTAGTAAACACAATTTTTATTAAAAACTTTTAATTGACAAGGATACAAAAATAAATCATACAATATCAAAGTGGTAGCCCACTTTGATAAACTAAAATGCGTGACAAACCCGCCATGCTGGTACCAGGTTGTTGCCCATATCAAGTTTTAACTTAAGAGTCTAATGATGATGTCAATCAAAACCAAGTGTCGTCCATAACTGTGGACACGGCTATTCGAATAGTTTAATACCCTGCAGGGGTGTACATCTTTACCCACATGACTCGATTAGCCCGTAAGCCTCCGGATAATAACACACTATAGAAAATTGTATTGGGTCCTATGAACATATGATCAAACACATATGTCCTCATACCACCTGTGACTCACCTCAATAAAACCTTCCCCTTACTTGACCAAACCGGCTCCAATCCAGCGTGTGGAAGTACATATGGTACTTGGAGTGACCACCTAAAGTTCGGTCCTTGGTGATTCAGACAAGTCTTTCCACGGTACCCGATTCTCGTCCACGAAGACACCCACCCTACTAGCCACTTGTCTAGATCAAAACCAGTTCTAAATATACAAAATTTAGACTCAAAAACTAGATTCAATAATCTGGAGAAAACATAAGGAGAAAAGGTTCAGTGTATTCCCACGATTGACAGGTTAATCCCATCAACCGAACTAACGTATCTACTAACTGGCAGGACTGAGCATTAATATATAAAGAGTAAATAAAACACATGACAACTAACTTAAGCACAGCTGTGTGGAAATATCAAGGATAACTGCAAGAGATAGGACATAACTAACTAAACTCGAAAAATATTGATATAACAAAATAGCATGCAAACAAATATAGTTGCAATTAAAATACTACATTAACCAAAATTTGGGACCAAGATGATGCAAGAGGATGCTTGCCTTGTTGATATTCCATTTGTTCCACATCAGGAATCTTATGTACGTAATCACTCGTTTCGGACAATTCAGAATCTAGAAATAACGACATCGGATAAATACCAAGAAATTATCAAAATTTCAAAATGCCCAAATATGCATGAAATTTATACAGTGATGAGATTATGATTTTAGATGAATTTAGGTGAAAATTTTAGTTTAATTGGAGTTCATTTGAATTTTCTATGAATTTTACAAAGTTAATGTTATTATTGTACAATTAATTCAAATATCAAAATTTTCTATAATAGAGACATGTTTCAAACTTATTCCAAATTAAAGTACAGTAAAAACAGAAATTAATAAAATTAATTTCACTTCATTTGGAGTTAAGATGAATTACTTATTAATTTTGAAGTTTAACCCATTTTTTAGTGTAAAAGCAATCCATTTTAGACTTTTTAAATGTATTTAAATACTTTTTGTACTCAAGTTAACTCAGCCATAGTCGCTTACAAGTGGGGCCTAGTGCACAGTGCCCAGTCCTCCTCCACGCGCACTATGTACTTAATGCGCGGGGCCGCACGTCAGCAACTCTATGCAAACCGGTTTCATTAATACACCTCAATTTCTGTTCATTGGCCCCACCCGTCAGTGAAATGAGACACTAATTAAAGCCAGAATTAATCATTACTTAACCTAATCTGACCGAGATTTCGCTAATGATTGAGCTACAGTGTTGTCAGACGTTCCGACAAACAGAGTAGCTCCTTCCCGTGAGCTTGGCCGGTGGCTCGCCGATGCTGTGGCCTATGGCCGCGTGAAACAAGACCTGAACTGGAACCCTAATACCCTTGTGGCCCTACCGGTGGCCGAAACATGGCCAGAGCATGGTCGTAGCAGCAGCGTGACGATGAAGTGCGGAAGTGCAACTACGGTACATGTGGACATAACGATTTGACGACACATTAAGCAAACAAATGAAATCGATAAGTAGATTAAAAGCACAATTTTAAATGAATAGTACATAAGTAGTTCATTCTTTGAAACCACTAGAGATCAACCCAACCTTTCCATCCAAGCCATCAATTCCACCATTTTAAAGAAAACATCTACCCTGCGTGAAATCACCGGGCATGTCCATAACCGGGACACGGCTATTCGAATAGTTTTTATACACTCTGCGAGGTTGTGCAGCTTTACCCACAAGACACGACTTCTCTAGTTTGTTTGGCATCCGTCGATACCACCGCTCACTACCTTAGGTAGCGATCTAGAGCACGTGACAAGGCTTTTACAAAGTTACGTTTTGACTCGGTTCGCTCGCTAAGGATTCGCCGTTACGGGCCCTCTGCGCCGCTCATCATCCCAAAGCGAACCGACTCAAAGCATTGCTAATTAGTTGGCGAGTCCACCCCATCACGGACATGTGGTTGCACGATATGACCCGGATCAAAGATTCAAGGTTAAGTCCTTACTTGGTTGCTCAGCGAGACTAATCCACGTCCGATGTGCGTTACGGCACCCACACTTACCACCATCCACTCGCTGAGCATAAAACATTTTTGGTTCAAACCGCCAAAGACCACCTAGTCTTGGCACAACATCTTTAACAAAGGTGGTTGCACCACGATTCCATAATTCCTTTAGACATGTTTAATCAAACGAGCATCGATCATGAGTCCCGACGTACAACTATAGCGAGGCTAAGCATATACGATACTGTGTTGGTAATTTATCAATGTCCAACTAATATAAACCCTCCTAAGGTGTCCAAGGGTTCATGTCATTCAAGGTTACATGTCCTTTGCAATTTATCAAGGAGGTATACAACAATTAGGCATTTATCGCTCCGAAACAATTTAATATATAAACTAGCAATGCATGTTTATATCAAACAATATAGTTTTGTAAAATGGGTTCAACATGATCAAAGGTCTATGACTTGCCTTCGTTGAAGAGTTGCGGTGCTTGATTCGTCGGATCCGGAAATCTTCCAAAAGCGGTTTACACGTGTGCAAAGAGCAAAATAAATAAAACAACTCCAAATGAAATCCAAATAAATACCAAATTAGCACTAACAGCAAGAGGGGATTTTAGATGAATTTAGAAATTTGAATCACTCGAATCGGAGTTGAACGAAGAAATTCTGACCTTAGAAGTTGGAAAACACATGAAATGAAGAAAATAGGATTTTCCTCATTTTACGATTTATTTTTCAAAGGAAAATCGAGTTATTGCGCCAACCGACGTCGTGAAGGATTTTCTTTTCGACCGAATTATTTTTCGAAGAAAATTCGGAAAAGCCACGTCACCGCCACGTGGTCGCCACGTGGCGAGAGAGGTGACGGGCGCCTCGGTGGCGCCGGCCGGCGCCACGTGGCTCGGCCACGCCGATGCGCTGCAGCGGCTGCGGAGTGGCAGCCACGCTGGCTCGGCGCCGAGGTGGCGCGCGCGTGGCGCGAGTGGAGGCGAGGTGGCGGCCACGCCGGCAAGCGGCGGCGGCGCTCACGGCGGCGGTCGCCGGCGTTCGTACGCGCGGCGGCGCAACGGACCAGCGTGAAGAGAAAGCGCGGTGAGCTCGCCGCTCACCTTCCGAGGACGCGGCGGCGCTGGATGGCGCGGCGAGGAAGAAGGCGGCGGCGGAGAGGTCTTGGCGGCGGTGCTCGGTGGGTTCGAGCGGGAAGCGCGCCGCGGAGAGGCGGCGGTCGTGCGATGCCGATGGTGAGGACCCGGTGGCGGAGGAGCTCGTGGCGGCGCAAGCGGCGGGGAGACGAAACTTGGCGGCGGCGTTCTTCGTGAAATCCCGCGAAATCAAGGCGAGAGGAAAGAGTGGGTTGGGGAGGAGAAAGAGGAGGTCGAGGCGCCCGGTGCTCCCATTTATAGGGCTCGGGGGCGGAAGGAGGAGGCGGCGGGGCTTGCTTGGCCGGTAATGGCGGCGCGAAAACGGGAAAAGGGGATGAGACGGGGCGAGGCGGGCGGCAATGAGTGCGGTGGCGCGCGCCGCGCTCGTCTGCGCGAAAAGAGGCGAGGGAGGACGAGGCGCCGGCGCGCGCACGCGCGCAGCGCAGCGCGCAGCGAGAGAGAAGTCCGGAGGAAGAAGACGGAGCCGCGGGGCGACAGCGGCGGCCGTCCGATTCGGTCGGACGGTCGGGAAAAGGAGGCGTGGCGGAAGTGGGTGTCCGATCACGATCGGACGGTGCGAGGAGAGAGCGCGCGCGCGGGGAAGCGGGCGGGAGTGGGCGCGGGAGAAGTGGGCGAAGGAGGATTCGCCCAAAGGCACGAAGGATTTTCAAAGGATTTTTGAATTTAGAAATACCAGAAAACGAAAAACCTTTTTAGAAAATAGCTACAGCAGTCAAAAATTCTAGGAAAATTCACAGAAGATCCTTGAATTAAATGGAACTTAATAAAAATACTTTTAGCTATACTTTAGTTTTTAATTTGGCAAACAAAATAGATTTTGGCTTCAAACAAAAAGGAAAAAGCCAAATTAAAATCCAGAAAATGCAATAAGGGCTTAAAATTCAAATAAACTCCAGGAAACTCCAATAAATTAACTTTTTATTTAATTGAAGTTGGATTAATTCGATTTGAAAGGGTTTTCGGTTTCTAAATTTCAAATTTAAGCTTTTGCCACTTAAACCAAATGGTTACTTTTAAAACTTTTGAAAATTTTCAAAAACTTAAGCAAATTAGGGATGTTACACTTAAGCTCCTAAGAGGTATAAAGAAGCTACCTGAGACAAGGAGATGACCAAAGATACGTGGAGGAGCTCCGGCGATGATGACTGTGTGACGGTGAAATGAGCCTCACGTGGAGAGGACAACCTGAAGAAAAACAAGGACAAAGAATGATCGGAAAAGCTTAATGGTACTAAGGAGAGATGCTCTAGGTGAAATGAATCGACTAGAGGCTCACCAGACCGGAGATGGGGAATATAGTGATGTTTTTGGGTGAATTGAAGCAAAACCGAATTCCTGATGATCCTATGGACAATGGATCAAATTGATTAAGGGGAATTACTTCTTGAACCTCGGGACATAAGATGACGCGCAAGAGGGAGGAAGGGGCTCACCCGACACCGTGATGGTACAACGGCGGCGTATAGGGCACGCTCTGGACAACTGAAATTCAAACTCGAGGTCTGGGAGCTATGAACAATGCCAAGGTTCGGGTTAGCTGGAATGGAAATGGCATGCAAAGAGCATAATGGTGGCGAAGGAGAGAGAGCATAAGCTTCAGAGATGAGGGAGAATGGGTCGGTTTCAATTGAGCAACCGAGAGGATGATGTGGCAATTAAGGAGCTTCCATGACGAGAACAACTATGACGTCGCTTCGTGGCATCACTAGATAGGATGATTACGGCGGTGGCGAAGCGGTGTTAGTTTGCATGGACGGAGGAGCGAGATCACTACACCACCTCTTGCTTGCTCTAGCGAGGTCTGAGCGGCGCAGAGAAGAAGACCCCGACAGGTAGGGTCGGGCTATCAGCAACATGAGGGAAGCGGTGCGAGCCAAAACCTAGTTCGGTCAGAGTTTTAACGAGTTGGGTCAAGTCAAGTTGTTAGGTTCGGCTAAGCCTAAACATTTGACCAATTTTTAATTCAAACTTCACTTCTTTGTCCCATAGTTAAAAATAACAAATAAATTTAGAAAATTGTAAAATTTTGCAGAGAGATTACTGGGATTACAATTAACTCATCTAAATTTTCTAACAACGTTGTTCATGATTTATTTGCTTGATTTAAAATCCTTTACAGATGATGTTTATGAATTGAACCTAGATTTTTCTCCATGTCAAGTTGAACTTTAAAAATTTGAGAAAAATCATATTAATTCATGATAATTATTCTATTATTTGAATAAATTATTTCTCAGTTATATTTACCAGCATTAATTTTAGTTTTCTTTGTAGCTTTGGTTTGAGTTAGATGTTTAACTTTGTTTAAATTTTTTTCAAATGCATAATTTATGCACATGCTCCAGAAATGATATGAAATACTTATGAGATGCATCTAAATCCCATTTTATGAAAATGAGGCTGTGACACTTTTCTTTCAAAGTTAAGTATTTTTTAGCGCTAACCAACCAAACACCTTTGAAATACATATTTGAATAGATATATCTAGTTTTTTTTTCACGAATTTTGGTTTTTAATACACAAACTTTGACTTTTGACCATAAGGTATTCTAGCATGATCTTTATTATGTTCACAAGAATAGAAATGTGGTATACATGAAGATTGTATAACACTCCCCCTAAATGTGTTTCCCATTTACAATTTTCAAAAACCACAAAACTACAAGAGAATCGAAATGACTTGCAAATGAGATCTAAGCAAGATGCAAGAGATCAAACAACATTAGAAAGATCTATGACATTTAATTTATTCCGCAATTTGCAAAAGCGGCTCTCATCTAAGGAAGTCTGACCGAAAGAGAAGAGAGGAAAATGTTTTAGGCCTGAAAAAGAAGTTCCACTCGATGGTCAGTTAGACCGCTGGGCACGGTGCAGTTGGACCAGAAAGCTAGCGATCAGACCGTTAGGGGGGAACCCGATCAGACCGATTGAGACTGAACCTGACAGCAGATTCAATGCTGAATTTTGGAGAAAAGATGGAATGTTGTATTTTGCTCTAAATTTACACACAATCAAACACATAAACATATCTGGAGCATTTCGAACTTATATAGCCCTTAAAAATCCAATTATCAAATATTTTTTATAAATTAAGCTTTTGATTTTGCAAAAAGAACTAGTTTTCATGCAACTTCTCCAAACGTGCCAAATTAAGCATATGATGGAATTTAAAGTATTCAAATGCAGCTATGAGTCATGAATACCATTATGGACCTATTTATGTGAATAATTTTGGCTCAAATGGCAAAACTCACTTAACTGCTAGAAAGTAACCACTTAGGTTAAAATAGTATTTTAGATGAGTTTTGAAATCAAATAACTTTTGCTAGGTTGGCCTGTTGGAAATTTTTTGAATACCAAAAAGGTTTAGAATAGCCAACTCTCGAATATTCCTTTTGGGATGATTTTTAAATTTCTTTTAGAATGGATTTTACACAAAAATCTAGTTTATATCAAAAACAAGATACTATGATCTAGAATTTTGGCTAGAAACTCGTTTTCGCTTAAAATAGGTTTTTCTTGACCTAAAACCTTTGGAAAACCTTTAAATAACATTTGTATACATTTTGCAACTAGTTTTTCACAAGATTACTAATAGTTTTGAAATTTTTGACTTCTGACTAAAAGGCTCAATTTTGAAAAACATTAATAGCACTTAATTTATTTGGGCACACTTAGGGATGTGATATACATGAATATGACTTAGCACTCTCCCTTAATGTGCCACGTACCATCTTGCTCAAGATTGCAATAATAAAGATTTTGAAGAAGAGCAAGAACACGTTTGTGAAAAAGATTTTTATGAATACATCCTACACAAGGCTAAGGGCTAGATACTTCAATGTAAGTATTTGTTACCGGAAATGGCATTGGTTATTGATTTGACAAGAACATCCTCATGCTTGGCTCCAAAATATCACATGGGGGATTCCACCTCTATTTGAATGAACCAAACCCCCAATGCCTCTCCAAGTACTTATTTAGCATTTTAAATATTTTTTGGTACCCAAGAGATTTGGGCACCCAAATGGCCCTTGTAATGAATTTCAGTGAAGCAACAAATCTAGCACTCACCCTACCATTTTTATCCTTCCTAAGAAAATATTGATCATCATAAAGGATAGGCTTAGGAGTGTTATCCATGGAATATTGTTTACCAATGTGTCCCTTTTTATGGTAATTGTAGGAAGTTGGGCTTTTACTTCCCCTTCTAGTCTTCTTTTCTTGCTCTTTGCCAGTTTGCCTCTTCTTTGAATGTCTTGACTTGATGTTCACTTTATTTGGACACACCGAGGCATTATGGCCCTTCTTATTACAACCAAAGCACTCAAAATTCTTTGAATGTCTTGCATTGTACTTTGTTTTGCTATTTTCCTTCTTGGAGACAAAACCAGCCCCTCTCTTGTCATTCAAGCTTCGTTGCTTGTTCAAGATATCATCAAGAGAGGCCTTCCCTTTGTGGCATTTTTCCAAGTCATTTGTCAATTTCTTGACTTAGGCCTTAAGCTCATTATTCTTCCCTACAAAATTAGTCTCACAAGAAATAGAGGGTGTAGAAGCATATTCACTAGAGCTACAAAGCATATCTAGCAAGTCCTCACAAGAGGTGGATATGCAAACCTTAGATGTAATGCAAGGGTTAGCAACTACATATGGCATATTATCTAATAAATCACAAGTTATACCTATATCCACCTTAGACTTATAGAGCTCATTGAGGAGATTTTCATGAGTATCCTTTAGCTCCTTATAATTATTTTGAAGTGGGATATACTCTTTCTTAAAAACATTGAATTTTGATTTCTCCTTCCCTAGATACTCATTAAGCCCCTCAAGCATATCTATCAACTCATCATATAAAGGTTCATTGTCATCATTTACCTTGTCTTTACCTTTGGCCATAAAACAATGAGGTGATGTGGATGGGGTTGAGGGCTTCTCATTGTCGGAGCTAGAAGTTGAGCATCTTTCTCTCGACATCCATTCTTTTATACAATCATCATTAGTAGAGGTGGACCTTTCATAATGATCTTAAAGATGGGTCCATATCTCATAAGCGTTTTTGAGATTGCATACTTCATTGAACATCTATACTAAAAGCACTAAATAAAGCATTAGTTGCTTGAGCGTCGAGATGCGAGCATTTCTCTTCCTCAATAGTTGGAGCAAAAGGATCCTTTGGAGGAGAAAAGCCTGCATCTACAATCCACCAAATTTTAGCGCTCATAGCCTTAAAATAACAAGACATGCGGATTTTCGAAATATCATAATTTGTGCCATCGAATAGAGGTGTCTCATCAAGGTGCACTATATAACTAGTCGCCATCCTTTAACTCTCTATGCGGTGAAGTCTAATAAATGAGAGACCAAGCTCTGATACCATTTGTAAGATCCAGAAGTTCCACTAGAGGGGGTGAATAGTCGATTCTAAAAATCTCCAAGCTAAAACCGATTTCTAATGCGGAAGCGAAAGTCAATTCGGTTTTGCACAATTAAAACCTAAAGATTCTAGTTTCCCTCAAGTGCACCAACACCCTAAGTTTAAGTAAGGTTTGCAATGCTGGTTTTACATGCAATCAATTTAATTCTAGAAATGTAAATTGCACAAAGTAAATCACAAGAGAACAAACCACAATGAAACAAGGATGTTTTACCGTAGTGTTCGGAGACTTGCCGGTCTCCCCTAATCCACGTTAAGGTAAGCCCAAATAAATTGGAATAGCTCCACGAATTAAGACAACATCGCCGAGGTAAGCCAAACGAATTGGACTAGATTACAACTTAAACCATCACCTCGATTCACTCGGGGTTGTTCTTCCTCCACTCCGGAGATGGCAAGCACTAAACCACTCACAACACGTCGGGCCTTCTCACAAGCTTCTTGAGAAGATCACCGGATCACGACGCCTCCAAGCAGTCTAGGTGTTGGCAAACACCAAGAGTAATAAGTCAAGCCTCTTGCTTGACTCTCACCAAGTGCAACTCATGCACAATTGGATGTTCAATCCAATTCTAGTTGCAACACATGCAACTAGAACTTATTTTGCTCACAAGGTGCAACACATGCATAATTGAGAGAAGAAGCTCACAATAGTTCAATAGAGTGAAATGGGATGCCAAAGGTTGCCTCCAACCGGCCAAGGTGGGTATTTATAGCCCACACACAAAAACTAGCCGTTGGAGAAGAATCTGTAGAAAATCAGGGAATCCCGGTCAGTCCGCAAGCACAGGGTCGGTCAGTCTAGACTACAGCGCAACGGCTATAAAACTAGCCATTACAGACAATTCCTGGTCAGTCCTCCCTCATAGGGTCCGGTCTGACCGGACTTCCAGTCGGTCCGGGCTTGGATTTTAGCATAGGCGGTACACGAAAAAATGGTCATAACTTTTGACTTCGATGTCGGAATTGAGTGATCTTGGACTCTATAGAAAGCTTATTCAGAGGGATATACAACCCATTTGTTTGATTGATCTCAAACATATTTGATCAAATCAAGAAGCACAACTCCAAAGAGCCAACATATAACCTAAGTACAAGAAAAGAGCAACAAGTAATCTTAGATCATAGCAAGGAATGATGCATGAACTTCAACAATTTGCAAACTTTAGTATCATGCCACAAGTAGTAGGTGCATAGAGTTCAACCATTTGCAAAACACATTTGCAAATTAAAGTCTCATGCTAGTGGAAAAGGCAAACCGCGCTGGTTAGTCCGGGTTCCGGTCTGACCGGTTACAACATTGTAGTTAGTCTAGCAAGGGGAAATCAGTAGAAAGTCACAAATACAACATTCTCTGGAAAAAGCTGATCGCATCAAAGACCTGGAGGTCCAGTTAGTCCAGCCCTCCAGCTGCGGTCAGTCCATATGGCTGAACAGAGAAAGGTTTAAGCTAAAAGAGAGTCACTAGAAAAAGCTGACTGCCCTACTCAGTCCAAGGGCCTGGTCAGTCCGGGATACCCACTGCGGTCAGTCCAACTAGTAGAAATGCGAAACAGGAGCTCTTTGGAAAAGCCTGACCACTTCGAAGGTCTGAACTTCCGGTTAGTCCGGCCCACCTACTACGGTCAGTCGGTCCAGGATACAAAAGCTGATTTTGCAAATCCCATCAACTCAATTTTGCAAAACACATTTGCAAAAGATACGAGATGCAAACAAGGTATGAAAGCATGATTCTCAACAAGTTGCAAAACACATTTGCCGACTTTTAGAATTATGCCACAAGGAATTTTGTACATGAACTTAAACCATTTGCAAACTAAAGTCACATGCTACAAGAATTTTGCATGAGCTTCAACTATTTATAAAACACATTCGCAAACAATAGCAACATGTGTAGAAGAGCTAGAGCATGCAGGGATGAGCAATCAACATATGATGAGACTCAAGCTACTAGACAAGTCCCCTCTAAATAGTACGACAACCTATACTAGCAATCCGGTCTCCACACCAAACACCGAGACCGGTAAAATGACTAAGAAACAAATCCTTAGCCTATGCTAGTCATACATTTGCCTTGAGCATCCATCTTAGGGTGATCACTTGATGACGAACATCTTCACTCCAAGTCCAAGTTATTGACTTGATAATCATCAACACATGATGATTTCCTTTACTCTAACTTCTTGACTTGAATATCATCAACACATGATAATCTTCTTCACATCGGGATCTAGTCTTGAATATCATCAACACATGATTATTTTCTTTACTTCGGGATCTTATCTTGATGCTCATCAACACATGATGACATCCTTCATCCCGAATCTTGACTTGATGATAATCAACTCACCATGCCACCAAAAGTCTTCATTGTCATGGGACTCAACCTGTTTCACTAACTAATGAAAAATATTAGTACACATGACGATTGTCATTAGTTACCAAAATACCCTATTTACTCATAATGGCGGGTCTAGATTTTTCACATCTCCGCGGTGTCACTCCGACGTGCTCTCGTCCACCCCTCCTGTGACCCTACTCCAACCGTTCGGCCCCTTCGAGCCACGTAAGGGCACGGACGACCCTTGAGCGTTGCGGCGTCAGCGACGTCTTCACCTACCCTGGCTAAGGGTCCATTGAGATCCACCGGTGCTGACCTGCTCGCCCATCATCACCAACCACCTCTTCCGCCCTTAGGGCGAGCAACGAGAGGCATTCACGACGTCTAGGCTTGTCGGGGTCTACATCACCACTAACCTCATCCGGAGGGCGTCGGTTTGGTCCTCAACGCTCTCCTCACCTCCAGCTCCCTCCTCTGCTCTGGATCGATACCGCCCCAAGCTGCTCCTCCACGCTAAAGCCCGATGTGCTGCCATCCGCCGCCCTGCCCAAGTCCTCGCCGAGGAAGGAGTGCTCAACCTCCACCTCCGTGGCGTCGCACCCCATTGCAGAGGCCTCAGCCCCCTTCTCCGCGGTGGTGCCACTGCCTCGGGCACATTCCATGGAGAAGGCGGCCCCGCGGTCTTCAGCCTTCGCATCGTCCCGAGATGTTCTGCATCGTGCTTTGCCATCATCCTTGAGCTACTCCGCTTCTCTGTTGCTAGATTCGATGAGATCTGGCCATCTTTGTCACCATCGAGCGTGTCTTCGCCACCGTGGCCTTCCTCACCGATGGCGACGACCTCAACCTCGCCAAAATCAAGCTCCATCATTATCGTCGGCTACTACCTCATCACCACTGGCTAGGATTCAACCTTGCCAAAATCAAGCTCCATCATCATCATCGGCTGCTGCCACATGGCTACTGCCTTGTCACCATTGGCTTGTATCGAGCCTCTAGTGGTCGTCGCCGATGGCTCATCTTCACTAGAACCCCCGCCGCCATGCTCAATCTTCTTCGCCACCGGCTCAGGTTCGAGCTCATGGAGATCCTTTGCCACTACTAGCCCACTACAAAAATCATCTTCTTCCTACAGATCTGGTTTGTTATTGCACTGTGATTTGGGTTGTTGGTTGTTGCAATCTGGACTGAGCTATGGGTTGTTTCATTTCGATGGAGTATGGTATTGTTTATTTGGTCTTTGGTGTTGAGCTATTGTAGGTTGCTACTTGTGGTTTGGAGGAGAGGTGTGATCATTGCTGCTACTAGTATCCCTAAGTCTATTTTCCTTTTATTTCCATCGAGTCCATCCAAGTTCGCTACATCTCTCTTTTAGTTCGTCGAAGCGTTGCTAGTCCATCATATCCTTTGTTGATCAGCCGGTTGCTTCTTTGTTTTTGAGTTGCCACAGTCCGTCCATTGAATCGAGTACGATCACCCCCATCATCATTTTTTTGATACGACTTTGCCCTCTTGGTCCTCTCTTGTAACCATCTTGCTACACATCTTCGCGTCATTGCGACTCTTGACCAATAGCCTTCTTTGTGTTCATCATTAATTGTCTCTTCGTCTTTGTTTTTGTCGAGTGCCAGATTCGACACCGTCACCTCACATCTTGGGTGGGTGGATCTGGTTCGTCGTATTTGCCTTTGTTGGACGCTAGATTCGACACCGTCACCTCACTTCTTGGGTAGGCAGACCTGGTTTGAGTTTATTTTAGTGTTGTCCTCTTCAAACTCAATGCTATTGCATATGCATTAAGTTTGAGTAGGTGTATTAAGGGTAGTAGTGTAATGTGTGGTAGAAGTGTAATAGTCATGTAAGTGTTATAAGGTAGTTATGGAGTTGTAGTGTAGTCTAGGGTTTCTCTCTTGTACACTATATATTGCCCATTTTCCGTGGCCCTCCTCCTCACGCTCGCCAACAGCTACCGCGGCGGGGGAGATGACAGCTTCATCACCACACGGATAAAGAAAACATAGCTTGCTACATAGTTTTTAAATATTACATAAAATAAAGAAAATTTGAAAATATTATTCTGAATGTGACTTTAATTATCTATATCTATTGAAATGCAATTATAACATTCATTTAGACCAACAGTTCTGTTAGTTCAAGTCAAAACATGTCATAGTCAAATGTCAAACATAGGAGTTTGAAATGTGTATCTGCCAAGACATATTTGTTAGAATGAATCCTTGATCTATTCCAATGGGCCAAAGACCAATATAACATGTACATGATAGGCAATACGCAAGAACACCATAAGCTAATTGTAACCCCCCCAGCCCAACAAGAGCTTGGAATGTTACTAAAATAATTGAGTAACAATTAAAACTAAGATATTTTACTAAATTTCGGTAAAACCTCCTTTGTATAGTTAACCATACCGGAGGTTCACTTAGTTATTTATAGCAGTAAACAATAATCCAATCATCAAATCTATAACGTAAACATAAAGGCAACCATAATATGCTAATCAACACTATTACAAAACATCCAACACATAATAAATAACCAAAAGAGAATCCTTTAAGCGATTTGCTCAATTATTAAGGCATGTTCCAAATTTAACGAATTATAAATAGTTCGTGGCAGTGTGCACCCAAACTTATGACTATTCCCTCACATATATGTCGTTCTCGTAAGGGGGTTCCTAAAAATACAAACAACAGCAAGAGTGAGTCCAAGACTCAGCAAAGTACAAATTAGTGAAACAATATCATACACAACTATATCATCATCATCCAATCACAATTCTCTATAATCAACCAATTCACATGCGCATGCAATGCAAATGCACAAATGCAATTTTTCTTTTCTCTTTGCATATACCGGTAATGCGGAGTATGCATCCATCGATGCATACTCATGCCTGTGCCTTCTAGCATAGGGACTATAAGCCCACACTTTATAAGTATGGGGACCACAAGCCCATCTAATACATGATGGGGACCTCAAAATTAATACTTGGTCACCACGTGACCAAGTCTCAAAGATGATAACATGATGCATATGAATCGATCCTTTTATCCAGCAAAATTATGTACTAGTCAGCAACAACATACATAAGTAAAGATCATACACATACTTCTAGCATTAAAGAACATATGCATCGTACTAGCATTCATGGGTAGAGATCATACACATAATATTAGCATTCATGAGCATTCACTCTTAAATACTCTATCACTAATTGTACTTGCCTCAACCGTGTGAAGCTTGATGATGTGGAGAGGGCGCTGCTCTAGGAATCAAACCACCTGAATATATATAACAATCACACTAAGAAAACATTTCTGGATAAAATATTGCTAGAAATAAGTACACAATGAACTATGCTCCCTAGCGCAACCCAAAACACCAACTTCTATAGACATCGATCTGTTCCAAAACATAACAGTATTCTTCTAAAATTCATAACATTTCATCTACTTATCCAAATCTAGTGTTATTTGATTCTCTTGAAAGCTCCTTAAGTTATCCACATAAAACTAGTTGGCGAGATTCCCAGATTCGGTCATCCTCTATCCTTACCAAACAGATTACTAAAACTACTAAATCCCGTCAGAGGTTCTGGACAGCGAGACTAAATCTTACATAAATTTCAGTACACTTATTCAAAAATTATGTTCTTTAGCTCTTTGAAAACCTTATAACATACCTGCAACTTTCATGTTGGTGGTATCCTCCAAATAATTTGTTATCTAATCTCTATTGTCCAGTTAATACAATCTGCCCGAAACCTGATAGAGTCTCGGGACAGCAGCGTTGTAAAATCCATATCTAACAATCCATTCATCCAAATGACATGATCCAAGACTCTATTGCAAGCTAAAGACGTGGCCTACAAATCGCTAGCAAATGGCTAGATCAAATTTCACAGTTAACATCCTCAAAACAGTCGGGCACTACAGACTGCCTTAAACTGATCTAATATCGACATTGCTAAAATACAAGAATTTATGGCTAAACGAACGTGATCAGGGGTTACCCTTCGAGAAACTGCTGATGGTTGTAGGAACAACCATGAGATCTCCCTCCTTTCTTCCTTCTCCCACTTCTTCTCCCTTTCTTCCTTGGCCAGTAGCATCCAAAGGAGGTTTTCCCCATACTTCTTCTTCTTGGGTAGCAGCAAAGGGGCAGCAGGGAAGGGGTGCTACAGTACCACATGCTACAGTAGTCGCGTTCTACATTACATGCTTCTAGGGTTTGGTTGCCCCCTTCTTAAACCGGCTTCCCACTTGGATCAAACGTGGGCCGAAAGCTCACGGCCCAAGTTATCCAAAAAAACAAGAGCGTCCCTCTAAAACCTCTAATTCCTTCTCTAATTCTATTTAATTTCAGTACTAATCACTTATTTGTTTTATGTTTAAACGGGATATTACACTAATATACATATGTAAAACCCCTCCCCTCAAACGCATGGTTGATCAACAACACTGAGTTTAGATATGTAGAAACTGTGCTGAGCTCTAGTCTGTGCATTGGTGAACAAATTTGCTAACTGAAACTCCGAAGGCACATACTGAGGAGCAATAACTTGGTCTTGCACCTGCGATCTTATGTATGAAGCATCTACTCCAATGTGATTAGTGAGTTCATGCTTTACTGGATCTCGAGCAATGCTGGTCGTACTAGTACTATCTCATAAGAGAGTAGTCGGTGTAGAAACAGAAATACCGAAATCCTCAAGTAGCCACCGAAGCCAGGTGATCTCAGCTGTCAACGATGTCATGGCTCTCAACTTAGCTTCAACACTAGAATGGGAAACAACAGTCTGTTTCTTGATCTTCTAGACAATCAGAGAGGAACTAAGAAAAACACAATACGTAGAAAGAGACCAACGATCAAACCGATCGCTAGCCCATGTCACATCAGAGTACGCTTGAAGCTGTAGAGAACTAGAGTGAGGAAAGAAAACGTAACAAGTGATGGTCCCGCGAAGATATCGCAGAATACGAAGAAAGTGACTGTAGTGGAGCTGAGTGGAAGTAGAGACGAACTGACTCATGATGTGAATTGGGTGAGAAATATCAGGTCAAGTGGTCCCAATGTAGACGAGGCTCCCGACAAGATGGTGATAGCGAGTGGGGTCCTCAAGAGGATCACCATCAGTAGGACAAAGGTGAACATCAAGCTCCATATAAGTATCCACCATGCGCTGATCGGTGAGACAAGCGTGAACAAGGATATCAGCAATGTACTTCTCCTGTGAAAGGCAGTACCATCAGACGTAGAAGTGAACTAAATTCCAAGGAAGTAACGAAGAGGACCCAAATTAAACATCAAGAACTGCTAACTAAGACGCTCCTTCACAAAGGTAATGTACTGAGATTCAACTCCAGTAATGATCATATCATCCACATATAGAAGGAGGAGCGTCCGACCCTGAGGAGAGGTGTGTACAAAGAGGGCAGAGTTGTGATCACTAATGGAGAAACCAGTAGCAATGACAATAGAGAAGCGGTCTAACCAAGCACGAGGGGCTTGTTTGAGCCCATAGAGAGAGCGACGAAGGTGACAAACCGTACCATCAAGGATAGAATACCCAAGGGGCGGCTACATGTAGACCTCCTCACACAGCTCGCCATTGAGAAATGCATTCTTGACGTCCAGCTGAGAGATGGGCCAATGTCGAAAAGAGGCCACAACAAAGAGAGTGCAAATAGTGGTCATGTGTGTGAGTGACAAGTGCGAAGGTCTCATCGTAGTCATGACCATGCTCCTGCTAAAAACCTCGCGCCACAAGATGAGCCTTGTAGCGCTCAAGAAAACCATCCGAGTGGGTCTTGATCTTGTACACTCACTTACACGTGATAAGAGTGACGCGCAGATAAGAGCACAAGATCCCTAGTGCTAGTATGCTCCAAAAAGGCAATCTCCTCAAACAACGCGAGCTACCACTCAGGGTGAGTAGAAGCCTCACGGTAGGTTATAGGCTCAAAAAGAGCAGCGACTGTGAAGACGTAATGCTCAGGAGGCTTGACAGTGCGACTGTAATACCCCAAATCTAGTTTTGGTGAGAATAATTAAAAGAGGGAAAATGACCAATTAGAAAATACAATTAGCAGCAGTTTGAGGGGGGTTTTCTGTAAAGGTTGGACAACCTGGGCCAAGGCTTCAAGCCCACTTGAATTCAGCCCATTGGTGGGGGTGGTGGCCGGCTATATGGGGGCAAACCCTAGGCGCTCCACCCTCCCTTGGCCGCCACTTCCCCTTCTCCTCTTGCGCGCCCCTCCTCCTCCCCTCTCCCTTGCGCAGCCTCTCCTCCCCTCTTCCCGGTTGAGCCACCTCCCGGCAGCTCCTCCTGCGATCTTCAAGGGTAACAAAGAGGTTTCTTCGCTGTTCTTTGGTTTTAGATGCGTTTACGGTTTCATTTAGCAGATCGCTTAATTTTGCTGCTAGATTGCTTTTCTGTCCAGTTTAGTGCGCGGCAATTTTCGCATCCTTAGAAGCGTAATTTGGGAATCCCGTCTCCTAGAGAAGTGTGGATATTGTTCTTAGCTTTCAGTGGACGCCAAGAACACCGGATTCCGACATTCGAGTTAAAAGTTATGTTATTTTTAGTGTTTACTGTCCAGAATCCTGACGAGAATCTGCAGTCATCTTGTTTAATAAATAAGAAATTGTTAAGTGCCGAATTAGAACTTGGGATCTCCTAGAGAGTTGTAGGTTATATCGTTAACTTTCATTGCCGATAAGAATCACATCATTTGAACCTTTGTAGCAAAAGTTATGATTTTTCTTAGGGAGTCTGTGCTGTGGAATGGTGGCTGGTCTGACAGGTTTTAGTGTTTCGACTTAAGCGTGTATTTAGAGGAAAAATCAGAGGGGCTCACCATAATGAAAAATGTAGATAATCCTTCCAGATTTCAGGAAAACTAAAGATCATGAAATTCGGACGAACGTAGAGAAAGTTATGGTAATTTCATCGTTGCTATCCAGAGACCCGACGCGAGAATTGATACTCTGTTGTTTGGTTTGGTAGGGCTAGTAAAGGACCGAATCAGAGAACCTCACCAACTAGGTTTAGAAGGGGAATTCAATAACCTTTTCAGATTGTCCAAGATCAATCCATTTGGATTTTTGTACATTTAGTTATGATTTTTCGAAGGGGGCTATTCTCTGGAAAAGAAAACTGGCAGCTAGCAATAAGAGTTGGGGATCGCGTTTAGTGGACGATGTGCTCATTTTGTGTTTATGGTTTTGTTATTAGAATTATATGGTAGCCTTAGCATGTCTCAATTGTATGTCCAGGTGTGGGTTTGGCTCCGGGAGCAGTACCTTATCCTCGACATTCACCTTCGCACGGTTGAGGCAAGTGCATTGTTTGTTAAATGAGTGTGATTGATTAGCTATGTCTGTGTGCTTTTTGATATAAGGTTGCATAGCAAGATGGTTTACTTGATGATTGTTTAAGTATGGTGATTGCTCAAATTATGCTTATGCTTTACTGTGGTACAATGTTGTTGTCTTTTGATAAGATTGATGATGAATAAGAGATGAGCATATGCATATTGAGAAATGTTGTGGCTGGGTCACGCAGTGACCAAGCATGTTTCCCTTTGAGATTCCCGTCATGAATGTGACGGGCCCGAGATCCCCTCACTCGTGGAGTGTGGGCTTGACGTCCCCCTTACTTGCGGAGTAACGGGCAATTGGTCCCTGTGCGTGCGCGCACAGGCATGGGTATGCGGCGACGGTTGCATACTGCATGACACGTGTAATGCACACGAAAAGTTAAAGATAAAGGATCCTTGAGCATTGCATTTGCATATGAGATGTTCTATTGTTGATCTCCTTTACGTGGATGCCGATGTTATGGTTTCTTTATGTACTTGCTGAGTCTATGGACTCACTCTTGCTTTTATTGTTGTTTTAGGTACCGAGCCAAGAACGACATGCATGGGGAAGTAGATCGCTAGTCACACACATGCCACACGAACTAAATAAAGATGAATGATCTTCAGAACGTGATTGATTTTAGTAAATGCAAAGATTATTATGTTTTGTCTCATGCAATGGATTAAATGTAATAATGATGAGTAGTGTAACTTCATATCTCTCTAGTTATGTTAAATACTTAGCATGCCTTTGATTATCTTTTGATGTCTTTGGATGAAAGTTTTAGTTAATATTTGATTAATCTGTGTGTTGGAACCTTCGTGTAATTAACTTTACAATGGAGGTTCTGCCGAAATTTATTAAGTTTGTCTAGTTAGTAGCATTCTGGGTCCCTTCTGGACTGGGGTGTTACAGCGACGATCATGAAGATCATATCTGGGAGGAGAAGGTGGAGCAGAACCTAGCAAGGACAGAGAAGAAGAACAAGGAACAGAGCCCATCAAAGATGGAGGATCAACTAGAGAAGAAGTAGTAGGCCGATCATGGCGAGAGTAGTGCAGGGGAAATGGTGGAACCTCAACAAAAGAGATGGAAGAAAACTCCGGATGAGAGGGAACGAGTGGAGCCAGAGGAGAGGGAAGCGAAGAAGGTGGAGGCGGAAAGGAAACAGAATTGGAAAGCTGAATGTCAGGAAAAGTCATAAAAGAGATCGACTCAACAAGAGAATCTGAGCTGGCAATAGGAGGAGGGTAGTAAGGTCGGGACTCATCGAATGTGACGTCCCAAGAGATCCTCATCCAACGAGCAACAGTGTTGTAGTAGCGATAACCCTTATGCTCAAGACTATAGCCAAGGAAAATACACTCAATCGGCTGAGCAGTTAGCTTGGTGCATTCACGAGGTGGAAGAAGGACGAAGCAAACTCAACAAAAACAGCGAAGGTGACTGTACTCGGGAGCCCGTCCATAGAGACGCTCAATAGGAGTAGAATCCTAAAGAGTAGTGGAAGGTTGTATATTGATGAGGAAAACAACAGTGGAGACAGCCTCAGCCCAGAAGTGAGGTGGAACAGAAGAGGAAAGCATGAGAACGCGAGCTATCTCAAGCAAGTGACGATGCTTACACTCAAAAACACTGTTATGAGCGTGACCACCAGGGCAAGAGTACTGGGGAAGAGTACCCTGCTTAGCGAGAAAGCGACTCAAAGCAACATATTGGTACTCGCTAGCAGAATTAGCACAAAAAACACGAATGGCAGAATAAAACTAAGTTTGTACCATAGTGGCAAAACTTTGGTAAATAGAGAGAACCTGACTACGAGAGGATATGAAGTAGATCCAAGTATGATGAGAATAATCATCAATAAATATCACATAGTATCGATGAACCCCTTTCAAAATGAAGGGAGCTGGACCCCAAACGTCGAAGTGAACGAGATCAAAAGGACATGCTGAGACAAAATCACTAAAAGGATAGGGGAGTTGCAGCTGCTTGTCAAGATTACAACCTATCCAAGGTAAAGAGGTGTCACAATAAACAAACCCAAGAAAACCATGACCTACTAGAGACGACGGTCGCGATCTACAGAGATGATCCAAACAATGGTGCCACCGAGGAAAGGAAGTGGTAGAGAACGCAGCAAAAATAGAGGCAGGTGTAGTGATTGATTGGCTGGTGGAGACAGCGGAAGGAAGGTGCAACCAGTCGAGCTCCCAAAGGGCTGCAAATCACGGTGCTAAGGGCTAGCACCAGTCCTGGACACAACAAGAGTCAGACTGAAGAATAACACAATAGTCATAATCAGTGATCTGACCGGCCAATATAAGCTGCATAGTAAGCTGGGAAACATAAGAGACGGCAGGAACATGAAAGGAAGAAGTGAAAAGGATGCATCGGCCTGCAACAGAAAGAAAGGTACCATCTCCAGTCTTAACAGTGAAAGGAAAAGCTGTGGGACTCACAGAAGTGAGGTGAGTAGAATCTAGTATCATGTGAAAAGAAGCACCAGAGTCCAAGGTCCATGAAGACATGATATTGGACGTGGGAGGTGACGGAGGACTGCTGAGAAGTAAGAGCCAGATGAGCAGAGCCCGAGGCAGGGGCGGCAGCGACACTCACAAGAAACAGGGGTGGCGGGCACACGACACACTGGTATGCTACCGGCGGCATCGAAAGGTGCATCATCGGTGACCACAAGATCTACGACTGCATCATTTGTTGGCCCAAGGCTCGGCGGAGCAGAGGGGCGGTGGCTGGATCTGGAGTCGCGGCAAAGACACTCACAAGCGTAAGCTCGGGCGGCGTGTGAGCTCCGAGGCGTGAGAGCTCCGCGGCGTAGCCGGTCGGTGGTGGCGCGCAAGGGCATCGCTGAATCGGCGGAGCAATCGATCTCGCATGGGCGACGCATCGCTCGCTCAAGGCGGTGGCTACTCGAGACGGGGCGATCGGCGCAGCAGCTTCATACAACGTCTCCTTAGGGATGGGGCGGCGCAGTAGCTCATGCGCGAGGAGATCCGAGTTTCAGCAAGCGCGCATGAAGCAGAGGAAGGGAAGATGGCGGTGGATCCAACGCCGATCTGTAGCGACGGCAGCTCGGGGAGCCGGGGCGGTGGTATTGAAGTCATGGAAGACTGACGGCCCTTGGGGAGGACCGGTGAGGACGACGGCGCTCGGGGAGAGCAGGCGCACAGGAAAAAATAGAGCGTGCCAAGAGAAAATAGAGGCACACAGGTGAGGAGCGGCGGCGGTCGCCGGCGGGTATTAGGCTAACCCTAGCTTTGATACTATGTTGGAATGAATTCTTGATCTATTCTAATGGGCCGAATGTTAATATAACATGTACAGGGTAGGCAATATGCAAAGGACACCCTAAGCTAGACAATATGCAAAGAACACCTTAAGCTAATATACACATGTAACAATGTTGACATTCTGGAGTGAATTCACCTATCCACATAACTGTAATTACGGACACTTTCCAACGAATTTAGGATGTATCAGACAATTTATGAGTGCTTGTTTATTTCCATGTTTCGAGAAAATATTGTGAAACTATATACTTAATTGGAATTGTAGCGTACTAACATCATCCAAAACTGACTTAAAATCATCCGTATGCAGCCTGAACTGGGTTGGTTGGAACCCATAGTCCTTTCTTTGATTTCTGTTGTTCAGTTTAAACTTTGAAGAATCTTGAATAGCAGGGTATCAATTCGATTAATTGTGCAAGTTGATTGTGATTGTTGAGCCCATCACAGTATACCTCTGGGTTTGGATCGAATAATATCTAGAATAAAGACAATAGAGTTCTCTTATCATGTGCATGTTCAAGGCCAACAAACACCACATGAAATGTTTTCACCGGCTCCGTTTTCTTGGCTGGGCCCACTTCAGTCCTTGAATATACGTACATCAGGTTTCCTCTCTCAGATATCGTTGTCTGTAATTTTCCCGTACTGTAGATAATCACGGTACACATTTTTAGATAATAAAGATACAACTTTCGATCTCTGTATCAACTAGAGATACACATAGCTATTCATAAAAAGTAAAATAGTTACACATAGTTACGGACTGAGATTTAAAGCCAACTCGGGATGGAACTAAGCTGACTGTACGCATTCACAGAAAGTAAAATACAGGCCATCGGAAAGGAGAGGAGGAAAAGAAAAGACAAGCATAAGATAAGCTAGCAAAGGTAAATAAACTCGCAAGGCAAAGCATTTCCTCGTTTTGAGGGGAGCAAGGTCTATCGATGGACGATACGGAGATAGGCCTGAAACTGACGACAACACATAGGCCTGAAAATTCATGATAAGACTTGAATTATTGGAGGGGACTTTGCTTGTGCTTTCTCCACATGCGGAGATGCATGAATCTATCAGATGCCTGTCCACACCAGTCTTCAAAGCTACGTCATGTCAGGAATAGGATAGTGGGAAAGCAATCCTATTCCTCCATTAAGTGATACAATAATGCTAATGCTAGATACCACATCTGGCTTATCCTCTTACACATGTTACTGTAGAATGATGTTCTTGGCAGATGAAAAACATACAATTCAAAATGCCAGGGCAAATGATCCAGTAGCCTGGCAAACTAGTAATACAACGAGATGAGTGCTTGCTCCTCGCTGGCAAAAATTGTATACTTTAAAACTGTTGATTCATGTGCAGCATTTCAGATATAATTTAGCCCCATCCTTTCGTTCCTGCATTATACCTGGCTACATGTTGCCTCCTGAACTTATTTTAGTATTGCTTAAGTACAGTACAATGTTAGATATGACTCATGTAGGCTGTTCTTTGTATATTTTTATACACATGTAACTTATATATGTGACTTTTAGCCTCATTGAAATCCGTCTAAAGTTCATTCCAACATGGCACTAGGGCCATGACACTCCCTTATCAAAAACCTAGCTACTATTCACCTCCGCATCGTGCCACCTCCCTCTCAGCCTCCTCTGTTTTTCCAAAAAAACAGAGGAAGTTCTATTTCGTCCCGAGCCGCCGCCGTCCTCCGGCCTTCGCCGATCGCCGTCCCTCCCCGCCTGGATCCGAGCCCTCCAGATGCCGCCTTCGCATCCTGTCATCGAATTGATGCTCCAAGCTCCTATCGGCTTCGAAGTTAGTCGTCGCGCCTGAGCCCCTGCGCCTCTGCTCATGCCGCTCCGACGCGTCACCGAATCTTCCCCTGCTCTCGTCGTCGTCGGATCCCGCCCGATCTCGCCACCCCGATGTAGCCACCGACAGGATCCTGCCGCCCCGACGCCGTGGTCCTCTTCTACTCAAGGCTGCCGCCTCCTCTACTCCGAGGTTGCTATCCTCCACCGAGCTGCCCGTCTCTGCCTCCACCAAGCAACGCCTAACTCCCCAAGCGGCACCTCCCCTGCTACGGAGCCACCTCCTCTGCTACTCTGGGTCGCCGCTTCCTTGGCCCTGAGTCCCAAGGTCTCCATGCAAACGCTGGTCGATCCGGGGACTACGGCATGGACGCTTGAGTGGTCTCCCACAGTAGCAAGCTCTGGTGGGTGGATTTCGCTGCGGGCCTCCTCGCCTGCGATCCGTTCACCGATGAGCTGGACATGGAATATGTTCTGCTCCCGGAGAGCGACATGCAACATGATCACGGTTGCTCCTACTACTCTGAGAGCAAGCTCGACACCGTTGTCGCATCAAGGCGTGCTGACAACGTAGGCAGCTGCTTCCCCTACGGCACCATTTGGGGCTGTGCCACCCGCGACCATGGGTGGGTACAGGGGTCCCCAGACTGGCCTCTCTGGCCCTAGCCGCCGCCCCTGAGTGTGGCCGCCAAGCTCGCTTCCCCGTGAGCTACTCCACCGAACACGTTGCTGCCTTGGGCCACTACTGCCACCCTTGCCTCGGGACGCCACCACCGCCATTGCCTCAGGTCATCATAGCCGCCTCAGGCAGCCATTGCCTCCCCTACCTCGGGCCACCACTACCTCAGGCAACCGCCAACGCCACTGCCTTAGGCCACCGTCGCAACTACCCTTGCCTCGAGCTCTACTCTTCCGCCTCTTGCTTCTTAGCAATACTCCTCACCTCCGCCATCTCCCTTGTCTGGTATTTTGTCTCCGTGGATCTTGGACTCTGGTGCTTCTTTTCACATGACACCAGATTCTACTCAGCTCACTTCTATGAGTCCCACAACTCTTTCTTCCACTGTTCAGACTGCAGATAGTACATCTCTTCATGTTGTAGGCCGAGGCATACTTTCCACTTCTTCCTTTCATGTTCCTATCGTCTCTCGTGTTCCCAAGCTTACTATGCAGCTTATGTCGGCTGGTCAGATTACTGATCACGACTGTTGTGTTATTATTAAGTCTGACTCTTGTTTTGTCCAGGACCGCTGCATAGGGACTCTACTTGATGCTGACCCTCGGCGTCATGATTCGCTACATCTTTCGGAGCTCGACCGGTTGCACCTTCCTCCCGTTGTTTCTACCAGCCAGTCAATCACTACACCTGCCTCTATTTTTGTTGCATCCTCTACTATTTCCTTTGTTCAGTGGCACCATCATTTGGGTAATATTTGTGGATTGCGATTGTCGTCTCTAGTAGGTCGTGGTCTTCTTGGGTCTGTCTCCTGTGACACCTCTTTACCTTGTATGGGTTGCAAGCTTGGCAAGCAGCTGTAACTCCCCTATCCATCTAGTGATTCTGTCTCGGCTCTTCTTTTTGATCTTGTTCACTCCAACATTTGGGGTTCGACTCCCTTCATTTTGAAAGGGGTCATCGATACTATGTGATTTTTATTGATGATTATTTTCAACATACTTGGATCTACTTCATGTCCTCTCGCAGTTAGGTTCTCTCAATTTATCAGAGTTTTGACACTATGGTTCACAATCAGTTTGATTCGCCCATTTGTATTTTTCGTGCTTATTCGATTGGTGAGTACCTATCTACCACTTTCTCGCTGAGCAGTGTATTCTCCCCCCCAATACTCTTGTACTGGTGCTTATGCTCAGAACGGTGTCTCTAAGCGTAAGCATCGTCACTTGCTTGAGACAGCTCGCGCTATCATGCTTGCCTTTTCTATTCCATCTCAGTTCTGGGCTGAGGCTGTCTCCACTATTGCTTTTCTCATCAACATGCAGCCTTCCGTTGCTCTTCAGGGTTCTACTCATGTCAAGTTTCTCTTCGGTCAAGCTCCCGAGTACAGCCACCTTCGTTGTTTTGGTTCTGTCTGCTTCGTCCCTTTTCCACCTCGTGAGCATACCAAGCTGACCGCTCAACCAGTTGAGTGTATTTTTCTTGGCTACAGTCTTGAGCATAAGGATTATCGCTGCTACGACCTTGTTGCTCGCTGGATGAGATCTCTCGGGACGTCCCATTGGATGAGTCCTGGCCTTACTACCCTCGTCCCTCTATTGTCAGCTTAGAGTCTCTTATTGAGTGGATCTCCTTTCTGACTTTTCCTAACACTCAGCTTTCTATTTCTGTTTCACTTTCACCTCCACCTTCTTAGCCTCCCTCTCCTTCAACTCCAACTGTTCCCCTTCGACGGTGTTTCCTTCTAGCTCTTTTGTTGAGATTTCACCTTTTCTCCTGCACTACTCTCGCCATCCTTGGCCTACTCCTTCTCTAGTTGAGCCACCACCTTTGTTGGACCTTATTCCCAACTCTCCTTCTCTGTTCTTGCTAGGTCCTGCTCCGTCTTCTCTCAGATACAATCTTTGTGATCGTTGCACTGTCATACCTCCTGAGCACTACGACTTCGTATCCTCTATTCTTTCTGAGCCTACGACCTATTGTAAGGTTGCTTCTCACCCTAAGTGGCAGCTTGCTTGTAATACCCCGAATTTATTCTAGCAAAAGAAGTGTCCAACAGAGAATAATAGATTAAAAAGAGAGTTTTCTGCTATTATTCGAAAACCTGGACCTCGAGCTTTGGCCCAGGAGGCCCAAGAGGAGCCAACCACTTATTGGACCAAGGGGAACTGGCCATTTAAAGGGCCAAGGGGGGAGGTGCCCTTTTCTTCCAAACCCTAGTTACTATAGCACGTTGTGCTATAGTACCGCCGCCTGCTACAGTGCACACTGCTACCGTGCTTCGCCTCCCCGCATTGCCGTCTTCCAGCACCGCCGTTTCCTGCTTTGGTAGCCGACCGTGGAGGAAGAAGGAGGGTAGAGAAAGGAGGAGAAGAAGAAGAAGATCCTCTTCGTGGGTTTTTGTTCTTCGTCTTCCTACGATCCTTCAAGGGCAACTTTGGATTCCTCTCGCTGTTTAGGTTGAATTAGATGCGAATTCGATTACGTTTATTAGATCGGTTCCTTGCTGCAATTAGATCAATTCTGTCCAGTACCTTGCGCGACGATTTTCATGTGTTTAGGTTACGAATTTGAAGATCCCATCTACTAGGGTTATGTGGGGTTCGTTCTTAGCTTTCATTGGACGTAAATATCACTCGATTCCAAGTTACGGTTTAAACGTTATGATAAATTCTTTGCTGCTGTCCCAAAAGTCTGACGAGAATTAACCATCATTGTATCTATTAAAATATGACAAAGTTAGAGGCTGATTCAGAAGTATTGCCCAAAATGATTTTTGTAGATAATCTCATTAGCTTTCAGGATTGATAAAGAACACTCTAATTGGATTTGTAGAATAAAAGTTATGATCATTTCTTTACTGCTGTCTTTTTCTGCTAGGCAGATTCTGCAATAGACTTTCATCTAATTGTTAGCCTAATATTTTGGCCGAATTAAAGACTTCACTCAACTAGTTTAATGTGGATATTTTTGTTATCTTTCCATAGAATCTGAGCTCACTCCGTTTTGAGTCTCAGATCAAAAGTTATGCTTTGTTCAGTACTGTTGTCCAGTTTGTCGTCCTGTTAGTCTGTCGAGTTAATTGGGTAGAACGACCATGTGAACCTTGGGTTGAGGTTGATGCGATTAAGCATTTCGAGTAGCGTCATATTCACGTTATTTCTTATTTAAGTAATTAATTTGTGTTGGAGGAGGGAATTCGAGATTAGTGGCTTCACCCTTACCTCCTAACGCATCACAGTTCGAAAGGCAAGTACAATTGAATTGTTTTGTTTGTTGCTTGTTCCACTTGATTGATGATTATGCAATGGGTAACTTCGGTATTTCTTATTTTCATTTATAGATGATATACCTTGATTCTTCGATACTATATTTACATTCAAAATATTCATTCGTTCCTTCTTTCATGTTCACCACGGAAGTGGGTAGTGAAGTCCCATCATTCTAATATAGGCAAGTACCCTATGTTTGATGATTGTTTGAAGTTCATGTTTTCATTTCATTCCATGTTCTATGAGTAGATTTCACTGACTCATATTCTCCCTTCATTTGTTAATCCATGCTTCATGATATGATGATTCCACATTCATATTCATTCCTTCAAACTCATGTTCATGAATTAAGACCCATCATTCTAATATGGGTACTCACTATTCCAATGTGTGTAGATTTGGATCCCCGTATGAAACGTCCTTCATACGGGCCTTGGATCCCTGTATTTTGTGGAAATACGGGCCTGAGTGAGCACCGACGGGTGTTCACTGGCTATACCGGTATAAGCAGCAGTGTAGTCCATTCATTTCATTTCATTCATTCATATGGTTTCCGTCATTCTACATACGAATTATATTATATGATGTAATATTCTTATTCATTCATTCCACCTTCGATTTCTATTCTGTGATATTATGTTCTTATTCATCTGATCTGCAATCGCATTCCATTTCGTGATTGATATGTTCATATTCAGCATGGTTCGCTTTATTCTGTTGTACTTGCTGAGTCGTGGACTTATTCTTGCCGTGTTTGTTTGTTTTAGGTAACCATTGAAGACGACATGCATGGGAGGGCTTAGTCACGTGGATCACATCATTCACTTCACATTCTTTCTTTCACTTGACCTTGTTCACTATTAACCATATGAACTTGTTCTTTCCGATCATTTGTTAGGTATTGGATTGTAATAAATGGAGTATGTTATCATTCTTTATGTTATGATTGATTCAATAACTACATGTGATCCTTGATTAGATTATTGATAGGAATATCTTAATTGACTCAATATACTTGGATATTTAGAGAATGTGAGTCGTCGATGAATTTAGATTAAATTCCTACATTTGTTCCATTAGATGTTGATCTTTATTCGAGATTAATTGTTTATTGTTTAAAATTATTCCGAATCGTTGTTGTATGTTAGTCCTTTAGGTAACATCTTGGCTTCCGAATAGCCAGGGTGTTACATTGCGATGTCTGAGAAGATTGCTTCTTTGGAGCGTACTGGCACTTGAGATCTTGTGCCCTTACCTGCGTGTGTCACTCCCATCACGTGCAAGTGAGTGTATGTCAGGACCCGGGAGTAACACCCCAGATCATCTGTGCATAACTGAACTAGTCCCATGATCAGTGGCTAGTTCACACAGTAAACAAATGTGATAACACAACCATAAACGCAAAACTTTATTAATGAACAACAGAGTTGATTACAAGATAGCCTTACATGGCAACAATAAAGAAACACAGCAGAAGACGAAGAAGTAGTAGAGTCCAGCAATCTGCCACATGCAATCGACTGGGGAAGAGGCCTAGTAGTCGAGATCCACACTGGTAGCAAAGTCCTTCTCCTCTGAAATTTTATTTGCATAAAGCAAGTATGAGCACAACTACCATACTCGCAAGTTACACCCGTCAAATAACAGAATGACATGCATATATGGATGTAACAAAGGATGGCTTATAAGGTTATTTGCATAAAGCATCATTTTCTTTAAATACTGGTACTAAGTTCCAAAGCAGTTATTCTATAACTAAAATTCATTTTATAAATTCTCAATTTTATAGTCAGATAACATTCACACATGAATGGTGAAGGATACCCTCCTATCACATGGCTCCCTACCCAATTCCCATATGGATAATAAACCAGTTTTGAAGAAGTCTTTTTCAAACAAAATCCAAAGTCTAACTTTGAGCAGTTCTGCTAGCATGTCCATGACCGTGGACACGGCTATTCGAATAGTTTTACACTCTGCAGAGGTTGTACAGCTTTACCCACAAGACACGATTTCTCTAGTTTGTTTGGCATCCGTCGATACCACCACTCACTACCTTAGACAAGCAGTCTAGAGCACGTGACAAGGCTTTTACAAAGCGACATTCCACCGTAGTTACCCCTCGCTAAGGTTTCGCCACCTCCTTTGGAATAAAACCTCCGGGTTCGGGCCCCCTCTTGCGCTAGGTGGGACTAACATAAGTCGTAACATGACTACCCAATGCATCTGTAGGGAACAACCACGGTGGAACATTGCAGATTAATTAGCCAGGTCCTACTCCCCACACTGAGGACATGTTGTGGTACGGTATGGCTTAGCATCATACACTCGAAGACCGGTTCTTAACTGACTTGGGCAACTTTCCAACAAAACCCATGGGCCTCAACCATACCCAATTGAGCCTGTCCATGAACATGTACCCACCAAACATCCATTATGCCCAAGTCCAAACCCATTTTCATTTTATTTTCTAAGGTAAAGGCATTTTATAAACCTTTTATGGTAAAACAATACCATAGATCCAATTTAAATCAAATTTGAAATATTTGGCTAAAAACTTCCTAAATACAAGATTTGATCTAGGCATTGGCTAAGCATTTAATTATTCCCAATATTATTTTATCTAATGGTGACAAGGAAATGATAATCAATATTCAAATTGGCTATACACAAGGAATTGGAATAACTAAGTATTTAAACAGAGGATTAAAATAACGAGATAAAAATTATGCATGCAATAGTAATTTAAAAACAGAATTAAATAAATTTAAAATAATGGGATCAATATGATCAAGGGTATAACTTGCCTTGCTGGATGAGGTGATGTTGTTTTCCTTAACAGATCAACTGGTACTGAGGTGATGTTGTTTTCCTTAACAGGTCACCTAGTACTCACAAGCACTTTCTTCCGGTAGTCCAAGTGTACAATCATGATGATCATACAGTCAAAATCAATCTTCTTATGTGCTCTTCAATCGTCGAAATCTGACTCTCCGAAGTCGTCGAAATCTAATCGTGAAATAAGTCAAATTCAAATAAAATTCAAATAACAATTCAAATGAACTCCAAATTAAAATATTTTGGTTTGGTTGGCTAGATCTTGAATTTAGACAAATTTAGAAATTTGAATCACCCAAATCGGAGTTCGGATGCAAACGATATGGGCTTTGGAAGATTCAAATTACATGAAATAATGAAAATCATAATTTCATGAATTTACTGAATTATTTTTCTACTGAAAACTTGATTAATGACGCCAGCTGACATCATCAAAGCTTTTTCGGCTGAAAAGAAATAAAGGAAAAAGTATTTTCGCCGTGGGACCCACTGTAAGTGGCTCGGCTCACATGGACTGGGTTTACGGGTGGTTGGGTCGGAGGGGGGTGGACTGTGCCACGCAGGCGCTGACCCAGCGTGACACGCGGGCGGTGACGAGGCGGGGTTGGCCGATGTGGCGCCCATGTGGCGTCAAGGTGGCTGCCACGCCAGCACAAGGCCGGCGGCGACGCACGGTGACCAATGGTTGCCGATGTTAGGGACTCCGACGAGAGGTGCGGGTTGTACCAAATGAGAGAGGGGGCTTCACTGATCATGGTGCTCACCTTAGTTTCTCGGCAACGAGGTTGGTTGGCCGGCGGCAAAGGTTTTAGCAGCGGTGGAGTTGGGCTTGCGGCGGCGCGATCGTTCGGGAGATGCTTTGGCGTGGCGGACGTGCGCACGGGGTCGGCGAAGTTGCGGCGATGCCGTTGGTGCGGTCGGAGTTGCCGGGGCGTCGACGACGGAGGCTCTAGAGGCGGCGGAAGGAATGGCGGCCGGCGATGAAGAAACGCCGATTCTGGCGAAACCGAGAGGGGAGAGGAGGAGTGGGTGGTGGCGCTGGGTTCAAGGTGAAGAGGCGATGCCGGGGCGCACCTTTATAGGGCGCGGGAGGGTCCGAGGCGGCGTGACGTGCAAGGAGGCCGCGCAGTGTCGCCGGAGAAATTAGCGGGATTTGGGGCCGAGAAAGGAAAGTGAGAGGTGGGATCGGGTGTGAAATTGATGGGAGGTTTGAATGCGCGCAAAATCAGGAAAGATCCGAGCGGATTTGGACGAGTTTGGAAGGTTTCCAAATCACGGCAATGGCGGCTTGGCTAGGTCTCCGCGGGGAAGAAGAAAGGAAGGAGATGAAGCACTGTTCATGGTGACCCCACCCGTCAGCGAGAGAAAAGAAATAGGAAAGAATTGGGTAGTGTTCTGAGCCGTTAGATTAAAATCGAACGGCTCACATTGAGTGGGCCGTTCGGGCTACTCGGAAAACACATAAGATCGTGGTCGTCCATTTTAGATCGAATGGCTCATGTACGCTGGGATGTTTGTACCGTCCGAAGATCACACGAACCCTAGCTGTTGGATTTTGATCCAACGGTTGATGAGCAAAGAAGAGGAAAACATGCGGGCATGGGGGTGAGGCTGACACGCGGGCCCCGCGTGTCATTGACGGTGTGAGAGAGGAGGGGGCGCGCGGGAGGACTGGGCCAAACGGGCCGCACGCGTGTGGATTTTGACATGGGCCGAGGAGGTTTAGGCCCAAGGGCTGTTTGAGGGTTTTAATTGATTTTGTAATTTAAATAATCCAGATAATTCAAAATAGCTTTAGAAAATAGCAAATAAAATCCAAAATTTTGAGAAAATTCACAGAAATTCTCTTATTTATTTTGGACTTAATAAAACTATTTTCAGCTTATAATTGGCTATTAATTTTGCAAAATAAATTGTTTTGGTTTTAAGATATTTAGGAAAAAGCTTTTAAAATATCAGAAAATTCTAGAAATTAATTAAAATTTTATTTTTCAGATCAAACCAACTGAAACTTCAAGAACTTCAAATAAATTTTAAATTTTGACTTTGAAAACTTCAAAATTCAAATAAAGCAATGAAACTCTATCAAATTTCATAAAATCCAATAAAACAATAACTTTTATTTATTTTATTTTGGTAACAACACTTTGGGATATTACAGTATACAAGATCAAGACCCGCTCGGATAGTTCTCTTGAGCACTACAAGGCTCGTCTTATGGCGCGTGGTTTTTAGCAAGAGCATGGTCATGGCTATAATGAGACCTTCTCTCATGTCGTCCACATGACCACTGTTTGCACTCTTCTTGTTGTGGTCTCTGTTCGACAGTGGCCCATCTGCCAGCTAGACGTCAAGAATGTCTTTCTCAATGGTGAACTATATGAGGAGCTCTACATGCAGCTGCAGTATTTTGTCCTTGCTGGTATGATTTGTCACCTTTATCATTCTCTCTATGGGCTCAAGTAAGTCCCTTGTGCTTAGTTTGACCACTTCTCCTCTGTTGTCACTGTTGTCAACTTCTCCTCCAATGATCACGACACTGCTCTCTTTGTACACACCTCTTCTTGGGGTTGAACGCCCCTCCTTCTCTTTGTGGATGATATGATCATTACTGAGGATGACTTTCAATACATTGATTTTGTAAAGGAGCGTCTCAGTGAGCAGTTCTTGATGTATGATTTGGGTCCTCTTCGTTACTTCCTTGGGATTGAGGTCACTTCCATGCCTAAGGGCTACTACCTCTTCTAGGAGAAGTACATTCTAGATATCCTTGCTCGCGCTTGTCTCATTGATCAGCGCACGGTAGACACTCCTATGGAGTTTAGTGTTCACCTTTGGCTCACTAATGGGTAACCTCTTGAGGATCTCATTCGCTACCATCTTATCGGGAGCCTTGTCCACCTTAGAATCACTCAACATGATATTTCTCACCTTGTCCACATTCTGAGTCAATTCGTATATGCTCCCATTCATCTCTATTATAGTCACATTCTTCATGTTCTACGATATCTTCGTGTGACCATCAGTCGTCGTCTTTTCTTTTCTTGTTCCAGCCTTTGCAACTATAGGCATACTCTGCTGCGATCTGGGCTAGCGATACTTCTTATCACCGGTCTCTTTCTGCCTATTGTGTTTTCCTTAGCTCCTCTCTGATTGCCTAGAAGATCAAGAAGTAGACTGTTGTTTCCTATTCGAGTGTTGAGGCTGAGTTGCTAGGCATGACGGCATTGATAGCTGAGATTACTTGGCTTCGGTGGCTACTTAAGGATTTCGATGTTTTAGCTTCTACACCGAGTCCTCTCAGCATTGCTCGAGATCCAGTGAAGCATAAGATTACCAAGCATATTGGAGCAGATACTTCGTTCATGAGATCGCAGGTACATGATCAAGTTATTGCTCTTCAGCATGTGCCTTCGGAGCTTTAGTTAGCAGATTTCTTCACCAAGGCACAGATTAGAACTCAATACAGTTTCTACCTCTTCAAAGTTAGTGTTGTTGATCTGCCATGAGTTTGAGAGTGTTACATATGACTTATTTAGGGTGTTCTTTGTATATTTTCATACACATATAGCTTTTATATGTTGGCCTTTAGCCTCATTAGAATACATCTAGAGTTCATTCCAACGTATAACAATAACACCGTCACTAATAATTTAATGTTTGTTTCCTGATGGACTAACAAACTAAGCTGACACTTGAAGTCAAAATGCTGATGAAAACATATAATCAAGCGCCGGTAAAGTAAGCTCGTGATGGAACTTTTTGCATGTCCTGCAGTAGCAGGTGTCCTTATAACTGAACAACATACTTTTAAAAGAAAGAATATCTGATCCAACAGCATGCTGATTGTATCTTTTTGGCAAACTAGTAGATAGGAAGTCGAATAGTGTATTGATATACACATCATTTATGTGCTTCAGATTTGTTCCCTATGACATTCAACTAAAGTTTTGCTATTGCCACAACTTTCAGGGTAGTGATCATTTGGTCTAAGTTCATATTTTCAAAAGAAGGTGCTTCTAAGTGTGTTCCTTCTTATGCTGCAAATAATCTGACTAAACCTGACTTACTCATGAGTCATGTGCCTAAACAACTCTGATTCTTGTTAGTTCATTACGAGAGGCACTATATAGTTACAATAGGGTGAGCAAAATCACAGAAACCAAGCGGTCCCAGGCTGTAGTCGTGAAGAGTCACATAACCATTTTTTGCATGCATCTGATATTATAACTCATGGAAAGTAAGATACATTGGTCCAAGAAGGCTTAAGAGAAAGCAAAAACCTACTCAAGGAAAACTGCATTGGCGGTCAAGAATTATAGTTTGTAACCTGGTGGCATCTACCATCTACATTTTACACAAAATTTCGGAGCATCTTGGCTGATACATCTGTTGTATCTTTGAGAGCTAATTTGGTAATTTCTTATTTTGAGAAAAGAAGAAATAGAATAGGAAAATAAATTGGAGAGGCCCACTTGTCATTGAGATGAGGGGAGGGATAAGGTTTGGAGACCTTGTCTTCAACCGAAGGGAGCAGGGCATTTGGGGCATGGCCTTCGGCCTAGCGGCGGCACGAGCGACTCCGCGGCTCGGGCAAGATGCGCGCCGCTGTTGGCAGTGGCTGCGCATGGCCTTCTCCTCCTCCTCCTCTTCAAAGCTGGCTCCTTCTTCCTCGTTTATGGACCTCGAAATACAGTGAGTTTTTCCCCTTTTGTGGTTCTTGATCTCCTCCGGATTTGGCTTCTTTTTTGGGCTTTTTGGAGCTCCCCGTCGGTGATGAGATCTGGAACCTTCTCCCTTACGCATCTCGTCGGTTCCCTTCTTGCTCCCTTCTTTCCTACTGGGTGCTCCGTGAGGGAACTTGGATCTTGCACATTTGGGGCTTTGTTCTGGTCGGCTCTGGGTTTGGTCTTGCTGCAGAAGAAGGATTCGGTTTCTGATGATTGGTGCTCTGTGGTTGCATTCGGCCGGTGCACTGTGATTGGGTCTTGTGCGGCATTCTCTGTATCTCAACTTCGCAAATTGGTGTGTCCCAGTTTGCAAATTGGCACTGTATCACCGTCAATCTCGTCTGGTATTCGTGGCACAGTGGGGCGATTGGTTTTCTGAGATAGAGCATTTGTCGTGCCTTGCCCGGTTCTACTCGGTGGCTTTGAGTGCCATCCGCTTCGCGAGTTTTCTATTTTTCATAATCGCATTACTTTGCATTGTGTGACGTACTAGTTGAATTACATTCTGTAATTTTTGCCTAGCACTGGGAGACTTTGCTAAGTGATGGTTGTGGGCTCGGTTAATGCTCAATGATGAAGTGATGTCAAATTGAGACTGAATGTGACAACTGAGTATAATTTGGTCTTGAACTAAGATTACTTGTTTTCTCATGTTTTGTGCACTTGGTTCATTCGGTTATACTTGCTATTCACTGTAATTCATTTAGTCAATATTATCTGTTTACTATGATTCACATTGATTTATTTAGTTCTGCCGTCAATTCTTTGTGATCCAATTTTCGATCACTCTTATACATTATTGTTGATTGATATATTGAGTTTCAGAATCTATTGCTTGTTGTCCAGCAAAGTTAGACTTGATAATTTGCATAAACATGTTTGATTAGAGTAGCAAGATTTAATTTTGAGCCCAAGGCCTAATTTATTTCAAAATAAGTGTCATTTAATTTGTGATTAAACTTTGACATAAGTGTCGTGAGGGCTAAGATTTCATCTTATGCAACTCGACATATGAGAGCAAATAAATAAACATTTAAATCTAAGCATTATGTTGATTTTGTATGTTTTCAAGTCCTATCTTTTGAGCACATTATCCTGGTTAATTGACATGAAGAAATTACATGTTTATATGTCAATTTTATTATTTAAATGCTACTGAAAATATGCTTTACATTATCCTGGAATTATATCTGAATACTTGCTAAAACTGCTAATTTTACAATATCTTCTTCGTAGATCTTGATACTCAGTAAGTTCTCTCAGGATGAGTTGCTAATTTTCATATCTGGACCTAGTTAGTTGGTACCTGAAATTCATCAGCCATTTACTTTATTGGGACACGAACATTGTGCAAAATTCAGTGATCTCTCTCGAGTTTAGCATGAAAGTCAAGTTACATATACTGGCCATCTTTCATGTTTCAGCCCCATCTCTCCCTGTAGTATTGGTCTCCTTGCCGCTAGCATAAAAAACCTGACTGTTTTTTGTTTGCGCTGAAGAGGGTACCCTAAAATGTTGGTTCTCACCCTGGAAGAAATAGGAAAATTGGAGATTAGTAATGCACACAAGAACCTAACAAATCGCTTCTATCTATTTGATATTATTCGTGAATTGCTACCTACATAATGATCTGTATTTGTGGATCACCTGTGTTTGCTCCCTGTGTAGCTTCCTTGTTCAGACTCTTCTTCTGTTGATTAACGATGCCTTGCTGTTGCTCCTGCACCATGTTAGCCATGGCGCCTGAAGCTTGAGGGGCCAGGTTTAGCCTAACCAGAAGACCGGCCAAAGATGCAGATGGTGGTACACTAGATGCTGACGAAGGAATTGCTTGCCCAGAGACTCCTCCAAACATTGGCATGGCGTTTGTGCCAGGGATACCAAGACATTGTGGTGTCGCACCTGGGATCATTGGGCAAGGAAAGTAAGCACCAGGCATGGGCGGAATGGGAATCGTTCCAGTGCCGTTCATGTCGAAGACACCCATCCCATACCCCAATCCCATTCCGAGATGAGGAAATGAGCCATTGGAGGAATTTGCAAGTGCTGCATGGCTGGCGGCAGCAGCATCGGAGGAATGCATAGCCCAGTTCCCATGGACATCATCTGTGTCAAGAGAACCACACCTTCTCAATGCATCTATGTATAGATTTACCAGGCAGAATCATGCTACATTTGGTATGAGGCAGTTTCAGTCTACCTGAACTTGAAGCTGAAGAGTTTTGAGGTACTCTATAGCTTCATCCAGCATTGAGGCTTTGTCAATCTACAAAAGATAATATGCCTGATGTTACCAAATGTTCTTGATATAATGACACCCCAGAGAAAGCAAGATGATAGAATGGCTTAGCTGTACCTTGTTGCAGTTGGGAATGAGCTCCTGCAGAGCGCGCATTTTTCATTGATCCTGTCCCTTCTCCTCTGCAGGTTTGTTGCATTCCAATACAGTCAATACAATTGCATCACGAGATTGAAGGAAAGGATCATACGATGATCAAAGCATGGGGATGTGGCCTGCTTACCCTTTCTGACAAATTGTGGACCTCAGCAGTGCGGCTGCGTTTCGTGCTTCTGGTGGCAGATCTTCTCAACACTCCGGACTCATCGTCAAGATCCTAAAGGGAACCAATTTTACGATAAGTAAGGTATGGCCAGTTCCTATACACTGCCTCTCATATAATTCTCTTACTTCATCCTCTGAAAAAAAAATCACTTACTTTATCCTCTCAAAAAAAATCACTTACTTCATCTTGACTAGCTGAACACTCTGCCTGGCTCTTCCGCTTCTGGTGGCGCCAGGGCTCATCGTTCCCAGCACCATTGCCGGAGCACACCGACGAAGTCGCCACTGTGGCCTCGGGTGCCTTTCTTGCCTCGTCCTTCTTCACAACCATATTGTTGCCAACTTTGTCACGAGCCATATCTTGCTGCAGGTTACCAACCGTGGCCGTTGGAGCAGCCGTGGAAGTTGGAGCAGCTGTGGACGCGAACCGCACGGTCCGCACCTCCTTTGGCTGCGGACAAACCATCCTCTGATCGGCGAACACGGGGGCTTTTCTTGGCCCACCCGCCGTCTGGACAACCGTCGACTCCATGCGGTTGCTTGCGGGGACATTGGACGCCTTGTCCGTGCCTTGCGGCCTCTGCGCGCTCTGCAGGCTTGCCCTTGCCAGCGCCGCCGGCCTGGAGAAGAGCGAGAAATTCATCACACCCTCGCCGTTGCCGCTCGGCCGAGGTTGCTTGGCAGCAGCAAGCTCTGCCTGTGGCTCGGAAGTCCGGGTGGCGGGAACCGATAGCCCGTGGCTTTCCTTGGAGGGCTCTCTGCTGCTGGTGGCAACTGGGGTACTTCTGATGTTGGTGGCGTTGTGATTAGAAGGTGGCAGAGAACCGAGGTTGGCCGCCGCTGCTTGGAGCTCTGAGAAAAAATCCGAGAAGTAGTCGGCTGCCAGAGCAGGGGCGGTGTTGTCGTCATCATCGATGATGGGGTAATGGATCCAAGGAACGGTGTCATCGTCCCCGTTGTCATGGGCAGCGTCTAAGCCGGACGAGAAGTCATGGGCTGACGGAGGCATGCCCATGGCGCCAAACGCGCCGCCCACCTTGGTGAACGCCGCCACGGTGTCGCCACCGGGTGCTTCTCTTGGGCTCTGCTGCTGCTGGTGGTGTCACCATAGCCGAACGGCGGGAAGGCGGTCTGCGGGTGCTTCCTCCGGCCGTGCACCACCGCCTGCCCGTTCTCCCACAGCAGCTCGGCAAACTCGTTGCCGTCGGACCTACAACCACACACAGAGAGGCACATGCGTCAGCACCAGTGTTGCACACAACAAAGAACCGATCAAAAGCATCAACTTGATTGGATGAGAAGGACCGAGCTGGGTGCACTCACATCTCCGGGCAGGCAGGGAGGAGGGAGGGACAAGTGGTAGATGCACAGGCTCTCGGCCGGAGGCGAGAAGTGAAACAGACGGAGGTGCAAGTAAAGACCAGCTACCGGCCGAATGCGACGGCTAATCGGTTTGCTCCTGCTGCTTCCTTGTCCCTCTGTAGCTTGCTGCAGGAGGGAGGGAGCTTTCGGTGGGGAGACGATGAAGTGAACAGCGAGCGCGAGGGAAGCAGCTGCACTGTTGCCTCTGCGTGAGATAAGCAGCAGGCAGAGGTGATGGGGGACCTAGCCGAGCGATGGAAACGGACAAGCAGATAAGACGGGCAAATGTGCAACGCAGCAGCGGGTTCTCGCACCCGCCCCACGGTTTGTGTATCCGTCCACTGTAGTCCATTATCTTCGCTGTATTTTCCTCCCATGGATGTATGCTTCCTCCTCTCGCTCTACTTAGCTAGGAGTTGTTGGGTGCAACGCTCCATAAATGCACGCAGTCGACTGACGTATTTCAATTCTAGGTTCTGATCCCAAGCTAGCCAGCAACAAATTAAACTCTCGACATTTAGAATACTCTCGACATTTAGAATACTTATTGTAGATATATCATTCTTGTCATACTAGTTGGGTTACATTTGGTTAGCTTGTTTATCACCTCCTTTTAATCAATCGCGTTATTTAGCTATTGTTGTATCAACTGTAGGTATACATACGAGATGAACTACTGATGCACCAATTGTTGATCATTCACACTTCACCTTATCTGCAACTGCTATTTACCAAGCTAGCTAGCGTGCTGGTGCTGCGATGCAAGGAATGAATGATTGGGCGATTCGAGGGGACCAAATCAATCAAGGAAATGATGAGCAGCGGCAGCACTGCTGCAGCCGTGCCCTGCAGTTGACAGCTGCACAAGGACTGGACACATACATGTACTTGCTGATGCCGATCCATCTGTGACCATGAATGAGAGCCTGCACTACAGAGCATCTGAGCATGTAACTAACAACTGCAATCCTAGTGGTGGTGCGTGGCTGGGACACCCTCCCTGCAAAGCCAAAAGCGGCATGGCTGCCAAGCAGAGAGAAGCAAAAAGAAGAGAGATGGACAGTTAAAGGAAGCAAGGCAGCTTTGCTGGGCGGGCAGATCCAGCACAGACATGTGTACGTGTGTGTGTATGGGGTCGGTGTCGCCGACGACGGATGATGAGAGCACTCGAGGACACTTGGAAGAGTTTCCACTGATAAAGAAAGGTGCCGGTGATGATGTGCGGCTACAAAGCGTGGGAAAGCTGCTTCCCTCACGTCACACATGTACTGCATACCACTACTAATCATTGATTGATCCTCAAGAGAGAGAGAGTACTTATACTTGCTTTGACTTCCACTGCTTAATTAATTGCCCATGGCTACTAATCAATGGTCCTAAGAACACCCTTGTCAGGCTAATGACATCACCATCTTTGCGTTGCTGCAAAAGCAGGCACGTATCATGCATCCGTAGTCCATTTCCTCGGTGACTTTTTTGGGAATAGGGCATGCGTGGTGTTGGAGGCATTAAGCTACAGGGAGTATGGCGTATTTTTGTCGGCTAGCCTATTTTCAACTGGAGACGGAACCGGGGTGCGTCAGAATTCGGGTAATCAGGTCTGCATGACTCACGAGTATACTATGATTTATTTATGATTTTCCTCTATGCTATATTCGGGTAATCAGGTATGCATGACTCACGAGTATACTATGATTTATTTATGATTTTCTTCTATGCTATACTCCTACTGGAGTAGTACTTAACTGAACCAGATGCATGCATTTGTTAGTTGGTAGCGGTACGCATCATAAGAGATTTTCGCACGCCTGTACAACAGTGGTGGAGCCATGTTTAAGCGTTAGGGTCAATTTCCCTCACAGCTTTTTTGGAATCCATTTAATATAAAGGAATTTTTTTGCAAAATTCTAGAAAATAATAAAAATTTTATAAGAATTAATTTCATATAGTTAGATAATCATGTATTTGACTTCACAAGGTTACAATCCTAACTACGCCACTGCTGCACAAAGGTTCCACTGGCTAGCTATTCACACCGATCCAGCCAAAGTCTGCCGTATCTTGTACTCGTGCGTAAATAATCTGCAACATACCGAGTGCATTTGCTCGGCGCATGCATGTAGGATCTCTCTTGGAATTCTACTGGGAATGATCTAATTCTATACTAGAATTGGTACAAAACTGTACTTTCTTATAACCACTGCATGAATTATATTTTCCAGAATGTGATCTGCTTTGGTCATCAGCTAAATTGGCACAACCGCCCATATGCCTTTTCTTATTCGCAAATAGTTGGTTCAGTTATAAATGGCTGATGGCACAACTGCGTGAATTATATTGCAGTCTTGTCAATCGGCCCTTGGTACCTACCGCTATTCAACTTTGGTACCTATATTCCTGAAACAAGACAGACCTTCATGAAGACCATATATATATATTTTAATAAGGTCGGACATTTCCACGTTAAGGTTCAATTACATACGAGTAAAATTATATATATATATATATATATATATATATATATAGAAAAATGGTATGGTACTTCTGGGAGTACGTACTCCCACCTCTTATATACCACTTAAATTGTATGATGATACCTCTTTATCAATTTGAGTATACTCCAATAATGATTATAAGATACCTCAAAGTGAGTTCTATGAAAAAATTTCATGAAAATCCACTTTTTATACCAAAATCCGTGTATATACTTCTTTTATGTATGAAAAAAAGTATATAGCAAAAATAAAGGGCTCCAATGAAAACTTTCCGATTAAGTCACATTGGAGTATCTTATAATTGATATTCAAGTATCTAAAGTAATAAAGAAGTATAATATATTCTGTTTATGGTATATTGAAGTGGGAGTACATACTCCTGAGTAATGCAAAAACGGTGTCATATATATATATATATATATATATATATATATATATATATATATAGAAAAATACTTTCTACTCCTGTGTAGTTACTCCCACTTTTGATATACCACCTAAAAGAACTTGACATACTCCTTTATCACTTTGGGTATACTCATATACTAATTATAAGATACTCCAATGTGAATCACACTAAAAATTGCAAGAAAGTCTATAGTTTTAGCATATTTTGTAAATACCTTTATATTCGCATGTAAAAGGAGTATGTCACATAAAAGGAGTATGTCTAAAAATTGTACATACCACCCTAAAAGATGTGAATACCACTTATGTGGTCTTATATACTGTGATACTACACATACATACTCTCGGTTATGCAAGATACTCCCTACGTTATGAGATACGAAATAGGAGTAACTACACCGGAGTAGGAAAATGCTTCCTATATATATATATATATATATATATATATATATATATATATATATATATAATACTTTCTAAAGAACTTGACATACTCTATTACCATTTTGGGTATACTCATATACTAATTATAAGATACTCCAATGTGAAACACACGAAAAATTTGCAAGAGAGTCTATAGTTTTTAGCATATTTTGTAAATACCTTCATATTCGCACATAAAAAGGAGTATGTCTAAAAGTTCTACATACCACCTATGAAAATGTGTAAATACCACCTATACGATCTTATATACTCGTATACTACACATACATACTCTTGGTTGCGCAAGATACTCCTTACGTTGTGAGATATGTGAGATAAAGAATAGAGAGTAACTACTCCCGGTAGTAGGAAAAATGCTTCATATATATATATATATATATATATATATATATATATATATATATATATATTCATTTGGTACTCTTAGAGTACCTACTACCACTTCTAATATACCATTTAAAAATATATTATACTTCTTTATCATTTTTAGTATACTTAAATACCAATTATAAGATAATACAATACGACTTGATTGAAAACAATTCATTGGAGCCCTTTATTTTTTTCTATATGCACAGATTTTGCTATAAAAAGTGGACTTTAATAAAAAAAAATTATGAAACTCACTTTGACATATCTTATAATCATTACTGGAATATATGCTCAAATTGATAAAAGAGGTATCATCGTACGATATAAGTGGTATATTGGAAGTGAGAGTATATACTCCAGATACTATATATATATATATATATATATATATATATATATATATATATATATATATATATATATATATATATATATATATACTAGTCATGTGTCCGTATGTTGTAACGAAAACTCATACTTTACACCAATAATTTATGTGTAATAAGCACTAACTGTCTCTCAAACATATTATTCACTTGAATGTACACTCATATAATGTTAAATGAAATATATGTTGTTCCTTATTGCAAGTGGTTCATGTGTCAAATAAGACTTGAGAGCATTAGAAGCGAACAATATCATAGAGCTCTTTTCGCATTAGAAAAATAAACTTTTATTGCATTGATATGTATATAATTATGTCACCATCAAAGATGATCGTGCCTAACAAAGAGAATCAATGAGAGCAATCATACATCGGAATATGCAAGTACACAACTGAGCAATCATACATCGGAATAAGCAAGTACACAAGAAACAATTGTTATGATACGTCGGATGCAGGACTTAAACTTACATCACCAGAATAAAAAAACCTAATCAATATACAGAAGGTTTTGCTGCACTCCGTGGCGTTTAAGCAACTATATCTTTAGAGCCTTAATGTTATACAACTAAGACCTTCAGTACACGAATTGCACTTGCAGCGAAGTGACAACAAAAAAGAAAAAAATGTCCAATTCTGATCCGAAGAACAAATAATATCAATGAGCATAGCGATTGAGCAAGTATATATTAACCGTGTCAAGAAACCAAATCCATCACCAATCACAAGAGGTGGAACCCCAATAGCTGTTGTTTCCAGAATGACATCGTTTACTCTGTTGCAGATCCTCTCAATCTCGATGGAACTAACCTGAAATTCATCATACACAATGAATAGATGGACCGCCAAAAGCTGTAATTAGGGGTGGAAAATGGTAAAGGATAATCCGTTTTATCCGATATTCGTATTCGAGAAAACGCAAATGTGGAAAGGAAAAATCCACGTTTGATACTGTTCATATCTGTATCCGGTGTTATTTGTATCAGATTCGTGTTATTCGATCCTGATAAAATCCATTTACAAATAACACATAAATTGTTAAGCCATAAATTATTCAGACTGTTCACAAGTTACTACTCAAAAGAACACATAAATTGAAAAATAACTTGAAAAAATATACAAAACATCATCTACAAATGTGGCATATGGACATGTGTTAAGCCAGGCAATACATGAGTGTGCAGGAATACCTCTCCAGTTCAGATTGCAAGCTCTTTGATTAGGAGCATTTGCTTGTTTGCTACTCCAATCAAGTATGGAAGACAATATCTAAAGCCCCATGTGTTAAATCTTTGCACTGAATGAAAATATATCTACGAAGCACCAAAGCTTCTTTTGCTCAGACAATTCATCAAACAACTTGCCGGCAAGAAACAAACCTGCAAATCAAAAGATTCATTTCTTCAAACAGGTTGTGGACAAAGGGTGAGAAGATACGTACTAACACTAAAGAAAGTGGCATGTCCATCCTTGTAGAAGGTGGTGGTGATACCGTATATGTGGTTTGGAACCATGCTCTTGCTCCTCCAGAACAAGATAATATCTTGATTCTTGATTAACTACTATTAATGGGGGCATTAAATTAGGAGAAGAATATAATGTGTTCATTACAAATTTATAATGTAGTTAATGGATGCGTGAAATTAGGAGAGAACCTAGCGAAATAGAATTGAAAGAGTTGCTGTCGTCGCCTCCAACAGGGCGTCGAGGAGATCGGTGGCCCGAGGTAGAGCCCCTGCTGACCTGGAGGTGGCCGTAGTTGTCACCTGCGAGCTCCACGGCCCGCATGGTGCCGTGGCGCATCACCTCCCACCGCTGTCGCCCACCGCAGAGGTACATGCCCAAGTGGCACTTGAGCCGCACGGACCGCTCGTTCTCTAAGTACTCCATTGCTGCATGAGGAGAGGGATGGGGAGAGGATCAAGAAAGCACGGCAGTGTTTTTGCACGAGGACGAAGGCAAGTGCTACATTGTTGTTGTTGAAAGGGAGGGTGATGACGCACTGCGCTAGAGATGGAGGCGGAAGTAGAGGCGACGGTGGTGGCTTCTCCCATGACCTCGCCGCACTCTCCCGCATCGCCACACTCTCCCGTTTCGCGCCACGCCACACCGCCGCCGCTCGCCGGCAAGCGGCAGAAGAGGGAGAGAGGAAGGCGACGGCGTGGGGCGCCCGAGGAAAGGTTGGATCCGGCCACGCCGACGCCCTCATCACAACTACCACCTGAGCAACAAGATGGCGGCGGGCGGCGCGGCGATGATGGCGAATCGGATACATCAGAGGGAGGAGAGGGAGATGATGGGAGATCGGGGCGAGGCGTGGGAGAGAGCCGCTGACGCGGCGCACGAGACATCGAGGCGGGACATGGTGGCGAGGCATGCGGGAGAGGATGGGAGGGGAGAAGAGGAGAGGAGAAGGAGGAGCGAGAGGAGGAGATCGGGATGGGATCGGGAGCGCCAGAGGCGCGCAGGAGGAGGCAGAAGAAGCGGTTAGCTCGTGTCATCGCTCGCTTGCTCCGATCGACGACGCGTAACGATGATAGAGATGATCACGTGAACTTCTTCTTAAGCAGCAGAGACATATCTCTACTACTTAAAAGAAGAAGTTTACCGTGGTCCGTCCTCCTATCATCGTTCGCGTCCGTCCGATCGGAGAGCAAACGATGGACGACACAGATAGCTTCGCCTTCGCGCAGCACTGCCTCCCTCTCCTCTCACGCCTCCTACGACAACTGCTCCCACGATCCCATCCACGATCCTCCTCCTTCCTCCTTCTCACTCCACGATTCTTCTCCTTCTCCTATTCTCCCCTTTCGCTCTCTCCCCCTCCCAACTGAACACCATCGCCACCGGCCTCCTCCCACCCTCCGATGTCGCCGTCCCCGTGCGCCGCGTCGCGGCTTCCTCTCCCCACGCACCGCCGCATAACCTCCACCACCCCAGTCCTCGCCCCATCGTCTCCCCTCCCTACTCCTTCCCTCCTGGTCGCATCTGACCTTGCCGACGCCGCCCCGCCGCACCGTGCGCTCCGTAGCGCGAAACCAGGAGAGTGTGACGATGCCGAGGAGAGTGCGACGAGGTCATGGGAGAAGCCACCACCGTCGCCCTCTACTTCCGCCTCCATCTCTAGCGCAGGTACGTCATCACCCTCCCCTTTCAACAACAACAATGTAGCACTTGCCTTCGTCCTCCGTACCAAGAAACACCTGCTCGTACTTGCTTCTTGATCCCTCTCCCCCATCCCTCTCCTCATGCAGCAATGGAGTACTTAGAGAACGAGCGGTCCGTGCGGCTCAAGTGCCACCTGGGCATGTACCTCTGCGCGGTGGACGACAACAGTGGGGAGGTGATCTGCCACGGCACCATCTGGGCCGTGGAGCTCGCAGGTGACAACTACGGCCACCTCCAGGTCAGCAGGGGCTCTACCTCGGGCCACCGATCTCCTCGACGCCCTGTTGGAGGCGACGACAGCAACTCTTTCAATTCTATTTCGCTAGGTTCTCTCCTAATTTCACGCATCCATTAACTACATTATAAATTTGTAATGAACACATTATATTCTTCTCCTAATTTAATGCCCCCATTAATAGTAGTTAATCAAGAATCAAGATATTATCTTGTTCTGGAGGAGCAAGAGCATGGTTCCAAACCACATATACGGTATCACCACCACCTTCTACAAGGATGGACATGCCACTTTCTTTAGTGTTAGTACGTATCTTCTCACCCTTTGTCCACAACCTGTTTGAAGAAATGAATCTTTTGATTTGCAGGTTTGTTTCTTGCCGGCAAGTTGTTTGATGAATTGTCTGAGCAAAAGAAGCTTTGGTGCTTCGTAGATATATTTTCATTCAGTGCAAAGATTTAACACATGGGGCTTTAGATATTGTCTTCCATACTTGATTGGAGTAGCAAACAAGCAAATGCTCCTAATCAAAGAGCTTGCAATCTGAACTGGAGAGGTATTCCTGCACACTCATGTATTGCCTGGCTTAACACATGTCCATATGCCACATTTGTAGATGATGTTTTGTATATTTTTTCAAGTTATTTTTCAATTTATGTGTTCTTTTCAGAGTAGTAACTTGTGAACAGATACGAATAATTTATGGCTTAACAATTTATGTGTTATTTGTAAATGGATTTTATCCGGATACGAATAACACCGAATACAGATACAAATAACACCGGATACAGATATGAACAGTATCAAACGTGGATTTTTCCTTTCCACATTTGCGTTTTCTCGAATACGAATATCGGATAAAACGGATTATCCTTTACCATTTTCCACCCCTAATTACAGCTTTTATGTCCATCTATTCATTGTGTATGATGAATTTCGTGTTAGTTCCATCGAGATTGAGAGGATCTGCAACTGAGTAAACGATGTCATTCTGGAAACAACAGATATTGGGGTTCCACCTCTTGTGATTGGTGATGGATTTGGTTTCTTGACACGGTTAATATATACTTGCTCAATCGCTATGCTCATTGATATTATTTGTTCTTCTGATCGTAATTGACATTTTTTCTTTTTGTTGTCACTTACGCAAGTGCAATTCGTAATCAAGGTCTTAGTTGTATAACATTAAGGCTCTAAAGATATAGTTGCTTAAACGCCACTGAGTGCAAAGAAACCTTCGATATTGATTAGGTTTTTTATTCGTGATGTAAGTTTAAGTCCCGTGATCCGACGTATCATAACAATTGTTTCTTGTGTACTTGCTTATTCCGATGTATGATTGCTCGTTGTGTACTTGCATATTCGATGTATGATTGCTCTCATTGATTCTCTTTGTTAGGCACGATCATCTTTGATGGTGACATAATTATATACATATCAATGCAATAAAAGTTTATTTTTCTAATGCGAAAAGAGCTCTATGATATTGTTCGCTTCTAATGCTCTCAAGTCTTATTTGACACATGAACCACTTGCAATAAGGAACAACATATATTTCATTTAACATTATATGAGTGTACATTCAAGTGAATAATATGTTTGAGAGACAGTTAGTGCTTATTACACATAAATTATTGGTGTAAAGTATGAGTTTTCATGTAACGCACGGCACATGACTAGTATATATATATATATATATATATATATATATATATATATATATATATACACACACACCATTTGACCGCAAATCTATATTACTACTAAAGAACACAAGTTTGGTGGATCAAGCACATTGTGCTTACTAAATCTAGTGTAAATATTATTAGTTGCACTCACTCTAATCAAAATGCTTTAATGATTAATTACTCTAATTTTTATCTCTTAAATCCTCCTATTTATGCAAAATGCACCGAGACAAGTCAGGAACAAATTAAAAGTCTAAGTATCCATATAAGTAAAATATGTGCGGAACATAGTGACGAAGACATCATACGCCAAAACCACAAGAAAAATAGTAGGTGTACAAACTATATCCACAAAAGGCATGCACTACTACAGAAAACGTTATCACAGACGGTTCCGAACCGTCATCACGACGTTCGCACCGCTCGTATTTTTGTACGCCTCGTGATAATCGGCGTTATCACGCACGGTTAAAAACCGTCTCGTGATAAGTAACAATACGCATCGTTCTAATGAACAACCATTCGTAATATCCACATATCACGCACGCGATATTTGCGAATCGTCGTAATATCTATATATTACGATTTTATAGTTATCAACCGTCGTAATATCCATCTATCACGATTTGTTCAGAATATCGCCGCTCGTGATATATGGATATCACAGACGGTCATAATTAGCACCGCTCGAATATTCACATATCACGCATTTGTGATAATTATGACCCGCTCAGTGATATTCATATATCACGCACGGCGATATTTATGAACCGCTCGTGATATCCATCTATCGCGCACGCGATAGTTATGAACCGCCTGTGATAGCTCTTTCAAGATAACTAATTTAATTTTGATTTTCGCCAGCCTCAGAATTGCTAGCCATGCCTCTAAAAACAAGCAGCAGTAAAATAGATACATTACAGATGAATCAATCATTGACACTCAAAGTGATCATTTAACTCAAAATCAATTCGACACTTAATATGTATCAAATATTGTCGCTAGAGTTACAATTGAATTACAACTATTCAAAGTGAATTACATTAATGAATCATTCAAGGTCGCTCAATGTGTTGGAGTAGTGAAACTCTCCGCTGGCGCTAATGATATCCGTCATGATGAAGGTGCGAGCTTCCTCAACATCCGAGATCTCTCTCAACAAGTGAATCTAAATCTATATTGAAGATCCGTAGCTAGCAAGAGTGAAGTAGTAAGCATATATATTTAAATTTATAATTAGGAAATAATTATTACGAGATTGACCAACCCTGATCCTTCAACTTAGCACTCATGAGAATTTGCATATGATGGCAAATGTAGAATGCACATTCTTCGCTTTTTTGTCGCGACACCGCAAAATAGAATTACATATATAGGTATAGTCGTTCGAGACGATTATTACGTAAGTATGATAGAATTATTGTGTTGTAGCACGCACTGGAAATCGCGCCCCGTGATTAAATGTATGCTTCGCTCCTTGTATAGCCCTCCTCGGCAATATAGGAGATGAACGACCTACATGTTTCCAAAAAGTTAACCTCGCCATTTCAAACGAAGGAAGACTACAATAGAGTTATGTATGGAGGAAATAAGCACACTGCCGAGTACTCCTCGCACAAGGGTGAAGTCGTGGCTTTTTTCATTAGGGAATCAAGGTATAGTACCGGTTCCTCTTGGTATAATGACTAAAAGGACCCAGTGGTGCCTACTCATGTATGTCGCTGAGTCATTAAACCTAAGTTCGTGTTATGATAAAGTACAAATGAAATTTGTATAGCAAGTAGTGAAGCACTTACTTCGGGTTGTAGGGCACCATTATGTAGTCCTTGTCGCTTTGAGCAAGCAATCCCGCCGCTATGTATTTCTCGACGAGGATGCGCCCGCCAAGATAGTTTGCTCAGAGACCACGTGTGGGTCGAGGAAACCCACCGCTTCTTTCAATCGCCGCATTTTTAATCATGTATCTATACATAAGCAATGAGTTGTTATATTCGGTATTACGTGAATGTAGAACTTGTTTGTACACACTTACAAAGGTCCAAAGATCGTAGAAGTGAGGCATCGAGGGCTTTGAGGTTGAATAGGTCGAATAAGTCGCCGGCCCCACGGCTGGGGCGGCTCGTGGAGGAAATAGTCCCGTATCCGATGCTGATTCCATCGCACCTTTCTCTTTGGTCTTGTGCAAGTACCGTGCACGCAAACTCTAACAACCTAATCCAACGTAAGTTAATATCGTGGTGGTCGCCAACGGACTTCCAAAAGAGTATTTCTTAAGGTTAGAGGCTAAGCGCCTTTAATGTTCTTCGATTTCGATTTGTCTCGAACGACTTGCTCGCTACGCTGCACTCGTGAGACGACTCGGGAACCAAACAGCGCACGCTTTTTTGTTCGTCGGTGTCTTCTCCACGGAACCGATGAGGCGGGCTTCAAAGCCGAAGGTTGAGGTGTAGTCATGGAGGGTCCTGTTGAGAGGCATGGTCGTGCGAGATGGTTGGGGTAGAGTCATCAAAGGTTGAGGCGCACCGCAGGTCCAGGCGATGTCCTTCTTGGGTCTTGTTGGAGAGGTATGGTCGTGTCGAGATGGTTGGGGTGGAGTCATCAAAGGTTGAGGCGACACCGCAGGTCCAGCATGGCGTCCTTCTTGGGCCATCGGATAAAATCGTACACGGATCCCCTAGTGTTCGATGTCGCCGTCGGCGAATCTCCACGGACGGCCTTAAAATTGTCATGTACCATGTCCACCGACCTCGGCGTAACCTCGCCACCGGGCACCGTGGCCGCACTATCCCTTCCATGCATGGATACGCCACCCCACGCCACCTCACAGACATCTCAACCATCCTCACTGAGCGCAAGGCGCGGCTTCCTACAAAACGACACGCAATTAGCGAAGGCGCCCTATAGGTCTATCTTTGGAGCATTCCAGATGTACATTACCTTGATGTCGCCGATAGTTAATTGGACGCCATCATGTTCATAATTTATGCGGACGCAACGCTACTCCGATGTTGAGGAGGACTGCTCCCAAAACAACGGGCGGTTTATGCATCGTTGAGGAGTAGGAGTTGATTCACTTGGTCCCGCAATCTCGCTATCTTTTCTTCAAATTTTGCAAGAAGCACTCGTTCTCTTCCTTCAAATTTTGTAGTAAGCACATGTTCCAACTCGTGTCGACTCGCCTTGGATCTCTTCCCCGCTCCTATACGTGCAAGAGTCGCCCGGGAATCCATCCTCCAAGATACGTTAACCCTTTGCCTCGTGCGATCCGGTGCTCCTTGTTTCCTGCAGCCATAGATAGTATATCCTTCTCCCTATCCGCTGGAAGGAGCCTCTGAACATGCGGAACTCAATTGCATGCAAGAGGTCATCATGTTATTATAGACATTATGAAGTTATGGACTTATTAACAACTAGGTAGTTCGAGATATATTTACCACACGGTTGGCCACATCCCTGCCTCGCGGGTTTGTGAAAGAGATTTCGCCAAAGACGTGGATCGATGCCCTCGCTCTTAACCAAGAGAGAGCGCTGCTCGTCTATGATCTCAGCAAATGGCCTTGTTTTGTTCTCGTCCTCCGATGGGCTGAGGAGCTCGTATTATAGGCAAATAGAGGAGATATGGGAGCTCGACTCACGTGCTTTTCAAGATCCCCTATTTTGGTGTCGCTTGGTCCATCTCCACAAGTGAAGGTCGACAGCATGCGGCGTCACTACCGTGGACCTCGATCGTGTCGGATACAAAGACGAATCATTCGTGATCAAGCAACTAAGTTGTTCAAGTCTTCTATGTAACCGACTTGGCAAATAAGAAGTGTCACGTAGTTCTTCATGGAAAAAGAAGGATTGTCGAAGTTGAGAATATAGTGGACGAGAAATAATACAATCAATTTGACGAGTTGCCTCCTTTCGAGACAAAGATCGTGCTCGAGGAAGAACCCAACGAGGAAGCTAGCTATATGCGCGTCGATCATCATGAAGGACTATATTTTAATTAAGAAATTACTCCATTGTAATTAATTTATTCCATAACATCATGTGTTATGGACTTGTAATATGTTGTACGTATATTTTGATGTCAACGTGGAATTGTAATCTCTCCTGTCCTTGTGGATCGTATATTCAAAAATTCATTTAATTTGGAAAATAGTCCAGCTGCACCACCTTTCTTGAAACCTAAAAAACTGAAATTTTATGGCAAATAGTCCAACACCTTTGCAAAGAAACTGCATACTCATGCCTAATCCTCGCATGCGCCATCGCAGAAGACGACGAGTCGCCCCACCTTCCACACCGCAGCCTGCTGCTCGTGCACCGGCCATCCTCCGATAGCGCCACACCCGCCCAAGGGCCCGGCCTTCTTCCCCACGCCGCCGACCATGTCCGCAGCTGAGCCTCTCGCACCGCCCGCACTCCCGGTTGGTCTTGGCCATCTCGCACGCCGCCGGCCGGCTCGCCTCGACCTGGCTGATGTAGTGCTTCCCAACGCCGCGCGCCTCGCCGCCGTGTAGAGGAGGAGACCGAGCACGAGGCCGCGCCTTGTGGCGCCACGCCGCCCGCTCAAGGAACATGAGGCCGCGCCGCATGTCTTGGGGCGCCAAGACAAGCTTCCAAGGCCGACGATGAAACAAGCTCGGGTTGTTTGGCGCCGCCAGTGGTTGACGACGGCAGGTAGCGCCGTTGTCCGCCACTTCATCGCCTCCTCTCGCTCAGCCGCCACGCCCCCACGCGCTGCCTTGACACCTTGTACAAGGCCTTGCAACTTCAATATACGACATACAAAATTTAAGATGTTAGAACAATAGTAGTACGTGCACGCACGTATATTGTAGATATAAAGATGTACGACGCTAATCGTAGGTCGCATAGGTCCTCCATGGCCGAGGAGAGCTCGCGTCACACGGTCGACGATGTCGACGCGACATCGTGAGAAAGAGCGGCGATCACCGACCTCCTCGCCTTGGTGTCGGCTCGATCGCTCGCATGCTCACCTTGGCGATTTGCGTGTATGTACTCAAACCGTGAGACGAAGAGCGATGGGAGGAGTTGAATCTTGGTGAATTATTCGCCTTATAAAGAATTAGGAGTAATCGCATGTGAGACGAAGAGACGATGTATCGCTGGCGCGCGAGACGAAGAGACGGTTCTGCGTTGGTGAGATGAAGAGACACATCACGCGGAGATGAAGAGGTAGGAAAGAATATCATAGACGGTTCTATCTTGGAACCGCTCATGATAATACTATCACGCACGGCTATTTAATATAGCCGTCAGTGATACTAGAATATTACGACGTTCTAAAATTGAACCGCTCAGGATACTTCACACCGCTTTATTTTCAAACCGTTTATGATAGGCGCATTCATCACAGACGGTTCTTATTACCAACCGTCAGAAGTATCACAAACGGTTGGTAATAAGAACCGCTCGTGATGAGGCGCAGATCACGCATAATTCCAAATGGAAACATCTGTATAAGTTCAACACAGACGGCTCCTTTGGAACCGTCTGTAATGAGGTGACTGGTATGACCTGTTTTGTAGTAGTGATGTGACTTGCCCAGTGAGATATTTGAGTATAAGAATGGAGGTTGTTCATTTTTGGCATGGCTCATATTACACATGAAGCTAACTGGTTTGAATTAAAAATTTAAAATGTTGGTTTACAGTATATATATCATATCTTTAAATGTTTCTTGTTCTGCAGATCAAGGCAAAAATAAAATAAACTACTCTTTCAAAGATGTACAAAACATTGTCCTAGATTCTTTTGTAGGGATAAATAGGACACATTGCCTTAGATTCTCTGTCTTTGTGAGTTGCACTATATGTGGCATAGATATGTTTATTGCATTAACCATACTTTGAAAGATCAAAGGTATATATGGTGTATAATTTCTGCTTTGAGTACCATGTGCAACCAATCTATCATGTCAAACATCAAAAAATATATTTAAATTGACTCGAATCATATAAGACAAAATTAATTTGCCGTGCATCTTGAATGTCGACATAGTTGCAATCATTATGCTATCTATAGAGGTTCTAAGATCGTATGAGTCACAATGGAGACACGTGTTGAATGAGAGCTGCACAAGTTGGAGAAGCTATATGTGTGGCTATTGCATCACTGATTGTGATACATATATGTTTGAATTCTTTCGTATCGCGTAACTCGATGCGAGCGTCAATTGGAGTTGTGTACAATATCAATTGATTGAAGGTAGGTATGCAACCAATTTATTGCACCAAACATAAAAAATGCATACAAAAATCAACTTGAATCATATAAAATAAGGGATTGCCTATTCGGAAGGTGACTAGAATTTTATTAAACATATGTCACATATTTTATCTATTGGATCAATATCTAATCATATGATGCATCAATCTCTACACGAATTTATGGTCACAACAATTGACTTAAACTTAGAAAATTTTAGGCAACTTAAAAATAGCAAATATGATAAAATAAATGTTAGCTTGTTGTACACCATTGTATGTATGCATATTTACGTATCATAATATTATATTCATGATCTATCAATGGGATGACTTTGGCTAGTTAAGATATATCTGCCTAATGAAACTAAGTTGCCGAGCATGATCATGCGGTTATTGCATCACTTACTGTGATACAGATCTGTAATGATCAAGTTCCTTTCATATCACTCAACTTGATCTGATCGAATACCTCCTAAAATATCCACACACACCAAAAAAAAACTTCCTGCCAAACGTTTTTTAAGTCTTCCTGCCAAGAATTTATTTTGGAAGTAATATAGCCACATATCTTGGTGATCGAATTATGTGGCTTTTAAGATGCACACCGTGAAATCCTACATGTAGCTAGGGGCCATCCACGTCACCTCGTCGATCTGGAAAACCCAAGAGGCATGTGTGGGCACCGGAAAACCCCTCGCCCTCTCGATTATACCATTTTTGGGTGAAAGGGGAGTGTACTGCATCACTGGCTAAGGCTTGCAATGAGAGGCCCTGACGTTCAACTGTTCAAGTCCAAGCAAAGCTAGCTCTAAATCCACCGGTAAACTACAATAGTAGCTTCGTTTTCTCTTGCAAGCCCCACCGATCCAACTTTCCCACAAGGCAAACCAACGAATAAAGGTGGTGGAGCTTACAGCGATCGACCCCTCGCGTACACAGATTCGGCCGCGCAAGCTGCGCCGAGCGAGACAGCAAGCGATGGACGGCAACGTTTCTTGGGCTTAATTAGCTAGTTCGCGGCGACTGCAGCCAATGAGCAGTGTCGGCAATTAGCTATCCGCGCGATCAAATCCGTAGCGGCGACTGTAGCCAATGAGCAGTGTCGGCAATTAGATAGCCGCGCGATCAAATCCTGCGAGGGAAACGGGTCGACGCGCAGGCGGCTGCGTTTCTTGCTACGGGAGGACGGCGAGGAAGCCGAGTACGTAGCAAGGTAGCGCAGGTGGGCGGTGGCACCGCGCACGCGCGGTGCGTGGGTGTTCACTATGCGCTGGGCCCGCGCGCGAAAGGGAAGACTCGCTCGTCGCGTGGGCGCGGGCCAGGCGCCCGACGGCTAGGTGCACCGGGCCGGAACGGGGACTCTGTTGGGACCGGATCGAAACGGACGCGCCGGCGTGTGACGGGCGGCGATGCACGTATGCGGGGCGGGGGAGTTTGCGCCGGTGCCGTCGCCGTCAGTCCAGCTCCCGGCAAAAAGAGCACGACGGTGCGCAGGGGCGGAATGCTGGAAATTAATATAAGACTTGTCGACTAACAGGGCGTTAGAATCTTGATATAATTAGTATCAGATTAAAATTAGTTTGTTTCTTTTGTCAAAGCTTTTCATATTTAGTTTTGGCTTGATTAGCAAGTTACATAGTCTTTAAAAGGACGTGTAATCATATGCGTTTTGATTGAAGCAAGAGAAAACACTACTACAAAAGAGGCTATACTGGACGCTTCATCACAGATTGTTCTCCAGAACCGTCTGTGTTATAATTATTGTAGGGAAACGGGTAGGCTACACTAGCGTAAATTAAAAAATTATACCCGTAAACCAAGATCACCGCAGTTATAGATCACGGTCTTACCACTAGACGCGCAGCGCGGAAGTTGATGCAACGCTGTCGGCGCAGTAGTCGCACTCGTTGATGCGAAGACGTCGGCGCGAGTAGTCGACATTTCCTCGCCCTCGCCGTGGCGCCCCACGTGCTCCTTTCTTGCGGTTCGTCCCAACGCCACGATGCACGGCGCCTTCAAAGGTATCCACACGTTGGGAGGAAGCGACGACGCCGGACTACTAGATCCGCGCGAGCGACTAGGGCGTGGGAGGTGGCGCTGTGGTTTGAGGATGTCACGAAAAACTCAACCTCAACCACGCCGCTGCCCTCCTTTATAGACGCCCTTATAATGGGCTTCACGAATAGAGGCCCATTAGACTCAATGCTTGATCAATTCGGATCCAATCCGAATTAGGTTTCAATTTCTAAGTGTGTGACCCTATGGTTCACATATGTTTAGACATGACGCGAGTACACATACTTGGTCAATAGTTGGTAGCGCCTCTAGCAAGATGTGCCAACTCCTAAACATACGTAAAGATCATATCGGACGAACCATCACAACGTTATGTACATGCCAATCCCTTTGCCTCACGATATTCGGCCGAGCTCCAAGTCGACCACTCTTTCTCGATCCCGTGATCCGAATCCCTTACTAGGTTAACTCTTAACCTTAAGTAGCATGGTCATGCATTTCGATCCGATCACCGAGGCCCAGAGATATCTCTCGGTAGAGAGGGCAAATCCCATCTCGATCGACCATGCCTCGCAAAGATGCTTCATGACAAACCCGAAAGCTACCTTTATAACTACCCGATTCATGAGTAGCGTTTGATAGCCCCTAAGTAGGTCGATTCACATCTCAAGTACATGCGACAATCTCTGTGTCTAAGGACAAGGCTTACACATTGTGTAGAGAGAACCATAAGAATAATTACTATGTCTCATGTTGGGTCGGTCCAACCCCATGTTCTAAACATGTGTCCACATTATTGGTTTGACATCTCCATGTATATGACCTGTGAAACATGGTCATCAACCGATACATGTGCTAATCCATCATTCACGTGTGTCCTCACATGAACTCCGACTAGGGACAACTTTAGAATAACCATACAAGTAAAGAGTTTCACAAACAAGTCACATACTTGTTAATCAACACAAAGGCAATATTCAAGGAACATTTATTAAAGGGGGATTGGATCATATACCCTCCCTAAATTTCAGGATTTCAGGATTTACCCTCCCACCTCAATGACATGTGGGGTCACCATAGGTCAATGACATGTGGGCCAGGAGGGTAAATCCTGAATTTCCATCTAAGGGGAGGGTATATGATCAAATTTTCCTTTATTAAATCATGGATACAATGAAATATCATCATCAATATGATTGCCTCTAGGCATATCTTCAAATGCTTCTCCACTTGCACTAGAGTCAATCTAGAAGATATCTAATACCCATAGCTCTTGTGTGCGCCTCATGCTTAGGTCAGGAGAGGCTTTCACAAAGGATCCAAATATTCAAATCTGTGTGTATTTTGCATATCTTTAAATCTCTCGATTAAGGATCTCTCGAATGAGATGAAACCGCAAAGATGTGTTTGTTCTTTTGGTGATTCCTCGGCTCCTTGGCTTGCGCAATGGCCCCACCGTTATCACAAAGAAAGATCCAGAGGACTACCGCACGCACTAGGAACCACACCTAGTTCGATTATGAACTTCCTTATCCAAACACCTTCCTTTGCCGCTTCGGCCGCAATGTACTCGGCCCCGTTGTAGAGTCGCATGATCTCCCGCTTGGAACTCTTCCAACTTACCGCACCACCGCTCAAAAGGAACACAAAACCCGATTGCGATTTGTAATCATCTTTGTCGGTTTGGAAGCTTGCATCGGTGTAACCATTTACAACGAGCTCTTCCTCACCTCCGTAGACTAGGAACACATCCTTAGTTCTTCTCAAATACTTGAGGATATTTTTAATCGCTATCCGCTGACTCTCACCGATCACTGTATCCGCTCGTAACACTTAGAGCATAGGAAACATCTGGCGAGTGCACATCATAGCATACATGATAGATCCAATGGCCGAAGCATATGGAATCTTACTCATGCGATCTCGCCATCGCTTGTCGCAGACACCGAGTCTTGCCAAGATTTATGCCATGAGACATGGGCAAGAACCCTTTCTTTGCCTCCTCCATGTTGAACCGTTTCAACACTTTGTCAATGTAAGTACTGCTTAATCCTATTAGCCTTTTGATCTATCTCTATAGATCTTAATACCCTAAAATATATGCCGCTTCCCTAAGTCCTTCATTGAGAAACTATTTTTCAGTGAGGTCTTAACGGACTCGAGCATAGGAATATCATTTCCAATCGAGAATATGTCATCTACATATAAGATTAGAAATACGAGTGAGCTCCCACTTGTCTTCTTGTAAACACAAGATTCTTCTTCGCTTTTGATGAAGTCAAACCCTTTGACCACTTCATCAAAACGAATGTTCCAACTCCGAGATGCTTGCTTCAATCCATAAATGGATTTTTGAAGTTTGCATACTTTTCTAGCATTGTTTGGATCGACAAAACCCTCGGGTTGTATCATATACACGTCCCTCGGTTAAATTTCCATTAAGGAAAGCCGCTTTGACATCCATCCGCCATATCTCATAGTCGAAATATGCAAAGAATAGCTAGAATGATCCGTATTGATTTAAGCATCGCTACGGTGAGAAAGTCTCATCGTAGTCAACTCCTTGAACTTGCCGAAAACCTTTGCGATAAGTCGAGCTTTATGGATATGAACATTTCCATCCATATCAATCTTCCTTTTATAGATCCATTTGCACTCTATGGTTTTAACACCATCAAAGGGTCAACTAAATTCCAAACTTGATTGTCTCCATGGATGCTATCTCGATCTCATGGCACTATGCCATTTCTCGTAGTCCTGGTCCATCATTGCTTCCGATAGGTCGTAGGCTCATCATTGTCTAACAATAATATATCTCGCGCATTGCGGAGCCTTCCGACCTTCGTGGTGGTGGTGCTTCCTTTGCCATGGGTTCTCAACTTGTTCTCGCCACATGGGCATCATTCGCCGAGTCTTCCCGATTGGTTCATCTTGAACCTCTTCAAGCCGCACCTGTTCTTCCACTTGTCTCCCTATTGAGAAACTCTTTTCTAGGAAAACACCACTTTGAGCGACAAACACTTTGCCCTCTAGTCGGTTGTAGAAGTAATATCCAAAGGTTTCTTCGGATATCCTACGAAAATGCATTTATCCGACTTGGGTGTGAGCTTGTCCGATCAGTAGTCGCTGACAACGCCTCACATCCCCAAATCTTTAGAAAAGACAAATCGTGACTCTTCCCACCCATATCTCATATGGTGTCTTAACTACGGATTTAGACGGTACCTATTAAGTGTGAAAGTCGTCGTTTCTAGAGCGTAACCCCAAAAGGATAATGGTAAACTGATCGCTTCATCATCGATCGAACCATGTCCAACAAGGTCCGACACGCCGCTCGGATACCCGTTTCTTTAAGGCGTTCGGGCGGTGTTAGCGTGTGGAACAATTCGCAACTCTTCGATGATTGCTAAATTCATGACTCAAATACTCGCCACCACGATCAGATCGCAGAGCCTTGATTTTCTTGGCACGTTGATTTTCAACCTCATTCTGGAACTCTTTGAACTTTTCAAAAGTTTCAGACTTATGCTTCATTAAGTAGACATAGCCATATCTACTAAAATCATCGCGAAAGTTATGAAGTAATGAAATCCACCTCTAGCAATCGTGCTCATTGGTCCACATACATCAAGATGTATGATTTCCAACAAGTCCGACGCCTCTCAAAAGAACCTTTGAAAGGTGATTTGGTCATCTTACCAAGCAAACAAGCTTCACATGTCTCAGATGATTCAAAATCAAACGGTTAGAAGACCATCGCATGGAGCTTCTTCATGCGCTTTTCACTTATGTGACCCAAACGACAATGCCAAACATAGGTGGGATTCAAATCATTAGGTCGAAGTCTTTTAGCATTTATGTTAAAGATAGGCGCATCATCAAGATTTAAAATAAATAACCCATTCACAATGGGCAAAAGCCATAAACATTCCATTTTTAGAGATCAAACAACCATTGTCTTTACTTGCAAATGAATAACCATCTCTCATCAAACATGAGGGGATAAAATGTTTCGACTCATACTAGGAACATAATAACAATTATTCAATTCCATAATAAATCTTGAAGGAAGGCGAAGTTGCATGGTGCCGACGGTCAACGCAAAGAACCTTGCTTTATTTCCGACGCAAAATCAACTTCACCTCTTGCGACTCCTCTACTTCTTATTAGCCCTCGCATCGAGTTGCAAATGTGAGCAAGCGATCCGTATCAAATACCCAAGAGTTAATAGGAGAATCTGAGAAAATGTCTAAAACATTTATGACAAGTGTACCATGGTGGAAGTCTTACTTCCACCTTCTTCTTGCATTCATCTAATCCATGTACTTCTTGCGCTTTCTCTTCCAGTGGCGCTTTACAATAGAAGCATACTGTCTCACCCAGTCCAAAGATTAGGCTTAGGCGTTGGCTTCGAGATCATATCTTTAACCTTTCCCTTATTCTTTGGCCATGGCTTACCCTTTTTCTTGAAGCTAGACTTGTTCTCGACAGTCATCACATGGCTAGGCCCCGCACACTTCTTAATGTCACTCTGTTTTGAGCATCCCACAAAGCTCATTAAGGCCCTTATCCGCCCATGCATATGGTAGTTCAAATGAAATGCCCATAGCTAGGTGGAAGAGACGCTAAAATAAAATCGATTGCCAACTCTTGGCCAATTGGAAAACCAAGTTTATCCAAAGTCTGATCAGAACCAACCATTTTGATCACATGTGGGCCTACGGGTGCACCTTCGTTAACTTGCATTCCGTAAAAGCCTTAGAGACATTGAACCGCTCGGTCCGGCCCGTGTTCGAACATGTCCTAAGCGCTATGATCATATCATACGCTTCCCGATCCTCAAACCGCTTTTGAAGGTCAGTTCCATGCATGTAAGCATAAGACGACTAATCTCAAGAGAGTCATCACATGCTTTCTTGTAGGCATTTTTAACAACAGCAGATGCATTGTTAGCGAGTTCTTTCGGGATTGGGGTGTCCGAATGTTTTCCTTTATCCGCCACGAGAACAATTCTCAGTTACGGACCAATCAGAATAGTTTGTTCCATTTAATTTCTCTTTCTCAAGAATCGATCGCAAAGCAAAAGGGTGTGCGTGGTTGCTAGATGCCATTGATCTACAATAGGAAATGCAAAATACTAAGACAAATAAAACCATGATAGAGTAAATCGTATTAAACAAATTTAATAGAATGTACTCCCACTAAAATCAACATCCTCTGTTGATTCTTAGCGATTCAAGATCTGCAATTAACGAGTCTACTAGTGAGCTTTTGCATCACCGCTAGAGACAAGGTAATTGATAAGCAACACCTTGCTAATCATATCTCTATATGACTCTTGTTGTTGGGTGACATCTCTATGCCCCGCGCCCAACCTTTATGCCCCAAGGCCCATAACCTTTATGATAACCTTGTTAAGTTCACCAATCCTTATGCATGTAAGTATCCGATACAAAACCCATCTAGTCAAGGAAAGTTGATGGTGCCCTAATTTTATAGACCCACCATCAATTTACAAGACATGGGATGGTGCAAAGTTTAATTGGGAGGGCATATGTTTAACTTAACATTTTGTGAGGGATCGCTATACTTCTACCATTCAAACATGCATAGAAGTAAAACAATAGGAATAGCATTCACACAGCTTGTGACTCAAGATGACCCATTTTCTCATGGTGATCTCCATCGCCATAGAATCATCCACCATGATGATCTCCATCTCCATGGTTCATGTGTGCCATCCCTCCAAGTGATGTGTCCTCCGAGTACTACTATAAGCTATTACTCATATGATTAGTAATAAAATACATGGATACTAGGAATCATCACAAGTCGGCACGCAGCCGTTAATACAATACTCGACAACACAATGGCTCCCGTGTTGCCGCATACCACGGACACGCAGTCATGCAAATATTACAAACATGCATTACATACACATTAGGCCATACTGGTCACATACATCCTGCAAAAACAAGTTTATGCATAGAATCGCAATCCACGGATAGGGGTCGAGGGGTTTCCCTCACATGGGTTCAAGGGCAGCGCCGCGTATCTCCGGCGTCCGGACATTCGTAAAAAAACAGATCCAATCTATACAATTTTTACATAGGATTTTGATCGGCAAATCATATTTACCACAAATCGACTCATCGTTCGATTCGACCAATTATATTGATCTTCGCATGCCGCAACCGGTTTTACGTGTCACCGCTTCTACCCGATGGCGAATCCGACCGTAGGGGTATGTTGTTTCACGACCTTAGCAAGATGATCACGGAAACTGCACCAATCCATTACGTAACTATACAATCGATCACATCGATCATACCGATTTACATATCGCCATATGCAAATCACGAACCTATAACATGACAAAGAACCGCCCGATACCATTGTAGGGAAACGGGTAGGCTACACTAGCGTAAATTAAAAATTATACCCGTAAACCAAGATCACCGCATTATAGATCACGGTCTTACCACTAGACGCGCAAAGCGGAAGTTGATGCTGCGCGTCGGGCGGTGTAGTCGCACCAAGTTGATGCAAGACGTCGGGCGCAGTAGTCGTACTACTTCCTCGCCCTCGCCGTGGCGCCCCACGCATGACTCTTTTCTTGCGGTTCGTCCCAACGCCACGTCATGCGCGCCTTCAAAGGTATCCACACGACGGGAGGAAGCGACGCACGCCGGACTACTAGATCCGCGAGCGACTAGGGCGTGGGAGGGGTGGCGGCTAGGTTTGGGGATGTCACGAAAAACTCAACCTCAACCGCGCACCGCCCTCCTTTTATAGACGCCCTTATAATGGGCTTCTACGAATAGAGGCCCATGAGGACTCAATGCTCATCTAATTCGGATCCAATCCGACTAGGCTTCACCCTTAAGTGTGTGACCTATGGTTCACATATGTTTAGACATGACGCGAGTACACATACTTGGTCAATAGTTGGTAGCGGCCTCTAGCAAGATGTGCCAACTCCTAAACATACGTAAAGATCATATCGGACGAACCATCACAACGTTATGTACATGCCAATCCCTTTGCCTCACGATATTCTGGTCGAGCTCCAAGCTGACCACTCTTTCTCGATCCCGTGATCCTAATCCCTTACTAGGTTAACTCTTAACCTTAAGTAGCATGGCCATGCATTCTGGATCCGATCACTCGAGGGCCCAGAGATATCTCTCTGTAGAGAGGGCAAATCCATCTCGATCGACCATGCCTCGCAGATGCTTCATGACAAACCCGAAAGCTACCTTTATAACTACCCGATTCACGGAGTAGCGCTTGATAGCCCCTAAGTAGGTCGATTCACATCTCAAGTACATGCGACAATCTCGAGTCTAAGGACAAGGCGTACACATTGTGTAGAGAGAACCATAAGAATAATTACTATGTCTCATGTTGGGTCGGTCCAACCCCATCTTCTAAATATGTGTCCACATTATTGGTTTGACATCTCCATGTCTATGACACGTGAAACATGGTCATCAACCGATACATGTGCTAATCCATCATTCACGTGTGTCCTCACATGAACTCCGACTAGGGACAACTTTAGAATAACCATACAAGTAAAGAGTTTCACAAACAAGTCACATACTTGTTAATCAACACAAAGGTAATATTCAAGGAACATTTATTAAATCATGGATACAATGAAATATCATCATCAATATGATTGCCTCTAGGGCATATCTCCAACAATTATCACAGACGGTTTTACAAACGTGACCGTCTATGTTACTAGCGATGGCTAAAACCGTTTGTAATACATAATTATCACAGACGGTTATTGTTAATAACCATCTATGAATTATTACAGACGATTTTAAATACAAACCGTCTGTGATGTCTCCGAATATCACCGATGATTTTTAATAAGAACCGTCTGTGAATAATCACAGATGGTTTTAAATACAAATCGTCTGTGATCACTACTACAGAACGGTTTGTGATGAGCAAATATTACAGACGGTTCGTCTGTGATACTTCATAGACGGTTCTTAATACGAACCGTCGTGATAAGTATCTCATCATAGACGGTTTGTATTAAAAACCGTCTGTGCTAAGTATCTCTTGATTTTCATTAACTCTGTGGTTTTACCAAAACTTGAACGCACACAGAAATGCATAAATCTGTGATTTTACCATGACTTGGACACACACAAAAATGTCTAACTCCCCGATTTTACCATCACGGTGCCTCCGGTGAGCAGGGAGCTGCAGCTCGACCAGTACCGTCAGATCTGGCCGCCCCCCATCTTGGCCCCAGGTGAGCACAAAGTTTTGCCCTCAAATCCCCATCCAGGTTTCCTCCTCACTCTGATTTTGTCCCCTCCATCTTGTCAGATTTCGTCCTCAGTGAGGACTCCTATCTGTGGTCGACAAGGGAGGCCGATTCGGTTCGAGATGGACGTCTCTACTCGACCTCATCCTTGTTAGATAGTGAGCCATTGATTGATTGAGAGAGAGAATATCTTTTAATTACCTTCTTGCAAACTATCGAAAGAGCATATGGAAACTACTGTCCAATAATTGATTGGTTTGGTTCAAAATTCGAATTATTTTTTTGCAATAGAAAAAACTATCATACACGATTTTTACTTAAAAACTGTCTGTGATAGTCTATTTTCACATATGGTTCTTGCTCAGAACCGTCTGTAAAAATAGACCGTCTGTAATAGCTTTTTTCACAGACGGTTTAAAATTCGTGTGTGATGACCTCATATTACCACAAACCCATAAAGTCAGACGGTTCAGAAAACTGTCTATGATGATAATTTTGAATCATCTATGGTAATCTTTTCTATAATTGTGAAAGAAAAACCAGAAAACGTTGCATGAGCAGCACCAAAAATTATTCTCACTTCCCGTGCGTGCGTTGATTCTTTCCAGAGCGTTCTCGCGTGCTTGTGTTTCCAGCGTGATTATGCGTGCGTATCGCTTCAAGAGCATAGAGTGCTTCGTCTTCTAGTCTTGCTTCCAGCACATGTCCGTGTGCCCTCCAAGGTGTCCGCGTGCTTGAGTTCTAGCGCCATCCAGGAGCTGTTGTGTGTGAGTCCAAGATCTGCCGTGCGAGGACATTCTACCGAGCACTCTTTGAGCGTGAGTCTCTGCCGAGTGCGAGCTTTATCTTCGGATCGGCTGAGACTTCTTTGGTTTTGGGTCAATAATTGGTATCAGAGCTTTAGTGATTTTTGTGTGTTAGAGAGGATGCCGAGGAAAGGAAAGAGTATGTCTCTGTCCAGCAAGCGACACCGCCGCGAGGTGATCCATCTGCCTCGCAGGTGGTGAAGAGGTAGAGCGTGATAACGATGTCGTCCGCAACTCACCAACACGAACTACACAATTTAGGCGATGAAGATGCATATGTATCACTCTTTAGGCGCAGAACGTGCGGAAAGCAGTGGAGCCTGATGCTACTGAGTACCAGAAGAATCGGATGACATTGTACACCATCTAGCAGGCCATGCCAGAGCATGTTATGTCTTCCCTTACCAGGAAAGACACGACAAAGTTGGCATGGGAGGCAATCAAGACGGTGCACATGGGGGCACGAGCGTGCTGCGCGAGCCAACCTGCAGACTCTCAAGAAGGACTTAGAGGGGGCTGAAGATGGAGGAAGGGGAGACTGTTGAAGATTTCGCCGATCGGGTGACATCGGTCGTCACCGGGATTCGTGCGTTGGGCGACATGGTAGATGAGATTGCCGTTGTTCGCAGGTTTTTTCGTGCGGCCCCGGCGCGCTACATGCACCTCGTCACCTCCATCAAGTAGTGAGTGGACTTGAAGAACCTCACCGTTGAAGACCTTGTCGGGCGTTACAAAGCCTACGACAAGTGCGTTCGAATTAGTTTCGACGATTGAAGGAGAGTGAGCATCTGTTGCTTATGCGCATGCAATGGGAGACCCTCACCAAAGAGAAGAAGAATAGAGAAGAGTCAGGCAGCGACGCAAAGAAGAACCATGACTGCAGTGGTGGCCACGGCAAAGCTAGTGACCGTGGCAGTGGCCTATGGTGACGAGGAGAACAACAGCGACACTGATACCAGTGAGCGCAAGTTCAACAATAAGAATATCAAATGCTACAACTGTGGTATTCGATGGTATTTTGCTAACGAGTGCCGCATGCCAAGAAGGAAGTGGCATATTTCGTTGTGACGGATGACAAACCAGCGATACTCTGAAGTTCGGCGAGAATGTGCTCAAATAGTGACAACTTGATTAGGGGTGATTGTCTTAGTATTTTTTTTTTGCATATTAGCCAAGTCTAAAGTCATCAACTAGAAGAAGACAAGTCTTGATTAAGAGGAGATTGTTAGAAATTAATCTAGACTTGCCAAGTAATAGGGCGTTAGGATCCTGATACAATCAACATTAGATCAAAATTAGTTTGTTTTCTTTGTTAATGTTTTTCATGTTTAATTTTGGGTTGGTTAGCAAGTTACGTAGTCTTTAAAAGTACATGTAATTAGATGTATTTTGATTGATAAAGAAAACCAGAAAACGCTGCGTGAGCAGCACCAAAAATTCTTCTCGCTTCCCGTGCGCACGTTGATTTTTTTTTCCAGAGCGTTCTCGCGTGCGTGTGTTTCCAACGATATTACGTGTGTATTGCTTCAAGAGCATAGAGTGCTTCATCTTCTAGTCTTGCTTCCAGCACATGTCCGTGTGGCTCCCAGGGTGTCCGCGCGCTTGAGTTCTAGCGCCATCCAGGAGCTGTTGTGCGTGAGTCCAAGATCTGCCGTGCGAGGACATTCTGCCGAGCACACGAGCGCGAGCTTTGTCTTCGGATTGGCCAAGACTTCTTCGGTTTTGGGCCAACACGGAACTTAAGCCTGGCCAAGGTGAGTCATAGCCCTTTTCAAATTGATTTCTCATTATGAAGTATTATTTATTGCTACTTATATACTAATCAAGTATTAAATTAGCAAATGTTTATTAGGATTTAAAGCACAATTAACTTGATTGCCCCTTCCTTCCCTAAGTTTTGATTAAAGATCCGCCACAGCCGATGCGCGACGTGACGACGGGCATGGTTGGCCTGGTTCGGCGTTGTTCGGTACGTACGAGTCGAAGCTGGGATGGCGACGTACGGCGGTGGCATTATGCTCCCGTGCGGCATTCGGTTCACCGTCGATGTATAATCTCCACGGCTCATATATTACCCGCGCTTTGCAAATTGGCAACTTGCCGTCGTCCTTCTCGATTGCACCGAAAGAATGTTCTCTACCACACACTCCGGTGTATATCTGGAATGCTCGGCGAACGTACCAGAGGAACGAAATCTAAGCAACATATATTATCCAGTGGATGGTGCCCTTTCTGAGGTGGAAAAAAAGTCTTTTTTTTGTTTTTTAAAGATATCTAAAAAATTGTAGCGTCTCTCTCTTTTTTAACTCGAATGATAGTGTCCGTTTCTTTAGTAACACAAATGACTACTCAATGTACTATACACATCCCATGAACATACAGCTAGCCAACAAGAAGCCACTGTTACTAAGCACACACATAAAAAATAAAAGGACTCGGGAACTGAGAACTAAATGCATGACCCAATACTTTTGAGTGAGCATGCGCTCAACCTAGCTTTGATATTTTTTCTCATGCATTTCAACTAGATGGGCACACTACTATGCTGGAATAGTCAAATGCTTGCTTGTTATGTACTTGTGTACTTTATAGGTGATTTGTTAATCGGTAACCACTAGGCCTAGGGGTGAAATCCAGGTGGATATTTCTCACCTGATCTGGAGTTGGATCCGGTCGGGACCGAATTTCGGATGGAAGTTGACTATCTGGTCGGACTCGGACCGGATTTGGAGTAGATGCTATCCTTCGGATCCGATCATTTCTCGTATTTCCCGGATACCATCCCGTATTCAATACCTTGATATAAGGCAACGACCAGCCGCCAGCCTATCTAAGTATCGCTCCTAGTAATACCCTAGTTGCACACGACACACACACACAGCAATACGACACTAGTCTATAGCATAGTAGTCACAAACCAAGCCACTTACCTCGTTGTCTCTCCGATGTGCAGCCGCCGCCCGGCTGGAGTCGCAGCCATCGACCGCCTCACTAGATCTGCTCTACGGTGGAGACAACGCTGGAGACGGTAGGGCCTGGACAATGCGGAGGAGGTGGTGTTTGGGGCTGGGGCGATTTGGTGAGAGCATGTGGTCGGGCGAGTAGTTTGCTCCATTTTCCCCGTAGCCACCCATGGCACCGCCGCGGAAGACACCGCCGGCTCGCCTTCGGTGACCCTAGGTCCTGGCGCCCGCCATTAGCACTGCCTAGACTCACTGCGTCTAGTGCGCCCAACCTTTAGCCCGAGGATGCCTCCTACGCGAAGCCTGTCGCAGATCCAAGGCACTCTGCCGCGCTCCTCGCCGCTGTGACGCTGCCTCTGGCAATCTCTTTTGCCACCACCGCCACCCATAGCATCGCCATGCTACCCTCTTCCCATTCCACCGCTCAACGTCATCGATCATCGCGTTGTTCGTCGCCGGCAAGCTCGCCTTCTCTCTCGGCCGCACTCACTCTCCTTCCTTCTCTTTTTCTCTCGCTGCCAGTGGGTCCTACTCGCGTTTAGGATTTGATTAACGCTAATGACAGTGGTTAAGTGTATTAAGTCATTGAAAAGTGGGACCAAAAAATATAATAAAAAATCTAATTTTAAACGTGTTTAGTAAATGAGTCACTAACATGTGGGACCCACCTACTGTTTTCAATATTCAAACATGTTTTAAAACCCGAGAGGTTGACAAGTAGACCCCACGTGTTAGAGATTTAATCATTTAGTTAATAATTAAAGAGACTATGACATGTGGGACGACCACAGTTTTCTTAAATAAAATCAAGAAATTAAAATATGAGAGATTCACAAGTAGGGCCCACATGTAAGAAAATAATTTTTAGAAAAATGGAAAAATGGAAAAGTTGTCTTCAGTATAAAGGAAATATGCTTTCTCCCTTGGAAAACATAAATTTCAGAAAATACGCAGTCGACAACACACTTTTATTATTTTCAGGATTTTTCAAACCGAGCAAAATTGAAATGATAATAAATTTTGTATATGAACTCCTAATTGAATGGATCTTTTTTATAAATTCATCCAAAATCATGCTCTGTCTGAATATGCAAAAATATTTGGATTTTTTCTATTCAATTTATTTTGCTATTTGTGATTTGTTTTCGGCTCTTTTGAATAGACGTTGGAAACGCAAACGAAATTTTTGACGATTAAGCAACCTCATTCTCTGAGCAAGGCAAGCACCTTCTTTGACCATGTTGATCCCATTATTTCAATTACTTTACTTCATTTCACAAAATCTATTATGTATGCGTATATGTTTGGTTAAAATTGCTATATTTGGGGTAACAATAGATATATTCCTATTGAATGCATGATTCTTCCTTGTCAAGTTGATTTCCTTACTGTTGTAACCTTTAGGATATGGTTTAGGTAGTAGCTAATGTCAATTTAGGTATTTCTATCACGAATATTGTTTAAATGCTTAGCCGGGCTCGAGTTTCACTAAATTTGAACAATTGATGAAAAATTGAGTATGGATTTGGGAGAATTTGAAATGTTGGTCCAGAGGGGTTATCTCTGTTAGTTTGGTATAAAATAAAAATAAAAAACTTAGTTTTGACGCATGCGAGTTATATTATGAACTGATGAATGTGAGAAGTGTGTCTCGCATGTAGATAAGGAGAGATCCTCGCCCAGGTTGATTAAGGACTAAACGCCAGTGCCACCAATCTAAGCCTAAGCGTACAACTAAATGTGCTAGTTATGGGATAACCTTAGCTAATTAAGTCATTTAGGACTAGCCTTGCATGTTGGTAGGCCGCAGTAGTATGAGCAATCCAGGAAGAGTTGTTCAAAGGGGATCCCTTCACCGAGGCATTGGAAATGAAGCCTTTCGATACAACAGTGAATGCCTCACTATAACGGGAGGAACTCCGGTGATGTGAGGGTGTATCATTCGTCAGGCTAGTGCAAGGTTAGGACTAGGCGATGTAAAGGCTCCGTTACGAACTCTAGATTGTATACTATAATGTTGTGTATGGTGGTATCGACAGATACAAAAAAAAAAACTAGAGACCTTGTATCATGTGGGTAAAGTTGTACACATCTGCAGAGTGTAAATCTATTTAAACAGTTGTGCGTTTGGTCATAAGTATGCTTAGTGCAGTTACATCAGGTATAGTCTCTACTTTTACAAAAACGATCTTGTTGGAAAATGTTGGGATGGTTTTGTTGTTGTTAACTTGAGTGCCATGTCTATGGCTAAGAATGAAATGATGATCATAACTGAGGAGGGTTGTGAATTTACTATTGTTAAATTACATACTTGTTATTTCATTATATGTCAATTGCTCTTCAAATTTTTTTTTGCAAATTACTACATATGGATATTGCAATTAAATTTGCATAATGCTGAAAATAACTTGTAGTGTATAGCCTCATCCTTTGATAGATTTGCATTTATATTATGTTGTGATACACTACAAGTCTTGCTTAGTACAAAATGTACTCAATCTTACTTAAATTATTGATCATAGTATGAGGATGAGCATATGCCGGACGACACGTTCTTTGCATCCGGTAACGAAGGGTACGGTGACGGGTCTTGCTAGAGTTTGGTCCTTGTTAGTTTCCTGAGGTTATGGATGGGCACACCGCTAGACATTTTGGGTACAATTTCTATGCTTCTACTGTTTATCTCGCTACTTGTATTTTAATTTGGTTGGTCGGCCGTGTAATATAAACTTGTCATGTAAACGTTTAAGTTTAATGTCCTATATTTATTTCATGTTGTATATATAATGTGTACGGATGTGATTAGCCATGTTATGGATGTGTGTACTAGTCACTGATCACGAGACTAGCACGGTACACACAAGGGCTTTGTGTACTTGACGCCCGGGTCCGACATACCTGGCCATTTCATACTATATACTATTGAATTTAAAGTCCTAGTAGCATAAATCATTTAGGCCATGAGATAATTCACAATACATGAAGTTTCACTAAAATAATTAATAAATAGTAGTGCTATCAAATAAATAAAAAACCATGAAGAAGTTCCAATTTGAACAATACATACTTCAGAAAAGTAGATGGAATCTACCTAACAAGAAGAGAGGGAATTGGGAACTGAACGTATAGCCACAATCCTTTTGTGTGCTGGCACGCGCGTGCTCTACCTATCTTTTTTTCTCTTTCATGAATATCAACTTTTTTTTAGAAACACTCAGTACAACACATAAACGCTCACACACACGCACATCACCACACGCACACACACACACACACGACGTCTACGGAAGAGTAGACGAGCGGAGCTTGACGAAGAAATGACGAAGTCACCACCGGCACCTCGTTTACAACAGGTACGTCGCCTCTCACCGAAAGAAAATCCTTCTAAATGAGACATGGGCTGGGGGTATAACCACTAGCCACCCAAGCAAAACTTGGTTCTCTCATGAATATCCTGTTGCTATGCTAGAGTAATCAAATGCTTGCTTGTTGTGTACCATAGATGTGATTTGTCAATTGGTAGCCCCTGAAGCCATTCCAAACTACTACCGAATTTAAAGTTCGAATTGGACTCCATCACAATTAACTTGGACATGGGCAAAATTAGTATAAATCATTTATGCCATGGTATATTTCACAACAAATGAAGTTTCACCAAAAAAATTAATAAAGTAGAAGTATTATAAAATAAATAAAAAAACATGAAATTCCATTCTGAAACAATAGCTACCTTCTGTTAAAATTTCTTTTATAGAATCAATCATGTTGTATATTTGATAGCGATTATTTACGGCCCACACTTCCCTATGAAGCAAATTATAAAATTGTTTATGGAGTGATCAAGCACTAATTCAATTGTTTCAAAATACATATTTTCCGGGGTTCCATTGCAGGAAAATATTTCTTAATTAATTGTTGCAATGGCTGCATGCAAAATTAGTTGTGCATCGTTTACAAAGATTATTTCTTCTATTTTATTTAAGCTAAAAAAAATATTACCGATAATATAAACAAATTGAAAATTAATTATTTTCTAGTCGAGTTTGTCTTAAGTCATATTTACCGTGACACAATAGCTAGTACTACACGTGTTTATAACATTTCTTCTTTTAAATGAATTTATAAAATTTGTTAAATTTTCTTATGTATCACTTAAAAGTAACTTGCACATCAAGATTATGATATTCAATTTGGTCGTATGGACGCATATCAATTGAATGAAGATGCAATATGTTATCCATTGCTGAATCCACACTACGAGATTTAATGACATTAATTAGCATTGAATGACATGTCACAATCTTTAAGGCAATTTCAATGACCAGTATGGGTGCTCTAATAGCTCAATTTTGTATGCATTTGAAACTTGATTGAATTTTGAGTATTTTTAAAAACTTTTATTGCATTTTGTGAAATCACAAAAATTGGTTGCATTTCAAAAGTCAAATAAAAATCCTAGCCTTAAATGAAATTAATAAAAAAATTTACAAGAAAAGTTAAGTTCCAAAATCATTCAAATTCGAATTTCAATTCAAATTCATCTAATTTTTTTCCAAATATATTACAAACCCTTTCCATCTCTCTCTCTTCCTCGCAGGCCGCAACTCACCAACTGGTCCACTCGTTTTCTCTTCCCTATGCTCGGCCCGCTCACGCACCTGCCTCCCCTCCTCTCTTTCACCTCGCACGCGACTCAGCTAGCCCAGCACCGCACTGCAGCCGTCTTGCCAGCTCCTCGTGCCCACGCTCGCTACCCGGTGGCCCTGTGCCCCACATGTCAGCACCTCTCATTGTACATCTTCCTCCTCTCACCCGAGCTAGTGCCGCTCACTCTCTCTCCTCTTTGCTCTCAATTAATGCCCACAGGCACACGATTGCCTCCTAGCGTAGCAGACCTCAAGTGCCACCCTCCCCACCACAACCTTGTCCCATCAAACCGCCAGCTCGACGGCCCTTAAATCGCGCACACTCGCAAGAAACCACCGCTCGGCTGCGACATTGCCATGCCTTATAGCCTTTCCTCTACTATAAATGGCCTCCGGAGCACATCACCATGTACGCCTCACTCTCCTCTGTTGTTTGCCCTCACTCACTCCCTCTCTCTCTCGCGTGCGCGTGCTCAATTGTCGGGAAGAAGCCAAGAACCGAGCCACAGATCCGACGTGGTCCTCACCGTCGTCGCACGTTCCTCGCCACCCCGGTGAGCCCCCGACCTTGAAGATCATGCCCTTAGGCATCGCCTCACCTTCCTCTTGCTGATGCTCCTCTCCTTTTTCCAGTTGGAGAACTAGAGCGTCGGAGCCCCCTTCGCCTCACCGTACGAACGGTACCGCCACCGAACCCCTTCTTCCTCTTCTTGTCTCCGATGAGATTCTTCACCCCTTCATCGTGTCTTATCATGTTCCTAGCTTCCGCAAGTCTTTTAGGCTAGATAGCGTAGCCATTTTACCTCTATAGCATCGTCTCCACGTCGGTCCTCTTCCTTGCTGCCGGTCGCCACATCCATGTGCCTTTTTGCATGCCATCGCCATAGATAGCTTCATCGTAGCATATAGAAGCTCCCTCGAGCATAGGTTACCTACCAATAGCGCCATAGCGTAGTTGTCCCATATTGCACAGTAGCGTCGTCGCCCTCCTCATTGTCGTCTTAGGCCACCATTTGACTCGTCGCCACTGTTAGCATCATCGTAGTGCTTGCAACCCATTTTACCTCTCCCGAGTGCCAGCCTCGCTTCGCTGATGGTGTTCCCCTGTGCACTCCTTTGTTCTGAGGATATGTTGATGTTGGAAATATGCCCTAGAGACAATTATAGAGATGATTATATTACATTATGTTCATAACATTGGATAATGTGTTATCTTGTTTCTAGAATTATATCGTTAATATTTATCAAGTATGTGACTTGATTGTGAAACTCTGTATTTCTGCGATAATTATTCTTAATTGTTTCCTGGTCGAAACATATGAGAACACATATGAATAGACTAGCATATGTATTAGTTGATGACCATGTTTCACAGGTCATAGATATAGAGATATCAAACCAATAATATGGACACATGTTAGAGAACATGGTGTTGGATAAGACCCACCTTGAGACACTATTAAGATTGTTATGATTCTATGTGTCGTTAGTTGGTCTCAAGCAATGATGATGTATAATCTTTAGACCTGAGATCAGCATGATTTTCTACATGTACAATGGCACTCTTAGGGGTTATCAAACGCTACTCCGTAACTGGGTAGTTGTAAAGGTAGCTTTCGGGTATGCTATTAAACATGCGGAGGAATCTGACTGGTCGGATATGAGATTTACACCTCCTAACATAACAGGAGAGATGTCTCTGGGTCCCTCGTTGTGGTCGAATAAAGAAAGTGTATGGCTATGCCACTAGTGGTCGAAGTGTCGACCACATGAAATTATTCGACACTTGATCGAGAAAGTTTTGAACAGTCCATGGATGACATTTTATCTCACCTGGAGTTCAACCAGATGTCGTGAGGCAAAGGGAGAATACCCAATCAGGTCGTTTTGTTCGCGAAGTCGTAGACTAGCCGAAGTCGTAGACTGGTCAAAGTCGTATGGAGATGCGACCTAGTTGAAGACTACTCGAACATAATCACCAACTGGTCATAAGGAGTTGCAAACTGGTCGTAGTTAGGTACTAACTGGTCGTAAGGAGTTACGAACTGGTTTTAACTAATTATGAACTGGTCGTGACTAAGTACGAGCTGGTCGTAAGTGATAAGGACCTGGTCGTAGATCATATTGCATTAAGGTTCGTCCGATATATTCTGTGTGTGTTTGGGAATCGTTATGTGCTGCTAGGTATCGCTGACGACTCGTGATCGGGAAAGAGTTTCCGAGTCACAACCGATTACACACGAACCTATAGGGTCACACACTTAAAGGGCTAGGATTTGATTTGGATGGTGATCCAAATTCTTATAGGCCTCGAATTCCTAATAGGCCTCAAGTTCGGGACCCATTATGGATGCTTATATATAGAGGGGCGGTGGCATGGGGTGAGGTGATCAATCTTTCTAGAAGAAATCCCGAAACCCTAATAGCCACGCTCTCCTCAACCACGCTGCCGGTGCTAGCACTCCTGCGTGTGGTGTCCCTACCCCGTACGTGTGGATACCTTGGAGGTGTTGTTGCAAAGCATCAGCACTAGGACGATCCGCGACTCGCGACGTTCATCGGAGTAGGAGGAGAAGGCGCGCGGCAAGTATGACTACGACTGCTTCAACTCGCTACATCGACTCTACTTCCGCTACGAGTCGGTGCGTCTAGTGGTAATCTCGTGATCTATTACTAGCGGAGGTTCCATGGTTGTGTGGTAGAATTTTTGTTTATGCTATCGTAGCCTTTCCGCGTTCCTTCAGTTGATGTGGCATCGCCACGTGGCCACCATGTGGACATCATTAGTGTTAACTGGTAATCAATGATTAGTTAATTTGTTTGTTAGTTAGAGTATGACAAACGGGCCCAACGTAATTAGAGGTTAGTTAAACCGTAGGGTTAAAAAGTTAGTATGTGGACCGAGTCCATGGACCTCTGGCCGCTGACTAGTGGGCCCCATGCCTCGGGTACAACCGCGTGGACTAGGTCTAGTGGACTCTGGCCCGACTTGTCAACATCTCAGGATTTTATCGATTAAGAATAAAGAGAATAAAATAAAAATCTCTGGTGGACCCCACTTGTCTGTCACAGTGGAATTTCTTGAATAAAAACAAATTAAAAAGAAAAGAAAATCCCAGTGGGACCCACTTGTTAGAGATTTCAGATTTTATGAAATTTCACTTAGGTCAAACTTTGGAGAGCTCATTCTTCCTCATTTTCAATCCAAATAAAATGATTTTTGTTTCTAAATTCATCTAAATTCATGATAATTTGAATTTATTTATGTTATAAGTATTTATTTGAAATCGTCGTTTTCACATTAAATAGATTCGAACGTCGCCGAAGACCTCGTCACTGCTTCACGTCAAGACTAAGACCCATCCACATTTGATCAAGGTAAGTCCTTACCATTGATCATGTTCAACCTACATTTCAAATGCAAAGTATTTCAATTCAAATTATTACTTGCATGCTTATTATTACTTATGAAATACTATGTTAAATGTTGATATCTAGTTATATCAGAGTTGAGTATTATTATGAATCCCCTCCTTGTTTATTGGCACCCTGATACCTTGTCACCCTAAGGATAATTATTACATGAGTAAAACTCATGTAGATTAAATGAAGACTATTGGTTGTGCTTAGACATTACTTAGTAAATTAACATGAATAGGACACAAACATCGCTACAACGAGAACTAGGAAACATTTAAACCGTAGTATGGTAACATGGGTTACCACTAGAAACAAGAAAAATGTGTTTATAAATGGATGAGACTTGGACGAGTTGTTGGTTGAGATCGGTGCTATATGCATGTAGTGGGTTGGTGGATTGTCTCACTTGAGTCGATTAAGGACCAAATCGTGTGTTCCTTTTTAGACTATTAAGCTGTGCAACCACAAGTCTAGTATGAGATAGATCTGGCCTATACTCTACTTAGCTTCGCGTGAAGACCCACGCCCCTATATTATACTAAGTTGAGAAGGCTCATAACTTCCTAACAACGGCGGGTCCCTCATAGAAGATGTCTTGTGTAAAATGAGAACATCCTGGGAAGTGACCCTGTAAACACGCACTTCATGTAGTTGGTGAGGGATCAAGCCCGATGGAGCGGGTTTAGTGTCGAGGTTGAGGATTGGAAAAGCTTTGTTATGATCGTCTCCGTCGCATGCCTAAGGAAATGTGTCATGTTCGATATTATGAGATTGATCCTATCTTATGGGTAAAGTTGTACAACATCTGCAAAGTATTTTAAAAATATACTCGAATAGTCGTGCCCCCGATTGTGGGTATTGTGAAGAAAGTCACACTGGTTAGTTTTATTAAATTAAAATGGTGAACTAAAACATGTTGGGAACAATAGCATGCTGGTAAAGCATGGTTGCCGGTTTTTGGACATGGTAGTAAAGCATGATGGTTGTAGTTTGTGTCATGCTGGTAAAGTAGGTTGTTGTGAACAGGATATGCTGGTTTAGGCATGGTCGCTGGTATATTGAGACATATTGGGTGGAATTGCGACATGCTGGTTTAAGCATGGACGTTAGGGACGTGGTCATGCTGGTTTAAGTATGGTCGTGATAACAATTGCTTATACAAAATAACCTTTGGTTTGGAAGTTAAATTTGCTATGTCATAGGTTTGGGAAATAACTATAGTATTTGAGCAAACTTTGTGCTAAAAACGACATACAACCCCTCCCTTGGAATCCTTGCACCAATATAATTGCATTTGTGGTGAGGGCTTGTTGAGTAGTTTTTTTGTACTCATGGTTGCTCAAACATGTGGATTCAGACTATGAAGCTGAAGACCCAGTGTATGGATACCTCTATGCATCTAGCTATGGAGACGACATAAACTATGTCCTAGACCTAGTCGGTTGCCTGTGGCAATGCATAGAGGCCACGCTCTTTTGACGTTCTTTCGCTGCTATGTTTACTTTTCGTCGCTACTCTGCTGCTTTGAACTATTTGGTATGTCGGTCCGTTATGTAAACTTTGGCATTAAGGCCCATTTACCATGCTTATAATATTATTTAAGTAATGTTTATGTATGTGTTGTATGGATGTGATATTTGTCGATATCTGTACTGTATGAGCTAGCTACTGATCATAGGACTAACTTCAAAAACACATAGGGTCTGGATGCAAATCCAGGTCGCCACAGGAGCCCGGCCCTTTAATTAATTGTTCCCATCTTCCGAGTATTGTTAATAGTTACACATGAGTAATATTAGTTGCACAGTCCCCTCTCCCCCGATTACCCATTCTCCTAATTCCCCACCGTTGACTTTCCATCTTTATCTCCACATGCAACTTTTTGCACACAGAGAAAAAAAGAGAATGCCCCAGATCTAAGATTGTCAGGTGGTACTACCTAAGCCCTGCCCATATAGCCTCGAATCAACCACTATCATCGGTGTAGCCACCCCTTAAGTCTTGCTCGAGATGTCCATGACAAATTGCAACTCATATGCTTATGTTGGTGATAAGATCATGTCATATCAGTAAGCAAGAAGTTGATGATATTCTCGTAGTTCAAGTTCCTAAAGTGTGAGTTATCAGTGATTGGGTCATCTAGGTAAAGTCGTATGCCATAGATCATTCAGGTTAATCCCTCCTTTGCCCCCACCCCCATTAAAGCCTTGCCCTTGTTCCATGAAAACATAGAACCCATTCATTTGTGCGTATATATATGGGGATAGATTAAAGATGCATGCGCGTTGGCAATTATCTATCGATATATGAATGACTAGTTGATGATATGTTATTGTACATCATGATCTCTTTGAGAAGGATATTGGGGTAAACTAGATTGTTCCTAAATTTAATCATAGATTGATTCTTGAGAAAGTAAATACATGCATCTACACTTTTTATACCCATGAGATTTTATTGTAGTATTTGTCATTGTAAACTAACTTTTTGTAATGATAAGTGAGATAGTAAGATACTACTCAGGTATATATACTTTTATGATAAAACATAAATATCTTTATTTAGAGCAGGAGTGATAAAATTGAATGCATATAAAAGAATGACAATAATTGTTCCTCTCCATAACTATACTAGAATTTTGTAATTTTGTCTCAGTTTTATCCTAGATCATATCCAATTTACAAATTTGAGTATATAACCTTAGCTATTTCCTCTGTGTTCTCTATTCATAATGCATCTTCTGATGTCATGTGGGAGAATGAGTTATATCTCATTAAAGTTGTTCTTGATCTAGATTCAAGATTTATTAAAAAGAATGTAAGCTGAGTACAATATGGATATTACATGAAAGATCCTTTGATGATTTTGTACCATTACAATGCTACATAAAGAGTGCTTTCTTACATATAGAGTTTTGAAATATTGATGTTAGCCAATTTGGAAGAATCAATCTCTTATAGCTCTATTCTCATGCAAAAACTAAATTAAGCACACTTCCTTGGCATTTTCTACCACTACTACAAAAGGCTAATACTGGACACCTCATCACAGACGGTTGATCAAAATCGTCTGTATTACATGAAATCACATACAGTTTTGGTTTAGAGACCGTTTGTATTACTAGCAGCGCTAAAAACTGTTTGTGAAGAGGTAATATCATAGATGGTTCATGACAAAAATCGTTTGTGAAGTACCACAAACGGTTCTTAACAATAACCAAAATATCACAAACGGTTCTTAACATGAACAGTCTGTGATAATTATAGACTTCACATAAGGTTTTTAATTATAACCGTCTGTGATAATGTCGCTACAGTTCCTAGTGAGTTTCTCCGTCACCGTCGTCGCCGATGTGTCTCTTCGTCGCATCAATTCCGCTTCAATGCCGTTTCAGCTCCCCGATGTGTTTCTTTGTCTCTCGCGTCGAATTTATTCCTTATTTTATAAAAAAAATCATCTGCCATGGAAGATGATTATCCCCACATATAAACTCTACAATATATATACTTCTAAAGCAGAAATTAATGGCCTTCCTGACCATACTGTACGAGCACCTCTCTGGCCGTACGTTGGCGAATGCTGCGGAAGGACACTGTTTCAACAGTGTCCTCACTCCTCTGCCCGAGGATTTGCCAGAGCAGGTTACGCCCACCTTCTGCCATCTTGACATCCTCCTCCGCCGCGTCTTCCAGGTGATCTCCCACTTCCGACGAGTGTACCGCGTCATCGATGTGGTCCTCCACAACGACGTTGCACGTCTCCAGGCACTACAACAAAATTATCATGTAAAGACGTTTTTATTTTGACGCTTTTATTTTCATCTCTACGCTGAGAAACACCTAGTATGTAAAGACGCTTATCAAGGTGTTTTATTTGACGTCACAAAATCTCATCGTAGGTATCCCACCTCCCCACGCCTCTATTTCTCCACCTCCCCACTTCTTTAACCACCCAACAAGCCCGGCGGCTGCTCCTTTCTCAGTACCCTTCCTCCAAGCCCGGCGTCGCGCCCTCCCTCCACGCCTGGTGGCCGCCCCTCCCTCCACGCCCGGTGCCGCACCCTCGCCTCCACGCCTGGTGACCGCCCCTCCCTCCGCGCCCTTCCTCCATGCCCGTCGCTGCGCCCTCGCCTCCACACCCGGCGGCCACACCTCCCTCCGCGGCTCCACAGCCCTCGTGAGTCGCGACCTTGCCTGCCACCGCCATTGCCCACGCGCTCTCCATTCGCACCCTCCCTCCACACCCGGTGGCTACCCCTCCCTTCGCGGCTCCACAGCCCTCACGAGTTGCGACCTCACCTGCCGCCGCCACCGTACGCACTCTCCGTCCTGGGTCCCGGCACTAACCCTAGTAGCTAGTAGCCACAACGCAAGGCACGCGATGGCAGGCGAGGGCAAAGGGCGAGGCGGCGAGGGAGCACAGCACGGGCGGCGACGGGCTCCACCGTCTCTGCGACGTCACCTTTGACTCCTCCGTCCTTGGCATTGTGAGCAACCCAGACCATCCCCTTTTCTCGTTTTCCCCCTTTCTTTCTGGTGTGTATGTATCGCTGATGTTGGTTTTGCTCAGGGGGAGGTGTGTAAGGCGATCATCTACCTTAAGATTGCGGCATCCAAGTGAGTTCGATTCGTTCTCCAAGTGTTCGACGAAATGCCCATGCGGGGGATCGTGTTGGTTAAAGGTGTGACCCGTCTTCCTTTATCTGTGGATTGAGCAGGTTTCAAGTGATATTTGATCGGGCAGAGGCGGTGCGTATGAGTGGGATGTCGAAGAAGGCGTACATCAGATCGTTCAATGCACTACAAAATGGTCTTGGCGTCAAGTACACTTTTTTGCACTTCTGTTCCACCAATTGATGCGTTCAAATAACGACTCTTGATGAATAGACTGAAATTTCTTCTTGTAGGACAACATTGGATGTGTGTGAATTGAGCATCCACATGAATTGAGCATACAGTTTGGCTGTGTCAGGCTGATACCTTTAGTGCTGAATGGATTGCCACTGTAAGTCTGCTTTCTCTTGATTGTTTGGTTGTACCGGAATCCTAGATTTGTATCCATTAGTCTACTGGTGGAGAAGTGATATTGTCACTAGTTACTAAATTGAGATCATTAAGACCAATAGAGTACCGTATGGCCAAGTTTGCAATAGAGTGTGAGATGCAAACTATATCTTACCTGGATATTATAGTCAGCTTGGGAGTATGTGTCTATCTAATATGATCTCAGCTTTAATTGATGCCAAAAGGTGGTGCTAATATTCAATTTTCTCTCTTGAGCTTGGTGCACTGTAGTTATATATGCACCATAGTACCTTACCATGGGTTTTCTCCTGCAGATTGGTACGTTAACATATGCCCGAGTGGTGAAAGCAAATAGCATCATGAATCCAGAGCTCTTGTGCATGGATGGTAAAGTTTTTAGCTTATAATTCAGCTTTTCTAATTGTTGCTTGTCCGTTAGAACTTAGAAGTATATAAAAGAAAACTCACCTTTGAACTTTCATTCCTTAGGTGTGAGAACTTTTCACCTTGTAAATGATACTGTTTTCGGCTAGATCTGTTGTAGTATACTCATTCTATTAGTTTCGTGGTACCACTATCAATAATGCTACTGACTTTATTTTGCGGCTACGAAAGCGTGAGAATTTGGTCAATTGAAAATGGCTATATGTTTGTAACATCAATCGCCTCATCAAGAATGTGAGGACAATACACACCATAATTCTTCAACAATGCAAGAGCATTTGTTTTTTTTAAAGAACAGAGCATTTGTTTTTCCTAATGTATTTCATCATTGTTATCGCTTGTAGATCGTTAAGTTCTCCAACATGTCTAGTTCTAGAGGCACTTGGGAAAAAAACCGTCATTTGAGATAGCTGTTGGACTAAATGGTCATGTTTGGGTACAATTCTGGCCTCTACCATTCATTTATTAATCTTATTTATTTTTTAATTGAAAAACTGTAAATTGGTAATATGTGTTGTGCTTGTCATATTGATTTGTATCCTGTAGGTGAATGTTCCTTCGCCAAGTAATGTCATTATTGTATCGAGTGCAATTATGAAATCAGAATCTTTGAGTCGCATACAACAAAGAAATATGGTGTAAAATGTCTTGGAGAAACTGTCATGATGGTAAGTGTTTTTCCTTAGTTGTATCGAGTGCAATTATGAAATCAGAATCTTTGAGTCACATACAACAAAGAAATATGGTGTAAAATGTCTTGGAGAAACTGTCATGATGGTAAGTGTTTTTCGTTAGTTTGTAATGGTAGATATATACCCAATTTTTTCTCTGTGGAAAGTATGTTGCACTGTGCTAAAAGTTTAATCATTGCGGGCCACCTTGAGCTCTGCATTTGCTATCTCCCACTAGGTGAAATAATACTTCTTACAGTGGCAGATCCATGATTGGAATTTTGTATTGTGTATTTCCTTTGTTTTTGATAAATGCAGCCTTTCTTATGTCATGCGGACATGATCTCTTTTTGAGATATGAATAGACATAATAAACAAGTTTATCACTGTACAGGTACCAGGCTCTGTTATTTGGAGGTGGATTTGGTTGTTTGTTCTGGAAGACGCCGCCGCTGCCCTCTAGCCACTCGTCGCCTGATTCAGTTGTAGGATTTCTAGGATTTTTTCGGTGTGTTTGCACCTTTGTATATGGATGCTAGATTCAGTTGTTAACTCGATTCATTCCGCAACGGAGTGTCTATGTTTTTTTCTTCTGGTTTTTTTAATTTACCGACAATGTAATTCTACATTTGAAATAACTTTACCTAAGATCTGAAACTTCTTATGAAAATATGTGATACTATACCCTCTGAATCATTGTAGTTTAACTAGCGATAAAATATTTCTACTGAACAAAATAAAAATAGACGTCTCTAGCTCAATCTAAATGCGTCTATGAATGCGTATCTATGTTTCTTGGCACACAATAAAGTGTCACTAGGGATAGTAGAGGCGATATGGAAATGCATATATGAAAGCGTCTCCAAGCTTGTAGAGACGCAATCTAAACGACTCATATCATTGTAGACACGCTTAATAATACGTCTCTACGATCTTTGACACGGTACGTGGGGAGACGCTCCAGAGATGCTTTACAAAAACGACTCTACGACGCTATAGAGATGATTGAAAACGTCTTTAACCCATAAAATAGGCATCTCTACAAGGTTTTTGTGTTGTAGTGAGGAGGCTTGCCGTCACTTGGACTGCTCAATCGAGGCGACAAGCGACCGAATCAACCATGCCGAGACCCCTCAAGCAAGGGAAGAGAGCCTGTGGGCTCAATTCTTCTTGATTCAACAGTCCGAGGGTCTTTGGGAGACACTCGAACGAGCGCGTTAGCGGGTAGACGCATTTCGGGCTTCGTTCGCTGATGATCACGAACCATTTGATGCTGACGCTACCGCCTACGAAGTTTTGAAGACGGAGATAGTAGTCTACCTCCGCCACTAGAAAAACTTTGTTTATTTAGGTTTCTACTTTTTAAAAAACTTTGTAAGAAGCGACTGGTCATGCTGTTTGGTCATATGTAAATTCCAAAATGAAAAAAATATAGTCTGGAGGTATATTTATATGTTGAACTATATTTGTATAGACAGTTTAGTGGAACAAATATCCGTCTGTGATATGTATCCTAGTTAAAGCAAATTTTCAGCAAGTATTTAAATGACAAAATTGACATATAAACATGTGATTCTTTCATGTCATGTAAATGTATACATGATAATATGCTCAAAACATAGAAGTTGAGAACAACCATATCACAGATGGTTCCATAATAGAACCGTCCGTGATATGGTCTCATATCACGGACGGTTCCATAATATAACCGTCCGTGATATGAGGCCATATCACGGACGGTTCTATTATGGAACCATCAATGATAAGTATCACTCTTTATTAGTAGGAGCCTGCTAGGGTTTGCGCCCTAACTCGTCACTTCCCAGCGCCCTTACTCTCACATGTTCTCCCCTCCCCACTCGAGTGCCCCCGATCTTGACGCCGTCGCCCGACCCCGTCGCCGACGCTGCCCTTCTTCCCATCGTCATCGGTTGTGACACCACAGTTCACTGCACAAGACACTCATACGATAAGAGTGTCTTATGCAGTGTCACTGTCGTGCCACAACTACAGTGACACTTCCTTCCCCTCTTCCTCCTCCCCCGTTGTGCGCGACCCCGGCTACCTCTCCACCGACCTCGGCCTCGGCTACCTCACCACCGACACTGATGATGTCGAGGTAAGACAGATCTATCACCTATTGGTTTGCGCTGTTGGTATATTCATGTGAACCGAGCTGCAATGTGGGTTGATGGTCGGTTTGGACACCCTTGGCCTTGCTGTCTTGCTGTCTTGCCCTGATCTATGACTGCTGGCTAGCTGGATGGATGGATGGATCTGGAGGTGGAGATTGGAATGGGTTGTGTTGTGACTGCTAGCTGGTACTACTGCTAGTTGTGGATAAAAATGTTTGTATGCTCTGTGTGATTTGTCTGTGCCTAGCATTGTGAGGTATTGCAAATTGGTATTTGTATGCTCTGTTGAACTACTCAATGATGTTAATAGTCTTATGCTGAAATTGGATCGATAATTAGTTAATTCATATTTGAGCTCTAATGAATTGCTCTTTCTGTTATTTTAGTTTTATGCTTGAGTTTGTTTTAGTTTACTGATGTGAGTTGATTATTTACTAATGTGGGTTAATTTGTTGATTAAGCATGGTAAATAAAATGGAGGTGGGTTAATGCATGGTGGAGGTGTTGCCGCCGGTATTGCGTCGCACACATACAGATTTTTGTACATGTATCTAATCTTATGGTATGTTCCTATATGGTATTCTGTGTAACCGTGTTCATGCCGGTCAAGTTCTCCTCCCTTGCACCCCATGCATTGGAATGTCATTTTCGACCAGTAGTATGTCATCCACATACAAGATCAGAAACACAAGCTTGCTCCCACTAACCTTCTTGTAAACACAAGGTTCTTCTTCATTCTTGATGAAGTCAAACCCTTTGACCACTTCATCAAAACGAATGTTCCAACTTCGAGATGCTTGCTTTAATTCATAGATGGACTTCTTAAGCTTGTATACCTTTCTAGCTTCCTTTGGATCGACAAAACCCTCAGGCTGTGTAATGTACACATCCTCACTTAGGTTTCCATTTAGGAAAGTCGTTTTGACATCCATCTGCCATATCTCATAATCGAAATATGCAGCAATAGCTAGAATGATCCGGATAGACTTAAGCATAGCGACAGGAGAGTAGGTTTCATCATAATCAACACCTTGAATTTGCTTGAAACCCTTCGCAACTAGTCGTGCCTTATGAATGTAAACATTTCCATCCATATCTATCTTTTTCTTAAAAATCCACTTGCACTCAATGGTTTTAACACAATCAGGTACATCAACCAAGTTCCAAACATGATTGTCATGCATGGACTTTATTTCGGATCTCATGGCCTCAAGCCATGACTCAGAGTCTGGGTCTACCATCGCTTCCGAATAAGTATTAGGCTCATCATTATTCAATGATAAAACGTCATGCCCATACCTTACAAGCAATTAATGTGGCCTTTTAGATCTACGTGGGGCTGATGCTTCATCTACAGGTTCAACAACATTTTGTTCATCCTATAGAGGCTCAGTGGGAGTTGAAATATTTTCGGATGTTTCTCGAATTTCTTTGAGTTGCACCTTACTCCCACTGACTCCTTTGGAAAGAAACTCTTTTCTCCAAGAAGATAACGTTACGGGCAACAAACACTTTGTTTTCATCCCGCTTATAAAAGTAATATCCTTTAGTTTCCTTAGGATACCCCACAAAGAAGCACTTATCAGACTTGGGTGTGAGTTTATCAGACGTCAAACGTTTGACATATGCCTCACAACCCCATACCTTGAGAAAAGACAAGCCGGGACACTTCCCGGTCCATATCTCATATGGTGTCTTCTCTACTGTTTTTGATGGAACCCTATTTAAAGTGAAAGCCACTGTTTCTAGAGCGTATCCCCAGAACTGCAATGGAAGATCAGATTGGCTCATCATTGATCGAACCATGTCCAACAATGTTCGGTTCCGTCGTTCAGACACCCCGTTCCATTGAGGCGTTCCCGGCGGAGTGAGTTGTGGAATAATTTCACACTTCTTTAGATGATCACCAAACTCATGGCTCAAATATTCACCTCCATGATCTGATCGTAGACATTTGATTGTCTTGCCAAGTTGATTTTGTACCTCATTTTGAAATTCCTTGAACATTTCAAAGGATTCCGACTTATGTCTCATCAATTAGACATAGCCATATCTGCTGAAATCATCAGTAAAAGTTATGAAGTACTGAAAACCACCTCTGGCCGACGTGCTCATAGGTCCACATACATCCGAATGTACAAGGGCCAACAAGTCACTCGCCCTTTCACCTCTGGTCGTGAAAGGTGCCTTTGTCATCTTGCCATGTAAACAAGATTCACATGTTTCAAATGATTTAAAATCAAATGAGGTTAGAAGACCATCTTTATGGAGCTTCATCATGCGCTTCTCATTTATATGACCTAGTCGACAATGCCAGATAAAAGTGGGATTCATTTAATTGGGTCAAAGTCTTTTAGCATTAACGTTATAAATAAGCATATCCTCAAGATTCAAAACATACAATCCATTCACCAATGGAGCATGGCCATAAAGCATATCTTCAAAATAAATTGAACAACAATTGTTCTTTATTCTGAATTCATAACCATCTGCTCCTAAGCATGAAGCAGAAATAATATTTTTTACTTAAGGCTGGAACATAATAACAATTATTTAGTTCCATAACTAATCCTGAAGGTAAAACTAATGGTAAAGTGCCAACAGCTATTGCAGCAACTCTTGCTCCATTGCCTACGCTGAAGATCAACATCTCCTCTTGTCAAACTTCTACTCCTTATTAGTCCCTGCATCGAATTGCAAATATGAGCAACCGATCCGGTATCAAATACCCAAGAACTGGTCGGAGAAGTGGCAAGATTAATTTGTATAACATTTATACCTGAACTGGAAGTCATACTTCCTTTGTTCTTATTCGTTTCTGCCAAGTACTTCTTGCAATTTCTCTTCCAATGCCTAGTCTCATGACAATGGTAACATTCTGTGTCAGACTTAGGACCCAATTTAAGCTTCTTAAGCATAGCCTTGAGACTCTTGATCTCATCTTTAGTCTTTCCTTTGCCTTTTCCCTTTCCTGACTTACCCTTCTTCTTGAAGGCTGTAGTCTTTTGAACCATCATCACATGATTGGAACTTTTTTTGATGCTCTCCTCAGCACCCTTAAGCATACCATGTAACTCGGTCATTGATTTCTCCATGCCATTCATATGAAAATTCAGTATGACGGGCTCAAAGCTCACAGGGAGCGATTGGAGAATCACATCAGTAGCCAACTCTTGGCTAAGGGGAAAACCAAGTTTTTCCAAGCTCTTAATGAGACCAATCATCTTGATCACATGAGGACTGACCGGGTTACCTTCTGACAGCCTGCAAGAAAACAATACTTTAGAGGTGTTGAACCTCTCTGCCCTTGCTTGATCCTAAAACATACCCTTCAGACTCACAATCATATTGTAAGCATCCGTGGTCTCATATTGCTTCTGAAGCTCAGAGTTCATGGTTGCAAGCATTAGGCAGTGCACATCGACTGCGTCATTGCAATGCTTCTCATAAGTATTCTTTTCAGCTTGAGTTGCATCAGCACTCGGTTCCTCGGGATAGGGATTCTCTAGAACATATTCCTTCTTTTCTTTGTTTGAGAATAATTCTCAGATTACGAAACCAGCCAATAAAATTTGAACCATTCAACTTTTCCTTTTCAAGAATAGATCGCAAAGTAAAGGTAGGTGCAGAAGAAGTAGTAGGTGCCATGATCTACAACAGAAAATATATGCAAAGATTCAGCACTATGTTTATGAAAGACCTTCTATTAATCACTCATGTCAGTTGTTATGTTCGACCAGTCTACGACCTGCTCGTATCACCATACGGCTTGTCTAGACCTGGTCGTATCACCATACGACTAGTGGTCAAACACAACTTAACAATAGATAATAAAAGATACTCCCACTATAAACCATATTTCCCTCAAACAACATATAGTGAGTCCAAGATCCGTAAGTCAATAAGTTCTAGTGAGCTTTGGCATCACTGCTAGAAACCTAGTAATTTAAGGTAGGCAACCTCTTGCCAATCATATCGCATATGACTCTTGTTTGTTGGGTGGCATCTTTATGCCCCGGCTTCCAACACCATACCTCAAGGCCCAAAACTATTTTGATAGCCTTGTCAAGTTAAACCAACACTGTGCATGTGGGTGTCCGACACCCACCCCATCTTATTAAGATAGTTAATGGCACCCTACTTTGGTAGACCTGCCAATTAACGATCAAAATCGTGATAGGTGCAGCAATTGAAAAGGCATCAATTTTACTTAATTTTTCAGAGGGATACTATTCTATCATGTCAAAACATCTAATGATAAAACATGATTAAATAGCATAATAGGAATAAACACGAACATTCACAGATAATCAAATTAAACTGTGAAATAGTATGACCCTTAACATGTCGATCTCCATCAGCATGCTTCCTTTTCTCCGACCACCATGCTTGAAGTCTCCGACCGCATTCATCTATTAAGCATTTACTCCTAAACGCTAGTAAAGAATTACATAGGATAAATTCAAGCATCACAAGTTAGTACACAAGTCGTTATACAATAATATGTAGCTCGATAGCTATCTCACAGCATGACACGCAGGCCATGAAAATCCATTTCATGCATCACATACACAATGGGCCATACTATTCACATTAAACCATGCAAAAACAAGTTATGCATAGAATCCAATTCTATCGGGCAACATGAACACATACTATCTATAACGCATGGTATGAAAACCCAGCACGGCGGTCCCGCTAGCCGGTTAGTGGGCGGGGTTCGAAGGGGAAGCGCCCCTCGCAGGTCGAGGGCAGCGCTTTCGGAAAATTTTCCCGAGACATGAATCTTATTCACACATCCGAGCCTTGGAAATCATTGGATTAATCATATTAACCCTGTTCCGAACCAATCTGATCACTGCCTTGATATGACCACACACTGCGATATACTCCGATGGCGGAATTCGACCGGTAGGAGTATTATGCAAGGTAGTCAAAAACAAATCGAGTAAATCACATGGCGCTCTTAGTTTGCGCCTCATCGAAAAACCCATCTACTATCGCCGAACATAGATCGATCCTATCGACCAGTGCCTAGATAGTTTCATCCATATGAACCAATCTAGGTTATCAGACCAAACCAGTAATAGATCCAATCTACTACTGCCACATATCAGTATATGCGACCGATCTAGATCAAAAACTATGCATGATGGCTCTGATACCACTGTTGGGATACGGGTAGGCTACGCTAGCAACAATACAAAATTTTCTACCGCGTAAACCAGGATGCCAAGCAAGTTAGATGATCAGAGATCATTACCACCAGACGCACAGTGCAGCGGAAGTAGAGTCGGAGCAGCCTAGTCCGACTAAGAACACGCCGATGTAGTGGTCGTAGATGATCGTCCAACGTCCTCGTAGTCGATCGTCTCCTCCAGCAATCTCTACAGTTCCTTGTGAAGATCGCGGATCGTCCTCAGCGCAACAGCAACCGCAGTAGCGCCTCTACGGTATCCACACGTCCAGAGAAGGAACAACCGTATGCCGGTGTGCTAGCACCAAGTCGCACGGGAAGGCTCTCTCAAGAAGATGGCGGCTAGGGTTTCGGTGGAAACAACTCACGTGTCTCTTCACGTCTGTCCCCCAACAATAGCCTCAAGCAACTCCTTATATAGTGCCCCGTGTTGGATCCTATCCGAACACATTTGACGAATCATATTCATACTGGTTTGTTCCAACCCATTAAGTGTGTGACCCGTTAGGTTTATGTGTAATCGGTTGTGACTCGGAAACCCTTTCCGACCACGAGTCGTGCGATACCTAGCAGGACATAACGATTCCCGAATACACACAAATTATATTTGACGAATCTTAATGCAATATGGTCTACGACTAGGTCCTCATCACTTAAGACCAGGTTCTATCTCTATACGACCAGTTCGCATTCGGTCACAACCAGTTCGTAACTTCTTACGATCAGGTTTCGACCACTCTATGATTTCGTTCGACCAGTCTACGACTTGCTTGTATCACCATACGACTTGTCTGGACCTGATTGAACTAAGTGACCTACTCTAGTATTCTCCCTTTGCCTCACGATATCTGGTTTGAACTCCAGGTGAGAAAACGTGTCATCCATGGACTGTTCAATGCTTTCTCGATCGAGTTGTCGGATAACCTTACGTGGTCGAACACTTCGACCACTAGTGGCATGGCCATGCACTTTCTTTTATCCGACCATTCAAAGGGCCCAGAGATATCTCTTCCGTTATGTTAGGAGGGGCAAATCCCATATCCGACCAGTCACATCCTCCGCATGTTTCATAGCATACCCGAAAGCTACCTTTATAACTACCCAGTTACGAGTAGTGTTTGGCAACCCCTAAGAGTGCTATTACACATGTAGGGAACCATGCTGATCTCAGGTCTAAGGATTATACATCACCATTACTTGAGACCAACTAATGACACATAGAATCATAACAATCTCAATAGTGTCTCATGGTGGGTAATCCAACCCCATGTTCTCTAACATGTGTTCACATTATTGATTCGATATTACTATATCCATGACCTGTGAAACATGATCATCAATCAATACATGTGCTGGTCGTAGGGTCACTGGTGTTCCGATCAGCGACATTCGACCAAAGATACTTTTAGAACGACATCATATAAGTCGAAGAGTTTCACCAAAAATCACATATTCGTTGATCTTCAGAACTAATGATTCATTCAAGGAACAGAATAACATTTATTCAATAACTCATAAACATAGATGTGATACAATCATCTCCATGATTACCTCTAGGGCATATCACCAACAGAGATAGCAGCCATGAGCAACCTCATCGAGCCTGCAAGTTCAAGAAGCATAGTTGCTAGGAGAGCACGTGGACATCCAATTACCTGAATGTTATCGATAGGTAATTGAACTTGACATCAAGGAATGGTTGGTTGTTGATACATGAACCACCTCCTAGTCGGAGTACCTGCGCTTTCACACCATGTTCAAAAAGTGGCGTGGATGCGCATGCACTCCGACTGGGAAGTGGCTTCATGTATCAACAACCAACCATTCCTTGATGTCAAGTCCAATTACCTATCGACAACATCCAGGTAATTGTATGTCCACGCGCTCTCATGGTAGCCATGTTTCTTGAACTTGCAGGCTCGATGAAGTTCTCGTGGCTCCTGTCTCATCCTCCTCACGATCTCCCGAAAGTGGCTGGGGTACTACAGACAACACACACACACACACACACACACACACACATATATATATATATATATATATATATATATATGAAAAATATTTTCTACTCCCGGGTGTAGTTACTCCCACCTTTGATATACCACCTAAAAGAACTTAACATACTCCTTTATCACTTTGGGTACACTCATATACTAATTATAAGGTACTCCAATGTGAACCACACGAAAAAATTGCAAGAGAGACCATAGTTTTTAGCATATTTTGTAAATACCTTCATATTCACACATAAAAAGGAGTATGTCTAAAATTTGTGCATACCACCTTTGAAATGTGTAAATACCACCAATATGGTCTTATATACTCGTATACTACACATACATACTCTCTCTTGTGCAAGATACTCCTACGTTGTGAGATACGAATAGGAGTAACTACTCACTGGAGTAGGAAAAGGCTTCTATATATATATATATATATATATATATATATATATATATATATATATATATATATATATATATATATATATATATATATATATATATGAAGCTAGGTTTTAAAGGCATATGTACCAACGCTTGAAGACTTTATAGAGAATATATATTACAGACGGTTGTATCTAAAAACCATCTATGCTACATTAGCTATCACAAACAATTTTATCTACAAACCGTTTGTGATAGGCAACTATCACAGACAATTCTGAGTTAATAAACGTCTGTGATAGTATGCATCACAGATGGTTCGAAAACCGTCTGTGATGATCGACCTTATGTCATCACTGACCCATAAACTCAAACGACTCACAAAGCCGTTTGTGATGACGTTTTTGAATCGTCTGTGAAGACCTTTTCTGTAGTAGTGTACATACTCGCACTTAAGTTTACATAGTTACCGACACTTGTCTATAGCCTACAATATGTTGAATGATATTCCTAGGATGCGGAGACTACTTTCCAAATCGTGAATTAATTTATATTAGAAGGACATAAGCATATATAGCGTACATGCATGTGTGATTCGGTGAACTCAAATCTAGATTGTTAATAATGGTAGGACACATGACTACATCAATACAGGTTAAACACGAGTAGATTGCAAATATTGATCAAATGGGTTTTGTGGTTTGCATATATATAGATCATTTTGAATGATATCTAAGCTGATATGATTATTATGTGTAATGTTGCTATGTATGTTAGTTTGGTCAATACCAACTTTTGTTCATCAAATGAATGGAAAAATCAATTTGTAAACAGATCAGGTACAACTTCTACTTATTTATACATTAATTTTTATCTTTTTGCTTAACTCAACTTAAAAGGGATAAAAGCTCTTGTACTTTGACATTTCAAGCCAGAATTATATTTAGTTGTTACCATTACAACAGCTTATGCAAGTCGTGAAAATAATTCTTCATAAGTGAAATAGTATCGTTTAGGAATGATTGTCTAACTCGGAGAAAAGTTAGCTATGAAGTTGTAATAGATCAGTTCTAATAAGAAGATAACTCATGTAAGTAAACCTACTGTAAAAAATCTTATTTTCTTTCTATACTTGAATAATTATACTTATTTTGCTTGAACTCATATACTGTGTTAGTAACTATATATATTGTGCCCCTCAGGGCCTCAATTGTCTAAATTTGTCCTAAATCTAACTAAGTCAAATGTAAACTCGAAGACCGGATTCATATGCCTTCACTACGTTCTGCATACTTATATATATGTGCTTTTACAATATGCATTTATCATTTATGTGAGAATTGGTTTGCGAGTTGTGAGCCTTCACCTCTTGGGAATTTCGTTCAAAACATACAGCATTGCACAATTCTAGAGAAGAATGCATGTATAAATTGTGTGACTATAGGAGTGTGGCTATTTTTTGTCATAAGAAGTGGCCTTTGGGGGATAATTCTTCCAAGCTGCTTGACCTCGTTATTTGAGAACTCCTTGTGCACAATAATCTCTATCGGCACAATGTTGCACAAAACATTGGATATTCATTCAATCTAAACTCCAAATACTAGGTTTACTGTTTTTTAGGCGAATACTGGGTTTACTGTTTTGCAGACATATAAATACCGTAATCTGTTTTGCTATCTAAATTTTGACGTGGAAAACTAGGGGCTCTACTTTTGTTCTCTCTCTCTTTTTTGATAAAAGGATACACTTTGTTTTTTTCTCTTGGAATGTGTGTGGGGGACTTGTGAACCCATAAAAGCGGGCAAGCACGGCCCATGGTCGAAAGCCCAAGCACTGATCCTAACCAGATCTACGGCGCACGACCAATCACCAACCGGCTCCGCCCACCGGAATGCTGATTCCCAGCCCATCCGCCCCGCCGTTCAAGTGGGCCATTCCGAAGTCCAAACCAATTAACCAACCAACCAACGCAGCCGCACCCGCATCGCGTCATCCACTCCGCACTCCCTCCCAAAGCGACGGAAATGGTCGCCGCCACCACCGCCACCGCCACGGCCGCGCCGCCGCATCTCCGCCTGCGTCCCCACGCGCGGCCCCGCCGCGTCCACGTGATCTGTGCGATCGCGAGCGACGTGGCCGAGGCCCTAGCAGCGCCCGGCGCGTGGGTGTCCGCGGACTGCGTCGTAGTGGGCGGCGGCATCAGCGGCCTCTGCACCGCGCAGGCGCTGGCCACCCGGCACGGCGTCAGCGACGTGCTCGTCACGGAGGCCCGGCGCCTGCTCCGGCGGCAACATCACCACCATCGAGCGCCCCGACGAGGGGTACCTCTGGGAGGAGGGACCCAACAGCTTCCAGCCCTGCGACCCCGTCCTCACCATGGCGTACGCTTCTTGCTCGCTTCCCCCTCTTCTTCTTCTTGTGTTCTTGGGGACGTACGCATACAGACACGAATGAACGCGCAGGTGGACAGCGGGCTCAAGGATGATCGGGTGTTCGGGGACCCGAACGCGCCGCGGTTCGTGCTGTGGGAGGGGAAGCTGAGGCCGGTGCCTTCTAAGCCCGCCGACCTGCCCTTCTTCGACCTCATGAGCATCCCCGGCAAGCTCAGGGCAGGCCTTGGCGCGCTCGGTATTCGCCCGCCTCCTCCAGTTTGTGGTCTCCCCGTGTTGCATTCTTGGTTCTTTTTGTGAATTTCGATTGTTCTGTTGTGGCCAACAAATTGGGCTGAGCGCTTCCGGCGAAGGTTTCAGGAGCGTGAGGAGTCGGTGGAGGACTTTGTGCGCCGCAACCTTGGCGCAGAGGTCTTCGAGCGCCTCATCGAACCTTTCTGCTCAGGTGTTTATTGTACTGTGCAAGGGCTGTTTGTTCCAGCCTACTGCTTGCAATGATTCCAATTTCCAATAAGAATGTAACATTTTCAATGCTAATTTTAGGTGTGTATGCTGGTGATCCTTCAAAGCTCAGTATGAAGGCTGCATTTGGGAAGGTGTGGAGGCTGGAGGAGACTGGAGGTAGTGTTATTGGTGGAACCATCAAAACAATTCAGTAGAGGGAAGAATCCCAAACCACCGAGAGATCCGTAAGTGAACGATGTACTTTTTTTGGTTGCATCAATTAGTTGTTCCATTTTACTAATCTGTTTTCACCACTTGTAGCCGCCTTCAGAAGCCAAAGGGGCAGACGGTTGCATCTTTCAGGAAGGGCCTAGCCATGCTCCCAAATGCTGTTGCATCTAGGTTTGTCCTCATTGTGTTGTGTATTTACCTAGTGATTCAGCTACAGATATGAGGTGTTCTTGAGTGTAGATTGTTCAGATAGATGGACAGCTATCTAGGTAAAGTAACTGTTGTTCTATGTGGAATTCATTCCTATACCATTACATCATCATCCGAAGCATATGGATGGATGGATGGTAGATGGCTCAATCACTTATTCAACCATTCTCACATTGTTGCTACTAATTCTGCCTACAATATAGGCAGATGATTCCTAGTCATCAATAGACATCTCACGACGACAGTTTATAGAGCATGTTAGCGTGTGAATTGCTTGTACATAGACCTGATCATGAACCAGTAATTATTTTGGTACTAGGTGTCACTTTAGTACTTAACCATGTGCTGATCTGCATTTCCTCCATTTTCAGGTTGGGTAATAAAGTCAAACTGTCATGGAAACTCACAAGTATTACAAAGTCGGACAACCAGGGATATGTATTAGTGTATGAAATACCAGAAGGAGTTGTTTCAGTGCAGGCAAGTGTTATCATTACCGTTCCGTCGTATGTTGCTAGCGATATCTTGCACCCACTTTCAGTAAGTGTATAACGAATTGACTTTCATGTTCCAAGATACGCTGGGGTCTTAGCTTCCTGAGATCCTCCATATCACTTAATTGGGAAATAGGAAGTAGCATTCAGTTGCACTTGTTTAGGGATTGATTCTTTCTGCTATGCTGTCATCAACATTTCCACTGGTGATGTACTAGTACTACGCAACCATTTAACAAACTTGAAACAACATTTTGATTTGGTTGACATCTCAACAACCACTTGCTATCTTCTGGATGGAACACATGATTGAGAAATTTTGTGGGAAGTTATGATTTTGTTTTACAGATTATACTTCTCAGAATTGGATTGGTGACCAACCCGGTCAAACCCACGGTTCACTGATTCACAAGTTGGATCAATACTTCACCAATAAAACTGTATGTTTTTAGTAATTGAAGTAAACAAGAAAAATTGTAAGTTTTCAAGTTATGTTTTGACAAAACGACACAAGAGACCAATGTGTATAATACTGTATATTAAAAGGAGAAGACTTTTTAACTACAGAAGTATAGAGTAAATGTCGACAAAAAAAAAGATAAAGCACCAGAGAACCAGTGTTCTAAAAAATGGTAATTGGTACTTGATCAGTCACCCCCACCTTTTAGTGATTATACGGCCTAACAGGCTGATTTTACGGAAACTGGGAGGGCACTTGTTTCTTGTATACGGCCTATTATTAGGTCTAATCGACCGATTTTTAGAATAGTGCAGAGGATCTAAGTTCAACAGCATGAGAAGCCTAAGCATTAAGCACAATCAACCGTTAACAGCATCTGCTTTGGTGATCGGCTGATGTCTTAACAGTTTGATTCTCCTTTACCCTGTAAGGTTTCCTATCTTATTTGAGCCTGGCAAACCAGTTGAGTCTGGTCTAAATGTATGTCAGATAATACAAGGTGAACCATATTGGTTTAGTGATGTTTGCTGTTTTTGCTAGATTCCTTGTCCAATTTTGTTTTTATGAATACATTTTGTATGTGGCAATTTTGTAGCTGATTTCTGGGGAAGAGTTTGAGAACTCCTACCCAAGGTTTCAAAAACTAGCTCCAGTAAAAACCCTGAACCTAGCTAGGCCAGTATCGGTTCCCAGTGGGGTTTATAAATCTGGAGAGTTTGGTAACTCAAATTCAAGCATAAATTTGAACCTGAAATTCAAAATCTCAAATTTAAATTAATAGCTTTTCCACTAGCTGCCAGTCACAGGCGAGATTTGAAACCCTGACTCTAAACCTGCAAAAATATCTCACTAACCAGTAGGTTGCACTTGTAAGTTGTAGTTGTTTTCACATTGCTTAGGCTCTCCAAAGTAGTCTAGGCATACTTCCTGTTCATTGAACTTGTTTTTTCCCTTCCACAGAGTGATGCAGCAGATGCTCTATCAAGATTCCATTATCCACCAGTTGCTGCTGTAGCTGTTTCATATCCAAAAGAAGCAATTAGAGCAGGATGCTTAATTGATGGGGAGCTCCAGGGTTTCGGTCAGTTGCATCCACGTAGTCAAGGAGTTGACTTTGGGTATTTCTTGGGACTGACTCTTAAGCTCCAAACATCAACAAGCTCTAATTTGGTTTCTCCTATTTGCATTTATCTTGTGATTAATATTGGCTTTTTTTATTGTTTGGTGGTATCCTTTTCTAGGAACAATATATAGCTCCTCACTCTTTCCAAATCGTGCTCCTGCTGGAAGGGTTTTACTTCTGAACTACATCGGGGTGCTACAAATACAGGGACCATTTCTAAGGTAGTATTCTTTGTCCAGATGATTGATCCTTGTGGCTTTGTGATTGTTTGATATGTTTATCGCTTAGTATTTCATGATCAACATAAATATTTTGACTGTACTTTTCACCACCAACTGCAATTAACAATAGCAATTAATGGTTATAGGAGCCACTGGTTTTGTACCATATTCAATCCCGATGGTCTATTTGTTAGATTGCCTGTTATTGCTGTATTTGTACTAACCTGATCTCATTTGCAGACTGAAAGCGATCTTGTAGAAGCAGTTGACCGTGACCTCAGGAAAATGCTGATAAATCCTAGAGCAGTGGACCCCTTAGTCCTCGGTGTCCGAGTGTGGCCACGAGCCATACCACAGTTCCTGATTGGGCATCTTGATCATCTTGAGCCTGCAAAATCTGCCCTGGGCAGAGGTGACTACGACGGGTTGTTCCTAGGAGGGAACTATGCAGCAGGAGTTGCCCTGGGACGATGCGTCCAGGGTGCGTATGAAAATGCCTCACAAATATCTGACTTCTTGACCAAGTACAAGTGATGGAAGAAGTGGACCTGCTCATTTTGCTGCATAGATGAGATGAGGCCAGAAGCAGTAAAGTTTTACAGGCATTTTGCGTTCTTCTTTCTTGTATTGTACTTTTTGATCTTTTCCTTACCGTAATTAGCTAGAATTTAGGATTGTTGGAGAATATTTCACTCGCCGTTCAGAATAATTGTTTCAGATTTCAGTTATGCAACTTGTGCAGCCATTCATGTAGTTTGATCCTGTAAACTCTAGTACGGAATAAAATGAAAATATATTGTTCTGCAAAAGCAGTGAAAATGCAGAGTTGAAAAATTTCTTGTATGACATTCTTTGCTTCCATGTGCCGAGCAACAATATATGAGCCCTCAGTAGACATCAGAATTCTTAACAAACTTTATTACAACTATTTTGTACGTATATGTGAACATATAGAAATGAGAGTGCATTAATATGTTTCAGATCCCCTACTATAGTCAAAGCATATAACCAAGATTTTAATTATGATTTTACTGTTTAATTTTGTCAGAACAAAATAATTCTGTTTACTTTAACGTTGGACTACCTCCAATATATATAAAGTAGTCCCAGCCATTCCTCATGGCCCTTTTTAAAATAAAAAGATAAATGGAGCTACTGAAAAATCCATATGACGAGGACAGTACTACGGTGTGTTCTTAATTTTGAGATAGCACGATCCTAGGAAGTACTCCTACTGCTGAAGAATAATTAACACAGCTACCTTTGGCTTTAACTCGAAGGACAATACATGCATATATCATACACATGCATGTGCTGTGGTCACTTTGAACACTATAAAACACCAGCATGATCACAGGATGACAAGTGAACACACCTCAATCTTGCGTGACATTGTCAAGGCAACAGCAATGCAGTGAGGGATCCCTGCCTGGTTGCTGCCTCCTCGATCTTGCTCGTCCAATTAACACTGGTTTGGTTAACTTTCTACACCTGACATGCATATATCTGCATCTTTTGTTGGTGAACAAATTAAGGCCATGGAGGGAGGGAGGGACCAGGCAGAGGATCGACCGACCATCGATCAGACAAGGGCACAATCATTAGAGTTCATGCATGGCTCCAACATCTCCCTCGGTGCAGCCAAACATGCTTGTACCAGTAGCTTTTTAGCCTTTTGTTTTCTCAGCTGATTGTAGTAGCAGCACTGAATTTTCAGCTCTCCGACTGAATCACTGAACCAACCATGCAAGAACAAGGCAGGGAGGGGAGGAGAGTAGTGATTGCAGCAGAGTGCAAACTGCATGCATGGAGATGCACTGTGATTAGGCATCTTAAAATGATGTGCATCTTTTGTTGCGCACGCATCTCGATACAGGATCGATGAGGGGTACACTGTCCTTGCGGGCACTTTAGGGGAGCCACACTCTCGCGCGCAATCATTTGTTCGTTAGGCGGCATGCATATAGCCTACCCCAGTGAGATATAAGCGATTTTTTTTTGTTTTGACACTGCTGACGTGCGCTTTAGTAATTCTAGCCCATCTCGCATCAAAACCAAAAATGGTCCACGCATAAAAATAAAATTGATGAAATTTTAGAATAAAATTTGAGAGACCACACAGTGTAATTTGCGAATTACATGACGCGCAGGATTTGATTACATGCATTAGAAATGACAGCATATACGAATCAATAAACCGGGAAACACCTACAATGCACGTGTAGCTTTTTTGGAATCGAAAAAAAGAGGATCAAAATTAGTCTTGATGGCGCATCGGTCCCTTCCCCTTGTCTCCTGACTGCCCGCGGCCGTGGTCAGTCTCGAAGGCAGCCCTATTTTGCGAGACAGCCTAGAAGATTGAATGATGTTAGCAGAACATCAGGCGAAATCAATAATCAAAATACAAATCAAACAACACTAATTACCTCTTTGATCCGGAGTGTGCTAGGGTGACGGGGAGCTCTAGGATGGCCACGGGTCTCACTAGCAAGAGTCTTCCCTTTGTTGACCGGTGCCTCTTCAATAGGGTTGGGCATGTAAGGTTTTTATCGTTTGAAGGTCTCGGCTCACTTCGTGTAGTTGAACATGTACTTCTGTTTGATAAATGTCCTATCGTATATGTTCGGGCCATCGATCTATTAAAAGAAATTGCAATATATCCCGGACTGCATTATGTGCGGATGAAGTTAGGGATATGTAAAATGCAACGTAAGGTGTGAAAAATAGATGTGAGAGTAAGATTTGCTTACAAGGATGTTCCCACACGTGTAGTACGCTCGGATGATGGTGATCGGGTGTGTGGACTTAATGATCTTCGTTGGTTCTTCGCACACACATTGCGGGCATGAAAAGTCTAGTGGTACCGACGCATCCTTCATAGAGCAATTCGAGTAGGGTTTAACCCTCTCGGTAAGCCACTTGCGCTTCTGCAGCGTCTTCACATAGAAGTCTGACATCTCCAAGGGCGACCTAATGTTATGCTCTAGCTCACAGAATAAGGGCGAGTCAGTTCGAAACAAATAGAATGTCAAGATACATACCCGTTAAGAAAAAATGACATGCACAAAGGCACAAATATTATAACACTACCTGTTTACATGAAGTGATGGTCCCCTAACATGAAAAGAGTATAATTAATTACAACACAGAATGACGCCTAGACGAACTCAGTCTGTTGGGGCAATCCTTCATGGAGTGGCCAAGGGTCTAGCATATCCAGCACTTCCTCGCGTGGCTGAGGCCCCCACGCTGGTTGTTATCCATGTCATTTTCGGAAGTGTCGTGTTTGCCATCGTCCCTTCCCAGTTGCCTTCAAGGCTATGTTCGGAACCTATTTCACCATGTCCGACCAAATATCCCTATAGTTCATATCCATGCCATACGAGTGAAACTCAACACTCTATGTTCTGAAAAGATGGTGTATGTCGTAGTAGTCGGAGAGATGCAGGGCGTAGATATCTGCCTAACTTGCTCATTCGCCTTGTACACATGCAATCATGGCTTGTGTAGGAGCTTTGGCTTGTTACAGGTGCATGTAGCCACATTACCGAGGGTGCAAGTGTGTTTCCTTTCCCCCCTAGTATGGCTGTTGACATATTTTTTTTTCAACCAGATCTCGTACTTCCTCCCCAGGCCATCAATCACCCGGATGTCGTGCATACGAGCTTTTTGCATCTTCTGGTCCATATACCTTTGCATGTTCTCAAACCACTACTTCCCTTCTTCCAGCTATCGCCTCACTGCGGTGGCTATATTGACGAAGTAACCGACCGTGTGAATCTAGGTCTCCTCAACAATTACGGTGATAGGGAGGCACCACACACCTTTCAGCATGCTGTTGTACACCTCGAATATGTTGGTTGTCATAATATCGTACCTTGCACCGTCGGTGTCATACAACTGGGACCATTTTTCCAACTCAGGAGCATGAAGATTAATACATTAGGTGAAACATATGCGGCTCCTGGATTCCCACTCATGGTATGATGTCCCTCTTGTGCCTCCGGAGGGGACTCCCTTGTATGCCTCGTAGTTCGATGTTTGAGGTCTCTCCAGATGGACTCGAACTTCCGCATCTGGTTTTGCATGCACAACACCTTCAATGTCTTCATTAGTTCCTGACTGTTGAACTGCATGAAGAAGTTTGATGTAAGATGCCTTATGCACTACCGGGTTTCCACGTCGTTCCACTAGTATGGGGGTTCCATCCTATTCTTCATGGTCTTCAGAGCAGACAACAACCCAGCATTACTGTCTATAATAAGGCATACGTTGGGCCGGTCTCCCACAACCACCTGCTTGACATTTCCAGGAATCACAACTAATTGAATTTGTTCTCATTCTCTATGATGGCAAAAGCAACCAGAAGAAGTTGGTCATTCGCGTCGGCCACCATTGCAGTGAGGATGGTGCCCTTGTGCCTCTTAGTGAGGAAAGTATCATCCATCGTGAGCACCAGACGACGGAGCTTGAAGCCTTCTATGGCCTGGGAGAAAGCCCAGAACACACGGTCCAGTATGAAGCAGTTAGAGCCTCCATCAGGATCTTCACTTTCAATCTTGGTTATGCACATGCCGGGGTTTGCTTCGGCAATCTAGTGAAGCATCCTTGATACAAGGTTGTACGCATCCTCATATGTCCCGTACATAGACTCAATAACCTTCTGCTTCGCTCGTCGGACTTTGCTATAGCTGACTGGAGAACTAACCAGATTGGCAACTTCTGACAACAACATCTTGGGGGAGACAGACACGTTCTCTGCAACTAGGAGGCTGATGAAGCTTGCCACATATGTGAAAATTACATTTTGATGTTGCCACAACAGCTCACTAAGCTCACAAGTGGTCGATCACCACCTTCATCGTGAAGACCGAGCCAAAGAACTTCGCCCTATGAGTGCTAACCTTACTAGGGCAGCCTTCCACTAGGCACTTTACTACGTAATGTCCTGGGTTGGACTGGTGCACCTGGTACAAACGATTGATGGACAAGGCATACCGTGCTATAACTTGCTGCACGACCGCCTTGTTAGGAAAGTGATGCCTAACCAACAAGGTGTTAGCATCAAATTCCCACTAGGACTCTACTTCTTGTGTCACTATGAGTGACTACACTATGATATCATCAAGTCTGGATGCCACGTAAGGTACCTCTAATGACACAATTCCGCTAGTCAAACCACCACCCTAGGGTGCATCCTCCTCGCTACCATCCGAGCCTAGGTTGGCGTCCTCGTCGAACTCCAACTAGTCCGGCTGATCCGATAGATACTCGTGGCAGTCAATGCGGTCTGACCACCGTCCCGCCCTCTTATTTTGCACAAAATTATGCACAAGTCTTCTTCTCGTAGTCTTTCTCCAAAAATGCACATTCTGTGTTAACATCACATTCCGTGCTACCATCTTCATGCACCGCCTGTGGTTGCCCTCTTCCTGAGGCTCTGGCATCATCAAGGTTTGGTGGTGTCCTGTGAATGTGTAACATCCCATTTGTCTTAGAGTTCTTGCCAGATTTTAAAATCTAAAAATGAACTATTTGGTTTATTTGTTTGCTCAAAGCTTAACTTGGAACTTTGAAAATATTGAAGGTTTAACTTGAACTAACCTAACTTCAACTAATGTCACCTAGATCCTTGTTTCGCCGTTGGAGTTCTCTGGTGTTCCTGAGCTTTAGCTCCCTTTTCGTTATTTGATTTGGGTGCTCCTCAGCCTAGTTTCTCTCTTTTAGACCTCCTTTGTCCAGACCTCCTATAAGGTCAGGACCTCTTCTTGGTTTGGAACTCCTCAGGTCTAGACCTCCTTTGTGCTTGGACCTCTTCCTCGTCAAAACCTCCCCTTGTTAGATCTTGACCATCAGGACCTCCCTATGTTAGATCTTGACCGTCAGGACCTCTTTGGAGCTCCTCATTTGGATTTCCTCCATTAGATCCTGATCACTTTTAATCTTATCCGTTGAAACTCCCTTTTTCCTGGACCTCTCTAAAGTCCAAACCCTGTACGCGCCTTCCCCTCCCTAGGACCGTAGGATCTTGTTTGGATGGCCTGATTGAGAGGGAGCAATCGCGTGTTCGAACGTACCCTCGCACTGTGGTGCGTCCGATTGAGTTTGGGTGGCCCGATGTAAGTGTGCGTTTGTGTGCTCCAAACGTTCTTCCCCTTTTGGACCATCCAATCAAAATCGTGTGGCCCTAGTTCGTTGCGCCTTTCCCTTTATCCTTTGGACCTCCTTCTTGCCCTTAGGACCTCCCCGTGGTCTTTGTGCAAAGACCACCCTCTTTTGTCACGACCACCTTATGTGGTCATGACCTCCTATTCTTCTGGTTTTAAGTTAGATTTGTTTAAGTCCTTTTGATTTTCTTTTAAATTCTTTTACCCGAGCTTGTTTTGCTTATTTAGTTCTTTGCGAACGTATAGGTCCCGAGTTTGAAGAAGAGTTTGTGGATCCAGCAGTCTCTGCCGAAGCCTCCTCATTCCTCAATGAAGGCAAGTCGCAGACCTTTGATCATTTTGAGCCTAGCATTTCAAATGTATATTGTTTTACTCTATCATACATGGCTACTTTTATAGCAAAGGTTTTGGGGCAGTAGCTTTACCTACTTGACACTATACCTCCTTGGATATTTGTACTCCTCATGTTAACATGATTTCTCTTGGACACCTTAGTTGGGCAGGTTTTGTTGGCACTTCTTGTTTTGCCAGCATGGAACCGTAGTTATGCTTAACTTGGCTTAAAACCGTGGGTTTCGAGAACCTTGTTTTTCCTTCTTAATAATCTTAACTAATGAACTATAGAACCTATGGTGAGATGCCACTTTTGGGCAACCGTGGTGAGATGCCACCGTTGTGTCATTTGTGGTTTGATGCCATCTTTGTTAAAACCTGTTGTACCAAGACTGGGTGGTCTTTTGGCCGGGTTGAACCCAAAAACTGTTTTTTGCTCGGGCGAGAAGGCCGGGAGTGAGTAGTGGGTGCTCTAGGGTGGTGCCCTAGAGTCACATTGGGTTGATGATGATCTCGCTTGAGCAACAACTAAGGACTGAACTTTGTGTTTTAATGATCTGGGTGTTTTCGTGCAACCACAAGACCATTTTATGGGGGTGGTCTGGGCCAAATAATTAGCGAGGAGCTGGCTTGGTTCTATTGTGGTTGAGCGTGTAATTCGTTGGAGCAAGAGGGGGCACGAATCTGGTGTGGTGTGAGGCCCATTAGAAGTGAAACCTTAGCGGGCAGCTCTGAGCCAGTTCCAAGCTTTGTAAAGGCTTTGTTGCGCTCTCTAGATTGCTCATCTTTGGAAATGAGTAAGGGTTTCAACGGGAACCCGCTCCGCTAGAGAGGTCGTGAATTGTGGGTAAAGTTGTACACCTCTGCAGAGTGTAAAAATCTATTTGAATAGCCAAGTCCTTGGTCACGGACATTGCCTGGTGATTTTGCGCAAGGGGTAGATTTTCATTAAAAGTTGTTCCTGGGCGCTTATGCGAGAGGTTGTGGCTTTCTCTCGAAGAGACCTTGGCCGGCTCCCGAGAGGTCATGACTGGCTCATGAAGAGCTATAGGAGCTGGTCGCGGGAGGCTTTAGAGTGCTCCTAGATGCTCCAGGGTTGGTGCCTAGAGGAGGTCTTGGAGCTCTTTAGTGGTCTTTGGGTGCTCTGGAGTTGGTGCTCTAGAGTGGTCGTGGGGGTGGTCCTGGATGTGGGTGCGACCATGACCTCCCACACATAGTCTTGGAAGTGAGTTGGTGCTCACGACCTCCTCTTAAAACTTTTGTACTTGTGTTTTATCGTTTTGTTTTAAACTCGAGCTTGCAATCTATATGTGCTATTTGCTATCAAATATTTCTTTCTGCAACTAATCTTGCAGCTCTCTATTGTCAAAGCCAATGCATGAATATTAATTGTATACTTGTTCCCTGCGATTTGCTGAGTACATTCAACGTACTCATGGCTTTAAGCCATCTGTTTGAGCAGTGACCGAAGATGATCCAGGTCTTGGTGTCTCAGACCTCTTCGAGGAAGAGTTCCTTGATGACCCGACCTTCTAGGGACGTCCTCCACTCGACAGCCTATGGGTTTGTCGGTTGGCTCCACGCGTTTTCGGTGTTTTGCTGTAAGGTTATGTTGTCGGTTTTTGTAAGCCCTCATTGGCAACTCCTATAAACAACCTTGGCCATAAGGCTCTTGCTTTTATTAAGTTGCTCTTATTCTTCTGTTTCAGTTGTTGGACTGTGTAGTTGTGATTTCACCTATGTAAGTTTGTGCGAGTTAGCTGTTGATCCTTGGGACTAACTCAGTGCACAGAGCTAAGACCTCTGAGAGGTCTTTGAGATCTCCTAGGAGGTCCTGGAGGACCTCCTCTGGGGGTGTTCTTGGAGGACCTACAAGACCTCCGGGTGTTCCTGTCGGACCTCCCTAAGAGGTCCTATCAGTTCTTCTTAGTACATCCCGAGGTGGTCCCGACAGAGGCGGTATCAGAGCTTTGGTCGACTGTTGGATGTGACCATAGATAGAAAGATCGTTTTAGCCAAGTTTCAAAAAGGGTTATTTTCTAAATCAAACTAACTTTGTAATTTTCCTAGTGTTTCTTCCCTTCCCTTAATCTTCTCTAATCTTATCTTGCTCTACTCTTTTCTTTCCTCCCTTTTCTGGAACTTTGTTTTCAAGTGTAATTTGACCTTCTTATCCTTGTAACTTCTATAGGGCCATTTTCCTTTGAAATTAAGTGGTAGTGAACCAATCAGTTTTCGGTACCGTTTAGTGGGGGGGTTAATAGGACCTCCTATTTGAGTTTTGTTGCCTCTCTTTAGCCCCTGGGCTTTTTTGGTTTTTCGGGTTTAACCAATTACCCCTAATAGGTTGATCCAATCTTTCTCCCATACTCTAACTCACCTTTGTGCTTTTCCCTCTTATCTATTATGCTTTCTTTCTTGCCTTTTTAAACTTGAGAGTTATGTGCAGATGGTCCAAACTCGACAATCAGCTAGCCAAGATGAGCTAGCAGAACAGTTGCCTCCACCACCACCTCCTCCAGCACCAGTGACAGAATAAGGGTTGAGGCAATTTATGGCAGCGCAAACACAGATGATGAGCTCGATGATGCAAAATATGAATCAAATGATGGCCCAGCAAAGCCAGACCATCACTGCCCTGCTGGCCATGATGAGTCAGAGTAGCCAAGCCGCAGTTGTGCCACCACCTCCACCTCCTATTCACCCTCAATCGAGGTTATCTGAGTTTATGAAGACACGCCCGACCACTTTTTCAAGTTCTCCTGAGCCTCTAGATGCATATGATTGGCTGAGGTCCACAGAAAAGAAACTTGAAATAGCCCATTGTGAAGACCGCAAGAAGATCTTGTTTGCTTCACGCCAATTGGGAGGTGCTGTCGTAGAATGGTGGGACACCTTTTGTGCTTCTCATGTTAATCCCCAGAGGATCACATAGGCGGAGTTTTCAATAGCTTTTGCCACTCCCATGTCCCTGATGGGAAGTTGAGATGAAAAAAAAAGAGTTTCGGGACCTCAAACAAGGGAACATGTCCGTGAGTGAATATCTTACCAAATTCACTCAGTTGTCCCGTTATGCTATGGAGGATGTTGCCACTGATGATGCACGACAAAAGTGCTTCAAGCGAGGTCTCCACCCTAGCTTGAAAGTTCAAGTTGTAGGCAATGACTACATTGATTTTCAGCACATGGTGAACAAGGCCATGCTTATTGAAGAAACCCGCAAAGAGCTCTCTGAGTCTTACAAAAGAAAGATGCCACCTTCCAGTGCTCAATAAGGACCTCCTCATCGTGCCCGAACTTTTGTGCAGCACCAGTATCAGCACTGGCGCCAAGGACCTCCTAGTACTTCCCGGACTCAAGTCAGGACCTCCCGCCCTACTACTCAAGGCCATCGCCGCAACATCAGCAGCAGCAGCCAACCACCCACGACTCCCCCGCAGCAGGTGTCACATGTTTTAAGTGCCATCAAGTGGGGCACTTTGCCAACCAGTGCCCACAGAAAGCAAAACAAGTTGTGAGGACCTCCTCTTCAGGACCTCCCCCAGCGAGGACCTCCCAGCAAGTCGCAGGACCTCCTCAGCTCAGAACTTCCCAACCTTATGGAAGAGGTCGTGTGAACCACGTTGCAGTGGAGGAAGCCCAGACCTCCCTAGATATTGTGCTAGGTATGTTCCTAGTAAATTCAGTGCCAACTGCCGTTTTGTTTGATTCTGGGGCTTCTCATTCGTTTATCTCTCGAAGTTTTGCTGCCAAGCACCAGTTTGAAGTTGCAACTCTTAGAACTACCTTGTTAGTCCAATCCCCTGGTTCGGAGTTAAGTACGAACCAGGGTTGTCCACAAGTTGAGATGGTCATAGAGGGGGTAAAATTTCTAGCCAACCTCATCCTCTTGGACACAAAGTCCCTAGATGTGATCTTAGGAATGGATTGGCTTGCAGACCACCAAGCAATGTTGGATTGTAGCAGCCAAATATTTCCTTGACCAGTCCCAGTGGAGTCACAGTGAAATTTGAGGCCTCCTCAGTGAAGCCTAGTGAAGCTCTAGTTTGCAGTGCCCAAGTGATTCCTTTGGAAGATGTCCCAGTGGTCCAAGATTTTCCAGATGTGTTTCCTAATGAGCTCCCAGGGATGCCACCAGATAGGGACATGGAATTTGTCATTAACCTTGTTCCAGGGACCTCCCCTATTTCAAAAAACCTTACAGGTTGCATATTGATGATCAAGTAGAGCTGAAGCAACAGATGGAAGATATGTTGAGCAAAGGTTTTATTACACCTAGCTCCTCACCTTGTTGAGTTCCAGTGATTTTTGTTGCCAAGAAGAATGGTACACAGAGAATGTGTGGACTACCGTGCCTTAAATGAGGTCACCATCAAGAACAAATATCCTTTACCAAGGATTGATGATTTGTTTGACCAATTGAAAGGTGCAGGAGTATTCTCAAAGATAGATTTGAGATCAAGGTACCATCAGCTCAAGATCCGCAAAGAAGACATCCCTAAGACAGCATTTTCAACCAGATATGGGTTGTTTGAGTTCACTGTCATATATTTTGGATTGACCAATGCCCCTGCCTACTTTATGAATTTGATTGGTTTAGCTCAAAATTAGATTTTTTTTCCAATAGAAAAAACTATCACAGACGGTTTTTTACTAAAAAACCCGTCTGTGATAGTCTATTTTCACAGACAGTTCTTAACAAGATCCATATGTGATAATTGATTATCACAGACGGTTCTTGTTTGGAACTGTCTGTGATAGCCTTTTCACTGAGCGGTTTTGTCTGTTGAGCCCATGCGTGATAGTTTTTTCTGAGCGATTCAAAAGCGTGCGTGGAGACCTCATGTCATTACTGACCCATAAACTCAGACGGTTCAAAAAACCGTCTGTCATGACGATTTTGATCCGTTTGTGATTACCTTTTTTTGTAGTAGTGATCAACTTTGCAAAAGCATGGTTTCTCGTAGACAATAAACATACATGCGACCATTTCAAGAAAGTATCGATGAGCACCATAAAGTCCCTAGATAGCCCTGACAGGGACTGTATATGACCGCAAATGTCTCCCTAGATACGGTTCAGGAATGCAGAGATTTCATCCTTCACTTTCAGAGCAACAGGTCTAGTAATTAATTTTCTGGTGGCACATGCGGGGCATACAAAATCTTCTTGATTTGAAAAATTCTTTATATTGATATTATGTCCCTGAGAATTGGTAATTATATTTTTCATCATCCTAAGACCGGGTGGTCTAATCTATCATGCGAGAGATAGAAAAGTTCAGTGCTTCTAAAAGTGGTTTTCATGACAGTATAGACTGCAGGTGCCTTAATATTAGTATAGTATAGCCCAGATTCATATGAACAAAGTCATTCTAATACCCTTTTTTTTATTTTCTTTACACTTTGTAATGAGCAGGTATTCCTTATCATACTCTTCTTCAGTCTCTACATGGAGACCATTAGCGCAAATATCTTTAAAGCTTAAGAGAGTTCTAGTCGATTCTGGGTACAACAAGTCTTATTCAATGACCAATGTTGTACCCATTGGGAGTATAATTGTGGCTCTTTCTGAACCTATTATACAAGTATCACTTTCTGCGATTGTCGTAAGACTACTAGCATTCTTACTGATTGACTGAAAAAAATTCGTTCCTCTCAAGATGGTATTCGTTGTGCCGCTATCCGCTAAGCACACTTCCTCCATAGGGTGCCACACGCGTTCTTTCGATCCGAGGAGAGTCGATCGTGCTGATAACTTGTTGAGAAACAGTTGCTGACGAGTTCAATCCGAGCGATTGCCTCGTAGATAAACTCAGAATCGTAGAAATAATGCAAAAACACAATAACAGAATAGTAGATTGAACACAGAGAGATGAGGGGACTTCTGGTTTCTCTTTATTGCTCTTACAGAAAGCGTAGTACAAACTACTCTGAGCAGTTTTTGGTCCCGGGCCTAAAGGGCCTCTAGTCCCGTTATAGGCGGGACTAGGAAATCGAGGACTAAATGTCTCACCTTTAGTCCCGGGTCCCAAGCGGGACTAAAGGTTTATTTACTAGTCGGTTGGTAATACCAACCAGGGACTAAAAGGTCCTTGACTGAGCACACGGGTGGCCCTTTTAATCCGGTTGGTATTACCACCGGGACTAAAATGTTTTTTTTCTTTTTGTTTCCATTTCAATTCATTATTGATTTTGGTTTTACAATTACATTAGGTTTTCAAATCGTATTCTTATTTGCTAATATATGTATCTGCGCACATATAATTTAGTTTGGAACATTATTACACACAAATAAAGTATGAAACTATATATATTATGGAGCTATATATATGTATAATATATATATATGCACAAAAATTTACAAAATTATTCATGCATCCTTGGTATTTACAACACAAATGTTGTCCTCCACTTAAATGTCATACAAATGTTCGTCTGGTTTGGCTTCAATGGTTCATCAGGTTAAAGTAGAACTCGGTGCAGGGCTTGAGGACATGCTCATTAAGAAATCCTGCGATTGTCTCTTGAATTCCTTTGAGGCGGTCCATATCCAACACTGTTCCTTCAACCATATCTCCTTCAATTTGCATTAAACGAAGAAGTATTAATATACATAAGATTTATTTAATAGCAACAAATAAATAAAATGGATTTATTATATATACTTATTACGTGCTTTACGCATCTGTAGATGGGTTCTTTTGCATACACCATGAGGAACTCGCATAAGCGTAGTATCCACACAAATTGTTGCTGGTGGTCGCCGTAGAACCCAGCATGCGATATAAAAGATTACTCTCGTCATCCCGCGCGTGGTGAAGCATGATAAGGTAAAGCGCGGGAGCTAGTACAACTTACATCCGATCGGTGTGGATCGAAGTGGCGCTTCGGATCCGGACGGTGTAGTTGAACGAACCAAGCCCAAACCACGCCCAATAATTGGATCGTTAATTAACTATTGCGAGTTAAAGAGCAGGAATAAATATTTAAAGATCGAAGTTACCACGGATAATGTCTATCATATCTTGGTAATGTTCTGCGGTTTTCTCAACGAGTCATAGATTAGCAAATGATATCGGAGAGATCGAAGACAATCGAGTATCGATGAAAGTCGCATTTGTTTATAGAGTCAACATATATATCTTTATGTTGGATTGAGTAAGTAAAGTAAAATGTGCACACGATAACAACACTCACCCAAAGTTGTAGGGAAGAGTATAAATCTTTTGTTCTTTTGGTTGATCAAGAACCTCAGAAAATTCCTCTCCATTTGAGGTCTCCATTGATCGTGGGAGTGTTTGGGTCCTTGAATACGATATATGGATCAACGAAACCAATGTTCTTGTCATTTCTACGTGTGAGGTCTCTCATCATGTCTCTGCATATGTATAGACATGCTAGCTAGTGTGAGGATAATTACTTATACATATACATATGCTAGAGTGAGATTATTAAAAGAAAGAATCACGTGCTGACAAAAGCGGTGATGAGAGATTTGTCTAGAGCGTCCATGTGGCATAGTGGTGTAACTCATTAAAGCGAACCATTATAATGTCATCGCCACGGAAGTAATGATGGTTTATAATTTTAGCGCAAATAAAGTCATCCGCTTTTCTGCGACATGCCGCCATGTACCACTTGTTTAACAAGTACATTTGCGTCTGAAGTTCCATGAGCTTCGGGGTTGTATAGACTCTTGCCATATACATATTCCTTCTTCCAATGATCAACTTCAGGAGCACTTTCGATGTGTGCTCTGCAGAGCATTTGGGAAATGCTTAGACCGGTTTCGCGAAAAATTCATCAAGTTGATCCAAATGCGTTTCGGATATCGTTCTAGCACGCGTTCGTGTTTGAACCATATTCATTCCCAATAACTAGTGGGGGCGATTTCGTGATTGTTCCCGGTGTGCAACACCCTTCCGTGCTCTCTTCTCTTTCTTCTTCGCCTCCTCAATTGACTTGGTGAGAGTGCGGTCATAGTCGATAGTGGCGAATCCTTACGAGCATGGCGTAACTTTTTCGGTGGCGTCCACCCTTTGCCTTAGAACTTACGGGCGTGCGAAGAAGTGCGGCTTCTCGAGTTTCGCCGCTTCACTTTTAGCCTTGACTTTGTGAAATCGCCCACATCTGTTTTCAACGAAGCATCTATTTCCTCGTGATCTTCTCATAGGAAAGTTTCGTCGTCTTAGAAATAGTGGTGTTCTCCGAGGCTTTCTTCTTGGCGGCGGTGCCGGCGCGCGCCGTTGTGGGTGGGCCTCTTCTTTGGCGAGGGGCGGCGGTGTCGGCGTTGGAGCCCGCCGTGGAGGCGATGGGGCGGTGGCGGCGTTGGAGCCCGCCGTGGAGGCGTGCGATGGGCGGTGTCGGCGTTGGAGCCCGTGGAGGCGATGGAGCGGGCGGTGTCGGCGTTGGAGCCCGCCGTGAGGCGATGGGGCGATGGCGGCGTTGGAGCCGCCGTGGAGGCGATGGGCGACCGGTGTCGGCGTTGGAGCCGCCGTGGAGGCGATGGGGCGGTGGCGGCATTGGATCCCGTCGTGGAGGAGATGGGGCGGTGGGGATGCGACCATGTCTTCCACTTCATTGTCATCGCCGCAACAACGTGACCGGTGGTGAATGGATATTGGACTTAGGTTGGGGAGGTTCTGCTGTGAAAACAACGTGGTATGAGTAAACCGTTATTTAAGCCAATACATAATTAGTGAAAAATGTTTAGTTCACTTTCATCCGCACCTAGGGTTAGGTTGTTGAGGAGGAGGAGGTGACGCCTTGGAATAATGATATAGCGCTTGCGCCAACATATGAATGTCTTCTCAGCTTCTCCTAAAGTCTTCTCCCATCACCTCCTTCAATGTCAAGGCGCACATTGCTATAACCTTTCACAACTCTATCCACCGATACGCTAGCATATCCGGAGGTATTAATGCCCCATGGCATCTTGGTGTCTTCGTAGGGTCGTCGAGATACAACACCGATAGCCACCATGGCGGTGGCATTCCCTCTGGAATGTGCGGCTCACATGTCGTGAGAGGATCGGTGATGTCATCCACGGGAAGCGCAGCCTGCGTCATCTTGAATCACCGCACCTCTGTGGAAGCGCAATTGCTTTTCAAGCGAGGAGGCGATGTTGACTCCGGCTACGTGCGGCTTTGCCTTTGGATGGAACTTCTTGCTATCTGCACTTGCCTTTTGATTTCCTCATTCATTTTGGCTTCAAGTGCTTTTTCTCATTTATCTTGCTTCACGAGCCACTTCCGTGACTCAAGAACCATTTCCTCCATCCTGCGCATCCGCTCTGCCTCCTCGTCCTTCTTTCTCTGCGGCTTCTATAGGTGGCTTTGTCTTTAGGAAGGCATGCTCCACGACACCTCCCCATAGCCTCTTGTTCGCCCACCATGTTCGGTACTCTCCAGGCGTATGTCGGCTCATCCTTATCTCTGTTGGTGCCACTGCCACTCTCGGCCAAGCCTCGAGCATAAGCAAATCTTTCTGCTGCTCTTTGGAGTTTTGCGCCATACACTATCTTTCCGGTCTCTAGGTCAGGCTTCCCCATGACCGAAAAACCAATACTTAGCGCGCTCGGGCGGTTGATTGATTCTGGTTCGATCCTTGGTAAGAATCTCTCGTTCCATTCTTTCCCACTTAGGAATGGCACTCCTGTAGCCACCGATCCCAAGTGATGGTGGTATTGCTTTGTCGGGCATTCATTTGGTTCCTTCTCACCGTGCCTCACCCTCTTCCGATGTCTTGAACTGCAAACTCATCCCAAAGCGGCCTCAACTTGCGTAGGCCTTAGTGTTGAAATCTGGCGTCGAGTTCTTCTTGATAAATGTGTTGTACAATTTCTTCTTCCAACACTGAATTGTGTGGCCATCTTCTTCATAGCCCAGTTCCTAACTCTCTCCTTCAAAGCTTCATCTTACGTATCGAGCGCGAAATGTTGAAGGACATCTTGCCAAACTAGTGCCTTGTCACGATCGAGAGACAAAACTAATATGAGAGCCTCTTTCTTTTGCTTCCATTCACGAGCATTGATCGGGATCTGTCCTACAAGGCACCCACGATGGTGACAAATTTACGTGCATGTGGTCCAAGTACTTTGCCTGTATCCTCCTCGAATTCGAGAGAATGAACCGACCCTCCAACGGCTTCTTGGGCCTCGTACATTTCTACTCTTCCCGTTGTTGTCGTCGATCCGAGGGCTACGAATGTAGAAACACAAAGATTGTAGATACATAAGAGATTGTAGATACATAAGAGATTGTAGATACATAAGAGATTGTAGATAGACCTCATCTTCATAATCGGCAAAGTACTGACTCCCGTCATCTACTTCTTGATTGTTGTCATCACCTTCGACTTGGGCACCTTGTAAGGCGCCATTGTTGATAATATCCATGATGGCATCGTCCATGTTGTCATTCGAATTCGGCCATTTACTGCAAATATATCGGCGTAATATAAAACTTATCATTCAAGTAATATAAAATTGTTCTTCTGAAAGGGAAGCACATATCCACACGTTGCAGTAAATGTGATTTCGGTGTTTTGCGACAGGTGTATACGTCGGGTTTAGGGAACCCACCTTGAGTTCAGCAGCGGCCTCACGGCGAAATAAGGCGGCGTTATGGGCCTCGATGGTGGGCCTCACGGCTCCCTCATGAGTGGAGGCGGTGGCGATTTCTCAGGTCTTGCGAGAATTGGTCTACTACTCTCTGGACCCGCGGTGATCGCTCAAAGCGATCTTTTGTTTTTGCATATTAGCCCGTAAGCTTTGGGATAATTTGAACTCTACGAACCTTTCTGCAAGGTGGACTTTTGGTGTCTAAGCTGGAAATACTCGTGATGGTGGATCTAGAAAATTTGTGTTAGTGGTGTATTTAAAGATAGGGTAAAAGAATGATTGTTAAGTTATTATTAGTTGATCAAATGTTAGCACCGAGTAAACCATGCATTATGAGTACTCAACGTTAGTATATAATTAGTTGGCCTTTCTTTCTAATTAATTGACTACTTTACACAATTATATGTGAAAACAACTTATTTTATGGAGTGATAAAGATAACAAACACTAACATTGATAAATAAATTTTAAATATGTGCTAACATATTATTGAAATGTATAGTCATTCCATAAATTTTTATTAGTATGCCATATGGCCCATACGATAATTTGCGTACCCTACCACCGAGAAACATGCATGGTTTTAGTACATACATACTTAGTAGGCTAGTTGTTTATACAACCAATTTACCTTGAGTTGGTAACACCAACCGGGACTAAAAGTCCCTCTGCAAAGCTCGCTACTGCATCCGTTGGGCGGGGACTTTTAGTCGGTTGGTGTTACCAACGGGACTAAAGATCTTTTGGTCCCGGACGCAATTTGCTTTGATGACGTGGCCCCATCATTCTTAATTAATTAATTAACCTTTTTTAGTTAATCAATTAACTAATCAATCGCTTAATTCATGCACACGAGCTGCCTTATTTATGATGTGAGCTCGTGTGGGTCTTGTCCAAGAGCTTAGTTGATTAATTAATATCCTCTTTTAATTTGTTGGTTTAATGAGGGGCTACATGAAGCATATAATTCATGTGTGCAGGCACGCATGCATCTATTTGGCTCGTATATGACCAATGTATCATCACATAGGTCAAGCCCCATCTAGTACTTCAAATATTCTTAAATATTCGGGTACACCGATGTTTTTTTGTCGATGGAATATTATTGACCGTTGGACTATGTGAGTTAGTCCATATGCGTCATAGCAATTTTTGCTTAAGAAAATTACTTCACAATTTTAGTTGTTTTATGTTGTGACGGATTTTAGCCGTTAGTATAATTTATTTACTTGATATTATTATTTTTACATAATTATTTATTCATATTCTAAATTTGAGACAAAATCGTGTCAACACACACACTAAGATGATGTAAGTTAATGTAACCAAAGAATGAGCTAACAAGATATAAGTGAAAACTAAATATATAGCTCATGTTGTAAAATTTATAGAAAGATGCTAGCTTGTTGCAATTGATATCTAGGGCACAAGATTGCACAAAACATCAACTAAACTCGAGAGGACAATGCTCAAGCTAGTGAATGGTGTTCGGTCACCACTTTTGTTTTACTTCTATTTTTCTTTCTTTCTTGCTTGCTAGTAACCGAAACCGAGAACCAAGAATCAGTGAGCTAAGACCAAGTTCAACTCTCTCGGTTTTGGAATTAAACGAAAGTAAATGTGCACGCCCATATGCAAACTCAAATAGCTAGTCTTGCATTATTTGGGAGAATATTGTTTGCCTTCAAACCTCGATCAGGATGCCGCGCGAGGAGGCGCCGGCGGCTGGGAGACGACGCGGCGCGAGGAGAGGCGGGTCGCGCGGAGAAGACGGCGGGAGCACGCCGCCGGCGGACGGGCGCGAGGTCGTGCAGTCGCGCCGCGGCGAGGAGACGGCGAGGAGAGCGCGCGATGGGAAGTGGAGGAAGAATGGAAGACGAAACTGTTGCTTAAGTACCGGGGACCTTTAGTCGGGCGGTTTACCAGCGGGACTAAAGACCTTTAGTCCCGGTGGTATACGGACCGGGACTAAAGGTTGAACCTTTAGTCCCGGTGGTTCCACGGCCGGGACTAAAGGTGAATTTTGCGCGGAGACATATTTTCAGAGAACCTTTAGTCGGGTGGTGCCACGGCCGGGACTAAAGGTAATTTTCTTGTGAGGACATATTTTCGAGAGAACCTTTAGTCCCGGGCTGTGTTAGCAACCGGGACTAAAGGTCCCACTATTCAATTATCGCCACAGAGAACCTTTAGTCCCGGTGTGTTAGCAACCGGACTAAAGGTCCCACTATTCGATTCCGCCACTATTTTCGAGAGAACCTTTAGTCGGGCTGGGTTTTGTATTAAGTTTATTTGTATAAATATGCTAATTCTTGTTAAATGCATAATAAATTAAATATTAGGCATAAATTTTTTAAAAATAATAGTTTTTAAAAATAAAACTATTGGTTTTCGATAGGAAATTTGTTTTGCATCATTTTAACGTTAATCTTTTGGTTTCCATCATTCATTGTCCAAATGCGCGATGAGAAATCCACCATCAAATAGGAATTTCATTGGAACTATAGGTGAGATTGGAACTACTACTGCTACTAGTACTTTATTCGCGACTTTGCGGTTTTACTCTTCTTGTCTTCTTGATTAGCCTTTGTGCTACTTTGATCATCTTGTTTTAGGCCTGTTTTAAAGTGCATAAATTTCGACTAACCGTTTTAAAACCCCAAAGCAATTTAATCCTTATGTAGCAATACCCACTAAGGAGAAATTTCCATTTTCCTTTGCATAGTAGTTGCACTTTACCATTTCTGACATTATATGAGTTTACCCTTATGTTTGCAGATCATACCAAAAAATTTGCTGCGTTTTGGAGACAAGATCCCGGAAAGATAAAATTGAAAGCATGTAATGGAAGCATTTGCACGATTGTAGTCACGGATATCCGAATAAGTTAGTCCTCGAAGCGGGTTGGGAGGCATTTGTCAACACTAATGATATAAGGTGTGTGACTTCCTCGTATTCGAATACAATGGAAACTTTCAGTTTGAGGTTTTAATCTTCGATCCAAGTTCTTGTGTAAAGAATCATCAAATGTTCTTGAGAACATTTGCGATCATGTCCCAGAAAGCACAGAGATCTTATTGACATTTCAAACGACTTTTATAGTGACCACAAATTTGGGAAGTGAAGAGCCAACTATAAACAAAATGAAGGGCTCAAACCACAAGTGGGAATTTCATTTGAAGGCATAAATACTTGCTAAAAAATTTCAAGTCATTTTACATGGAAGACATGCTTCACGAGGTACATGTGTCCTTTTATCGAATAGGAATTTCATTTGAAACGATAAAAAACAAGAAAAATATGATAGAAACATCTGAAGTTACAATTATTACATAAAATCTCTAATACACACTATTTATTAAACATCACTATATATCAAGCGGGCACAGTGGTGAACTTCTTCTTGACGTATGACCCTTGGTTATGATCATGCCGTAACCATGGAGTGTCCTCGGCATTTAGCAAGGATGCTTGGGTCTTTGGTCACACTGAAGGCGGGATTCGATCATCCCTTTCATAATCTTCTGACATGTCTGACTTGTCCTCAATTCCCACGATGTTTCTTTTCCCTGAAAGAACTATGTGGCGTTTTGGCTCATTGGTTGATTTGTCGTCATTTTTCCCTCTCTTGGGTTTTGTAGACATGTCTTTCACATAGAACACCTGATTCACATCAGCAGCAAGGACGAATGGTTCGTCTTTGTACCCAATATTGTTGAGGTCCACTGTTGTCATTCCATACTCCTTGTCGACTGTTACCCCGCCTCCGGTCATCTTCACCCATTGGCACTGGAACAAAGGGACTTTAAAATTAGGTGCGTAGTCTAGTTCCCAAATCTCCTCTATCGGCCATAATATGTTTGCCTCTTTCCATTTGGAGTGCATGGCATCTACGCGGACACCACTGCTTTGGTTCGTGCTCCTTTTATCTTGGGCTCACGGTGTAAAATGTATTTCCATTTATCTCGCCCTTTGTGCGTGAGGATGTGCCACGACGGTTGCCTAACCAACAAATACGATTGCTCATCAATATTGTCATCACTCGACATTCTTTTCGCAACCAACCGCTGAAAGTTTCCATGTGATGACGCCTAATCCAAGCTTCATTCTTCCACGAGGCGGGATCGTAGGAATTCCTTGTGTACCTCGACATACGGCTCCACCACGGAGGAGTTTTGAAGAAGCGTGTAGTGCGCTTTATTGAAATAATCGTCCCCGTGCATCGATATATGTTTTATTCCCTAGTGTTCCCTTTCCACTAAGTCTCCTCGTGTCGCGATTCAGAACACCAATCGGGTCAAGGTCGGAATGAAGTCAACACAGAACTCAATGACCTCCTCTCCGTAGCCCTTGGCGATACTTCCTTACGGCCGAGCACGTTGGTGAACATATTTCTTCAGACTCCCATGAACCTCTCAAAGGGAACATGTTGTGTAGGAACACGGACCGAGAATATTAATCTCCTTGACCAGTGAACTAGGAGGTGTGTCATGATATTAAATAAGGATGGAGGAACACCAACTCAAAGTGACAAGACATTGAACCACATCATTCTCGTAGAGTAGCTAGTTCCATTGGATTGATTGCCTTCGAGAAATTGCATTGAGGAATGCACATAGCTTCACGGTGGCGACGTACATGTGGAGGTAGAATTCCTCTTAAAGCAACGGAAGCAATTGCGTCATAAGCACGTGCGATCATGGGACTTTAAGTGTAGGAATTTCTTCTCTCGGCATTTTTATTATACGCTTTATATTGGAGGAGAATCCAGATGGGACCTTGATCTTTGTTTAGGCATTCAAACATGCTTTCCTTCTCTTCTTTGCTAAGAGTGAAGCTAGCGAGTCTTAAGTAATGGCGTCCATCGTCTGTCTTCTCGGATGCAGAGTTGTCTCGTTCTTTCATGTGCTTTGCAAGTCTGTCGTGCTTCGAGTGAATCCTTAGACTTTCCATACACATCCATGAATCCTAGCAGTTCACACAAAGATTCTTTGTCGGTGCATCACGTCGATCGCGTTATGGACCTCTAGGACTTGCCAATAGGGTAGCTCCCAAAATATGGACTTCTTCTTCCACATGGGTGCGTGTCCCTAGCATCTTTTGGAACAGGTTATTGCCTTGTCCCTTTCCAAAGACTACTTGCACATCCTTGACCATATCAAGTACATCCTCCCGATTCGGTTATGAGGCTTGGTTCGGTGGTCGCCTTACCTTTAAAATGCTTGCCTTTCTTTCTTAGTTGGTGATTCATAGGAAGAAAACAGCGATGGCCAAGGTACACGACCTTCGACATTTTTTCAAATATATCTGTCAATGTCATCAAAGCGATTGTGTGCATGCATTGTATCCCTTGTTTGTCTGTCTGAAAGATTACTTAGAGCGGGCCAATCATTGATTATTACGAACAACAATGCTCGCGGTCGAAGTGTTCTGTTTGTACTCATCCCACACACGTACACTGGTTTGCTCCATAAAAGCAGGAGTTCCTCAACTAATGGCCTCGGTAGACATCGATGTCGTTGCCGGGTTGCCTCGGGCCTTGGATGAGCACCGGCATCATAATGACTTCCGCTTCATGCATAACCATGGAGGAAGGTTGTAGATACATAGAGTAATGTGCCAAGTGCTATGACTAGTGCTCTGGTCCCCAAAAGGATTCATACCATCCGTATTTAAGCGAACCTTAGGTTTCTTGCGTCATCCGCAAACTCCGGAATTCTCGTCTATTGCTCTCCACTGGGACCCATCAGCAGGGTGTCTCAACATGTTGTCTACCTTACGGTCTTCTTTGTGCCATCGCAACAACTTTGCATGGTCCTTGTTTCTGAACAGACGTTTCAGGCGTGGTATTATAGGAGCATACCACATAACCTTGGCAGGGATTTTCTTCCTGGGACGTTCTTCGCCCTCAACATCGCCAGGGTCATCTCGCCTGATCTTATATCGCGACGCTTTGCATACGGGGCATTCATCCAAATTCTCGTAGTCCTTGCCATGATACAGATGCGATCATTACGACATGCATGTATCTTACGGATTTCTAATCCCAAAGGCGAGCGACTGTTTTGCTTAAATGCGTAGTGGCAGGCAATTCGTTAGGCTTCGGAAGCATCTTTTTTTGGATCTTCAGTAATTGCCCAAATGCCTTGTCGGATACACCATTCTGTGCCTTCCATTGTAGCAACTCCAGTGTTGTACCCAACTTTTTTTGCCCATCTTCGGCGGACGGGTATAGTAATTTCTTGTGATCGTCTAGCATGCGGTCAAACTTAGCCTTCTCCTTTTCACTTTCGCAATCTCTTTGTGCATCACGAATGACATCACCAAGAGCATCATCTTGTGAGTGTGTCTTACGCTTTGCCTCTTCTTCGCCGCCCATTGCGGTATCATCAAGTCACCGTATTGAACAATAATGTCGTCGGGGTCCAATTGTTCTTCTTCACCTTCTTCCATTATAACCCCGGTTTCTCCGTGCTTGGTCCAACAAATATAGTTTGGCATGAAACCCGACTTCAACAAGTGTGAGTGAAGACTCCTTGAGCTAGAATATTCCTTCAAATTCTTACAGGGCACATGGACAAGACACATGAAACCATCCCGCTTGTTTGCCTCGGCCACTCTTAAGAAATAATGCACACCATCAATGAACTCTTTGAGCGCGATCGGCATTGTACATCCAATGGCGTGTCATCGTCGCATTATATGACATATCACATAATTAAATTTCTCATTTTGTAAACAAATGAAATTAAAAATACACCAAAATTCTCTATTTCTCTAATGAACTAATTGAGTAACATGCCATGGAACACCATCATGTGTCATGGCAAAACAATTTTCAGAATTTTGGATCATTAATTTAGCCTACAAAATTCATGGAATAATAATTAAATAAATAAGCATAAAATAGGTATAAATTCAACTTTGTCCAAATAGCCTCAAAATTTTTATATGGACTGTTCACAGTGTAACTTAGTGGAAAAACAAATTTCATGATTTTTGAAATTTATTGTGGCCTACAAAAATCATGAAAGTTCCATTTATGAATTAATTGGCAATTTTATAACATATAAAAATTATTCAAATTTCACATTTCATATTTTCATAGATAGTATACATGTCAGAGAGCATACACAAAAACTTTCAGAATTTTTGAGCTCTAGATTTAATTATACAAAAATCACAAATCTCGTACTATTCAAAAATCGAAAATAAAAGAAAAATGGACGGCAAAGGCGGTAGATGTCAAATGGACGGCAGGTTAGCATCGGAGCTTACCGCGAACACGCCGGTGAATACGGTTGAGTGAATGAACGGCTCGCGGTGGTGACAAGCAATGGCGGCGTGTCCTGGCGGCGACCACGGCGTTCCGGCTCCCGTGACGAACGCCAAACAGGAGTTTAAATAGAAGGACATTTAGTCGGTTGGTGTTACCAACCGGGACTAAATGTCAACCTTAGTCCAGTTGGTACTACAATCGGGACTAAAGATTTAGTCCCGGATTGTAGTACCAAGGACTAAAGGTTGACATTTAGTCGGTTGGTAACACCAACCGGGACTAAAATCCCTCTGCAAAGCTCGCTACGAGCCGTTAGGCGGGGACTTTTAGTCGGTTGGTGTTACCAACGGGACTAAAGATATTTTTGGTCCCGGACGCAATTTTCTCCGAGACTATTGCCCATTTGGCAGTTCGACCAAAGGTCTGTTCTGTAGTAGTGATTGTTAGGGTCCCCCTTCCTTTATATAGGCTATTGAATGGATGAGAAGCTCACCTTAAGCCAGGACTCCCAGCCTGGGCTCGGTTTCTTAACAGCCTTTACTTTACAAAGGAGTCACCTCCACGAACCAGTTCTGTTGTAGTGAATCTAGTGTCATGGTAATTTCCCTTTAGGAACTATTAGGCTTGATTAATATTAATGGATGGATTGGAGCCTGATTTATTTAATCATAATGGGCATTATAGTTCGAATTGCTATCTTTTGGTTCGTTATTAATTGTTGCCACGTAGTGTATTGTCCTTATGCATTTTATGTTGTTTTAGTTGATTTATTTGTGATCCGTGGGCGGGTTTTGTTCCATCCATGCGTGCTAGAATTACCGTTAATTATGATTTAAATTGGTAGCTTGATTAGTTTGAGTGATATAGTATTGGGTTGGGTGTTACAGACGGAGGCAGCTGGACACGCAAGCAAAGAAACGTAAGCCATGTCTCACTCCTGTCCCCATGATCTACTCCGCTGCTCTACTAGACATAGAAAACTGCAAAAGAGAGTTGCATTCTTTCGTGTCGCTGCTGTCAAAAACTCAAAAGCGCCGTAAAGCCTTCCGATTGCACATTTGATCCTTTGTGAAAATAATTAAGTGCCAGCACAGCAGTTCGATCCTATCACTGTTCAGCCTCTCTTTTCTTTTCCTGAAACGAATCAAAGGCTCTGAACATATAAGAAACCTAATGAACAAGCATGTATAGCTTTTGCTTCTTTAATTACTCTGTCATCCGGAGCTCGGAAACCACGTAGCTGGTCTCTCTCTTGTGCCTGCTAAAAGTTTGGCGATGTGCTATGAAACAATGCGCCCCTTGTCTGCAGAAAGCCCATGCAGATCTGCAGCTGTAGTAGCTACCTGGCTATAGTTCCCTTTTGCTTCTAGAATGCTCTCCTGCTCGTTCAGACGTTCACTCGATCGATCACCTCGCAATCTTCCCTCTCACAAAAGAGAGCGAGCAGCTGGGTCCTTGCTTTATGCCTTGTCTTGTCTCCATCGGCAGCTTCTCAAGTAAACTCTAATGAAGAGCAATTGTTAATGCATAACGGCCATTAACCTCCTCATGCGTATCCCCGTCAAATACTAGATGAGATTAGTTATTTGCAAACTCGATCAAACTATGCACATGGACACCACGAGGCGGTGAGACATTGGTCACTTGTCCAGTTGTCCTGCGTATATATGTCGCCTTAATTTCATGCACCAGCCGACCAGTTCAAACACCACAGGCTTAAGTTTTATAAGACTTTGAGCTGAAAACTACACGACATCTCCTCCAACTCTCCCCCGTAGGAGATTGGTGGCCCTTAAACTTCGGTCATTTTTGCTTTGATCAGAGGCGGATCCACGGGGAGCCTCGTCTCACTAGCACCGAGCTAGGCGGCTGCATTTTAGTCGTGCATCCGTCTCTGTCTTTAATAGCATATTGAGTTTCATACAGTCACCAGTTACCCAAAAAGTACAGGCAAATGGGGTACAGTGGAGAGTGATCAATTAATCCACTCATACTTCATCAGTACGGCTCCCTGTCTAGCTCTACTTACCTTGGCGAACAGTGCACCACAACCACATAGGCAATAATAACAACAATTATATGCCATAACGATTCTACTAGTAGTACGCTATACTGCTGCGTGCCATTATCGTGCCTGCACGAGGTAGGTGTCTGAAATTGCATCTTCGTGCAGCCTTCAGTAAAGAGCGTGTAGATGTGCTAACAAAAGGGCAAGCAAGCAAAGAGGAAGATACATGCTTTTCTCTCGTGCATTTGGTGTGTAAAATAGGAGTGCCAACAGGGGAGAAAAAGGCAGGGCAGGAAACTTACCGATAAAGCGTAGGTGAAGTGGTCTCCCTGTCCCCTCCCTTCTCAGGAACGTTTGCCTTTTCACCAAATACCAAACTAACTGCATCGACAAGTTGAAGATTAGTTGATAGGCTGCTGCTTTTTATTGAAGAAACGGTTGATAGGCTAGTTGATGGCATGCATGTTCAGAAGTGCTCATTACGTGCTCCAGCCGGAAGAAAATCGCACTAGAGCAGTTTTTGTTATGTAAGTGTGTCGGACTTTTGTGCTTCTAGAAAGAATTTGAGGATTCTTTCAGTACAGTTTACCGGTAGAGTCCCTATTCTACTTATTTTCTACTCTTTTTTTTTTCTTCCAGAATTGCGTTGTACAAGTGTATAATGTTAGATTGTTTTGTTATAATCACGTGACAACTTAACGGCTAAAATTAGGTGTTGCTACGTGAGATACCACACATTTTGGGTCCTTAATGAGGTGGATAAGGGACTTTCTAGCTTAAAATTCTCAAGACAAATTGAGGGACCGGGGGGCTGGAAAGAATTCCCAATGGCAGGGTGTGAAGGTGCGCAGTGTTAGGAAACCGGGCCCAGGACCGGGAGTCCTGGCCCAAGGTGGGCTCCTCATCCCAAACCCTAGAAGGGTCGTAGCCTATAAATAGGGGGTGCTATTCATTGTAAAGGATTGATCGATGGATGAAGGAATAAAGAGAAGCAAGAAGTCCCCCTACATCTCTCGTGTTCTATCTCTTATTTCATTCTTGTGTTCATGCATTGTTCTTACGATTCTACGCTTGTCTACGAGGTAATCGCCGGACCGGACTCACCAATGACGGTTCCTCAACACGTTATCAACACGATCGACTCTCCTCGCGATCGAAAAGGTAACCGCCGATGAACGACACTCGTAGATTGAATCGTTTTCTAGATTGCTTTCATTCGCAAATTTGGCTTTCTAGATTGGTTTCCTACGGTGCAAATCCGCTCTAATCTACCGCGAGCCGACTTGAAGTCGCCGGCCAAGCCGATCGGTGGATTGCATGAAAGAGTAGATGATGATTGTACCGTATGGTAATATATGCAATCGCATGGAAGGAACCATGTGCACGGCACCGCCGCAAGCGGTCATTACTACCTCGCGATCACGCACGGTCGGCATAGTCCGCCATCACGTGATCGCCACGAGGCAACGACAGAGCCACGCCGCCAGCACGCGGCAAGCATGCACATGTCGGCATGAAGCCGCGCCCCGTTGCAATCTCGTATTACACCTCTTTGCATCGCATACATACATGGATGAACAGTAATGTTGGATGAACAGTAATCGCGCGTGAACAGTAATCGCGGATGAACAGTACTTGCACATGAACAGTGAGCGCGGATGAACAGTACTCGCATGTGAACAGTGATCACGGATGAACAGTATTCGCGTGTGAACAGTAATCACGGATGAACAGTGCTCGTGCGTAAACAGTAATTGCGCGTGAACAGTAATCACGAGTGAACAGCGATTACATATGAACAGTAACAAAACTCTCGCGCCGCCCGCATGCGCCGTGTGATGTCGGCCTGAAGCTGTGCGCCTGCCGGAGCGGCTGCTGGGCCACCTCCCGTAAAGGCACCGTCGCCCTCTGGTCGCTGCTGCGTGCGCCGTCCATGGCCTGTAGCCACCTTGCACCGCACCGGCCGCATTGCGTCATGGCATGAAGTAAAGGAAGGAGGGAAGAAGGCTCCGGTTGCGGCACCGTCGAACCGCGCCCGGCCCCGTCGTGCCGCACCTGGCCGTGTCGCGCTGGCGCCGCACCGGCACCGTCGAACCGCGCGCGCGCCGCCGCTCAGCGCGGCCCACTCACCGGCGCCGCCGCCAGAAGCGGGCCGCGCGCGCGCCCCGCGGCGCGCTTGCGCCGCTTTGAACGGCGCCGCCGCCGCGCCGCCGCCGCAGCGGCTCGCCTGCGCACCGCCGCTGGTTGCCGGCCGCAGCCGCATGAAGTCCGGGCCTTGAAGCGCCGCCGCCCTCCCGCCCGCATGGCGCCACGCCCGCCCCGCCGCCGGCGCGCCGGGCTGCCTCCGGCCTCGCACCGGCCTCCGCAGCGCGCGGCGCGCCGGTCCACGTAGCGCCGCCTCGCGGTTTTGCGCGCCGCCGCCGCCGCCGCCCACTCGCGTGATGTCTCGGCCGCACCGGTAGCCGCGCGCCGAAGCCGTCGGGTAGGCCGGATACAATGGGCGGCCGATGATGAGAAAAGAAAAAGGGGGCAGGGCAGAGCGAAAAGAAAGGAAGAGGGCAAAGGTGGAAAAGAAAAGAAAGAAGCGCGGTGAAAATCCAATTTTTTTGCAAAAGGGCCTGGAAGTCTTGAAATTACGCGCAAATTGTCTCGAAGCGATATTTTGCGTGTTAACTCTGAAACTTGCGCTTTTGAAAAATCATTTTTCCAACAGAAAAGGCCGGGAACCCAAATTTTTGCATATTTTTGAACTTTGAAGCATATTTATCCTTGTTATTATTATTTCTATATAATTTATGTATCGATTTCTTGTTTTGATTATCTGTGATTGTTTATATTGCTTTTAATCATGAAAATAGCAAGAAATCATGAAAATGCATAGAAAAATACGGGAACACGAACACGAGTTCAAGAGCATTGTGAGAATTTTGCAACCATTTTATGCAGATTACAGCAGATAATCCTTTGAACTTTTGCATGAATATGAAGATGATGGCATCACGAATCAGAATTCGAGAACCGACCCAAGATGGTCGTAATTTGTGCGAATTTATAACATCTTCAATTGTGGTAATGTAATCACGGATGAGCGTAAGATTGAGAAGACTCTCTACCTTTCACCCGACGCGGTGCAATCCGCAAGCAACTATCGTCAAGACGGCTACATTAAGTATGCCAAATTAATTGACATCATGCAAGTTGCGTAAACTCAAGATGATATTCTAAGAAAGAACTTCATCTCGCAACCACCTAGGAGCGAAGTGGCCGCCATGAAGCCATCGCTAGAAGCTACAGGTGATGAAGCCTCTCACGAATGAGAGGAACAAGAAGGGTAAGGTTGTGCGTCGCACATTATTGATGTTTTCCAATCTAAGAAGAAGGGCAAATGATAGCATGAGGCATACCTCGCGATTGCAGGCACAGAGGATTCACATCCATTAGTTGCACTTATGAATGTGAACAGCCCAGTAGCAGCCCCCATCATCCCTCCTTTGGACATCGCAGCGGCTGCAGCCGTAGCTAACCAAGAGGAGAAGATCGCGCATGGAGCCGATTTAGGCGAAGTTCTGAATACTTCTCTATTAGATCCGAAGGCACATTGCACTCGAACCTTTATAGAAACTTGCGTTTGTAATTGAAGCGAAATTTTGAATTATTGAATAATGGTTGCAAGCTCTAGAAGAGCAAAGCATTAAATTCTTATTATGAGTCTGCAAGGCTTATTTTCCCGTCTTTATAATAGCAAGTTACGTTCTGATATCTGAAGTATTTTATTTATGTGTTGCTTGTTTTTCTGCTACATATTAATAAAGTACATTATATTAGAACGCGTGTGGCGCCCTATGGAGGAAGTGTGCTTAGCATGTGGCGGCACAACGAATATCATCCTGAGATAAACAGAAATTTTTCCAGTCGATCAGCAAGAATGCTGGTAGTCTTACGACAGTCGCAGGCAGCGATACTTGTATAACAGGCTCAGGAAGGGTCATAATTATACTCCCAACGGGCACAACTTTGGTCATTAAAGAAGACTTGTTGTACCCAGAATCGACTAGAACTCTCACGATATTTGCGCTAACAGTTTCCATGTAGAGACTCAAGAAGAGTATGGATGAATACTGCTCATTACAAAGCGTGAAGAAAATGAAAAATAGCATTAGAATATCTTCCTTCATATGAAATTGGGCTATACTACACTAATATTAAGGCACCCTGACCTATTCTTTCCTGAAAACCGTATTTAGAAGCTCTGAACTTTTCTATCTCTGGCATGATAGATTGTGCCGTCTAGGTCTTAGGATGATGAGAAATATAATTAACAATTCACAGGGACATGATATGAATGTTAAGAATTTCTCGAATCAGGAAGATTTTGTGTGCCCCGCATGTGCCACCGGGAAATTAATTACTAGACCTTTTTGCTCTGAAAGCAAAGGATGAAGTCCCTGCATTCCTGGATCGTATCCAGGGAGACCTTTTGCGGTCCTATATAGCCCCTGTAAGGGTAATTTGAGGTATTTTATAGTGCTCATCGATGCTTCCTCGGAATGGTCGTACGTATGATTATTGTCTACGAGAAATCAAGCTTCTGCATAGCTAAATCTCGTAGATAATTAAATTAGAAATATTTTCTCCGATCATCATGAGAAGTCCACTGAATGGACAAACCGAGAACTTACTCCAAAGCATTTGATGATTATTGCATGAAAATGGGAATTAAAGTTGAGCATTTTGTACCACTTGTCCGCACCTGAATGGACTAGCGTAACTTTGAAGAATTGTAATTTACCAATCGTATGTTGGGGACACGCAGATCTGCGCGGCAACTCTCATCAATTTTAGACCATCGCCTATAACATCCATCCACCTATGCAACTAGCGCAAGGGTCGATCGAAAACTTCTCATCTTCGCAGTTGGTTTGCAAGGGTTATATACCTATACCACCACCGCAGTGAATCGCAATGGGTCTTCTCCGAAAGTGGGATATCGTTGGTTATGAGACAAGATCCATAATCAAGTATCTAGACCATATGATCGAGATTTGTAAAATGCCCACTCATTCGATAGTACATTAGATGAGGTTAGTTTCCCGTCATTAGGGGGAGGAAATCAACCCTTGATAATAATGTCGGGAAATAATTGAAGTCTAGAAGACATTTGAAGTCCAGAAGATAATTGAAATCTATGCATATGACCCGAGCACTAGTAAAGCAAATAGAGAAGTCCAGAAGATAATTGCAGTCCAGAAGATAATTGAATTGAAGTCTAGAAGACAATTGAAGTCCAGAAGATAATTGATTTGCAAGTATTAGCGAATCAACTGCCAGACTACTTTAGTGATTTGAAGAGCGTGAATAAGTAGCATTTGCTCGCAAGCAATGCACCGGAGAGGTTGAAATACCATTGAAGGTATCCTAATCCCGCCCGCAGGCCTCGTAATAAAGGACGAGAACTCCGGTCCCTCGAATCCGAAGTAACCGGGGACGCCTGGTGAAAAAGGATAAGAAGGACTTGACACAGCCGATCACCGAAGTGCCCCAGAACTAGAAGGGGAGCCAGTTGAGACCTGGCATCGGTATGGAACCTTCAGAAAAGGCATACCAGAATTGGACATCCCCATGAAGGGAGACATCAGCATGGATGTGTGCGCACACATCGGAGCTGAAAAACTAAAGGGACTTGCCCCGCAATTGGAAGCAGCGGTGAACAAGTAGAAGCATTAAAAGAATCACCCCTTGAAGAAATAGCTATAAGCTTTATGACCTTAGGAGAATATTTGAATATGACAACAGCCAATGTCGACATTTACTTTGCAAAGAAACTTACCACAATAATCAATCTTGATTCAGAGCCTGCATCGCTCGCTGAATGAAAGAAAATATCAGATTGAGAAGATTGAGAGAAGGCAATAGAAGCTGAATTATTCTCTCCGAATAAAAGAAGGGCGTTTGGGCCTGTAAGCCGCACGTCTCCCCTTGTGCACCCCGTAGGGCATAAGTGGGTATTTGTTTGAAAGAGAAATGAAAAGAAGCAAGGCTCGTTGTACAAGGTTTCACTGGACATCCAGAAGATGATAATGAAGAAACCTATTCCCCGGTCATGGGCGAAACTCCCTTTAAATATTTATCTCAATGGTAGTGAACTTGAAGTTGGAAGTGAAATTGATGGATGGGGTACCAAAGATACCTTTATGAAATATTGGATTGAGACATTTATATGAAGATACTGAATGTATCACTGTCCCGAACCAAAACAGAGCAAATAGAAATATGTACAGTGTGAAACTCAGAAAGTCATTGTACGAACATAAGCAATCAGACAAAATGTGGTATAATCGCTAGGCGACTTTCTATGCAAGAAAGGCTACACGAACAATGAGAATAATCTCTCGTGTATTTATACGACGATCCTGAATGGAGTTTGTATAATCTTAGAGTATGAAGATGATCCAATATCATCTAACCCGAAGGATATTAAGAAAGTAAGCTCTTACCAAGTCGGAGTTCGAAATGAAAGATTTGGGTGAAAACCAAATATTGCTTAGGCTTGCGCTTGGGCATGCCTCAAGGGATATTAGTACATCACCAACCTACACTCGTAAGGTGTTAGAAATGTTTGATTTTGAAAAGGCATACCTTTGAAAGTGCCAATGGTCGGAGATCTTTGCGACAAGACAAGGATCCGCATGCACCTAGAAAAGAGGGGAGGAAGTCTGGGACCAGAATTCCCATATTTAAGTGTGATAGAAACACTCATGTGTTGAACAAACATACTAGACTGGGCATTGCATTTGCCGTGAACCTATTAGCAAGGTATAGTACGTAACCTACCAAAGGCATTGGTAGGGAATGAAGGACATCTTCCGATACCTCCAAGGAAGCAAAGAACTTGGTACATTCTATAGAAAGAACCAAGACCTAACTATGAATGGCAATGCAAATAACTGGTACTTGTAGGACCCGTGATACACCAAATAGCGAACAGTTATGTATTCTATGTGGTGGGCGCAATTCCATAGAAATCGTCTAAGCGAGTCTTGTACCGACTTCGATTTAACCACTCGGAAATGATAGCACTGTATGAGGCCTCACGAGAATGTGCTTGGCTTGGCGGATGATTCACCACATCCATGCGTGTGGATTGAATACCGCACAAACCCTCACATTATCTATGAAGATAATGCACTTGTGTTGCACAAATGCAAATGGGTTATGTGAAGAATTCTCTCACAAAGCATATCAACCCCAAGTTCTTCTATGCTCATGAATGCAAAAGATGGACGAAATTAAGGTCTTGCATACTAAGTCATGTGAAAATCTTGCGATTTGTTCACTAAGTCACTTCCAAAGATCTAGCTTTGAAAGGTGCATATGTGGAAATTGGAATGATGAGACTTAGAGAAGTGCAGAGTCTGGGAGAATCTTCACAAACTCATTACTAAAGCTTGATCACGAAGATCGAGTACCCAAAGAGCAAATCCTCAAGATTAAATAAAATTGGGTGGATTGTACTCTTTTTCCTTGACGAAGTTTTCCCAAGTTTCTCGGCTAAGGTTTTTAATGAGGCAATTAAATGCGGCATAGCAGTAACATGATTCATGTACTCTTTCTCCAAATTTTTCCACGGGTTTTTATGGAGTTTTGACGAGGCATGGGCATGAAGGATGAGTGCCCAGGGGAGTGTTAGAAACCGGGCCCGGGACCGAGTCCCTGGCCCAAGGTGGACTCCTCATCCCAAACCCTAGAATGGTCGAGCCTATAAATAGAGGTGCTATTCATTGTAAAGGATTGATCGATGGATGAAGGAATAAAGAGAAGCAAGAAGTCCCCACATCTCTGTGTTCTATCTCTTATTCATTGCTTGTGTTCATGCATTGTTCTTACGATTCTACGCTGCTTCACGAGGTAATCGCTGGACCTGGACTCACCAAATGACGGTTTCTCAACACGCAGCTCCTGATGTTGCCCTCCACTTAACTAATAGGCGAAATGAAGGTGGAAAGTAGTTATAGCAGTTACAGTTGTGTGTCGATCTCCCACTGCTGATGACGGCGAAGTTTCCTTCCCCGATCCTGCGTGAATCTTGCACCCCAAAGCTGTCTGTAACGCTAGCTGGGCCTGACTGATGTCACTAGCAAGCTCGTACAAATTGGAGTAGAAAAAGTTTGGACGTCGTGGTCACGGGGTTCCACCTTTCTTTCAGTCTTGCTTGGCAAATTGGATTCGACGAGAAAACGGCCTCGATAAGGCTGGATTGACGGGGAGAAAGACGGTTCTTTCTGACCGGCCGGTCGGGGAAGCTCGATCGCGGTGACGTGTCGGGACGGGCAGATCGTCGTCAGATAGGAGGAGGAGGAGGAGGAGGAGGAGGAGGAGGAGGTTACAGGACAGGATCACCCGTGGCGTAGCTGAAAACGATGGAGATGATGAGCCGGAGGAATCGATTAAGCGGGGTGCACGAGAGGCAAAGTGGCACCTCAGCTCACTGTTTGATCCGGACAATTTACCATGCCCGCTCCGTGACACGTACGTTCTAAAGTATATTTCCGTGGAGTTTTACTTTTGCCGGTGTAAAATTAAAAATTAGTGATTCGTTGCTCAGCACCCAGAATATACACATGAATTTTGTAGTAAAACCACTATATATCATGTAAGAGAGATGTCATTTTTCTATCCTCTAAAATCCCAATAAACTCCGGTCTTCTAAACCGGACCTTATTTATGCACGTCTAGACAAGGCGTGCCCAAACATCCACAAAAAGGTCTTAAAGACATATTTCAGTAGTTACTGCTCGAAAAGGCCGGGTCAGTTTTATGGCGAGGACACAGACCAGCGATAAAAAAAAACCCAACCGGTTACTGGCGGTAACCGGTCTTACGGGTGGGGACCGGGAACAAAAAATCCGACGGTTAGATCTTAAATTCAAATGTATTTAGATGAAATTTAACCGAGTTTTTCTTGGGATTTCCGGTAACCGGTTTTGGGCCTCCGACCGAGATTTCTACCGGTTCCGGTTTTCCAATCCGTGACACGGACAAACAGCCCCTCCTTAGCCCCCCGAGTCAGTTTCAACCTTACGCTTTCACCGCCCGCGGCTTTGTCCCCTCTTGTCGCCGGCCTGTACCCCTCTGCCGCGGCAGGCGTTGCGCAAGTGTCAACAAGTTCCGTGTCACCTCCGGTGGGTTAGGTCTCCTCTTTACGACCAAACCAACCAGCGCCCGTGCGCGCGTGCCTAGCCCTTAAATAACTCGACGACTGCTAGTACTTGTCATCTATTCTACGCCCTCAATTAACACAGTATGGCTGGATCTCTACTGCACGACAATATATACGCTGTTACACTGTTCCGAACTGATTGCGTGCCGTCGATCATGTTCAAGCGTGCACACATGATTGTGCGTGTGAGCGGTTTGGCATCCATGATTGGAAGAAGCTAGGAGGAGGGGAGGGGAGGGGAGGGGAGCCGTGTTCTGGTGTGGAGGATGATGGATGATGGAGTGGAGGGGCTCACAGGAGAATTTGGTGGTGCAGTGGTCACATCCCCTGCACTCGAGTGCATCCCATATCAACCCAACACGTCCGCTGTCATGGGGAGGCTAAGCCATATGGTTATTATCATCGAACTATTTTTAAATGGCACCCTTCGTTTGATTAATTTGTTAACTTAACCTGTCCTTATGTGCACTGTCAATCTATCAGAAACTAAATGCGGTTTAGAGCCTTGCTAGGTGGTTTTCTTATACCGCCATATAAGCAGCATCGGTTAATAGTTTGAAAAGGAACATGATTTGTTAAAAAAAAAGAGCATATGTATGGTTTTAGCTAACCAGTTTTGTCCACAAATCGGACACAAAAAGGAGCCTTTAATTTTTTTTTTTAAAAAAAGGAAACCAGGTACAAAAGCAGACAAATTGCTCCACCACGTACTACACCCCTCCTGATTGCTCCTCTCTTTCTCTGCTGTGCGCACATATTTTTTTACTCAACCGTCTGGCTTTCTCAGTTCTCATCACCAGCTATATATACGCATCTCTAGCTACCTCTCTTTCCTTCTTCCCTTAGTTCCTGAATTTGACGAGTAGTTGTTAGTTTCACTCCACCCCTCCATTTCTACATAACTATACATACATAGCTATATCAGCTGCTGTGCTAATCGTGTACTACATATGGAGTGCAAGCGTAGTGCTGACCTGTCTCCTCCTCTTCCATGGATAGCAGCACCCACCCGGCGCTCTCCACGACGTCGTCGGCTTTCCGGCCGCCGGCGAGGAGGGACCGCATCACTGATCTCCGGCTAGGGCTTAGCCTCTCGCCGTCGTCCTCCCTCCAGGCTGCTGAGAGCATCCCTTCTACACCAAGGTTTCTTCAACAACAAATTTCTTTTCCCATCCTCCCTACCTTTTTTATGCATGCATGATTGTGTATATATACCCATGCATGATTGTGTTAATTCTGCAGGTCATGCATGCAAGGGTTCCCTTGAGAGAAAAATATGCATGGGTATATATATTTTGTCAATATTTGTTTGATTTCTTTTTCGTTCGTTGTTCTATTTTAGATTGATACGCACCACCAGATATATATATGAGGTTAATCGCATACATGATACAAGGGCAAGTTCCTAGTTCATGTTCTTCGATCGATCGATCGATCGATCTACTCCTTTTTCTCAGATCGACCGTGCATGCTGCCCACACATGCAACCTGCAGGTCCTCCTGAGTTCTCAATGTAAAAAAAAAAACACCCTTGTCCTGAGTCAACTTCCTTGTATACGCCTAAAACATCTTTAGATCGGTCGTGCAGTTTCTTGTTTCTCCATTTATATAACAGATCTTGGTCATCATATCATTTTCGTATGTGTAAACAATTCTTTGTTTCTTATTAGTAGTTTCTTTTTTCGACAAGTTCTTATATATTAATTAGTAGTTTCTAAAACAAAAACTTGCAATCTTATATTCAGAACAAACCGAGCTTGAATTTTAATGTAGTCTTGATCAGACAAACAGTTGATTACACTTTACACCAGACTTTTTATTTCTATTAAGGAGATAAGCTTCTTTTATTTCGATGTTCAGCTTGATCACTACAAATAGCCAGAGGCAGAGTCAGATTTCTCACTGAGCCAAACATTTTAGCCTTGTTTGATCAATGGCTATCTTCACAACCACTTCAAAATTCCTATTTTCATTATTATTTTTTAGAAATATAGTGCATCCCGAATTAATTGCCCAACAGTACTCATCTAATTAGTTCGCTTGTACCCATCATCTACATTAATTAACAACCCTTTCAACATGAACGGGTGATCGGCAGGAACCAAGTACTCCCCGATTGGCCGCCGATCAAACCGTTTCTTAGGAGTGCCCTAACGGCGTCGGCCGGAAGCGCACGCCGGCGGCGGACACTGTTCGTGAAGGTGTACATGGAGGGCATCCCAATCGGCCGGAAACTGGATTTGCTTTTGCTGGACGGGTACGACAGCCTTCTCATCAAACTCTGCCACATGTTCAAGACCCCCATCACCTGTAAGTATACTTCCAACCAAGCTGCATTACTACAATTTTCAACGATTAGAAAACTGAATAAATTTGGAGAATGCGAACACATGATCCAAACCATCCGATCAATGTAAAATGAATAGATCTACGTCGTTCAACGCTACCTTCATCGGAACTCTTCCAACACTAGCTTTTTTTTGAGCCACTAGCGAGTAGTGACTAGCATTTGCCACCCACCACCGAATTCTGAATTCTTTGTTTTGAGAGGTCTTGTATGACACGTGAAATTAGATACATTAGTTCAATTCATGCAGTCACATCTTTCCTTGTCATTATATACATATGGCAATGCTTGTCGGGCGCTGTATAATCATATCAGATCATATATTTGATATAATTAGACGCTGATGTTATGGAGTACCATCAACGAATTCCTGGCGAGAAGGCTGCCCATGTTCTCACCTATGAAGACCAGGACGGAGACTGGATGATGGTTGGGGACGTACCATGGGAGTATGTTTCTGCTCTAATTAAATGACTCATTTGCCTTTCACTTTGCTGTTCAATTAACCCGAATCTCTGTTTATTGTTTTTGCAGGCTCTTCCTGACCAGCGTAAAGAAACTAAGGATCGCAAGAATGGATAAATGCTAAATAGCAACCTTGATTCATGCGGTTCACTTGATTTTTTTTCTTTTTTCTATAGGTTAGTTGACAAAGATTTTGCTGAACATAGTGAATAAGTGAAGCTGAGGTTATACTAACTGTGTACAACGTACAGTATAGTACAGAAAATGTAACCTCATCACCTCCCTAGCTAGCGTATAAGCATATAAAAATCCTATCTGTTATTTCTTTCTATGCTTTTTTGTCTGGTTTGTAAATACCATGGTTATTTGTTAAAGAAAGAAGAGAATTTGTTAAGACAAAACTCATAGATTGAATTTGCTAACAAGTTTTAGCAGAAATTATGGAAAAATGATTTTAACTCGCTAATCTTCTATGATAGCATTTAAGGAACACACTATATGGCAGAAAGAGCATTTCTATTTTGTATTCTGCATGTTTTCTGAAAACTAGGTGGACAAAACTTGTAGTACCACATTAACTGGCTCTGGGTTGGGGATAGCTTGTTTCTCTGGCTTTTACTGTTTCAAACCAAACAGCATATTTTATACTCAATACTCAAATATTACGTAGCAAAATCCATTATTACTAAAGATTGATATAACTCTAAGACATAAACATAATTGAATTCACTCTGAAGAAGAGAAGTACCAGAAGAACATATGCAGGTAGTATTAATTTGCACTGTCAACTTCTAGTAGGATATTCTTGTCTGCAAGTCCATCCCAAAAGGTTTTGTTCCCCCACTTCTCACTCGATGTTGAATCAGCAAATCTGTAATTCCGCAGTTGAATGATAAAAGCCTGGAACATGAAACGCAAAATTTAAATGAAGTAAATCTACCCACCTGATGTCACACTTCAGAAACCCTTCATTTCTGCCGAACATGTAACTGTGAAGAGCTGAGAAAAACTTTATCAGCTACAACAGTTTCATTTCCAATGTGGAATGCTAAAACTCAGGTTTTTTAAGGCCCTTCCTCACAGCCGTGGTATCGTGATCCAAACCACGATTTGATTACAATTAAATGATCGTGAAGGACGCTGTGCAGCTTTCCATCCTCTGCAGTACTTCAGCGTATCTGCATATGGCAGCAATCCAGTTATGCGGAGTACAACTATACAAGTAGGTATCAAAAACTTGTTCACATATGTTTCAGCTATATGGCTTGAATCATCTCCTGCAGTTTCCTTTGCCAGGATGTTCATATCCCTTATCTTTTTAGTCTGAAGAAAACCCTTAACTTTATGTATCTCAATCACCTACTGAGCTTTCCTGACTGATAAGTTCATCCAGCATCCCTGAGACCTCATAAAGCTCGCCTACCCTTGCTGGATGCAATTGGCGATGCGTTGAGTACACATTGGTCTTGTTTTCAATATTGACTAAACTGCATCCCTTCTCCTTCCTTACCTCCTGGGACATCATCCATCTCCGCACCTCCTTTGCCACCTCCAATCTTCCCCGTGATGCGTAGATATTAGCAAGCAGGACATAGTTTCCCGAATTGTGTGGCTCAATCTCAAACAGCTTCTTAGCAACCTCCTTTCCCAGCTCAAGGTCCCCACAGTTCATGCAAGCTGCAAGTAGCGCACCTAGGACTGACGCATCCGGCTTAACTGGCATCTGATCAATGAATTGCTTCGCCTCACCAAGAAGGCCAGCTCGCCCGAACATGTCGACCATGCAAGCATAGTGCTCACTCCAAGGTGTGATCCTATGAACCTGAGTCATCAAAGTGAAGTACTTGCGCCCTTCCTCAACAAGTCCACTGTGGCTACAAGAAGTGAGAACACTAACAAACGCGATGTGGTCTGGTTTGATGCCCTTCTCTAGCATTGTTTGAACAGATCAATAGCTTGGCCTCCATGTCCATGCTGCTGCAGTGCAGTGATCATGGCAGTCCATGACATTACACACAAGTGATCTTCTGCCACCTCAAACGCTCTGCAAGCATCATCCAAGTGCCCACATTTGGAATACACAGTGATGAGTGAGCTAGAGAGGCCATGGCTGTCCAAGAACCCTGTCTTTACGACAGAAGCATGTATGCTCGCTCCCAGAGTCCATGTTGCCAGGCAAGCGGAAGCATGCAATGCAGTAGCAAAGGACACATCATCAGGCAAGACCCCACTCCTGACCATGGACCGGAACTTCACGCAAGCTTCCTGGAAGCGACTTTCGTGGAGGCAGCCAAGAATGACAATGTTCCAAGTAACTACATCCCTGCAACCCTCGGCATTGAACAGAGTCAAAGCTTCTCGGGGCAACCGCATTTGGTGTACATGTTAAGAAGGGCGTTGGTGACGCACACCGTGCTCACGTCCAATCCCACCTTGACGACGCACGCATGCACCTGCTGACCAGAGTCTACAGCCCTGGCCGCCGTGCACGCGCTCAGCGCACTGGACACGCTCACCTGATCCAGCGGCACCTCCCGGCCCTGTGTCTTCAACTCCCTGAACACGCATAGCGCCTCAAGACACACTCCATTCCTGGCATAGCCCACGACGAGCGCGTTCCAGGACACCACGCCCCGGCGCGGCATTTCGTCGAACACCTTCCTGGACGCCGCCATGTCTCGGCACTTGGCGTACACGTCCACCAACCCGGTGTACACGAAAACGTCGGCGGGCGGCACGACCTTGGCGGCGCACGCGTGCACCTGGAGGCCGTGGATATACGGGAGGCCGGCGCAGGCGGTGAGAACGGCGGAGATAACGTGGGGGTTGGGGCGGAGCGCGCGGCGGGAGGTGGTGGACAAGAGGGCGCGGGCGAAGAGGGAGAACGCGAGGACGGGGTAGGGGCGCGCGAGGCGGGAGATGAGGGCGGCGTATGTGTGTAGGTTGGCTGTGGCGAGGCGGAAGACGCGGAGGGCGGCGGCGAGGCAGCCTGCCTCGGCGTAGAGGGAGACGAGCTGCGTGAGGAGGACAGGGTGCGCGAGGCGGCAGGACACGAGGAGGCGGGCGTGGAGCTGCGCGGCGTGCGCGGGGCTGGCCGGCCGGCGCAGCGCGGAGAGGAGGGTCGTCAGCGCGTGGACGCTGCTCACGGTCATATCATATGGATGTTTCGGTCGCGCCGTACGGAACGGTGTGTGCGGCTGCCTGCAGCCTGCTCGTGTTGCTGCCGCTGCGGGTGGTGTGTCGCGGACCGGTGCTGCGATAGTGGGATGCGCCCATGCCAGCGTGGCAGTACTCATAATACTGCTGCTACTACTCTTGCGTGGTACGGAAGAGGAACCGTGTAACAACTTAAAATTTTGTTTTTAAAAAATATTTTTGGTAGTTTACATCTCTGGAAAATTTTATCAATTTTATTTCAATTAATAAAGTTTAATTGAGAATTTTTCTAAATTAAAAAATATTTAATTTAAATAATCTAAATATTAATTAAATAAAAACCTGTGTTATTTGGGTTCCTTATGTTTTAAGGAATTTTTGAGTATTTTCTGAGATTTTTTCGGATTTATTTGCTATTTATTTGATCTTCTTGATTTTCAGTCTTTTATTTTAATTCCGAAAATTCATCTTTTCCCTCTCCTACCTACAGTAAATCACGAAACACTGTTCATATGCAACCTCCAGCCAAGCACGTCTCCAGAACGTGAAAGAAACAAACTCAAAACTTCCCAAAAGCATAACTTCCTCCACAGTGCGTATAAAAGCAAACCGTTCGCGTCCAAACGTCCGTCTTGATCTCCTCTTCCAATCCCCCAAATTAGTTTCCTCCAAATCGATCTATTTTCTTCGCAATCTCCAGAAAATCGAGCTTCAACCGAAGGCCTTCTCCGACGAACTGCGCTTTCATCCGACATCCCCCGGCCGAACCGTCAGTGGCGTTGGCTTCGCGTCGTCGCGTTCTACATCATGGTTCCTCCCTCTTCGCCCAAAGATCACCGGAGCACCGTCGGCCATGTCAAGCCATAAAGCCAAAATGTATTCATCGCATTCCTCGCTTCCTCGGTGAGTTTTTCCAAAATCCGATCGCGTCATCTCGTGTCCCTTGTCGATACCTATTTTCACATCTTTTAGATTCAAGTTTCATCCATCGTACGCCAAGAATCGAGCGTTCTCTCGCCTCTTGTACGTCGTCCTTCTCCGGCCAATTAGTCTGCAACCGTTAACCCTCTGCCTTCAACTCCACCACCGTTGAGTTCGCGTCGCCCCGTTCTACGTCGTGCTCACCTCCCTTTTCACAGAATGTCGTCCGAAGTGTTACGCGACCGTGAGGCCGCCGTCGTCGCCGTTCTTCGCGTCGCTGCTGTCGCATGGAGCCGAATCTCGATGTCCGGACCGCGTCATTATCTCTGGCTCGTCGTTGTCGTTCCGTTTTGCCTCTTCGCCGAAGTCGGTTCGCCTCCGTTCACCATCCTCCTCATGCATCAAAATCAGCCTATGTTGAAGCAATTCACGTTCTGTTGTTTTTGTCTATGTTCTGTAGCTTCATTTCTTGGTCTGTTGGTTCGGTCTACTACTAGTTGCTCTCTATCTCTAGACGAATGCCCCAATTACTTCATTGCTACCCAGTTGCCACCTCTTGCCATCTCTTTGCGCTAGAAGCAACTGGCCATGAGAGTTTCTGTCTTTGTTTCTTCTCTGAACCAACGACATGCTTCAGTTCTTTCTTTCTTTTTCTCTGGACATCCAACACAGGCTGTGCTCTGTTAATTCTTTGTCTCTATTGAATTGGCCCCACTTGTCATTCAATAATTAAGCCATATATTTATTTCTCTCACTTACATGCGGGTCCCGTATGCCAGTCAAATATTGGTCAAACCCTTGTCCATGAGCTTGGTCCACCATGGACTAGCATATCTCTGTGGATCTGGTCCATAAACTAGTGGCCCACATGTCAAACCATAATCCTATTTTCGGGAATTAATTTAATTCTTGAAAAGCCTTTTATCTTATTGGTCCCACATGTCACTTCCTCTACCTTATTTCTGAAGTTACTTTAATTCTAGAAATCCATAAATACTAGTCGGTCCCACCTATCATGCACTCACCTAATTTCTAATATTTGCGAAATAGAATATTCTGAGAATATTCCGTAGATACCAATTGTCATTTCATGTGAATTCCAATCTCCCGAGAGCCATATCTTCTTCATCCGAATTCCGATTGAACTCATTCAAGTTTCAAAATTCATCTAAAATCATTATCTACTTTCCAGTACCATTCAATTTCCATTTGAAGTTTATTTGATTTGTATTTTTGAATTTAGTTTATTTTTGTGCTTTCTTTCTCGTTAGACGTTGAAGTCCCGAAATCGTCCGACAGAGTTGAAGATCAAGGAAATAGAAGATCAAAGATAAATTAAGATCATCATTGCTATAGCAAGGCAAGTTATACCTTTGATCATATTGAATCCCAGTTTTCAAAATTATTTTGATTCAAATTATTGCATTTACTTTAAGTAATTATTTAAATGCTTTTTGGGTTTAGCTATTAATCCAATTTGTTATATCCACTTTGTCTATTGTATGTCATAACTTTTTGTCACTCTAGATTGGTTCATATTTAGTTGGTGCTATGATATTACCAACGTGGATTGGTTAGATACGAGTAGATTGCTTAGCCATACTATGAGTCATCATCTCATGTGAGTTGCAATTATAAACTTGACTAAGTGACTATGAAACTATGTGATAAAACTGTGTGTACTGTGTGCTATTACTTTGTGGATGGCATATGTTGCACTTAACCAACAGGGTGGGAAAAGATTTAGACTGAGACAAGTGGTGGATACTGTGTGATATGGTGGAAGCTATGTGCATAGGAATAATAATCTGTGTGGCATAGTTAGAAATTGGAAGTCTTGCCTTGGTCAATTAAGGACTTAACTTTGTGTGCCATTGAACTGAGCCTTACTGTATGACCACATGCCTGATGGGACGGGCCTAACTTAGTAAGTTATGGAATCTTGACATTGATTACTCAGGTAGTAGGTTAGGCTCTGTGCTAGGGTGGAGGTGTGTTTCAGCCTTAGTGGCGGCTCACATCACGGGGCGGTTCGCCGTGTCCCTGTCCAACGATGTGTGTCAGTTTGGTTTTCTGTGTGGGGCTGTCTGGCGGCTTGTAAGCACATTGGGAGTGTCAATGCTGAGATGAAGTTTCTGAAACATCTTGTTATGATCAGTGCGGCCACACTGGTTATATCGTATGGGTAAAGTGTACAACCTCTGCATAGTGTTAAATCAATCTATTCGAATAGCCGCGTCCACGGTCATGGACAATGCTCGGGGATTTCACACGAGGGGTAGATTTTCATAAAACCTTTGGGAAGGGACAGTTGTGTGATTTAAATCATATGGCTGTGTGCAAGAATTTGATTAGGCTAGTGTCTTTCTGAAAACCAACTGTTAAATTAATACTGTCTATTTGTTTTGAATTACGTTTTCCATCTATTATTTTTATTCAATTGCAAATGTTGCATTTCTGCAAAAGAACCACATAAGTCATCCCTTTGGAATAAGCCTGCATCTATAAATTGCATTATGTGGTATGACTTGTGAGTACGGTTGTGTACTCACGCTTGTTGTAAAACTTGCGCCCAAATCTGCAGAAGTGGAGGAATCGTCGGTCAACAAGGTCTACTTCAAGGATCGTAGAGAACTAGGTCGCGCATCCTAGCCTATTGCCTGTGGGCATATGAATGGGCTTCCTGAAGTTATTTCATTCTGCTGCAGCTTAATTGAGCTTTTCGTCTTCTGAGGCATTAATTGTAAGCTTTGACCTTAAGGTCTTTACTCTGATCTTTTTGTTATTTGTCTTTTTATTAGTCATCTTTGTATATGAAAATGATATTTCATCGATGTTGCCACTGTGTGCACTAGCGTGATCCTGGACTAGTGCAGTATACACAGAGGGTCCATAATTGTAATTTTGGGTCCCAACAACCCGGGTCCAACCGAAACATTAGGGCTACCGCGGAGGTGCACAGTACACACGTGTTAGGGTTTATCCGGGCTGTCCAATAGTCAGCGAATGAGTTAGATCAATAACGTACAGTATTGTGCTACAGTAATAAACAACAAAAGTCCTACAGTGTTTCCTGTACGCATTTAGCTCAGCATTGTTTTCTACCGTATTCCTGTAGAGTATTGTAGTGATACAATCATAATGATGTTGCTATAGTACTCCTCTGCAGTACTGTAGAGAGGACCCGTGTCCAACAAACTGTGGGTGACGTACGAATTTCAGACGGTCATTTCGGTGGTCGGTTCACTAGGTTGGCCTCGAGTGGCTCGTCGAAAGCCCATAGCTATGTTGGTGGGCTGGATATAGGAGTTTAGGGATAGGCGTTGGGTTTGAAACGAGATCTAAGTTGCTTCGCCCATGGCAAGAATCGTCTCTTTCGGCGATGTCATGCCACCATGGTCTGACTTTGGTTCTCCGCCACCTCCTTAATTTTTCCGCATCAGATGGGGAGAATATACAATGCTTGGCTGCTGGTTTGAGCCCCCAACACCTTTGGCGTTGCCTCATCGCTGTAATGAACTTCATCAACGATCGCCACCTCATCACCATCTACAACCAAGTCAAGCTCGATCGCCTCCTCCACCACCCCCGAGTTTGAAGGTTGTGCTTTCGTCATTGACTCATTGGTGGCATTTTGCATATTTTCTTTTTGTCTTTATAATGGTATTTAGAGCACAATCTTGGTTGATGGTATTCCTTAAATATCACATTTTGTGATTTTGCCTACGTATTAGACACATGTTTTCCTCTACAAATCAGGTGCGACGAACATTTTAAACCATTGGATCTAACCCCTCAACATCATACCACCCATATCCCTACCTCTCTAGATCTCACAATCCAAACTGCCACCTCTCCTCCCTCACCTGTCACGCCTCCTCCTCCACTTCTACCTTCTTTCTCATCTTCAACGGTTGGTTGCTGCCGAATTCATTGTTGTAATTGCCGCTTGCGCTGTCCTCACCTCTCACCGACCCCGCCCACAGTCGGCCCCGTTGCGTCCACCGCCCACTACCAGCCTTTCGCCGCCACCCTTATACCACCATCGCTGCCCTAGAAGCACAAATCTTAAGGCACATCAACAGTCAAGAACTAGCCAATGAAACGGGAAGAGAGGATTGGGAGAATCACTGCACACAACAAACAAGGGCCTGGCAGATTCCTTTATATTATCAATCGGATTACAACTAAATATCTCGACAGAGATTACAACAAATCAATTACAGCTTGTTCAGCAAGAAAGAAAGGAAAGAATCTCTACCAAAAGAAATATACCAAAACCGAAACATAATTGCCAAAAATACATATCGCTAACATGTAACATCCCAATTGTTGTGTCTTTTTGGAATTTTCAAAATAAAAATAACCATTTGAGTTTTCTTGAATTAATTAAAGATTAATTTGATTTTTTTTTTATAAAATAAAATGATTTAATGTGAATAAACCAAACATCAATTAAATCCAAAACTAATTTATTTCAGTTTCTCTAGTTCCATCGCATTTTCTAGAATTTTCTCGAATTTTTCCGAGTTCATTTGCTATTTCTTTGAGCTCGATTTAATTTCATTCCTTTTTCAGAAAATACTAAATCAATTTCTTTTTTAGAAAATCTCGTGGGCCGAATCCTTTCTCCCGGCCTATTTCTTTTCTCTCTTTCGGTCCAGTTCGCCTCGGGCCAATCTCGCACCGCAGCCCAGCTTTGCTGGCCCAGCCAACGCCACCACCACTACCTTGCTATGTGTTGCGCCTGCGTCCCGCACCGCCGTCGCTCTCGCTGACCAACCGGCCCCGCCTGTCAGGATCCCTTTTCACTGTCTTCCACCAAGACTCCATCTCCAAAACGCCGCCGCCGCCGCAGCTGATATGGACTCTGCCTCTACCACCTATTTAAAGCTGCCCCGAGGCTCGTCTCGAGCACCCCATGTCACGCCTCCCTCAAAGACCTAGCTGCCACCTCAGAATCCGTCTCGAAGTTGCTGGATATGTGAAGAGAAGCCAAGCACCGCCGTCGCATTCGTTGATGTTTTTCACATCGATAAGTGAGCTTCGAGTCTCGCTGCCACCACCATCGGGTCCGAATTTGCATATTCGGGTCTCGACATAACATCCTCCAGCAATCAAATCGTGAGGTTGCTGAACGCAAAGACTAGAGCGAAAATCCTGAAATAGTTGTACCGGCAAACCCTTTGTCATGACATCGGTGAACTAAAGCGAGTACGGCACATGAAGAACACAGACGTGACCGAGAGACACCTTCTCATTGACAAAGTGGATGTCGATATCGATATGCTTAGTTCAGTGATGTTGAATGGGGTTCGAGGGCATGTAGATGACGTTGATATTGTCACAGTAGACAACAATGTCCCACTTAGGGGAAGAGGAACCTCCTACAGAAGTTAGCGTAGCCAGCAACACTTAGGGATGACATAGGCAATGACATGGTACTCCACCTCCGCACTGGATCGGGAAACTATGATTTGCCTCTTGCACAACCAAGAGACGAGGTTGTCCCAAGGTAGACACAATATCAGAGGTGGAACGATGGTATTCAGTACAACCAGTCCAGTCAGCAGAGAAGTATGCCGTCAAGGAGGTCACCGGTGAGACATGAAGGTGAAGACCATAGTCCAAGGTGCCCTTCACATAATGGAGAATCTGTTTGATGAGAACGAGATGAGGCTCGTGACGATCGTGCATGTACAGACACACCTGCTGAACGACATAAGTGATGTCAGGGTATGTCAAGGTGAGGTACTGTAGGGCACCAACAATGCTATGGTACTTAGTCGGGTTGGCGACCGGTGGTCCGTCGGAAGCAGATAGTTTGGCATGAGTGTTAATAGGGGTAGATGTGGGGTGACACTTGGGCATGCCTACCCTTTGGACAAGGTCGGTAGCATACTGGCGCTAAGACATAAGAAGACCACAGGAGGATTGAGACACCGAGATGCCAAGGAAAAATGTAGATTACCCAAGTCCATCATAGCAAACTGAGAGTGAAGGCACTGAGTGAGATGATGGAGTTAGGTGGATGAGGCTGTGAGAATGGTATCATTGACATACAGGAGAAGGTAAGCGAGATGCTCACTATTCTATAGAACAAAGATCAACGTATCAGAAAGAGAAGGAACAAAACCCAGAGTATGGATGTGGGTGGCAAAACGCTGGTACCAAGCGCGTGGAGCCTGCTTGAGACCGTACAAGGACTTGTGTAGACGACACACATGAGAAGGTTGAGTAGGATCAACAAGGCCAAAAGGTTGTTGCAAATAGATAGTATTGTTAAGAGTGCCATGGAAAAGGGCATTCTTAACGTCGAGCTAATGTATTGGCCAAGAGCGGGAAACAGCAATGCTGATGACAACGCGGATAGGGGAAGTTTTAACGACCAGGCTAAAGGCCTCATTTGCTGGGATACAGGTAGGCTACACTAGCTGGTAATTCAAAAATTCTACCACATAAACCAGAAAGCCATGCAAGCAAAAGATCATAGATCGTTACCACTAGACGCATAGAGCAGTGGAAGAAGAGTTGGAGCATCCTGATCCAACGTCGAGTGCATCGATGAAGTGGTCGTAGTTGATCATCCAGCATCCTCGAGGCCGATCGTCACCTCCAGCAACCAATCACGTTCCTTGTTGAAGATCGTGGATCGTCCTCGTTCAGCACAACAGCAATCGCAGTAGCGCCTCTACGGTATCCACACATCCAGGGATAGAACAACATACGCCAGTGTGCTAGCACCAACTCACATGGTAGGGTCTTCAAGAAGATGGCGGCTAGGGTTTTGGTGGAGCAACTCACGTTGTCTGTCTATATATCTCTCAATAGCCTCATGCATCTCCTTATATAGAGCCCATGACGGATCTTATCCGAACTCGTTTGTTCTAACCCGTTAAGTATGTGACCTCGTAGGTTCATGCGTAGTCGGTTGTGACTTAGAAACTCTTTTCCAACAATAAGTTGTTAGCGGTTCCTAGCATGACATAACGATCCCTGAATACACATAAATTATATCAAATGAACCTTAGCGCAATATGATCTATGACTAGATCCTTATCACTTACGACTAGCTTGTATCTCTATACGACCAGTTCATATTTAGTCATGACCAGTTCGCAACTCCTTACAACCAGTTAGTGATTATGTTCGACTAGTCTATGACTAGCTTGTATCTCCATACAACCAGTCCGTATCTGGTCGAACTGAACAACCTGCTTGTGTATTCTCTCATTGTCTCACGACATCTGGTCGAACTCCAGGTGAGATAAATTGTCATCCATAGACTGTTCAATACTTTTGCGATCAAGTGACAGATAACTTCATATGGTCGACTCTTCGACCATTAGTGGTATGGCTTACGAGGATCTGATAATCCTCATTTTATTATTCCTTAATCATGTAATATGACATCACATGGTATACCCCTTAATGTTATAAGGGAGGAGTAAGTTAGGTGGTCGTGAGCTTTTCTACGACCACCCCCATAGTCGTGAGTATTTCTACGACTACCACGTAATCGTAAGTCCTGCTACGATTACGTCCGGTCATAAGTCTTTCTACAACCAGTACCCAGTCGTAAGCTTTTTCTACGACTACCCCCTGGTCGTAAGTCCTGCTACGACCAGCTCTGCTACGACTTCTTCATAGTCAACTGTGTCCACTCGCCAGTAGGCCCTATTTACTGTGAAGATCTGAGCAGTCAAGATACGTAGTTATATCTGAAATAACTACAAATAATTCTCTATTATCTCTGATTGGTAACTGTTAGACAGCGTGGGAGGGGGGGTTACTACTCCGGTAATTACTCTCATTATTACGTAATAATGAGCGTCTATTGACCTAGAAAGACAACCGCCCCTACAACATAGTATAAATAGGTATCTCTGGGAGATAATGAGGGAGGCTCTTTTGAGAGACAGTTAGTAGCAGCATTAGCGCAAGCCTTTTCACTGATTGTAATCAGGATACCCAATACAATACACACAGGAGTAGGGTTGTTATTCTCATCGGAGAAGGCCCGAACCTGTATAAAAATTCCCGTGTCTCCTTTGTCTGCGTGATCAATTGTGGAGACCCCCTGAATCAAATAATCTTTATGTAAGATCGGTTCTAAAACACCAACAATGGCCATGCACTTTCTTTATCCGACCACATCGAGGGGCCCAGAGATATCTCTCCTGTTATGTTAAGAGGGGTAAATGCTATATCCAACCAGTCATATTCCTCCGCATGTTTCATAGAATACCCGAAAGCTACCTTTATAACTACGTAGTTATAGAGTAGCGTTTAGCAACTTGTAAGTGTACTATTACACATATAGGAAACAATGCTGATCTCAGGTCTAAGGATTATACATCATCATTGCTTGAGACCAACTGATAACACATAAATTATAACAATCTCAATAGTGTCTCAAGGTGGGTCAATCCAACACCATGTTCTCTAACATGTGTTCACATTATTGATTCGATATCCCTATGTCCATGACTGGTGAAACATGGTCATTAATCAATACATATGCTGATTGATAAGTCACTAGTGTTCCGACTAGTGACATTCGACCAATGATTCATTTAGAGTGACATCATATAAGTTAAAGAGCTTCACCAACAAGTCATATACTTGTTAATCTTTATAACTGATAATTCATTCAAGGAACATAATAACATTTATTCTATAACTCATAAACATAGACGTGATACAATTATCTATATGATTGCCATGAGGGCATGTCACCAACATCAACGAAGTCGTCGTTTGGTTGTTGTGAGTAACCATAGACAACCCATCGGAATACTCCTCAAGCGAGGAGGCCTCGAGCGTAAGTGGAGGTCATCCACGGGAGGTCTTCGTCATTCCCACTGATAAGAATCATTCTCCCAGAGGAAGGATTGACGATGCTCCCCGACGGGCACACTCTACACCCTCTCGTGGCAATGGCAAGAACACCACCGCAGGCGAACGAGACGAACACTTTAATGAACGTGCGGGACATCCTCAACATTCTCGCACTCCATTAAAACCAACTCAGGGGTCTGATATAGACCATTCTGAGACAACCCGACGAAGAAAAATAGCAACTCAGAAAATTATCCCTAAGCATGCTTATTTCCAGTCGAAGGAAGCTCAAGAGCTCCAGCACATCAACGACTTGTTGGAAAATCCGACCTAAGAGCTCGCTCGAGCGCCGGGGTACGATCGCTTCGTAGAAGAGATCGCACAAAGGCTTCGCAACATGATGGCAAAACTCGAGCGTCCTCGTCAACAATAATTAGGGAGTCGTAGCAGTATGACTCCATCTTCTGCCAGCCGTTCGGATAACTCGTCGCACGGGAGACGACATGACCCTCGCTCACGTCGTTCTCCCGATCCAAGGAGGACTCGTTGGACATCTAGAGACCAATCAGCTCCTAGGAGAAGTGATCTCTCACCTCTTCAGGAGCGCAATGTACGGCGGCAAGCGGAATACGAGGAGTATTTCCCTCGTAAAACTGGGGCTTATCATAGGTCCAGCCCACCCGTGGCTGGGTATCGTCGAGTACGATCACCCGGCGACGTTAACCCTTCTTTTTTACAAAGAAGGAGGCAAGAAGTTATCTCTGGATGTTGGGCGTTTTCATCCGATCTTCGAGCAGTTCGCTGGTCGCCTCGTTTTCGACCAGCGAACATGGAGAAATTCGATGGAACCCAAAATCCCATCGAATTCCTCCAGGTCTACACTATAGCTATCCGAGCAGCAAGAGGAGGAGAGCACGTCATGGCAAATTACCTTTCGACTGTACTCGAAGGATCGGCTCGATCATGGCTTTTAAACCTGCCATTCGAATCGGTCTACTCGTGGTAGCACCTCTGCGACCTTTTGCTGGCGAACTTCCAAGACACCTACAACCGCCTTGGAAAGGAGGATGACCTGCACCGGATAAGACAAAATGATCATGAAACTCTACGCCAGTTCATCAGGCGCTTCAGTCAGGTTCGAAATTCTATTCCGGAAGTTTCTGACTCATCCGTGATCAGGGCTTTCAAGCAGGGAGTCCGTAGCAGAAGAATAACAGAGGACATCGCTTTACATCCTCCTGCCACTGTCGTCGAACTCTTCGAGATGGCTGATAGATACGCGACTGCTGCTGAAGCAGTCGAGTGGAACAACACTATCGATCGTTAAGATAATATCCCTCAGGAGGCAGGCGAAAGTGGTAAGAAAAAGGATAAAAGGCTAGGAAGTCCAAGAACAAGGCCAAGAGACACAAATCTCCTGCCGCCGGTTCTAAGGAGGTCCTGGCCGTAAGCGACAAGGAGCCACGCAACCCCAAGCAGAATCCCGATCGAGGTAAAAGTAAGCGCCAAGATCGGAAGAACGACAAACCCAAGTGGTGTCCATTTCACAAAAAGAAGGGCATGACCTTGGTAACTGTCGAGTTTTTCTACGAAAACTCGAAGACTATTACTCCGGCAAAGGGCCACTTCCTACTCTTGAATAGGTAGGCCAGACAAGTGGACGAAAGGAGTCAGATGACGAAGAGGAGATGCTGTTCCAAGATCTACAACACACCATCGATCACATCTATGGAGGATCATCGGCATATGAGTCACGGAGACAGCTTAAAGCTGTCGAGCGCGAGGTAAACACAATCGACTCACCTCTCGTCAATAAATTACCAAAGTGGTCGAAAATCACCATTACTTTCGAGAAAGGTGACTGCCCGATCCCTTCGACTAGACCAGGTCGGTTCTCGATCGTGGTCGAACCCACCATCAACAATTGTCGAGTAAATCGAGTTTTAGTTGATGGTGGAAGCTCGTTAAACATACTGTTTACGAGTACCCTGGACGAGATGCAGGTACCCAGGACAAAGGTAAGGCCGGTACGATATTCATTTCATGGAACCAAAGCCGAACGACCAGGTCAAAGAGGTTCCTCTGGACGCGGAGGAGCACTCGAAGACTATTCGCATAGGGGATTCTTCTGACACCCAAATAGGAAGACGCCCTCATCACTTTCCTCTGAGCAAACGTAGATGTCTTCGCATGGCAAGCATCCGACATGCCCGGAGTCCCCAGGGAAGTGATCGAGCACAGGCTAGCCTTACGGCCTGATAAATTACCCGTAAAACAGAAGTTACGGAGATTTGCCCCTGATCGACGAGATGCTATTAGGTCAAAATTGGACAAGTTGCTTAAAGCAAGCTTCATAAGAGAAGTCAACCACCCAGAGTGGTTGGCCAACCCTGTAATGGTTAGAAAGTCGAACGACAAATGACATATGTGCGTAGACTTTACTGATCTTAATAAAGCTTGTCCAAAAGATGATTTCCCTTTACCTCGTATCGATCAGCTGGTTGACTCTACTGCAGGATGTGATATGTTGAGTTTTCTAGATGCATACTCTGGTTACCACCAGATCAATATGTGTCGAGAAGATGAAGAGAAGACCACATTTATTACACCATTTGGAATATTTTGCTATGTCAAAATGCCATTCGATTTAAAAAATGCCAGGGCTTCTTTTCAGCGTTTGATGCAAACTACTTTTGCTCCTCAACTAGGCCGAAACTTGGAGGCCTACGTTGATGATCTAGCCGTAAAAAGCAACAAACGGCTCAATCATATCACAGACTTGCAGGAAACATTCGACAACCTTAGAAAATACCACAGACCTAAGGAGCGTTACCCTCAGGTTCAAAAACTTTTATATGCCCTCCTCATGTCTTCGAGGAAACTGCAGCATTATTTTCAAGCGCACAAACTAGCTGTGCCGTCTGAGTTTCCCTTGGGAGCGATCCCCCAAAATAGGGAAACAACGGGATGCATGGCAAAATGGCCAGTCGAACTTGGGGAGTTCGACATCCATTTTGTGTCCCGAATAGCCATTAAATCCCAGATCTTGTCAGACTTTTTCACTGAATGGACAAATCCTGAACCTCTTCAAGATCCCTAGTACGATTCTCACGACCAGTGGATGATGTACTTTGATGGGTCACTTACGATAAGTGGCTCGGGGGTTGGGGTGGTCCTAGAATCTCCTACCGAAGAGACCTTAAAGTGTGCGATACAATTAAACTTTCATGCCACTAATAACGTGGCAGAGTACGAAGGTTTGCTGGCTGGCATACGAGCCGCAAAAGCGCTCTCGATTCGATGACTACTCGTGAGAGGAGACTCTCAACTAGTCGTGAATCAAGTTGGAAAAGAGTACCAGTGCTCTAATCCAACTATGTCCCAGTACTTATCGGAAGTTCAAAAGTTAGAAAAGCACTTTTTGGGCTTCGAGGTACAATTTATTCCTCGAAAGGATAATTTCCTCGCAGACCAACTAGCTCGTCTAACTTCCTCCCGATCCTCAGTACCGAAAGGGGTTTTTCTGGAGCAACTTCAGAAGCTGTCTCTAGTTGAAGAACTAAAGATGCCTCCTATAGAAACAACCTCTCTAGAGTACGAAGATACCTGGATGATTCCCATATACAAGTATCTTCAGATGGGTTCCGTACCCAACGACGATCTCGAAGCAGATTGACTATCCTGAAAGGCCAAAATGTATACTTTGGTCGAAGGTGTCCTTTATAAAAGAGGAACTCAAGGGGTACTCATGCGATGTATTTCGCAGAGTGAAGGATTAAAACTCCTTCATGACATACACGGAGGCATCTGTGGAACTCATGCTTCTTACAAAACTCTGGTCGGAAAAGCCCTTTGATAAGGTTTTTATTGGCCCACGGCCCTCTACGATGCCAAGGAGTTGGTCAAAAAGTGTGTACAGTACCAGTTTCATAGCAGGAAAATACACCAACCAGCTCAGGCATTGCAAACAATTCCTCTGTCTTGGCCTTTTGCGACCTGGGGTCTTCATATCCTAGGACCGTTACCCAGAGCTCCAGGAGGATTCAAATTCATTTTTGTGGCTATGGACACGTTCACAAAATGGATAGAAGCCGAGCCTGTAACTGGGATAACAACGGAAGCAGCAAAACGGTTCATGATGAGATGCGTGATAACTCGATTTGGAGTACCAAGTCGAATCATCACAGACAATGGCAAACAATTTTCGAGCGCAAAATTTCAGGAATTTTGTGACGAGTTGGGAACTCGTTTGTGTTATGCTTCTGTTGCCCACCCCCAAAGCAACGGGGCGGTCGAAAGAGCGAATGTCCAGATAATGAAGGGAATTAAGACACCTGAGTCTTCGATCAGCTTGTTAAGTGCTCGGGGGCTTGGGTACAAGAATTACCTTCAGTATTATGGGCAATTCGTACGACAGCTAGCCGAGATACAGGAGAAACACCTTTGTTTCTAGTCTTTGGTGCAGAAGCCATGCTTCCGCCAGAACTAAAGATCAGGTCAGCACGAGTCGAAAATTTTAACGACTCCATTCAAGAACAACTTCAAGCAGACAACATTAACCTGCTCGAGGAAAAAAGGGACCAGGCCTTAATCCGATCAGTAGTCTATCAACAAGCCCTGCGCGGATACTACGATCGTAAGGTCCAACCTCGCAGCCTTGCTGTAGGTGACTTGGTATTGAGGTTTATCCAATCCCAGTCTAATCGGAACAAACTTTCCCCCAAATGGGAAGGTCCTTACACCGTGGTCGAAGTTACGTGTCCAGGATCGGTACGACTTGCAATGGAGGATGGCCGCGTTCTCTCAAACTCTTGGAACATTGACCAGTTACGCAAATTCTATGTGTAACAAGCTTCTACGACAATAAAGTATCAGGTTCTTCCTATCTTTTTTGTCTCTCTTTGAATTTTGTTTTTATTTTCGACCATTATTCATACGCTCATTTCCCCTTTACACTGGTCGGAGAAAGGACATAAAAACTAGTCGAAGTCTCTCCTCTCTGTATGTGATCCTGCCCGCTGGAAGGAGCTTCCTAGTGTCGCTTTGTTCTTAACTTTTGCTACTAGTACAAAGTTTTTTGGGCTCGGAAACATGGTCGAAATTTTTTAAGCAAATTCATATCACCTCAGTTTATTTATTCCTTTTGAAAAATACTCTAAGAAGAGCGCAGTTTTGAGATTTGTTCGACCATTTCTGGTAAACTTGATTGGTTTTAACTGGTCGGAGGCAGAAACACACCTAGTCGAAGCTTCTCCTTTCTGCACGTGGTTCTGCCCACTAGAAAGAACTTCCTAGCGTCGTCTCATTTCCTACTCTTGCCACCAGGACGAACTTATCAGGTAAATCGAAACAGTTGAATAAATTTCTAAGGTACTCTAGATGTTTGTTTCACTCAAGTTGTCGTTATTGATTTGATTAATCTAGTTAGAGATGACAACATCACCTAGTCGAAGCCTTTTCTCTGCATGTGGTCCTACCCACTAGAGGGAACTTCCTAGCGTCGATCCGTTTTCCATTCTTTCGACTAGAGCAAGATAATCGATTCTCGAGAACTATAAGTCGAACAAACCTCTCTGTTTTCATAAACCCTTTATTTACTATTTCCTTAGTTTATTCCAATAAACTAAGCAAATAGTCGGGGGCTAGGATAAAGTTATAAACATGACTTCATTTTTTAGTCTTAGTTTTTTTCGAGTTGCCATCTTACGAGTTACTAACTACTCTACAAGATGATTCGCAGGGAAAAAGAAAAAGAAAAAGAAAGAAGGAATCACACATATCTGGTCTGATTATTTCTTTTTTTTTTAATTATCTTACGAGTTACTAACTACTCTACGAGATAATTTGCAGGAAAGAAGAAAGGATCATATATTTACACATCACAAAAAAAGACTTGTCTTTACAAGTTCCTATTACAGACTACTCTAATAAAGGAGACTCTATTTGCATCTCCTCCGTGACTTTCTTGCCGACCGACTGCATTTCCTCGATTAGCCGTTCTGCTTCAGATTCGGTACAGTCGAAGTCGGCTTCAACAGAATGAGGGTTAAGGTTAGGGTCACAGGCCTTGAGCTTTGCTAAAACAAAGCTCACAGCTCCTTTGACCGCTTCCCTTATCGAATCATTCTGGTTGGTCTTCAGAGTAGACACCAACTCTTGCAGGGTACCGACTTGCTCCCCAATGGCACTCGTATGAGCGGCCATCATGCCATCGCGGGGAGCGACCTTCCCAGCACGAAGCCCATCGAGTACATTATTCAGAAGTGAAATGTTGTCTTGAAGATTGATCTTCATCGACTTCATATCCTCCTAGGTACAAGTCGAAGCCTCATGGAGTTGTTTTATTTCAATTAATCGCTCTGAAAGGAGTAAGGATTGATTATATAAAACAATTCTACGAGAAGATAAAACGATTTAACAGCAGGTAAAAGTTTTACTTACCCGCTAATTGAGAACCTAACTTCTCAATTTCTTGATCTTTCTCCTTCGCGATGCGGGAGATCTCATGGACAACCGAGGACTTCTCCTGGACCTCGATCCGAAGAGTCCCCACCTCGGCCTGAAGGGCCTTATTTTCGACTTCTTTTTCTGCAAAAGAATGAGAGGTTAAGAAGGCGGAGATCAAGATCAAAAGGAGTCGTAACTCCACGTACTGTTTATTTTTTCCTGCAATTTTTGAGTTGCAGAGTTAGCATCCTGAAGCTTCTTCAGAAGGTCGCTGGTCTTATCCCTTAGCTTTTTCGTCTCGGCTTTCTCGAAGTCGAGTGAATCAGCTAAGGTCTTTTCGTTACTCTTAAATCTAAAAGGTTAAAGGAAGACATGAATACATAGACGAGTAGTCGTAAGTATTTCTACGACTGATGGATAATCGTAAGTTTTTCTACGATTACCCCCTGGTCGTAAGTTCTTCTACGACTAGTACCAAGTCGTAAGTTCTTCTATGACTAGTACCAAGTCGTAAGTTTTTCACGACAATCTTTTACGAGTACTGAGTAAGTAATTGGTTTGAAAAACGATTACGAGAATTGGTCACTCACCACCTCTCTGCTTGCTCGCAGAGCACTGCCTTCTTTTGTCGTAACTTGACAAGTTGCCGATTATACTCGCAAATCGTAGCAACTTGTTCTACGGCTCTCTGCAGGGGAGAAAAACGATAAGAGACAGGGATAAAATCATACATAAGTATCGATGAATACTTACATTCATGTTTGACCAAGCAAACATGGACATTATCCGTGACGGATCTTTTAGCCCATCCATCTCCTCGACTCGTTTCCACCAAACCCCTTCGAGACGTTCATTATCGAAGACATCCCCGCAATTGGGAATGCTGCTAGGGTGAGTAACTCAATCGCGAGATTGGTAGGCAGAAGATCCTACGATAGAAGCAGGACCAAAGAAATCAGAGCAAAAGTTAAAATACTCTTCTTTCTCTGATTCACTGATGGGATCACCGCCTGGAGGACTAGAAGGAACGTCCTCGACAGCCTCCTTACCGGTACGGTGGTCGGAACTCTCACCACCGTCGACTCTCGGTGTCTCTCTCGTGGCCTCTCCTGCCTCTGCTTCCATCCCTACGACTACCTCGGTGGTCGTAGTGACTTCTGCGGCAACGACTTCCTCTGCCGCAGGAATAGTAGCTGGAGCTTCAGCCACTACCGCAGTAACATCTTCGCTGGCTGAAGAGGTGACAGTGGGTTTCTCTATAGAAGCATCCCTGGGAGCTAAAGGCATTGGGCTAAGATCACAAAATGCAGAAGTAAGTCAACTCGTAAAAAACAAAGAATAAATGCAGTTCTTGCACTTATGTTTTTTACATACTTCTGCGTGCTGGATCTAACCCGAAACTTGGGAGAACCCTTCCCAACGGAAGGTTTCTTCAACTTCTTCTCGACCATCGTTGGTCGAGATTCGATCGGGGTAACGGGAGTCTCCTCCTCCCGACTACCAGAGTGGCTGAGATCTGTCTCGACCACCTTAAGAGCGCTGCTCCCCTCGACCTCAGGTTCTACTGGAGCAGTAGTTTCCTTCACAAAAGACATGAAACCCTTCCACTTCTCCTTTTCTAGCTACCTTATGAAGCCACGAGAAGCAGAAACTACAAAAGTCTTGTTGTCATAATAGAAAGGTACCTTAACCTTGGGGGCTTTGCGCTTGAGGGCAAAGGCGGCTTCTTCAGCTTTCTTCCTCGCTGTAGCCATGTCCACGGCGAATTTAGCAAAAGGAACAGGAGGAGCCGAACTCGAGCCATCCTTGTCGCCGACCTTTACAAGTTGACGCTTTTTGGCTGGAGGGGATTTTGCTGGCTCCACTTGCGCGGTCGCCCCAATGACCACCAAATCGACTTCCTCGTCGTCTTGGCGGTCTTCTACGCCTACTTTCTGTTGAAGATCAGAAAAAGAAAGTGGTCGTAAGTTCTTCTACGATCACTAACTGGTCGTAGGTTCTTCTGCGACCAGCTCACAAGTCGTAAGTTTTTTCTACGACAAACCCTTTAGTTGTAAATTGTTTTACGACAATAGGTGCCTAAAGACGAAGTCGTTTTTAAATTACCTTTAGGCGCTCCACTTTTTCTTTTGCGGTCAAAACCGCAAGAATTTGTGGAGCTGCTACGCTGGACGGACTCTTCTCGCAGACGAGCCTGACGCGAGCATCAATCTCCGCCTGTGGAAGATCTACACATACAAACAACATGATTAGCAGACTAAATCGGGATTAACCAAGGACAAAGCCAAAAAAGTGAGTTTTCTACTTACCATCCTTGTAATCCCTGGTTGGGTCTTCTTTCCCCGAGTACCTCCACATAGGAGGAACTCGTTTCTTCAAGGGGCTAATGTAACGTCCCAAAATTTGGCTTTTCAAAAATCTTTTGAGTAGTTTAGGTCCCTGGAAAATTTCACCAATTTTATTTGAATTAATAAAGCTTAATTGGGAATTTTCTAAATTAAAAATATTTAATTTGACTAATATAAACATTAATTAAATAAAAACTTGTGTTATTTGGCTTCCTTGTCTTTCAAGGAATTTTTGGGTATTTTCTGAGATTTTTCCGGATTTGTTTGCTATTTATTTGATCTCTTTGATTTTTGGCGTTTTATTTTAATTCTGGAAAATCAGCCTTTTTCTCTCTCCTGCCCATGTGCTACAGTACCCCCACGCGGTACTGTTCATCTTCCCGCCGAACCGAGAACGCTGCTGAGTCCAGAACGTGTACGTCTTGGTCTCAAAACTTCAAATTTCCATATCTTCCTCCACGATGCATATAAAAGTGAGTCGTTTGCGCTCACGCGTCCGTATTGATCTCCTCTTCTAATCCCCTGAATTGGTTTCCTCCAAACCGATCTATTTTCGTCGCAATCTTCAGAAAACCGAGCTCCAACCAAAATTCTTCTCCGGCGAACTACGCCTTCGTCCGACGTCCGACGGCCGAACCGTCTGCGGCGTTGGCTTCGCGTCGTCGCCCTCTACGTCATGGTTCCATCCACTTCGCCCGAAGATCGTCGGAGCACCGTCGGCCATTAAAGCCAAACCGTGTTCATCGCGTTGCTCACTTCCTCGGTGAGTTTTTCCAAAATCCGACTGCGCCATCGCGTCCGGCTCGTCGTTTCCTTTCCGTTTTGCCCTTTCGCCGCTGCTACGTCGCCTCCGGCCGTCGGTCACTCTGCGTGCACTGTTCATGTATGTGCACTGTTCATGCATGTGCACTGTTCATGCATGTATAATGCTGCGTTGCATCTCATGTGTTGCTTCCTTGTTCTCTGTTAATGCTAAGGGCTAATCCTTTCTCTTTGCTTTGACATGTTTGCTACCTCCTTACGATAGGAAGACAGGCTGCATGAACTCCAGTATGTTATTCTATTATTTCGTTTCTCCTCTAACCTTCTCTGTTATTTCTTCTGTGCGTTGTCTTCTCTGCTAATTCTTTCTATCAATTACCATCTCATGCACAGAGCTGCCATCTCAATGTCATTATCTTGCGTCAGGAACCACTCGCCCCATATTTCCTTTGCTTGTTGTATTCGGTTCTCAATTCCTTTCTGAACCAACGCATGTAGTATTTCTCTAATACATGCCTCTCTGTTAATTCATTGCTCTGTACCAAGTATTTGCCATCTCCTGCCTTGTCATCTGCACATCTCAGGCCATCAAGCCAAAAGCCTCGAGGCACCATGGACTGGCCGGCCGAACAGCTCCTTGCCACTCTCTGTTGCTTCCTATTCTTTGTTGAAGCCATATTGTTCTCTGGTTTCCTTTTCCTCTGTGCTTCCTTGAACCATCAAGCATTAAGCATATGTCAATACAAGATGTACACCTTTCTTTCTCTTTTTGATGTATGGTTCCCATATGTCAGTGTATCAAATAAATATCTATCCTCTCACTTACATGTTGACCCCACATGTCATCCACCCACATTAAAACTCTAGTTATTTCTCTCACTTACATGCGGGTCCCGCATGTCAGTCAAATCTTGGTCAAACCCTATTCATGAGCTTGGTCCACCGTGGACTAGCATATCTCCGTGGACCCGGTCCATAGACCAGTGGCCCACATGTCAACCCCTAATTCTATTTTCGAGAATTTATTTAATTCTTGAAAATCCTTTTATCTTATTGGTCCCACATGTCACTCTCTCTACCTTATTTCTGGAATTATTTTAATTCTAGAAATTCATAAATATCATTCGGTCCCACCTGCCATACACTCATTCTTTTTCTAATATTTTCGGAATAGAATATTCTGAGAATATTCCGTAGAGCTTTTTCATCATTTCATGTGAATTCCAATCTTCCGAGAGCCATATCTTCTTCATCCGAATTCCGATTGAACCCATTCAAGTTTCTAAATTCATCTAAATTCAATATCTACCTTCCAGTACCATTCAATTTCAGTTTGGAGTTTATTTGATTTGTCTTTTGAATTTAGTTTGTTTTGCGCTTTCTTTCTCGTTAGACGTCGAAGTCCCGGAATTGTTCGAAGGAGCTGAAGATCAAGCAAGTAGAGGATTGAAGATAAAATAAGATCATCATTGCTATAGCAAGGCAAGTCATACCTTTGATCATCTTGAACCCAGTTTTCAAATTACTTTGTGTTAAATTATTGCATTCTACTTTAATTATTTATTTAAATACTTTGGGCATAGTTATTATCCAAATTGTTATCATACCTTGGCCTTGTATGTCATAATTCCTTGTCACCCTAGATTGGTTATTAGTTGGTAATGTTATAGCACCAACGTGGGTTGGTTAGATGCGAGTACAATTGCTTAGCCATGCTACGAGTCTCACATCTCATGAAAGTTGCAAATATGAACTATGACTAAGTGACTATGGAACTTCGTGTAAAACCGTGTGCTATGTGTTATTACTTCGTGATGGCATGTGTTGCACTGAAACCAACTGGGTGGTAAAGGATTTAGACTGAGGCAAGTGGTGGAAGCTGTGTGATATGGTGGACTTTGTGATGGGAATGATAATCTTTGTGATCTAGTTAGAAAATGGAAGTCTTGCCTTGGTCAATTAAGGACTTAACTTTGTGCGCCATTGAACTGAGCCTTACTGTACGACCACATGCCTGGTATGGGACGGGCCTAACTTAGTAGGTTATGGATTCTTGGTATTGATTACTCAGGCTGTAGGTTAGGCTATGTGCCAGGGTGGAGGTGTGTTTCAGCCTCAGTGGCGGCTCACATCGCGGGACGATTCGTCGCTTCCCTGTCCAACGATGTGTGTTATGCCAAAGCACTTCGTTAGGGTTAGCATAGCGGTTTGTAAGCACTTTGGGAGTGTCAATGTTTGAGATGAAGTTTCTGAAAGGTTTTGTTGTGATCAGCTCTGATCCAGTTGATTGCATCTTGTGGGTAAAGTGTACAACCTCTGCAGAGTGTTAAACAATCTATTCGAATAGCCGCGTCCGCTGTCATGGACATGCTCGGGGATTTCACACGAGGGGTAGTTTTCATAAAATGTTGGGATGGGAGCTGTGTGACCTCAATCATATGGCTAAGTGAAATAATCTATTTAGCTGTGTGTCTTTGTGAAAACAATTGTTAAATTAATATTGTCTATTTATTTTGAATTATGCTTTCAATCTATTATTCATATTCAATTGCAAATATTGCATTTCTGCAAAATAACCACAGAAGCCTTTTCCTTTGGAATAAGCCTGCATCTATACATTGCATTCGTGGTATGACTTATAGTACGGTTGTGTACTCACGCTTGTTGTAAAACTTGCGCCCAAACCTACAGAAATGGAGGAATCGTCGGTCAACAAGGTCTACTTCAAAGATCGAGGAGAACTAGGTCGTGCACCCCAGCATATTGCCTGTGGGCATATGGATGGGTTTCACTGAAGTTATTCCGTTTCGTTCCGCTGCAGCTTCATTGAGCTATTCGCCTTCTGAGGCATTAATTGTAAGCTTTGACCTTAAGGTCTTTACTCTGATATTTATTGTTATTTGCCTATTTATTAGTCATCTTTGTATATGGACATGATATTTCATCGATGTTGCCACTGTGTGCACTAGCGTGATCCTGGACTAGTGCAGTATACACAGAGGGTCCAGAATTGTATTTTTGGGTCCCGACAGCTAATACGACGCGTGATGAAGTCCTTCACCACGTGCCATCCAGTAAGCCCCCCCGTCTTCAAGTCTTTGATGGCTTGAATGTAGGGGACTATCCGGTCGAGATTACTGGGAGTCGAATCCGAGGAAGGGGACCTCTCGGCAGCTTTCCCGATAAACGAGGTCGTCTTCCTGGTAACTTCCCAAGAAACCACTTCTTCTTCCACCCCGACCACGACGACCGGGTGAACATCTGAGTATACTCCTTCGACTTACCGTCGTGGAGCTTCAGACCGCAACTCCCAGCAATTCCGGCTTGACGAGCCATCCCGTAGTAATACTGGAAAAGCTCAAGGTCTGCCGGAATCCCCAAGTACGCCTCACACAAATACACAAACACGCTCAGCATTGTGATGGAATTAGGACCAAGGTTCACTAATTCCACCCCAAAGTGCTCAAGCGCGAGTGTGAGGAAGGGGTGGGCAGGTAATCGGAGGCCACACTCACAATACGCCTGGAAAACAGGAATTTGATCTTCCTCCCCCGACGGCCAATGTTCTCCATTCGCCGCAATCCACTTCACGAGTAGCCCCTCGACAATCTTCTCGGCGGCGACCAAAGCAGTCATCTTCATGTCGTCCATTTTCGATTCAGCCCACTCGGAGACGGTCCTAGCCATATTTTCTAAAGAAGGGAAGAGTTGGATTTGGGAAAGCTCCAAGAAAGCGCATAGTATCACCGGCGGCGGAAGAGATGGGAAAGCAACGAACAGTCAGGGTGAATTAGAGAAAAGGTAAGTACCCTAAGTTCATCCCCACAGTCCGTTTTATAGCCGTACACTTGAAACGAAACGCCGTGAAAACCCAACGGTTTGCACCACTTCGGGAATTGCTCTAACGGACAGATCTTTAATCTGCTCGTTCGAAAGTACCGAGGCTCTTTTCACACCTTAAGTGAAATTACCTTCTTGACCAAATATCCTTCTGATCAAAAGAAATGCCGATCGGAAAAGTTTTACTTCCGATCATAAGGCCACGATTACTCCAAAGTCGTAAGATTTTCTACGACTACCTCGTAATCGTGAGATTTCCAACAAACTGCCCCGACCAAGCATACTTCTGGTCGAGAGAAACACATGTTGAAGAGTTTTTCCTTCAACGTTTTTCCTACAGCCTCCTAGTGGTCACAAGATCATCTACGACTCCTCAACCAAGTAAGTTATTTTCACTTGAAGCTAGGGGGCTAGATGAAGAGGATCTGATAATCCTCATTTTATTATTCCTTAATCATGTAATATGACGTCACATGGTATATATACCCCTTAATGTTATAAGGGAGGAGTAAGTTAGGTGGTCGTAAGCTTTTCTACGACCACCCCCATAGTCGTGAGTATTTCTACGACTACCACGTAATCTAAGTCCTGCTACGATTACGTCCGGTCGTAAGTCTTTCTACGACTAGTACCCAGTCGTAAGCTTTTTCTACGACTACCCCTGGTCGTAAGTCCTGCTACGACCAGCCCTGCTACGACTTCTTCACAGTCAACTAGGTCCACTCGCCAGTAGGCCCTATTTACTGTGAAGATCTTAGCAGTTAAGATACGTAGTTATATCTGAAATAACTACAGATAATTCTCCATTATCTCTGATTGGTAACCGTTAGACAGCGTGGGGGTTACTACTCTGGTAATTACTCTCATTATTACGTAATAATGAGTGTCTATTGACCTGGAACGACAACCGCACCTACAACATAGTATAAATAGGTGTCTCTTGGAGATAATGAGGGATGCTCTTTTGAGAGACAGTCAGTAGCAGCATTAGCGCAAGCCTTTTCACTGATTGTAATCAGGATACCCAATACAATACACACAGGAGTAGGGTTGTTATTCTCATCGGAGAAGGCCCGAACCTGTATAAAAATTCCCGTGTCTCCTTTGTCTGCGTGATCAATTGTGGAGACCCCCGAATTAAATAATCTTTACGTAAGATCGGTTCTAAAACACCGACAATGGCCATGCACTTTCTTTATCCGACCACATCGAGGGGCCCAGAGAAATCTCTCCTGTTATGTTAGGAGGGGTAAATCCTATATCCGGCCAGTCATATTCCTCCGCATGTTTCATAGAATACCCGAAAGCTACCTTTATAACTACCCAGTTATAGAGTAACGTTTGGCAACTCCTAAGTGTACTATTGCACATATAGGAAACAATGCTGATCTTAGGTCTAAGGATTATACATCATCATTGGTTGAGACCAACTGATAACACATAAATTATAACAATCTCAATAGTGTCTCAAGGTGGGTCAATCCAACACCATGTTCTCCTAACATGTGTTCACATTATTGATTCGATATCCCTATGTCCATGACTGGTGAAACATGGTCATTAATCAATACATGTGCTGATTGATAAGTCACTAGTGTTCCGACCAGTGACATTCGACCAATGATTCATTTAGAGTGACATTATATAAGTTAAAGAGTTTCACCAACAAGTCACATACTTGTTAATCTTTATAACTGATAATTCATTCAAGGAACATAATAACATTTATTCTATAACTCATAAACATAGACATGATACAATTATCTATATGATTGCCATTAGGGCATGTCACCAACATCAACGAAGTCGTCGTTTGGTTGTTGTGAGTGACCACAGACAACCCATCGGACTTTGTGCCAAGCAATAGTTCCATTAGAGTGAAATTTATGCTTGAAGGTCTACTTCTTGGTAACAATGTTGGTGCTAGGAGGACGAGGAGTGAGGGACCAAGTGTTCTTGTCTATGGGGGCTTGGTACTCATCTGTCATTTCTTGGCGCCAATGAGGATTGAAAAAGGTACTCTGGTAGTTAGAAGGAATGGGAGAGACGGTGGCGTGAGTCACGACAGGGGATGATGTAGCCATGGCAGGTGCTGACGCGGTAGGGGAAAAAGATGCTACGATTGGGGAAAAGGTTGCCGTAGTAGGGGGGAAACTGTGATGTGGTAGGAAAGTCGGCAGCCAAAGTAGGAGATTACGATGGTGCGAATGTAGGAGGAGTGTGAGGACCCCGGTTTATTCGGCTTGTACTGTTTAACCATCCACTTGGTCCTAACAGTACCAATCAAATAAACTAAGCCTCGAGATATGTATACTTCCTGCACTGCAGATACACACCTGTTACAAAATCATGCATCAATTCCATTCATACACATAGAGCCAAGCAAAAGTAACAATCGAAAGACATAGATAATATAAAGAGAGTTATTACAAAGAGAGGCCAACCGCCGAAAGTCATACAAATAAGTAAATACACAATGAAGCAAAATGGCCATAAGATGGCGATAAACAAAGCCAATCGGTGTGCCTTTACCCACAAGGCAACCAACCGACCGCCAAGCTAATCGCCCTGACGGCGCGCAACACAACTCACAAAAGTGAGGCCCTTGGGGCTCACCTTCTTCCTCTGCAACAATTATTATTAAGAAAGCGGATGAGTACAAAACTTGTTTTTGTACTCGCAAGACTCGACGTGTGAGATAAATGAACTATAATTAACTACATGTAAGCTTTATTCAAGTGGATGAGGCTCGACTTATTTTCAAGATAAAGCAAGTTTTCATTTGCAATAGGGTAATAGATTCAAAGCAAGTTTGCAATTAACTTTTATTGTTCAAATAAAAGAGAGACAATAATAACAATAGATAAATGACAACACCAACCTAAAAGTGACTAACCCGTAGTCACCACAACAATAGCATGAAGTACCCTTCATACCACCCAGTCAAGTTTAAGTTTTTAAAAGGTTGTAGTCTAGTTCTTGCACGACCTACCAAGCATGTCCATAACCTAGGACGAGGCTATTCGAATAGTTTTAACCTCGCAGGTGTACCAATGTACCCACACGATAGACCGCCTTTCCACCAGCCACGGTTAGCACACTTCCTTTGGTATGCAGGCATGGCTAAGTCTAACAAGACGCTTTCCAATGGACGATGCTAATTAAGAGCCGCAACCCACGGGAGAAGGACACATTAGACAGCCTAACCGGTCTGCCAATGCTCCCTTCCAAACACCACACACAAGAGCACACCCACCGACCAGCTCATAATTAGCACCTCCCAAAGTACTTAGTCAAGAGAGGTTCCATATCCCCCTCGTGTGGTTAGCACGCAATAAGCGCTTGGCTTAGTGACACAAGTAACTCGGTCCTTGGGGACTTAGGCACCATTCCACACACCCAACAGATCACATCAACAAACCATTGTGCCCAAGTCAAGATATAGTTTTGTTTTCGGTTTTTGATTTGTAAATCAATAAAACACAAGGGTTGGACATAATGGAGTAGTATAAGTAGTTGTGTGATCAAGATCACCGACTAAGTCGATGATCGCCCAATACTACCGATAACTAGGCATGGCTAAGCAATATTCATTCGTAATCTACTAAGTGATAAGAGTTCATCCATCGAACTCTAACCACAGCAAATAACCTAGGCTCAGGTAGTAGAGGATAACCATTTACCTACAGATTTTGCAACTAGAGGTCTAACTAATCAATTTAACAACAAAATAGCAATGCATACATAGAAGTTAAACAAAATATTAGACTTTAAAAGTAATGGGATTAATGGAAAATGATCAAACTGCTTGCCTACTTGTTGTGGCTCAATTTGTTGCGGAGGGTCGTTCTCGGGGTTACCGCAAATGTCGAACCCTAAGCGAAAGAGCGAAAACAACCAATAAGACGAGCAACACTTAAACAAAAGAGCAAGCAAAAATTATCCAAATGCGACAAAATTCATACACAAGGTAGAATAGGAATAAACCTAGACATAGGAACTGGAAAAACCTAATTTGGATTTGTGGTGCAAAAGATATTCTCTAAAAACCTATTTTCTGGTCATAATTAGCACTGTAGTAAAAATATTTTCTAGAAAGATTTGAAGCTGAAATTTTTATGGTGGCTTCCTACTGGTATAGTGATAACCCATATAAAATTTCAGGTCATTTGGAGTTATAATGAAAGAGTTATGATTTGTCTAAATTGTTTAGGGTATTAAACTAAAATATGATCCTTATGATTTCTAAAAACAATAAAGTTTGTGAAACCAATTTTCCTAGCAAATACACTATCAGGGGAAGCTAGCACAATTGGATTCATACAAAAATGATCTATAGATTAAAAGTTATGCATTTTACAAGTTTGCTAAAGGTTCTGAAAAACAGTATTATGTTCACTTGTTTACTATTTTTGAAAATTGTGTTCCAGGTTTGACCATGGTCTACAATTATTTTTATATTTAAGTTCAAGTTATAAGGAAGCTAACAAAATTGGAATCATCTAATTTGGAGCTAAGATGACAAAGATATGAAAATGACAAAACCCTAATGTGATACTGATTTCTAGACTTAGCACTTTCGGGATTTTCCTAACACCGAGACGTGGGCGATTGAGAGCCGTCGATCTCCGATCGGACGCCCTCGATTGAACCACGCTAACGCGCTTGAAAACGCGCGCGAGGCGAGCAGGGCGTGGACCGTCGATCTCAAGATGGACGGCTCACAAGCAACGTGACACAGTGCACAGCACAAATCTAACGAAAATCCCGGCCGCAGATCTAGGGATGGGCGGCGCACAACGGGCCACGTTGCGACGCGCGCCGCGATCCGCAACGAGCCCGATGGCTTCACCGCAAAACGCCGGCGACCAAAAGCACGCGGCGCGAGTGAATGCCGAAATGGTGCGCAATAGCGTTGCGCACCCTCTGGTACCACCCACACCGACGGTGGTGGACCAGAGCGGCGGCGCGACGGCGAGGGGCCGCACGGTAAAAGATGGCAACGACGACAAGCGACAAGGAGCTCCGCAGCAGTTCATTCAGCGGTGCCCGAGCATCTAGGGGCTACCAGGAGCTACCGACCGACGCGAGGTGCAGAGGTGGTCGAGCAGCCCGCGACGGTTCGCGACGACGAGGAAGACGACGTGGAGCGGACGGCCCGAGCAAAACCAACCACACCGCGCCATCAAGATGGATTCCAAACGACTCCAGGATGCTACCGAGCAAGGAATCGGAGGAGGAGGACTCACCGCTACCGAGACGAAGAAAGGTGCTCGCGCCGATTTGGGGAATCCAAAATCTCGGCGCCCCGTTGAAGCAACCTGAAATGGAGTGGGGTTAAGCACCACCGAGGTGAGAGGAAGCAACAGGAGCAAGAAGGGAGCCAATAACCACCGGAGCACCGTCGGCGACAGGAGCCCAAGCTCTGCAATGGCGGAAATGGGCGCTGGGTTGTATGGGCTCGCTCAAGCTTAGAGGGTGCAAGAGAGAGTGCGGGAGAGGAAAGGAAGCCAACGGAGGTGACCAGGGGCTTAAGTAGGCTCGAGGCACGAACGCCGTTGTTCGCCTCGGGTTCTCATCGCCACGCGGTCGCCGTGAGCGACGGAGCGATTGAGACGACGACTAAACGGGCGTGGAGTGACGGGCATTTAATGCGCTGCAGACACCCGCTGCGAGATCGCCGGATGGGACAAGGCGGCGCGCGCCACGCCGCCGCTACGCCATGGCGCAGGCGCGCGAGCGAGAGGAGGACGACGACGCACACCGTCCGATTCGCATCCAAGGGTGAGGGCACGATCGCGATGAAACGGCATCGGCGAATGTCGACCGCCCGATTGAAATCCAACGGCTGCGAATCCAAGGGCAACCGGAGTTGTCCGAATGCGCATACACGAGCGCGAGCCGTCCGATTGAGATCCAACGGTCCAAAGCGCGACGCCGCCGACCGCGCGGTGTCGTTAGTTGACTCGACCGAAGTCGGTTGGCTCGAGCCCAGTCCGACTCGCACCGAGGAACAAGGCAAACCGCTTAGGTTTTGATTTTTGAAATGAAACTTTGGGGATTTAATCGAGGCATCAAATCAACACCAAAATTTATGAAATTTTAACTGGAGCTTGCTGACAATAGGATCAACCTTCCATAAAATTTCCAGAGATTTTGGAGCACTTTAATTTTCTCAAGAAATTCCAGAAGGTTATTTCAGAGGTTTGACCAAGGTTTGACTTGCCCCTAAAATATTTCAAATAATTTCCAAAAATTATGGAATAATTCAGAGGTGCCACCAAGCAACCTTGGAACCCAGGAAAATTATTTCCAAGTGTTTGACACTAGATTTGACCAAGGAGGTTGTTGACTTGATAACAAATGAGGGTTTAGATTTTGAATTCCCCAAAATTCCTTTACAAGAATTTCAGAAAAGTTCAAGAGTGAAAGGATGACAGAAAAAGTTTTAATTTACCCTCATTATATTACATTTGAAACACAAGCCAAATTTGGGGATGTTACAAACCTCCCCCCCTTACAAAAATCTCGTCCCGAGATTTGGTTCACTCGGAAAAGAATGAGGGGTAGTCTGCACGAAGACGATCTTCTCGCTCCCAAGTAGCTTCATCCTCGGAATGGTTTGACCACTGAACTTTGAGGAACTTGATGGTCTTGTTCCTCGTTCTTCGCTCAGCCTCTTCGAGGACGCGAACAGGGTGCTCGTGTAGGTCAAATCTTCCTGAACATCAAGAGTTTCCAACGGAGTTTCCTCGGTTGGAACACGGAGGCACTTCTTTAGCTGGGACACATGGAAAACATCATGTACCCCCGCAAGTGCAGCAGGCAACTCCAACTTGTAGGCAACAGCTCCCTTCTTCTCGATAACACGGTATGGACCGACATATCGAGGAGCCAACTTGCCCTTGACACCAAAACGCTGGTGACCTTTCAGAGGAGAAACCTTGAGATAAACGAAGTCATTGGGCTCAAAGCTCAACTCACGACGACGGCGATCCGCATAGCTCTTTTGCCGGATTGAGCCGTGCGTAGCGATCACGAATGAGTCGGACTTGACCCTCGGCCTCATTAATCGAGTCGGGCCAAAGAAAGGTCTTTCACCGGTCTCGCACCAGTTCAACGGGTCCTACACTTTCTCCCGTATAAGGCCTCAAATGGTGCCATGCCGAGGCGGCTTGAAACTGTTGTTGTAAGAAAACTCGGCGAATGGCGTGCACTTCTCCCGTGCTTCCCATAGGAAAGAACACACGCCGCAAAGATGTCCTCTAAAACTTGGTTGACCCTCTCGGTCTGACCATCTGTTTGGGGGTGAAAAGCTGAGCTGAAAGAAAGGCGAGTTCCCATAGCCTCTTGCAGGCTATGCCAAAATCGAGACGTGAACAGCGAACCACGATCTGACACGATCGTCTTTGGTACACCATGCAAACTCACGATGCGGGCTATGTAGAGATCCGCCAGAAGACCTACTCGAAGGTCAGTCTTGACAGGAAGAAAATGAGCCACCTTAGTCAATCGATCGATGACGACCCAGATGGCATCATTCTTCTTTGGGGACCGGGGTAGACCAGTGATAAAGTCCATCCCGACCGAATCCCACTTCCACTCCGGAATTGGTAAAGGTGAAGCAAATCGCGGACGACGATGTTCGCCTTGACACGACGACACACGTCGCACTCTGCAACGAACCTTGCGATCTCCCTCTTCATTCGGGTCCACCAAAATCTCTGCCGGAGATCATGATACATCTTCGTGGCCCCGGGATGAATGGATAACGGAGAATCGTGGGCTTCGCGGAGGATCAACTCCCGCAACTCCATGTCCTTTGGAACTACGAGGCGTTGCCCGAACCTCACGACACCAAGCTCATCTACGGAGAAGCACTTGGCTGTTCCGTTCTTGACATTTTCCTTGATGCGGTTTACTCCAACATCTGACTGCTGAGCAGACCTGATCCGATCCACCAAGGTTGGTTGTACAACCAAGGAAGCGAGGGAACCATGCTCAACCAGACCCAAGTTGAGACGCTGGAACTCCTCCAGAAGAGGGGCCGATGCTCTGAAGCAACAATGCATTGCAATGCGCTGCGACTAAAGCGCATCCGCAGCGACATTGGCCTTGCCGGATGGTAGTGAATACCCATGTCATAGTCCTGATCAACTCCAACCATCTCCTTTGCCGGAGGTTCAGTGTCTGGTTGGGTGAACAAATACTTTAGGCTTTTGTGATCCGAATACACTTCACAACGACACCGATTAAGTAATGTCGCCAAATCTTAAGTGCATGAATCACGCCGCCAACTCCAAGTCATGGGTAGGATAGTTGAGTTCATGAGGTCTCAATTGCCTTGATGCATAGGCCACTACCTTGCCTTCTTGCATAAGGACACAACCGAGGCCTCGACGAAGCGTCACAAAAGATATCGAAGCTTCGACGGACATCGGGAGAACAAGAACGGAGCGGTGGTCAATCGCTTCTAAGTGCTTGAAACTTTCTCGCAATCAGCGGACCATGAGAACTTCTTGTCCTTCTTGAGCAACTCCGTCATAGGCTTCGCTATCTTGGAGAAGTTCTCGATAAAGCGACGATAATATCCCGCTAAACCAAGAAAACTCCGAACTTCGGTGACCGAAGTGGTCGACTCGAGAAAGCACGTCCGATCTTGCTAGGATCCACAGCTACGCCTCCCGCCGAAAGAATATGGCCTAAGAAGGCTACTTCCTTCAACGTAACGCGCACTTGCCGAACTTTGCATACAGCTTGTGCTCGCGGCTTGCCCAACACAAGCTTCAAATGCTCGATGTGTTCCTCATCACTCTTGGAGTAGATAAGGATATCATCGATGAAGACCACAACGAACCTATCCAAATACTCCATGAACACCGAATTCATGAGGTTCATGAACAAGGCCGGGCATTGGTTAAGCGAATGACATGACGGTATACTCGCATGCCATAACGAGTAGAAAAGCCGTCTTTGGAATATCCTCCGGTCGAATCCGAACTCGATGATATCCCACTCTCAAATCAATCTTGAGAAGACTCGAGCTCCAGTTAATTGATCAAGAGGTCATCGATGCGGGCAAAGGGTATTTGTTCTTTACCGTTACTTCATTAAGTGGACGGTAATCAACGCACATGCGCAGCGCCTTGTCCTTTTCGGGACAAAGATTGCCGAGCATCCCCAAGGAGATGAGCTAGGCGGATGAAACCCTTCTCTTGAAGCTCTCCCACCGCTTCTTCAACTCCACCAACTCAATTGGATCCATCCGTAAGGCCTCTTCGAGATCGGGCGATGCCGGAACCAACTCAATGACAAACTCGAGGTCTCGAACTGGTGGCATCCGGGAAGGTCGTCGGGAAGACATCAACAAAGTCACATACCACCGGGACTTCACGAATATCTAGAGTCGGCTTCGCCGAGCGCGAAGAGATGCGGACCTGCAGCCTTCGCTAAAAGCGAACTCGCCGCCGGAAGGACTAGTGAGGTAGATGAGTCTCCTAGCGCAATCAATTTGTCCCATGTGCCGAGACAACCAATCCATGCCTAGGATTACATCTAAGCTCGCCGATCGAAGGAGGATAAGGTTTGCCAAGAATCCTACCCTTCTATCTCAACAGGACATCCCTACACTCGGACTCGACTCTCAACTCCGAACCGGAGAGCGAATGAGCAGCGGGACCAACAATGGAGTAAAAGAAGACCTCCCACAAGAGAAAAGACTCGAAACAAACGAATGAGATGCGCTCAATCAAATAATCAGTAGCAGGAAAGAGTTAACCGAAAGGGTACCCAACACGACGCCGGTGCCTCTGTGCCTCCTCGCGGAGATGAGGTTGACGCGCCACTACCCACGCCTTGGGTAGCGGGGACAACCTTCCGATCACGGGAGAACCACCTCCCGCCCGCGTCCTCCATTAGGACGAGGGCGCTCCGATCTGTTAGGGCAAGTATTTGCATAATGCCCTTCGGTTGCACGAAAAGCAAGTGACCCGGCGGCCGGATTGCGGGGCCACCTGCTGGTTCGCAGCGCACGTGATCGGGCACGGCTGCGAGGGCGAGGAGCGGTCTTTGGCGGCCTCGGTGGTAGCGAAGCCACGAGCGGGCCCCGGGTAGGCCCGACACGAGGACGAGAGGCGGCTGTGCGGACGCCGGGCCTCCCACTTGCGCTGCGGGACTCGCCGCCCTCGCCTTGTGCTCGCAACAATGGCCTTGTCCACCAAGGCACGAAAGTCAACAAAGTCCACAATGGAGAGCCTGTCTTGCGGCTCCTCGCACAAACCCTCCATGAACTTCTCTGCTTGGCCTCATCGGTAGCCACCTCGGATGGAGCATAACGAGCCAAGTGGTTGAACTCGTCACAGTACTCCATCACCGACTTACGCTCTTGCTTGAGCGCGAAACTCCTTCTTCTTGACTTCATCAAGCGGCAGGATATGAGCTCGACGAACGCCGTCCGAACTCATCCCAAGAGACGGTGTGGCGGCGGGCTGCATGGCCAAGAAGTTCTCCCACCAGAGAGTGCTTGCTCCCGCAATCGATGGGAGGCAAAGAGTGCCTTGTCTGGTCCAGACCGAGCAACGCCGAGCTTACGCTCAACCTCGACGCACCGGTCATCCGCGCCCAAAGGGTCTTGGATTGAAACGTGGGGGGTGAGTGCGAAGAAACTCACCAAACCCCACGAGATCGATGTCCTCCCGCCGCCGGATCTTGAGGCACGGCAAGGGCGGAGGTGTTGCGCGCAATAACATCCAGCAGACCCTCCCGCCCTCCGAGCAGTTGCGCTCGATCAAGCAGACCTCAGCCATGGTCGGAGGAGGCGGGAGCTCCTCATCCAAACCAGGCTGCTGACCACGGCCGCTACGAGTACCTCCAGCCATCCTGATTCAAGAAATTTAGGTTAGAAACCAAAACACTAATACTAGAAGTTGATGAAAGCGAAAAGCTGACGATTAGGGGAATGTGACACCACCCTAACCGAAAGCCAAAAACAGCAAGTAAACAACTTTATATGCTTCCAAAAAGGCTCCAAAACCGCAAGTGAAACATCAAACCAAATCTCAACTTCTCAATGCCATCCACCCGTATTGAATGAACGAGCAATGGTTTGAGAAGATAAAAATTTCGACACACTACAACAAGTCTAACACTACTTAAGAGCAAGGTTAAACCAGCGAAATAAACGCTAGGTACTTAGCTAACTAATATCACATCTCACCCTTCCATTCCCACAAGTTTTAGTTGATTAACCTCTCATTATCTACCCTATTTAGAACCTTTGAGCTTGCTGTCCGGAAATTGAACGATCGCTGTCCAGATTTTGCATCCAAGCCTCCTAATTGAAATCTTCAACTCCGGAAGCTTCAAAACCTTGTAGAGGGCAGCTAACACTTCAATTTGCCAAACTCATTGGTTCCCAAAACCCCATTTAAACGACAACACTATCTTTTAGAGGAAGGTAAGAGGAAAACAAGTTTTAAAACTCAACTTAGACCAAGATGAGAAGAGAAAGCTAAGATAGGTAAGGAATAAAATCCGAGAGTTTACTTAAGCTTTCATAAATTATTTGACTCCTTGAAATTAAGGTTTTCAAAATATCCTAAGGACGACCAAGCTTGGGTTACTACGGTCGGAATGGCTCTGATACCAACTTTGTGAGGACCCCGGTTTATTCGGCTTGTACTGTTTAACCATCCACTTGGTCCTAACAGTACCAATCAAATAAACCAAGCCTCGAGATATGTATACTTCCCAGAATTGCAGTATACACACCCCGTTACAAAATCATGCATCAATTCCATTCATACACATAGAGCCGAAGCAAAAGTAACAACTGAAAGACATAGATAATATAAAGAGAGTTATTACAAAAGAGAGGCCAACCGGCCGAAAGTCATACAAATAAGTAAATACACAGCGGAAGCAAAATGGCCATAAGATGGCGATAAACAAAAGCCAATCGGTGTGCCTTTACCCACAAGGCAACCAACCGGACCGCCAAGCTAATCGCCCTGCACGGCGCGCAACACAACTCACAAAAGTGAGGCCCTTGGGGCTCACCTTCTTCCTCTCGCAACAATTATTATTAAGAAAGCGGATGAGTACAAAACTTGTTTTTGTACTCGCAAGACTGACGTGTGAGATAACAGAACTATAATTAACTACATGCAAGCTTTATTCAAGTGGATGAGGCTCTGGACTAATTTTCAGCATAAAGCAAGTTTTCATTTGCAATAGGGTAATAGATTCAAAGCAAGTTTGCAATTAACTTTTATTGTTCAAATAAAAGAGAGACAATAATAACAATAGATAAATGACAACACCAACCTAGAAGTGACTAACCCGTAGTCACCACAACAATAGCATGAAGTACCCCTTCATACCACCCAGGTCAAGTTTAAGTTTTTAAAAGGTTGTAGTCTAGTTCTTGCACGACCTTACCAAGCATGTCCATAACCTAGGACGAGGCTATTCGAATAGTTTTAACCCTGCAGGGGTGTACCAATGTACCCACACGATAGACCGCCTTTCCACCACCACGGTTAGCACACTTCCTTTGGTATGCGTGCATGGCTAAGTCTAACAAGACGCTTTCCAATGGACGATGCTAATTAAGAGCCGCAACCCACGGGAGAAGGACACATTAGACAGCCTAACCGGTCTGCCAATGCTCCCTTCCAAACACCACACACAAGAGCACACCCACCGACCAGCTCATAATTAGCACCTCCCAAAGTACTTAGTCAAGAGAGGTTCCATATCCCCTCGTGTGGTTAGCACGCAATAAGCGCTTGGCTTAGTGACACAAGTAACTCGGTCCTTGGGGACTTAGGCACCATTCCACACACCCAACAGATCACATCAACAAACCATTGTGCCCAAGTCAAGATATAGTTTTGTTTTCGGTTTTGATTTGTAAATCAATAAAACACAAGGGTTGGACATAATGGAGTAGTATAAGTAGTTGTGTGATCAAGATCACCGACTAAGTCGATGATCGCCCAATACTACCGATAACTAGGCATGGCTAAGCAATATTCATTCAGTAATCTACTAAGTGATAAGAGTTCATCCATCGAACTCTAACCACAACAAATAACCTAGGCTCGGTAGTAGAGGATAACCATTTACCTACAGATTTTGCAACTAGAGGTCTAACTAATCAATTTAACAACAAAATAGCAATGCATACATAGAAGTTAAACAAAATATTAGACTTTAAAAGTAATGGGATTAATGGAAATGATCAAACTGCTTGCCTGCTTGTTGTGGCTCAATTTGTTGCGGAGGGTCGTTCTCGGGGTTACCGCAAATGTCGAACCCTAAGCGAAAGAGCGAAAACAACCAATAAGACGAGCAACACTTAAACAAAAGAGCAAGCAAAAATTATCCAAATGCGACAAAATTCATACACAAGGTAGAATAGGAATAAACCTAGACATAGGAACTGGAAAAACCTAATTTGGATTTGTGGTGCAAAAGATATTCTCTAAAAACCTATTTTCGGTCATAATTAGCACTGTAGTAAAAATATTTTCTAGAAAGATTTCGAAGCTGAAATTTTTATGGTGGCTTCCTACTGGTATAGTGATAACCCATATAAAATTTCAGGTCATTTGGAGTTATAATGAAAGAGTTATGATTTGTCTAAATTGTTTAGGGTATTAAACTAAAATATGATCCTTATGATTTCTAAAAACAGTAAAGTTTGTGAAACCAATTTTCCTAGCAAATACACTATCAGGGGAAGCTAGCACAATTGGATTCATACAAAAATGATCTATAGATTAAAAGTTATGCATTTTACAAGTTTGCTAAAGGTTCTGAAAAACAGTATTATGTTCACTTGTTTACTATTTTTGAAAATGGTGTTCCAGGTTTGACCATGGTCTACAATTATTTTTATATTTAAGTTCAAGTTATAAGGAAGCTAACAAAATTGGAATCATCTAATTTGGAGCTAAGATGACAAAGATATGAAAATGACAAAACCCTAATGTGATACTGATTTCTGGACTTAGCACTTTCGGGGATTTTCCTAACACCCGGAGACGTGGACGATTGAGAGCCGTCGATCTCCGATCGGACGTCCCCGATTGAACCACGCTAACGCGTTTGAAAACGCGCGCGTGAGGCGGAACAGAGGCTGTGGACCGTCGATCTCAAGATGGACGGCTCACAAGCAACGTGACACGATTGCCGACAAAGACAAATCTAACGAAAATCCCGCCGCAGATCTAGGATGGGCGGCGCTGCGACGCCACGTTGCGCGCGCGCGCTGGCGCGCCCGAACGAGCCCGATGGCTGCACCGCAAAACGCCGGCGACCAAAAGCACGGCGGCGTGAGTGAATGCGAAATGGTGCGCAATAGCGTTGCGCGCCCCTCGGTACCACCCACACCGACGGTGGTGGACGAGCGCGCGCGCGGCGAGGGGCGGCACGGCAAAAGATGGCAACGACGACAAGCGACAAGGAGCTCCGCAGCAGTTCATTCAAGCGGTGCACGAGCATCTAGGGGCTACCAGGAGCTACCGACCGACGCGAGGTGCAGAGGTGGTCGAGCGACTCGGCGGCGAAGTTCTGCGACGGACCGAGGAAGACGACGTGGAGCGGACGGCCGAGCAAAACCAACCACACCGCGTCATCAAGATGGATTCCAAACGACTCCGAGGATGCTACAGAGCAAGGAATCGGAGGAGGAGGACTCACCGTGCTGGAGACGAAGAAAGGTGCTCGCGGCCGATTTGGGGGAATCAAAATCTCGGCGCTCCGTTGAAGCAACTGAAATGGAGTGGGGTTAAGCACCACCGAGGTGAGAGGAAGCAACAGGAGCAAGAAGGGAGCCAAGAACCTTTGGAGCACCGTCGGCGCACAGGAGCTCCAAGCTCGGCAATGGCGGAAATGGGCGCTGGGTTGTATGGGCTCGCTCAAGCTTAGAGGTGCAAGAGAGAGCTGCGGGAGAGGAAAGGAAGCCAACGGAGGTGACCGGGGGCTTAAGTAGGCTGAGGGCACGAACGCCGTTGCTCGCCTCGGGTTCTCACTGCCACTGCGTCGCCGTGGCGACGGGAGCGATTGAGACGGCGACTAAGCGGGCGGTGGAGTAGCGGGCATTTAATGCGCTGCAGACACCCGTTGCGAGATCGCCGGATGGGACAAGCGGCTGCGCGCCACGCTCGGCTACGCCATGGCGCTGCGCGCGCGAGAGGAGGACGACGACGCACACCGTCCGATTCGCATCAAGGGTGAGGGCACGATCGCGATGAAACGGGCGCGAATGTCGACCGCCCGATTGAAATCCAACGGCTGCGAATCCAAGGGCAACCGGAGTTGTCCGAATGCATACGAGCGCGAGCCGTCCGATTGAGATCCAACGGTCCAAAGCGCACGCCCGCTTCGACCGCGCGGTGTTGTTAGTTGACTCGACCGAGTCGATTGGCTCGAGCCCAGTCCGACTCGCACCGAGAAACAGTGCAAACCGCTTAGGTTTTGATTTTTGAAATGAAACTTTGGGGATTTAATCGAGGCATCAAATCAACACCAAAATTTATGAAATTTTAACTGGAGCTTCTTGACAATAGGATCAACCTTCCATAAAATTTCCAGAGATTTTGGAGCACTTTAATTTTCTCAAGAAATTCCAGAAGGTTATTTCAGAGGTTTGACCAAGGTTTGACTTGCCCCTAAAATATTTCAAATAATTTCCAAAAATTATGGAATAATTCAGAGGTGCCACCAAGCAACCTTGGAACCCAGGAAAATTATTTCCAAGTGTTTGACACTAGATTTGACCAAGGAGGTTGTTGACTTGATAACAAATGAGGGTTTAGATTTTGAATTCCCCAAAATTCCTTTACAAGAATTTCAGAAAAGTTCAAGAGTGAAAGGATGACAGAAAAAGTTTTAATTTACCCTCATTATATTACATTTGAAACACAAGCCAAATTTGGGGATGTTACAAAGATGCCCTCTGCATTGGCAAGCTAAGAAGTAGGGGCAATATGAGAGGTGGACATGATGTCTTGAAGAAAATCAAGAGAATTGGTAGTGACCATGTTTTTTTGAGAGGAAAACAGAAACACTAACTCGTAAAAAACAACGTGATGGGAAATAATCACTTGATGGGTGGCAAGATCAAGACATCAGTATCCCTTGTAAGCATTGGGGCAACTAATGAAGATGCATGTCGATGTTTTACTATCGATCTTATGAAATAAATGCTAGGACACGACACTCGAGATCACATAAGAAGAGACAGTGACTTTTTTAGACAGGTTCATGCCTTCTCCGGAGAAAATAATAATCCTACTCATGTGTTCTTGTTTTGAAGGAGTTTACAGAGTAGAACGAGCCACCGAGACTAGTCTAATGGCTTCTGTGTGTGTTGAATCTCTCGGATCCTCCTCTTTGTCTGCTGGCACTGCCCCTTATATTGCCTCTGAAGGGGTGGCAGTTGTTGTGTGTCAGGAGGCATCTTGACAGTTGCGTGAATGTGCACATTAATTACAGTTGTTGTTAGAGAGACATCCTCCTGCATGTTTGCCATGTGGTTATGCCAAAGACAAAGGGAATTACGCGTGGTTATCTTATGCCAAAGACAAAGGGAATTACGCGTGGTTATGTTAGAGATAAACTGCACGTGTATTAATTACCACGCATGAATAAGCATAATGTATAGAGTCCTTGGTCGATGAGGTGTACATGTATGTGGGTTTTATCAAACATAAGGTGGTCACAGTAGACCTAGTCGTAGCAAACCTTACGACCATAGGGTGGTCATATAGACCTTATGACCATATAAGATGGTCGTAATAGTTCTTATAACTATAGGGTAGTCATAATAGACCTTACGACCATAAAGTGGCTATAATCTTCATTGGTCGTTGTAGATATTAATGATTGAGGGTATCTTTGAGGGCTATTAAGAATACCATTATCCGTAATAAATATTACAAATAATTAGTTTTATTAATTGAGGATTATTGAATTCTCGTCATCTAGCTCCCCAACTTCATGTGAAAATGATTACTTGAGAAGAGGTCGTAGGATTGTAGTAGAAAGGAAAGCTTTTCCGACAAGTCTTTCTTTTTACCAAAAGTTGACTTGGTCAAGGAAAATGTTTTTACTTGAGTTGTAAAAATAGAATTCTTTTTACCAGGCAGACGGGAAAAAGAATGTGAACTGTCTCTTACAATTATGTCCGTTGAGAGTGGTTCCCGAAGGGATTGCAACTGTTGGGTTCAGCCATGTTTTTACTCCAAGCCCACGGTAATAAATAGCCGCTGAGGGTAAGATTAGGGTTTTTTTACTTCCCATTTGCTTACTCTCCCTTGAGCTCTTGCCTTCTCTGTCGGTAGCCAAATTCACAACTTTTCTTCCCAAGTTCTCCAAATTCAAACCAAATCTTTTTAGAAGAAATGGTCAGATCCATATCCCAGTGGGAGAGGTTGGAGATGGACGTTGAGAAGATGACTGCTTTGGTGGTTGCTTAGAAAATCTCCTCAAGATCTCTGGTGAAGTGGATGTATGCAGAGGGTCAACACTGGTCATCGGGGAGAAAGACATGATCGTGGTCTTTCAAGCTTACTGCTAGTGTGGACTTCGATTGCCTTTGCATCCATTCCTGGCAGTGGTGCTCAAACACTTTGGGGTGGAGTTGGTGAACTTAGTTCCCAATTCCATCACAATGTTGAGCGTGTTCGTGTACCTCTACGAGGCGTACTTGGTGATTCCTGTAGATTTGGATTTCTTCAAGTACTACTACGGGATGAGCAAGCAACGCGGGATCGTGGGTAGCTGTGCAATTCAAATCCACGACAGGAAGACAAAGTGGTCAGGATGGAGGAAGAAGTGGTTTTACTTGGTCGTCACCAAGGATGACTGCCTTTTCTTCGCGGGCAAGGCTGTAGAGAAGAAGAAGTCATGAGATATGACCTCGAGTGGTCGAGGTAGGATTGCCCTATGGATTAAAGCCATCAAGGACTTGAAGGAAGGAGGGTTAACTGGATGGCATGTGGTGAAGAATTTCATCACACGCTGAATCAGCCCCTTGAAGGATCAAGCACATTCCATGTGGGAGTACTCGGGGTTGAAGATTCAACCAGGGCCTAAAAGGAAGGTAAGTTTATAATCAACTTTAACTCTTTAATTTCCAATTCGAGCACATTTGTTGACCATATTCTTCCATTTGTAGACTTGCGATAGAAGGAAATTAACGACTAATGAGACTGAAACTGAGGTCGTGCAACCCCTGGTCATCCCGACTAATGAGGCTGAAAGCCATTTAGGGGCTGACAGCTTGAAGCTCGTGATATTGGCCGAAGACGAGGAGGAGAAGAAGAAGACCAAGCCTACTTTAGGCAAAATGTCTTCTAGTTTCAAGATTGTATCTACGAAACCAAGGTATATAAAATTTGAAGACAAGTAATAGTACTTATTTTCACATTTTATGACTTGATTTTCTAACTCATTATTCCTTTATGTAGCCCTGCTCCTTTAGCACCCGAGGAGGTTTGCAAAGAGAAACACGCCATCGTTGAAGCGACGACCTTTGCGATGTTAGTTTCCCCAATGGCCATGGACGTAGAAGTGGAGGCGGTTGATGATTTGACCACCTTTCCCGAGGTGGCAGGAAAGGAGATTGTCACCGTTGAGCCAGCTGCAACTATTGAGGTGGTCGTTCCACCGGAGGTCGTGGAGATGGAGGCAAAGACAGCGGAAGATTTGACCACTCCGATGATCGAGACAGTTCTCGAGGACACTAATGTCCAGATAAGAGAATTAGTTATTCGCTCACTGGTGGTTGTCAATTAGGAAACAGCGAAAGGCTCCGACCAAGGCCACTGGGATGGAGGAGAGGCTACCGAAGTGGCGCCCTTAGACTCCCAAGGCACTAGCTCCTCTTCATTCTATGATGAAGAAGAAGAAGAACTCGACCTCCTTTTTCCAAAAAATTTTGGTGTTCTAGAAGTCGAGACTTCTTCTTGGAGATCACGCGACCGAGTTCCACATCCCAAGGATATACCAATATGAGGGCTCACTTTTTACGATGCCCGCCTTCAACAAATGTGGTGGACTCAAGAAGTATGAAGATCCTGAGAAGGTATACTCAATTTACGCTCGATCGGTGACCAATGTAAGTGCTCGATACCAAATAATCAATCTTGATGTATTTGGGTTTTTCATTTATGACCTTCTTCATCATTTTTCTTCTTTTTTATAGAGTAATCGAGCAAGTCACAACTGCTGGCGAGATGACCAGGCGGTTTGTGGATACGAAGAAGCAGAAGGACCTCCTCTACGAGCAGGCAGAGAGATGGTAAGTTACTCTTACGACTAGACTTCAACCATTTTTTGTATTCTAAATGATTTAACCTTTGTAGGTTTAAAAGCGATGCTAAGTCCCTGCTGACACACTCAACTATGAGAGAGTCGAGTCGCAGATGCTAAAGGCAAAAACAGAGGACCTGCTCAAAAACCTCCAAGAGGCAAATTCTGCAGCTTACGAGCCGCAGAATGTTATTAAAAGTAAGTCTCTTTATTATATTTGCCTTGTTTGACAACTTTCTTTCTTTTTATCATTTATGACTTATTTTTAAAGAAAAAGAAGTCGGTGCGAGTAAGTTTCAATTCGAGCTCCAATCAAAGAGCATGGTGATTGAGGAGCTCAATCATATGCACAAAGAAAAACACAAGAGCATGAAGACATGGGAAGAGCATTGCATGAAGAGTGCTGCTTCTCATGAAAAGGAAATAGAAGGGCTCAAAAACCGCTTGGCAAGTAGAAATTCTTACCTACAACTAGTGTAAAATATTAGTGGGAAATGTTATTTACTAACTAACAATTACTCTTTTCAAAGAGCAATAGGCAGAAAATAAACGACTCCAGGAGGAGCTGACTCGCAATCGAGAGGAGGCAAAGGTGACCGAGGTCAACCTTCAAGACAACGTCTCCCTCCTAAATAGTGTGCTCGAAGGACTAGGTGTTGATAAGGTCAATCCTCTTGATGACAACCTGGTCGGGCACACGAGCTATGCTGGCCAGCAGATCAGAAACCTCTGAATTGATAACTACTTTGAAGACCAACCAGGCTGAGTCGATGAGGTAGGCGGTTGAAAATGGAGTGATGCCTAGGTAAAACTCAAGGTGCACGACCGCACCCTCTATCTTATTCCAGTTGAGGCTGACTTCGTATGCTCAGAAGCAGAAGCCCTCAAACTAATTGAACAAGCACGACCAGCTAGAAAAAGGGTTGCAGAGGAGATGCAGCTAGGATCTCCCTCTGAGCAGCTTGTAAAATTATGTAAAGTGTAAAGACTTGTTTGACATTTTTGAATGTATAAAGCTTCATTTTCCTGCAAATTGTCTTTTTTGAGTAGTTAGTAACTCATAAGACCAAGGAAAAAAATGAGAAGTGAAAGTAAAGACTATGGAACTAAAGTCGTGATTATAACTTTATCGTAGCCTCCAACTGTTTCCTTAGTTAAAGGAAATGTACTACGGAAAAAGTGGAAAAGGAGCTCGCTTAAATCCTTTCGACCATATTTGTCGAACCTAGTTTCCTTGTGTTGGTAGCAAGAGTTAGGGATAGATCGACGCTAGGAAGCTCCTTCTAGTGGGCATGACCACATATAGAGAGGAGAGACTTCGACTAGGTGATGTCACCATCCTCCAACCAGTGTAATGAAAACCAAGTTTTTTAAAGTGATGGAAATATTTATGAAAGCTTTGCTTGTTAAGCAATTGTTTTAATCAATAAAGAATGAAGAAAACATAAACATTATTCAGAGTATGAGAGTTTACACATAGAACTTCCTTAACTGATCGATGTTCCATGAATTAGAGAAAACTCTACCATTCTCCATTGCCAGTCGCACTGAGCCTGGTCGCATGATTTCGACCACTGTGTAAGGGCCTTCCTACTTGGGAGAGAGCTTATTCTGATTAGACTAGGTCTGAATCTTTTTCAGAGCCAAGTCACCTACGGCAAGGCTGTGAGGTTGGACCTCATGATCGTAGTACTTGCGTAGGGCCTATTGGTAGATCGCCAAACAAATTAGGGCATGGTTCCTCTTTTGTTCGAGTATATTGATATATTCAACTCGAAGTTGTTCTTGGTCGAGGTCGTTGAACTTTTTTGTTCTAGTGGAAGCATGGCTTCGGTACCAAAAACTAGAAAAATGGTGTTTTGCCTATGGCCTGACTAGCGATCGTGCAAACTATCAGTTATGATCCGAGTCGAAACATTGAATCGAGTGATCACATTTTTTTATCATAAATTTCTTAGCCGCTTCCATTGTTATCCTAGAAACTAGTTCGGCTTATATCTATTTTGTGAACGTATCTATAGCCACAAAAAGGTACTCAAAGCCCCTTGGTGCCTTTGGGAACAATCCTAGGATATCTAAAACCCAGGTCGCAAATAGGTAAGAAAAAGGTATTGTTTGCAATGTGTCGGGACCCAAATTTGCAAATCTAGACCCTCTGTGTATACTGCACTAGTCTAGGATTACGCTAGTGCACACAGTGGCAACATCGATGAAATATTATTCCATATGCAAAGATGACTAATAAATAGGCAAATAACAATAATTATCAGAGTAACGACCTTAAGGTCAAAGCTTACAATTAATGCCACAGAAGGCGAGTAAAGCAAATAAGCTACAGCGGAAAGTAACAAAATAACTTCAATGAAGCTCATCCATACGCCCACAGGTAATCGACTGGGGTAGTGCGACCTTGTTCTTCACGATCCTTGAAGTAGACCTTGTTGACCGATGATGAACTGTTGTAGCCTTCTCAACTGAATAACATTGTTTATAGTAAGAATGAGTACATAGAGTACTAAGCAAGTCACACCACAGAATGCAATTATAGATGATGGCTTGTTCCAAAGGATATAGCATCTATGGTTCTTTTGCATAAAAGCAACAATTGCAGTTGAATATGAATAAAAGATTGAAAGCGTAATTTAAAACAAATAACAATAATAGTTTAACAATTGTTTTAATAAAACTCATATAACCTAATCAGTTTCTTTCACACAACTGCATAAGTTTCCCCACACAGCTGTCCCTTCCCAATTGTTTTATAAAAATTTACCCATCGTGTGAAATCCCCGAGCATGTCCATGACCGCGGACATGGCTATTCAAATAGATTGATTAACACTCTGCAGAGGTTGTACACTTTACCCACATGTTGTACGGAGCTGATCACAACAAAACCTTTCGAAAGTTTTATTTCAACAATTGACTCTCCCGATGTGCAATACAGTTGACCCCAACCTCACTCGCTGGTCCAACGCACACCGTTGGACCTGGAGACGACGAATCGCCCATAGATGTGACTTTCAGAGTAGTCTACACCTCCACCCATTACCAACTTACTACATGAGTAGTCAATATCAAAACTCCACAACTTACTAGCTTAGGCCCATCCCATCAGGTATGTGGTTGTACAGTTGTGGCTCAGTTCAACAGTGTACAAAGTTAAGTCCTTAATCGACCTAGGCGAGACTGCCAAATTCTAACTAATTAATTCTCATTGACCTTTCCCAATTACACATCCATTATATCACCAATTTCTTTCACTCACCTTAGTCTAAATCTTTTTTTCCACCTTGTTGGTTTATTGCATCACATGCCATCAACGAGTAACAACATATGATATATAGTCTTTTCATAACATGTTCTATAATCATTTAGTTAAGTTTATATCTTACAACTCAAAATGATATAAGTGACTCGTTGCATGGTTAAGCAGACTATTCATGTCTAACCAACCCATGTTAGTGCTATGATAATACCAACTAATAATTAACCAAACTAGGGTGACAAAAGATCATGGTAATACAATAGGCAAGGTGGATATAATCAAATGGGTGTATAACTAATCCCAAAATATTTAAATAAATACTTGAAATAAAATGCAATAATTTGAATCAAGGTAATTTTAGAAAACTGGGTTCAACATGGTCAAAGGTACAATTTGCCTTGCTATAGCAATGATATTCTTATTTTATCTTCAATCTTCTACTTTCTTGACCTTTAGCTCTTTCGAAAACGTCTAACAAGAAAGAAAGTGCAAAACAAATTAAATTTTAAAAGACAAATCAAATAAACTCCAAATTAAAATTTATTGGTACTAGAAGGTAGATCTTGAATTTAGAAACTTGAATGAATTCAATCGGAGTTCGTATGAGGAAGAACGAGCTCTCGGAAGTTTGATCGGGAAGGGAAAATGCTGAAAAAGAAAAGGGAGAGAGAAACTGACAAGTGGGGTCCATAGAATATTCTCGGAATATTTTATTTCAGGAATATTGGAAAATAGTTGAGTGTATGATGTGGGGCCACTGGTCCATAGACCAAGTCCACGGAGTTGGGCTCGGGTTCATGGTGGATTGGTTCACGAAACAATGTACTAACAAGGTGGGGTCCATGAGGCATAGACACGGCTTATGGTGGATAGGATCTATATGGATTTAGATCTAGGTTTAGGCTAGGTGGATGCCACGTGGACGATGACTGGATTGACACATCACACAATGGGATGAGGTGGCAGGGAGATGGCACTGATGTGGTTGCCAACTTGGCGAGGTGGCGGGAGTGGCTCCAGTGAGATAGCGGTGCACAGGTCCTGAGGGCTCGCCGACGATAGCGTGCATGGCGGCGATGAAGGAGGGGTGAAACAAAATCAGGAATCCATGTTGAAGAAGATGACACAGTTGCGGAGGCGAAGAATGGCGTCGATCACCGGTGGCAAGGAGAGAGGCGGCGGCTACGGCTTGCACGCTGACGAGGCAATACTGGCGATGCTCCGAGGAAGGGGATTGAAGCACAAGGTAGAATGTGGCTCGGGGATGAAGTTGGTGGTGAAGATGAAGGCAGAAGCTCACAGTAGGAGGTGGAATCAGACGGTGAAGGTTGATGGCCGGAGGTGGGAGAGATGAATAGGATCTCTACGCACAGCGAACAAAACGAGAAATCACAAGAGGGAAAAGATAGATTGGGAGGTAGAACACGATATGATGCGAAAGAACTAGTGAGGAACTCACCGAGATGGCGAAGAACACGACAAGATGGTTTTGGGGTGGCGGATGTGGCTGGAGGTGACGAAGATGAAGACGATGCCGGAGAATGGAGGCATGGGAGCTTCCACTGATGGTGGCATAAGGAGGAGGATCTTGAGGTGGTCCGACAGTGGAGAACGTCGACGATGGTGCGGCGCCGGCTTCGAAGAAGACAACTGTGGGCGGCGGAAGACGGGGAACCTCCGACGAAGGTGGCTAGGGCACGGGAGGTGGGGGGTTGCAGGGCACGTAATGCGCACAGGGTTCCAGCTATATATAGCACGGGGATGCATACATGGCAAGGACTCCAAGTGGCGGTGCGGAGGCGAACAAGGACACCGGCGCACATGCGCACACTAGAGCGGAGGCTTGAGCTGGGCCAGGTGGCGCAGCAAAAGAAAAGTGGGCTAGGGATGCGGGCTGGGTAGGAGCAAAAGTGGAGAAAAGGAAATGAGCTAAAGGAATTCGTCCCACGAAGATAAAAGTAAAAAAGAAATAGATTTAGGAATTTAGAAAAAGACTGAAATTCAAATGAGGCAAAATAAATAGTAAACAAACTCCAAAAAATCCAAGAAAATACAGAAAAAATCCTTGGAACACAAGGAACCCAATTAACACTATTTATTTAATTGATGTTCACATTAGTCACATTAAATAGTTTTTATATTTCAGAAATTCCCAATTAAGCTTTATTAATTCAAATAAAATGGGTGAAACTTTTCAGGAATCTAAACTACTCAAAAGATTTTTGAAAACCCAAATTTTGGGACGTTACACAATGCTTGAGCCAGTTAGTGTATTTGCCTACTATAAAACTGGCATTGTACACACTTAGTAACTTGCTCTTTAGCATCGTGGAGGGCTGTTGACTAGTAAAAATCTTGTCTAAAGGCCTTACCGACCCGAGTTGTTACCTCTGTGTATTTCTGTAAGGAGTTCTAGTTCTTCTTTCTGTGATATACATCGCATTGGTACCCCTTGAGTACCTCTCTTATAGAGTACTCCTTCAACCAAAGTATATATTTTGGTTGTATAGCATAGATGATCAGCCTCGAGATCATCATCGAGTATTGTACCCTTATGAAAATATTCATAGATGGGATTCATCCAAGTATCTTCATATTCTAGAGAGGTATCTCACGCGGAGAAGTTTATAGTTTTTCGACCAGAGATGACTTCTAGAGTTGTTCTAGAAAGACTCCTTGTGGGACGGGTGATCGGGAGGAAGCTAGTCGAGCTAACTTGTCAGTGAGAAAATTATCCTTTCGAGTGATGTATTGAACCTTGAGACCGGAAAAATTCTTTTCATGTTTTCTGAGTTCCGATAAGTATTGAGACATGGTCGAATTAGAGCACTAATACTCTTTTCTAACCTGATTTATGACTAATTGAGAATCACCTTTCACGAGTAGTCAACGAATCCCGAGTGCTTTTGCTGCTCGCATGCCAGCCAGTAAACCCTTGTACTGTGCCACATTGTTAATTAGTAGTAGGAAAATTTAACTGAATGGTATATTTTAAGGTCTCTCCGCTTGGAGAAACCAAGACCACCCCGCTCCGCAACCACTAAGTGTTAGTGAGCCATCAAAGTACATTATCCATCGATCATGGGATTTGTACTTAGATCCCTGAACTGGTTCAAGATTTGTCCATTCGGCGACAAAGTTTGCCAAGATCTAGAATTTAATGGCTATTTGGGATACGAAATGGATGTCGAACTCCCCAAGTTTGACTGACCATTTAGCTATGCACCCCGCCGCTTCCCTGTTTTGGAGGACCTCTCATAAGGAAAACTCAAATGACAGAGTTAACTTGTGCACATGGAAATAATGCCTTTGTTTTCTCGAAGACATGAGGAGAGCATTTAGAAGGTTTTGTTCTTGAGGATGGCGCTCTTTAAGCCCATGTAAAACTTCACTTACATAGTATACTGGTCGTTGAGTATTTTCACATTTAGCGACCTGTACCACACTTACTGCTTGTGGCATAGCAGTTAAATACAATAAGAGTGATTTGTCTGGTTGTGGAGAAACCAAGATGAAGCACTCATAAGGTATTTCTTGATATCCTCAAAAGCTATGTGTTGCCTCCTACTCAAACCACTCGAAACCCTCATGTTTTCTAAGTAGTTTAAAGAAGGGATGACCTTTCTCTCCCAGTCGTAATATGAAATGACTTAAAAGCCACCATGCACCCTATGAGTTTTTGAACTTCTTTATTTGTGGTCGGAGCACATTTGTTCAATGGCCACGATATTTTTAGGATTGGCTTCAATGCCTTGAGCAAAGACAAGGAATCCAAGTATCTTTCTTGAAGAGACTCCAAACACACACTTCTCGGGATTGAGTTTCAATCGGTGTTTTATGAGGTTGTTGAAAGTTTCTTGCAAATCGAAGATGTAATTGAGATGCTTTATGCTTTTCATGACTAGATTATCAACATAGGCTTCCAAGTTTGGGCCTAGTTGAGGACAAAAGGTCTTTTGCATAAGGCATTGGAAGGAAGCCGTCGAACCCGGGAGCGAAGGATCCCGAATTCTCTGTGTTTATACACTAGTCCAGGATTTCTAGCGTACACAGTCAACAAAAGTGATAGCAAAATCATATCACGCACTTTAATAATAACAATCTGAGTTTATTACAAAAAGGGGTCCGAGGCCAAATAGAAAAGAGATAACACAGCGGAAGACAAAATAGTAGTAGACCACACGACTTGCCACAGGCAATCGTCTGAGGGCGTAGCCTAGTCATCAAGATCCTCACCGTCCTGATAGAGGTCTTCTCCTGAATAAAGATTATTCAACAAGAGTAAGCACAACTTCCGTGCTTGCAAGTTACACCCAATATTGAAAGATAATGCATGCATAAGGTAAACAAAGGATAATGGTAGGGTTATTTTGCATAAACAACATTTTCAGGTCAAATACCAATAATAATTTCTAAGGCCAGTTTTTATACTATAACTAAAATCAGTGTTTTAAGATGACAATTAATAGTGGATAACCTCCATTGATTGAATGGTGAAGGATACCCTCCTATCACTTGGCTAACCGCCCAATTTTTACCATAGGATTATCCAACCTAAAATCATCCGTGGAAATCATTTCATAAACCAAAAACAAGTCTAACTTAGAGTGGCTTTGCTAGCATGTCCATGACCGCGGACGCGGTTATTTGAATAGTTTCTACTCTGCAGAGTTTGTACAGCTTTACCCACAAGAGATAATATGCTTTTAATCTGGGCCAAAGCACGCTTCCGAAGACGTGTGACTAAGCAATTATCAGGAGGCTGTTACAATGTAGTGTCTTAATGTATTTATGCCTGCTAAGGTTTCGCTACCATTGGAGTAACCATCCTCCGGGAGCCCCCTCTTGCGCTAGGTGGGACTAACGTCTAACCAACACCCACACATACAACATAGCACAAATAACACTAAGACACCACAAATTATTTAGCCAAATATGTCCCATTCCAGACATGTGGTGGTACGGTAAGGCGTAGCAAAATACGCTCAAAGACCGGTCCTTAACTGACTTGGGCGTCTTTCCATTAAAACCCTTGGCCTTAATCCTAACCAGATTAGGCCCGTGCATGAACCTGCACCCACCATCCATTCATCTCGCCCAAGTCCAAACCCATTTTATTTTATTTAGAGTAAAAACCTCTTTATAAACTTTCGTGGTAAAACAATACCACAGAATCAAATTGAAATCAAGTTGTAAAAGATTTGGCTAAACCTTCCCAAATTTATAAATATGATCTAAGCATTGCTAAGCATATGGCAAATTTTACCTAAGGGTGTCAAGGCATTCATATTCAATAATCAAATTGGCCATACCATGGAAGTTGGAATAACTATATACAAAAATAGGATATTCAAACATTTATATAAACATATGCATGCAATAGTAATTTGAAAATAGGAATTAAATACTTTAAAATACTGGGAACAATATGATCAATAGTGTAACTTGCCTTCGTTGAAGTTTTGAAACTCTAAATCGTCAGAAGGATCTAACTCTCCGGAATCGTCGAGGTCTAAACGCGAAAATACGACAAATTAACTTCAAATTCAAATAAATTCAAAAATACAATTCAAAATAACTCCAAATTGAAATATTTTATTTTAGTTAGCTAGATTATGATTTTAGACAAATTTTGCAACTTGAACCATCCAATTTGGAGTTCAGATGCAAAAGATATGAATTTTTGAAGTTTAAACTTAAATCTGGAATTTAATTGAATTTTCCGAATTATTTTTCTACTGGAAAAGCTAATTATTGCGCAATGCTGACGCCAGCGAGGAATTTTCGGGAATTAAAGGGTTTAAAACAATTCTCTGACGGGTGGGCCCTACGTGTCATAGACACGGTCCACGTGAACCAAGTCTACGGACTTTTGGCTCGGGAGGACTGAGCTGACGCGGCTGTGCGTGTGTGACGTGGCACCACGGGAGCGAAACTGGCGACGTGGCGCACCTGTGACCGTGAGCTGGCGCGTGCGTGGCAAGGCCACGTAGGACCGAGCCTGGCGGTGCTCCGGTGAGGGACCTCGCCGGCGTTCTACGCCACGGCGAGCGAAATGGGTGCGCGCATAATGAAGCTGAGATCAGTGCGAACACGTGGGTTACCCTAGTAGTGGTGGAGCGTGGCCGGATGGTCGTCGGCGGCGGCGAGGATTGGCGGTGATGAACTTGCCGTCGGCAGTAGTGGTTACGTGATCCTCGAGGAGTGGATGGTGGCTCGGCCGCGTTGATGCGGCGGTGACGATGGGCTGGTCGGCGGGGAACTTCGAAATTAGGGCGCTACGGTGACGGAGGCGAGCTGTGGGTGGTGGTTACGGCTTGTGGAGGTCAAGGCGGTCCCGGCGGTCCTATTTATAGGGCGCGGGTGTGGCCGGAGCTTCGTAGGGCGCAAGAAGGTCCGTGCGGCGCGGCGGAGCAAAATCGGGGATTCGCGGCGAGAGAAAGGAAAGAAAGGGCCGTGATGGACGCTGTCGGGACCCAGAATTTACGATTCTGGAACCCTCTGTGTATACTGAACTAGTCCAGGACCACGCTAGTGCACACAGGGTTAACATAGGTAAATATCGATCCACACAAACGATAAATAAAGTAAACGATTAGTTTGAATAACAAATAAGGGTTTTGACCTTATGGTCGAGTTTACACTTATTAAGCCACGCAAGGCTAACAGAGAATAAAACAGCAGCGGAACGGAAATAACTTCAACGTAGATCCCACCAATTCACCACAAGCAACCGACTGGGATCTAGACCTTAACGATCAACAACCTTCGGCGAACTCCTCCTCGAAAGCAGGCGTAGACTCCTCCTCTTCTGTAGGTTTGGGCGCAAGTTTTACAACAAGCGTGAGTACACAACCGTACTCGCAAATCATACCATAGAATGCAATGTATAGATGCAGGCTTATTCCAAAGAAAATGGCTTCTGTGGTTCTTTTGCATAAAAGCAACATTTGCAATTGAATACAAATAATAGATTGAAAGCATAATTCAAAACAAATAGACAATACTAATTTAACAGTTGTTTCCACAAAGACACACAGCTAAAAAGATTATTTCACATAGCCATATGATTGAGGTCACACAGCTCCCATCCCAACATTTTATGAAAACTACCCCTCGTGTGAAATCCCCGAGCATGTCCATGACCGAGGACGCGGCTATTCGAATAAATTGATTTAACACTCTACAGAGGTTGTACACTTTACCCACAAGATACAACTAGTGTAGCAAGCACTAATCATAACAAAATGGTTCAGAAACTTCATCTCAACATTGACACTCCCGATGTGCTTACAAACCGCTATGCCAACTCAAACGAAGCGCTTTGGCATAACACACACCGCTGAACAGGGAAGCGACGAATCGTCCCGCGATGCAGCCACTAAGTAGTCACACCTCCACCCTGTCACACGACCTAACCTATCCACGAACATCAATGCGAGAATCCATAACTTACTAAGTTAGGCCCGTCCCATACCAGGCATGTGGTCGTACAGTAAGGCTCAGTTCAATGGCGCACAAAGTTAAGTCCTTAATTGAACTTCTATGTTCTAACTAAGTCACAAAGATTATCATTCCCATCACAAAGCCCACCATATCACACAGCTTCCACCACTTGCCTCAGTCTAAATCCTTTACCACCCAGTTGGTTTTTGTGTAACACATGCCATCCACAAAGTAATAGCACACAGTACACACAGTTTTGATCACATAGTTCCATAGTCACTTAGTCATAATTAATAATTGCAACTTTCATGAGATGTGAGACTCGTAGCATGGCTAAGCATCTAACCAACCCACGTTGGTGCTACAATATTACCAACTGATAACCAATTTAGGGTGACAAGAGATTATGACATACAAGGCCAAGGTGTGATAACAAACTTGGATAATAACTATACCCAAAGCATTTAAATAAATAATTAAAATAGAATGCAGTACTTTGAAGTAAAGTAATTTGAAAACTGGGTTCAAGATGATCAAAGGTATGACTTGCCTTGGAAAAGGTCTATGTACTGGTCTTGATCTTGGGGTGCTCCTTCTTCCACAAAATTCCCCGATTAATCGACGTCTACTCGCAAACGAGACACAAACAAACAAAAAAAATAAATAACAGAGGCAAAACAAGCTCCAAAAATTAAATAAAAATCTCAGATAAATAGAGCTTGAATTTAGACAAATTTAGAAATTTGAATGGGCTCAATCGGAGTTAGGATGCAAAAGTTATGAGCTCTGGAAGATTGAATCTAAAAAGAAACCCTAATTTGGATTTTCTAGAATTTCCGAATTATTTCTCTGAAGAAAAATCGGATTATTGCGCAATGCTGACGTCAGCGAAGAACGTTCGGACGGGGTGACAAATGGCCTGACAGGTGGGACCCACATGTCAGTGGCTCGGTGCACCGTGGACCAAGTCCACGCCAGATCAGATCTGGGGTTAGGGCTGTTGTGCCACGCGGGCACTGACAGGGACACCACGCGATTGACACAGGGGCACAAGGATGATGTGGCGGATGATTTGGCGATGAGGTGGCTGCCACGGTGGCTGGTGATGACAACGTTGCCGGCGAGGGCTTCTAGACCGGCCGGCAACGGCAAGCGGCGGCACGGCGCTGGCACCCATGGAGCACAAAGGGTAGGGGGCGCTATTGCGCACTACCTGGTACCGGTCTTGGCCTTGATGGTCGCCGGAGATGGCCGGGAGTGGCGTCGGAGCGGAGGACGACGAGTCGGTTTTGTCGGCAACGATCACCAACGGCTCGGGTTGAGGAGGGTCCACAGGACACCGCGCGACGAGGAATCCGATGGCGTAGTCCACGGGAGCGGACCACGGTGGCGGCGATTTTGGGGATTGGAGTTTCGGCCTCAAAACCTAAACACCCAATTGCACCGGCTCTAGAGTTCTCGGACGAAAGCGGAGATGGGATTGGGTTGAGCAACCAAGTGCGTGCCCGGGGGTAGCTTTTATACCCAGGGATCGTGCCGGATTTGGAAACGCCCAAAACGAGTCCGAGTTGAACACGAGAGAGAGTCCGGGATTGGAAGGAGATAGAGTCCGTGTCGGGATATGATTTTAACGGAAACGAGTGCGGGATAAGCGGGGATAGGATTTGGCGAAGAAATCCGGGGCGGTTTAGTTGGGATTTTGTCCGTTGTCGGACGGAGCTTGAGCTCCTGTCATGGCAGTCGAGAGCGACTCGGCGAGGAAGAAGCGGGAGGAAGGAGATGAAGGCGCGGGCCCACCTGGCGGTGAGAGGAGCGGAGGCGCGCGTGGCTCGGCCAGCAGAGCCCAGGCCGCTAAGCGGGCGCAGCAAGGAAAACGACGGGTGGGCTGGAGAGAATCGGCCCGGAGATAAATCTGAGATTATTAATACTTTTTCTATTTTATAAATTACCAGAAATTCAAAAGGGCAATAGAAAATAGCAAATGAACTCAGAAAAATTCTAGAAAAATCTAGAAAATATATCTGAGCACATAGAACCCAAATAAAATAGTTTTGGCTATTGTTCCACTTGGGATTATTCACATTAAAGGTTTTTGATTATAAAGCCCAATATTAAGCTTTTGAATTAAATTCAAATAAAATCCAAATGGTGAATTTTCTCCTACTAACTATTTAAAAGATTTTTAAGCTCAGAAAATTGGGATGTTACAAACCTCCCCCCTTAAAGGAATCTCCACCCCGAGATTCAGGCTAGCTAGAGAAAAGGCTAGGAAACTCGACTTTCAGCTCTTCTTCACGTTCCCACGTTGCTTCTCCTTCTGAGTGGTTGCTCCACTGGACCATGCAAAAACGAACAATCTTGCTTCTGGTGAGGCGCTCTGCGACATCCAAAATCTTGACTGGCTGCTCCTTATAGGTAAGATCCTCTTTTAACTCAATTGATTCCAACGGGGCTTGCTCTTCTGGCACACGAAGACACTTCTTCAACTGCGAGACATGAAAGACGTCATGCACTCCTGCTAACGACTGCGGTAGCTCCAACTGATAAGCAACTTCTCCGCGGCGTTCCAAAATCTTGAACGGACCAACATACCTAGGGGCAACCTTCCCTTTGGCATGAAACCTTTTGACACCTCTGAGCGGGGTCACTCGAAGATAAACGAAATCCTCGGGTTCAAAACTGAGATCTCGACGACGATTATCAGCATAACTCTTCTACCTGGACTGAGCTATCTTCAACCTTTCTCTTATCATGGCCACTTGCTCTTCTGCTTCTTGAATGATGTCCGGACCAAATACTGATCGTTCAGCTGTTTCTGACCAATTCAACGGGGTTCGGCAAGCACGGCCATACAAAGCTTCAAATGGTGACATCTGCAGACTAGCCTGATAACTGTTGTTGTACGAAAATTCTGCATATGGTAAACTCTTATCCCATCGGGCAGCATTAGCTAGAGCACAAGCTCTCAGCATATCCTCCAATATCTGATTAACTCTTTCAGTCTGTCCATCTGTCTGTGGATGATACGCGGTACTGAAATTCAAATGGGTGCCCAATGCTTCATGCAAACTTTGCCAAAAACGAGAGGTGGCGAGATCCTCGATCGACACTATCTTCTTGGGCACACCGCAAACCGACAATTCTTGCCATGTACAACTCCGCAAGGCGATCTCACGAGCACGTGGTTTTGATGGCAGAAATGGGCGACCTTGGTCAAGCGATCGACTATTACTCAGATCGAATCGTAACCCGATTGGGTCTTGGGTAAACCGGTGATGAAATCCATTCCGATCTCTTCCCACTTCCATTCTGGAATCTTTAGCGGTTGCAACAATCCCGCTGGTCTCTGGTGTTCTGCCTTTACTTTCTGACAGATGTCGCATAAGGCAACGAACTCTGCGACTTCTCGCTTCAAATTTGGCCACCAAAATTTAGTCTTAACATCCTGATACATCTTGGTACTTCCAGGGTGAATCGAATACTTTGAGTCATGGGCCTCCTTTAATATTAACTGTCTTAGACCATCGATATCTGGTACACAGATACGACCATTAATCCAGAGTATGTCTTGATCATCCTTGGTGAAATCTTTAAATTTCCCTTCTGCCATTTTGATCTTGATTTATGACAACACGGGATCCTTTGGTTGTGCTTCACGAATCTGCTTCTCCAGGGTAGACTGTACCTCCAAATTGGCTACAAATCCTTCGGGCACAACTTCTAGCCTTAGCTTCTGAAATTCTTCATAAAGTTCTGGACAACTTTCCTTTACTTCCAAAGCATTGCAGTAACTCTTACGACTTAGAGCGTCTGCAACTACGTTGGCTTTTCTGGGATGGTAGTGGATTCCAAGATTATAATCCTTGATCAATTCTAACCATCTTCTCTGTCTCATATTCAAATCTGACTGGGTGAAGATGTACTTGTGCTCTTATGATCTGTGTAGACTTCACGGCGATTCTGGATGAGGTAGTGGCGCCAAATCTTTAAAGCATGCACTACGGCAGCTAATTCCAGATCATGAGTAGGGTAATTCTCTTCGTGAGGTCTCAACTGCCTTGACGCATAAGCGACAGCTCTTCCTTCTTGCATCAGGATGCATCCTAATCCTTGGCGCGAAGCATCACAATAGATATCGAAATCCTTGCGAATATCTGGCAAAATCAGCACTGGGGCTGAAGTCAAGCGCTTCTTCAACTCTTAAAACTTTCCTCACAGGCTGGAGTCCAAGTGAACTTTTTCTCCTTTTTCAATAATTGCGTAAGAGGCTTAGCAATTAATGAGAATCCTTCGCTGAAACGGCGGTAATAACATGCCATTCCCAAGAAACTGTGAATCTGAGTTACAGTTTTGGGCTGCTCCCAATGTAATACTGCTTTAACTTTACCGGGGTCAACTGCTACTCCCTCGGCTGTTATCACGTGACCAAGGAAATCAACTTCCTTCTTCCAGAAATCACACTTACTGAACTTGACATACAACTGATGCTCTCTGAGTTTTTCCAATATTATCCTTAAATGTTCGGCGTGTTCTTCCTCCGACTTGGAGTACACTAGAATATCATCAATGAACACAACTACGAATTTGTCCAAATATTCCATGAATACTTTATTCATCATGTTCATGAAGTATGCAGGGGCATTAGTCAGACCGAAAGACATGACTAAGAACTCATAATGTCCATACCGTGTTGAGAACGCGGTCTTCGGTATATCCTTAGGACAAATCTTGATTGATGGTAACCGATCGCAGTCGATCTTTGAGAACACTCGGCTCCTTTCATCGATCAAGCAGATCATCTATCCGGGGTAGTGGGTACTTATTCTTGATAGTAACTTCGTTGAGGGAACGGTAATCAATACACATCCTCATACTTCCATCTTTCTTCTTGACAAACAACACTGGTGCTCCCCATGGCGACGAACTAGGTCTCACGAAACCTTTCTCGAGAAGTTCCTCTATCTGCTTCTTCATCTCTACCAATTCATCGGCTGGCATCCAATAAGACCTCTTTGAGATCGGTGCTGTCCCTGGCACTAGGTCGATGACAAACTCAATGTCACGATCCGGTGGCATTCCTGGTAACTCCTCTGGAAACACATCTGGGTATTCACTGACCACTGGTACTTCTTCCAAGGAAAGGGTCTTCAAACTGTTTACTAGCAAATGTCCATCACGAACTGAGGTGGCCAGAAATTCTAGCTTGTTTCCTTCGGCATCCTCGATTGTTACGGTCCTTCGGCCACAATCTAGCACGACTTTGTGCTTAGATAACCAATCCATGCCAAGAATGACATCTAAGGTCAGGTGTCTAGAACAATTAGGTTGGCTAGAAACTCAACTCCCACTATGAGTAACTTAGCTCCTAAACATCCCACTCTAGCACTTAGCTCGCTCCAGCGATGGACTAACGAGTATGCTTAAGTTGCATAACTTCCAAATCATTCTTGGTTGCAAACATTCCGAAACAAGCGAATGCGAAGCTCGAATCAAACAAAGCGATGCAGTCGAGTTAACGTAAACTTACCCGAGACGATGTCCGGTGATTCTGGGCTCCTTCGAGTGGCGTGGTTGACACGACCTCGATCACGGTGTGGTGCTCCTCGGCTTGACCGGCGACTTGTGAAGCTCCTTGGTTGATGCCTGGCGTTGGCGTCTTGGATGGCGTAGCTCCAAGGTTGAAACGTACTGGAGTGATTGTACCCTTCTGCGGACATTGGTTAGAATAATGTCCTGGCTGACGACAGGTGTAACATACCCGTGGTACATTTTGCTGGTTGCTTCCCGGGTTGGGGTTGACGGGTGCAGGGTTGCGGAAGTTCTGAGCAGCTGGACGGGGTGCTGAAATTGTTTAGCTTCAAAATGATTAAGTAAAATCTTTTAAAAATTTCAGAAAATTCCACAAAAATTACTTAAACTTTATTTTCAACTGAAATTTGAAATTAGGGCTGTTACAGAAGCCCCATCATTTTTTAATCCAAATGGCATTTTGACATAGCAAAAATTCCAAATGGAGTAATAAATGCGGTTTTTTCTTCATCATCTAAACACATACTAATATGATGATATACAGAATATGCATCTAGAAAACTTATATATCTCACAACCAGTAATAGAATCAACCAATGGATTAATTCGAGGAAGGGGAAAGTCATCCTTCGGACAAGCTTTATTTAAGTCAGTGAAATCTACACACATTTTCTACTTACCATTAGATTGCTAACCATTACAGGGTTGCCCAACCACTCGGGGTGATTGACCTCTCTTAGAAAGCATGCTTTAAGTAGCTTGTCGAGTTTCTACCGGATAGCTTCTCGTTGATTAGGTGCGAAGCGCCGTACCTTTTGTTTGATGGGCTTCTTATCAAGCCGTAGAGCTAGCCTGTGCCCAATCGCCTTTCTAGGGACCCTAGACATGTTTGATGCTTGACATGCGAAGACATCTGCATTTGCTCAAAGGAAGGTGATGAGCGCATCTTCCTATGTGGAGTCGAGGGTGACTCCGATGCGAACAATCTTGGAGGGTTCCATTGTATCAAGCGAAATCTCCTTGACCTTGTCATTCGGCTTGGGTGCAACCTTCGGCGTTGAGTGCTTCACTGAGTACTGCATGTTACAAGCTTCTCAGTAGGGATCTGACTCACTAGCTCGAGGGACTTGCAGTCGCATGTGAGTGCCATCTTTTTATCACAATAGACTGTGATAACTCCTTTGGAACCTAGCATATTTAAACATTGGTAACCATAATGGGCAGCCATTAGAAACCTTGCCAAATAGATCGACCAAGAATAGCATTATGTGAAGTATCAAAATTGACCACGTCAAACGAGATTTTCTCTGTCCTAAAGTTGTTCAGAGTTCTGAACGTAACAGGAAGGGAAACTTGGCCAGTAGGTTTGGCCGAAGATCCAGGTACAATACCATGAAATGAGTAATGTACTGGTCTTATTTTTGTCCTGGGAACTTGCATTTCATCCAGGGCACTCATAAATAGAATACTGAGGGAACTGCAACCATCAACTATAACCCGATTAACTTGGTAGTTGTTGATGATAGGTTTGACCACGATAAAAAAATAACCAGATCAAGTAGAAGGGATTAGACAAACATCCTTTTAAAAAGAAATAGTAACTTCTGACCACTTAGGTAATTTATGGACAATAGGAGAGTCGATAGAGTTTACGTCACGTTCGACGATCTTAAGTTGTCATTTTGACTTGTATGCCAACGAACCCCTATAGATGTGATCGATCGTATGCTTGGGGTCCTGGTACAGAATGTCCTCATCATCCTCTAACTACTTCTGACCACTTGTCTATCCCACTTCTTCAATGGATGAAAGTGGTCCTTTGCCAGAACAATAATCCTCGAGTTTTAATTGGAAAACTCAACGATTCTGGAGATCTTGCCCCTCCTTTTTATGGAAAGGGCACCATCTTGGCTTGTGTAACAGCCCAAATTTCAAATTTCAGTAAAAATTAAAAGTTTATTTATTTTGGTGGAATTTTCTGAAATTTTAAAAGCTTGTTATTAATATTTTAAATCCAAAACAAATTTATTTGCAAAATCAAAGGCCAACATAAAGTTGGAAATAATTTTATTAAGTCCAAAATAAGTATGGGAATTTATGTGATTTTTTTCATAATTTTTAGAATTATTTTACTATTTACTAAAGCCTAAATGAATTATCAGAATTTAAACAAATAGAAAAGTAAAAGAAAATCCAGAAATAGCTTTGGGCCGAAACCGAAGGCTTCGGCCCAAACCTCCGTTTCCGCGCGGCCCAGCCGGCCCACGCCATCACCGCGCGCCTTCCCTCCCCATCCACCGTTGGATCTTAATCCAACGCACGCGCTGCACACACGTACCCATCTCATCGTGGCCACTGGATCTTGAATCAACGATCGGGATCTTTTGGAACCTCCGCATCGTCCGAATAGCATAACCAGTGTGAACCATGCGATCTTAATCCAACGGCAAGAATCATCCACCCTCTTCCACGTCGCCCTAATGATCGTGACCGTTGGATCAAAATCCAACGGGCCGCAACCTTTCTTCCTCCTCTCCTCCTTCTTTGCGCGACCGAGTCACCGCCGCCATTTTCGCCGCACGAGAGCACGATCTCCGCCTCATTTCCCTCCCCCTCTGCATGCGAGAACGTGCGCAACGGCTCCGCCACGTCCAACCGCCCTCACTCCCCACCATCTTCCCCCTTCTTCGCGCCCGGTACGCCCACGCGCCGCAACCGCCGTCGTCGTGCCGCAACCGCCGTCGCACACGATCCCCTTCCCCGGCCACCCCCGACCCCTATAAAAGGGAGCACCGGGAACCCCTCTTCACACCGATCTCGACGCCCTCACTCACTTCCACTCTCTCTCGCTCGCCTCGCCGTAATCGGAGATTTCATCGCCGCCAGGCCGCAAGCTTTCGCCGCCGCTTTCGTCGTCGTCGTTGAAGCTTCGTCCTCTCCGTCGCCACCTTCAGCATCGCCGTCGTCCCGCGAACCTGGTGTCATATCCCGAAAGTGAGTTAAGCAAATAGTCGAGGGAGATTAATTTTATTCGGGAGAGATCGATTAATCGGGGGAGGATCAAATAGAATTTCGGGAGGGACCTTTAGGAAGTTTTCTCAGTTAGACTCTTAGAGAGGGGGTTATTCGTTGTTAGTCCTCAACCTGGGCTTGGGCTTGGCCCAAGTGGGCTGGTGGTGGCTGGCCAAAGAAGGGGGGGAAAGCCTCTCCCCTAACCCTAGCCGAACCAGCCCCCTTTCCCCTCCCCCTCTCCCACGCCCCCCACTTCCCCAATCCTGGACGCCACCTCTCCTCTCCCCTCCCCCACGCCTCCTTCCCCTGGTTGCTCCCCTTGCGCCTCAATCTCTCCCCAAGATCCTCCATTGTTGCCGGCCAAGAGAAGAAGAAAGGGCACCTTTGCAGCCGGCCAAAGAAGAGAAGGGAAGAAGGAAGAGAAGAAAGGGAGAGGGAAGAAGGATCCGCAACCGGGAAATCGTGGTGATCTTCATCCGCGCAGCGTGCCTTCGTCGTTTCGGCAAGGGTAACCCGTGATTCTTTGTTTTGGGGTCGTTTTCTAGTTGTTCATTTTCGGTTGTCAGTTCGTCGATTTTCTGCAGCAGAGAAGATTGTTGATTTTGATTAGGTTAGAGGCAGATTTGGGTCTGGGTGTCTCCTAGAAAGTTGTAGATATCGTAGTTACCTTTCATTGCCGACAAGAATCAAGTCATTCGGACTTTGGTAGCCAAAGTTATGAATTTCTTAGTATTTCTGTGTTTCTGGAGAGAAGCAGAATTGCTAGTGTTGGTTAACCTGATAGAAACGCATATTTAGAGGGGTTTCCAGAGGGTCTCACCATAACGAAAAACTAGTCTAATCCTCTTAGCTTTCAGGAAAGCTAAAGATCACTAAATTCGGACGAACGTAGAGAAAGTTATATTAGTTTCTTTGTCGCTGTCCAGAAACCCGACGTGAAATGTTTGCTCTGATTAAATAGATTGGTAGGACTGGTAGATGACCGAATCAGAGGGTCTCCCCAACTAAGTTTATTTAGACATTTTAATTACCTTTCCAGAATGTCCAAGATCATCCTATTTGGACTCCTGAGGAGAAAGTTATGAATTTTTTAAGTCTGCTGTCTGCAGTGACCGATCGCTAGAAATTAGAAAAAAATTAGAAATGATAAGAAGTTAGCGATTTCGATTGTAATGTTATGTATGATTTTGGTCCAGTATGCTAGTCTTAGTTTGGGGTTATCTTCTTGTCCAGTGGCAGCGAGATCCCAAGGGCAGCACCCACTTGCGTCCCGCTGTCTCGCACGGTTGAGGCAAGTATTCGGTTATAGCGTATTTTGGTTGTATGATAAGATTGTTGTGATTGCTTGCTGTAGCCTTGCACGAATGTTAGTGTAATGAGTTTTCCTTTTATCTTGATGAATGCAAGCTATGATTAATGTTTCCCTTGAGCGTTGCTAAATCTTACATGTTGTTATGTACATGTTAAATTCTTGGGTATGAAAGATGTGGGCATGGGGCAATTGCATGTTTCAAACGTGTTGGAGACTTGGTCATATATGCATGTTTTGGTATATGATAGCGGCGTAAGGTTCTTGGCATGATGTTTATATTGAGATTGGTAAATGCTCCAAGTATGATTATGTTCTATTCATGTCCGATGTTATTGTACTTGGTATATTGATGATGAATAGATGTCGTGCATGTGCATATTGAGATCATCTTTGAAGCTTGGTCACGTGGTGACCAAGCATGCATGTTGTTGAGTCCCGTCATGTATTGACGGGCTTGAGGTCCCCACATTGGTGGAATGTGGGCTATGAGCAAAGAGGTCCCCATCATTCGGATGATGGGCAAAGTCCCTATACATGTGGTGTATAGGCTCTTGGTCCCCTGTGCGGAGAGGCACGAGCAAGGGTATCAATGACGGTTGTATACCCGCATTACACGATAAAATGCGAAAGAGATAAAGTTGAAAAGGTGCATTGCATTGGTTGCATTCACATGAGCATGAAGGCTATACTTTGGTGCATTGTTTATCTTGGATTATTGAAGCTATGAATGATAACTTGCTTAGCCTTGTTGGTACTTCTTGAGTCTTTGGGCTCACTCTTGCTTTGATGTGTTTTAGGTACAACCGGCAGGAATGACATGCATGGGAGGGAGTAGATGTTGGATGCACTCACTACCTCACGACTTTAAGGCGTTGTCATTTAGTTTCATTTCAGGAATAAGTAAACTGCTTGAGAATCACTCATAGATGGTTTTGAGTATTATGTTAATTGTGATAATGAGAATAGTAAGTCTTGACTATGTTTATTCGATCATCTTGCATGCTTGCGTGAACTTGATTATGAAGATATTGTAAGTGCCATGATTAATTGCTGGAACCTCGGTATAGCTGACTATACAAGGAGGTTTTGCCGAAAATTTTGTAATTGGTCTTCGTTTAGTTTAGTTTAATTTAATTTTAGTAGCATTCCAGGCTCAATCTTGAGCTGGGGTGTTACACCTGGTGCGCACCTCCCCGTCGTTGGAGGATCGCCGGAACCCCCACTTCATCGACGACCGTGCCTGCGCCGCCGCCTTCTCCTCGCCGCCGGCCGCCTCCGACCTTCTCTCGACGTGTGGGTGAGAGCATTCGCATCGCCATCTCCTTCTCTCCCTCCTAGTGGCCTCGCCTGACTCCGCCGCCCGCCGTAGCGCCGACGACCCTCGGTCCCGACGCTGGCGCCGCTCGTGCCTACGTGGCTCGACCACGTAGACGCCATGTCGATGCCGCGTAAGACCCACAGCCGAGTCATCACACGCGTGGACGCCTACGTGGCGCCACACCAGCACACCCCCGAGCCAAAGGATATAAACCCAGTTCACCGTAGACCGTGTCTATGACACGTGCGGCCCACACGTCAGAAATTGTTTTTATTTAATTTTAATTCCGAAATCCCTCGCTGGCGTCAACATTGCGCAATAAATATATTTTTCAGTGGAAAAATAATTCGGGAAATTCAATTAAATTCCAGATTTAGGTTTAAAACTTCTAAAATTCATAACTTTTGCATACGAACTCCAAATTGATTGATTCAAATTGAAAAATTTATATAAAATTATAATCTAGCTAACTAAACCAAAATATTTAAATTTGGAGTTAATTTGAACTATGTTTTTGAATTTATTTTAATTTGAATATTGAATTTGTCGTATTTTCGCGTTTAGACTTCGACGACTCCGGAGAGTTCGATCAATCTGAAGATTTAGAATTCCAAGGCATCGACGAAGGCAAGTTACACCATTGACCATATTGCCCCCAGTATTTTAAGTTATTTTCAGTTTTTAAATTCTTTATCGCATGCATATGTTGTTATAAATATTTTAATATCCTGTTTTACATATAGTTAATTCCATGTGTCATTGTATGGCCAATTTGAATGTTGTATCTGACTACCTTGATACCATAGGCAAGATATTAGCAAAATTAAACATATGCTTAGCCAAGCTTAGTTCACACTTACAGAATTTGGGAGGGTTTACACCAAATTTCTACACATTTGTTTTAAACTTGATATTGTGGTATTGTCTTACCACATGGGTTTATAAATGGAGTTTTATTCAAAATACAATCAAAAATGGGTTTAGACTTGGCGAAATGGTGGAATGGTGGGTGCGAGTTTATGCAGGATTGATCCGTTAAGATTAAGGCCCATGGTTTGTAGGAATGGCGCCAAGTCAATTGAGGACCGGTCTTTGAGCCGCTTATTGCTATGCCATATCGTACTACCACATGTCTGTATGGGCAGGATTTGGCTAATTAATTTGTGATGTTCTAGTGTATTTATGTCATGTGATTATGTGGGTGTCGGTTAGGCGTTTTATTCCCACCGCGCAAGAGGGCTTCAGAGGATGGTTAGTCCAGAAGGCGAAACCTTAGCGGGCATGAATATATTAGGACGAGAACATTGTAAAGGCCTCATGGTAATTGCTCGACCACACGCCTACTAAGCGTGAATTGGCCAACATAACGAGCATGTCACCTCGTGTGGGTAAAGTTGTACCAACTCTGCGAGTAGAAACTATTCGAATAGCGCGTCGCGGTCATGGACATGCTAGCGGGGCCACTTAAAGTTAAATTGTTTTTGGTTTTAAGCGCTTTATTAAATGCCGAGGATGGCCAATCCTTACGAAAAATTGGGCGGAAGCCAAGTGTTAGGAGGATCCTTCACTAAAACATTGGAGGTTATCCACATTGTAATATTGTCATTTCAAAATATGATTTTAATCTTAGTATAAACTGCCTTAGAAATTATTATGGTTATTTATACTGAAAATGCTGTTTATGCAAAACAACCCCTGCCATACTCACTTGTTACCTTATGCATGCATTTAAAATTCAATATTGGGTGTAACTTGCGAGCACGGAAGTTGTGCTCATCCTTGCTGAATAAATCTTATTCAGGAGAAGACTTCTACCCCGACGGTGAGGATCCGGACGAGTAGACTTTTGACCCAGACGATTGCCTGTGGCGCATCGTGTGGCTCACCTTTATTATCATGTTTCCGCTGTATTTATTATGTGATATTTGTTACTATTGTTCAGAACTCAGTTGTATTAAACAATTTATTTATTTAATGTCATTTACGCTTTCGTGATATGAATGTGATATCCATTTGTGAGACTGTGTACACTGGAAATCCTAGACCGGTGTTTGAACACAGAGAATTCTGATCCTTCGTTCCCGGGTTCGACAGCTTGTTTGAATTTCGTTCAGGGCGTTTGCCTTTGCCCTTGTCAGAGTATTCCTTGGAGCTTCGAGGCTCCATGTCGCTTACGGCTAGAACAGCCTTTGAGCTCTTCGTTTGTGGCTTCTTGCCTTTAGATTTGCTCTTGGACTTTTCGCCCTGCTTTTCTTTCTTTTTGCCACCATCGTTTACTCCTCGAGAATCTTTGTCATTGCCATCAATAGTATGATTCCATTCGGCTACCTCAGCAGTAGTAGCATAGCGATCGGCCATATCAAAGAGTTCAGCAACAATGGCTAGAGGGTTCAAGGCAATGTCTTCTATGAACCTTCGGTTTCGGAGTCCCTGCTTAAAAGTTGTGATGACAGATGAATCAGAGACTTCAAGAATAGTGTTTCGAACCTGACTAAAGCGTCTTATGAATTGACGTAGAGTCTCATGTGAATCCTATCACATACCATGCAGGTTGTCCTCTTTTTCAGGGTGATTATAGGTGCCCTAAAAATTCGCTAGCAGCAAATCATAAAGATGTTGTCACGAGTACATCGACTCGGGTGGCTGGTTGAGCAGCCACGATCGAGTAGAACCTTCGAGAACTCTTGGAAGGTAATTAGCCATTAAATGCTCTCCTCCTCTGGCGGCTCAAACTGCAGTAGTATAAATTTGGAGAAATTCAATGGGGGTTTTAGTCCCATCAAAATTTTCCATATTTGCTGGTCGAAATCTTGCTGGCCAGTGAACTGCTCGGAGGTCAGGTGGAAATGCCCCACAGCCGGTAATAGTGTCATAATGCCTTTTTTGCAGGAAAGAATGGTTAACATCACCAGGTGATCGTACTCGTCGATACCCAGTGGCAAGGGGATATGATCTATCATAGATATCAGTCCTATGAGGGTAATTGTCCTCGTGCTCCATCTGCTAATGCATATTTCTCCGAGGGAGTTGTGACTGCCCAATTCTCCTAGGAGTTTGTCAACCACCAGCCATCGGGGGTGTACGTTGGTTCCTTCTTCGACCACCATCATGGTCTGGAGATCGACTAGAGGATGGATTAGGTCGACAAAGGTCTTCAGGTTCTCTGCCTAGGGAACTATGCAAAAGGCAGGCGTTAGATGGAATTGTTCCAGTGTGATCACGAGAACATTATTGTCGGTACCGCTCGGTCCTAGTCATAGTATCATGAAGTCGTTGAGCGATCTCTTGAGCAAAGAGAACGTAGCCTGGTTCTTGTCCAAGCTCTTGACTTGGATTTTTTATAAGATCATTGATCCTTTGCAATTCTCGAGCAGTTTCTGATTGATATCAGATTCAACCAGGTAGCATTCTTTGGGCCACAATCCTTCTTCTCCAAATAGTCTCAGGATCATCTACATCTGAGTCTGTCGAGGCATCTCTTAGTGGAGCACGATCATCTTGAGGATATCGGTTATGCTCATGAATGTTGAGATCTCCCTCGTCGTCGAACGAGTTCTCACCATTTGCACAAGTGCCTGAAGCATGTGTCCTGTTTCGCAGAGAGTGATTAGGATCAACAGGGAGAATGAAGACCTCTTGAGTGCTGTTGTCGCCACTTGTGGTTGAGTCCTCCTGGCTCGATGAGTAATTGAAAGAAAATGTCTCACGACTCAGAGTAAACCCTTCTAGGAAGGGAAATTATGGGTTATAACCATCTCTGGTCTAAGGCGAATTCTCCAGATATGCAATCAAACTTGCAATTGCAGTATGTTCGACTGTGTCCTGGGTAGTGGTAACCGTATCGTGACAATTAATAGATGGCGATCAAGCCCCAAAATCGCGCGTTCCAAGACTCATCGAAGGAGACTGTGCGTCCTTGGACAAGCTTGACTACTTGGAGGTGGGAACCTCGCTGCATTCAGTGCCTGTCGTCAGGTGGCATTGGTCGTGGTCGCTTGGACCCTTGCCCTGTGAAGATTCTGACTCCCCCTTTGGGCGTAGTTGTGCTAGCGAGAGCTTGGAGATAAGGCCCTCATTGATTGTGTCCATGGCATGATCCCTCAGGACTGGTGAAGGGTCTCTGGAGTTGGCATTGCCCTCGGACGAAAAGAAACTCTACTCGTAGTTGTAGCAGGCATCCATGTCGATTCCTGTGTAATCTACGAGATCGAACCAATTCTCCTCATTCCACTCGTTTGCCATGAAGGCATCTGAGTAAAACGATGAAGATTGCCGAAGTATCCCCATGAACGGTGCCAACTGTCCATGTTTTACTATCGATCTTATGAAATAAATGCTAGGGACACGACACTCGATATCACACAAGAAGAGATATGGGCTTTTTTACACAGGTTCAGGCCTTCTCCGAAGAGAATAATAACCCTACTCCTGTGTTCTTATATTGAATGAGTTTACAGAATGGAACAAGCCACCGAGACTAAGTCTAAGGGCTTTTGTGTGTGTTGAATCTCTTAGATCCTCCTCTTGTTCTGCAGGAACTGCCCCTTATATAGCCTCTGAAGGGGTGGTAGTTGTTGTATGTCAGGAGGTGCCTTGACGGTCGCTTGAATACACATGTTGATTACAGTTGTTATTATAGAGACATCCTCCTGCACGTTTTCCATGCGGTTATGCCAGAGACAAAGAGAGCTACGCACGGTTGTGATAGAGATAAACCGCACGTGTATTAACTATCACGCGTGAATAATCGTAGTGTGCAGAGTCCATGATCGATAAGGTCCACATGTTTGTCAGTTTTATCAACCATAAGGTGGTCACAAGTAGACTTGGTAGTAGCAACCTTACGACCATAGGGTGGTCGTAATAGACCTCACTGTTAGTGATATGCCCTAGAGACAATCGTAGATATTATTGTATCACATCTATGTTTATGAGTTATAGAATAAATGTTATTATGTTCTTTGGATGAATTATCATTTATAAATATTAACAAGTATGTGACTTGTTGTTGAAGCTCTGTAAGTTATATGATGTTATTTTAAATGTATCTCTGGTCGGGACACTGCTGACTTATCAACTAGCACATGTATTGATTGATGACCATATTTTATCGGTCATGGATATGGGAATATCGTATCAATAATGTGAACACATGTTAGAGAACATGATGTTGGATTGACCCACCTTGAGACACTATTGAGATTGTTATGTTTTTATGTGTCATCAGTTGGTCTCAAACAATGATGATGTATAATCCTTAAACCTGAGATCAGAATAGTTTCCTACATATGTAATAGTACATTTAGGGGTTGCCAAACGCTACTCCGTAACTGGGTAGTTATAAAGGTAGCTTTTGTGTATGCTATGAAATATATAGAGGGATGTGACTGGTCGGATATAGGATTTGTCCCTCCTAACATAATAAGAGAGATCTCTAGACCCCTTGATGAGGGATGTGACTGGTTGGATATAGGATTTGTCCCTCCTAACATAATAAGAGAGATCTCTAGACCCCTTGATGTGGACCCCTCGACACGCTCAACGTTGGATCAGACTGCTCCAACTCTTCTTCTGCTACACTGCGCGTCTAGTGGTAACGATCCATGATCTCTTGCTTGCATGACTTCCTAGTTTACATGGTAGAGTTTTTGAATTGCCAACTAGTGTAGTCTACCCGTATCCCTTCACTCACGACCATAAAGTGGTCGTAATAGTTCTTATGACCATAGGGTGGTCGTAATAGACCTAACGACCATAAAGTGGTCGTAATCTTCCCTAGTCATTGTAGATACTAATGACCAGGGCCCGGGGGTATCTTTGAGGGCTATTAAGAATACTATTATCCATAATAAATATTACATATAATTAGTTTGACTAATTGAGGATTATTGAATCCTCCTCTACTCATGACGTTGATCGAGGCGTGAGTTTATTTGTGGCGGACGATGACAAATTTGGATAGCACAAGCTCCCAAAGACACGGAGATGACCGAATGAAGGTGGTGTGAGAAGAAGTCGCTCATATGGTGTGGAGGAATGAATTGTAGAGGATGGACATCGGTTTAGTAGATAGGTGGCGGTGGCAAGGACTTCAGCCTAATATGGTGAAGGCATGTGCGCCTAAAACCGGAGAGTGCGAACGGTGTTGTTGAGGGTGCGAATAGCATGTTCAGCTTGCCCGTTTGTTGAGAGGTGTATTGGCACAAAAGACGAAGGTGAATGCCATGCTGATGGAAAAAATCAAGGGAAGGAGAATTGACAAATTCTTTTGTGTTATCCGTTTGGATGGATTGAATGTGGAGGTGATAATGAGTTTATACGTAGGCGTGGAAAGAGGTGATGGTGGCGTGATAATCATATTTTTTCATAAAGGAAACTCTTCTAGTAAAAATGGGAGAAATCATCGACAATGACAAGGTAATACTGGAATCCAGAATTGCTCAAGATGGCACATGTCCACAAATCATAGTGAATAACTCAAAGGTACATGATAGAGAAACCAAAAGCATCAAATTCAATGGAGCAAGAATTATCACATGTGAATTTGCGGACAGAAAGGTGATTATGAATCAAGGAGGGAACAAGAACATTGTTAAGCTTAAAGGAGGGAGGAAGAATAGTATGACTGGTATGAGAGACGTGAACAGAAGAACCATTGTCGACAGTGTTGAAAGCTGGAGTGGGAAAGGGAGTAGAGGAAAGGAGGTTACCATCATCGACGGTCATGTGAGAAGTGGCCCCTGAATCCATGATCCAACCACCAGGGCCTACATGGAGAGGTTGTTCATGACGGCGACAAGTCCGGACTGGTCCTTGATAGGAGACGATGTGGTCGGGGTAGATGTGACAGTAGGGCGAATGCTGTTTGGTAGGTCTGGGGTAGGGTATACGGTCGCAGCCCAAGGACGCTGGCGCCAAAGGGAGACACCACATGGAGGGCCACTAGGTACCCTGGGTGCACCACGGGTTAAAGCACACCCAGGGTCTGGTCGGTGTGGGCACTACACCTATCAAAGGAGAGGTGCGATCATTGCCGCGCTTGCCCTTGTTGTGCCCCTTGTTGTGCCCTTTGTTGCATCTGGAGGAGACGTTTTTGATGCGGTTGCTGCAACAAGAGGAGTTGTTGCACACCGATGGAGCAGGAGCAGCAGAACCCTAGCCCTGGGCTTTGGAGAGAATGGTAGTGCCAGCCATAGGCTTGCTTTCGTTGGTGCTATGCATCTCTTGAAGGAGAAGCATGGAACAGAGATGATTGTAACAGCATTGGAGAACCACGAAGCTTGTCGAGAACAAGCCTGTAGTCGGAGACAAGTTGGTTGACATCGTGCAGCGCATCGGCCAAGGTTTTAAGCCACTGGTAATAGGCGTTGATGGAGAGGTCACCCTGAACCAGATTGGAGAGCTCGGCCTCAAGGTAGATGTTGTGTGCCTCCTTGTTGTCCCAAAAGAAGGCTTCGGCGTGCATCCAGAGATCAAGGGCGGTCTGGTTCGGCTCCATGATGACATCGAGAATCTCATCAGAGATGGAACCGTACAGCCAGGTGAGGATGGTGAAGTCCTGCTGCATCCACTCGTGGTTGGTCGGCGGTGGTCCGATGCCATCGATGTGGGAAAGGAGGCCGAACTTGCCGATCTTGGTGAGAAAGAAGGTACACCACTTCGTGTAGTTCGAAGCATTAAGATTAAGAGTCACCGGATGTGAGTCTTGATACTCACAACGTTGATAGCCTGGGAAGCTAGGGTCATGGTGGATTGGGCTAGCGGTGCTGTGGAGTTGACAAGGAAGCCGGCGATGGTGGAAGCATTAGAAGAAGGGGAGGTCATGGCGCCAAAGCGAAGAAAGATTGAAGATCAATATGATACCATGTGAAATGGGAAGAGAGGATTGGGAGAATCACCACACAACAAGCAAGGGTCGAGCAGATTCCTTTATATTATCAATCAGATTACAACCGAATATCTTGAAAGAGATTATAACAAATCAATTACAACTTGTACAGCAAGTAAGAAAGGACAGAATCTCTACCAAAAGATATAAACCGAAATCGAAAGATAATTGCCAAAAATACATATTGCTAACATAGCCTTAAGGAGAGAAAAAAAACTTGTACTCTTTTTTGAAAGCAACGGGGCAATGGGAAATGGATCTTATCTAAAGTGCATGACATTAGGAAGCATTGTAGATATTTCACTGTTGCTACAGTGCTATAGAGTATTAATCGCATACCCACAAAAATACTGTTTGTACCTTGCTGCAGAGGATCCGGATCCCAAGCGATGCCGGATTTTTCGCTCGGTACGTGGTCGTTCCAACTTTGAATGGACAGAAGGTCCCGTGCGCAGCTAGGAGACCAGGGCAGGTTCGTCTAGCGATAGAGATGTGATTGATTGGTCATGACTCTTTCTTGGAGTTTTTGGTCTAAATAGCATCGTTGGCGATGATTCTTATAGAAGTAGCAGTTGCAGTGTCGTATTGCCAAAAATATCACCACAGACATACTAGTACCCAACACATGTGCAATACCGGGTCTCCTGCGCCCGGATTTAATCTTCGCCGCACCTTCCTAGCCCGGACATCCCTCGTGCGGACACGTGTCCGCCTCCGCACGTCCATGGCCCGAACAAGCTTGTCCGTGCGTCCCTCGCCTGGAAGCTGCCTTGTCTACATGCCCGTGCCTCGGCGTGCGATATGGGGCACAGGCGTGCGGACAAGTGCGGCGCGTCTGGGGCATGGTCGTGCTAACAAGGCTGAGCCGCGCCACGTGGCGCGGCCAGGCAAGGAGAAGGTGGCATCCTGTCCCCAGCGACCAAATAGCGTGACATGCAGCACGATTGGGGCACGGGTGTGCGGACAAGGCGGCGTCCGAGCGAGGGCGCATAGACAAGCTTGTCCGGGCCACAGGTGAGCGGAGGCGGACATATGTCTGCACGAGGGATGTCTGTGCTATGGAGGTACGACGGAGATTAAATCCGGACATGGGAGACCCGGTATCCGACACGTTCGTAGTGATATTTTCAGCAATACACTGTAACTGCTACTTATGTGAAAAGCATCGCCAACATTGCCATTTAGGAAAAAAAAAAAAAACTCCCCTTTCTTGTCCGGGTACGTAACTCTTTTTTTGTGCGAATCACGAGACTAATCCGTGAGAATCGAAGGCCAACGACCGCACGATCGATATGGGAGATGCAAGGTCAAAGTAGATCCCAACATCCGTGATTTCGTAGGTGGGTTCGCTAGCTGGTCGGTGCTCAAGCTGTAGCTGTAGCTGTAGCTGTAGTTGATGCGATATTTTGGATGAAATGGTAGTGCTTGGTGTGTTGTCGAGTCTCGTGTGTGGTCGTAAAGATCTTGTAGGGCGAGTCCGCTGCTGTTTGGCCACGTGCCCCCGTGGAAATCACCGAACTGTGTTGACAGAGCGCGCGGCGGCGGCCGAGCCACATACAGCCATACAGGGAGCTCCACAAATTCACCGCTAAGATCTGAGGTAACCAACAAGCAAACGGGCAAACTGACGGATGAAGCAAGGAAACAGAAATTACGCGCGGAAGCCGGTAGGTGTTCACCTCACCTCCGTGTGGAGATTTTTTTTTCGTATTGGCGTAAATTCGTTTTGTAATTGCAAGAATGACTGTTTTTACACGAAATTTATAAAAATGACCCCTTGCCTCCCCGTTCTCCATTGTGGTTGTGCGGCAGGTGATGCTACAGTAGCCCTACCGCATGGTGGCCGTACAGGAGGAGGGGACGTGTCGGACGGAGTTGGTCTGTTGTCGTGCGGCAGGAGGTCATTTTTGTAAATAAAATCCGACGACGGCCGCTCTTGTAAATACAAGGTCAAAATGCGCCAATACATCAAAAAATTCCCGTGTGGGCTCCTTGCCTCTATAGTATGTACTCTCCGCCCAAGGCATAGTATACTCTGACCTCGTGTGCTCACCCGCCCAGCCCCAGGTTGCTGCCATTCCTCTTGCTCGTATATATACATAAAGGGCACGACTAGCACTCGGATGTACGGTCCGAGCGCTAGCTCCGTACGCCGCTGCATGCAACATCCTCCGGACACGGTTGTAACATCCTCGGATAACGGTTGCAACATCCTGGGACAATGGTTGCAATATCTCTGGACAACGGTTGCAACATCACAAATCAAAACAAAACATCTGGAGAAAAAAAACACGTTGAAAAAAATTACAACATCGCCGTGAACAGTATGTAACATTTTTTTTCTTCTACATATGCAATATTTTTTTTTCTACAGATGCAATACTTTTTTTTTTCTACAGATGCAACATTCCGAAGAACAGTATACAACATTGTTTTCAACAGGCTACAATATCAGCAGAAACAATAGAGGATAACTATTTGGAAACAACATCAGAACCGACACCATGCACTTCGGAGGCGCCAGCGACATCGATGTGGCCCTCACGTCGATGTCGATGACCTCCCGCACGCGGCGCAGTCGTCCTCCTCGCCCCTGAAGGAGTCGTAGACGGTGGCGCCGTCGTCCACGAAGAAGATGCGTAGGCGCTTGGGGCGGGGCAAGGGGGCTCCCAGGCGGCAGCTTCGGCCGGCAACAAGGGAGTCGGCGGAAGACATCGTCGGAGGCCGTAGTTCCACCAGTGCTACTGCGACGCCACCACAAATCTCATCCGAGAAGCTGCCAAGAACCCCGAAGAAATCACTCCAAAAAAGCTCACTTCAATTGAGGAAACCTTCTGGGGAGCGAGAGATAGAGGGAGTACGCAGGTGGGGAAATGGGGGAAGGTGGGAAAAATTCAATGCTCCTAGGGAGAGATATAGAGATAGAGGGAGAGTGTAGGTGGAGAAATGAGGAAGGTGGGGAAAGTGCAGGTATGGGAAAAAAATAAGTGGGAAGACAGATGGTGAATGGTAGGTGAAAAAAAATATAAATACAGATAGTAGATTAGTAGGTATGAACCGTTTGGTTGCACCGATCATAAGACCTATATCAATTTTCATACATAAAAGAAACACACCTACCCTACGCTAGGCAAGCCTCAGCATAGTTGGATTCAGGCACGTCCTTCCTAATACGCCTCATCGCCTGCGGCCTACAAATCGCTCCTTGATCAGCTACCTGTTTCCCTGTGTCTCTTCTCTGGCTGCGGCTGCGCATACCTGTTAGTTACGCTTCAATCAAACAGGTTTCGGGAGCGAAGAGAATTATCTAGAGAACCAAGCGAGCGAGATGTCAGACGGCACGGCGAACTGCATCGACATCCTGATCGCCATCATCCTTCCCCCTCTCGGCGTCTTCCTCAAGTTCGGATGCAAGGTACTATACATATCGGATCACCTCAATCAATTACGTAGCAAATCCACATGCATGTTCTCTGTTCCTCTCTATGGATTAACTTAGGCAGAACTGTTAATAAGGGGTGAAGGGCCATGGCCCCCTTCAAGATCCAAAAACTGCCATGTTTCAAAGGAATTTATTTGCATCGGTGCTATTTGTCCCCTCATGGAACCTAATTACACTGTATATACAGTATACTTAATTTGGTCCCCTCGTCGTTGATTCCTGGCCCCACGGCTGCTGTCAATGATCTGACGTCTTGCGTACGCCCATGTACATGAATTGCCTTTGTAACAGGTCGAGTTCTGGCTCTGCCTCTTGCTCACCTTCTTTGGCTATCTCCGGGGATCATCTACGCGGTCTACGCCATCACAAAGTAATAGACAAAGTACTCCAGCATAAGCACTACATGCAGTTCGAAGCAAGGTGATCACCTATCGATCATAGTCTGAGCTCTGTTTTCTGCAACAATCATAGGTCTATACTTAAGTCCTAACTAACATGCATAATCAATATTGCAGAAAAATCGTGCAGATGGATGTAATACACTAGTGTCGTTTGAAGTAGTGAAGCTAGGATTGAGCTTTGCTTCGTGTGAGTCTCGGCCGCGGTCCAAACTTCTGTGCATCATGGTTACGCTGTATTAGTCATCCCTTATCGGCCTCTGTTTGCTCTGAATCTGTCGTGACATACTATTTTATTTACAATGTTTCGTCTAAGATAATGCGATGTTATTGTGCATTTGAGGAGCTCTAGACTCGGCCCTATCTATGTTATGTGTAGTTGCTTTGTGTATTGGGAGGTTGGGACTTGCTTGTCATCTTGAAAGCTCAGCACAGCCAACGCCGTTACGCCAACATGCATTAGTATATCATCTATGGTTCGGTTAGCTCGTGTACCTCCAATAGAGATGATTTGGGCAGCATATCCAATATCAAATGCATTATGCGTCACAGCCAAATATCCCAGTTTATGGTGCTTTGCTAGCATCATTTACCTCCCGAAATTAGAGAAAACCAACGACGGAAAGGAGGTGCGGTGCAACTGTGCAAGTCAATTCGGAGCTGTCTCGGATAAGGGGATGCGAATAGGCGAGGGATTTGGGCCGTTAATTTCTACATGGGCTTCATGACCAAAAGTACGCTTGTTTAACCATAACAGCCTGGCCTGATGATGCGAGCTGATCATAGCCATCCCTTTACTTTATTGGTCTGCTCTGTTTGGGCCTTAAACCAAAGGCCTTTCTACGGAGTAGCCGAAATGACGTCTCACACACCAATTCCAACGATGCAGCGACAGGGGACATACTTTAGCATGTACAATACAGGTGTTTAGAGCGAATAAAAACTAATTTTGTTTGCTACATAGGACAAATAAAGTATTTATTTTATAGCACCGATGCTTAAAAGGTACTTATATTTATAACTATGTATAATTACTAGAAAATACAATCATCTAAGCATCTATAAAAGAGAAGTTTGCATCCGAATAAATAACTTTTATATAGGTGCTTAATGACATGGTCATATTTTCTTTTTTTAAACACTCACATATAAACATCTCGCGTTGTACATACCCTTAGAACATTGCATTGCTTCATCTTTCTTACTTCTTAAGCATCAAAAGGAGAGAACAAGAAGACATACAGTAATTCAAGCGTAGCGTAACACTACTTAATTGATTCAGGTTACTAACGAATGGACGTACGTATAATTTTAACTAATTATTAAGCAACAATTGGAATATAGTGCTCGACCAATTAGGCAGTAGCATTAGCTAGTATTTTTTTTTTGAGAATGCTAACAATTTATTGATCACAAAACATCGTCACGCAGAGTCTTTCGGATACACTCCGGTACACCATTACAGATAAAAGAGCTAACATAGTGCTCATAAGATCTAGTTAAAGTATGTGTCTTCACATTCACCACACGACTAACAAGATGAAAAATAACCGAGAAAAAGCTCTCTGTCATAGACTTGTTATCAGAGATAACTGTACCAACAGTGGACTGATCTCTCATCGACAAATTCAACCGTTGTACAACAAACAAGCAGTCAGAAGCAAGGATGACATTTTGATATCCTTCATCACGGACAAGGGCTGTTGCACGACGAAACGTCAATGCTTTTGCTAACTCTGGCGTAGTGATCCCATCAAGGCGCTCGTTACTGGCAACCAAGCATTCACCAATGTGGTTTTAGACTACCATGTCAACCCCTATCCGACAAGAATAAGCAAATAGTGCTGCATCGATATTAATAAAGACCATACTTGCTGCTGGCCGAGTCCATTTAGGGACTGAATGCAAGGACTCACGCCTATGACTTGAATTCGGATTTAAGATATGCAACACTATCAATTCAACATAAATTTTAATTTTCGCAGCCACGCTTCGAGGATGCAACAAACTTTCATCGTTTCATGCACCATTATAGGCCTCCCAAATATGCCACATAGTAACAGTAAGAACCGTTGCCTCTCGAGTCAAAGAACGTCCCAAGAAATCGAACAACCATTGCTTAGCACAATTCAGCGTCTTGCGGCAGAGATGGAAGCCATACTCCAATTTCACTTCACGCCAAACTTTGACCTCTTTGATAGCAACTTCGGCAAGTTTGTAACATCCAAAAGTTCTGTTACTATTTCAAAATCAATAAAGTTATTATTTTGTCGCTTTTTCTAAGTTGTAAAAGAGTTTCTTTGATTTTCTGAAAATCTAAAAGAGTTTTATTGTTTTTTTTGAAGTTCCCTAAGTTTTAAAAATCCAAAAAGAAAATTTATTGAGTTTACTGGGTTTTAGTAGGTTTAAAGTTGAAAAGAAAAGAAAATTTAAGTATTTTCTTGGATTTTCTATTTTTTTTTAAAAAAAATGGTTATTCCTTTTTCCTAAAAATTAAAAATAATGTATTTACAAAAGTAAAAGTCCTCTCTCCTTCTCCTCGACTGGCCCGCTGGTAGCCCTTCGCCTCCACGCGGTAGCACCCTCGCCAGCTCACCCGAGCCCGCGTGCTCTGGCTCAGCATTAACTCCCCGTCGTCTCCCTCTTTTCCTCCGTAGCGTGCGCAGTAAATGCCGTGTCCCCTCCTATCTCCTCCCCACCTACTCCCATCTTATCCTCGCCCAGGAGAGCATGCTGTCACCTCTGCTGCAAAGTCGTCGCCTCTAGCGCGATTCTCTCCCTCGCCTCCTCCGCTCCAAGTCGTAGGCACATTGAATGCCTCTACTCTATCCCGTCGCCCTTGCCTACCTGCTCCCATCCCGTCGCTCTGTGTCGACCAGAGCTCCGCTCGAGTGCCTCGCCCGTTGATCTCTCTCCCTTCTCCTCCTTGGCTGCTTTAAATGGAAGCCGCGGAGCCTCTCGCCTTCCCCTTCCTTTTTCCCCATTTCTCCTTCTCTCTCTTTCTTTCTCTCTCTCCCTCGGGTCACTGCGCTTCGAGTTTCGCCGCCGTCGGCTGGAGCTCGTGCCACCGCCTCTAGCGCCGCCGTCAAACTTCTTCGCCACTGTGGAAGCCTCCCCGACGGCGTGCTCGTCGCCATCAACTTCGTAGGTCCGTGTTCTACATGGTGCTTGTTTTCTTCTCTCTGGAGACCCGTCGGAGCCCCGTGCGCTGCGGAAACTCCTCCTCTCCCGGAGCGCCCGCGCCATCTTCGACTGCTCCACCGAGCCCTGCCGCCATCCCCCTTCGCCTTTGACTGCGAGCTGCCCCACCACCATTCGTCGTCCACCGACCTCCCCCAGCCTCTCTGTCTCTATCCTGGTGAGTTTCCTGTGCTTTGTCCTCCCTCTCAGTCAGGACCTCCTCCTCAGGACCTCCCTCTCGGTTTCAGTCCTCCTTTTTGACCACTGTTGAGTAGTTGTTTCCTTCTTTGAACCTGGTAGTCGAAGCTTTCTTTCGACATCCTTCCGACCAGTGGATCAAAATCTTCTCTCGACCAGGTAGTTGAATCCTTTCTCTCTTACGACCACATCGAGTAGTCGTAATCCCTCTTACTATCCTTCTTACGACCACGTTGAGTAGTCGTATCCTTCTTGTAACTTTCTTTCGACCACGTTGAGTAGTCGAATCCTTGCTTCTTTCGACTGCGTTGAGCAGTCGAAACCTTCTTTTTCCTTCGACCGCATCGAGCAGTCGAATCCTTCTCTATCTGTCCTACCACTCAAACCTCCTTCCAACCAAGTAGTCCTTTCAACCACCTGTAGTTGAAACCTCCTTCCGACCTTGTGATTTCAAGACTTCCGAGAGCTCGTTCTCCTTCGTTCGAATTCCGACTCGAGTGATTCAAATCTCTATCTTCATCTAAACCCAGTACCTTTCTTTTGGTTCTAGCTTGGTATTTTCTTTTTTATTTTATTTGGATTTTATCTGATTTTGGCTCGTTTTCATGTGTAGTTTTCGACGACTTCAGAGAACCAGTTTTCGATGCGTCCCTGCTTTTCAATGCTGTTTACAAACAATAGCTAATTAGGCAAGACAAGTTACACCTTTGATCATATTTGAATCCCAGTATTTTAAATTATCTAAATTCCGTTTTAAATTATTATTGCATGCTTATTTCAACTCAAGTAATTTAATGTCCTATTCTAAGCTTTATAGTTATTCCCAATTCCATTGTGTAGCCATGTATTGTCAAGATCGATGGTATGGAGAATCGTACCGAATGTATTGTAGTCAGGAATTAGGAATTGAAAGGATTGGACTGTAAGAATACATTCCTGTGGGATGTTTGATTATAAGAATACATTATTGTTGGATTATAGCAGTGTACGATTGTTGAAAGATTGGATGGTAGGAATGTATGATTCTTGGATTTTGATTTTAGAATTATACAATTGTTTATTGATTGGATTATGGGATTGAAGGATCGTTGGAGGTTGAATCATAGAATTAAGCTATTGTTGAATTTTGGATTGTTGGGGTTTGGTTCTGGAAAGAGGCTGATGTTGGATATGACATTGTTGGATTATAGAATTATACCATTGTTGGATTATTAGAAAAATTAATTGTGGGAAGATTGGATGATAGAGATCCAGTCGTGGAGCCCAGTTGTGGATCTAGTCGTAGATCTGGTTGTAGAACCTGGTAGTGGATCCAGTCGTGGAATCCAGTTGTGGATCTAGTCGTAGACCTGGTTGTGACTTTTGGATTGTTGCATGGTTGAAATACTGATCTCGTACTTGACAATTCTTAGATATTGAATCCCTCACACCTTGTCACCCTAGATAAAAATCTGGCAATACACTATTATGACTGGAGCTTGTTGAAAAACCATATGCTTAGACAATGTTTAGACCAAAAAATCTTGATTTGGGGAATTTACAGCTAAAAGATCAATTGTTGTCTAAAGATTTTAACCATGACATTGGATTGTCATGGGAGTTTGCAAATTCTTTAAAAACATGAAATAAAATGAAAAGTGGTTTAGACTTAGGCGAAATGGATGTTTGGATGGGTGCATGTTCATGCACGGGATCAATTCATTTCTGTGTTCGAGGCTTAGGGTTCTTTTGGTAGTCGCCCAGGCCAGTTAAGGACTGGTCTTTGAGCGTTCCTTTGCTACGCCCTATCGTATTTACCATATGTCCTGAATAGGCAGGACCTGGCTAACTAATTTACAATGTTTTACCATGGTTGTTCCATCTGGTTGTGTGAGTGTCTGTATGACATACTTTTATGTATTCCCACCTAGCGCAACAGAGGGCCTGAACCTTGCGGGTTTCTATCCAAAGGGGGTGAAACCTTAGCGAGGGGGGACTGCGGTGGAATGGCGCAATGTAAAGGTCTTGTCACGAGCTCTAGACTGCTCACCTAAGGTAGTGAGTGGTGGTATCGACAGATGCCGAAAAAACTAGAGAAGTCTGTCATATGGGTAAAACCGTGCACCTCTGTAGAGTGTAAAATTATTCGAATAGTCATGTCCACGGTCATGGATATGCTGGCAAATCCACTCTAAGTTATATTTTGATTTTGTTTTCAAAAGACTTGATTAAATGGTTTTGGATCTCTATCCAAATGAGAATTGGGTGGGCAGCCTTGTGATAGGAGTATATCCTTCACCACTTGTTGATGAATGTTATCTGACTATAAAACTTGAGTTTTAGAAAATAAATTCTAGTTATAGAATATCTACTTTGGAACTTAGTACAAGTATTTGGAAAGAAACATTGCTTTATACAAAATCAACTCTATAAGCCTTCCTTTGTTATATCCCTGCATGCATTATAATTCTTGTAACACCCCAGGACCCACATTACCCTGGAATGCTACTAAACCACTCAGCTAGCCAGAAATTTCAAGATAATTTATTCTGGCAACAATTTCTAGACATGAAGCATTAAGCGGAAGCATAAACAACTAAGGGAACAAAGATAACGGTAACAAGTTCAATAATTAAAACAACCTCTAGCAGATTAATCAAAGAAATAGTCCACAAGTCCATCATTAATAAATAAAATATTAACCCACGAATAGCTAAGCATTTGACTAGAATTTCATCGACTTTATTACAGCATGAGTTGATGAACCAAGTGCATTATTGTGGTGCCGCTCTACCCAACCCATGAATGCTCAACAATCACTGTAGGGAAAAAACAAGGGTGAGATAAAAATCTCAGCAAGCAAACCATTTAATGTGCTATTCGGACTACAAACAAATATACAACATCATTCAAATATCCACATGTCCACATCCATAATGTGCATCCCCATTCATTACAAGTTAATTAAACTACAAAGATATTAAGCATCAATATCCATTTCCCATAATGATCACAATTATAGCCCCAACCATATTTACTACCATCAATAGTAAAATATTAGCAAATGAATCTTGATTAACTTCTTCATATTATTCACCACTACCAATGACAATAAAGCATTAACAAGTTTTACCTCATAACTTTACTATTTCTCGCATCCACAACTGCTATCAACAATTACCACAAGAGAGTAGAATCTCATGCCACAATCACAACCACTACCATACCACAAGGGATGAACCCCAATCCACGACCATAGCCACTTTCCTCACACCACAAGTGACTCTCATGAGCCAATTCCACATTACAACTATAAAGTTGCAGTTGTTTGTAATATAACTTCACCACGATATCTTGCATAAGTATGCAAATGATCTTTCCACAATGTAATGCATATGTATGCTATGCTCCACTGCACCTTTACCCAACAAGGTAAAAGTATGCATCGTGCTACGGCAATGCACGATGTTGTACCGGTACGGTCGCGGCTATAAGCGGCGACATCCACAATGCAAATGTCATGATATGTCATGAATGATATGATAATCATAAACCACAAGAATTTAACCACGAAGGTCAACAACATACTCATCATGAATATTTTCTCATAATCCACATGTGTCTCATTAAGCACAATACCATTGTGTCATAAGACCATTACCACATAACCCACACCCGATTCACCAAGATCAAAATCAATCGATCTAAAGGGAACTCTACCACATAGACCACAACATGATCATCATGAATATAACCACAAGGAATTATCAATATGTCTACCTTGAGTTTATTTTCATATTCCGCATTTGGCTCATTAAGCAAATTACCACATGACAACCAACAACTCTTCCAACGCATGGCAAAAAAATGAATATTAATTTGCTACCACGACCTCATCCATAAAACATGCATCCATGGCATATAACTTCAAGTTATGAAAAACATGTATATTGCAAGTAGTAAGAATAAGGAGTTAAACCGTAGCACAACCGCTACATTTACTTGCCTCTACCGGCGAAGCGATGCAATCATGTACGATCAGGAGCAAAACCACCTGTTCAAAAGTACACCTCAGAACCATACAACAACACTCAAAATGATTCTTAAGAAGCAAAGGTGTCGCTAAGCCCCGAAATCCCACAACAACCTTTCCCGCGTAACGGTTCTACACTAATCCCACTGCAGCGGCGCTGCTTAACATTTTCATATCTTTAAAAGTATAAAACTAATCACAGCAAAAGATATATATATGGATTCCTCACTTAAATACCTACACTTTTCATGTAGATCATATATTTTTATTTTGTTCTTAGCATGGGGTAACTAAATGCTCAAAACAGAGATCCTCCTCTGCATCGATTAGGACAGTCAGGTTCAAAAGCTTCCCAACAACAGAGTATGGCTCTAACAAATTTTATTTTTATACAGCAACTAGCTTACTAAATTCCCTACAACTTTCTCAATGGTGGCCAAAAATATAGAATTCATATACTATCCCTAATTCCCATCTGAACAGTGGTCTGTCCCTGTCTGCAACCGTGATGGATAGCGAGATTCCAGATCCTGGTACGACTAAATTACGTGGCCAACAAATCTGAAAAAAATACAGTAGATGCGCATCGTCGTCCTCTACGTTTTTCCTTTTGGGACAAACTGCAGGAAAAATCGCTTCATGGGTCTAAACCGCGCAAACAACTGCGCTGCGCAAATTGATCTACGGGCAATCAGCAGGAACTCTCTAATTGGAGAACCTAAATGCTAATCCCTATCAAATCCCGTGCTATGAACCCTAATTACAGCAGAAATCAGGGGATTTGGGATGGGGAAAAATTACCTAACCTTGGGGATCACGCTCTTTTTCTTCTCCTCTTCCTCTCTTCTCCTTCCTTCTCTTCCTCTCCTTCCTCTTCTCCTTCCTCTTCTCCTTTTTCTTCTTGCACAAGGGGCAGCAGCCATGGGGAGGGAGGGGCTGGAAAGTGGCGGCGTGAGAGGGAAAAAGGGGAGGGAGGTGCAGCCAAGGGGAAAATAAAAAGGGGAGTGGCAGCTAGGGCAAAGGGGGAGGGGGTGCGGCCACCCCTTGGGCCCTCAGGGCCCAAGGTGTCAAGCCCGCCCTCCCTAGATTATTTTTTTAATAAATTAAATCTCTTTGTTTTTCCCAATTTAATGCCAACTTACATTTTAATTTCCTTTTCCCACGATTTACTGAATAACCGGTGACTCCGCGATTAATTTAAATCCGAAGCCGAAACGACGTTCAGGGTATTACAATTCTAATATTGGGTGTAACTTGTGGGACATGGTTGTTTGTGCTCACTCTTGCATAATAAAATGTTGTTCAGAGAAGAAGGGTCTTATAGCTGCTGAAGACCTTGACGACTAGGCCACTACCCCAGTCGGTTGCCTATAGCATATTAGCTGGGCTCTACTACTTGCTCTTCGACTTTCGCTGTGTTCTGTATTGTTGACTCCCGAGTCTTTCTTGTATTCAACTCTATTGTTTGTTAATAAAGTTTTGCGATTATGGTTGTGGTACCATATTTGTTTACTGTGTAAGCTAGCCATTGATCATAGGACTAGTTCAGAAATGCACAGAGGATTTGGGATGTTAACCCTGGGTCCCTACAAAATGGTATCATAGCTGTGTCGACTGCAGGTCGTGACCTAGTTAGAATGGCTATTAGTAGAAAACTTCAAAACTTATTTTATATAACAAGAAAGATAAATTGTTCTCTCCTCATCTTTGGTCATCTTTCTATCCTTACCTTTTCAGAATATTCTTTCTTACCCTGTTCTATCTTCACCATTCTAGGATGTTAAATGGATCCTCTTCTCCTTGAAACTTTCTATAGATGGTCAACAGGATTTGCCATTATGTTGAAGACCACAAAACATGAATCCATCAAGGAAGTATTGTCATCTCTACCATCCAAGGACAACGGGCAGGATTAATTGAAGACCGTGAGATGAAAATCGTTTTGTCAGCCCAATCATATAGCTTAAGTTGCCAAGACTCATTCTGTGTATTGAGTCGCTTCACCAGCTTATTAGTATCGATCGAGTAGTACGTTGTGTTGTTTCTTGACTTATATGGTATATTTTCTTTTGGTATGTCATACGCAGATATGATCAATCTTGTGTATAACGTTTGCTTAACGGGGGTAGACTTCTCTCCTCATAGCTTTCTCTCTCACCCTTTGCTTTTCCCTCTTTTGTATCAATCCATTGGACAACTCAAACCTGTTGATGCGCAACGGACTTAAAGGACGAATCGAGACTTCAAAACTTCAGACAACTCAAGATCTTTGGATATAAAGCCAACTTGAAGATATTCTCCCCTTATCTCTTTCTAGCCTTCCAGTAGAGTCATCTTATATCCATCTTTTCTCTCTAGCCTCTTCGAATCTTGAAGACGATATTCCCTTTAAGGGGGGTAGTTTGTAACATCCCAAAGTTCTGTTACTATTTCAAAATCAATAAAGTTATTATTTTGTCGCTTTTTCTAAGTTGTAAAAGAGTTTCCTTGATTTTCTGAAAAATCTAAAAGAGTTTTATTGCTTTTCTTGAAGTCCCCTAAGTTTTAAAAATCCAAAAAGAAAATTTATTGAGTTTACTAGGTTTTAGTAAGTTTAAAGTTGAAAAGAAAAAAAATCTAAGTATTTTCTTGGATTTTCTGGTTTATTTTAAAAGGGTTCTTCCTTTTTCCCGAAAATTTAAAATAATTTATTTGCAAAAGTAAAAGTCCTCTCTCCTTCTCCTCGACCGGGCCAGCTGGTAGCCCTTCGCCTCCACACGGCAGCACCCCCGCCAGCTCACCCGAGCCCGCGTGCTCTGGCTCAGCCTTAGCTCCCCGTCGCCTCCCTCTTTTCCTCAGCGGCGTGCGCTGTAAATGTCATGTCCCCTCCTATCTCCTCCCCACCTACTCCTGTCTTATCCTCGCCCAGGCGCCCATGCCATCACCTCCGCTGCAAAGTCATCGTCTCTGGCGTGATTCTCTCCCTCACCTCCTCCCCTCCAAGTCGCAGGCGCATTGAATGCCTCTGCCCAATCCCATCACCCTCGCCTACCTGCTCCCATCCCGTCGCTCTGCGCCGACTAGAGCTCCGCTCTAGCGCCTTGCCCATTGATCTCTCTCTCCTCCTCCTGGGCTCATTTAAATAGAAGCCACAGAGCCTATCGTATTCCCCTTCCCCTTCCTTTTTCCCTATTTCTCCTTCTCTCTTCCTCTCTCTCTCTCTCCCTCGGGTCGCCGCGCTTCGAGTTTCACCACCGTCGGCTGGAGCTCGTGCCACCACCTCTAGCACCGTCGTCAAAACTTCTCTGCCACCATGGAAGCCTCTCTGGAGGCGTGCTCGTCACCATTAGCTTCGCAGGGCCGTGTTCTACACAGTGCTTGTTTTCTTCTCTTCGGAGACTCGCCGGAGCACCATGCGCTGCGGAAGCTCCTCCTCTCCCAGAGCGCCTGTGCCGTCTTTGACTGCTCCGTCGAGCCCCGCCGCCATCCTCCTTTGCCTTTGACTGTGAGCTGCCCTGCCGCCGTTCGCCGTCCACCGACCTCCCCAAGCCATTCTCTCTTAACCCTGGTGAGTTTCCCGTGATCTGTCCTCTCTCTCAGTCAGGACCTCCCCCCTTAGGACCTCCTCCTCACAACCACCCTCTCAGTTTCAGTCCTCCTTTCGACCATTGTTGAGTAGTCGTATCCTTCTTTGGACCTGGTAGTCGAAGCTTTCTTTCGACATCCTTCTGACTAGTGCGTCAAAACCTTCTCTCGACCAGGTAGTCGAATCCTTTCTCTCTTACGACCACATCAAGTAGTTGTAATCCCTCTTGCTATTCTTCTTACGACCACGTTGAGTAGTCGTATCCTTCTTGTAACTTTCTTTCGACCATATTGAGTAGTCGAATCCTTGCTTCTTTCGACCAAGTTGAGCAATCGAAACCTTCTTTCTTCCGTCGACCACGTCGAGCAGTCGAATCTTCTCTACCTTTCCTACCAGTCGAACCTCCTTCCAACCAGGTAGTCCTTCCGACCACCTGTAGTCGAAACCTCCTTCCAACCTTGTGATTTCAAGACTTTCGAGAGCTCGTTCTCTTTCGTTCAAACTCCGACTCGAGTGATTCAAATTTCTATCTTCATCTAAACTGGTTTGGACTTGGGGGAAATGGATGTTTGTATGGGTGCATGTTTATGCACAGAATTGAGTCATTTCTATGGTCGAAGCCTAGGGTTCTTTTTGGTAGTCGCCTAGGTCAGTTAAGGACCGGTCTTCGAGCGTTCCTTTACTACGCCCTATCGTACTACCATGTGTCCTGAATGGGCAGGACTTGGCTAACTAATTTGCAATGTTTCACCGTGGTCGTTCCATCCGATTGTGTGGGTGTCTGTACGACCTACTTTTATGTATTCCCACTGTTGGGATACGGGTAGGCAACGCTGGTAACAATTCAAAATTTCTACCACGTAAAACCAGGAAGCCAAGCAAGTAGATGATCACAGATCGTTACCACCAGACGCGAAGTGCAGCGGAAGAAGAGTTGGAACAGCCTGTTCCAACAAAAAAGTGCGTCGATGTAGTGGTTGTAGTTGATCGTTCACCACAGTCGATCGTCCAGCGCAACGATTATCTTCTCCAGCAACCAATCTAGTTCCTCGCCAAGATTGTGGATCGTCCTCGAGCACAACAACGCAGCAGCGCCTCTATGGTATACACACGTCCAGGGTAGGAACGCCGTACGCTGGTGTGCTAGCACCAAATCACACAGGAAGGCTCTCTCAAGAAGATGGCAACTCGGGTTTTGGGGGAACAACTCATGTGTGTTATCCCCTTCCAATTGCCTCAAGCATCTCCTTATATAGTGCCCATGACAGATTCTATCCAAACACGTTTGATGAATCGTATCCGTACTAGTTTGTTTCAACCCGTCAAGCGTGTGACCAGTTAGGTTTATGTGTAGTTCGGTTGTGACATAAAAACACCTTTCCGATCATGAGTCGTAGCGTTACCTAGCAGGACATAACGATTCTCGAATACACACAATTTATATCGGACGAACCTTAAGGCAATATGATCTACGGCCAGATCCTTATCACTTACGACCAGCTCGTATCTAGTCACGACCAGTCCATATTAATTTACGACCAGTTCGTAACTCCTTACAACCAGTTAGTACTTAACTACGACCAGTTTGCAACTTCTTACGACCAGTTGTTGATTATGTTCGAGCATATGTTCGACTAGTTTTTGACTTGTTCGCATCTCCATACGACCAGTCTACGAATAGCTCGAAACTATGTTTGACCAGTCTACGACTTGTTCGCATCTCCATACGACCAGTCTACGACTGGCTCAAAACTATGTACGACCAATTTCGACTAGTCTACGACCAGCTTCGAGCAGTCGTCTAGATCCACACCGGTAGCAAAGTCCTTCTCCTTTGAAATTTATTTGCATAAAGCAAGTATGAGCACAACTTTCGTGCTCACAAGTTACACCCAATAATAGAGTTAATGCATGCATGGATATTATCAAAGGAAGGCTTATAGGGTTATTTGTGCAAAAACAACATTTGACATTAAATGCAATACTAAGTTCAAAAGCACAAGTTTTTACAATATCTAAAATCAAATTTCATTTTTAATCATCAATTCTTAAGTGTAGGATAAATCTCCGTACACAAGTGGTGAAGGACTACCCCCCTTGCACCAGGCTTTTTGCCAAAATTTCCCACATGAAATAAACATCTATGAAATCATTTTTGTCAAAACATTTTTAAAACAAAACCATAGTCTAATCTGCGAAAGGCTTTGCTCAGCATGTCGATGACAGTGGACACGGCTATTCGAATAGATTGACACACTACAGAGGTTGTACAGCTTTACCAACAAGACACGATTTCTCTAGATTGTTTGTCATCCGTCGATACCACCGCTCACTACCTTAGGTAAGCAGTCTAGAGCATGTGTCAAGGCATTTACAATGCAACATTCCAAAGTAGTCACGCCCGCTAAGGTTTCACCTTCTGTAGATCGGAACATACTCCGGAGGCACCCCTCTTACGCCATGTGGGATTACATAAAAAGTAGGTCATTCTGACACCCACACAACCGGATGGCACGACCACATTGGAACATTACAAATTAGTTAGCCAAGTCTATCCCACACTAGACTTGTGGTGGTAAGGAAGGGCTTTGCAATCCGCAGCTCGCAGGTTGGTCCTTAATTGACTGGGCGACTTCCAAAACAATCCCTGGGCCTCAAACATTCGCTGAATTGAGCTCGTGCATAAAATTGCACCCACCAACTATCCATTTTGCCCAAGTTCAAACAAGTTTTATTTATTTTTCATGTCAAAACCTTTTCAAATCATTCTATGGTAAAGACAATACCATAGTCTCAATTTTTAATCAACTTTGTATTTTGGCTAATTTCCCCAAAATCAACATTTTGGTCTAAGCATTGACTAAGCATAATTTTCTAATTTATTTTGCTATGGTGACATGGAAATGACAATACAAACTTTAATATTGGCCATACAAGGGAGATAGATTAACTAGGAATTTAAAACAGGAATTTAAAATAACTAAATTGAATTATGGATGCAATAATAATTTAAAAATAGAATTTAAATAATTTAAAATATTGGTATCAACATGATCAAAGGTATAACTTGCCTTGCTCAATTATTTGCTCTCAAACGGTGTCAAAATCTGACTCTCCGAAGTCGTCGAAATCTATACGCGAAAATAAACCTAATTCAAACAAAATTCAAATAAAATTAAAATGAACTCTAAATTAAGAAATTTTGGTTTAGTTGGCTATATCTTGAATTTAGATGAAATTAGAAATTTGAATGGGCTCAATCGGAGTTCGTTTGCAAAAGATATGGACTCTCGAAGATTGAAATCACATAAATTGATGAAAATTAGATTTATGGATTTACTGGATTTATATTTCTAAAGGAAAAAGGGATTACGACGCAATGCTGATGTCAGCAAAGGGTTTTTGAAAATAAAAGAAATAAAATAAAACCCTAACATGTGGGACCCACATGACAGTGACTCGGGTCACGGTGAGCTGGTTCCACTAAGCCAATGGATCTGGTGCGGGTGGACTGGCCATGCGGGTGCTCACGTGGCGATGACCGGGACGCCACACGTGCGCCACGTAGGTGCTTGTGCTGATGTGGACGGTGACGTAAACTGCCACATTTGCTCGACAGTGATGGCAACACTGGAGCCGATGGCAACGGCGAACGGCGGGGCTTCGCCGATGGTGAGTGGTACTAGCAGGTAGCTACGACTATTGCAAACACGATGGTACCTGACTTGGCTCAAGAGGTCGTCGGAGATCGCTGGAATTGGTGTCGGAGCGGAGGACGATGAAGGTGTTTTGTCAGGGATGATCACCAAAGACGCTTTGGGGTCGAGGAAGGGCGCATGGGGATGCTCTTGCGACGAGGAAGCCGGCGGTGTGGACCACGAAGACGGAGAACGATTGGTGGCGGCTAAATTCGAGTTTTAGCCGGTGGTGACCAAAACCCTAGAACTCTAATAGCGGCGGCGCTGGAGCTTTAGAAGAATGGGGTGGGGATTTGGGATGAGGTGAGAACGGGGCACCTGAGGATCCTTTTTATAGGGGCCGAGGGGTGGCCGTGGATGAGATCGTGTGCGCGAAGAACGTGGTGGCCATTGAGAATGTGGGCATACCAGATGCGGAGATGAGGGGGAAAAGGGAGGAGTGGGTGCGGCGAGATAAGGGTAAGACATTGCGCACGTACACGCGAAAAAAGATTGATAGGAACTGTGGCAGTTGCGAGCTTGGCGAGGTAGTCATGGCGGCTGTGCGCATGGAGAAGAAAGGGAGAGGAAGAAGATGATGGCGCGGGGCCTACCTAGCAGCGAGAGGAAAGGAGCGGGGTCTTTTGGCCGTTAAATTTAGATCGAACGATCCACAACGCGGTGACGTTCGGACCGCTTCGAACAAGCGATTTCAATCGGGCCATTCATATTAGATCGGACGGTCCATATGGTTGGGACATTCGGACCGTCCGAACCTCAACTAAATTGGGCCGTCCAATTTCGATCGGATGGTCCACAGAGCGTGGAACGTTCGGACCGCTGAACACGCCATCAAGATCGGCCCGTTCATTTCTGATCCAACGGCCGAAAATGATTGAAGTGGAAACGCGCGGGAGAAGCGAGTCGAGCGGGACACGCGCATGTGGGAATAGGGTTGGGCTGAGAAGGTTTAGGCCCAAGGAAATTTTTGGATTTTAATTGATTTAGCAAATAAAATAATCCAGTTAAATCAAAAAGGCTTTAGAAAATAGCAGAATAAATCCAAAAAATCCAGAAAAATTCATAGAAATTTCTAGAGTTATTTTGGACTTAAATAAAATATTTCCAACTTATATTTGGTAATAACTTTTGCAAATAATTTATTTTGGCTTTGAAATACATAGGAAAAAGCTTTTTAAAATTCCTTTTCAACTTTAAATCCAATAAAAACCCATAAAACTCAATAAATCTTAATTTTTCCTTTTAAAAAAATTAAGAAATCCAAGAAAAGTTATAAAACTCTTTTAAATTTCAGATAATCCAACAAAATAATAACTTTATTGACTTTATTTTTGGTAACAGAATTTGCGATGTTACAACGACCAGCTCGTATCTCCATACGACTAGTTCGCATCTGGTCGAACTGAACGAGCTGCTCGTGTATTCTCCCATTGCCTCACGATATCTGGTTGAACTCCAGGTGAGATGTTGTGTTATTCATGGACTGTTCAATACTTTGTCCATATGGTTGGGACATTCGGACCGTCCGAACCTCAACTAAATTGGGCCGTCCAATTTCGATCGGATGGTCCACAGAGCGTGGAACGTTCGGACCGCTGAACACGCCATCAAGATCGGCCCGTTCATTTCTGATCCAACGGCCGAAAATGATTGAAGTGGAAACACGCGGGAGAAGCGAGTCGAGCGGGACACGCGCATGTGGGAATAGGGTTGGGCTGAGAAGGTTTAGGCCCAACGAATTTTTTGGATTTTAATTGATTTAGCAAATAAAATAATCCAGTTAAATAAAAAAGGCTTTAGAAAATAGCAGAATAAATCCAAAAATTCCAGAAAAATTCATAGAAATTTCTAGAGTTATTTTGGACTTAAATAAAATATTTCCAACTTATATTTGGTAATAACTTTTGCAAATAATTTATTTTGGCTTTGAAGTACATAGGAAAAAGCTTTTTAAAATTCCTTTTCAACTTTAAATCCAATAAAAACCCATAAAACTCAATAAATTTTAATTTTTCCTTTTAAAGTTTAAGAAATCCAAGAAAAGTAATAAAACTCTTTTAAATTTCAGATAATCCAACAAAATAATAACTTTATTGACTTTATTTTTGGTAACAGAATTTGCGATGTTACAACGACCAGCTCGTATCTCCATACGACTAGTTCGCATCTGGTCGAACTGAACGAGCTGCTCGTGTATTCTCCCATTGCCTCACGATATCTGGTTGAACTCCAGGTGAGATGTTGTGTTATTCATGGACTGTTCAATACTTTGTCGATCGAGTGTTGGATAACTTCAAGTGGTTGAACTCTTCGACCATTAGTGGCATGGCCATGCACTTTTTTTATCTGACCACATCGAGGGGCCCAGAGATATCTCTCCTATTATGTTAGGAGGGGCAAATACCATATCCGACCAGTCACATTCCTCCCTATATTTCATAGTATTCCCGAAAGCTATTACACATGTAGGAAACCATGTTGATCTCAGGTCTAAGGATTATACATCATCATTACTTGAGACCAACTAACGACACATTGAATCATAACAATCTCAACAGTGTCTCAAGGTGGGTCAATCCAACACTATGTTCTCTAACATGTATCCACATTATTGATTCAATATCCTTATATCCATGACCGGTGAAACATGGTCATCAATCAATACATGTGCCGGTCTTAGAGTCACTAGTGTTCCGCCCAGTGACATTCTGTAACAGCCCCAATTTTATCAACAGTAATAATCCGCATTATGAACAGTAATGGGCTACTGTTCATATCATTACTGTTCTTAATCTTAGTTGGGAGTTGCTGTTACCAAATAAAACCTTCCTTTTAGCCCCAGTCCAAAGACTTATTTAGAATATTTAAAGGAATACAAGATAAAACTTGTATTATGACTGGGAAGTATTTTTATGAAAGCTTAGATAAATTATCTTGGCTAAAAATATTTTTGTTGCATTTCTAGAAATTATTTGGGCTTAAAGAAAAATTTATTGTCTTTAAATAAATATTTTCGGCCTGAAATAGATAATTATGTATTTTATAAAGTGAAAATGTGGTTTATGAAATTTATCTGGGAAATATATCATCCCAGTAGTTTATAGTAAAAATTTCATGAATTTATAAATTTATTTGCTATTTTTAAAGTCCCAGTCAAACCTTTTAAGTATTTAAATGGGTCTGGTCAACCAAACTGGTCTAAACCCGACCCTTGCACTGTAGCGACTCGGTCTCACGTGGTTGGGTCCAACCTAGTGCGACTTGGTCTGGCTCGGTCACGTCCCAACGCGAGCCCAAAACTCCACACGTGATTTGAGCCGTTGATCTTCAATCGAGCACCGCGAAGCTATAACACCCCGCGAGCTGTCCACGTGTGCACTTTAATCTCCACCGTTGGATATTGATCTAACGCGCGAGATCAGTGTATGCAACCGGACAACTCCGGATCCTTATTCAATCTCCACCGTTCGTTTCTAATCCAACCGTGACGCCCTTTTCGTTTTAAACTTAACGGCGCGCTTTTATTTCAGCCGTTAGATTCAAATCCTACGCTTTTCCCTTTTTCCGCGTGTATAAAGCCCGCACTCCTCTGGGCCATTGGATCTTCATCGTGTGGCCCAGATTAGTGTATGCATTCGGACGACTCCGGATCCCCGCACAATCGTGGCCGTCCATCCTTGATCTAGCGGTATCGCTTGTTTCTAATTGAAATCAGAGGCGCGCGTTTATGCGAGCCTTTGGATTTCAATCCAACGGCGCTCCTTTTTGACCGTGGGCCTTTAAAGCCCAAAATCGGTGGATCGTTGGATTTTAATCGTGCGGACCACATGGGTGTATGCAATCGGACCATCCGGTTCCATTTTACATCCTGACCGTAGAAATTGAATCCAACGGTCTTTGAGCCATCGCATCTAAAAAGAGCGACGTGTATATCTTTTAGTGCGCGTTGGATTTCAATCCAACGTCCAGATTTGAAAGTGGACCTCAATGAATCCTTTAAAACTCCGTTTTAATCCCGATCGGTAGATCTAGATCGTGAGGTCCATATTAAATGATACCGATTCAAATCATTTAATCTATCTATTTATCGTAGCCGTCTATTTCCAATCGGACGGCTGACATTTGTTTGAGCTCTCTGAGTTGCGCGCGGCTGAGGATGACAATGGGACCCACATGTCAGTTAGCTCTTATCTTCTTCCCTCTCTCCCTGTGCGCAGATTTCTCTGGAAATCAAGGAGAGGAATTATCCCAAAGATTTTGCAACTAATTTTTGGGATAATTAGCCCTAAATGGACACCTCATCAAGCTCTAGACTTTTCCCAATTATCCTGTAGCTCAACTCCCACATATATAAACCCTAGTTTTTGAGTCATGACCATTGTTGACCATCAAGCTCATTTTCTTCCTTCTTGTGATGGAGTTCTTGCTCCTATCCTTTGCTTATCCATCCTTAAGCACTCGGCTTTACTTACAATAAAGATTGGTTATCTTTTGTAGGTCAAATCCAGAGTTTGTTTCCCTATCCATCATCATCGGTTTTCAGAGTTTTTGGTATCTTTCCTATACTGGTAAGCCAAAATCCCTAGTTTTGATATCTTGAGCATCCTAGGAACCTTAGAAGCTGCTAAGCATCACTCTTTTAAGCATCGGTAGCTTCAACTGTCCTTAAACTGAAAAGTTGATATTATACCTTTCGGTCTTTCATGTCATTTTCAAGACCTAGGGTTCTTCCTGTCAACTTATCATCTTATTTAGGTTTTGACTAAACCCTAGCAAAGCATGACAAGTTGATCTTTCCATTCTTGTCATCATCTATTTTGACTCCTAGCTGAAATATGTCTGTTCTTTTGTCTACTCAACCGACAAAATAGCTTTTGCTTTAGCTTTTGTAATCTAACTAATTAGGGTTAGACTAAGGTTGGTTTGGGATATTAATTACCCCAAAAGATCATGCTAAGGTTCATTTATGAACTTTTGCATGATCTATACTTCTTTTTCCGAAACTTTGCAATCTGTCTGCTTTCACTCTTTTCAAATCAAAAAGCGGGACTTTGCAATAACTTCTAACTGTCTTTTGAAAACAGTGAGTTCTAATATGGGTAATTATCACTAATATGGGTAGTTATGGCTTAAGTATGCTGTTAATCATACATTTCTTTATTGATCATGCATTTTCTGTTGATCTATACTAGTTGTCGTTTTTGGTGTTTATTGGAGTTTATTATCTTTTATAGAATCTGGTTCTTCTGAGGCTTTTGACAATATTTCCGAACAACTTTGAACTCGCAATGTATGTATTACTACCAAGGCAAGCATCCTCTTTGCACCATATTGAACCTGCATTTTGTACAATAGCTTTTACCAATTTCAGTGATATCTGTGCATGCTATTTTTCTGAAAATACAAAATGTGACTTGTAATAGCTAGCTATAACCTGACATAGTGGATTACCTTAATTATGACCATACACTCAACTCTAGTGTAGTATTGTATACTATATGGTCTATTTTCAGATTTGGCTTAGACATGCAGTCTAGAGATTTTAGAGTTTGACAAGCATATCTTGTCAAACATGGGAATCACAACTGAACTGTTGTCATTTTAAACTCTTTGTCCAGTTTCTTTAAATCAGTCTTGTATTTGAAATTCAAATTGATCTGGACAAGAGGAAGCTAGTGATGGTGCTTTTGTGCACGAGATTGGGTTTTGTGGTGGACTTGTCCGGGTTAATTAAGGACCGAACTCTGACTATTCAGTTCAAGTCCCCCACGTACTTCCACATGCAGTGTATGGGCGCTGTTTGGTTAAGTAAAATGTTAGGACTATTGGGTTGGAAACAGGAGAGTAAGAATATGTGTATTGACCTTGTATGGCATAGATGCTTTGGTCTTATGACTGCGTTGTATGCCATGTGAGCTTGTATGTCAGTATCAGATGTTCTTAGAAGGGTGAGGCGTATATGTGCTCCGTAGCATATCGATACCTTAATGGTGCCGATTGCATTCTAATATGGGTAGTGAGCCGATTCGCATTTAATTGTTTGGATCGGCATTCGACGCAACATGTGTGCCCCGGTTAAATAGATGCTATCAGTCGTTGTTTAAGCGGGATCAGCTCACACATGGGGGTCCAACTCAATAGTGTTAGCTTGTTGAAAAATACCAAATCTTAGTTTCCCCGGTCGGCATACCAAAGGAAGTATGTCATCATTCGGAGGCATCCAAGGCAACGGGCTAGCTAAGTCATGTGGGTAAGATGTACACCTGCAGGTATAAACTGCATTGAATAGCCGTGTCCACGGTCATGGACGATAACTTGAACTGATATCACCTGTATAGAAATTTTGATTTCCAAAATGTGGTTTCGGTTTGCATGAGGGATTCATGCATTGTACTGTTTACAATTATGTCATTTACTTACTGTTCTAGTTAAACTTTGATTTACTAAATTGCTTTATCAAAATTTAGCTTTTGAAGGTTAAGATGTATCGCTTTGTGCAAATCTGAACCTTTAAACCTTCCTGTTGAAACCTTATGCATATATAAATTCTACTCCTTTGCGTAGGCTCTAATCAACATTTTCTTTTATTAGTTTGTGTAAGACTTGCTGAGTACCTTCTGTACTCAAGGTACTCTCACCTATTGTTGCAGGTGAGGATGGTTATCTTCTGAAGTACCGTTAGCGCCGATCGGTGGCGCTAACGAGTAAAGCTACTTCTTACCTCCACGCAATTGCCTGCGGGTGGATGAGGCCATTGGTGGACACTAAGTTTTTGTTTTGCTTCCGCTGTTAGACTTTTAAAGTGACCAAGTCACTTCCTATTGTAGTACTAAACCGAATGATGTAAACTTATGTTTAATTATGTCAAGATATGACTTGTATGTGTATGATGCAATGTTGTTGAAGGATATATATACAATGGTCGTTGATCCTGGGAACCATTGTGGTACATATATATCCGGGAATCCTGTTTATTGAAATTGTTACTTGTTAAATTCATACCTTTAGCATGATCTTTAATTAAGGGGCAGCACTGTTCCTTAATTAAGAATTGTGTTACTGTATGAATTTAATTAAGTACATTTACAATAAACCGGGGGTCCCCACACATTCGACCAGAGATACATTTAGAACGACATCATCATAAGTTAAAAGAGCTTCACCAATAAGTCACATACTCATTAATTTTCATAACTGATGATTCATTCAAGGAACAGAATAACACTTGTTCAATAACACATAAACATAGACGTGATATCATCATCTCCATGACTGCCTCTAGGGCATATCTCCAACACCCACCTCGCGCAAGAGGGGGCCTAAATCCTATGGGTTTGTATCCAAAGGGGGTGAAACCTTAGCGAGGGGGACTATGGTGGAATGGCGCAATGTAAAGGCCTTGTCACGAGCTCTAGACTGCTCACCTAAGGTAGTGAGCGGTGGTGTCAACGGATGCCAAACAAACTAGAGAAGTCGTGTCGTGTGGATAAAGTTGTACACATCTATAGAGTATAAAACTATTCGAATAGCTGTGTCCATGGTCATGGACATGCTGGCAAAGCCACTCCAATTTAGATTTAGATTTTGTTTTCAAAAGACTTGATTAAATGGTTTTGGATCTCTATCCAAATGGGAATTGGGCGGGCAGCCTTTTGATAGGAGGATATCCTTCACCACTCGTTGATGAATGTTATCTGACTATTAAACTTGAGTTTTAGAAAATAAATTTTAGTTATAGAATATCTGTTTTGGAACTTAGTACAAGTATTTGGAAAGAAACATTATTTGGAAAGAAACATTGCTTTATGCAAAATCAACTCTATAAGCCTTCCTTTGTTTTATCCCTGCATGCATTATAATTCTAATACTGGGTGTAACTTGCTGGGCATGGTTGTTTGTGCTCGCCCTTGCTTAATAAAATGTTGTTCAGAGAAGAAGGATCTTGCAGCTGTTGAAGACCTTGACGACTAGGCCGCTACCTCAGTTGGTTGCCCGTGGCAGATTAGCTGGGTTCTACTGCTTGCTCTTTGACTTCCGCTGTGTTCTGTATTGTCGGCTTGTGAGCCTTTCTTGTATTCAACTCTGTTGTTTGTTAATAAAGTTTTGTGATTATGGTTGTAGTACCATATTTGTTTACTGTGTGAGCTAGCCACTGATCATGGGACTAGTTCAGAAATGCATAGAGGATTTGTGGTGTTAACCCTGGGTCCCTACAAAGTTCTCTCTTCCTTGAGGACTCGTCATCTTTGGAGTCTGAGTCGGAAAAATTTTCATCGAAATTCCATTCTCCAATGTGAGCTTCACCTTTGCTATTCTTGTGAAGTTTTTTCTTGCTATTATAGTCCTTTTTCTTGAATGATTTTGACTTCTCACCCTTCTTGTTTCGACAATAAGAGGCAATGTGACTCTTCTCATCACACTCATAACACTTAATGTTGGTGTAGTGTATTTTGCTTAAGAATTGATCTTTGTTGCCTTTATCAAAGTTGACACTTCGATTTGAGCATCTCTTCATGAATCTACTCATTCTCCTCACAAAGAGAACCATATCTTCATCAGAATCATCATCTTCATTTTCAACATTATCATCCCTTGATTCCGCCTTTGCCTTGAAAACAATTTTTTTTATTAGAGATAACTTGCTCCAAGAGATCTTCCTTTTATAACTTATTTGTAATAAGATTACCCAAGAGGCCGGTAGGAGTCATTCTTAACAAATCGAAGGAGTTTAGGAACAATGTCACCTGTAACACCCCAGGACCCACATTACCCTAGAATGCCACTAAACCACTCTACAGCGGAACATAAGCGGAAGCAAAAACAACTAATGGACACAATACTAACGGATAGAGTTTAATAAATTAAAACAACTACTAGCAATTTAATCCAAGAGTAGTCCACAAATTCATCATTAATAATTCAAAAGAACACTCGCGAATAGCTAGTCATTAGGCTAGTTTCCTCTCAACTTTATTATAGCATAAATCGATGAATTGAGTGCATAGTTGTAGTGCCGCTCTACCCATCCCAGGAATGCTTAAAAATCACCTGAAAGGGGGAAAGAAACAACAAGGGTGAGATAAAATCTCAGCAAGTATATTGATTAACAGGTTATTCAAATAACAAGCAAGCTACATCACAATTTATATTATTGCATGACCGCAACCACATTCCACTTTCTCATTCAATAAACCACATGGACTAACATGAGTCCTGCCTCATAAGATTTCAAACATTGGCATAAGTATGCAATTCCTCCATCCACAATCTTAATGCAAATGCATGTCATGCTCCTTGCACTCCTACCCATCAAGGTAAGAGTGTGCATCGATTATCTGACGGCAATGTACGATCTGTCAGACTGCAGTCTGATCGCGCCATAAGCGGCGACATCCACAATGCAATGTCATGATATGTTATGAATGATATGATACTCAAAACCACATAAGTGTCATCCTCATCGGGCACCAACAAGATTAACTTTTATTACTACCACATAACCACTATGGAAAATATATCTATGATCCACATTCGCACATAAAGCAACCACCTCATGACTTCACGCAAGATATCCAAAGTAAAACATTCAATTATTAATTGCTGTTATCACCTCATTTGTAAGTCAACCAACCATGGCATAATACTTCAAAATACGAGAATCATATAGATTGCAAGTAGTAAGAACAACCAATTAAACGGTAGTAACACTGCTACAATTACTTGCCTTCCACGATGCGACGCGTTAGCCGGCAAAGGTGATACTCTTAAACCTGAGGCTTCACCTCCTAAACAAGTAAAATAATTTCAATAAGGACATAATATACCCAGCGCTACTAATCGGCGTTCTACACCGCTTCCCTGAAGACTCAAATCGAGTTTACAAAGCTGAAACTGAAAAACAATGTTTCCTGCCATATACCGTTCCTGGACAGAAGCACGGTAATTGACATAACTCAAGAACTGGAAGTTGAAAAGAGGTAAACCCAATTTCTGTAGATTCTTAACTGACTAATCTACAATACTCTAGTTGACACGATAATCCAAATCGGCCAAAATAATAGGCTAACCATTGTTTGAACTTTCAGTACAGAAAACTGCCTACACGTTCGAACAGCAATACTAAGATGACCATAACTTTTGACTCAGACCTCGGAATTGAGTGATCTTCGCGGCTACTGAAAGATAACGACAGATCCCACATAACTCTAGGAGATGGAATCTTAAAATTCAGCCTCTAAATACACGAAATTACCCACGCAAGATACTGGACAGAATCGAATCTTCTTCAGCCAAACTTTTATCCAACAAATCTAATCGGTTTCGCATCTACTACGGATCAAACAGCGGGGAAGGCATCTCGTTACCCTTGTAGAGCCCAGGAAGACGCAGATCAAATCCACGAGGACCCTTCCTCTTCTTCTTCTTCTCCTCTTCCACCATGGCCAGCAGCACTAGGGCTTCTTCCTCCTTCCTTCGACCGGCATCAATGGAGGGGAAATCATCCGTGGAGGATGGACAGCAAGGAGGTGCTGGACAGAGGTGGATGGGGTGGAGCGCATGGGGGTGGAGGCTTGGAGGGGAGAGGAGGGGGCGGCTAGGGTTAGGAAGGGGGAGAGTGGCGCCCCCCCTATGGCCGGCCACCAAAAGGCCCCATGGGCCTCTAGCCCGAGCCAGGTTGTCTGTGTTTGCGAAAACTCCTCCAAACTTCGATGAATCACTATTCTAATTGGTCCTCTCTCTAAATATAATTATTCTCTCTCTAATATTACTCAGAGTATTACATCTCCTCCCGACTCTGTTCTTCCAACTTAAGCAAATTTGGGGTATTACATTCTACCCCCCTTAAAAGAATTCGACCCCGAATTCTAACCATCGAAAAGAACACCAGAACAAAATGCACAGACTTGGAAACAACGAATTTAACACGCACTGCAGTAAAAGCGGTATGGGTAAGGCCCGCGTATGCAAGATTCTAGCTCCCAAGTGGTCTCTTTCTCAGACTAGCAAGACCACAACACAAAGACGTAAAACAACATCTGACCTAACACTCAACCTGAACTTTCCAGGTACACTCAAAAGAAGAGGATCGAAGGTAAGACCTTACCCGAAGGTCCACGTCTTTAACAAAAGATCAAACTTTGAGTTGCTCAACTACTCACTTAGCACCAGAACATAACCGGCATTGCGTACATCGCGTATGGACCTGAAACGGTCAACGCGATACGCCAACTTACTAATTACCACAATTGTCGAAAACGAACCAAAATATCTTAACCAAGCTCCACTTCAGTACTAAAACACACCACAAATAACCAGAACCACCCCTCGGTACACGTTCGTGCGTCCAGTGCCGGCACACATGCCATGCCGTATGTCCACTTCAGGACCACACGCGCCATGCGCCATATGCCCACGCCCCGGTCCCGCACGCGCTCGTGCAGCGAAGGTGGATGCTCAACAACTAACTCTTCATCTAATGAGGGTCGCCTCCTTTAAACAATAATACACAACAGAAATGGTTCTTAAACCACTGATCCACAAGGAGAATCCAACTGGAAATAGTGAGTTCTCATCACAACCACGCAACACTAACTCTCCACCAAAAGGGCAGTTTACAATTGAATACCACGAAAGCCAAAGGAGGAACCACTTGAATGCCCAAATTAAATACTCCTTTTATCTTGTCTGAATTGCAAGGAGTCAAACATGTCAGCACAACGCCAACTCACATTGCAGAAAACACCAGTCAACGGCCCAAAACTCAAACGAGAATGAAGAAAATGATTCAGTACCCGAGGAAACATCATTTTTTCTTAGTTTCCCCCTTAGGAAAAAAAAACTTCTGTCAAATCTTGTATTTCGAGTTCATCACATACTGCACAAGCTCAAACCTCTTAATTAAACATCCTCAAGTTATGCTCAAACTGAAATACATCATCCACACCATGGTGGAGAGACTCTATTGAATCCATCGAGTACTCTAGGCAACTCGTCCCATCTTGTGAAATTAATTTGATAGAAGGCATTCAAAGCTTCACAAATATAGGTCTCCCACGCAATCACATTACCTCGGTTTTTCCGAATAACAACTCGAATCTCAGTACACATGCTCATATACTACACCCGAAGGGTTCTATCAATGATCATTCCACTTCTTAGGAATCGTCATTATCAAATTTCCGTACACGAAATCATCGTGTGACTAAAAATGCAAATACCATATTTAACCTACAAGACCTCTACAACAATTTCTCTTATAACAGATAATGAAGTCATCGGATTAAATCTATAGCCTTTCCGCAATTCTAACATACTTACTCATTGACATTGTCAGAAATCACCCACAAAATCTTGCAACTCTATCTAATTGTGTTACTCTATACAATTAATCAAGGTTTCCATACCTTCGATAATCCCCAACCTTTCAACATGAATGAAGTTCGAATTTCACTATATCATAGGTTCTACTTAATCATAACACTACTCATTTACTTCAAAGCTAAACATTCCATGTGATTCAAATTTCCTCCAAGAGCTACAGATCAAAACCAATTCATCTTCTACTACTCCCCATAGCTTGGTAGCAAAACTCATCACTACCATTAAATAACCACCACCAAAGCAATTTGCCAAATTACGCTTTGTAAAACTTTGCAACACAAAACGGTGGAACATTTCTCAAAAGAAAGAGACGAACCAGACAAGTTTCGTCACACAAGAAAATCTTTACTCACACGAGCAAGAAACTCAAAAGAAATAATCTGATAACAAAGATCTTAGAAAATGAAAGTTAAGTTCACAGTTGAGGGCACAGACCACTCACAAAAAGAAATAGCAAATATCAACCAATAAGAAAGATATTGCGATTGTAATTTGACATCTCTTGTGCATAAACGCGCAAATGTCTAGGAATGATTCAAATAACCACAAGAACTAATTAAGATCCAATACACTTCTTCAACACATCATAATTGCTCGGAACAGTTCAACTATTCAAAAAACATGATATCCAAATGATCACAACCACAAAAAACTCAAAACATTTTTTTTACGAGATTTCAAGTAAAACAAGCAGATTAATCTCCTCTTAAACAAACCAACATATTTTTCAATGAGTGCAACCTCACGTTGCCAACTCAAACCAAAGAGCCCTTAAGACTAAATCACACGAATCTCTTAAGAAACAATAGGACATTCCAATATCTCATTTTATTTAAAATACTTTCACTTTTAGCTACCAGAGCATTTGCAAGCTCCAAAAGATCACAAGAGCTAAACTTGAAATACTCCATGTAAGCGATATCACCAAAGACCAATTTCATCGCAAGTACTAACATCAATCTCGCCACAACCATTAAAAAACCCTTTTTAAACCCTTCGAAAGACCCGTGCGAAATGAAGAGTTGATTCTTTCTCAAAAGGAGAGGCAAATGGAAACGATTTTTCACTAACCAGAATATCATTTGCCACTCGCAATGAACATAGAACCAAGAGAAATGATCAATTAGACAAAAACTCAGAAAACATAAGACCATACCACACTTCAGGACATAGGCCTCAAAGGAAGAGATTGTCAAACCTTAACAGATAAGAACAAACGGACAATCAAGATCAAATCGTGTGAATCACCTAAGAACCAATAGAACTTTGCGACCCGTCGTTTTATTCGACGACTTCCAATTACCACATCAATCTTGAACACCAAAAGATCATGAAAGAAAAACTTAAAATACTCTCGTTTAAGTAATATCACCAAAGGTAAACAAATTACTATGAGAACTAACATCAATCTCACATTCTGACGACTTAATAACAACGACAATGTACACTAGTACCAAGAATCATCAAACTTTATTACTCCATCCTGAAACTTCCTAAAGGAAACACAAACCACATGGTTGAAACAAATTTATTATATCAAGATTATGCTAAGCAATATCAATATCACAAGGCACGCTATCAAGACTACTTACGAAGATTCGTCTATTCGACTATTGGTGTTGCTCAACACCACCATCAGCGCTCATTAACAAATGATGATTGCACTAATCATAGGGGTACATACGGTACTGATTCCAATTGCAATCACATAACCGTTTATAAACATAGACTCAACATTTTACCCTTGTTCAGAAATCATTTCAAAACATGATTAACGATTCCCTAACCTAATTTTCTATAAACAGGATTTCACGAATCGATACACCGACACCCATCTGGTCCTTTGTACAGGTTTCGATAATTTTAGCATATCAGGAAAAAGGTAAATCTAGCACCTATGTAAGATCCATAGGTTCTGAACAGATATAGACAATCTCTTATTTAACATACACCATGTATCAAATACAAGGACATCCCAAATTCATCAATTTCACTTTCATAGATGGTAGTTAAGAACCATTAATTTGCACCATGCTAATGACCTAACTTGGTAACTCATCTCATAACAATCTATTCGTTTAGTTATAACTTCGCATTTTTTTAAGCATGACAAGACATCACAAAAAAAGATTCTGACACCTTCATTCAATAAGAGAGACTTCAAGCAGACTAAGTAATCCAAAGACACATATAAAGCCAAAGCTTTCACATGATAACGAATTGGCAATAGAAAACCTTCCTTAATCAAACTATCGAACGAATAAATGAGTCATTCTCTTCCAATGAAAAAGAAGGAGCAACCATGAAAACATCAATTTTGCCAATTGACAACTATCACAAGTAGTAAGAACAACTAAACAGTCGAAAAGCAATAATTGTTTCAGAGAACCAATAGGGATCTATTGAAAAGCATAAACTTTCATGTTCCACTAACCCAGGAGAAATTCATCAACCACCATAGGGCAAGAATTGCCAAAATCAGAAATCAAGGAAGAGAACAACTCTCTAAAGCACTTCACGCTTAACACCTGACCCTATGATACTCGGGGTAACTACTCCCCTACCCATGTATCATGAAAGTGGTGTAACCTGGTGAATCCCAGAGTAACAACCACGATCTCCTCTTCTTAACATCCATTATCGACATGCGAACGATATAATCAATTATGAATATATATGATCATCTCATGACAATCATAGAATAAATTCATAAATATAATACATCACATCATATCATAGATTAACAAAGAAGAAGGATAGTACGAACAATTTAACAATTGCTCAACCGATGAAACATAACAATAGAAATACGAAACAATGAATTACCCAACCCCACCCATCGTGCACGATGTGTCATTTTAATAGCTTAATTACCACGGACACAAGCCGCTCGATACCATTGTAACACCCAGGACCCACATTACCCTGGAATGCCACTAAACCACTCTACAGCGGAACATAAGCGGAAGCAAAAACAACTAATGGACACAATACTAACGGATAGAGTTCAATAAATTAAAACAACTACTAGCAATTTAATCCAAGAGTAGTCCACAAATTCATCATTAATAATTCAAAAGAACACTCGCGAATAGCTAGTCATTAGGCTAGTTTCCTCTCAACTTTATTACAACATAAATCGATGAATTGAGTGCATAATTGTAGTGCCGCTCTACCCATCCAGAATGCTTAAAAATCACCGAAAGGGGGAAAGAAACAACAAGGGTGAGATAAAATCTCAGCAAGTATATTGATTAACAGGTTATTCAAATAACAAGCAAGCTACATCACAATTTATATTATTGCATGACCGCAACCACATTCCACTTTCTCATTCAATAAACCACATGGACTAACATGAGTCCTGCCTCATAAGATTTCAAACATTGGCATAAGTATGCAATTCCTCCATCCACAATCTTAATGCAAATGCATGCCATGCTCCACTGCACTCCTACCCATCAAGGTAAGAGTGTGCATCGTACACTGACAATGTACGATGTCAGTCTGCAGTCTGATCGCGCGCCATAAGCGGCGACATCCACAATGCAATGTCATGATATGTTATGAATGATATGATACTCAAAAACCACATAAGTGTCATCCTCATAAGGGCACCAACAAGATTAACTTTTATTACTACCACATAACCACTATGGAAAATATATCTATGATCCACATTCGGCACATAAAGCAACCACCTCATGACTTCACGCAAGATATCCAAAGTAAAACATTCAATTATTAATTGCTGTTATCACCTCATTTGTAAGTCAACCAACCATGGCATAATACTTCAAAATACGAGAATCATATAGATTGCAAGTAGTAAGAACAACCAATTAAACGGTAGTAACACTGCTACAATTACTTGCCTTCCACGATGCGACGCGTTAGCCGGCAAAGGTGATACTCTTAAACCTGAGGCTTCACCTCCTAAACAAGTAAAATAATTTCAATAAGGACATAATATACCCAGCGCTACTAATCGGCGTTCTACACCGCTTCCCTGAAGACTCAAATCGAGTTTACAAAGCTGAAACTGAAAAACAATGTTTCCTGCCATATACCGTTCCTGGACAGCAGCACGGTAATTGACATAACTCAAGAACTGGAAGTCGAAAAGAGGTAAACCCAATTTATGTAGATTCTTAACTGACTAATCTACAATACTCTAGTTGACACGATAATCCAAATCGGCCAAAATAATAGGCTAACCATTGTTTGAACTTTCAGTACAGAAAACTGCCTACACGTTCGAACAGCAATACTAAGATGACCATAACTTTTAATAGGTAACTCCGAATTGATCGTTCTTTATTAATCTGAAAAGGTTATCGAATTATCTACAATAACCTAGTTGTGTGAACTTTCAGATTCTACAAATTTCCCTTTCATATTTTAGAATATACCCAGACAGATTATTCTCGTCAGATTTCTGGCAGCAGATACTAAATCAACCATAACTTTTGACTCAGACCTCGGAATTGAGTGATCTTCGTGGCTACTGAAAGATAACGACAGATCCCACATAACTCTAGGAGATGGAATCTTAAAATTCAGCCTCTAAATACACGAAATTACCCACGCAAGATACTGGACAGAATCGAATCTTCTGCAGCCAAACTTTTATCCAACAAATCTAATCAGTTTCGCATCTACTACGGATCAAACAGCGGGGAAGGCATCTCGTTACCCTTGTAGAGCCCAGGAAGACACAGATCAAATCCACGAGGACCCTTCCTCTTCCTCTTCTTCTCCTCTTCCACCATGGCCAGCAGCACTAGGGCTTCTTCCTCCTTCCTTCGACCGGCATCAATGGAGGGGAAATCATCCGTGGAGGGGGATGGACAGCAAGGGGAGGTGCTGGACAGGAGGTGGATGGGGTGGAGGCGCAAGGGGGTGGAGGCTTGGAGGGGAGAGGAGGGGCGGCTAGGGTTAGGAAGGGGGAGAGTGGCGCCCCTATGGCCGGCCACCAAAGGCCCCATGGGCCTCTAGCCCGAGCCAGGTTGTCTGTTTTGCGAAAACTCCTCCAAACTTCTGATGAATCACTATTCTAATTGGTCCCTCTCTCTAAATATAATTATTCTCTCTCTAATATTACTCAGGAGTATTACATCTCCTCCCCGAATTCTGTTCTTCCAACTTAAGCAAATTTGGGGTATTACATCACCAATGTCTGGTACTTGTCCGGTAGAGCCCTAAGGATTTTTCTTACAATATCAAGATCAGTTAGTGTCGAACCAAGGCCTTTGAGTTCATTCACCAAGTTGTTCAACCTTGAGTACATCTCATTGATGTTTTCATGTGGTAACATGATGACCATCTCATATTTGACCTTAAGCATATGAAATTTGGCTTTCTTGACTGCGGATGTTCCCTTATGAATTTAGGCGAGAGTTTTCCAAATATCATGAGCCGTCTCAAGAGAACTTACTCTATCGAATTCATTCGCATTCAAGGTTCCATAAAGAGCATTCATTGCTTGAGCATTTAGGAGAGCATTTCGTTCATCTAAATCGGTAAGATGATTGGGATCAATGGGCATAACAAAACCCTCTCCTACAATTCACCATACGCTTGAGCTTATGGCCATGAGATAAAAGGTCATATGAACCTTCCAATAAGCATAATTTGTGCCATCAAATTGTAATGCCTTACCAATAAAAAATCCCTCACTAGCCATCATTTTCTCTCTAGGCGGCAAAGCCTAAAAGATGAGAGATCAAGATCTGATACCACTTATAGGATCAAGGATAACCGACTAGAGGGGGGTGAATAGGTGGGTTTTAAAACTTTAGGCTAAAAATAGAATTTTAGCAAGTAAAGCTATGAAATTCAAATTGACAATTCATGGCCTAAACAATCTAAGTCTTTTTAAGTGCACTACTCACTCTATATTAAGCTAAACAACCTAATCAAGATAGAATATAGCTATATAAACAAATGCACTAAGAGAAGAGTAAAAGAGATAAACCACAATATGGAGACAAACGATGTTTTCCTGTGGTCTCGAAGACTTGCTGGTCTCCACTAATCCATGTTGAGAAAGCTTGAACGAATCAAGCCGGCTCCACATGAGCACGCCTCTCGATCACTAGAGGTAGCTCTTCTCCACTCTAGAAAGGTGAGCTCCAACCTTCACAATCACATGGATCTTTTTACAAGCTTCTTGAGAAGATCATTGAACCATATATGAAAATTTCATCTCGTATGGCTCAAGCAGAAACACACAAATTTTCAACGGATATTAGAAAAAAAAGGTTCAAAACTTCATCAGCCACTGGATTGGGTCGATTTGCTTTGAAGATATGAAATAAGAAAAATCCAGAACTTATTCTTTTTTATGATAATGCCAAAAAATCTCAAGTTGGCTCATCTGTCTTTCTTTCTTTCCCTTATGTTGGTCATTAGAGGCTTCTTGACTTTTCTCTCCCCTATTTTGGATTTCTTTTTTTTTTTTGGTGTAATGCAGATTTACTCTTGTTTTACTAGTAAATCACCTTCTTCAAGCTGTCTAGGAGGTGATAACCTCCAAGAGTAATAAAACAACAATGCTTCGCTTGAAGAGGCTTAAGTGCCACATGAATCAAAACTCAACTCAAAGCACTTGGAGAGACCTCTACAACCTTTGCAAGATGGAATGTTTGCTCTCAAAGAGTAGAAGAAGAAGCAAAGGGCTTAAGAGTGTTCAATTGAGGTTCTAAAGAGTCCCTTGCTGCAGGGGGTAAGGTATTTATAGCCTCCACCCACTCTACTAGTCGTTGGCACTTGTGACCATGCAAAAATGGCAAGGCCATTCAGACCGTAGGCACAGAGCTGGTTAGACCAAACTACAGTATAACGCTAAACTCTGTGGTAATCATTATAGTAGAATATAACCGTTATGCCAGGTCTGGTCAGTCCACCCACACAAGGTCCAGTCAGACCGGGTTCAAAAGATTTCCAAAATGGACAAGACTTCCTACTGGAAAAAGCTGACCGCGTCGGTCAATCCATGGTTCTGGTCTGACCGGTGAAAAGTATTGAAAACATAGTGGTTAATCTGGCATGGAAAATTAAGTAGCAAGACCTAAAAACACCCTTCTTTGGAAAAATTTGACCGCGTCAATGACCCGGAGGTTCGGTCAGTCCGGCCCTCCAACAGCGGTCAGTCCGGATAGCATAATAGAGAAGAGTTGAAGCCAAAAAGAGAGTCTCTGGAAAAAGCTGACCGCCCTACTCAGACCGACGGTCCGGTCAGTCTCGGCTTATACTTGCGGTTAGTCCGACCGGTAGAAATGTGAAACAGGAGCTCTCTAAAAAAAGCTTACCACAAAGATGAGCGAGAGGTCCGGTTAGTCTGGCCCTCCAACTGTGGTTAGTTTGGCCAAGAAATAAAGAACAAATAAATTATGGCCGAAAGATCACTAAGAATTTCAAGATTCAACCAAGTGAGTTTGAGCATTGTGGCACACTTTGCTATCAAACTACTAGCTATTGATCTCTCTTCATAGTACAACTACCTACACTAGCAAGCTGGTCTTTTATCCTTCACACTCCTAGACCAGTAAAATTATGAAAAGATCCTATTCAACAAGATACCTTTGCCTTGAGCTAGACAATATTGATATCCAATACTTGTGTACCTTTAGTGCTCTTTATCTTTATCCGAGGCTGTCAGGACCCAGAATTACGATTCTGAAACCCTCTGTGTATATTGCACTAGTCCAGGATCACGCTAGTGCACACAGTGTCAACATAGGTAAATATCGATCCACACAAGCGATAAATAAAGTAAACGATTAGTTTGAATAGCAAATAAGGGTTTTAACCTTATGGTCGAGTTTACACTTATTAAGCCACGCAGGGCTAACAGAGAATAAAACAGCAGCGGAACGGAAATAACTCCAGCGTAGATCCCACCAATTCACCACAGCAACCGCGGGATCCAGACCTTAACGATCAACAACCTTCGGCGAACTCCTCCTCGAAAGCAGGCGTAGACTCCTCCTCTTCTGTAGGTTTGGGCGCAAGTTTTACAACAAGCGTGAGTACACAACCGTACCCGCAAATCATACCACAGAATGCAATTTATAGATGCAGGCTTATTCCAAAGAAAAGGCTTCTGTGGTTCTTTTGCATAAAAGCAACATTTGCAATTGAATACAAATAATAGATTGAAAGTATAATTCAAAACAAATAGACAATATTAATTTAACAGTTGTTTTCACAAAGACACACAGCTAAACAGATTATTTCACATAGCCATATGATTGAGGTTACACAGCTCCCATCCCAATATTTTATGAAAACTACCCCTCGTGTGAAATCCCCGAGCATGTCCATGACCGCAGACGCGGCTATTCGAATAGATTGATTTAACACTCTGCAGAGGTTGTACACTTTACCCACAAGATACAACTAGTGTAGCAAGCACCAATCGTAACAAAACAGTTCGAAAACTTCATCTCAAACATTAACATTCCCGATGTGCTTTCCCGCTATACTAGCTCACATAGATTTAGTATAACACACACCGCTGGACAGGGAAGCGGCGAACCGTCCCGCGATGCAACCACCAAGTAGTCACATCTCCACCCTGTCACACAGCCTAACCTATCCACCTGAACATCAATGCCGAGAATCCATAACTTACTAAGTTAGGCTCGTCCCATACCAGGCATGTGGTCATACAGTAAGGCTTAGTTCAATGGCGTACAAAGTTAAGTCCTTAATTGACCAAGGCAAGACTTCCAATTTCTACCTAAATCACACAGATTAACAAACCCAAGCACACAGCTTCCACCATATCACACAGCTTCCACCACTTGCCTCAGTCTAAATCCTTTACCACCCAGTTGGTTTTAGTGCAACACATGCTATCACGAAGTAATAACACATAGCACACAGTTTTTCACAAAGTTCCATAGTCACTTAGTCACATTTAATCTTTGCAACTTACATGAAATGTGAGACTCGTAGCATGACTAAGCAATTGTACTCGCATCTAACCAACCCACGTTGGTGCTATAATATTACCAACTAATAAACCAATCTAGGGTGACAAGGAATTATGACATACAAGGCCAAGGGGTGATAACAGATTGGATAATAACTATGCCCAAAACATTTAAATACATAATTAACATAAAATGCAATACTTTAACACAAAGTAATTTGAAAACTGGGTTCAAGATGATCAAAGGTATGACTTGCCTTGGAAAAGGTCTATGTACTGATCTTGATCTTGGGGTGCTCCTTCTTCAACGAAATTCCCCGACGAATCGACGTCTACTCGCAAACGAAACAAATAAACAAAACAAATAAATAACAGAGGCAAAACAAGCTCAAAAAATTAAATAAAAATCTCAGATAAATAGAGCTCGAATTTAGATAAATTTAGAAATTTGAATGGGCTCAATCGGAGTTAGGATGCAAAAGTTATGGCCTTTGGAAGTTTTAAATCTAAAAGAAACCCTAATTTGGATTTTCCAGAATTTCCTGAATTATTTTCCTACTAAAAATTCCAGAATATGACGCATGCTGACGTCAGCAGGGTTTTTTCGGAAATAAAAACAAATCCTGAGAAAATGTTAAGAGGCTGACAGTGGGACCCTCGGTCTATAGACCGGGTCCACGAAGATGGGTTCATGGTCTACGGGTGCACGAGTCCATGGAACAGTCAACTGACACGTGGGACCCATGAGTCAGTGACTCGGTGCACCATGGAACCGATCCACATGAGATGGATCTAGGGTTAGGGTTACGAGGTGGCACACGGGCGCTGACTGGCGGTTGACGCGGGCGCCACGGAGGTGACACGTAGGCGGCGGGCTAAGGTGGCGGCTGACGCGGACCGCCACGTCGACCAAACGTCGGCAAGGCTCCGGCGACCTTCGGTTTTAGGGAACGGCGACGGTTAGGCAACGGGGAATATGCGCATCTGGACCGGCGTGACACGACGAAGGTGGTGACGCTGTTAGATCTCGTTGGCGATGACCACAACGGCGGCGGCGACGAGCTAAGCGGCGGAGCGACACGGCTAGAGGAGGCGACGCCAAACCAAGGTTCCTCCGACGAAGATAACGCGCGCATCATGAAGGCCGTGATGCGGTGAACTCGAAGCTGGGCTTGATGATGACCGGGGCTCACCGACAGCAGCGCAATCTGGCGAAGAGCTCCTCGGCGGCGCTAGGGTTCGAGCTCCAATCTCGGCGAAAAGGCGGCGCTATAGGGTTCCTGGTCTTGGGGAAAGGCGGCGGAGTGAGGGGCGATCCTCGTGACGCGGTCGCGGCATTAAATAGTGCCCGGGAGCGAGGAGTCCGCGAGCGGCACGGCGGCCCGGCGCGGCTCGGACACGGACTCTAGAGTCTGTGATGAAGACGACGAGGACGTGGCGGGATGGGGCCCACATGTCGGCGGGTGCGGCTCAGCGCGGGCGCATGCGAAGTGACGCGGGTGAGGCTGATGGGTGGGACCGGGGCTCGCGTGCGGGGAGAGAGAGGCGGAGGTGGGCTGCGGGAGTTGGGCCGACGGCGGAGGGAGATGGGCCGGGTTAGGGAATTCGGCCCGAGGAGTTTTCTGAGATTTTAAATAGGTTTTCTATTTTAGAAAATACCAGAAATTCAAATAAGCAAGAGAAAATAGCAAATGAACTCAGAAAAATTCTAGAAAAATCTAGAAAATATATCTGAGCACATAGAACCCAAATAAAATAGCTTTGGCTAATGTTCATGTTGGGATTATTCACATTAAATATTTTTGATTGGAAAGTCCAATATTAAGCTTTTGAATTTAAATTCAAATAAATCCAAATGGTGAATTTTCTCCCTACTAACTATTAAAAGATTTTTAAACTCAGAAAAATTGGGATGTTACAAACCTCCCCCCTTAAAGGAATCTTGACCCCGAGATTCAGGCTAGCTAGAGAAAAGGCTAGGAAACTCGGCTTTCAGCTCTTCTTCACGTTCCCACGTTGTTTGTCCTTCCGAGTGGTTGTTCCACTGAACCTTGCAAAAACGAATAGTCTTGCTTCTGGTGAGGCACTCTGCGACATCCAAAATCTTGACTGGCTGCTCCTTGTAGGTAAGATCTTCCTTCAAGTCAATCGATTCTAGCGGGGCTTGCTCTTCTGGCACACGAAGACACTTCTTCAACTGCGAGACATGAAAGACATCATGCACTCCTGCTAACGACTGCGGTAGCTCCAACTGATAAGTAACTTCTCCACGGTGTTCCAAAATCTTGAACGGACCAACATACCTTGGGGCAAGCTTCCCTTTGGCATGAAACCTTTTTACACCTCTAAGCGGGGTAACTCGAAGATAGACGAAATCCTCGGGTTCAAAGCTGAGATCTCGACGACGATTATCAGCGTAGCTCTTCTGCCTGGATGACCTATCTTCAATCTTTCTCTGATCATGGCCACTTGCTCTTCTGCTTCTTGGATGATGTCTGGACCGAATACTGAACGTTCAGCTGTTTCTGACCAATTCAACGGGGTTTGGTAGGCACGGCCGTACAAAGCTTCAAATGGTGACATTTGCAAACTAGCTTGATAACTGTTGTTGTACGAGAATTCTTCATATGGTAAACTCTTATCCCATCGGGCAGCATTAGCTAGAGCACAAGCTCTCAGCATATCCTCCAATATCTGATTAACTCTTTCAGTCTATCCATCTGTCTGTGGATGATACGCGGTACTGAAATTCAGATGGGTACCCAATGCTTCATGCAAACATTGCCAGAAACGAGAGGTGTGGCGAGATCCTCGATGCGATACTATCTTCTTGGGCACACCGCGTGCAAGTGACAATTCGGTCATGTACAACTCGCAAGGCGATCTCACGAGTATGTGGTTTTGGTGGCAGAAATGGCGACCTTGGTCAAGCGATCGACAATTACCCAAATCGAATCGTAACCCGATTGGGTCTTGGGTAAACCGTGATGAAATCCATTCGATCTCTTCCCACTTCCATTCGGAATCTTGGTTGCAACAAACTGCTGGCCTGCGTGTTCGCCTTTACTTTACGGCGGATGTCGCACAAGGCAACGAACTCTGCGACTTCTTGCTTCAAATTTGGCCACCAAAATTTATTCTTAACATCCTGATACATCTTGGTACTTCCAGGGTGAATCTAATACTTTGAGTCATGGGCTTCCTTTAAGATTAACTGCCTTAGACCCTCGATATCTGGTACAAAGATACGACCATTAATCCAGAGTATGTCTTGATCATCCTTGGTAAAATCTTTGAATTTCCCTTCTGCCATTTTGACCTTGATGTCGGACAACACAGGATCCTTTGGTTGCGCTTCACGAATCTGCTTCTCCAGGGTAGACTGTACCTCCAAATTGGCTATGAATCCTTCGGACACAACTTCTAGCCTTAGCTTCTGAAATTCTTCATATAGTTCTGGGCAACTTTCCTTTACTTCCAAAGCATTGCAGTAACTCTTACGACTTAGAGCGTCCGCAACTACATTGGCTTTGCCGGGATGGTAGTGGATTCGAAGATTATAATCCTTGATCAATTCTAACCATCTTCTCTGCCTCATATTCAAATCTGACTGGGTGAAGATGTACTTCAGACTTTTATGATCTGTGTAGACTTCACAGCGATTACCAATGAGGTAGTGACGCCAAATCTTTAAAGCATGCACTACGGCAGCTAATTCCAGATCATGAGTAATGTAATTCTCCTCGTGAGGTCTTAATTGCCTTGACGCGTAAGCGACATCTTTTCCTTCTTGCATCAGGACACATCCTAATCCTTGACGCGAAGCATCACAATAGATATCGAAATCTTTCCGAATATCTGGCAAAATCAGCACTGGGGCTGAAGTCAAACGCTTCTTCAACTCTTGAAAACTTTCTTCACAGGCTGGAGTCCAAGTGAACTTTTTCTCCTTCTTCAACAATTGCGTAAGAGGCTTAGCAATCGATGAGAATCCTTCGATGAAACGGCGGTAATAACCTGCCATTCCCAAGAAACTACGAATCTGAGTTACGGTCTTGGGCTGCTCCCAATGTAACACTGCTTTGACTTTACCGGGGTCAACTGCTACTCCCTCGGCTGTCATCACATGACCAAGGAAATCAACTTCCTTCTTCCAGAAATCACACTTACTGAACTTGGTATACAACCGATGCTCTCTGAGTTTTTCCAAGACTATCCTTAGATGTTCGGCGTGTTCTCCCTCCGACTTGGAGTACACCAAAATATCATCAATGAACACAACTACGAACTTGTCCAAATATTCTATGAATACTTTATTCACCATGTTCATGAAGTATGCAGGGGCATTAGTTAGACCAAAGGACATGACTAAGAACTCATAATATCCATACCGTGTTGAGAACGCGGTCTTCGGTATATCCTTAGGACAAATCTTTAGCTGGTGGTAACCTGATCGCAGGTCGATCTTTGAGAACACTCCGGCTCCTTTCATCTGATCAAACAGATCATCTATCCGGGGTAGTGGGTACTTGTTCTTGATAGTAACCTCGTTGAGCGAACGGTAGTCGATACACATTCTCATACTTCCATCTTTCTTCTTGACAAACAACACTGGCGCTCCCCATGGCGACGAACTAGGTCTCACGAAACCTTTCTCAAGAAGTTCTTCTATCTGTTTCTTCATCTCTACCAATTCATCGGCTGGCATCCGATAAGGTCTCTTTGAAATTGGTGTTCTCCTTGGCACTAGGTCGATGACAAACTCAATGTCACGATCCGGTGGCATTCCAGGTAATTCTTCTAGAAACACATCTGGATATTCACTGATGACTGGTACTTCTTCCAAGGAAAGAGTCTTCAGACTATTCACCATCAGGTGTCCATCACGAACTGAGGTGGCTAGAAATTCTACCTTGTTCCCCTTGGTATCCTCGACTGTTACAGCTCTTCGGCCACAATCTAGCACGGCTTTGTGCTTGGATAACCAATACATGCCAAGAATGACTTCTAAGGTCTGGGTGTCTAGAACGATTAGGTTGGCTAGAAACTCGACTCCAGCTATGAGTAACTTAGCTCCTAAACATCCCACTCTAGCACTTAGCTCTGCTCCAGGCGACTGGACTAACAGAGTATGCTTAAGTTGCATAACTTTCAAATTATCCTTGGTTGCAAACATTCCAGAAACAAACGAATGCGAAGCTCGTAATCAAACAAAGCGATCACGGTGCGAGTTAACGAAACTTACCCGATCGACGTCCGGTGATTCCTGCGCTCCTTCCAGAGTGACGTGGTTGACACAGCCTCTGATCACGGATTGTGGTGCTCCCCCGGATTGACCGGCAACTTGTGAAGCTCCTTGGTTGCTGCCTGGCGTTGGCGTCTTGGATGGAGTGGCTCCCAAGTTAAAACGTACCGGAGTGATTGTTCCCCTTTGCGGACACTGGTTGGCAAAATGTCCCGGCTGGCGACAGGCATAACAGACTTTTGGTGCGCTTTGCTGATTGCTTCCCACGTTGGGGTTGACAGGTGTAGGGTTGCGGAAGTTACGGGCGGTGGGCGAGTCTTGAAGTTGGTGCAGGTGCTCTGAACGAAGTCTGGGGTGGAAACCGGTTGAACTGTGATGGCACTGTTCTTGCCCTCTGCTATGATTGGTGATTTCCTTGCTGAGCCATCTGACGTTTACGGTTATCCTCTAGTTCCTTCCGTTTGTCCTCTAGAACAAAGGCTTTGTTGACCAGCTCTTGAAAATCAGGGAGGGTATGGGCGATTAGACTGACTTGCAGTCCAGTGTTCAGCCCCTTCAAAAAGCGACTCTGGCGAGCCTTGTCTGTGGCTACATCTTCTGCTGCGTAGCGAGCTAGCTGAGAAAACTTGTTGAGATAGTCAGACACTGACATAGCTCCTTGCTTAAGAGCGCGAAACTCATCCTTTTTCAGATCAATAATGCCTTCTGGTACATGATACAGGCGGAATGCTGCAGAAAATTCCTCCCACGTGATATCTTGTGGCGTCTCATGCGCGGCACAGAAGTTCTCCCACCATTCAGCGGCAGTGCCCTCCATCTGGTGAGTGGCATACAAGACCTTCTCACGGTCACTGCACTGGGTAATCAGTAGCTTCCTTTCAATGACCCGAAGTCAATCATCTGCCTCTACTGGGGATACGTGTCCAGAGAATGTTGGTGGACGGGTTCTCATAAACTCCGCGAGTTTAGATGGTCCATGGTGACCATGAGCAGCTGGGGCTCCATGCTGTTGATTGTTGTTGACTTGGTTGTTCATAGCTTGCATCTGAGTCATCATGGTATTCATCAGTTGAGTCTGCACTGCCATGAAAGCTCCAAAGTTTTGCAAGTCAATCGGGGGTGCTTGTGGAGGAACTGCTCCTGCGGCTGGTTGCTCATTGCTTCTCGGTGCTGGGGTGCCGGAACCACTTGCAGCAGTCTGACGAGTTTGAACCATCTGGCGAAGCTCCATGGGTTAGGTAAGGTAGCAAGCACAAGATAAGTTAAGAACTAAACAAGGGGGTAGGTTAAACCCAACAAAACACAGCTCAAGAAACTCCAATGAAATAACTTTATTAATTAGGGTCTTAGCATGACTGCAACAAATGCCTAAGGGCCTTTGCAGCTCATACTCGCACACAAAAGAAACAACGACCTAAGCATACAAAACTACCGCCTAAAGGGCGACTTACTAATTGGAACTGGCTAAGCCTGAAAAACTGAGACTAAGACAACTACTCGAGAAAGCCTCCACAACCGCGGCGACGTTCCTGACGGCTGTAGATTCGGAAGTGAGCCGGCATCTTGGCAACCGATCCCGATGCCTCGAGGCGGTGCGGCGAGAGCAGCGTTCGTGCAAGCCGCTCGGTGGCTCCTCTGGCTCTATGTCTTCTTCTGGCTCGACTGGGCCTTCCTTTGGATTTTCTTCGGAATCCTCCTCGGGGTCTTCCTCTTCTTCTGGAACTTGGTCGTAGAGAATCTCTTGCAGAGTGGCGACCTTCTCTTAAGCTCTCTACAAAGCCTCATAGACATGATCCAGCTCCGTGGTAGTCCTCTCCAAGGCTTTCTCCTGGGCAGCTGCAAACTGGGCGAGGTGCACGACTGTAGCATTGCTCTCTTCTTGTGTAGACGGGTAGCGTGCTGGCAGATTCATGGCTGCAGCTCTGGGGTGGTAACGGAAGACGGTGTCTTGAAGCTCCCGTGCGTAGATGTTGCAGATACGTAGCATGGCCAAGCGCGACGACTCCTGGATACCTTCCAGCCAAGTGATCTTCCTCACAGAGATGTGCGAAGGTTGGCTCGCCTTGTCGTTCCTCCTGGCGTAGATCGTCAGGCGACAGATCACTCCACGATTTTGTCCATTCACCATCCAGTTGTTGCCGACGTACAACGGACGATCGAAGCCTCCAAGAACTTGCAACAGCTTCCAAAGCTCAGCGGCGTAACCTCCTGTGCGCTCACCATAGCTCTGGAGACGAGGCATCTGTCAAGACAGACGAAGGGGGAAAGAGCAACTTTAAAATAGTGGAAAGAGAGAAGATTATAGCAATAGTTGAGTCGAGAGAGATATGAGAAGAGTTAAGCAATTAATTAACCTTGCAAGTTAATTTTTCTTTTAGAAAATAGTTTGGACACTCTAAAGATGGCCAATCTAACTAAGGTCAAGACCTACAGTCAGTATGGCTCTGATACCACCTCTGTCGGGACCCAGAATTTTGATTCTGAAACCCTCTGTGTATACTGCACTAGTCCAGGATCACGCTAGTGCACACAGTGTCAACATAGGTAAATATCGATCCACACAAGCGATAAATAAAGTAAACGATTAGTTTGAATAGCAAATAAGGGTTTTGACCTTATGGTCGAGTTTACACTTATTAAGCCACGCAGGGCTAACAGAGAATAAAACAGCAGCGGAACGGAAATAACTCCAGCGTAGATCCCACCAATTTACCACAGGCAACCGATTGGGATCCAGACCTTAACGATCAACAACCTTCGGCGAACTCCTCCTCGAAAGCAGGCGTAGACTCCTCCTCTGCGGTAGGTTTGGGCGTAAGTTTTACAACAAGCGTGAGTACACAATCGTACTCGTAAATCATACCACAAAATGCAATTTATAGATGCAGGCTTATTCCAAAGAAAAGGCTTCTGCGGTTCTTTTGCATAAAAGCAACATTTGCAATTGAATACAAATAATAGATTGAACGTATAATTCAAAACAAATAGACAATATTAATTTAACAGTTGTTTTCACAAAGACACACAGCTAAACAGATTATTTCACATAGCCATATGATTGAGGTCACACAGCTCCCATCCCAATATTTTATGAAAACTACCCCTCGTGTGAAATCCCCGAGCAAGTCCATGACCGCGGACGCGGCTATTCGAATAGATTGATTTAACACTCTGCAGAGGTTGTACACTTTACCCACAAGATACAACTAGTGTAGCAAGCACCAATCGTAACAAAACAGTTCGGAAACTTCATCTCAAACATTGACATTCCCGATGTGCTTTCCCGCTATACTAGCTCACATAGATTTAGTATAACACACACCGCTGGACAGGGAAGCAGCGAACCGTCCCGCGATGCAACCACCAAGTAGTCACACCTCCACCCTGTCACACAGCCTAACCTATCCACCTGAACATCAATGCCGAGAATCCATAACTTACTAAGTAAGGCCCGTCCCATACCAGGAATGTGGTCGTACAGTAAGGCTCAGTTCAATGGCGCACAAAGTTAAGTCCTTAATTGACCAAGGCAAGACTTACAATTTCTAATTAAATCACACAGATTATCAAACCCAAGCACACAGCTTCCACCAGATCACACAGCTTCCACCACTTGCCTCAGTCTAAATCCTTTACCACCCAGTTGGTTTTAGTGCAACACATGCTATCACGAAGTAATAACACATAGCACACAATTTTTCACAAAGTTCCATAGTCACTTAGTCACATTTAATATTTGCAACTTACATGAAATGTGAGACTCGTAGCATGACTAAGCAATTGTACTCGCATCTAACCAACCCACGTTGGTGCTATAATATTACCAACTAATAAACCAATCTAGGGTGACAAGGAATTATGACATACAAGGCCAAGGGGTGATAACAGATTGGATAATAACTATGTCCAAAACATTTAAATACATAATTAACATAAAATGCAATACTTTAACACAAAGTAATTTGAAAACTGGGTTCAAGATGATCAAAGGTATGACTTGCCTTGGAAAAGGTCTATGTACTGATCTTGATCTTGGGGTGCTCCTTCTTCAACGAAATTCCCCGACGAATCGACATCTACTCGCAAACGAAACAAATAAACAAAAAAAAATAACAGAGGAAAAACAAACTCAAAAAATTAAATAAAAATCTCACATAAATAGAGCTCGAATTTAGATAAATTTAGAAATTTGAATGGGCTCAATCGGAGTTAGGATGTAAAAGTTATGGCCTTTGGAAGTTTTAAATCTAAAAGAAACCCTAATTTGGATTTTCCATAATTTCCCGAATTATTTTCCTACTGAAAATTCCGGAATATGACGCATGCTGACGTCAGCAAGGGTTTTTCAGAAATAAAAACAAATCCTGAGAAAAGGTTAAGAGGCTGACAGTGGGACCCTCGGTCTATAGACCGGGTCCACGAAGATGGGTTCATGGTCTACGGGTGCACGAGTCCATGGAACAGTCAACTGACATGTGGGACCCACGAGTCAGTGACTCGGTGCACCATGGAACCGATCCACACGAGATGTATCTAGGGTTAGGGTTACGAGGTGGTACGCGGGCGCTGACTAGCGGCTGACGCGGGCGCCACGGAGGTGACACGTAGGCGGCGGGCTGATGTGGCGGCTGACGCGGACCGCCACGTCGACCAAACGTCGGCAAGGCTCCGGCGACCTTCGGTTTTAGCGAACGGCGGCGGTTAGGTGACGGCGAAGATGCGCATCTGGACCGGCGTGACACGACGAAGGTGGTGACGCTGTTAGATCTCGTCGGCGATGACCACAACGGCGGCGGCGACGAGCTAAGCGGCGGAGCGGCACAGCTTGAGGAGGCGACGCCAAACCAAGGTTCCTCCGACGAAGATAACGCGCGCATCATGAAGGCCGTGATGCGGTGAACTCGAGGCTGGGCTTGATGATGACCGGGGCTCACCGACGGCGGTGCAATCTGGCGAAGAGCTCCTCGCGGCGCTAGGTTCGAGCCCAATCTCGCGCGGCGGCGCGCCTAGGGTTCCTGGTCTTGGGGAAAAAGCGGCGGAGTGCGGGGCGATCCTTGTGACGCGGTCGCGGCGTTAAATAGTGCCCGGGAGCAAGGAGTCTAGAGTCCGTGATGAAGACGACGAGGACGTGGCGGGATGGGGCCCACATGTCGGCGGGTGCGGCTCAGCGCGGGCGCGTGCGAAGTGAGGCGGGTGAGGCTGACGGGTGGGACCGGGGCTCGCACGCGGGGAGAGAGAGAGGCGGAGGTGGGCTACGGGAGTTGGGCCGACAGCGGAGGGAGATGGGCTGGGTTAGGGAATTCGGCCCGAGGAGTTTTCTGAGATTTTAAATAGGTTTTCTATTTTAGAAAATAGCAAATGAACTCAGAAAAATTCTAGAAAAATCTAGAAAATATATCTGAGCACATAGAACCCAAATAAAATAGTTTTGGCTAATGTTCATGTTGGTATTATTCACATTAAATATTTTTTATTAGAAAGTCCAATATTAAGCTTTTGAATTTAAATTCAAATAAATCCAAATGGTGAATTTTCTCCCTACTAACTATTAAAAGATTTTTAAACTTAGAAAAATTGGGATGTTACAGAGGCTAACCTTTTCAATCACTTGACAAAACAAGTTAGTTCACAACAAATGGTTATCTTTAATTACCAAAACATCTAAATGAGTCCTAGATTCTTCAACCACCCTACAAACCCTATTGGGCAAGTTGCCTCCTGCCGCATATACCACTACCCTGCCGTGGCAAGTAGCTGCTCTGTGGGGTGTGCCGCTGCCCTGTCGCACTAGTTGCCATGCTGCCGAGCCCTACCATGGCAGCCCTTTTCTCTGCCACATCAACCATCTTCTATCATGGCAAGAAGAGGGGAAGACAGGCTTGCAAGGAGCTAGGAGCAGCAAGAGAAGGAAGGAAAGAATGAGAGGAAGAAAAGAAGGGAGGAAAAAGAGAGGATTTTTGTGATCCTTCGTGTTCTTCAAGGGCAACGCCTGTTGATACCTAGGATTTGCCATGGTTTAGTCATTGTTAGGGTTGTAGATCATTTTGCTTGGGGTAAGATTGTTTTTCAGTATGCCCTAGTTCGTCGAGGTTAGATGCAGAACATTGTGGGGGCGATTTGTGGCACTTAGGATCGGATTCAGAGGTTGGTTCAATTAGATAAAAGTTAGATAATCGTGATAGCTTTCCAGGAAGGTCTAGAGCATGATAATCCGAGTAGTGAGTGAAAAGTTACAACCTCAGGAAGGTTGTTGTCCAGAATTTGGACGTAGCTGGTAGACGTTGTGAAGATGAGTTAGTTTCTTATAGTAAATAGCAGAATTAAAATTTAGTTATAACTTGGATAAGTTAGGAAATTTTGTATAGTTTCCAGAACTGGTATTGTTCAAACCTTTTCAAATTTTAGAATTAAAGATACGAAACAATGAAGTGGACTGTCCCGATAGATTCTGGGACTGTCTTCAGGAAAGGAAATGGGGCAGAGAATGGTAGAATCAGAAGTTCGTCAAAACTAAGAAGTTGTAGGATTTTTTCATAAGGATTTCATAAAGTAGTGTGTGTCGAGATGTGGAGTTCAGTTGTATAAGTTAGAGTCATTTTACTACTAGGACAGCGGGTAGTGTGTCTGGTGGTTTTGGGTTAATTGGGTCAGTTTGGCATAGACGTGCGATGATGATACGTGTAAAGTGTTTGTGATGTGATGTTGTGATTTTGAGATGTGTCTTGTGTTATTTGTCCAAGGAGTGTGGTCTCTAGTGCCTTGTCGTCGTCTCTCTATTTAGTTCCAAAGAGATAAAGAGGCAAGTGCATGATAGACAGTGATAGATGGTGTATCGCTGTATTCTTTACCACTCATTACTATTATACTGTTTTTGCTTTCATCTTATTTAATTACAAACAATCACTACTACAAAACAGACAATAGAAGACGGCTCATCACAGACGATTCCTTTGAAACCGTCTGTGTTGAATACAACAAAGACGGTTCCATTTGTGATATGGAACTATCACAGACGGTTTTTTAATAGAACCATCTGTGATAATTCACGGACGATTCTGAAGAAGAACCGTTTGTGCTAATCTCATCCATCACAAACGGTTTTTGTTAAGAACCATCTGTGATAATTCACAGATGATTCTATGTAAAAACTGTCTGTGATAGTTCCAAATCACACACAGTTTGTAATAAGAACCATCTATGATATGCCTGCATTATAAATACCTGATCCCGATAGACCCCCCTGCCCATTCCTGTTTGAGCCACCACCCCTCTGCCTCCTTCCCCCATTGCACCACCTTAGAGAGGATTAGGAAGGGAAGGAAGAAGGCAGGGAGAAGAAGGAAAGGAGGAAGCTAAAGAGAGGAGGAAGGGAGGAGAAGGAGAGGAGGAAGAAAGAGGGAGGAGGATCTTGCGGGATATTTGGGATTTTCGTCGTGACATTCGAAGGTAATGATCTGTAACCCTTTATATTTGCTCTAGGTTAATCGCTAATCAATTTCAATATGTTTGGTCCATAGGAAGAGTACTTGCGGTTTATTAATCTATTTAACAGTAATTTGTTATGTGTATAGCGTAGATGGACCGAAACTGGATGTACGGTGCGAACCGTGTGAGTGAAGAGTACATTAATGGCGTGCTTGCTTTTAAAAGAGTTGCCGAGCAGGATATGTTGAAGAATGGGATAAAATTTATGTACTGTCCGTACATTGGTTGCGGTAATTTGATGTTTAACAACCCAACGCAGATCGAAGAGCACTTGATTCAAAGAGGTTTCAAAAAAAAGTATACATGTTGGACCAGTCACAGTGAAGAGCATATTATACATGAAGTTAATAATGACAACATCACCGAGGAAGTCAATGATATGCTAGATGTAGACCGTGCTTTTGACGAGGATAGGTTGCACGATGACAATCTGGATCAGATGCTACGCGATGCAAAAGGGAACTATAGTGAGAGAGCATTTTGTAAATTCGAGGGCTTAATGGAGGACTCGGGGAAACCTTTGTTTCCTGGCTGCAAGCCGAAATACACAAGGTTGTCAATCGTGCTTGAACTGCTGAAATTGAAGGCAAGCAATGGTTGGTCCGACAAGAGTTTCACGGCGTTGTTGGGTCTCTTACCGGACATCCTTTTGGAGGGAAACGTATTGCCTAGCACCACCTACCAAGCCAAGAAGATTCTTTGTCCATTGGGAATGGAAGTAGAAAGAATACATGCATGTTCGAACAATTGTATCATGTACCGTAAAGAGTATAAAGACATGAATGTATGTCGTGTGTGCAAAGCATCCTGATACAAGCATAAGAATACTGATAAGGTGAAGCAAGGACCTCCTTCTAAGATGTTGCGGTATCAACCTGTGATCCCACGTTTGAAGCGTTTATTTGCGAACCGAAAGGAGACAAGATTGTTGTGTTAGCACTCAGAGGAACGTAAGAAAGATGGAAAGCTAAGACACCCTGCTGACTCTGCCCAATGGAGAAACTTCGATCGGAGCTTCGAAGAGTTCGGTGCGAAACCGAGGAACATAAGATTAGGGTTGAGTATAGATGGAATGAATCCTTTCGGCAACATGAGCAGCCGACATAGCACCTGGCCCGTGAATCTACTATGTATGTACAACCTTCCTCCTTGGTTGTGTATAAAGTAAAAGTACATTTTGATGTCACTACTTATCCAAGGGCCGAAGCAACCTGGGAATGATATTGATGTGTACTTAGTACCATTGCTAGAAGATCTTGTGACACTGTGGAATGAAGGGATACAACTATGGGATGCGTACAAACGAGAGAACTTCACTTTATGTGCCATGTTGTTTCTGCACCATCAATGATTTTTCTGCCCTTGGTAACCTATCAGGGTTCAGTACAAAAGGAGCAAAAGCCTGTCCGCACTGCTTAGATGGTACCAAGAGTGTACGACTGAACAACTCGTGCAAAACTATGTATATACGTCACCGTAGATTCCTTCCCAGGATTCACCCATACCGTAAGATGAAGAAACAATTTGATGGAAATAGGAAGGACGGTTCAGCTCTAAGGGCTTTTAGAGGGAAAGAGGTCTATGATATAGTTAAGGATATTGATGTTGTGCTTGGGAAGGGATGTAAATTAAGAACCTGTCAAAAGAATATCTCGAAGAAGCGGTTAATTTTTTGGGACTTGCCTTATTGGGAGCACTTAGAAGTTTGCCATTGTATCGACGTTATGCACGTAGAGAAGAATGTTTGTGATAGCTTGATTGGTCTCTTACTGAACATTAGTAGCAAAACAAAGGATGGTGTTAACGCAAGGTGTAACTTGGTTGATATGAACATAAGGACTGAGTTAGCACCGAAAGAGACCGATAAAGGATGAAATTACCTTCCCCCAGCTCGCTACACTCTATCCAAGGCCGAGAGAAATAAACTATGCTAGAGCTTGCATGGTGTGAAAGTTCTGTCCGGTTACTCAGCCAGCATTAAGAAACTTGTTTCTATGGAAGATTCGAAATTAATTGGTATGAAGTCTTATGATTGTCATGTGCTGATGACATAAATGCTTCCTATTGCAATTAAGAGTATCTTGCCGAACAAGGTCCGAGTGGCAATCTTGAGGTTGTGTTATTTTTTTAACTCAATTGTTCAGAAGGTCAGCGATCCCGTAGGACTAGATGCTCTACAGGCCAAGGTGGTGACGACTCTATGTCATCTTGAGATGTATTTCCCTCTGTCATTTTTCGATATCATGGTCTATCTCATTGTTCACCTTGTGAAAGAGATAAAGATATACGGCCCTGTGTTCCTACATCATATGTATCCGTTCGAGAGGTACATGGGAATTCTCAAGTCCTACGTACAGAATCGATCTTGACAGGAGGGCTGCATCATCGAAGGTTATGCAACTGAAGAGGTCATTGAGTTCTACGTCGACTACATGGCTCAGGTGGAACCGATAGGTGTGCCTCTATCTCGTCATGAGGGGAGACTAGAGGGTATCGGGACCATCGAAAGGAAAGCAATCACCACCGATCTGGATACGTACGCTCAAGCCCATTTCACGGTCTTACAACACATGACTCAAGTGTGCCCGTACATCGACGAGCACAAAGACATGGTACGTCAAAAAAATCCAGACCGATCGGAGGTTTGGATTACGAGAGAGCACAACCATCGGTTTAACAAATGGTTAAAGGTGCGATTCACTAGGAGGTCATCAAGTGATGATACACTGCTATGGTTGGCAAAAAGGCCATAATTTACAATTGTGACATGGCAAGGATACGACATAAATGGGTACACATTTTATACGACAACTCAAGATAGGAAGAGCACAGTCGAGAATAGCGGTGTCCGCATAGATGCATTTCACGAGCAGTTCAATACCGCCGGGCCACGTGGGTTGAACTCCTATTATGGGTTCGTAGAGGAGATTTGGGAGCTTGACTACATACTTTTCAAGATCCCCCTGTTTCGATGCCATTAGATTAAACATCCACAGGGTGTGAAGGTCGACAAGTACGGTGTCACTATTGTGGACCTCAAACGTGTCGGATACAAGGACGAACCATTCATACTCGCTAAGCAAGTTGTTCAAGTTTTTTATGTAACGGACCCGGCAAATAAGAACCGCCATGTAGTTCTTCATAGAAAAAGAAGAATTGTCAGAGTTGAGAATGCTGGAGATATGCCCTAGAGGCAATCATGGAGATGATGATATCACGTCTATGTTTATTTGTTATTGAATAAGTGTTATTCTGTTCCTTGAATGAATCATCAGTTATGAAGATTAACGAGTATGTGACTTGTTGGTGAAGCTCTTATAACTTATGATGATGTCGTTCTAAATGTATCCCTGGTCAAATGTCACTGGACGAAACACTAGTGACTCTATGACCAACACATGTATTGATTGATGACCATAGTTCACCAGTCATGGATATAGGGATATCGAATCAATAATGTGGACACATGTTAGAGAACATAGTGTTGGATTGACCCACCTTGAGACACTGTTGAGATCGTTATGATTCTATATGTCGTCAGTTGGTCTCAAGCAATGTGACGTATAATCCTTAGACCTGAGATCAACATGGTTTCCTACATGTGTAATAGCACTCTTAGGGATTGCCAAACGCTACTCCATAACTGGGTAGTTATAAAGGTAGCTTTCGGGTATGCTATGAAATATGAGTAGGAATGCGACTGGTCGGATATGAGATTTTACCCTCCTAACGTAACAGGAGAGATATCTCTGGGCCCCTCGATGTGGTCGGATAAAAAAAGTGCATGGCCTTTGCACTAATGGTCGAAGAGTTCGACCACCTGAAGTTATCCAACACTCGATCGAGAAAGTATTGAATAGTCCATGGATAACACAATATCTCACCTGGAGTTCAACCAGATATCGTGAGGCAAAGGGAGAATACACAAGCAGGTCATTAAGTTTGACCAGATACCGACTGGTCGTATGGAGATGCGAATAAGTCATAGACTGTTCGAACATAGTTGCGAGATGGTCGTAAACTGGTCGTATGGAGATGCGAACAAGTCGTAGACTAGTCAAACATAGTTTGGAGCTAGTCATACACTAGTCGTATGGAGATACGAACAAGTCATAGACTGGTCGAACATATGCTCGAACATAATCACCAACTGGTCGTAAGAAGTTGCAAACTGGTCATAGTTAAGTACTAATTAGTCGTAAGGAGTTACGAACTAGTCGTAACTTAATATGGACTAGTCGTGACTAGATATGAGCTGGTCGTAAGTGATAAGAACCTGGTCGTAGATCATATTGCATTAAGGTTCATCCAATATAAATTGTGTGTATTCAGGAATCGTTATTTCCTGCTAAGTACCGCTACGACTCGTGATCGGAAAGGTGTTTCCGTGTCACAACCGAAATACAGATAAACCTAACGGGTCACACACTTAATGGGTTGGAAAAAAATCAGTACAGATACGATTCGACAAACGTGCTCGGATAGGATCCATCACGGGCACTATATAAGGAGATGCTTGAGGCTATTGGAAGAGGACGTAACACACGTGAGTTGTTCCTCCAAAACCCTAGCTATCATCTTCTTGAGAGAGCCTTCCCATGCGATTTGGTGCTAGCACACCGACGTACGGTGTTCCTGTCTTGGACGTATGGATACCATAGAGGCGCAACGTTACTATGGTAGCTGTTGTGCTTAAGGACGATCCACGACCTTGGCTAGGAAGTAGATTGGTTTCTGGAGAGGACAATCGACTACGGTGGAAGATCGTCTACTACCTCTTCACGGACGTGCTCTTTCGTTGGATCAGGTTGTTCCAACTCTTCTTCCGTTGCACTGCGCGTCTGGTGGTAATGATCTGTGATCATCTACTTATTTGGCTTCTTGGTTTTACGTGGTAGAAATTTTAAATTGTTGTTAGCGTAGCCTACCTGTATCCCAATAGAGAATGTCGTGGATGAGAAAGAGTACAATCAATTTGACGAGTTGCCTCCTTTCGAAGATGGCATCAGGCCCGAGGAAGAACCTAGTGAGGAAGCTAGCTATATGCTCGTCGATCATTATGAAGGGGTATATTTTAATTAAAAATTTATTCCATAATATAAGGCATGATCTATGTTTTCTACTCTTGGTTATTATTTCGCTGTCAATGTGGACTTGCCATGTGTTATGGACTTGTAATCTCTTATTTTGATGTCAATGTGGAATTGTCATGTATTAATGTGTTATGGACTTTTCATCTCTGATTTTGCTATCAATGTGGACTTCATTGTAATGTGGAATGGTAATATTATGCTCCTGTACAACCTATTTGTCTCATGTCCTAATATGTCAAATATGATGGACTTAATATCTCCCTGCTGTTGTATGGTTCATGTGCTTTCTCTGGCATATCACAGACAGTTCTATTATGGAACCGTCTCTGATAAGTAATCATAAACGATTCCATAATAGAACCATCTGTGATATGGACCATATCACAAATGGTTCTATTATGGAACCGTCTGTGATTACTTATCACTGACGGTTCCATAATAGAACTACCTCTGATATCCCTTTATTAAGTATGGTTTCCCCCCTTACTCAACACTTCCCATCCCCAGCGCCTTACTCCTCACTTGCCCATTCGCCTCCCTACCTGAGCGCATGTAACATCCCCAATTTAATTAATGGAATTTAGTATGCACATTATCAGTAATGCATGACATTTTGAAATCATTTGCATAAATTATTGTAATTGGAAAATCCAAATCAAAGATCAAACATACACATCAAATTTAAACTCCAAATAAAAATATCAACAAAAACTTATGATCATTATCTGGAAATAATTTATTCAAATACTATAATAATTATCATGAATAAATATAATTTTTCCAAAAGTTTTGGAACTAGGTTCAACCCTCAGAAAATTCGAACGCAATTCAATGACACAATTTAGGTTTGAATTTAAATTTACACTTTATATCATGAACAGTAAGTTTTAATATTTTATTTGGGTACTAGATAATCTCTGGAACTCCTCTAAAAAGTTTCATAATTTTCATAATTTTATTTCTATATTTAAAGCCTCAGTCAAACCTGCTTCTTGTTGGTCAAATGTGAATTCAAAACTTGGACTCAACACTGTTTCACCGACCTGGACCCGAGCCAATGTGGCTCAACCCAACCAGCTCGGACTGCACCCAATCTCTCTCTGCCACTGACGACCGACCCCACCTGTCATCACCTTTCTTCCCTCACTTGATCTCACCGTTCATCACTGTGCACGCACATGCAGTCGCTCGATCGGGCTCCTGACTCCACCGCCCACCTTGGCCACTGCCATCGCGCCATGAGGACCACCTGAGCCTCTTATACCTCCCCTGACCACCCTTGTCACCATCTCTTCCCTCACGTCACCCCATTTCTCCCTCTCTGCCCCGAGAAGAAGGAGAGGAGAGAACCAACCCCCCCCGTCATTCCTCTCTGGCCAAGGACAATCCCTTCGTGCTCCTCACTCATCATCACCGGACCGGAGCCTCGCCGTCCTCTGAGCCGGCGGGAACGTGTGGGCATCACTTTTCCCTACGGCGAGCACGACCACCGTGCACCACTGTGCTCCTACGCGCCAGGAGCGTGCTCAGCTCGCGCGACCTTGTCCTTCTTGTTCGCTGTGATGTGCTGAGCATTCCAGTGCGTTATTTTGGCTTTTGTTCAGAGTCGAAGGAGCGCGACGTGTTCTTCCCCGACCCCGGCCATACGTCACCATTGTGTTTATCACCAGCTCCGTCCTGCCGCCGTGAAACTTCACCGCCAGATTTTTGCCGAGCTTATCCGTTGAAGTCCGACAGCTTGGTGAGTTTTCTTGCTTTCCCTTTAACTCGTGACTCACACCTTTCAATGCCTCACCGTCCTTTTGTTTCGCCAGCATGGTAGGAGACCCGTCGCTATGCTCTGTGGTCGCCGGAGCGGCACCAGTGACCATCGGCCCGTGCCCAGCCTCTACCTTACTGCAGCACCGTGGAGCTCTAATCCAGCCGCCCCCTGAGTTGAATCGGCTTCACGCGCCGCAACGACGACACCCGAGCTGCCTCCTCCGCTCAACTCCGTCGCCAGCCCACCACCGTGCCCCTCCTCCGCGGCACGCGCCTCGGAAGGTAGCTCCGGCCTGACTTTCCATTTTAGCAATCTGCGGGCCCGGTCGCCATCGCCTCGCTCGCGTCGGCGGAGCCAGCAACGGCCGGCTCCGCGATGCGCCTTTGTGTCGAACGAATACGACATTTATCAGACTATTTTCATTAGGAAAATCTTGGTCGATTTAGTTAAAGCAGTCACTAATTTTGATGAACAATCGAATCCATTTGCTGCTAGCCCTTTTGATTAGCCTTTAGTTTACTCAAACTACTTGACTTTTGAACCTGTGATTTCAAGAGAGAAAATGTGTTGACAACAGCTCAATCTCAGTTAATGCTCTGTTGTAGGTTGCCCGAACAGTAGCCTTAATGTCTTTAGTTTGTCATCAGACTTTTGTCTTGGTATAGCAACAATTAGAAATGCTCTTGAGTCTTTTGGTCAGTTGAGTTTTTATCTTCCAGTAGTAGTCAATTCTGAAAACAAAAGTGAATGACTGATTTTAGTGGAAGGGTCAGTTGTCAAAACCGTAGCCTTTTGGATGGACTAATAATCAGAAAAGGTGTTCAGTTGAAAAAATAGAATGTCAGTAGAAACCATTTGCAAAACCTTATTTCTTGGGTAGCTGAGTTTGTGTATGACAAATGAGTCACTCTTTGGAGGAAGCAAATTGGAAGTTAGAGATTAAAGCAAGTTTAGTTATTATCAGTTTTAGTTCAGAGAAACCTACTGTTGTAGGTGCATGAGTAGTGATCTAAAGAATTTCAGGTTTTGTCAGAAGTCTAAGGCATAACTAATTTTTGTAGTTAGATGTTGTTTTCTTGGTCAGTTGTACTTTTAGCAGTCAGTAAGCTTACTAGCTAATGGAGCTTTCTAAATCTACAAACCTCATGTTACCACTAATTAAGGTTGTTTGAAAGTGCTTGGTAGCCTCTCACAACCAACTAATTATAAGAGCAAATAGAAGTTGTTCTCATAGAGCTTCTTGTTCTCACTAGTAGTAAGGATCCTCACAAACTTAGCAAAGTTAAAATTTCAATAAGCAAGAAGTTTGGTTAAACTTCACAAATGCATTTCTTATTCATTTTAAATCCAATTTGAGTGAAACCAATTTTGTTGGTTTTCATTTTTAAAAGTGCTTTAAATTGGAATAGGTTTGTGTTATGTTTCTGTTACAGAAAAAAAATTGTTAATTAAATTAATTATACATTAAGGACTTAAACCTTGATAAATTCCTAGAAAATTCATATGAGCTCCAATCGAACTACAAATTTCACCTAAAATTCACCTGAAATATTACTCTACCTAATGTATGAATGTCTTGTAATTTTGAATGTTTTTAATTTTCAGCTTTATTGGCATTATTGCAATATTGGTCTTTGTTGGGTTTATCGACGATACCGATATATTCGTGAGATCAATATGAGTATAACCTGAGATTGAACTAGTGGTACCAGCAAAGGTGCGAGCACCCTCCTCTTGATCATATTGCTCCCAGTGGTTTTTAAATGCTTTGTGTGAGTTTTATTAGCGCAATTGCATACTATTTTGACATGTATATTTATAGGTAGAAGTAGTTAATTCCTAATTGCTGCATTAGCCCTCCTTTGAATGTTGATTACCCTTTTATCCTTGAATGACTAAGGTTATATATTATATGGGTTTGTTGCCAGTTTGTAGAAGGATGCTTAGCCATGCTAGTAGTCTTAGCCGAGAGCGGTTGATGGAGCTAGTCCATCGGCCAGTGAATTGAATTGAATCCTATTGAAATTTGAGGATTTTATGAATTGGATTATGTTGGATTTGAGGGATGTATCCAGATCTTCGTATCTGGGGTTTGTGGACATGTTGGGCATGAGTTTTATGTTCTTAACTTGGACGGGTGTAGGGTGATCACGAAATATTGTTGTTGTTGTTGTTATGGAATTGTGTAGCCCCGTCTGAGTGTTTAAGGACCGGTCTGTGGTGTGATGAACCAAGTATTACGTGCAACCACACACCGGGATAATGGCGAAGGCTTGGCTTAATAATTTGTTGTGTGTTAGCTATCAAAACACAATGGGACTGACAATTGTTATTGTTATGTATTTAATTGTTCTTTTGTCAATCTCGTGGGGGCATGTTAAACTTTTGCCTTACTTGCCCTTAAGGGTCTCTTGTTTGATAGGGACTTACTTACACAACGGGGTGAACCGTGGTTCTAGCGCGTACGATAGCCTGCTATGGTTCCTATCCTCGGGTGGGTTGATAGTTAGGACATGACATTGTAACGGCCTCGTTATGATATCTTAGTCGCACTCCTTCGGAAGAGTGCATGGCGACAGTATAAGGTATTCATATCGTGTGGGTAAAGCTGTACAACTCTACAGAGTAACTAAATCTATTCGAATAGCCTCGTCCTAGGTTATGGACAACACTTGTGGGAAAGCAGGCACAGTTAGTCTTTTGGAAAATTAAGTTTGGGTTATGGTTGGAAATGTTATGTCATTATGTTAGTTTGTCCTTGTATGAAATGAATTCATGAACGCGTAGTTCGCGCGTTAATTTTGTTGAGGAATGAATTGTGCCACGAATGGGATGTTCGTGTGTTGATTATACTTGGAGATTATACCTTTGTTGATCATTACTTACTATCATAAAATATTTTCTAAATGTTTTACAAATGGCAAGTTAGAATCTTTTATCCTTATGCAAAACTTGCTTTATGCTGAAAATTGACTAGTTTAGTAGCCTTTCTTTGATACTTACATGCATCCTTATTTCTTTTGAAAGTCTCGCGAGTACAACTTTGTACTCTAACAGTGTCTATTTGTTCAGGTGAGAACGACAGGTGCAACGACTTTAACTCCAGTTGGTTGCTTGTGGGATTGTGGGCATACCAACTCGGTTATTCCCTTTTAATTTTTAGTTTATCTTCCACTGCAATTTATTTGTGTTAATTAGATTTGGCCGATCGACCCTCTTATGCAACCTTGTACTATAAGGTTCCATTTAAATGATGTTGTAATTGATTCTTTTATTCTTGTACATTGTGTATGAATGTGATTGCAATGTTGTGTACTAGGATATGTGCATGTTAGCCACTGATCCTTGGGAGCTAGCATGTGACACATATTCGGGTCACTCGGAATCGTGTTCGTCTCACGTTAAGTGTTGCAGTTACGGCGTAATCACTTAGCTTGATACAGATCCGATCTCGGGGGTCCTCACAGCGCACCAGACATCCACGCCACCGCCCAAAGCCTCCTCCCCGACAGCCGCCCCCAACATCGACGACGCCCGGCCACCCCTGACATCGATGAAGCCCGACCGCCCCGACATCAACAACACCCAGCCGCCCCCTGCTTCGTCGCCAGCTCGACTACCCCTTGCTTCGTCACCAGCTCTGGCCGCCCCCTACTACGTCGCTAGCCCTGATTCCCCTTCTCCCCATCGTCGACGTCTCCTCCTTCCCCTTGTCGCTCCTTCTCCCCTACCGCATTGCTTCAGTGAGTATTGCACCTCTGTGATAGTTTGACTAATCCTTGCATATATATTAGCGGTACTAGTTGATCTTCTTGACTGTGATATTTTGATATCTGAGACTATTTCTGGAGATATTGCAAATTATCAGTGGTTCTGTTATTGCTCTGTGATGAAATTAGACTTATACTAAAATTGGTTTGACAATTTAGTTTAGACTTGAGCTCTAATAGGTTTGTTAAATCAAGGTTGTTAAACTAAGTCTGTTGGCTGACTAGATTGCTATGTTTGATGATCTATTAATTGTGACCTCCTGTTGGCCGAAAGTGATTATTATTGTTTTATGTTTGAGATCCTCTTGACTGTTTAGAGCTCAAGGTTTAAATTGATATTGTAAAATACTTTTAGTGAAGAGTATAGTCTATAGTTTTGATAAGGCAGAGTTTAAATACTTTTCAAACTCTACTTCTGAGAGCAACTTTAAATTCACTCAAATCTGAGCAATATGCTGATTTGTTTCATATACATGTAGTATATGTTTAGCATTTCATATACATGTGGTATATGTGTACATCTCCTGTTGGTCGATTTACGAATTGAATTACTGCTGTGCGTATGCCAAGTATTGGTATTATATGTAGGTTATTTTACTATCCTTATGGAATTATTATGTTAGTGTTTTTATTTATTCTGTTTTTATAATTAATTTTTTTATAAGGCAATTTTAGTTAATTGGTTCAGTAACTTCTATTTTTTCTGTATAAATATATTTCCAAGAGAAACTGTCTTTAAAAAATACCTCGTGGATATCAACTTGCAATTCATTTTATTTAAACTCTCAGCGTTTTGAATTCTGAAATTTTAGTTCATTGCATATGTAACTTATATAGATAGCAAGTATGCAAGATGACGTCCACACTGTCTTCGTCGACGTCGCCAATGCGTCTGGATCTCCGAGAAAAGTGGTATGTAAGCGAGATGGCAGAGGAGTATCAAAATTTCCTACGGGCCGAATGACCATCACGGAGGTTAGCGACATTGGGGTCCCTTTGAGTCCCAATAAAGTAGTGGCGACATTCCGGACCATCTGCGGGATACTGGGAAGGGAACGGATCCCCATCACCACACCAAGCTGGAAGTCTTTGACGAACGTATGGAGAGGTGAGCTGTGGATAGAAATTTCAAAATCGTTCACTATCCCAGAAGCAGACCAGGCACACGTGGAACGACAGGCGTTGCTCACGATGGGACATGTGTGGAGGACCTTCAAAAGCATGCTTGTCATGGAGTACGTCAACACGGGTTGGACGCCCTTCACATAGTATAAATTCTTGTCATAGGATATATGGTACGCCTTTGTGCAGATGAAGACGACAACTGAATTTCAGGAGCAAAGTACAGCGCACAAGGCTCTCCAGGCACAAAATACTCACCCCCACAAACTCGGCACCACTGGGTACGTGGGTAAAACCACACAATGGATAGCAGAGGACGAGAACACAACAGGTCCATTTGCTGAGACCACAAACGAGCGCGCTCGAAGCTGGTTAAGAGTGAGGGCATCAACCATGTCTTCGTGTGGCATCTCTTGCACAAACCTGGCAGACTAGGAAGTGTCCCAACATCTGGTAAATATGTTGAACTACCTAGTTGTTAATAAGTCTATAACTTCATACTGTCTATAATAACATGATGACCTCTTGCAGCACGCATTGACCTCCGCATCTTCCCAAGGCTCCTTCGAAGCAGACAACGAGAAGGATATACTATCTACGGCCTTAGGAAACAAGGAGTACCCGGGTCGGACGGGTGGCATTGGGGTTTACGTACCTTGGATGTATGGATTCGCAGACGACTACTGCACATATAGGAGTAGGAAGAGATCCAAGGCTGAGTACGATGATCGGTTGGAACATGTGCTTACTGCAAAATTTCAAGGATAGATAACAAGATTGCAGGATCAATTGAATCAAGTACTCCTCAACCAGTCGCAAGCCACCCCTATTATTTTGGGAACCAGTCCTCCTCAACATCGGAGTAGCATCATGTCCATGCAAAATTCTCAACATGACGACGTCCAATTACCTATTGACGACATCAAGATAATGTACATCTCTAGAATGCTCCAAAGATAGACCTATAGAATGCCTTAGCTAATTGAGTATCGTTTTGTAGGAGCCAACGCCCTACAAGCTCCAAGTGAGGATGGTTGGGTCCATTTCTATTGAGGTTGGGCGGGGGATGGTGTATCCATACTAGGAAGGGACAGTGCAGCACGGTGCCCAGGTGGCACAGGGTTACGCTAAGGTCCAGGTGGACATGGCACATGACACTTTCATGGCCATCCCGCTGGAGATTCGCTCGAATGAAGACATCAAAACACTAGGGGATGCCTGACACACTTTTATCTAGTGGCCTAAGAAGGACATCGTCTCGGACCCTACAATGCCGCGATCTTGACACGACCATGCCACTTCAACAGGACCCTCGATGACTCCACCTCAACCTTCGCTTCAGAAGGCCACCTCATCGGTTCCCGTGGAGAAGACGCTGAAAGAACAAGAAAAGTGTGTCGCCTTATCGGTTCTCGAGTTTTCTCACAGGAATACGCGTAGCCAGCAAGTCGTTAAGGCCAAATTGAAATCGCAGAACATTAAGGTGCCTCCTAAGCCCAGGACATACTCCCTTGAAAGTCTGTTGGCCCCTAACACAGTATAAGCTCGCACCGGATTAGGTTGCCAGTCTTTGCATGTCTAGTACATGCGGAAGACCAAAGAGAAAGGGTGCGATACTGGAATTGTCACAGCCCCAACTATTAAAATGGATTATAATGCATCTCACTAACATGCATTATCAAATTCAAATCATTTCATAATATATTGTACTTGGAAAATCTCATTTCATATAAACATACACTTCAAATTTCGGTTTTCTTTTAGCATCAGTAATAAAAAAGTTGTGATCATCATCTGGAATCAATTTATTTAAATACTACATTAATTCTCATGAATAAATATAATTTTTCCAAAATTTGTGGGACTAGTTTGAACCTAATTAAAATTCAAACAACATTCATAGACATACAACATGTTTGAATTTAAATGTCACAAATTTTAATATGAACAGTGGGGTTTCATAATTTTTATGGGAACTATATCTTCCCAGGAACCCCCACAAATTATTTCATCATTTTTGGAAATTTATTTCTATTTTTAAGCCCTTGGTCAAAGTGGAGAAAACATTTAAATTCTCAGTCAAACTCAGACCGAACCAGGCTACTGTTCCTTGGGCTTGAGTCCGACTCGGCGAGCCGACTCGGCCCGACCGCCTAACTGCGCCGTCGCATGCAACCGTAGGATCAAGGATCAACGGCCCAGCTCGCGTACCCTTTCAACCAGTTTTAATCGCCTCATCTAATCCTAGCCGTCCAGCCGAGATCCAACGGTGAGCATCGACTCACTTAAACCCGCCGCTTCGCGCGTGTGTGCCATCAAATCGTGGGCCCGCGCTATCAGACTCATCCCCTACCTCTCGCTGCCGACTCAGAACGCCCGCGCCACGCGGCCGAGAATCTCTTCCGCGTGCTGGCAACGCCGTCAACCCACCGCGTCCGTTGGCCAGTCCCCGAGCTGCTCCGTCTCTCACCGCCTTCACTCCGTCTTCTTCCCGAGCATAATACCCCTTCGGCATCCCCTTTCTTCCTCACTTTCCCTCTCGGTGGCTGAGGGAAGGGAAGCTCTCCCGTGCTCATCTCTCGGGTAAGCCCCCTTCGCGTGATTCCTCTGTGTGCTACCTCCCATGCCTTCTCCATTTTTGCTAACCCTAGCTCTTGCGATGACTTGTAGCATTGGTTCCACCTTGGTGCCATTCGGCCGCTCTGGAGCACGCACCGAGTGACATCCTCGTGCCATTTCTCACTTCCAGGAGGTATGGTCCTCAATCCACCGTGTCATCTTACATGCTTTAGGCCACTGATCTAAACCCCTCAATCAATTTCTTGGATTCACGACAGGATCTCGGTGAATCGAAGATTGTTCCATTTTCGGCCGTGGAACACCCTTTCATCTCCCACTTCAAATCGGTAAGCCTTTCTTCAATTCTTTGCTCCTACCGCATGCTTGTGAGGACCCCAATTTATTTGGCTTGTAATGCTTAACCAACCACCTGGTCCTAGCATCACAAATCAAGTAAACTGATCCTCGAGATATGTATACTTCCCAGAAAGCAGTATACACACCTCGGTACAAAATTAGACATCAACTCCATTCCAAACATAGAGTCCAAACACTACACTACCAAACGGAAGATAAACAAATAGTAGAGTTATTATGCACAAAGGCCGATGTGCCACGAGGTACACAAATAACAAGAACGGCAATGAAGCAAAAGTGCCATAAGATGGCTATAAACAAAGCCAATCGTGCCTCCAACCCACAAGGCATCCGACAGGACCGCCAAGTCTAGTCGTCCACGAAACGGTAACACTGACTCACGAAGTGAGGCCCATGGGGCTCACCTTCTTCCTCTGCAACAAAACATTAAGCAAAGCACACAGTACAAAGATTGTCTTTGTACCCGCAAGACCGACGTGTGAACTAGCGCACTGTTCATATGCTACATGCGAGCTTGTTTAGTGGAGGCCATATGTTTCATTTGCATAAAGCCAAATTTTCATTTGCAATAATATAATACAGTTTGAAGGCAAGTTTGCAATTCGTTTTTAATGTTGAAATACTGAGAAAGGTAATACTAACAAAAGAGAAAGATAAACAACCTAGAGGTGACTAGCCCATGATCATCAACAATAATAGCACGAATCCCCATTCGTACCACCCATCAAGTTTTAATTTAAATGTTGTAGTCTAACTCTTGGAAGACCTTGCCAAGCGTGTCCATAACCTAGGAGGAGGCTATTCGAATAGTTTTAAACCTGTAGGGTGTACCAATGTACCCACACTTGCATCGCCTTTAAGCCAAAGCACACTTAGAAGGTATGCCGGCACAACTAAGTCCTACGAGATTTTTCCAATATTGTGTATTAACTACGAGCAGCTCGTATGGATAGAAATCCATACGCTTACATGGTAAATCCGAAAGACAACTACCCACTCGGGATAAAGCTTTTGGACAACTACCATGCTCCCACCTCCATCCCTCCTGCGACCTCCTGCGACCGGAGCCAATACACGCCAAAGTACTAGGTCAAGAGAGGTCCCATATACTCTAGTGTGGTTAGCACGCAAAATGCTTGGTTGATGTAACAAGATGTTTGGTCCTTGTTGACTCGGGCACCATTCGATCACACCCAACAGATCACACCAATCATACCGTTGTGCCCAAGTCTAAATCATTTTTGTTTTCAGTTTTAGTTTTGCAATTAAACATAGCAAAAATGCTTAAACATAAAGTTATAGTACATTTTGTGTGATCAAGGTTACCGACTAAAGTCGATAACGCTTGATTCTACCGATAGCTAAGCATGTCTAAGCAAGTTGACCGGATCTACTAAGTGACAAGAGATCATCCAATGACCTCTAATCACGACAAATAACCTAGGCTCAGGTAGTAGAGATCAATATCTTGTCTACAGGATATGCAACTACGGATTTAACTAATCAATTTAACACAAATTAAGCAATGCATACATACAGCTGAAACAAAATATTAGACTTTAAAATACTGGGATTATCATGATCAAACTGCTTGCCTGGCTGCTGTTGCTCAGAATGCTCAACCTGTTGCAGAGGATCGCTCTCAGGGTTACCGCAAATGTCGAAGCCTAACGATGGAACAAATAACAGCGAATAAGAACGAATAACACCGACAAAACTCAAATATTCAAATACACACACAAATCCATACACACAAACTAAACCATCACAAAAGGATCAACCAAAATGGCTGCTACAGCGATGATTAAAATTAGACATGCTTTCATGTGATTGATCTACCCACTCACTTATTTACCAAGTTAACCACAAAATCAATCCTCTTATATGTTTTAATCTTTCGACAGACTTTGATGGTGATTGTGTGCACATCTATTACTTAATCATCAAGTTAACACATCAAAAACAGCTAGCTACTCTAAAACAACCATTATCAGTTGAGAGCACAGAACCTACAAGAAACTATTGACAACACTAACTAGTCAAGTATCCAACTATGAGATGCTAAACAAAATTTTCTATCTAAGATAGTATGTTAAAGATGCTCAGCTATTCATACCCCTAAGCATCACACCAAGATATTGCAAGGCTAACAAGTTTCAGCATGCGGCTACTACAAAACCTTACCTTACTGAAAATACATACCACAAGTACAGAGGCAATACATCTAGTCCCATTAACAGCTTCATAGATCAAGGCCAACAAGTGATTTGAAACCTATAGAGCCTAACTAATTAACTTCTTGCTAACACTACTTCTCAGGGGGGTCATCAAGAACTAACAAACTTCAAGAGCACAAGCATGATACCCAAAATCGACATCGACAACGAGAAAAATTGACAACAGAGAAGAACAAATACAGAGAACTAGTGACTACTTCCTTCCAACCCTCAATGTTCCAATTAAGCTTAAGCATGTGAGTTACTAATGACCATTCCTAAAGTTGATTAGCATTTAGAACCTGGCTAAAAGAAAGTGGGGCCCACTGTCAGTGAAACAGAGAAAAGCACATCCGAAGAACAGAGAGGCTCGGGCTGCTCTGACCTGAACTTGCCGCCGGCGAAGGAGTGGCGGCGCGGGCTGTGCGACGGCCAAAATGGGTCACCCAGAGGTTACTGAAGCTAAGGGTGGTCGCGGGTTGGCCGGAGAAGCACGGTGGCGGCGCGGCGACGGAACACGGCGGCCGGCAGTGGGGGTGACACGGTGCGACTGCACCAGAGAGGAAGACGATGAAAACTAGTGCGCGCATGGGCATCAGTGAGGCTCCAGGAACTCACCGGTGTGCTTGGCGACGACGGAGAGGCACCGGAGTGGCTCGGCGACGAGAGCCCGCGGCGGCGATCAAGGGGCCACGAGGAGGGAGCAACCTGAGCAAAAATAGAGGAAAAGAGAGATGGAGGTAGCTCGAGTGAGTGCACTAGATGGTGCTAGCGCGAGCAATTGCTCTAGGAACTAACTCACCGGAGATGAGGACGAAAAACCCAACTTTCGGCCGAAGAAGAGGGACACCAAAATTCAACGACCCCCTGCGAGTGAAACTCAAAATTAACTGAGGGGAAACCATGATAGGGATCTGGAACACGATATGACTCGAAAAGGAGAAGATGAGCTTCACTGGTGGTGGTGTTGACACGGCGGTGGCGGCACGGTTGTGCACCAGAGCTCGAGCACTACTATGTTTTGAGCTCAGAAGGAGCAATGGGTGATAGGGGATTGCTCAATGGTGTCTAAAGAAGGAAGAGGGAGCTTTGGGTGAGCTTAAGTAGGGACGAGGGCGGAGGAAACAAGAGGCGGAGCTTCTCGGCACCGAGACGCAAGGAAGAAAAGCGGCGAGTCAAAGAGGTAGATGACGGCGATTAATGCCGCACCAGGGTATGGGCTAGCAGCGGATGATGCGGCCGAGGTGAAGCGCGTGAGGAAACCGAGAATGGACGGCGAGGCGAGGTGGCGCGCATGCACGTTGCCGCCGGCACTCAGCTCTTGAGCGGGAGGTAGGTGACGACCTGACAAATGGGGCCCGCCTGTCAGCGACAGCAGCAAAGCGGCGTGAACCAGAGTCAAGTGCGACGTGGTCAGTTGGTCTAACTCGATCAAGAGAATGTCGACCGCTGGATCTGAAATAGACGGCTGAGATTTGTGTATGCATTCGGACAGGTCGACGAGGCAAGCGATGAGGACCGTTCGATCTCCATCGGACGGCTGACAGCCATCGGGCTCGCACGGTGCAACTAGGCGGTACGACCGAGTCAAGTGGTGCGGGTCGGACTCGAGCCTGAGTTGGGTTCGGGCCCGAGGAACAGTGATTTCAGATTGGAATTAGAAAGACAGAGAGGATTTTGGGAATTTTTAGAGGTAGTTCCAGAGCTCCAAAAATTCTGAAATTTTTATGGAAGCTTACTGGAAAAGAGGACAACCTTGTGTAATTTTTCCAGGAGTTTTCATGAATTAGATTTCTCCCAATAAAATTCACAAGCTGCTGTTCAGAGGTTTGACCAGATTTTCAAACTGGTTGACTTGGCCATTTGAATTAGCAAATAAAATCTAAAAATTGTGAAATAATTCAGGGAGGTAGGTAGGATGATCAAGATGATAGGAAAAATAATTTCAGAGGATGATCATAGGTTTGAAAGCTAAGAATTTGCTGACAACAATTACCATTCACAAGAATCTAATTCTAGAAAATGGAAATTGCTAGGGAAAATTTGGAAAACTTCCAAATGATTAGATGAGACAACAAAAGTTTTTATTTCTCCTCAAAATTTTACATTTGAAATACAAACCCTAAGTTTAGGGCTGTTACAAATCTCCCCCCCTTACAGGAATCTCGCCCCGAGATTCTGATCACTGGGAGAAGAAGGACTGTGTCTGCTCGAGGCGATCTTCCCGCTCCCAAGTGGCTTCATCCTCGGAGTGGTTTGACCACTGAACTTTAAGGAACTTGATCACACGGTTCCTTGTTCTGCGTTCAGCTTCTTCGAGGATCTGAACGGACGCCACGATAAGACAGATCTTCTTGCACATCGATATTTTCCAATGGCGTTTCCTCAACCGGAAACGGAGGCACTTCTTCAATTGTGACACATGGAAAACATCATGCACCCCTTCAAGTGTAGCTGGCAACTCCAACTGGTATGCAACGGCTCCCACTTTCTTGATGACGCGATAAGGCCCGACATACCGAGGAGCCAATTTGCCCTTGACACCAAAACGACGGTGTCCCTTCAGAGGTGAGACTTTGAGATACACAAAGTCATTGGGCCGAAACTCGGCTCGACGACGACGACCGCATAGCTCTTCTCGCTCGGTGAGCTACGCGCAAGTGCTCACGAATCAACTGCACTTGACTTTCCGCCTCATTGATCGAATCCGGGCCAAAGAACTGTCTTTCCCCAGTTTCTGACCAATTCAATGGGGTTCTGCATCGCCTCCCATACAAAGCCTCAAACGGTGCCATACCGAGACTAGCCTGGAAGCTGTTGTTGTAGGAGAACTCGGCAAGTGGTAGGCACTTCTCCCAATTCTTCCCATAGGAAAGAACACAAGCACGAGCATATCTTCAAGTACCAGTTAACGCGCTCCGTCGACCATCGGATCGAGGATGGTAGCGGTCTTTGAAAGTGATACGGTACCCATGGCGTCCGCAGACTATGCCAAAACCGAGAGGTAAACAATACCACGGTCGACACAATCGTCTTGGGTACACCATGCAAGCTCACAATCCTTGATACATAGAGCTCGGCTAGAGGTTCCACACGAGTGACTCTTGACCGGAAGGAAATGCGCCACTTTAGTTAGCTTTGTCAATGACAACCCAAATGGCGTCATTTCCCTTGGATGAACGGGCAATCCGGTGATGAAGTCCATGCCTCTGTAATCCCACTTCCACTCTGGTATAGGCAAGGGTGAAGAAGACTCGACGACGCGATGCTCGGCCTTGACACGACAACATATGTCACATCCGCAACGAACACGCAATCTCGCTTCATGCGAGTCCACGAGAATTTGACGCAGATCTTGGTACATTTTGGTGACCCGGGATGGATGGACAAAGGCGAATCATGGGCCTCCTGGAGAATCAAATCCCGCAACTCTGGGACCTTTGGGACCACGAGACGCTGCCCAAACCACACAACACCGTGCTCATCTTACGTAAAACATTTGGTGATCCATCGTTGATGTTTCGCTGATTTTACCCACACCAACATCCGATCTTTGCAGGTCGACTTGATTTGATCCACCAAGGTTGGTTGCACAACCAAGGCGACAAGGAGCCATGCTCAACCAAACCCAAGTTGAGACGCTGAAATTCTGCAAGAAGTGCAGGCTGTTGCTCTTGGATCATTAAAGTATTGCAGTATACCTTTCGGCTTAGTGCATCCGCGACGACATTGGCTTTGCCGGGATGATACTGAATACCCATGTCATAATCTTTGATCAATTCTAGCCATATCCTCTGTCTGAGGTTCAGATCTGGCTGAGTGAACAAGTATTTCAAACTCTTGTGATCGGAATACACCTCACAATGATTCCGATCGATAATGCCGCCAAATCTTGAGTGCATGAACCAAGACAAGCTCTAAATCATGGGTGGGATAGTTGAGCTCATGAGGTCTCAACTGCCTGGATGCATAGGCAACTGCCTTGCCTTCCTGCATAAGGACACATCCAAGACCGTGACGAGAGGCATCGCAATAAATATCGAAGCTCTTGTGGATATCAGGAAGAGTGAGGACTGGGGCTGAAGTCAATCGCTGTTTGAGCTCCTGAAAGCTCTCATCACAAGCAGAGGACCACACAAACTTCTTGTCCTTTTTGAGCAATTCAGTCATCGGCTTAGCGATTTTGGAGAAGTTCTCGATAAAGCGGCGGTAGTAGCCCGCTAAACCGAGAAAACTCCGCACGTCAGTGACTGACTTGGGCTGACCCCAAGATAGAACATCGCTGACTTTGCTGGGATCCACAGCTACGCCTCCAGCTGAAAGAACATGGCCCAAAATGCCACTTCCTTCAACCGAACTCGCATTTCTTGAACTTTGCATATAGCCGGTGTTCCCGCCTAATTTCCCCAAAACAATCCTCGGATGCTCAACATGCTCTGCTTCAGTCTTGGAATAGATAAGAATATCATCAATAAAGACCACCACAAATTTATCCAAATACTCCATGAATACTGAATTCATAAGGTTCATGAACAAAGCTGGAGCATTGGTTAGACCGAAAGACATGACGGTATACTGCATGCACCATAACGAGTAGTGAAAGCCGTCTTCGAATATCCTCGATCTCGATCGACTGATGATACCCCATTCTCAAATCAATCTTTGAGAACACTGGCTCCGATCAAGCGATCAAACAGATCATCAATGCGGGGCAGAGGATATTTGTTCTTCACCGTCACCTCATTGAGAGGACGGTAATCAACACACATGCGCAAAGTCTTGTCCTTCTTCTTCACGAAGATCACCAGACAACCCCAAGGAGATGAACTGGGACGGATGAAACCCTTTACTTGGAGCTCACCAAGCTGCTTCTTCAATTCTTCTAGCTCATTGGGAGGCATTCGATACGGCGCCTTCGAAATCGGAGCGGTACCGGGCAGCAACTCAATGACAAACTCAAGGTCTCGAACCGGAGGCATCCCGGGCAAATCCTCAGGAAAGACATCCACAAAGTCAGATACTATGGGAACATCCTGAATCTGCAAGGCTGGCTTCGCTTCTGATGCACATAGATGTGGCCCCTGCAGCTGCGGCGAAAATCCAACTGCGCCTTTGAAGAGTGGTGAGATAGACAATCTTCACGCACAATCGATTTGCCCCAAGTGTTGGGACAACCAATCCATGCCAAGAATCACATCCGGACTCGCGAATCGAGAATAAGGTTTGCCAAAACCCCACTCCTTTAACTACGATAGGAACATCCCGACATCAGAATCGGCTCTCATTTCCGACCCGAGAGCGGATGAGCAAAGGAACTCCCAAAGGAACACAACAAGACCACTAGCAGCAGTAAATGATCTTGAAATAAAAGAATGCGATACTCCAGAATCAAATAATACCGCAGCGGGACGAGAATTAACAAGAAGTGTACCCATCACGACATCCGCGCCCCGAGCCTCCTCGGTGAAAGGTGGTTGACTCGACCACGCCGCACTCGGGTCTTCGGATAATCTTCCGTCGGTGGGTAACCACTCCCGCGCGTCCTCCATTAGGACGAGGGGCTGCTGCAACACTCTGAGGGCAAGCGTTGGCGTAGTGGCCCTTGTTGTGGCAGCGAAAACAAGTAACCTCGGCCGCCGGATTGCGGAGGCCACCCTGCTGCTGGATCGTAGGCGCACGTGGCTGAAACACGGCCTGCGGTGGGCGAGGAGCTGGTGCAGATGGTCTCGGCGCCGGTGGAGCAAAAGAACGGGCCACTGGTGCCGGTCCAGCCCGAGGACGAATGAGGCTGGTGTGAGTAGACTAATGCGCCTCCCATTTGCGCTTGCGGGACTCGCCCAGCGCCTTTGCCTTATGCTCAGCAACAATGGCCTTATCTACCAAGGCACGAAAGTCGTGGAAGTCCACAATAGATAGCTTGTCTGCGGCTCCTCGGACAAGCCATCCATAAACTTCTCTGCTAGCCTCATCGAGGCCACCTCCCGAGCATAACGAGCCAAATGATTGAACTCGTGCATGTGCTCTCGTCACGATTTGCGCCCTTGCTTGAGCGCGAGGAATTCTTTCTTTTTCAACTTCATCGAGCCATGCGGGATGTGGGCCCGACGAAAGGTCGACTGAACTCCTCCCACGCGACCACATGGCCCGCGGGCTGCATGGCGAGATAGTTCTCCCACCATGAGAGTGCTGCGCCCTCAAGCTGGTGGGACGCGAAGAGTGCCTTATCCTGCGCCTGGCACTGAGCTATGTTGAGCTTTCGCTCAACCATGCGCAGCCAATCGTCCGCATCGAGAGGGTCCTCAGAGCGGGAGAAAGTCGGCGGCTGTGTACGGAGGAACTCTCCCAGTCCCCCGCAAGTCTGGTGTCCGCCACCACCGGCAGGAGTGGAGGTATTCCTAGCAATAACCTCCAAGATGCGCGTCTGATCCATGCGATTTCGCTCGATATGAGCGAGAACCTCAGCCATGGTCGGAGGAGGGGGAAGCTCCTCATCATGACCAACCTGCTGACTGCCACGCGTTCTCCCAGTCATCCTGTTTTACTAAGACAAGTTAGCAACAAATCCAAGAGTAAGAAAGCCCAAAATTCACTGAAAACAGTCCAGAAACAAAGCAAAACAAGGTAAAGTCCAGCCAGGAAAAACCAGACACGTAACTACTCACTTTACATCTTACCCTATTATCCCCACAAGTTTTAGTTGGATTAAACTTCATGGTTCTCCCCAGACTAATTCCACCGGTAGTAACTATCTTTTGAAAGGAAAGAGAGAAACCAAGTTTCAAAACTTAAATTAGAGTAAGGTGAGAGTAGAAAGCTAAGATAGATAAGGAGTAAAACCTGAGAACGTGCCTAAGTTTTCATAAACCCTTTTGATACTTTGAAAATAAGTCTTTCCAAAATATCCTAAGGACGACTATGCTTGGGTTACTACGGTCAGAATGGCTCTGATACCAACTTTGTGAGGACCCCAATTTATTTGGCTTGTAATGCTTAACCAACCACCTGGTCCTAGCATCACAAATCAAGTAAACTGATCCTCGAGATATGTATACTTCCCAGAAAGCAGTATACACACCTTGGTACAAAATTAGACATCAACTCCATTCCAAACATAGAGTCCAAACACTACACTACCAAACGGAAGATAAACAAATAGTAGAGTTATTACAGACAAAGGCCGATGTGCCACGAGGTACACAAATAACAAGAACGACAATGAAGCAAAGTGCCATAAGATGGCTATAAACAAAGCCAATCAGCGTGCCTCCAACCCACAAGGCATCCGACCAGGACCGCCAAGTCTAGTCGCCCACGAAAGCGGCAACACTGACTCACGTAAGTGAGGCCCATGGGGCTCACCTTCTTCCTCTGCAACAAAAATATTAAGCAAAGCACACGAGTACAAAGATTGTCTTTGTACCGCAAGATCGACGTGTGAACTAGCAAACTGTTCATATGCTACATGCAGCTTGTTTAGTGGAGGCCATATGTTTCATTTGCATAAAGCCAAATTTTCATTTGCAATAATATAATACTGATTTGAAGGCAAGTTTGCAATTCGTTTTTAATGTTGAAATACAAGAAAGGTAATACTAACAAAAGAGAAAGATAAACAACCTAGAGGTGACTAGCCCATGATCCACGCAGAATAATAGCACTAATCCCGCATTCGTACCACCCATCAAGTTTGAATTTAAATGTTGTAGTCTAACTCTTGGAAGACCTTGCCAAGCGTGTCCATAACCTAGGACGAGGCTATTCGAATAGTTTTAAACCCTGCAGGGGTGTACCAATGTACCCACACTTCAGACCGCCTTTAAGCCAAAGCACACTTCCGAAGGTATGACGGCACAGCTAAGTCCTACGAGAATGGACGGCCGAGGTGAAGCGCGCGAGGAAACCGAGAATGGACGGCGAGGCGAGGTGGCGCGCATGCACGTTGCCGCCGGCACTCGGCTCTTGAGCGGGAGGTAGGTGACGACCTGACAAATGGGGCCCTTTGTCGCGGCAGCGAAGCAAAGCGGCGCGAACCAGAGTCAAGTGCGACGTGGTCAGTTGGTCTGACTCGATCAAGAGAATGTCGACCGCTGGATCTGAAATGGACGGCTGAGATTGGTGTATGCATTCGGACAGGTCGACGAGGCAAGCGATGAGGACCGTTCGATCTCCATCGGACGGCTGACAGCCATCGGGCTCGCACGGTGCAACTAGGCGGTGCGACTGAGTCAAGTGGTGCGGGTCGGACTCGAGCCTGAGTTGGGTTCGGGCCCGAGGAACAGTGATTTCAGATTGGAATTAGAAAGACAGAGAGGATTTTGGGAATTTTTAGAGGTAGTTCCAGAGCTCCAAAAATTCTGAAATTTTTATGGAAGCTTACTGGAAAAGAGGAAAACCTTGTGTAATTTTTCCAGGAGTTTTCATGTAATAGATTTCTCCCAATAAAATTCACAAGCTGCTGTTCAGAGGTTTGACCAGATTTTCAAACTGGTTGACTTGGCCATTTGAATTAGCAAATAAAATCTAAAAATTGTGAAATAATTCAGGGAGGTAGGTAGGATGATCAAGATGATAGGAAAAATAATTTCAGAGGATGATCATAGGTTTGAAAGCTAAGAATTTGCTGACAACAATTTCCATTCACAAGAATCTAATTCTAGAAAATGGAAATTGCTAGGGAAAATTTGGAAAACTTCCAAATGATTAGATGAGACAACAAAAGTTTTTATTTCTCCTCAAAATTTTACATTTGAAATACAAACCCTATGTTTAGGGCTGTTACAATGCTCTCCAACTCTTGAAGCTATTCCAAGCATTCGCTGGTCTTGGTTTTGCTCAGGATTTTCTCCCCTCGCGAAGCCGTGCCGTCGTCATCTTTCTTCTCCGGCGCCGTCACTGCTCCAGCTGCTCCAAGCTTCCTCGAGCCCTCTCCTAGCTTCAGGTAGCTCCTAGTTAATCCCTAGTACTCGGGCACTCCCTTGTATGACGCTGCAGAGCTACACTTTGCCGTTTTCATGTTTGCCGTAGAGCCACCGCCGCTTAGCTCCGGCTAGCCGCCGGTACGGGCTACCTCTGAGGTTGCCACCACCCCTCCAAGAAGCGTGACACTATTGCGAAGCTATTGCACGTCTTAGCAGGCTGCACCGTGGCGCGTAGCGCCGGTGAGCCGCCGGGCAAGCGAGCGGCAGCGCGCTGTTGCCGTGTCGTACGCCGACCGCTACTGTAGCATGTCATTAAACGTTAACTCCAATCATTAGTTATAAATGATGTCTTAGCCGTAGTAATGAGTCGCGTACAGGTGGGCCTCTTGCACAAAAATCTGTAGGTTTAAATGATTTGCGACAGCCGCTGACAGGTGGGACCATCTGCGTAAGCGCCGTGCACCGCGCAAGCGCACCAGTGGGCCGAGTCCATTGGACCGTGCCGCTGACGACGGGCCCCATGTGTCGGAATGAATTTTAAAATCTGAGATAAAATGGAATACGCCTGCTTCCGCCCCATACGCGATCACTTTGTGGCTAGCACGTGGCTTGGTGAGAAAAGATGAAAACATTTTATAAAATCCAGAAACGAATTATTGATACACTGAAAAATATGAATAACTTTTAAATACATAACTAATTGATTTTAACTCCAAATCACATGAAACCACTTCTGGAAATTTTCACTTTTAGTAAAATTTATATTAAAATTGGTTTCAAACATGTCTCTGTAGCAGAGAGTATTAATTGGAGATTAATCCATTAAAACCATTATTGTTGCAATAGGAAAAGGACTGATAACTTCAAAAATGCATAAGTAATTGTTGGAAACTCCAAAAACAGTGAGACCACTTTTGATAATTTTCATTTTCAGTGAACTTAATTCTAAAAATGGTCTCCATATTACCTCTGTCACAGAAACTATTTTTGGGAGAATATAATCTTTAACTCCATTATTTTTATACTATAAAAGGTTGATAACTTTGAAAATCAATAACTAAATCATAAGAACTCCAAATGGGACAAACTCAACTATTCTGAACTTGTATTAATATTACCTATTTACCTATGTAATCCTTTACCCCACCACTGTTGTACAAATTTTGGCCAAATAATGAAATTACATAACTTAGGGTTAATGAAACCTGAAATTCAAAATAGCATAACTTCAGTTCATAACTCCAAATAGAATAATTCTTTTACCTAAATCCATCTAAAATCATGACCTAACTACTGTAGAAAAATCATGCATTTTTGAGCATTTTGGTTTTTGAGTTGTTTTCTCGGTATTTATTTGATGTTATAATTATATAGATCCCGAGCATATTGATATCGACACTTACGCTACTGAGAGTGAGCAGCTACTGTACCAGTAAGGCAAGCATCATTTGAACTTTCTTTTGCATCATATTTGATCCCGGTTTTGGTTAAGTTAAGTGCAATGATAATTGCTTGCATGCTATTTTGATTATGTAAATATTTTTGTGATGTGTAGTTTAGTTATGTCCTATGCTTGAGGTTAATCTTGAATTATGCCAGTACCTACATGCTTAAGATAGGATGTGATGATTATTGAATATGGGTTGCTTAGTCATGCAAGTCTAGATACGATAGTTTGATTGCCGGGGCTAACCCGACAATTATGGGATAAACATAACTCTCATTGTATACTTTTGTTTCAGATCCTTGTATCTGTTTTATGAGATAAATTTTGTCATTTTAAATGAGCTTTTGGTCGGACAAGTGTTGGTTAGTGATGGTGCTTTGTGCACGAGCATTGGGTAAGAGGAAGGACTTGTCTGGACAATTGAGGACCGAACTTTGGTAACGTCGTTAATTCAAGTACACTCGTGCTGCCACACGTGGGTTGGGAGCCGTATGGTTAAGTAGGGGGAGGGTTTTATTGTGTTAAGTCCCATGGTGGTGTAAGGGGCATAGCGACCGTGAAATCCTATGTTCCTTAGGAGCCGATGTAATCCTTTATAGTGTGCAAGGGAGCACCAATTTTACTTGTTTTGGTTGCTTCGGTATGTCCAATATAACTTGTGAGCCCCCTAGCAAGTTCTATCAGATGCTTGTACTAGGCAAGGAACCATCTCACAAGGGGGACTTAGTTCAATAGGGCTTTCTTGCCGAAAATGATCAGATCTTGATTTACCGCCAAAGATACCATAGGAAGTATGCTATTTGAGAGGCCTCTGGAGGCTTACGGGCTAATCATGTCGTGTGGGTAAGTAGTACACCTGCAGGTATCAATCTATTCGAATAGCCGTGTCCACGGTTATGGACAACCGCTTGAGTTCGGGAGTTACTATTGTTAGACTTTTAATTAAAATTGTGGTTGAACTTGGTATTCGTCATGAACGGGATGTTCATGTGTTTAGTACATCAAAGTGGGCTGCCACTTTGGTCTTTGCATGATTCAATTGTTTATTATGAAATGCTTTACTATATGCTTTACTTCTACTTCAAAGCTGATTTTAAATGGGCACATGAAAAACTAGTACGTGTAGGATGTTAATCGTTGTGTCTCTTTCGCAAAACTAAACCAATATGAGCCATCCTTTGAATGACCCTTATGCATAACTATTTTTATTTGTGTAAGACTTGCAGTACACTTGTGCTCACCGGATGTTTTTTGGCCTTTTCAGGTGAGGAAGATTATGAGTCTGACGATCTTGTTAGTGTTGACTTGGGTGACACTAACGAGTAGTGTGCTATCATTTGACTCCCAGTCGGTTGCCGATGGGTGATGGGCATACCACTACTAGTCTTTTGCTTTATTTATTTGCTTCATTGCTACTTGATACTTTACTTTGAATTTGGCGGTCGTAGTATGTAATAAGTGTAGACTTTGACTATTATGCGGTATGTCTTTTGATCTCTTGTTGTATCGTTGTATGGATGTAATCAACATTTGGATGAGGGTATGAGTATATTGGTCGTTGATCTTGGGAGCCAATATAAGTCATACTCGTTGTTGATGAATTCCCATTTAACTCACTAAGTGTAGTGCTTCGAATTGAAAGAGAATCGACAATCATGTAGCGCTCGCAAAGGAGCAGCGCGCATGATCGTTAAGGCTCTAGTATTTGGCTGAGCCTCTCACTTGGATATTGTTAAATTGGAATTCATTTACCGGAGACCCGTGATTATGTCCCTAAGGCCTTGTCTAATCTCGATCTTATGGAGATAATTACCGGGGTCCCCACAGGAATCACTGTTAGATACACAAAGGAGCATTTCTTCCACGAGCCAGCCCCCTTCGTCGTGGGCTTCGACGACTTATTCAACCTATTCAACCTCACTACCCTCAACGCCTCACTTCTACTATGCTGAACATTGTAAGTGTGTACAATCAAGTTCTACATTCATGTAATACCGATAAATGTCACAACTAATTGCTTATGTATAGACACATGATAAAAAATGCCCAGGAAAGGCGATAATCGGTGGGTTTCCTCGACCCACACGTGGTCTCTGAGCAAACTATCAACCAAGACGCATCCTACGTCAAGAAATACATAACGACGAGATTGCTTGCTCAAGACGACAAGGACTACATACTGATGCCCTACAACCAGAAGTAAGTACTTCACTACTTGCTATACTAATTTTATTTGTACTTTATACGCAACATGAACTTAGGTTTAATGACTATAGCGACATATATGAGTAGGTACCACTGGATCCTTTTAGTCATTATAACAAAGAGGAACAAGGTAATATACCTTGATTCCCTACTCGACAAAAAGCACGACTTCACCCTTGTGGAAGGAATACTCGACAGGTATGCTCATTTTTTCTATACATAACTCTATTGTAGCCTTCCTTCGTTTGAAATGGTCGAGGATAACTTTTTGGAATCATGTAGGGCGTTCATCGCCTATGTTGCCGATAGAGGGTCATACAAGAGATCGAGTGCCACACTGCAACATAGGAAGCGATTTTTGGTACGAGCTACAACACAATAATCCTATATCACACTTTGTAATAATGTCTCTTGAACTGACTATACCTATATATGTAATTCTATTTTTGTAGTGCCACCAGCAAAAACAAGATCATTGTGCATTCTACGTTTGCTATCATATGCAACAAATCATAGGTGCTAAGACGAAGGATCCAGAGGTTTTTCAGTCTCGCAATAATTCTTTCTTAATTATAAATTTAACTATATATGCTTACTACTTTACTCCTGCTAGCGACAGGGTATGATACTCGATTTAGATTCATTCACTATGACCCAGATCTCGGAGGTTCGAGGAGTGCTCTGCAGCTTCATCAAGACGCAGATCATTAATGCCGACATAGAGTTTCACTACGTTGACACCACCGAACGACCTTCAAACAATTGATTCAATTGTAATTCACTTTGAATAGTTGTAATTCAACTGTAATTCTAGCGACAATACTTGAACATATTCTTTTGTAATTGATTTTATGTTGTAAATGATCACTTTGAGTTGTCAACGATTGATTGATCTGTGATGTATCTATTTTCTGCCTGCTTGTTTTCAGAGGGCATGGCTAGCAATTCCTGAGGCTAGCCGAAAATCAAAAAAATTTAGTTAAGTATAAAAAACTATCACAGACGATTTTATCCTTTAATAACCGTATGTGAAGAGATACCATCACAGACAGTTACCACCAACGCCGTCTGTGATATATGGGCTATCACAGACGGTTCTATTCACTAACCTTCTGTGATATGTCTGGAATCACCGGCAGTTGGTAAATAGATCCATTTGTGATCTCTAGGATATCACAGACGGTTTATAAACAGAACCAGCTGTGATATCCCACATATCACAGATGGTTTTCGGTAGAAATCGTCTGTGATAGTAGCCCTTCACAGACAGTTTTAACCAAAAACCGTCTGTGTTGTACCTTATCACAGACGGCTCAAAAACCGCATGTGATAACAGGCGTATCACAAACATACAAATTTAGATGGTTCGAAAACCGTCTGTGATGAGGTTTTTTTGTAGTAGTGAATATGAGTAGTCATGATATTAATTGTATTGATGAATTCAAGAATGTTGGATGATGGTATTATTTATGAACTTATGTTAAATTGAGCATTCATAAGCATCATTGCATGAAGCGAAGGTGATCATGGTGATCACATATCTACCTTATTGGTAGAGACTCCACGGATCCTTTTGGAGGACGGGCTTGAGAGTGAACATTGTCACGAGTATTCTCACGCTATACTGGTATACGCAAAAAGAGTTGCATGTGGACATGTAGTGTAGGGATACCTTGCATTTAATGAAAAGAGAATTTGATGATTGAGTATGAAAATAAAGAAAAGAAAACAGTTGATGTTGATGATAGTATTGTTTACAGTTGATTAATCATTATTTATTATTGTGCTTGCTGAGTCGTGGACTCACTCTTGCTCTATTGTTGTTTTTAGGTGAGTGCTGACGACGTTGTACTTGGAACCACAACCTACACTCGATCACTTGATTCCTTGGACATGAGAATTTTTATTATAGTTTGATGATTTATAATTAGGACATGATAGTATTGCTTAACTATAGAAGATAGGTTGGACCTGATTATTCATTTAATAGACTTTATTCGATTGGCTTGTGTAGAGCTTGGTTCATTGTCTTGCTATGCTTTATAGGAAAAAAAATATATGATTGCCATACCATTATGCTTGTGTTAATGTGATTCGTGGACGGGATTTATCAATTAGATGCTTGATGTAATTTCCTGTTAAATTATGTTGACATTGATAGATAGTGAAGTTTAGTAGCATTCCGCACTATTACAAAATAGGTCATACTGGACGCCTCATCACAGACGGTTGTTGAACTTATGCAGACGGTTGCCTTTGCAACCGTCTGTGATGAGGGATCTATCACAGTCGGTTCTTCTTAAGAACCGTCTGTGATATGCTAGCCTTATAAGTATCGGGACCCGACAGACCCCCTGCCCTAGTGCCTCTCTGTTGTTTGGAAGAGAGGGGCTTGAGAAGCTTTGCTCTGTGGTGGCTGTAGGAGGCTTGCTTGTTTTGCTTGCCTTGTTCTTGGTTGTGGTTGGCTATTTGGCTTGCTTGCTTTGTGAGGCTTGGCTTTGGTGGTACACGTAGGTCTCGGTTTGGGGCTTGTGAATGAGGGTTTTGTTTTGGCAGTGGGTGTTTTGTGAGGGAGAAGCTTATGGGGGAGGTGCATTTCGGTTGTGGCTCTTCTCTTGCCCAGTGCATGCATGGCATTTTACCCCTTGTCCTATCCACTTAGCTCTCACATTGCACTGTGGCCTCAAGTAGAAGGCTAGTAAGGAATCTCGCGGGATATTTGAAATTTTTGTCGTGAGCTCCAAGGGTAACGATCTGTAACTCTTTATATTTGCTCTAGGTTAATCTTTAATCAATTTTAGTGTGTTTGGTTAATAGGAGGAGTAACGTATTAGCAGTATATTAATCTAATTTAACACTACTAATTTGTTACGTGTGTAGTGTAGATGAACCAAAACTGGATGTATGGTGCGAACCGTGTGAGTGAAGAGTACATTAATGGCGTGTTAGCTTTTAAAAGAGCCGCCGAGCAGGATATGTTGAATAAGGGATAGAATTTATGTACTGTACATGCATTGATGGCGGTAATCTGAAGATGTTTAACAACCCAGCGCAAATCGAAGGGCACTTGATTTGAAGGGGTTCAAAAAAGGGTATACATGTTAGACCAGTCACGGTGAAGAGCAGATTATACGGGAAGTTAATAATGATGACATCGCCGAGGAAGTTAATAGTGACGATATCGCCGAGGAAGTCAACGATATGTCGGATGTGGACTGTGCTTTTGATGAGGATAGGTCGCACGATGACAATCTAGATCAGATGCTAGCGATGCAGAAGGGAACTACAGTGAGAGAGAGTTTTGTAAATTCGAGCACTTAATAGAGGACTCGGGGAAACATTTGTTCCCTAGCTGCAAGCCGGAATACACAAAGTTGTCAACCGTGCTTGAACTGCTGAAATTGAAGGCAAGCAATGGTTGGTCCGACAAGAGTTTCACGGCGTTGTTAGATATCCTAGCGGACATCCTTCCGGAGGGAAACGTGTTGCCTAGCACTACTAACCAAGCCAAGAAGGTTCTTTGTCCATTGTGAATGGAAGTAGAAAGAATACATGCATGTCCAAACGATTGCATCATGTACCGTAAAGAGTATGCAGACTTGTATGTATGTCCTGTGTGCAAAGCATCTCGATACAAGCGTAAGAATACTGATAAGGTGAAGTAAGGACCTCCTGCTAAGATGTTGTGGTATCTGCCTGTGATCCCACGTTTGAAGCGTTTATTTGCGAACTGAAAGGAGGCAAGATTGCTACGTTGGCACTCGGAGGAGCGTAAGAAAGATAGAAAGCTAAGACACCCTGCTGATTCTACCCAGTGGAGAAACTTCGATCGGAGATTCGAAGAGTTCAGTGCGGAACCGATGGAATGAATCCTTTTGGTAACATGAGCAGCCGACATAGCACCTGGAACGTGAATCTATGTATGTACAACCTTCCTCCTTGGCTATGTATGAAGCGGAAGTACATTTTGATGTCACTACTTATCCAAAGGCCAAAGCAACCTGGGAACGATATTGATGTGTACCTAGCACCATTGCTGGAAGATCTTGTGACACTGTGGAACGAAGGGGTACAAGTATGGGATGCGTACAAATGAGAGAACTTCTCTTTACACGCCATGTTGTTCTGCACCGTCAATGATTTTTCTACCCTTGGTAATCTGTGATATGTATGATATCACAGACGGTTGGTAACTAGAACCGTCTGTGATATCATACATATCACAGATAGTTTTTGAACCATTTGTGATAACCGCTATTATCACAGACATGTCAAAACACAGACGGTTCCGAACCATCTGTGATGATTGTTTCTGTAGTAGTGCTGGTCTCTGTATTAGACTAGGGTGTTACACATCTATTATCCAAACTATACTAGGAGTGGCTGAAGGGAACAACTTGGTGCGAGATGTTGCGGTTACGCTGGAGGACGAAAGTTGGGAAATTGGCAGTAGGGTTAGCTCTCATTAATTCTGGGAAGTTGGTGGGGATGTTGCAGTTAGGCTAGTGGACAAAGGTCATGATGGGAACAGAATATTGTTAGGGCATGTACAGTAGGTGACATCAGCAGTCTATAATCTTTGCCACGTAAGATTTTTAATGATATGGATGAGAGAGAACAAGGAGAGATAATAAAGCTATCTGGCATGCAACAAACAGTCTATAATGCCTTTATAAACGACTGTTTCGTTGTTGTATCAATGTTGTCTGTACAGTTTGTGGTGTCATATATACATAACTTAAAGACAACTCATTGTATGAGTTATCTTTAATTTTATCTATAGATGACATGAAGAATATTACAGACAACAATCGTCAATCTGGAGTGCCAGTAGGGTTAGCTATCGTTAATTCAGGGATTTGTTTTGGTGGGGTTGGGGGCACCAACGTCGATAATAGGATGGAAGTGAATAGGACTGGTTAATTGCTAGCTGGGTTAGTGTTGTTGTGAGGTTGGAATGGTGTGACATAAAAGGGGTGTGCCGCGTTTTTGGTTGGCTTTTGACATCTAACACGTGATCTTTCCCCCTTTTGTCGATTATAAACGAGAATGAAAAAGACCTTGATACGTCAAATAGATTGTGATAAATATTCCTAAAAGTTATTTTCTACCATTTTTTATAAGTATTCCCTCAATTAAAAATAACCACGGATGTTTTATTTCAATCATATATGTACCTGTGGGCGATGAATACTAGAGAATAACTTGCAGGGGTTTATTAAATTCACTCTAACTTGAGGTTTTTTTTTTCAATTACCGAGCAAAGAATAATTTGCAGAGATTAGAACCCTATAAATTGGTAGAAATTCGAAAAAAAAACTTACCATTAGACATTCACAAGTACAAGCGTACATCTATTGCCAGATTATCAGAAGAATACATGTAACACCCCGATTCCAAGAATTGGGATGTCAATATTTAATGTGGCGATATATTAAATTTTTGACTATGTTTTAGAAATTTTCCAGTATTTAATCAAAACGTTGCTTTAAAAATTAAATTGAATTAATTAAAAGGTTGCATTTTATTAAATCAAATTGTTTGAAAGGCCAATTTTTTTTATATATAATAAGTTATTTTGCATGTATCAGAAAAATCATGTCATCCTGCATGCATTAGTATCATTACTCCTTTCCGATCGACCGACGGCGGCCGAGACGTCTACGTGAACTATCCTTTTTACTGACATCCCTCCAACAGTCAAAACGTCCCTAACTTACACTGTCGTTTCTTTTTGCAAGCCAGGAACAAGTGCTAAGCCCCATGCCTCTTTCCTCTCCACTGCCATTCCCCTACTTACCATTTCTTTATTCCCAACACAAAGCACTCACTGCCCCATTTCTCTACTCCCAGCCGAACCACCCCCTAGAGCAATTTCTTATTCTCCCTCCCAGGCAGCACTAATTTTCTTCTCTCCATGACCTGTCATCTCACTTCTCAAAGAGCATCCCACACCACTGCCTTTCCCCCAACCGAAGCAACTCCATTACCATGCCATTGTTTATTTAGCTCACTGCCATTTTCTCTTCCCAAGACCTCAACAGTAGTACACAGGCTCTTTGCCATTCGGTTTCCCCCCAAAACCGAACCACTCAAAGCCATGCATGACCATTGTTTGATGCCCAACCGAGAGCCTTATTGCCATTCTCTGCCCATGCCATTTTCTATTCCCCAACACACAACAGACCACAACCATTCATTTCCTTCTTCCCCACTGTATGTCTTCTTCCCAGAGCAGAACACAGCACATGAACTTCTTTTCTACAACTTCTCTCCTTCCAAACTCCACCAATCATCATAAATCTTTCAATGCATGTTATATCATAGCGATCCTCATCTCGAGAGCGATCCATTTTGCCGATTTGTTCTCGCATGCAAGAACTTTTGAGTGAATTTGAGAAGAGGAAGGAGAGATCGAGGCGCGGGAGGAGCCGAAGATCTTTGTGGGTGGAGAGAATAAAGTGAGGAAAAGAAAGAGGAAAGAAAAGAATGGTGAAGGAAAGAAGAAGTGCCGGTGGGTGTTCGGTGGAGAAGAGAGTATGAAAGAAGAAAGAAAGAGGGAGTTGGGCGGCAAGCAGCATTGGCGCAGAAGAAGGCGGCAGCGACCGGCGAGGCTCGGCCCGACAAGCAAGCAACATGTAGCGGTGGCGCGCAGCATTTGCAATGGCATGGAACGGCCAGCATGCATGGCGCAGAGGCTTGGCGGCGCTGCCATGCATTGCGTGCCGCACATGCATGCGGCTGCACGGCAACGAGCGATGGCGAGAGGTGGCCGAGCCCGGGACGGCTTGGCGGTGCGACCAGCAAAGGGAAAGAAGAGCTGGGCAGTGACCAGCGATGCGGGGCGACCTGGAGGTAGCTCGAGCGCACGACGACTGGGCAGAGCAGCAGCGGCACGGTAGAGGCGAGGGAGCCCGTCGGACATGCATGGCGAGGAAGCAAGGAGGCGCTGCAGCAGCAGTGGCGTGGGCAGCCTAGAGCATGGTGTGACGGCGCGGCGGCATGGGCTATACTGGTGCTACAACGGCAAGTCGGCTGGCGCAGCGACGTCGGGCCGAGACGGCTTGGGGGTGCACTACGCGGCGACATCGATGTGCAAGCATGCGTACGCAGCGGTGTGGCCGAGGTCCAGACTGCGGGCCGGCACACGGAGCCGAGGCGAAGGAGCCGGAGGTCTAGTGCACGGCATGTGGGCGCCGAGGTGCTGGTCCAGCGGCTCGAACGAGGCCTGGGCGTGCGGCGACATGGAAGTTAGTGGCGGCGACTTGAGGAGGCAGCGGCTTGATGCCGAGGAGGAGCTGGCAAGTGGCAAGGCGGCGGCACATGCATGCGTACATGCATGTGGTGGCGTTGACGAACGGCACAGCGGCTTGGCGCCGGCAACTTGGGATGCATGCATGTGGGCGGTGGCCCCGTGGGCATGGCTGAGAACTACGACGTCAAGGGCGAGCGAGGCGAGGCGGTGTCAACGTGACGGCGTGGTGCATGCGGTGCCACAGTGGACGCGGAAACGGCAACGACTACAGCGGACATGGACGGGGCGGACACGGATGGGTAGCCGAGAAGACGACGCCCGGTGACGATTCACACGCCTAGCGTTGTGGTAAAATATTTAGTATTATTTTTGTTACGACGATATCATGTTAGTCGTGCATGTTGCATTTTAGTCATGAGCATGGTATCTATTTATGCATATTTAATTGTAAAAATGATTTGGTTGCTTGTGACCGGCGTGACTCTCCGGTTGCGTAGGCATGATCATGCGAGGATATGTTGCTAAATTGCGAACAATTAGAATGTTGTTATAAAATGTATGTATCTTATTGATCGGTAGATGCTAGATTAAATATATGAGTTGATTATTTGATCAGACGATATTTTAGAGTTGCATGGAAAATTTGTGGTAATCTTTGGAGGATAAATTAATTGGAGGTTTCTTCTCACATTGGATTAGTAATTTTTGGAGTTAGGACGCATAAGGATTTTATAAATGTTTACTTGATGGATGACGTATGTGCTGATGTTGAAGGATATATCTTTTATATTTGTGTATTGTCGCTCATTGGATGTCCTAACTAATAGTTCTGTGGATCACATATATGATGGAATTTGGGGGATGATAGAATGGATTATTTGACTGCAGATAAATAATTGGATTATCATGTAATTAGTAGGTAAGTCCCATGTGCTGAGTCAATGCAATTGTACTCTCTAATGGGTTAGTAGCTAAATGATTATTAGTTGATCATAGAGACACAAGTGTGATTGGATTGGTAGATGTCATACGCGACTAGTCTGGTGAAATGGATATAAGTTGATTGATTAGTGAGTTGTTAAATGTTGGACATGTCTTTAAATTGTAGAGCTCACTAGGTGCCGGTTAGTCAAATAAATCATGATCGGTGGAAATTTCGGTGTATACGATATGAATTGCCGAGGTGAGTTTAGTAGAGTTTGATAGATAGTATTAGATCAAATAGTCTAGCGGAGGATGATTGAGGGATTTAGTCATGCCCATGTGCCCATAACTTGGTGGATTTGGTTCAATCACCGGATTGATTGTATGTATGAAAGATGTTGAGTTCGGGCATTATTTGTTGTGTTGAATGTCTTGATTATGCCTTAGTGGATGTTAGTATCGGAGTTAGATCGAGATTCTAGGATATGATCAGAGAGTGTTATGCATGTGATTGGATTCAACAGGAGAATCATAAGTATATGATTATGAGAAGATTATATTTGTGGTAGATGTTTTCCTTTAGGAAATAAATTAAAAGAAAAGAAAATACATAGACCCCACTTGTCATGGCAAAGGCTAGGTCATCCTACCTATAAAAATTATTTAATGCAGTAGCAAAATCAGAAAAGAATTATTTTTACACGAAAAAGTCTTAACTTCAACAATTCATAACTAATTCATATGAACTCTAAATGGGGTGAATCAATTTTTATTGATCATAAATTTTAATTACCTTTCATGCCATGTAAAGCTTATCCCTACCACTGTTCTACAAATTTCCGCGAAACAATTAAATTCGGATGAACTGTAACAGAACATTGATTTTCAGCATTTTCCAAAAATCTAATTTTCAAACTACTATAACTCTCCCATATAAACTCCAAATGGAATAATTTTTGTACCTAAATTCATATAAAATAATAATATAGCTACTGTATAAATTTCATGCATTTTGGAGCAATTTGAATTTTTGGCTATTTATTGGTGTTTATTCGATATCGCCTTTCTTTAGATTCCGAGTTGCCGGAAGTATGAGAGTAAGTAACCGAGAGTGAGCAAGTGAACTACCAGCAAGGCAAGCATCCTTTGAACTTTCTTTTGCATCATATTTGATCCCAGTTTTGTTAGGATAGATGCAATGATAGTTGCTTGCATGCTATTTTGATATTGTCGCTATTTTTGTGATGAATAGTTAGACACATCCTATATTCTTGTCATTGTGGCTATCCATGAATCATTCCAGTACTGAAATGCTTATGATAGGATGTGTGAAATTATATTGTTCGGGTATGCTTAGCCATGCAAGTCTAGAAACGGTAGTATGATTGCCGGGAATAACCCGACAACCATGGGATAAACACAACTCTCAATATATACTTTTGTTTCAGATTTTTGTATCTATTTTATGAGTTAAATTTTGACATTTTAAAGAAGTGTTTGGTATGGACAAGTGTTGGTTAGTGATGGTGCTTTGTGCACGAGAATGGGTATGTGGTTGGACTTGTCTAGGCAATTAAGGACCGAACTTTGGGTACCTGCTGTTCAAGCAACACTCGTGCTATCACACGCGGTATATGGGTGCCGTATGGTTAAGTAGGGGGAAGGTTTTGTTGTGTTGAGTCCCACAGTGGTGAAATTGTAAGGGCATGGGACCGTGAAATCCCGTGTTCCTTTTGGGCCGATAGGATGGGGGTGTTAATGTCTTGTGTTTCCTAGGAGATAGGATGGAGTCGTTAACGTCTTGTGTTTCCTAGGAGTCATGGGTTGGGGGACTTAGCTCAATGGGATTTTCTTGCTAAAAATGACCATATCTTGATTTTACCCGGCCGACATACCATAGGAAGCATGCTATTTTCGGAGGCATCTGGAGGCTTACGGGCTAATCAATTCGTGTGGGTAAATTAGTACACCCCTGCAGGGTATAAATCTATTTGAATAGCCATGTCCACGGCTATGGACGACCGCTTGAAATTTGTGGCTGCTTATTGTTAGACTTGGAATTTAAAATTGTGGTTATAACTTGGTATCGATATGAATGGGATGTTCATGCTTGTTGTTGTATCAAAGTGGACAGCCACTTTGCCTTTTGTATGAATTATTTGTTATTGAATTCATTACTTATTCACATGCTTTACTTCTACTTCAAATCTGATTTTGAAATGGCCTTGAAAAACTAGTATGTGTAGGTTGTACATTGTTGCGTCTCTTTCGCAAAACTAAGCCAGTATGAGCCTTTCCCTTGAATGACCTTATGCATAACTATTTTTATTTGTGTAAGACTTATGAGTACTCTTTGGTACTCAAATGATGTTTGTTGGCTTTTCGGTGAGAAAGATATCGAGACCGATGAGCTTGTCGGTGTCGATTTAGGCGACACCGATGAGTAGTATGCTATCTTCTAACTCCCAGTCGGTTGCCGATGGGTTGTGGGCATACCACTGTTGGTATTTTGGTTTATTTACTTGCTTCCGCTATGAACTTGTTTAATTTGACCGGTCGGCCACTTATGTAGTTGTAAATTTGGAACTGTGATGTATAACTTTTGTACTATTTATGTATGAGCGTTGTATGGATGTGATCGACGTTGAAATGAGAGTATGAATATATTGGTCGCTGATCTTGGGAGCCAATATAGGTCATGCTCGCTGTTCATGTCTTCCTATTTAACTCGCTAAGTGTAGTGCTTGACTGGTTGGAGAACCGATAATCATGTAGTGCTCGCAGAGGAGCGGCGCGCATGATCATCGGGGCTCTAGACTTTAGTTAAGCCTCTCATTTAGACTGAGTTAAGTTGGAATCCATTTACTGGAGATCTAGAGTTATGTACCTAAGACCTTGATTAGTCTCGGTCTTACGGAGATAACTCTGGGGTCCCCACAGCGTTGGTAACCGAGCCATACAGACTGTAGGTTAGAGATAGCACGGGCGTTAAGTTTAGCAAGTCCTTGGTCAAAATTATTTTCAAAAATATCGAACTAATTGAGAAAAACTAAGTTAGGAATCTCTTTTATTCCTTATCCATCTTAGTATCTTTTCTCACCGTATTCTTGTTTCGATTTACGAAACTAACTCATCTTGCCATTCTGTCCTTGGTTAAGTCATCAATACCTTGTTCAGGAGACCCAAACTGAAGATGTGGATCGATATCCGGCGCTTCTAGAGATATATTGTGAAGAGCAAACTTCATTTATCAACACCAATACTCCATCTACCATCGGGATCAAGGACGAGGGTTGGAGGAGTATTTGGCAGTGATCAATATCGTTGCCAGACACGTGACAAGGCCAAGAAGGCGGCGCGAGGCTCGGCCCATCAAGCAACCAAAGATGTAGCGGTGGCGCGCGCGCGCGCGCAATGGCATGGAACGGCCAGCATGCATGGCGCAGAGGCTTGGCGGGGCTACCATGCATTGCGTGCCGCACATGCATGCGGCTGCACGGCAACGAGCGACGGCAGGAGGTGTCCGAGCCCGGGACGGCTTGGCGGTGCGGCCGGCAAAGGGAAAGAAGAGCTGGGCAGTGACCAGCGACGCGGGGCGGCCTGGAGGTAGCTCGAGCGCACGACGACTGGGCAGAGCAGCAGCGGCACGGCAGATGCGAGGGAGCCCGTAGGACACGCATGGTGAGGAAGCAAGGAGGCGCTGCAGCAGAAGTGGCGTGGGCAGCCTAGAGCATGGTGTGACGGCGCGGCGGCATGGGCTGCAGTGGTGCTACAACGGCAAGTCGGCTGGCGCAGCGACGTCGGGCCGAGACGGCTTGGGGGTGCGCTACGCGGCGACATCGATGTGCAAGCCTGCGTACGCAGCGGCGTGGCCGAGGTCCAGGCTGTGGCCCGGCACACGGAACCGAGGCGAAGGAGCCGACGGTCTAGCGCACGGCATGTGGGCGCCGAGGTGCTGGTCCAGTGGCTCGACCGAGGCCTGGGCGCGCGGCGACATGGAAGTTAGTGGCGGCGACTTGAGGAGGCAGCGGCTTGATGCCGAGGAGGAGCTGGCCAGTGGCAAGGCGGCGGCACATGCATGCGTACGTGCATGTGGTGGCGTTGACCAACGGCACAGCAGCTTGGCGCCGGCAACATGGGATGCATGCATGTGGGCGGTGGCCCCGTGGGCATGGCCGAGAACTACGGCGTCAATGTAACATCCCAATTTTCTGAGCTTAAAAATCTTTTAATAGTTAGTAGGGAGAAAATTCACCATTTGGATTTATTTGAATTTAAATTTTAAAAGCTTAATATTGGACTTTACAAACAAAAACCTTTAATGTGAATAATCCCAACATGAACAATAGTCAAAGCTATTTTATTTGGGTTCCTTGTGCTCAGATATATTTTCTAGATTTTTCTAGAATTTTTCTGAGTTCATTTGCTATTTTCTATTGCTTATTTGAATTTCTGGTATTTTCTAAATTAGAAAAGCAAATAAAAATCTCAGTTAATCCTTCGGGCCGAATCTCCCCAGCCCAACCCTCTTTTCTCGCGCGCTGCCTCCGTGCCGCTGACGTGTGGGCCCCACGCCTTAGTCGTCCCCCTCGCGCCCGGCTTCTTCCTCGCGAGCGGCCGCGCCGTCCACCATGTTTCCGAGCTCGAGCCTCGTACGACAACGCGAGATTTCCAACAGAACCCCTTCTAGAAAACACGTAGAATCTTATCCCCAACCTCCCCGCACCTTTCTAGATCAAAATCAAATCCCGGTTTCGTCTCTAACTCTGTTTTCCCTCGTGACCGTCTCGGACTCTTTTAGGGTTTCTTCACCGCACGCCCTAGCCCCTCCGGCCCCTATAAAGGCACCCCGGATCGCCTCTCACCCGCAACCTCGAGCCGTCACCTCACCTCCTCCCGAGCCCTTGCTCGCGCAACTCCCATCTAGGGTTTTTGGCGCGTTTGCCGCCGTCGATTTGCGCCGCCCTGCTGACGCTGTCGCCATCGAGTGCACCGTCGAGTTCAAGATCACCGTGGCTACCTCCAGAGCCTTCGCCGCGCGAACCTCACCGAGCTCCACCGACAAAACCGTAAACAGCTCCACCGCTCAACCCTCGCCACCGGCCACCTCCGTCATCCTCGACCACCCGGACCTATCTCAATAGGTTCGCAATAGCGAGAGCTACACACCGGTACCACTCACCGCCGGTGGATCACCGCCGTTCGCCGTTGTCGTCGGTTTCCGAGCGCCGCCGCCTCCGGGTCCGACATGGACGTCACATCACCCGCCACCTCATCCCGTGCGCTGACGTGCCGCCTAGGTGTCTGCCGAGTCGATGGCCACGCAGCGCGCGCCGCGCGATCCACCGGACTTCAGATCCATTGGCTCGGTAGACCTAGTCTACCGTGAGCCATGTCACTAACATGTGGGTCCCACCTGTCAGACCAATTTTCATCCCGTCTGAACGTCCTCCGATGACGTCAATATTGCGCAATAATCCAATTTTTCTTTAGAGAAATAATTCAGAAATTCCAGAAAATCCAAATTAGGGTTTCTTTTAGATTTAAAACTTCCAGAGGCCATAACTTTTGCATCCTAACTACGATTAAGCCCATTCAAATTTCTAAATTTATCTAAATTCAAACTCTATTTATCTGAGATTTTTATTTAATTTTTGGAGTTTGTTTTGCCTCTGTTATTTATTTATTTTGTTTGTTTGTGTCTCGTTTGCGAGTAGACGTCGATTCGTCGGGGAATTTCGTTGAAGAAGGAGCACCCCAAGATCAAGATCAGTACATAGACCTTTTCCAAGGCAAGTCATACCTTTGATCATCTTGATCCCAGTTTTCAAATTACTTTGTGTTAAATTATTGCATCCTACTTTAATTATTTATTTAAATACTTTGGGCATAGTTATTATCCAAATTGTTATCACACCTTGGCCTTGTATGTCATAATTCCTTGTCACCCTAGATTGGTTACTAGTTGGTAATATTATAGCACCAACGTGGGTTGGTTAGACGTGAGTACAATTGCTTAGCCATGCTACGAGTCTCACATCTCATGTAAGTTGTAATTTATTAAATGTGACTAAGTGACTATGGAACTTTGTGTAAAACTGTGTGCTATCTGTTATTACTTCGTGATGGCATGTGTTGCACTAAAACCAACTGGGTGGTAAAGGATTTAGACTGAGGCAAGTGGTGGATACTGTGTGATATGGTGGGCTTTGTGATGGGAATGATAATCGTTGTGATTTAGTTAGAACATGGAAGTCTTGCCTTAGTCAATTAAGGACTTAACTTTTTGCGCCATTGAACTGAGCCTTACTGTACGACCACATGCCTGGTATGTGATGGGCCTAACTTAGTAAGTTATGGATTCTCGCATTGATGTTCGTGTGGATAGGTTAGGGTGTGGTGACAGGTGGAGGTGCGACTACTTAGTGGTTGCATCGCGGGACGGTTCGCCACTTCCTGTCGGCGGTGTGTGTTATGCCAAAGCGCCGCTTGGGTTGGCATAGCGGTTTGTAAGCACATCGAGTGTCAATGTTGAGATGAAGTTTCGAACCGCTTTGTTATGATTAGTGCTTGCTACACTAGTTGTATCTTGTGGGTAAAGTGTACAACCTCTGCAGAGTGTTAAATCAATCTATTCGAATAGCGCGTCATGGTCATGGACATGCTCGGGGATTTCACACGAGGGGTAGTTTTCATAAAATATTGGGATGGGAGCTGTGTGACCTCAATCATATGGCTATGTGAAATAATCTGTTTAGCTTTGTGTCTTTGTGGCAACAATTGTTAAATTAATATTGTCTATTTGTTTTGAATTATGCTTTCAATCTATTACTCATATTCAATTGCAAATGTTGCTTTTATGCAAAAGAACCACAGAAGCCTTTACTTTGGAATAAACCTGCATCTATAAATTGCATTCTGTGGTATGATTTGCGAGTACGGTTGTGTACTCACGCTTGTTGTAAAATTTGCGCCCAAACCTACAGAAGAGGAGGAGTCTACGCCTGCTTTCAAGGAGGAGTTCGCCGAAGGTTGTTGATCGTTAGGGTCTGGATCCCAGTCGGTTGCCTGTGGTGAATTGGTGGGATCTACGCTGGAGTTATTTTCGTTCCGCTGCTGCTTTATCTTCTGTTAGCCCTGCATGGCTTAATAAGTGTAAACTCGACCATAAGGTCAAAACCCTTATTTGTTATTCAAACTAATCGTTTACTTTATTTATCGTTTGTGTGGATCGATATTTACCTATGTTGACCCTGTATGCACTAGCGTAATCTCGACTAGTGCAAGATACGAGGGTTCCAAAATCGTGATTTTGGGTCCCGGCAGAGGTGGTATCGAGCCATCGATCGTAGGTCTTGACCTTAGTTAGATTGGCCGTCTTTAGAGTGTCCAAACTATTTTCTAAAAGAAAAATTAACTTGCAAGGTTAATTAAATGCTTAACTCTCCTCATATCTCTCTCGACTCAACTATTGCTATAATCTTCTCTCTTTCCGTTGTTTTAAAGTTGCTCTTACCATGTTCGTCTGTCTTGACAGATGCCTCGTCTTCAGAGCTATGGTGAGCGCACTGGAGGGTATGCCGCCGAGCTTTGGAAATTGCTCCAGGTTCTTAGAGGTTTTGATTGTCCGCTGTACGTCGGCAACAACTGGATGGTGAATGGACAAAATCATGGAGTGATTTGTCGCCTGACGATCTACGCCAAGAGGAACGACAAGGCGAGCCAACCTTCGCACGTCTCTGTGAGGAAGATCACTTGGCTGGAGGGTATCCAGGAGTCGTCGCGCTTGGCCATGCCGCGATTCGCAACATCTACGCACGGAGCTCCAAGACACCGTCTTCCGTTACCACCCTGTGGTCGCACTGTGGACTTGCCAAAGACGCTACCCGCCCACGAAGGAGAGAGCAACGCTACCGTCGTGCACCTCGCCCGATTCGTGGCCGCCAGAGGAAGCCTTGAGAGGACCATCACGAGTTGGATCATGTCTATGAAGCCTTGCAGAGCCGAGGAGAAGGTCGCCACTCTGCAAGAGATCCTCTACGACCAAGTTCCCGAAGAAGAGGAAGACCCCGAGGAGGATCCTGAGGAAGATCCGGAGGAAGGCCCAGTGGAGCCAGAGGATGATGCAGAGCCAGAGGAGCCAACTGAACCAGTTGCACCGGGAATGCCTGTTCCTGCTGCACCAGTTCCAGGGCATCAGGATCAATTTGCTAAGATGTCGGCTCACTTCCGAGTCTACAGCCGTCAGGAGCGTCGCCGCGGTTGTGGAGGCTTTCTCGAGTAGTGTCTTAGTTTCAGTTTTTCAGGCTTAGCTAGTTTTAGTTTAGTGAGTCGCCCTTTAGGCGGTAGTTTTGTGTGCTTAGGTCATTGTTTCTTTTGTGTGCGAGTATGAGCTGCAAAGGCCCTTAGGCATTTGTTGCAGCCATGCTAAGACCCTATTAAATAAAGGTATTTCATTTGAGTTTCTTGGTCTGTGTTTTGTTGGGTTTAACCTACCCCCTGCTTAGTTCTCAACTTATCTTGTGCTTGCTACCTTATCTAACCCATGGAGCTTCGCCAGATGGTTCAAACTCGCTGATCTCACGCTAGTGGTTCTGCACCCAACACGAGAAGCAATGAGCAACCACCGCAGAGCGTTCCACCACAAGCACCCCAATTGACTTGCAAAACTTTGGAGCTTTCATGGCAAAGACAGACTCGGTGATGAATACCATGATGACTCGGATGCAAGCTATGAACAACTGCACCAACAACAACAACAACAATCAACGAGATGGAGCTCCGGTGCTCATGGTCACCATGGACCATCCAAACTTGCAGAATTTATGAGGACTCGCCCACCAATATTTTCCGGACACGATCCCCGTGAGAGGCGGATGATTGGCTTCGGTCATCGAAAGGAAGCTGCGATTACCCAGGCAATGACCGTGAAAAGGTTACTCAGATGCCACTCACCGGATGGAAGGCACCGCCGAATGGTGGAGAACTTCGCCGCCAAGAGACGCCACAGATATCACCCGGGAGGAATTTTCTCAAAGATTCCGCCAATATCACGCACTCGAAGGTATTATCGATCCAAGAAGGATGAGTTCCGCTCTCAAGCAAAGAGCTATGTCGTTGTCCGACTACCTCAACAAGTTTTTCACTAGCTCGCTATGTGGAAGATGTAGCCACGGACAAGGCTCGCCAAAGTCGCTCAAGGGGCTAAACACCGACTACAAGTCACCGACGCCCATACTTTCCCCGATTTCCGTGAGTTGGTCAACAAAGCCTTTGTGCTAGAGGACAAACGCAAGGAGCCGCAAGATAACCGCAAACGCCGGATGGCTCAACAAGGAAATCAGCAATCACAAGAGGGCAAGAACAAAGTGCCACCACGCTCAATCGGTTTCACCCTGCACCGTTTAGAACACTTGCACCAACTTCAAAGACTCGCCCACCGCCGTAACTTCCGCAACCCCGCACTCACAACCCCAACCCTGGAGCAACCAATGTATGTGCCACGGGTATGTTACACTGCCGCCACCAGACACTATTCTAACCAATGTCCGCAGAAGGGTACAATCACTCCAGTACGCTTCAACCTTGGAGCTACGCCATCCAAGACACCAGCACCAGGCATCAACCAAGGAGCTTCACAAGTTGCCGGTCAAGCCGGAGGAGCACCATAGTCCGTGATCAGAGGCCGTGTCAACCACGTCACTCTGGAAGGAGCTCAGGAATCACCGGACGTCGATCGGGTAAGTTCTCGTTAACTCGCACCGCATCGCTTTGTTTGATTCTAGAGCTTCGCATTCGTTTGTTTCTGGAATGTTTGCAACCAAGAATAAATTGGAAGTTATGCAACTTAAGCATACTTTGTTAGTCCAGTCGCCTAGGGCAGAGCTAAGTACTAGAGTGGGATGTTTACGAGCTAAGTTACTCAAAGCTGGAGTTGGGTTTCTAGCCAACCTAATTGTCCTAGATACCCAAACCCTAGATGTCATTCTTGGCATGGATTGGTTATCCAAGCACAAGGCCGTGCTAGATTGTGGTCTGAGAGTCGTAATAATGAGGATGCCAAAGGAAACAAGGTAGAGTTTCTAGCCACCTCGGTTCGTGATGGACATCTCTGTTAGTGAACGACCAAGACACTTTCCTTGGAAGAAGTACTACCATCGGTGAATATCCAGATGTGTTTCCAGAAGAGTTACCAGGAATACCACCGGATCGTGACATCGAGTTTGTCATCAACCTAGTGCCAGGGACAGCACCAATTTCAAAGAGACCTTATCGGATGCCAGTCGATGAGTTGGTAGAGATGAAGAAGCAGATAGAAGAACTTCTTGAGAAAGGTTTCGTGAGACCTAGTTCGTCGCCATGGGGAGCGCTAGTGTTGTTTGTCAAAAAGAAAGATGGAAGTATGAGGATGTGTATTGATTACCGTTCCCTTAACGAGGCTACCATCAAGAACAAGTACCCACTACCCCGGATAGATGATTTGTTTGATCAGATGAAGGGAGCCGGAGTGTTCTCAAAGATCGACCTGCGATCAGGTTACCACCAGCTAAAGATTTGTCCTAAGGATATACCAAAGACCGCTTTCTCAACGCGGTATGGACATTATGAGTTCCTAGTCATGCCCTTTGGTCTGACTAATGCCCCTGCATACTTCATGAACATGATGAATAAAGTATTCATGGAATATTTGGACAAGTTCGTAGTTGTGTTCATTGATGATATCCTGGTGTACTCCAAGTCAGAGGAAGAACACGCCGAACATCTAAGGATAATATTGGAAAAACTCAGAGAGCATCAGTTGTATGCCAAGTTTAGCAAGTGTGATTTTTGGAAGAAAGAAGTTGATTTCCTTGGTCATGTGATGACAAATGAGGAGTAGCGGTTGACCCTCAGAAGTCAAAGCAAGTTACATTGGGAGCAGCCCAAAATCAGAACTCCGATTCGCAGCTTCTTGGGAATGGCAGGTTATTACCGCCGTTTCATCTAAGGATTCTCATCGATTGCTAAGCCTCTTACGCAATTGTTGAAGAAAGAGAAGAAGTTCACTTGGACTCCAGACTGTGAGGAAAGTTTTCAAGAGTTGAAGAAGCGCTTAACTTCAGCCCTAGTGCTGATTTTGCCAGATATTCGCAAGGATTTTGATATCTATTGTGATGCTTCGCGCCAAGGATTAGGATGCGTCCTGATGCAAGAAGGAAGAGCTGTCGCTTATGCGTCAAGGCAGTTGAGACCTCACGAGGAGAATTACCCTACTCATGATCTGGAATTAGCTGCCGTAGTGCATGCTTTAAAGATTTGGCATCACTACCTTATCGGTAATCGCTGTGAAGTCTACAAAGATCATAAGAGTCTAAAGTACATCTTCACCCAGTCAGATTTGAACATGAGACAGAGAAGATGGTTAGAATTGATCAAGGATTATAATTGTAACATCCCAATTTTGGGCTTGTGTTTCAAATGTAAGAAAATGAGTAGAAATTAAAACTTTTTCTTACATCATGTATTTCCTTTGTGTACTGAACAAGTATTGTACCAAAGATTATGGAAGTACAAAGTCACAAGTCTTTTGATCCAAATCTTGTCCTTCCAAAAACAATCTTGTCAAATCTTATGATCATCCTCTGGATATATTTTTCCTAAGTCTCTGTGGTGGTATGTGACCCCTCTGAAAAATTTCACAATTTTTAGAAATTGTTTGAATATTTTTAGAGGCAGTCAAACCTGTTTGACTCTCAGTCAAACATTAAAACAGAGCCTTGCAGAATTTTTGGAGATTTATTCGCAGCATAAAACTCTCTGAAAATTTTTCGCAAAGTCAATGTCTCAGTCAGCAAGCTCCTGTAAAAATTTCAGAAATTTTGGAGTTATTTTGCTACCCCAAATAAATCCTCAAAAGTCTCACTTAATTAAAACCTAAAACCAAATTCACTATTCATTGGGTTCGAAGTCGGACTCGAGTCCGAGCCACTTGACTCGGTTGAACCACCTAATCGCACCGAGCCGCGTTTAAATCGCGCGTGCAATCTCACCGCTGGATTCGATCGCGTGGCCCATGTTCGTAAGCATTCGGACCCTCCGTTGCATTGGCCAATAGGGACCGTTGATTTCAATCCGACCGCCCGATTTCCGTGAGGCAATCGGACCGTCCGGCGAACTCGCTAAATCGTGACCGTCCATTTTTAATCCGACGGTCGTGGCTCGTCTTCTCTGTTCTTCTTCCTCCTCGGCTGCTCCGGGCGCGCGGGCGTTCATGGCAGAGAGAAAGAGAGAGCATGGGGGGCTTGATGTGTCACCTCCACGTTGCTTTTGCCAACGTCTCTCTGCAATGCATTTAATGCGCTCAGGCTTTCTCCTCCATTGTCCCGAGTCTCACTTGCCCCCATCACTTCTTGGTCCTTGACCGCGCCATGAACCGAGCTCACCATGGGCTCATGTTCTTGCTCGAAAACCCTAATCCCCTCCCTATATAATTGCCCCCCTAGGTCCTCCTGGTGTTCTTTTACACCGCACCTAGCTATTCTCTGTGTTTGAGCTCAAGAACACCTCTCACCCTCAAAACACCATTGTTGGCCGTAGAGCTCCAATGGCGGCCTTGGTGTCCAGTGGTTCATCTTCAGCATTTCTTGCACCCTTTTGAACCCCTCAACCTCCTTTATATTTCCCCTAACTTGATTTTGGGTTGCATTCACAGGAATCACTCAATTTTAAGTTTGGAGATTTTTGTTGGTTTCACCCCTTTCTTCTCCAACTCCAGTAAGTGATTCTTTTGCAATTACTTGCTTTTGGAGCCTCTTTGAGCTATAATGAAGCTGTGGTAATGATTTGGTTCTTCTCATTTTGCTCGTAACCTCATTTTCCACTTCATCTTCTTCGCCCGTGGACTTCATCGTGTTCAAGTCTTCCCGCCATCTTTGAAGCTCCTCTGCTAAGGTAGCTCCTATATAGTCCCTAGAAGTCATGGCACTCGCTTCCTTGACCGCAATGAGCATTTTGCCATTTTTGTGTTTTGCCGTGTCGGCCTTCATCTTTGTTTTCGGCTCGCCGGCTGTTCGCACCTCCGCCGCGCGAGGTCACACCACCGGGTCCGCAACACTATTGCGAACCCATTTTGATAGTTTGTGGCGCCGCCACGATCGAGTCGCCGGCGACCACCGCAAAGCCATTCGGTTTTGTCACCGAGAAGCTCCCGCTGTCGGATCATTAGGACACATTAATTACCAATCATTAGCAGTTAATTGTGTCTTAATCATTATTATTGAGCCACCGACACGTGGGCCCAATCTCCTTAAATCAATCCGTTTCACTCCACATCGCTCCGACATCATTAATGCTTAATCATTGATTAATAAAAATGTCGACGCACTTAACCCCGCCGAAACCTTCTCTGGTCGCCGACTTGTGGGCCAGCATCATGCACGTGGGTTAAATCGTTGCGATGCGTGACTCGTAGTCACCGACATGCGGTCCCACTCGCCGATACCTCTTTTGAACTTCGATCTATAGCCGCCGTCCATTTTGTGATCCGCGCCCGGATCTTGCATGCATTCGACCATCCGTTCCTCGCCGCCCCGGGCCGTCGATCTTGCGATCAATGGTCGAGATCGTGTGTGCAATCGGACAATCCGGTTGTTGGTGCGTTCGGGCCGCCCATCCGCCGATCCGCGGTGGGATTGGCCAAGCAACCGCACCGTCCGGCTGCATACACTGGTGAGCCGTTGATCTTGATCCAACGGTAGGTTTCATATGGGTTCGCACGCGTGCGCTATTTTCGCGCGCGTGAGCCGAGGATTTTAGATCAAGGGTTGGGAGTTGTCCACGCCATTTCCTTTTATTGGATTGTTTCAGTATTTGGTAAGCAATTGTTTATCAACGAAAATGATATAAAAACTTTAGAAACTCATAACTAATTCATTTTAATCGCTTTTAGTTAATTCCAACTGTAATAAATCATGTTATCACTTTAGCTTATTATAAAAATGGATTTAAACATGTTCCAAAGAGCGTAAAATTTTATAACTAGGAATAACTTGGTCCTCGTCATTTTGAATATTCGGAAAATGAATAAAACTTTAGGAAATGCATATCTTGCTCTGTGTATGTCCAAAATGAATGATTCCAACCTTGATAAATTTGTTATTAACCCAATGTTAATGTAAAAATGATGGTAAGTCCAAGATTGTATGTAAACCTTGATTAATGATTTAGTACCTATTTTCAAAGATTTAGAGAATTTCGAAGACTTATAAAATGCAGTAATTCTCTGTAAATCCTAAAAATAGAAATTTGATGTTAGGAAATCCCTCTGTTATCATTCTATAATGTGAAATAGGTTTTGCACATGTTTATATTTCTGGAAAGTGCATTATGCTAGTTTTGCATCTTAGGAAAATCATAACTAAATCATTTTAACTCCAAATGACCTGAAATTTTATATGGGTTACCTCTATACCAGTAGGTAGCTACCATAAAAATTTCAGCTTCAAAACCTTTCTAGAAAATATTTTTGCTACAGTGCTAATTATGGCCGAAAATGCATTTTTATGCATTATCTTTTGCACCACAAATCCAAATTAGGTTTTTCCAGTTTCTATGTCTAGGTATATTCGTATTCTACCTGATGTGTAAATTTCGTCGCATTTGGTTAAGTTTTGCTTGCTCTTTTGTTTATTTGTGGCTCGTCTTATTGGTTGTTCTTGGTTCTTTTTGCCTTTCGCTTAGGATTCGACATTTGCGGTAATCCCAGAACGATCCTCCGCAACCAATTGAGCAACAAGCAAGCGTGCAAGCAGTTTGATCATGTTAATCCCAGATTTTAAGTATTTATGTTGATTACAAATTCTATGTATGCATTGCTACTTTGTTTTAATAGTTGGCCTAGTAGATGCATTTCCTTAGCAAATGATTATCCTCTACTACCATGAGCCTAGGTTACTTGCTGTGATTTAGAGTTCGTGGATGGGCTCTTGTCACTTAGTAGTTGCGAATTAATTGCTTAGCCATGCTTAGCTTCGGTAGAAATGGGCGGTTATCGACTTGTCGATAACCTTGATCACACAAACTTATTATGTATTATGATTTCCATCTTGTGCCATGTCTACTTATGAAAACTAAAACTGAAAACAAAATGATTTAGACTTGGGCACAATGGTATGATGGTGTGATTTTGGTGTGATCGAATGGTGCCTAAGTCAACAAGGACCGAACATCTTGTTACACTAAACCAAGCATTTTAGCGTGCATAACCACACTAGAGGGTATGGGACCTCTCTTGACTTAGTACTTTGGCGTGTATTGGCTCCGGGTCGCAGGAGGTCGCAGGAGGGATGGTGTTGGGAGCATTGTAGTGTCCGAAAGACTTCACCCGGGATGGGATTTGTTGTCTTTCGCTTGCAATGTAAGCGTATGGTGTTTCTACCCATACGAGCGGCTCGTAGTTAATACACAATATTGGAAAGCGTCTCGTAGGACTTAGCCGTGCGGCATACCTACGGAAGTGTGCTTTTGGCTTAAAGGCGATCCAAGTGTGGGTACATTGGTACACCCTGCAGGTTAAAACTATTCGAATAGCCTCGCCCCTAGGTTATGGACACGCTTGGGGAGGTCTTTCAAGAGTTAGACTACAACCTTTTAAATTAAAACTTGATGGGTGGTACGAATCGGGGTTCGTGCTATGTTGTGGTGACTATTGGGATAGTCACTTCCAGTGGTTACTTGTATGTATCTTTACTATCTTGTTACTTTGATAACAAAACAGATTTGCAAACTTGCTTTTGAAATGTATTACATTATTGCAAATAAAGTTGGCTTTATGCAAAATGAGACATACAACCTCCACCTAAATAAGCTTGCATGTAGTTATGAATAGGTCTGCTATTCCACACGTCAGTCTTGCGGGTACAAAGACAATCTTTGTACTCAGATGCTATGCTTAATTGTTTTGTTGCAGAGGAAGAAGGTGAGCCCGAAGGGCCTCACTTTTGTGAGCTGTGTTGTGGTAGCCATGGGCGACTAGCTTATGCCCTGGCCGGTTGCCTTGTGGGTGTGTGGCTAACCTGGCCGACTTTTGTTCTAGCCATCTTATGGCGCTTTTGCTTCCGCTGTCATTCTTGTATATTGATCTATTTGGCCGGTCGGTTCTCTTTTGTAATAACTTTACTTTATGTATGTCGTTGTTGAACTTAGTGATATATGTTGTATGGAAATGATGTGTAATTTTGTGATGATGTGCATATGTTGCAATTCTGGGAAACATATGTCCATCGAGGCTTAGAATGTTTAATTAGTAATGCTAGAACCATTTGGAGGTTAAGTGTTACTAGTTAAATATTCCGGGTCCTCACAAAGTTGGTATCAGAGCCATACTGACCGTAGAAACCCCTAGCTTGGTCGCCTTGTAGGATGTTCTGAAAACCTACTTTCAAGAGTCAAATGGTTTATGAAAATTAAGTAAGTTATCGATTTTACTCCTTACCTATCTTAGTTTTCTTCACTGCCTTGTTTCGTTTGGGTTTTGAAAATTGTTTTCTCTCATCTTCTTCCAAAGGATAGTCCTTATCGCTTAATTTGGGTTTTGGGGACCAATGAGTTTGGCAAATTGAAGTGTTGGCTGCCCTTCTACAAGGTTTTGAAGCTTACCGAATGGAAAATTTGACTAGGAGCTTGATGCAAAATCTGGACAGCAAGCGCCAATTTCCGGACAGCAAGCTCAAAGGTTCTAAAGAAGGTAGATAATGAGAGGATAATTCAACTAAAACTGGTGGGAATAAAAGGGTAAGAAGTGATATGAAATTAGCTAATGTCTATACTCTATCGTGGTTATACCTTGATTTTGGACTGTTTTGAGCCAGATTTTAGTTCTGAAATTTTGGGTCTTCTCAAACGATTACTCGCTCTTCCATACGGGTTAGTCGTTTGGAAGTGGATTCGTGACTTATGACCTCATGTTCTTTTGTGGCTGTTCGTTGGTCATGTTAACTCGTTTGGATTCTGTGTTCTTGGGTCTTGAACCGTATCTAACTTGTCTTAGTAAATCGGGATGGTGGTGGGACACGAGCGCCGGAATCACCGGTAGTCCCGATGAGGAGCTTCCCCCTCCTCGACCATGGCGGAAGTCTCATGCAAATCGAACGCAATCGCTCGGAGGACCGTAGGGTGTTGGAGGTCATCGCCAGAACACCTCCACTCACTCGTGCCTCGGATCGGAGGTGGTTCCCGGCCTCGTGGGGACTTGCGGAGTTCCTCCGCATCGCCTCCCACCTTCTCCCGGTCCGAGGATCCCTTGGACGCAGACGATCTGCGTGCGGTTGAGCGGAAGCTCAACGTTGCTCGATGCCGGAGCAGAGCGGCACTTTTCGCATCCCATCACCGGAGGGTGCGGCACTCTCATGGTGGGAGAACTTCCTCGCCATGCACTGCGGGACACGTGGTCTCGTGGGAGGAGTTCGATCGACTTTTCGTCGGGCCCATGTCCCCGCCGGCCGATGAAGTCAAGAAGAAGGAGTTCCTTGCGCCAAACAGGCGCAAATGCGGATCGAGTACCTCCATGAGTTCAACCATTTGGCGAGGTACGCTCCTGCTGAGGTGGCCACTGATGAGGCCAAGCAGGAGAAGTTCGTGGAGGGTTTGTCTGAGGAGCTTCAGGACAAGCTCTCTATTGTGGACTTCCCCGACTTCCAGACCTTGGTGGACAAGGCCATTATCGCCGAGCACAAGGCGAGAGCGCTGGGCGAGTCCCGCAAGCGCAAGTGGGAGGCCCAGCGGTCTGCACAGGCCGGCCTCGTTCGTCCCCGTGTTGGACCTGCACCGGTGGCCCGTTCTTTGGCTTCACCACCGCCGAGGCCTTCGGCACCAGCTCCACGTCCTCCGCAGGCCGTGACTCGCCACGCGTCGCTGCGACCAGCAGCAGGTGTTCCCGCAACCCCGCGGCCGACGCCACCGCTTCATCGCCACGACAAGGGCCACTACGCGAGTAGTTGTCCTAAGAAGATCGAGCGCCCTCGCCCCTAATGGAGGACGCGGGCAAGGGAGTGGTCACCCACCTGACCAGAAGACCCCGGGCTTGGGGAGCGGCCGAGTCAATCATATCTCGGCTGAGGAGGCACAGGAGGCACCCGACGTGGTGTTGGGTACGCTCCTTGTTAATTTGCGTCCCGCTACGCTTTATTTGACTCTGGGCCTCGCATTCTTTTATTTCGAGGTCTTTTCTTTGTTGAATGTGGGCTTCACCGTGTTCCTCTGGGATTCCATCGCGATTCGCTCTCCGGTTCGAAATGAGAGCGACCAAGTATGCCGGATGTTCCTATCCACATCGAAGGAGTGGGATTCTTGGCGAGTCTTATCTGCGCTCGACTCGGCGCTTAGATGTGATTCTTGGCATGGATTGGTTGTCCCAACACTTGGGGCAAATCGATTGTGCCGTGAAGATTGTCTACCTCACCACCCTTCAGTGAACAGTTGGGTTTTCGCCACGATATGAGAGCCCCATCTTTATGTCCTTGAAGCAAAGCCGTGTGGAGATTCACGACGCCCCACTGTGTGTGACTTCGCGGATGTCTTTCCGGAAGACTTGCCGGCATGCCACCTGCTCGAGATCCGAGTTTGTGATAGAGTTGCCGCCCTGCATCGCCCTATTTCTAAGAGGTCAGACGCATGCCTCCTAATGAGTTGGAGGAGTCAAGAAGCAAATGGGTGAGCTGCAAGAGAAGGGTTTATCCGTCCTAGCTCATCTCCTTGGGGTTGTCCAGTTATCTTTGTGAAGAAGAAGGACAAGACCTTGCGCATGTGTGTTGATTACCGTCCGCTTAATGAGGTGACGTAAAGAACAAGTATCCTTTGCCCCGTATTGATGATCTTTTCGATCAATTGACCGAGCACGAGTCTTCTCAAGATTGACTTGAGATTGGGCTATCATCAAGTCGATCGGGCGAGGATATTCCTAAGACGCCTTTGCTACTCGTTATGGCCTTTACGAGTACACCGTCATGTCTTTTGGTTTGACTAATGCTCCTGCTTTATTCATGAATCTTATGAACTCGGTATTCATGGAGTATTTGGATAGGTTTGTGGTGGTATTCATCGATGATATCCTTATCTACTCCAAGAGTGAAGAGGAGCACGCTGAGCATCTTAAGCTTGTGTTGGGCAAGCTGCGTGAGCACCAGTTGTATGCCAAATTCAGCAAGTGCGAATTCTGGTTGAAGGAAGTGGCGTTCTTGGGCCATGTTCTTTCAGCAGGAGGTGTGGCTGTGGATCCTAGCAAGGTCCAAATCAAGGCGGCACAGCAGGCAGATGTTGGTGTGAGCCAAATCAAGCAGAACATCAAGGATGGGATAGCCAAGTGCTTTTCGGAGGACGAGCATGGCGTTGTGTGGTTTGGACAGCGTCTTGTGGTTCCTAAGGTCATGGAATTGCGGGATTTGATTCTCCGCGAAGCCCATGATTCTCCTTTGTCTATTCATCCCGGGGCTACCAAGATGTATCAGATCTTCGCCGAGATTCTCGTGGACCCGAATGAAGCGAGATTGCCAAGTTCGTTGTCGAGTGCGACGTGTGCCGTCAGCGTGAAGGCCGAGCATCGGCGCCAGCAGGTCTTCTTCACCTTTGCCGTGCGCGAATGGAAGTGGGATTCGCTGGCATGGACTTCATCACCGCATTGCCCCGCTCGCCCAAAGGAATGATGCTATTTGGGTCGTGATCGACAAAGTTGACTAAAGTGGCACATTTCCTTCCGGCCAAGACTCGCCGTGTGGGGCCTTTGGCCGAACTTTATGTTTCGAGGATTGTGAGTCTTCACGGTGTACCGAAGACGATTATTTCTGATCGTGGTGCACTTTTCACCTCGCGGTTTTGGCATAGTCTGCAAGAGGCTATGAGAACCCGCCTTCATTTCAGTACAGCCTTTCATCCTCAGACTGATGGTCAGACGGAGCGAGTCAACCAAGTGTTGGAAGATATGCTCCGTGCTTGTGTTCTTTCCTATGGGAAAAAGTGGGAGAAATGCCTACCTTTTGCTGAGTTCTCCTACAACAACAGCTATCAGGCCAGTCTTGGCATGGCACCATTTGAGGCTTTGTATGGAAGAAGATGCGAACCCCATTGAACTGGTCGAGATCGTGAGCGGCGATTCTTGGCCGCATTCGATTAATGAGGCCGAAAGTCAAGTTCGATTGATCCGCGAGCATCCGCGCACGCCCACCCGCATAAAAGAGCTATGCGATCGTCGTCGCCGTGAGTTGAGCTTTGAGCCCAATGACTTTGTGTATCTCAAAGTCTCACCCTTGAAGGGCCATCAGCGTTTTGGCGGCAAGGGCAAGTTGGCTCCTCGATATGTTGGGCCTTACCGTATCATCGAGAGAGTTGGAGCGATTGCATACTGATTGAGCCGCCACCGCACTTGAGGGGTGCATGATGTGTTCCATGTTTCACACGAAGAAGTGCCTCCGTGTCCCAATCGAGGAAACTCGTTGGAAACTCTCGATGTGCGTGAGGATTTGACCTATCGCGAGCATCCTGCTCGCATTCTTGAGGAATCGAACGGAGAACAAGGAACCGTGTCATCAAGTTCCTTAAGGTTCGATGGTCAAACCATTCTCAAGATGAAGCAACTTGGGAGCGAGAAGATCGCCTTCGTGCGATTTTCCTTCTTTCTTCTCCGAGTGAACGGAATCTCGGTCGAGATTCTTGTAAGGGGGAGAGTTGTAACATCCCAATTTTGGGCTTGTGTTTCAAATGTAAGAAAATGAGTAGAAATTAAAACTTTTCTTACATCATGTATTTCCTTTGTGTATCTTGAACAAGTATTGTACCAAAGATTATGGAAGTACAAAGTCACAAGTCTTTTGATCCAAATCTTGTCCTTCCAAAAACAATCTTGTCAAATCTTATGATCATCCTCTGGATATATTTTTCCTAAGTCTCTGTGGTGGTATGTGACCCTCTGAAAAATTTCACAATTTTTAGAAATTGTTTGAATATTTTTAGAGGATCAAACCTGTTTGACTCTCACCAAACATTAAAACAGAGCCTTGCAGAATTTTGGAGATTTATTCGCAGCATAAAACTCTCTGAAAATTTTTCGCAAAGTCAATGTCTCATCAGCAAGCTCCTGTAAAATTTCAGAAATTTTGGAGTTATTTTGCTACCCCAAATAAATCCTCAAAAGTCTCAACTTAATTAAAACCTAAAACCAAATTCACTATTCATTGGGTTCGAGTCGGACTCGAGTCCGAGCCACTTGACTCGGTTGAACCACCTAATCGCACCGAGCCGCGGTTTAAATCGCGCTGCAATCTCACCGTTGATTCGGATCGCGTGGCCCATGTTCGTAAGCATTCGGACCCTCGGTTGCATTGGCCAATAGGGACCGTTGATTTCAATCCGACCGCCCGATTTCCGTAGGCAATCGGACCGTCCGCGAACTCGCTAAATCGTGACCGCCCATTTTAATCCGACGGTCGTGGCTCGCCTTCTCTGTTCTTCTTCCTCCTCCGCCCGGCGTGCGGCGTTCATGGCAGAGAGAAAGAGAGAGCATGGGGGGCTTGATGTGTCACCTCCACGTTGCTTTTGCCAACGTCTCTCTGCAATGCATTTAATGCGCTCAGGCTTTCTCCTCCATTGTCCCGAGTCTCACTTGCCCCCATCACTTCTTGGTCCTTGACCGCGCCATGAACCGAGCTCACCATGGGCTCATGTTCTTGCTCGAAAACCCTAATCCCCTCCCTATATAATTGCCCCCCTAGGTCCTCCTGGTGTTCTTTTACACCGCACCTAGCTATTCTCTGTGTTTGAGCTCAAGAACACCTCTCACCCTCAAAACACCATTGTTGGCCGTAGAGCTCCAATGGCGGCCTTGGTGTCCAAAGTGGTTCATCTTGCATTTCTTGCACCCTTTGAACCCCTCAACCTCCTTTATATTTCCCTAACTTGATTTTGGGTTGCATTCACAGAATCACTCAATTTTAAGTTTGGAGATTTTCGTTGGTTTCACCCCTTTCTTCTCCACTCAGTAAGTGATTCTTTTGCAATTACTTGCTTTTGGAGCCTCTTTGAGCTATAATGAAGTGTGGTAATGATTTGGTTCTTCTCATTTTGCTCGTAACCTCATTTTCCACTTCATCTTCTTCGCTCCGTGGACTTCATCGTGTTCAAGTCTTCCCGCCATCTTTGAAGCTCCTCTGCTAAGGTAGCTCCTATATAGTCCCTAGAAGTCATGGCACTCGCTTCCTTGACCGCAATGAGCATTTTGCCATTTTCGTGTTTTGCCGTGTCGCCTTCATCTTTGTTTTCGGCGGCTCGCTGCCTGCACTTCCACCGCCGGCGAGGTCACACCATCGGGTCCGCAACACTATTGCGAACCCATTTTGATAGTTTAGGCGCGCCGCGATCGAGTCGCCGGCGACCACCGGCAAAGCCATTCGGTTTTGTCACCGAGAAGCTCCGCTGCTGATCATTAGGACACATTAATTACCAATCATTAGCTGTTAATTGTGTCTTAATCATTATTATTGAGCCACCGACTGTGGGCCCAATCTCCTTAAATCAATCTCTGTTTACTCCACATCGTTCCGACATCATTAATGCTTAATCATTGATTAATAAAAATGTCGCACTTAACCCCGCGGAAACCTTCTCCGGTCGCCGACTTTGGGCCCAAAGGCATCGTGCACGTGGGTTAAATCGTTGCGATCGTGACTCGTAGTCACCGACATGCGTCCCACTCGCCGATACCTCTTTTTGAACTTCGATCTATAGCCGCCGCCCATTTTGTGATCCGCGCCCGGATCTTGCATGCATTCGACCATCCGGTTCCTCGCCGCCCCTGGGCGCCGATCTTGCGATCAATGGTCGAGATCGTGTGCAATCGGACAATCCGGTTGTTGGTGCGTTCGGGCCGCCCATCCGCCGATCGCGGCCGATTGGCCCAAGCAACCGCACCGCCCGGTTGCATACACTCGGTGAGCCGTTGGATCTTGATCCAACGGTAGGTTTCATATGGGTTTCGTGGCGTGCGCTATTTTCGCGCGTGAGCCGTAGGATTTAGATCAAGGGTTGGGAGTTGTCCACGCCATTTCCTTTTATTGGATTGTTCGTATTTGGTAAGCAATTGTTTATCAACCAAAATGATATAAAAACTTTAGAAACTCATAACTAATTCATTTTAATCGCTTTTAGTTAATTCCAACTGTAATAAATCATGTTATCACTTTAGCTTATTATAAAAATGGATTTAAACATGTTCCAAAGATGTAAAATTTTATAACTAGGAATAACTTGGTCCTCGTCATTTTGAATATTCCAAAATGAATAAAACTTTAGGAAATGCATATCTTGCTCTGTGTATGTCCAAAATGAATGATTCCAACCTTGATAAATTTGTTATTAACCCAATGTTAATGTAAAAATGATGGTAAGTCCAAGATTGTATGTAAACCTTGATTAATGATTTAGTACCTATTTTCAAAGATTTAGAGAATTTCGAAGACTTATAAAATGCACCAAGAATTCTCTGTAAATCCTAAAAATAGAAATTTGATGTTAGGAAATCCCTCTGTTATCATTCTATAATGTGAAATAGGTTTTGCACATGTTTATATTTCTGGAAAGTGCATTATGCTAGTTTTGCATCTTAGGAAAATCATAACTAAATCATTTTAACTCCAAATGACCTGAAATTTTATATGGGTTACCTCTATACCAGTAGGTAGCTACCATAAAAATTTCAGCTTCAAAACCTTTCTAGAAAATATTTTTGCTACAGTGCTAATTATGGCCGAAAATGCATTTTTATGCATTATCTTTTGCACCACAAATCCAAATTAGGTTTTTCCAGTTTCTATGTCTAGGTATATTCGTATTCTACCTGATGTGTAAATTTCGTCGCATTTGGTTAAGTTTTGCTTGCTCTTTTGTTTATTTGTGGCTCGTCTTATTGGTTGTTCTTGGTTCTTTTTGCCTTTCGCTTAGGATTCGACATTTGCGGTAATCCCGAGAACGATCCTCCGCAACCAATTGAGCAAAACAAGCGTGCAAGCGTTTGATCATGTTAATCCTAGTATTTTAAGTATTTATGTTGATTACAAATTCTATGTATGCATTGCTACTTTGTTTTAATAGTTGGCCTAGTAGATGCATTTCCTTAGCAAATGATTATCCTCTACTACCATGAGCCTAGGTTACTTGCTGTGATTTAGAGTTCGTGGATGGGCTCTTGTCACTTAGTAGTTGCGAATTAATTGCTTAGCCATGCTTAGCTTCGGTAGAAATGGGCGGTTATCGACTTGTCGATAACCTTGATCACACAAACTTATTATGTATTATGATTTCCATCTTGTGCCATGTCTACTTATGAAAACTAAAACTGAAAACAAAATGATTTAGACTTGGGCACAATGGTATGATGGTGTGATTTTCGGGTGTGACTGGAATGGTGCCTAAGTCAACAAGGACCGAACATCTTGTTACACTAAACCAAGCATTTTAGCGTGCTAACCACACTAGAGGGTATGGGACCTCTCTTGACTTAGTACTTTGGCGTGTATTGGCCCGGTCGCAGGAGGTCGCAGGAGGGATGGTGTTGGGAGCATTGTAGTGTCCGAAAGACTTCACCCGGGATGGGATTTGTTGTCTTCGGCTTGCAATGTAAGCGTATGGTGTTTCTACCCATACGAGCGGCTCGTAGTTAATACACAATATTGGAAAGCGTCTCAGAGGACTTAGCCGTGCCGGCATACCTACGGAAGTGTGCTTTGGCTTAAAGGCGATCCAAGTGTGGGTACATTGGTACACCTGCAGGTTAAAACTATTCGAATAGCCTCGCCCTAGGTTATGGACACGCTTGGGGAGGTCTTTCAAGAGTTAGACTACAACCTTTTAAATTAAAACTTGATGGGTGGTACGAATCGGGGTTCGTGCTATGTTGTGGTGACTATTGGGATAGTCACCTGTGTGGTTACTTGTATGTATCTTTACTTATCATTACTTTGATAACAAAACAGATTTGCAAACTTGCTTTTGAAATGTATTACATTATTGCAAATAAAGTTGGCTTTATGCAAATGAGACATACAACCTCCACCTAAATAAGCTTGCATGTAGTTATGAATAGGTCCGCTATTCCACACGTCGATCTTGCGGGTACAAAGACAATCTTTGTACTCGGATGCTATGCTTAATTGTTTTGTTGCAGAGGAAGAAGGTGAGCCGAAGGGCCTCACTTTTGTGAGTGTGTTGTGGTAGCTATGGGCGACTAGCTTGGCGGCCCGGTCGGTTGCCTTGTGGGTGTGTGGCTAACCGGTCGACTTTTGTTCTAGCCATCTTATGGCGCTTTTGCTTCCGCTGTCATTCTTGTATATTGATCTATTTGGCCGGTCGGTTCTCTTTTGTAATAACTTTACTTTATGTATGTCGTTGTTGAACTTAGTGATATATGTTGTATGGAAATGATGTGTAATTTTGTGATGATGTGCATATGTTGCAATTCTGGGAAACATATGTCCATCGAGGCTTAGAATGTTTAATTAGTAATGCTAGAACCATTTGGAGGTTAAGTGTTACTAGTTAAATATTCCGGGTCCTCACAATAATCTTGGGATCCACTACCATCCGGGAAAAGCCAACGTAGTTGCAGACGCTCTAAGTCGTAAGAGTTACTGCAATGCTTTGGAAGTAAAGGAAAGTTGCCCAGAACTTTATGAAGAATTTCAGAAGCTAAGGCTAGAAGTTGTGTCCGAAGGATTTGTAGCCAATTTGGAGGTACAGTCTACCCTGGAGAAGCAGATTCGTGAAGCACAACCAAAGGATTCCGTGTTGTCAGACATCAAGGTCAAAATGGCAGAAGGGAAATTCAAAGATTTTACCAAGGATGATCAAGACATACTCTGGATAAATGGTCGTATCTGTGTACCAGATATCGATGGTCTAAGGCAGTTGATCTTAAAGGAAGCCCACGACTCAAAGTATTCGATTCACCCTGGAAGTACCAAAATGTACCAGGATATTAAGACTAAATTTTGGTGGCCAAATTTGAAGCGAGAAGTCGCAGAGTCCGTTGCCTTGTGCGACATCTGCCAGAAGGTAAAGGCAGAACACCAGAGACCAGCAGATTTGTTGCAACCGCTGAAGATTCCAGAATGGAAGTGGGAAGAGATCAGAATGGATTTCATCACCGGTTTACCCAAGACCCAATCAGGTTACGATTCGATCTGGGTAATAATCGATCGTTTGACCAAGGTCGCCCATTTCCTGCCAGTCAAAACCACGTACTCAGGAGATCGTCTTGTGGAATTGTACATCGCTAGAATTGTCAGTTTGCACGGGGTGCCCAAGAAGATAGTGTCAGATCGAGGATCTCAGTTCACCTCTCGTTTTTTGGCAGAGTTTGCATGAAGCATCGGGTACCCATCTGAATTTCAGTACCGCGTATCATCCACAGACAGATGGACAGACCGAAAGAGTCAATCAGATATTGGAGTATATGCTGAGAGCTTGTGCTTTAGCTAATGCTGCCCGATGGGATAAAAGCTTACCATATGCAGAATTCTCGTACAATAACAGTTATCAAGCCAGTTTGCAAATGTCACCATTTGAAGCTTTGTATGGCCGTGCCTGTCGAACCCCGTTAAATTAGTCAGAAACAGCAGAACGATCAGTGTTCGGTCCAGACATCATCCAAGAAGCAGAAGAGCAAGTGGCCATGATAAGAGAAAGATTGAAGATAGCTCACCCAGCGTAAGAGCTATCGCGATAATCGTCGCCGTGATCTCGCCTTTGAACCCGAGGATTTCGTGTATCTTCGAGTCACTCCGCTCAGAGGTGTCAAAAGGTTTCATGCCAAAGGGAAGCTTGCCCCTAGGTATGTTGGTCCGTTCAAAGATTTTGGAACGCCGTGGAGAAGTTGCTGATCAGTTGGAGCTACCGCAGTCGTTAGCAGGAGTGCATGATGTCTTTCATGTCTCGTAGTTGAAAAAGTGTCTTCGTGTGCCAGAAGAGCAATCCCCGTTAGAATCGATTGATTTGAAAGAGGATCTTACCTACAAGGAGCAGCCAGTCAAGATTTTGGATGTCGCAGAGCGCCTCACCAGAAGCAAAACTGTTCGTTTTTGCAAGGTCCAGTGGAGCAACCACTCAGAAGGAGAAGCAACGTGGGAACGTGAAGAAGAGCTGAAAGCCGAGTTTCCTAGCCTTTTCTCTAGCTAACCTGAATCTCGAGGTCGAGATTCCTTTAAGGGGGGGAGGTTTGTAACATCCCAATTTTCTGAGCTTAAAAATCTTTTAATAGTTAGTAGGGAGAAAATTCACCATTTGGATTTATTTGAATTTAAATTTTAAAAGCTTAATATTGGACTTTACAAACAAAAACCTTTAATGTGAATAATCCCAACATGAACAATAGTCAAAGCTATATTATTTGGGTTCCTTGTGCTCATATATATTTTCTAGAATTTTCTAGAATTTTTCTGAGTTCATTTGCTATTTTCTATTGCTTATTTGAATTTCTGGTATTTTCTAAATTAGAAAAGCAAATAAAAATCTCAGTTAATCCTTCAGGCCGAATCTCCCGCCCAACCTCTTTTCACAAGATCGGCCACTGGCGCTAGCCTCCATGCTAAGCCCACCGCGCGCGCCGCTCCGGTTGTGCGACGTGTGGGCCCCACACCTTCGTCGTCCCCCTCGCGCCCGGCTTCTTCCTCACGAGCGGCCGCGCCGTCCGCCATGTTTCCGAGCTCGAGCCTCGTACGACAACGCGAGATTTCCAACAGAACCCCTTCTAGAAAACGCGTAGAATCTTATCCCCAACCTCCCCGCACCTTTCTAGATCAAAATCAAATCCTGGTTTCGTCTCTAACTCCGTTTTCCCTTGTGACCGTCTCGGACTCTTTTAGGGTTTCTTCACCATACGCCGCCCTAGCCCCTCCTGGTCCCTATAAAAGGCACCCCCGGGATCGCCCTCTCACCCGCAACCTCGAGCCGTCACCCTCACCTCCTCCCGAGCCCTTGCGCCGCCGCAATTCCCCATCTACGGTTTTTGGCCGTGTTTCGTCGCCGTCGATTTGCGCCGCCGCCAGTGTCGCCGCGTCGTCATCGAGTGCACCGCCAGTTCAAGATCACCGTGGCTACCTCTAGGAGCCTTCGCGTCGCGTAACCTCACCGAGCTCCACCGATAAAACCGTAAACAGCTCCACCGCCAACCTCGCCGCCGCCACCTGCTCATCCTCGACCACCCGGACCTACCTCAACAGTTCGCGATAGCGAGCTACACACCGTACCACTCACCGCCGGTGGATCGCGCGCTCGCCGTTGTCGTCGGTTTCCGAGCGCCGCGCCCCGGTCCGACATGGACGCCACGCCACCCGCCACCTCATCCCGCGGCGCCGACGTGCCGCCAGGTGTCCGCCGAGTCACGCCACGCGTGCGCCGCGCGCGATCCACCGGACTTCAGATCCATCGCGCGGTAGACCTAGTCTACCGTGAGTCGTGTCACCGACATGTGGGTCCCACCGCCGGACCAATTTTCATCCCGTCCAACGCCCTCCGATGACGTCAAGATTGCGCAATAATCCGATTTTTCTTTAGAGAAATAATTCAGAAATTCCAGAAAATCCAAATTAGGGTTTCTTTTAGATTTAAAACTTCTAGAGGCCATAACTTTTGCATCCTAACTCCGATTAAGCCCATTCAAATTTCTAAATTTATCTAAATTCAAGATCTATTTATCTGAGATTTGTATTTAATTTTTGGAGTTTTTTTTTGCCTCTGTTATTTATTTATTTTGTTTGTTTGTGTCTCGTTTGCGAGTAGACGTCGATTCGTCGGGGAATTTCGTTGAAGAAGGAGCACCCCAAGATCAAGATCAGTACATAGACCTTTTCCAAGGCAAGTCATACCTTTGATCATCTTGATCCCAGTTTTCAAATTACTTTGTATTAAATTATTGCATCCTACTTTAATTATTTATTTAAATGCTTTGGGCATAGTTATTATCCAAATTGTTATCACACCTTGGCCTTGTATGTCATAATTCCTTGTCACCCTAGATTGGTTACTAGTTGGTAATATTATAGCACCAACGTGGGTTGGTTAGACGCGAGTACAATTGCTTAGCCATGCTACGAGTCTCACATCTCATGTAAGTTGCAATTTATTAAATGTGACTAAGTGACTATGGAACTTTGTGTAAAACTGTGTGCTATGTGTTATTACTTCGTGATGGCATGTGTTGCACTAAAACCAACTGGGTGGTAAAGGATTTAGACTGAGGCAAGTGGTGGATACTGTGTGATATGGTGGGCTTTGTGATGGGAATGATAATCTTTGTGATTTAGTTAGAATATGGAAGTCTTGCCTTAGTCAATTAAGGACTTAACTAGTCAATTAAGGACTTAACTTTGTGCGCCATTGAACTGAGCCTTACTGTACGACCACATGCCTGGTATGGGACGGGCCTAACTTAGTAAGTTATGGATTCTCGGCATTGATGTTCGGTGGATAGGTTAGGTCAGGTGACAGGTGGAGGTGCGACTACTTAGTGGTTGCATCGCGGGACGGTTCGCCGCTTCTCGTCCGGCGGGTGTGTTATGCCAAAGCGCCGCTTGGCTTGGCATAGCGGTTTGTAAGCACATCGAGTGTCAATGTTGAGATAAAGTTTCGAACCGCTTTGTTATGATTAGTGCTTGCTACAAAGAGTTGTATCTTGTGGGTAAAGTGTACAACCTCGCATAGTGTTAAATCAATCTATTCGAATAGCCGCGTCCGCGGTCATGGACATGCTCGGGGATTTCACACGAGGGGTAGTTTTCATAAAATGTTGGGATGAGAGCTGTGTGACCTCAATCATATGGCTATGTGAAATAATCTGTTTAGCTTTGTGTCTTTGTGGAAATAATTGTTAAATTAATATTGTCTATTTGTTTTGAATTATGCTTTCAATCTATTACTCGTATTCAATTGCAAATGTTGCTTTTATGCAAAAGAACCACAGAAGCCTTTACTTTGGAATAAACCTGCATCTATAAATTGCATTCTGTGGTATGACATGCGAGTACGGTTGTGTACTCACGCTTGTTGTAAAACTTGCGCCCAATCCTACAGAAGAGGAGGAGTCTACGCCTGCTTTCGAGGAGGTGCTCGCCGAGGGTTGTTGATCGTTAGGGTCTGGATCCCAGTCGGTTGCCTGTGGTGAATTGGTGGGATCTACGCTGGAGTTATTTCCGTTCCGCTACTGCTTTATCTTCTGTTAGCCCTGCGTGGCTTAATAAGTGTAAACTCGACTATAGGGTCAAAACCCTTATTTGTTATTCAAACTAATCGTTTACTTTATTTATCGTTTGTATGGATCGATATTTACCTATGTTGACCCTGTGTGCACTAACGTGATCCTGGACTAGTGCAGTATACACAGAGGGTTCCAAATCGTAATTTTGGGTCCCGACAGTCAAGGGCGAGCGAGGCGAGGCGGTGTCAACGTAACGGCGTGGTGCGTGCGGTGCCACGGCGGACGCGGAAACGGCAACGACTACAGCGGACACGGATGGGTAGCCGAGGAGACGACGCCCGGTGACGATTCACACGCCTAGCGTTGTGGTAAAATCTTTAGTATTATTTTTGTTACGACGATATCATGTTAGTCGTGCATGTTGCATTTTAGTCATGAGCATGGTATCTATTTATGCATATTTAATTGTAAAAATGATTTGGTTGCTTGTGACCGGCGTGACTCTGCGTAGGCATGATCATGCGAGGATATGTTGCTGAATTGCGAATAATTAGAATGTTGTTATAAAATGTATGTATCTTATTGATCGGTAGATGCTAGATTAAATATATGAGTTGATTATTTGATCGGACGATATTTTAGAGTTGCATGGAAAATTTGTGGTAATCTTTGGAGGATAAATTAATTGGAGGTTTCTTCTCACATTGGATTAGTAATTTTTGGAGTTAGGACGCATAAGGATTTTATAAATGTTTACTTGATGGATGACGTATGTGCTGATGTTGAAGGATATATCTTTTATATTTGTGTATTGTCGCTCATTGGATGTCCTAACTAATAGTTTTGTGGATCACATATATGATGGAATTTGGGGGATGATAGAATGGATTATTTGATTGCAGATAAATAATTGGATTATCATGTAATTAGTAGGTAAGTCCCATGTGCCGAGTCGATGCAATTGTACTCTCTAATGGGTTAGTAGCTAAATGATTATTAGTTGATCATAGAGACACAGGTGTGATTGGATTGGTAGATGTCATACGCGACTAGTCTGGTGAAATGGATATAAGTTGATTGATTAGTGAGTTGTTAAATGTTGGACATGTCTTTAAATTGTAGAGCTCACTAGGTGCCGGTTAGTCAAATAAATCATGATCGGTGGAAATTTTGGTGTATACGATATGAATTGCCGAGGTGAGTTTAGTAGAGTTTGATAGATAGTATTAGATCAAATAGTCTAGCGGAGGATGATTGAGGGATTTAGTCATGCCCATGTGCCCATAACTTGGTGGATTTGGTTCAATCACCGGATTGATTGTATGTATGAAAGATGTTGAGTTCGGGCATTATTTGTTGTGTTGAATGTCTTGATTATGCCTTAGTGGATGTTAGTATCGGAGTTAGATCGAGATTCGAGGATATGATCAGAGAGTGTTATGCATGTGATTGGATTCAACACCGGAGAATCTGTTAAGTATATGATTATGAGAAGATTATATTTGTCGGTAGATGTTTTCCCTTTAGGAAATAAATTGAAAAGAAAAGAAAATACATAGACCCCACTTGTCATGGCAGAGGCTAGGTCATCCTACCTATAAAAATTATATATTGCAGTAGCAAAATCAGAAAATAATTATTTTTACACGAAAAAGTCTTTTAACTTCAACAATTCATAACTAATTCATATGAACTCTAAATGGGGTGATTCAATTTTTATTGATCATAAATTTTAATTACCTTTCATACCATGTAAAGCTTATACCTACCACTGTTCTACAAATTTCCGCGAAACAATTAAATTCAGATGAACAGTAACAGGACATTGATTTTCAGCATTTTCCAAAAATCTAATTTTCAAACTACTGTAACTCTCTCATATAAACTCCAAATGGAATAAGTTTTGTACCTAAATTCATATAAAATCATAATATAGCTAATGTATAAATTTCATGCATTTTGGAGCAATTTGAGTTTTTGGCTATTTCTCGGTGTTTATTCGATATCGCCTTTCTTTAGATTCCGAGTTACCGGAAGTATGAGAGTAAGTAACCGAGAGTGAGCAAGTGAACTACCAGCAAGGCAAGCATCCTTTGAACTTTCTTTTGCATCATTTTTATCCCAATTTTGTTAGGATGGATGCAATGATAATTGCTTGCATGCTATTTTGATATTGTCGCTATTTTTATGATGAATAGTTAGACACATCCTATATTCTTGTCATTGTGGCTATCCATGAATCATTCCAGTACTGAAATGCTTATGATAGGGTGTGTGAAATTATATTGTTCGGGTATGCTTAGCCATGCAAGTCTAGAAACGGTAGTATGATTGCCGGGAATAACCCGACAACCATGGGATAAACACAACTCTCAATATATACTTTTATTTCAGATCTTCGTATCTGTTTTATGAGTTAAATTTTGACATTTTAAAGAAGTGTTTGGTCTGGACAAGTGTTGGTTAGTGATGGTGCTTTGTGCACGAGAATGGGTATGTGGTTGGACTTGTCTGGTCAATTAAGGACCGAACTTTGGGTACCTGCTGTTGAAGCAACACTCGTGCTATCACACGCGGTACATGGGTGTCGTATGGTTAAGTAGGCGGAAGGTTTTGTTGTGTTGAGTCCCACGGTGGTGAAATTGTAAGGGCATGGGACCGTGAAATCCCATGTTCCTTTTGGGCCGATAGGATGGGGGCGTTAATGTCTTGTGTTTCCTAGGAGATAGGATGGAGTCGTTAACGTCTTGTGTTTTCTAGGAGCCATGGGTTGGGGGTCTTGGCTCAATGGGATTTTCTTGCTAAAAATGACCAAATCTTGATTTTACCCGGTCGGCATACCATAGGAAGTATGCTATTTTCGGAGGCATCTGGAGGCTTACGGGCTAATCAAGTCGTGTGGGTAAAGTAGTACACCCCTGCAGGGTATAAATCTATTCGAATAGCCATGTCCACGGTTATGGATGACCGCTTGAAATTTGTGGCTGCTTATTGTTAGACTTGGAATTTAAAATTGTGATTATAACTTGGTATCGATATGAATGGGATGTTCATGCTTGTTGTTGTATCAAAGTGGACAGCCACTTTGCCTTTTGTAAGAATTATTTGTTATTGAATTCATTACTTATTCACATGCTTTACTTCTACTTCAAATCTGATTTTGAAATGGCCTTGAAAAACTAGTATGTGTAGGTTGTACATTGTTGCGTCTCTTTCGCAAAAATAAGCCAGTTTGAGCCTTTCCCTTGAATGACCTTATGCATAACCATTTTTATTTGTGTAAGACTTGCGAGTACTCTTTGGTACTCAGCCAGATGTTTGCTGGCTTTTTCAGGTGAGAAAGATATCGAGACCGATGAGCTTGTCGGTGTCGATTTAGGCGACACCGATGAGTAGTATGCTATCTTCTAACTCCCAGTCGGTTGCCGATGGGTTGTTGGCATACCACTGTTGGCATTTTGGTTTATTTACTTGCTTCCGCTATGAACTTGTTTAATTTGACCGGTCGGCCACTTATGTAGTTGTAAATTTGGAACTGTGGTGTATAACTTTTGTACTATTTATGTATGAGCGTTGTATGGATGTGATCGACGTTGAAATGAGAGTATGAATATATTGGTCGCTGATCTTGGGAGCCAATATAGGTCATGCTCGCTGTTCATGGCTTCCTATTTAACTCGCTAAGTGTAGTGCTTGACTGGTTGGAGAACCGATAATCATGTAGTGCTCGCAGAGGAGCGGCGCGCATGATCATCGGGGCTCTAGACTTTAGTTAAGCCTCTCATTTAGACTGAGTTAAGTTGGAATCCATATACTGGAGATCTAGAGTTATGTCCCTAAGACCTTAATTAGTCTCGGTCTTACGGAGATAACTCTGGGGTCCCCACAGCGTTGGTATCAGAGCCATACTGACTGTAGGTTAGAGATAGCACGGGCGTTAAGTTTAGCAAGTCCTTGGTCAAAATTATTTTCAAAAATATCGAACTAATTGAGAAAAACTAAGTTAGGAATCTCTTTTATTCCTTATCCATCTTAGTATCTTTTCTCACCTTATTCTTGTTTCGATTTACGAAACTAACTCATCTTGCCATTCTGTCCTTGGTTAAGTCATCAATACCTTGTTCAGGAGACCCAAACTGAAGATGTGGATGGATATCCGGCGCTTCTAGAGATATATTGTGAAGAGCAAACTTCATTTAGCAACACCAATACTCCATCTACCATCGGGATCAAGGACGAGGGTTGGAGGAGTATTTGGCAGTGATCAATATCGTTGCCAGACACGTGACAAGGAGTATCCCATACGGATTCCAGGCGCGTGGCACCTCTGAGGCCACGGCATTGGAGGAAGTGGCTCGTGTGGCACTGAGCCATCTTCGTCATGACTTGACGAAGTTAGCTCAGCCTCCATACTACCACCTTCCTATGCAAGCACGTGGCGCAGAAGTGAACACTGTTGTCCGGATCCAGTCTGGGAAAGACACTCAAGTACGACAGCTGGCAAGATTGATACACATCATGGATCAGATCCATCATTGCACTATGCATGAGTTATAGGAGGCGTGGCATCGTCTCACTATGACTCAAGGGCGTCTGCAACCCCTATGCAACATGGGGCTTGTGGACCGGCATGTGTTTTATGGGGAGAACGAGGACTCTCCATATGCGTCTGCACCACCAGAGTACCGCCTTCCCGAAGTGAGAGGGCAAGTACTCAATCTTGGACCAAGACGTCAAGCTCGTATGCTCGTAGGTTTCTCTCGTGTCCAGAGCATCGGCGAAAGGACAAGAAGATGATGCCTTGCTATGATATTAGGGTTAAATTAGGGTTTATTCTTAGATTATATACGCCCTAATGATATTATTACTTAGCAGGTAGACGCTGGGTTTTTGTGGCAATCATTTGCTCTCTTTTCCAAGTAGTTGTGCATCGCCTACGGGTGGGTTGTATCACAACTATGTCGAAAAACTAACCATGCTCGTTTGTATCTTGTGCTGTCCCTACTGCTTTCTTTTTCATTTATTTCAAGTTGGCTCTTTTGTTTGAATGCTTAACATCTCCAAATTAAATTTAGGACCTTACCCCTACTGTTTTCCCTACCTTATGCTTTTCCTTCTCATCTCTTTAATGGAAGTCGCTTGTTGATTAAAAGATTTATAGCGGAATCGGTAAGGAAACATATATGATTGAATAATTGCTATTTTACCTTCAATTAGATCCTCTATGTTAGGTTTATGTTGGTGGGTTTGTGGGGTCAAATTGATATTTGATGATCAAGAAATTCTATTATTACTCATGATCCCTAAATATGATCTTAGGAGAGTTAATTAGATTTTTGAATCGTGAGATATTAACCTTTGTGAGATCAATTGTGGATTATGGTAGATGTTACCATCAGAGGTTACAATATGAGTATAAATGGAACTATTATAGTGAGGTAAGCTTGCCTGCAAGTGATGTTGGATTTACATAGAAGAAATATGAAGGTAGAACTCATAGAACACGTGTAGTAGGCTTGAATAATTAATTTATGGGTTCACTTCGAGATTTAGATTAAAGATATATCTTAGTCAATATGGCAATAAGATTGTTAGTCACATTTTGGTTTAGTGTGATAAATTTAGAATTTGAAACTGTGATGATATTATAAATTTTGATGGATGCTTATGATGATCATTTGAGATTTGTGAAGTTGTAATTGAGTATATAATCGGATCGTAATACTTTTAGAGATGAGGAATGATTAGGTTATTGATTAGTTGTGTACTAGATGACTATGAAGATTGAATGAGAGACTTGTCTCTTTGGGGATAGTTGTCCCAAGGATGATATAATTGGATCAGTTAGGGATGATTAAATGTGGTGGTTGGATTTAGCTAATACTTGAGAATAAATAGATTGTGGAAGACATCGAGTTAATCTTGTTTAAGTGAACTAACATTATTGTGGATAACTTGATTTGTACAAAGTTAGTGATTCAAACTATTTGGATTATGGATGGATTACAAACTCATCTCGGATGGATGATCTTTTTGATGATTTGATATACCTAGGTCGGAGTTGACTTTGGATAAAGGAGGTATATCTTTAACCTTGGAGAATTGTGTTGATTTTGATGATTGATTAGATCCTACAATAGGGATGAGTGGATTATACTTTAAAAGATTGATTTGAAGTATTTAGTGGATTGATTATTACAAGTAGATTGACCATGCTAACAAAAGGATTGAGAAGCCGAAATATAGAGATATTGCTTGAAGATGCAATTTGATCTTATATAGATGTACCCTCTTTTAGAAATTGAAATGGTTGTGAGAAAAATTGCTGAAAACAACAAATAATTGATGGATGGTTGATAGTATATGTCAATTGGTGAAATAGAAATTGAAATACGGTTCTTTAGTGCTCATGAATTGAGAGTTATATTAGAGATACCCCATGATAGAAATTATAAAGCAAGTGTATTGGGATATGTGAGCAATATGGTGGTTTCACTTAGGATTATTAGTGTTCCAGAGAATATGATCGAGATTGAAGATAAATCATGATTTATACCGTGATAATGGATTAATAGATGTTTGTGCTCACATCCGCATTGTTAAATTTTAGAATTAAGTCAGTGTTCTTTTTGGAAATCAAACCAAACCTATAAATTTTTAATGGTTTGGAAGAATATATCAAAGCAAACGATTTAAGTGGTTAACATATAATTTGTGGAACGAAAAATTGGAGTGTGCCAGTTATAGACTAAATATGATCGGTGAATTTTAATCGGATGAACCGCAAGTAGAGGTTACCGGACCAAACGAATTGAGATGGCGGTGGTAATGGATCAAGATCGAGTCGTTCAGTCTTCAAAAAGAAGATTGGATTTTCACAAAGCGACTAAGTCCTTCAACCCCTATCCTTTTCCGTCCGAATCTCGAGGACGAGATTCTTTCTAAGGGGGGGGGGAGGTTTGTAACACCCCGATTCCAAGAATTGGGATGTCAATATTTAATGTGGCGATATATTAAATTTTTGACTATGTTTTAGAAATTTTCCAGTATTTAATCAAAACGTTGCTTTAAAAATCAAATTGAATTAATTAAAAGGTTGCATTTTATTAAATCAAATTGTTTGAAAGGCCAATTATATATATATATATATATATATAATAAGTTATTTTGATTTCTTGTTTTGCATGTATCAGAAAAATCATGTCATCCTGCATGCATTAGTATCATTACTCCTTTCCGATCGACCAACGGCGGGCGAGACGTCTACGTGAACTATCCTTTTTACTGACATCCCTCCAACAGTCAAAAACGTCCCTAACTTACACTGCCGTTTCTTTTTGCAATCCAGGAACAAGTGCTAAGCCCCATGCCTCTTTCCTCTCCACTGCCATTCCCCTACTTACCATTTCTTTATTCCCAACACAAAGCATTCACTGCCCCATTTCTCTACTCCCAGCCGAACCACCCCTAGAGCAATTTCTTATTCTCCCTCCCAGGCAGCACTATTTTTCTTCTCTCCATGACCTGTCATCTCACTTCTCAAAGAGCATCCCACACCACTGCCTTTCCCCCAACCGAAGCAACTCCACTACCATGCCATTGTTTATTTAGCTCACTGCCATTTTCTCTTCCCAAGACCCCAACAGTAGTACACAGGCTCTTTGCCATTCGGTTTTCCCCCAAAAAACGAACCACTCAAAGCCATGCATGACCATTGTTGGATGCCCAGCCGAGAGCCTCATTGCCATTCTCTGCCCATGCCATTTTCTATTCCCCAACACACAACAGACCATAGCCATTCATTTCCTTCTTCCCCACTGCATGTCTTCTTCCCAGAGCAGAACACAGCACATGAACTTCTTTTCTACAACTTCTCTCCTTCCAAACTCCACCAAGCGTCATAAATCTTTCAATGCATGTTATATCATAGCGATCATCATCTCGAGAGTGATCCATTTTGCCGATTTGTTCTCGCATGCAAGAACTTTTGAGTGAATTTGAGAAGAGGAAGGGAGAGATCAGTAGGCGCTAGGAGGAGCCAGAAGATGCTGTTGGGTGGAGAGAATAAAGTGAGGGAAAGAAAGAGGGAAAGAAAAGAATGGTGAAGGAAAGAAGAAGCTTCCAGGGGCTGTTCGGTGGAGAAGAGAGCAGCTGAAAGAAGAAAGAAAGAGGGAGTTGGGCGGCCAAGCAGCTGGCGCAGTAAGGCCAACAGCCCGGCGAGGCTCAGCCCCAGCAAGCAACCAACATGTAGCAGCTGGGCGGGCGCAGGCGCTGCAATGGCATGGAACGGCCAGCATGCATGGCGCAGAGGCTTGGCGGCGCTGCCATGCATTGCGTGCCGCACATGCATGCGGCTGCACGGCAACGAGCGACGGCGGGAGGTGGCCGAGCCCAGGACGGCTTGGCGTGCGGCCGACAAAGGGAAAGAAGAGCTGGGCAGTGACCAGCGACGCAGGGCGGCCTGGAGGTAGCTCGAGCGCACGGCGACTGGGCAGAGCAGCAGCGGCACGGCAGAGGCGAGGGAGCCCGTAGGACACGCATGGCGAGGAAGCAAGGAGGCGCTGCAGCAGCAGTGGCGTGGGCAGCCTAGAGCATGGTGTGACGGCGCAGCGGCATGGGCTGCAGTGGTGCTACAACGGCAAGTCGGCTGGCGCAGCGACGTCGGCCCAAGACGGCTTGGGGGTGCGCTACGCGGCGACATCGATGTGCAAGCATGCGTACGTAGCGGCGTGGCCGAGGTCGAGGCTGTGGCCCAGCACACGGAGCCGAGGCGGCGATCCGCGGTCAGCGCCGCGGCATGTGGGCCCGAGTCTTGGTCAGCGGCTCGACCGAGGCCCGGCGCGCGGCGACATGGAAGTTAGTGGCGGCGACTTGAGGAGGCAGCGGATTGATGCCGAGGAGGAGCTGGCCAGTGGCAAGGCGGCGGCACATGCATGCGTACGTGCATGTGGTGGCGTTGACCAACGGCACAGCGGCTTGGCGCCGGCAACTTGGGATGCATGCATGTGGGCGGTGGCCCCGTGGGCATGGCCGAGAACTACGGCGTCAAGGGCGAGCGAGGCGAGGCGGTGTCAACGTGACGGCGTGGTGCATGCGGTGCCACGGCGGACGCGGACGTGGACGAGCGGACGCGGAAACGGCAACGACTACAGCGGACACGGACGGGGCGGACATAGATGGGTAGCCGAGAAGACGACGCCCGGTGATAATTCACACGCCTAGCGTTGTGGTAAAATCTTTAGTATTATTTTTTTTACGACGATATCATGTTAGTCGTGCATGTTGCATTTTAGTCATGAGCATGGTATCTATTTATGCATATTTAATTGTAAAAATGATTTGGTTGCTTGTGACCGGCGTGACTCTCCGGTTATGTCTTATGTGTGCGTAGGCATGATCATGCGAGGATATGTTGCTGAATTGCGAATAATTAGAATGTTGTTATAAAATGTATGTATCTTATTGATCAATAGATGCTAGATTAAATATATGAGTTGATTATTTGATCGGATGATATTTTAGAGTTGCATGGAAAATTTGTGGTAATCTTTGGAGGATAAATTAATTGGAGGTTTCTTCTCACATTGGATTAGTAATTTTTGGAGTTAGGACGCATAAGGATTTTATAAATGTTTACTTGATGGATGACGTATGTGCTGATGTTGAAGGATATATCTTTTATATTTGTGTATTGTCGCTCATTGGATGTCCTAACTAATAGTTCTGTGGATCACATATATGATGGAATTTGGGGGATGATAGAATGGATTATTTGATTGCAGATAAATAATTGGATTATCATGTAATTAGTAGGTAAGTCCCATGTGCCGAGTCGATGCAATTGTACTCTCTAATGGGTTAGTAGCTAAATGATTATTAGTTGATCATAGAGACACAGGTGTGATTGGATTGGTAGATGTCATACACGACTAGTCTGGTGAAATGGATATAAGTTGATTGATTAGTGAGTTGTTAAATGTTGGACATGTCTTTAAATTGTAGAGCTCACTAGGTGCCGGTTAGTCAAATAAATCATGATCGGTGGAAATTTCGGTGTATACGATATGAATTGCCGAGGTGAGTTTAGTAGAGTTTGATAGATAGTATTAGATCAAATAGTCTAGCGGAGGATGATTGAGGGATTTAGTCATGCCCATGTGCCCATAACTTGGTGGATTTGGTTCAATCACCGGATTGATTGTATGTATGAAAGATGTTGAGTTCGGGCATTATTTGTTGTGTTGAATGTCTTGATTATGCCTTAGTGGATGTTAGTATCGGAGTTAGATCGAGATTCGAGGATATGATCAGAGAGTGTTATGCATGTGATTGGATTCAACACCGGAGAATCGGTTAAGTATATAATTATGAGAAGATTATATTTGTCGGTAGATGTTTTCCCTTTAGGAAATAAATTGAAAAGAAAAGAAAATACATAGACCCCACTTGTCATGGCAGAGGCTAGGTCATCCTACCTATAAAAATTATTTAATGCAGTAGCAAAATCAGAAAATAATTATTTTTACACGAAAAAGTCTTTTAACTTCAACAATTCATAACTAATTCATATGAACTCTAAATGGGGTGATTCAATTTTTATTGATCATAAATTTTAATTACCTTTCATGCCATGTAAAGCTTATCCCTACCACTGTTCTACAAATTTCCGCGAAACAATTAAATTCGGATGAACAGTAACAGGACATTGATTTTCAGCATTTTCCAAAAATCTAATTTTCAAACTACTGTAACTCTCTCATATAAACTCCAAATGGAATAAGTTTTGTACCTAAATTCATATAAAATCATAATATAGCTACTGTATAAATTTCATGCATTTTGGAGCAATTTGAGTTTTTGGCTATTTCTCGGTGTTTATTCGATATCGCCTTTCTTTAGATTCTGAGTTGCCGGAAGTATGAGAGTAAGTAACCGAGAGTGAGAAAGTGAACGACCAGCAAGGAAAGCATCCTTTTAACCGGGAGAGAATAAGTAGTCGGGAGAAGGGTTCTTTTAGAAAACAACCAAATCTGGAAACGAGAGGGGGTTTTTCGCATTTAGTTGGCAACTCGGGCCCTGGGCCTTGGCCCATGTGGGCAGTCCGGCCATAGGGGGGAGGCGCCACCCCCTCCCCCAAACCCTAGCCGCCCCCTCCCCATCTCCCATCCCCTCCACTCCCCACCTCCCCCCATTGTGGCCGCCACCTCCCTCACACCTCCCCTCCTCCAACCGGTGCCCCAACCTCCTCCTCCCTACCTCCCCTCCACCCCCATTGCTGCTGGCCAAAGGGAAGAGGAAGCCCCATTGCAGCCGGCCAAGGAGGAAGAAGAAGGGGAAAAGAAGAGAAGGGAGAAGAAAAGGGAGAAGAGAAGGAAAAGAGGAGAAGGAGGATCTTCTTCGGGGCCTGTTCGTCGTCGTCCAGCACGTCGTCAAGGGTAACGACGGGTTTCTTGTGATGTGTGATAGTCATTAGAGGCGATAGCTATTAGATCGATTGGATCGGATTAATTCTGTTCAATGTTCAATTCTGTCCAGAATGTTGCGCGGCCAGTTTGATGTGTTTAGAGGCCGAATTAGGAGTTTTGGTCTCCTAGAGATATGTAGGTCTTGTTCTTAGTTTTCATTGTCCGCCAAGAACGCTCAAATCCGATTAACGGTTAGAAAGTTATGAATTTTTTAGTATCGCTGTCCTGCTGATCTGTCAGTATTGGGACAGTCTGTAGAAATATGAATTAATCTATTAGTTAAAGACGAAATCAGAGGATCTCAATATAATGAAAAATGTGTGTAATTTCTATACCTTTTCAGATAGATAAAGAACGCAAGATTCTAACTTTCGTAGCAAAAGTTATGGTGGTTTTAGTGCACTGTCCAGAGAACCCGACGTGAATTCTGATGTTCTGTAGATTGGCTTGGTAGGGGAAGTAAATGGAAGAATCAAAAGGGATCCCCAACTAGGTTTATTTAGGTAATTTAATTACCTTTCCATAAAGTCTAAGATCATCTTATTTGGATTCCTGAGCAGAAAGTTATGTATTTTAAAAGTTGACTGTCTACAGTGTGCGCCAAATCGATCGCTAGAAATTGAAAGTTGGGAAACACTTGGGGGGTTTAGCAAGTTCATTTGTGTTGTTCTTATGCTCTTGGTTCAGTATGTTGGTCTTAGATTGGGTTATCTTAAAATTCAGGTGGGAGCGTGGTCCCAGGGGCAGCACCCTCGTCGCGTCCACCGTTCTCGCACGGTTGAGGCAAGTATTCGGGCTATAATATATGTATGCTTGCATGATATGATTGTGGTGTATCTTGATCGTATAGCCATGCATGCCTGTTTGTGAGATGAGTTACTGTTTATTTTGATAACTGCTAGTTATGGTTAAAGGTTCTTCCGCATGTTGTTATTGCTTCCGTGCCATTGAGAATATGTTGTATTCCTGCATATAAAAATGTTATCATGGTGCATATGCATGTTGAGAGCATACAGGTGCCTTGGTCACGTAGTGACCAAGCACATCTGATTGAGTCCCCGTCATGTAGATGACGGGTTGAGGTCCCACATTCGTGGAATGTGGGCTAATGAACAAAGAGGTCCCCACCATTAAGATGATGGGCAAAGGTCCCTATACATGTGGTGTATAGGTTATTGGTCCCTCGTGCTGGAGGGCACGTGCAAGGGTATACAATGACGGTTGTATACCCCACACCAGTAAAATGCGAAAGAGATAAAGTTCAAAGGAGCATTGCATTGGTTGCATATCATGAGTTAAATGGCTATATTTAGTGTGATGTTAATTGAGGATCATCGATGCTATGTTTGTGTTCTTGTTTATGGCCTTGTTGATACTTGCTGAGTCTTTAGGCTCACCCTTGCTTTAATGTGTTTTAGGTACCAGAGGCAGGAACGACATGCATGGGAGGGAATAGAAGTTGTTGCACTCACTACCTCACACTCTTAAGGCGTTTGCCACTTAGCACCAATTTAGAAATAAATAAAATGTTTGGTTATCACCATATCTGGTTTTGGTTTGAGTATCTGATTATTTGTAATAATGAGGTTGCCAGTCTTGGTATGTTCTTTTGATTATCATGCATGAATGAGTAGACTTGATTATGAGAAATATTGTTAAAGGCCATGTTTTATTGTTGAACTTTCAGTATAGCTGTTTAAACAAAGAAGATTCTGCCAAAAATTGGTAGTTTGTGCTAGAATAGTATAATTCCAGTAGCATTCCAGGCTCTTTGAGAGTTGGGGTGTTACAGTTGGTATCAGAGCGGGTAGTAGGTCCGTGGTAAATAAATTGTTAAATTGACACACTGTGCACAGTAAGTTGGGGATGGGTCAAGCATTGCATTTACGTTTCCGTTGTATTGCTTTGATCATTTCTGATGTGAAATGGGTATGAATACTTATGGGTTGCCTTTAAGATTGTTATATTTGATGATAGTAGATGATGAGAGGGTAAGCTTGTGGTTTTAGCCTTGGGCTGCCAGGATTGCACCACCATCTCGATTTCTTTGGGAAGGTTATTGTCTTCCTTGAGTTGGAATGGTTATTCTTGGTCCGACCGGTGGATGAATTCTCTTGGGTCAGTGGTTATTTCAGTTGATGAGTGTTCATCGGTTGTTGTTGGCTCCTTAAAGCAAACATTTGTTCTCCCGAATGACGAGTTGTTTTGCTGTTTTTAAACATAGATGGTCTATAAGATTGATCTTTTACTTGGGACTTTGGTCAATGGAAGTTTTATTTTATTTGTCCTTACAACGTGAGAAAGCTTTGGCCCCCATGCACTCTTTTCGGGATTTGAGTTCGAAGTTGATACTTCTCTTTTATGAGAGGAAGCATCAAAGTTCTTTTGACTATGTCATGTCTTGGTTAAATCGTAGATTATAATAAAACAAATTGTTAGTGTTTTGGTTGCAATTGGTCCATCTTTGTTTTACAAAACAATTGTTGACTTGCCGAGTGTGAGCTATCTTTGCGACTTGCGAACGTTCTTTTCTTGAGAATCTTACCTTTCCTGTTGATGAAGGTGACCCGGGTGTCTGTTTGGTATTTTGGATATGGGAATTATCTTTCACAAAGTTCATTGAATAAAGTTTTGATTCTACTTATTTCTTTTGGAGTAGATGGAGTGTTGAAATTTAGACCCTCTTCATAGAGAAAGAGAGTGTCAACTCTCTTTTGCAATGATTTGTTGTGTTAAGTGACAGTTTGTAAGTATGCGAGATAATTGATAGCGGTTGTGATGTCAAGTTGGATTAGTGGCAAGGTGCATGATTAGCCTTAACTAGTGTCTTTGGGAGTGAAATTGATTAAGTTGATGTTGTCTTCTACCAGTTCTTGATGAACTATATATGAGTAGTGACTCAGAGTATGTCCACACCTATGTGGAGTCAAAAGAGATATCAAGAAGTATGGAACATTGATGAATTAGTCTGGTCATTAAAAATTGTTAGGTTGCTAAACTTGTTGGGTTCTTTGGTTCCCATGGATTAATTTAAATGTGTGGAAAGGGAAACTAGAGGAAATACTAGATTTACATATTCACTAGTATGATTAGTTATTGGAATTGTGTACAACCGGTTGAATGGATTGAATATCGGTGGATCTAGAATTTATGGGAGGAGTTCTATGTGGTTCTTCTATATAGGATGACACGATGAATTGAGTTATAGTGTTGTTGAGACTTTTGATCGATAGAAGATTTCGATTTGTGAAGTTTTAGTGTATTTTTGCCAAAATTCAAATATGAGGAGGAACAGTTGAATATGTGTTTGTTAATATCCATGTGATTTGGGAAGGAAAGTAGGTAGCAATTAGATTTCATAATGAAGCCAGTTGATAACAATAATGGTTGTAGTATAACTGTTGTGTGTTGAAGTTTGATGTTGAGCATCGCTAAAAGTTGAATTGATATGATATAATAGGTGACTTATGCCCACATGATTGTGAAAATATCGGATGATAATGTGTCCTTGATGAAAGATTTTTGGGTAGGACTTTTTCAATTGGGTGGGAGACCCCTTCCAAACTTAAGAAGTTGATGTAGTGGGGTAGTATGGATTTGGTATACACTCGTTTTGAAGATGGGATGAAAAGGAAGTATGAAACAATGTGGTGAAACTTTGGAGGCTTTCTAATGAAATAGTTGATGACAAAGATTCGTGTTCAGAGTGTATTATTCTTGATGTTAGTAAGATTATCTGCGAGAGATGGTGACTTGTGTGTGTGGTGATGATTCTTTTAGAAGTAAAGTAAATTGATCGTCTTTCGTAATTTGGATTTAGTAAAAGTGTTTCGAGTTTTGCGGTTGTGATTATTTGGACCTCCTGAGTATTGTGGTGATTGAGTTTGATTCGAGCAAGTGACATGTCGAAAGCATTTTATTGGTTCTTAAGTGGTTCCTGGGATTTGGGTTTTAAGAGCCTATCATGTTTAAGCTAGCAAAGTGATGTAGTAATCACAGAGAATAACTTTCCTTGTTAAAGGAAGGAGTGAAGTATAAGTGTTTGAGATTTAAATCGTTTCGCATTTTGCAGTTTGTTTGAGTGTGCTTGAACCTTATGCAATTGTTCCATAAGGGTTTATCAATTTTGAAAGGGCATTACGTTTTTCTCTTTTGTGGTTTGGTATTCGCTTTCAGTAGGGCTTGAGCCCTCGACTGTTGACTTTCTCTTATGTTTTTCGAGTTCTTTGCCTAAGTGACTATTTCCCTTGGTCCTATGTTTACTTCAAGCAGTAAATGTCTTCATTGCTTTTTCTTCTGAGGAAGGATCCACCGATTCGTTTCACAGTGGTTTTCGAAGTGTTTATTCATTGTGGTTGTGAGATCTTGGATTGTAAGTTAATCGAGGAGCAGTGAAGGATGAACTAATTTCGTGTGTAATTCTTGGAGGGAATTTTATTTGTACAGAATGTTTGCCTTTGAGGCTAAACTGATTGCATTATTGCAACTATTAGAACCTATGAAGATTTGTGAACCAAGATCCATTGTTCAATTCGGATGGAACATTAGAATTTTTGAAAGGATGGGAATCTTGATCAATGTATTAGACTGTCACGATTGAGTACCTTGCATGGTTGTGCAGATGAATTATGATGGTGTTGTAATGAGAGTAATATTAGCGAAGCAATCTGATCGTTAAAGTGACTAATGAGGTTGACGGGATGGTTGGATTATTACCAGGAAAGACTTGGACTTAGTAAGTAACTCTTTAAGAATTAGAATCTTTATAAAGATAATTGGGTCAAGAAGATGTTTTCATGCTGATGTTAGTGCGCGAGTATGTATGGACTGTGAGAATTTTAGGGATTTTAATCAGAGGTTTTCCCTATCTTCTTTATGAGAAGTTCGTTGCAAGAGTCTTGGAGGTTAAATTTGGGCTTTGTATTGTTATGCTAGAACTTTGATCGCCCAATGATAATGTGAAGAAGAAGTATAAGGGTGGATTTTGAATAGTGGGATGATCATTGATAGAAAACTTTTGATGAAATACATGAGAATATGTGATGTGAATTCCGAGTTGTTCATTTTTAAGGATTGAGGTAACGTGATTAAGTGTGAAGATCCATTTTGGGATGCATCAGAAGTTATCTATCAAAGTAATTCTATCGGTAGAGGAGTTGACTAGAGTATTGTTTCTGTGGGGTCGATAGAGCCTCTATTCAGAGGTGTGGTTGATGTATTTCCGTTTGAGCATAGCGTTAAGAATGCCAAGTTAAGAGAGATGGGTTAGGGTGTTATGCGATGAATCGGGATTCCAAAAAGTTGAGAGAAATTTTATTTCTAAAGGAGAAATTGAGAAAAGATTGTTCCTCGTCATCAAACGCTCTCCGATTCTTGTATGAGCTATGAGTTTATGACGGATGTCTTTATAAATTGGGCTTGACTTTATGTTGCCATGTGTGGTTCTTATCTTCGAAAGAATAAAAGAAATGGTGGATTCGGATATTCGAGTGATTTCTCTTTTGGCGAACGTGGTGTTTATTTGCAAATTTTCTAAATTGAAGGTGGAAAGATTTTCGTGATAAACCTTCGATACTGAATTTGAATTTTTTTTTGTACCGAGTTGGTAACGTTTGGTTGCGATGAGAGTCCTTCATTTTCAGTTGGGCTATGTCGGTAAAAGAGTGTGTTTAAAGCGAGTTATGTTGTGTGTTTCTGGTTAAAGGAGGTGATCCTTGCTTTAGTGAGGAGGTTTTTTTGAAAAGGTGGAACACGAGTTCTGTGTTCTATGCGCTTGTTGCGTGGTTCGGTACCACTAGGGGGGTGTTGCCCCAAGGTACATTGGGTTGTTTTCGCTAGTTGGCGTATCGCTAGGACTGTCTCGAGTCCGTGCGCGGAGTACGTAACGTCTTGTCTGTTCTGCTGTGAGTGAGCACCTGGGAGATCCAGAGTTTGAGGTTCCGTTAACAACGTTGACCATCGAGTAAGATCTTACCTTCGAGTCTCGTCTGATGAGTGTACCTGGAGTACCGGGTTGAGTGTTAGTTTAGACGACGTGTTACGTCGTGGTGTTATGGTCGCGTCGATCTGAGCGAGAAGAGAATTGGGAGGTAGTCTCGCATGATCAAGCTTTAACCAAAGTTGTTCATGTCGGGTACAACTAGTTGGATATTAATTTTCAGTTGTGGTTTTTGTTGTTTTGCGAGTAGATGACAAGTAGAATTCGGGGTCAAATTCTGTTTAAGGGGGGTAGAATGTAATACCCCAAAATATATTCGAAAGAATTTAACCGAGAGAGAATAAGTGATCGGGAGAAGGGTTCTTTTAGAAAACCACCAAATCAGGAAACGAGAGGGGGTTTTTCACATTTAGTTGGCAACTCGAGCCCTGGGCCTTGGCCCATGTGGGCAGGCCGGCCATAGGGGGGGAGGCTCCACCCCCTCCCCCAAACCCTAGCCGCCCCCTCCCCATCTCCCCTCCCCTCCACTCCCCACCTCCCCCATTGTGGCCGCCACCTCCCTCACCCCTCCCCTCCTCCAACCGGTGCCCCAACCTCCTCCTCCCTACCTCCCCTCCACCCCCATTGCTGCTGGCCAAAGGGAAGAGGAAGCCCCATTGCAGCCGGCCAAGGAGGAAGAAGAAGGGGAAAAGAAGAGAAGGGAGAAGAAAAGGGAGAAGAGAAGGAAGAGAGGAGAAGGAGGATCTTCTTCGGGGTCTGTTCGTCGTCGTCCAGCACGTCGTCAAGGGTAACGACGGGTTTCTTGTGATGTGTGATAGTCATTAGAGGCGATTGCTATTAGATCGATTGGATCGGATTAATTCTGTTCAATGTTCAATTCTGTCCAGAATGTTGCACGGCCAGTTTCATGTGTTTAGAGGCCGAATTAGGAGTTTTCGTCTGCTAGATATATGTAGGTCTTGTTCTTAGCTTTCATTGGCCGCCAAGAACGCTCAAATCCGATTAACGGTTAGAAAGTTATGAATTTTTTAGTATCGCTGTCTTGCTGATCTGTCAGTATTGGGACAGTCTGTAGAAATATGAATTAATCTATTAGTTAAAGACGAAATCAGAGGATCTCAATATAACGACAAATGTGGGTAATTTCTATACCTTTTCAGAGAGATAAGGAACGCAAGATTCAGATTTTCGTAGCAAAAGTTATGGTGGTTTTAGTGCACTGTCCAAAGAACCCGACGTGAATTCTGATGTTCTGGTGATTGGCTTGGTAGGGGAAGTAAATGGAAGAATCAAAAGGGCTCCCCAACTAGGTTTATTTAGTTAATTTAATTACCTTTTCAGAAAGTCTAAGATCATCTTATTTGGATTCCTGAGCAGAAAGTTATGTATTTTAGAAGTTGACTGTCTACAGTGTGCGCCAAATCGATCGCTAGAAATTGGAAGTTGGGAAACACTTGGGGGGTTTAGCAAGTTCATTTGTGTTGTTCTTATGCTGTTGGTTCAGTATGTTGGTCTTAGATTGGTTTATCTTAAAGTTCAGGTGGGAGCGTGGTCCCAGGGGCAGCACCCTCGTCGCGTCCACCGTTCTCGCACGATTGAGGCAAGTATTCGGGCTATAATATATGTATGCTTGCATGATATGATTGTGGTGTATCTTGATCGTATAGCCATGCATGCCTGTTTGTGAGATGAGTTACTGTTTATTTTGATGACTGCTAGTTATGGTTAAAGGTTCTTCCGCATGTTGTTATTGCTTCCGTGCAATGAGAATATGTTGTATTCCCGCATATGAAAATGTTATCATGGTGCATATGCATGTTGAGAGCATCTGAGTGCCTTGGTCACGTGGTGACCAAGCACATGATTGAGTCCCGTCATGTAGATGACGGGCTTGAGGTCCCCACATTCGTGGAATGTGGGCTAATGAACAAAGAGGTCCCCATCATTAAGATGATGGGCAAAGGTCCCTATACATGTGGTGTATAGGCTATTGGTCCCTGTGCGAGAGGGCACGTGTAAGGGTATATACAATGACGGTTGTATACCCGCATTACACGTAAAATGCGAAAGAGATAAAGTTCAAAGGAGCATTGCATTGGTTGCATATCATGAGTTAAATGGCTATGTTTAGTGTGATGTTAATTGAGGATCATCGATGCTATGTTTGTGTTCTTGTTTATGGCCTTGTTGATACTTGCTGAGTCTTTAGGCTCACCCTTGCTTTAATGTGTTTTAGGTACCAGAGGCAGGAACGACATGCATGGGAGGGAATAGAAGTTGTTGCACTCACTACCTCACACTCTTAAGGCGTTTGCCACTTAGCACCAATTTAGAAATAAATAAAATGTTTGGTTATCACCATATATGGTTTTGGTTTGAGTATCTGATTATTTGTAATAATGAGGTTGCCAGTCTTGATATGTTCATTTGATTATCATGCATGAATGAGTAGACTTGATTATGAGAAATATTGTTAAAGGCCATGTTTTATTGTTGAACTCTCAGTATAGCTGTTTAAACAAACAAGATTCTGCCAAAAATTGGTAGTTTGTGCTAGAATAGTATAATTCCAGTAGCATTCCAGGCTCTTTGAGAGTTGGGGTGTTACAATTTGATCCCAGTTTTGTTAGGATAGATGCAATGATAATTGCTTGCATGCTATTTTGATATTGTCGCTATTTTTGTGATGAATAGTTAGACACATCCTATATTCTTGTCATTGTGGCTATCCATGAATCATTCCAGTACTGAAATGCTTTTGATAGGATGTGTGAAATTATATTGTTCGGGTATGCTTAGCCATGCAAGTCTAGAAACGGTAGTATGATTGCCGGGAATAACCCGACAACCATGGGATAAACACAACTCTCAATATATACTTTTGTTTCAGATCTTCGTATCTGTTTTATGAGTTAAAATTTGACATTTTAAAGAAGTGTTTGGTCTGGACAAGTGTTGGTTAGTGATGGTGCTTTGTGCACGAGAATGGGTATGTGGTTGGACTTGTCTGGGCAATTAAGGACCGAACTTTGGGTACCTGCTGTTCAAGCAACACTCGTGCTATCACATGCGGTATATAGGTGCCGTATGGTTAAGTAGGGTGAAGGTTTTGTTGTGTTGAGTCCCACGGTGGTGAAATTGTAAGGGCATGGGACCGTGAAATCCCGTGTTCCTTTTGAGCCGATAGGATGGGGGCGTTAACGTCTTGTGTTTCCTAGGAGATAGGATAGAGTCGTTAACGTCTTGTGTTTCCTAGGAGATAGGATAGAGTCGTTAACGTCTTGTGTTTCCTAGGAGCCATGGGTTGGGGGACTTAGCTCAATGGGATTTTCTTGCTAAAAATGACCATATCTTGATTTTACCCAGCCAGCATACCATAGGAAGTATGCTATTTTCGGAGGCATCTGGGGGCTTACGGGCTAATCAAGTCGTGTGGGTAAAGTAGTACACCTCTGCAGGGTATAAATCTATTCGAATAGCTATGTCCACGGTTATGGACGACCGCTTGAAATTTGTGGCTGCTTATTGTTAGACTTGGAATTTAAAATTGTGGTTATAACTTGGTATCGATATGAATGGGATGTTCATGCTTGTTGTTGTATCAAAGTGGACAGCCACTTTGCCTTTTGTATGAATTATTTGTTATTGAATTAATTACTTATTCACATGCTTTACTTCTACTTCAAATCTGATTTTGAAATGGCCTTAAAAAACTAGTATATGTAGGTTGTACATTGTTGCGTCTCTTTCGCAAAACTAAGCCAGTATGAGCTTTTCTCTTAAATGACCTCATGTATAACTATTTTTATTTGTGTAAGACTTGCGAGTACTCTTTGGTACTCAGCCAGATGTTTGCTGGCTTTTTCAGGTGAGAAAGATATCGAGACCGATGAGCTTGTCGGTGTCGATTTAGGCGACACCGATGAGTAGTATGCTATCTTCTAACTCCCAGTCGGTTGCCGATGGGTTGTGGGCATACCACTGTTGGCATTTTGGTTTATTTACTTGCTTCCGCTATGAACTTGTTTAATTTGACCGGTCGGCCACTTATATAGTTGTAAATTTGGAACTGTGATGTATAACTTTTGTACTATTTATGTATGAGCGTTGTATGGATGTGATCGACGTTGAAATGAGAGTATGAATATATTGGTCGCTGATCTTGGGAGCCAATATAGGTCATGCTCGCTGTTCATGGCTTCCTATTTAACTCGCTAAGTGTAGTGCTTGACTGGTTGGAGAACCGATAATCATGTAGTGCTCGCAGAGGAGCGGCGCGTATGATCATCGGGGCTCTAGACTTTAGTTAAGTCTCTCATTTAGACTGAGTTAAGTTGGAATCTATTTACTGGAGATCTAGAGTTATATCCCTAAGACCTTGATTAGTCTCGGTCTTACGGAGATAACTCCGGGGTCCCCACAATACATATGCCTTACCAGTTGGATTACAAATTGTATCTAGCCAGCGCGTTTGCAATAAAGAACATTATTAATCGAGCCAATGAACAAAGTTCGGTCTCTTCTGGATGGATGGTTTGTAAGCTCTGTCTCTCCTGTTACTGTTTTCTATAAACGGTAATTGGCCTGGGGATGAATCTTCACAGGATCATGCATACATTTTGTACTGGCTTACATATTTTGTGTGAACGCGTTACAGAATGCAAGTAGTGATCTACCGGGTCGTGCTTCGTATGATCTCAGGATAAAATGGTACGCAATTATTATTATTTTTTGATGAAAATGACACGTAATTAATTATTATCAGATTGAAGAAATTTTGGTAGAATTTTAGTCACGCGATCTTCATGGGTCGATCGATCGGTTTAATTGCTCGGATTAATCTGATATCTTGGGTATCCAAATAATAAATAAATTCAGCTCATCCGCTGCAGTATGAGATTATTTACGTTTCATGATTGATGTTTTTCTTAACCTGGTTACAAATCAATGGATGGGTATGCATAAACGAACATCTAAGATTAGCGCAAAACTGCAAAATTAATTTGGAAATATATATATAAAAGCTAGCGTATCTTTTGTAATAAAGACAGGCATCTTGCAAGGAGCCTTCCATAACTTATTCAGTCTCCCAGTAGGCTTTATCCTAGAACACAGCTGTTATCTGCCTTTTTACCCCTATAATACTGAACAAATTTCATATATATACTTTGATGAACTAAAATCTTATTTTGACCTTGATTCTGGCCATCTGTGTATAGATGAAAGATCTGTTGTGTGATCATGCATCTAGTTAGACTGCTTATAGACGTATATATAGTGAAAGTTTAAGATGGGCACAGCTCTTTTTTTTTTCTTTTTGAAAGTAATAGATGGGCACAATTAACGGCTTGAAAATTTGCTAGCTAGCCACACATTAACAGGCAACGATTCATTCTGTCTCTTCGATGCATATCTATAACAGTAATCCCTTTCCATATCACGTTTTTGGCACGCTGCAATCTGCTCATCTACGCTGATCCTCCAGTATAACCCCCCCCTCCATTGCTTTCACCTCGCACCAAACCAGCCATTTCCCTTCGATTTGATCTGTAGCGAGCCTCTTGCTTGCTACAGATCCGGTCGAGGCAATGGCTCGCAAGAAGGTTAACCTCCTGTGGATCGCGAACGACTCGACCCGGCGCGCGACATTGAAGAAGCGCCGCAAGGGCCTGATGAAGAAGGCGAAAGAGCTGTCCACGCTCTGCGACGTTAAGGCGTGCGTGGTGGTGTACGGCGAGGGAGGCGCAGCCGGAGGTGTGGCCGTCCGTCCCCGAGGCGACAAGCATCCTCCAACGCTTCAAGGCCTTGCCGGAGCTGGAGCAGTGCAAGAAGATGATGACCCAGGAGGGCTTCCTCCGGCAGTGCATCAGCAAGCTCCGGGAGCAGCTGCATAACTCGGAACGCGACAACCGCGAGCGCGAGACCAAGCTCCTCATGCACGACGCCCTCATCGGCCGCCGCCCGGGCCTCACGGGCCTCTCCATCGAGGAGCTCACCAGCCTCGGCTGCATGCTGGAGATGCGCCTCATGAACGTCATGGACCGCATCCAGCAGCTCCGAGGACAGGCCCTCCCTTCGCCGCCGCCGCGGCTGTCGCTGTTGCCGGCGACGTCGTCCCTGCCTCTGGTGCCCTACGCCGCCGGCGACATGAACGTGAAGGCGCCAATGATGGATCAAGCGGTGAACCAGCAGGGCTGGCTGATGGACGTCGCCAGGACCGGAGGGGACCTCGGTGCCTTGGTCTACAGTGGCTTCGCCGCCGGTGGCAGCAGTGCCGGCACCAGCGCCGGGGGCGACATGATGCAGCTTTCCAATCTGAGTGCAGGCTTCTCATGGCCCGATCCTCGCACTTCTTTCCCTCCCATGTAAGGAGGCTCTTCGAAGTGCATGCATGCACGGCTGCTACGTGCATGTCCATCGATCCCTCTCTTATTTGGATTACCCTTTCTAAGGGGTCCTATCTATCTTAGTATTGCTCGTGTCATGTGTCTTTTGCTCCATGAACAGAATAGTTTTAAGTTATCTTTCACGTTGGTTGTTAGGTTTGTTCGAACAAGATTACAAGAATGATTAATGTATTCTCAGTTGTCTTTCATTATGTATGGATGTAATGTTATTGTCCTTGTCCGGGTCAGTTGTAGCATGCATCCCTGCATCCCTTTGCTTTGTTTAGATCAATGATATTGCCGGTTTGTTATATATATGTTCGTGATGATTGTCTTGTTGGTATATGTAGTATAATCCAAGATCTCAAGCGTGTATGAACTATGAAATGTTCGTGTGACTTTATTGGGCGCAAGATTCTTAGCGTGATGGGGAGCTCGATGAGATGCCACATATGGCCACATGAATGGCCTCCAAGGGAGGATGCAGGCTTCTGGAGTTACAGGGTGTCCCATGTTCTGACTGGAGGAGCTAATACGGTAATACCTAGACTTGACATTGTTTTCTTAATCGGAAGTGCTAAAGGTTGGTTTTCCTGGCATGGAATTCTTTCTATCTCGGCAAGTGGTTTTCTTACGCCGAACAGGGACTCTTCGTTCATGGATTGGTGGTTCAACGCACGAAACAGAGTTCAGAAGGACTTCAGCGTGGGTTTGATACTATGGTGATTTTGATTGTTTGGCAAATATGGAAGGAACGCAATGCACGAGTATTCAACAATACGTACCAGCCATATCAATCAATCATGGATTGTTGCCGTCAAGAAGGCATGCTCTGGACTCGGGAGTGCAGCAGGAGTTTATTGTCTCCGTTGTTGGCTACGTGGGTAGTGAGGAGTTATTGAAGTGTCGTCTTCTTGTAGCGTAGTGTTTGGTAATATTTCTGTTGTCGGTTGTTTTGCTGTTTGTCTTCTCTTTTATGTTTGTGCTGATTGGCGGTGATTGCTTATTGACACCGTGTTGTTAAATTTTGTGGTTGTATTTATTTCTACAACCGTCTTGTTTTCTTTTCCCGCTTAATAAATGACACGCAAAGCTTTTGCGTGTTCTAAAAAAAAAAGTTGCTCTTCCAAGTGCAAGCTGCGTTCTGTCAAACCACCCTTGCAACCATTGGATTAGCATAAAAAGCTACACATGTTGAACTAAACTAGGTTTTCATATTTGCTTCGAAAGTATATTTTAGTCGCTTGAATCATGTGATAGTTTAGCATAAGTTGTCTCTTGTTGTCGAGGAAGAAGTGAAAATTTGGATTTAGTTTGTCGGATAAAATTTTTTAAATGTTAAGATGTTCGGTCTCGTTCTAGTTTATCGTAAATGTTAATAAAAATAGGTATGCATATGCATGGAGCAATAATATTATGGAAATGATAACGGGCAATGCAAAGGTACGTAGACCTTGTAAATAGGTGGCAAAACATATTATAGCAATATTAGTAACACGTTTGAGTTGGTGCCTCGTGATTGGAGTACTGTATAAAGGCATCCTTAATGTATTAGACTCATCTGGTTCCTAAGCCGGAGAGGCGTGGCTTAGTGCTATTTTTTGTAATTTATATGACCTAGATGGGTACCAAGGTGTGACCCATAACTTAATAAAATATCATCTTATCCTATTTTCTCTCCCCACCCCTCCCACTCTCTCCTTTTTTGCAATAATTTATTCCTTGGGGCCAGGGCTCAAGCTTGGGAGAAAGTCCTTCAAACTTTTTCCTAGTGTGTTCACCCATAATGTATGGAGTTGGCCTCAAGGATGCACCTCAGCCTCAGGACCCTCTTGTTGCCCATTGTGAATGCCCTAAGCTCTTGTCATGCTAGCCTATTTATGATAGTATTTTCAGTACGGTGTGAAGGGATACTGTACTTGCTACCGACATACCATGTTAATATTTTTGGAAAGTATTTTCGTAACAGTGTGAAGGAGATTTCATGTACCCTACCTGCTGGCATTGTTTACCTTACCTCCAGAGGCGAATCCACTGGGGGGCTTCATTAGGCTGAAGCCCACCCTCCACCGGCGGCCGGAACACCCCACCCCCCTCCCCCCTCTGGACAACCCCAAGTGGCCAAGTCCAACCTTGAACCTCTGGCTCCCGGCTGCCATGTCTACGCCAAAACAAGAAGAAGTAGTCAAGCATAGCAACCGAGAGGGATGGGAAGTGGGAACAAAAGCGTGTAGGCCTTGCCCTTGTGTCGGGACCCCTGGGGTAAACAGACAACCTCGGAACCCTTTTTGCACACCAAGCTAGTCCCATAATCAGTAGCTAGCTGCTCGCACAGTTTTCAACATCGATGTGATCAAAACCAAAATACGAGCTTAAGAGAAAGCAGACAAATAACTTATATTAACAAAGTACCTTACAGTCAAGGTTGTTACATAGGTCGCCACCATGGGCTTACAAAAACGACAACCAGAACACTTGCAGCGGAATGACAAAAACGTGCAGAGCCATCCGACAAGCCCACAGGCTATCAAGTGGAGGACATCCCCTAGAAGGCCTGGTCTTCAAAGAACTCCTCTTCAAAGAGGTCGGAACACCCCTGGTCCTCTTTGGCCACTGCTCAAACAGAGGGCTTAAAGTCGTGAGTACATTGAATGTACTCAGCAAGTCGCAGGGAACAAATATGCAATTAATATTTATGCAGGACTTGACAAAAGAGAGCTTTAGAGTTAGCTTGTAGTACAACAACATTGACAGAAAATATCATAAGTAGATTACAAAGCTTAAGTTAAAAGAGTAATACATAAGTAACAATTTGTTTTGAAGGAGGTCGGGAGCACCCTGCTCACTCCCAGGACCACTCCCAAGGGCTGGTCGCGCCAACGACCAGGACCTCTCCCATGACCCGATTGCACCAACGACCAGGACATCCACGACACCACCCATGACCACCCACGAGCCAGTCATGACCTCTCAGGAGACGGCTAAGGTCTCTTCGAGAGACAGCCACGACCTCTCGTGAGCGTCACCTTTTCTTTAGAAAGTCCACCCCTTGCGCAATTTCACCAGGCAATGTCCATAACTGGAGACACGACTATTTGAATAGATTTACACTCTGCAGAGGTTGTACAGCTTTACCCACAATTCACGACCCCTCTAGTTGGATGGGCTCCCGTCGAAACCCCTGTTCACTTCCAAAGGTGAGTAGTCTAGAGAGCATAACAAGGCCTTTACAAGCTCCGTTCTGGCTTGGTTCTGCTCGCTAAGGTTTCTCCATCACAGCCCCCTCTTGCGCCATGTGAATCAGTACACACAACCATACAGAACCAAACCATCACATTGCTAATTAGTTGGCCCAGACCACCCCATAAATGATCTTGTGGTTGCACAGTATACCCAGATCAGTAGAACATAAAGTTAAGTCCTTAGACCACCCAGGCGAGACAACCTCATCCCAATGTGCATATAGCACCCCCTTTACTGCACGATCACTCGCCCGAGTGAGAAAATATTTTGGGTTCAACCCGGCCAAAAGAGCACCCTGGTCTTGGCACAACAAGTTTTAACAACAGTGGCATCGCACCACGATCGACACAACTGTGGCATCCCACCATAGCTGCACAACAATAGCATCACACCACAAATTCCATAGTTCAATTAGTCAAGTTTAACAATTAAGATACAAGATTCGCGAGACCTACGCAACTAAAGCAGGGGTAAGCATAACTACGCTCCCAGGTTGGTATTACCAATACAAGACCAACTAAGAATACCCATACTATGGTGTCCAGGGGGAACATGTCAACATGTCGAGCACAATCATTCAAGGAGGCATACTATCAAATAGGAATTTAACTACTGCCCAAACCAATTTTATACAAATAGCCATGCAGGTGGATAAAAAATAATATACTTTTGAAAGCTAGGTACAACATGATCAAAGGTCTGCAACTTGCCTTCGCTGTAGAGTTGTGAGTCTTCAATGGAGGTCGTTTGATCCACGCACTCTTCAAAGTAGCCGAAATCTACATGTACGAGAAAAACCAAATCAATAAAGCAACAACAAATAAAGTCCAAAGAACTCTCCAAACCAGAGCCAAAAGAAAGGTTACGGAGAAGAACAGAGAAGGGAGTTTGAACCACTCTAGAGAGCTTGAGCAAAGAAGGAGGAGCTCGCGGAGGGAGGTCTGAAGCACAGGGGCAACAAGAGAGGTAGGAGAATTCCTGGGTGCTTTATATAGGCGCGAGGAGGTCCTGAGGAAGGAATGGATGGCAAGCAATAGAGGACGCCGCATTCAATGGATACGACGGGGGCAAGTGGGGGGAAGGATTGGAGCAGGTACGAGAGGAGACCAAAGAGGAAAATGAGTATTGCAGAGGTGACAACATTTAATGCGACACAACAACATTTAATGCGCGAAGACTTTGCTGCAGCAGAGACACAATGGGAGAAAGAAGAAAATGAGCAGGGCCTGCCAGGTGGAGCTTGGTCAAAATCTTGGTCAAAAGCGAGAGGGAGGTCCGAAGGAGGAGGGTGGTCTTTACAAAAAGAGGAGGTCGTGACCAACGGGGTGGTCGAGACCGAGAGAGTGGACTTTGCAAAAAGACCAGTAGAAGGAGGAGGTCCTGAGGAGGAGGAGGAGGTCCTAAGGACAAAGAGCGATAGCAAGGAAAAGCGTAGTGGAATGGGAGCTATCAGATTTCGATTTGGCGGAGCAAAACGATAAGAATGTTCGGACCGTCCGAACGTAACCATCAGATCTAGTCATCCATCAAGGATTGAACGGTGCAAGGAGGGAAGTAGTGATTGGGTCACAGGAAAAGGAAGTGGATGAGGGAAACCCGATTTAAACTCCAAGTAAAAAAGCGATGGAGTTCAAATAAACCCAACTTTAAGTTAATTAAAGTTTGGAATTATTCAAATTAAATCATTTTTGAAATCTAAATTTCGAGTTAAGCTTGGGCAACTTAACAAACCGGGTGACTCCTTTTTGGCTTTCAAAATTTGTAAGAACTCTAGACAAATGGGACGTTACAAACCTTCACCCCTTAAAGGGAATCTTGACCCCGAGTGTAGGCTGGCTAGAGAATAGGTGCGGGAACTCAACTTTGGGGTCCTCTTCACGTTCCCAAGTTACTTCTTCTTCGGTGTGATTGCTCCACTACACCTTGCAAAGACGGGTGGTCTTGCTTCTTGTCACTCGCTCAGACACTTCCAAGATCTTGATGGGCTGCCCCTAGTAAGTGAGGTCTTCTTGGATGTCCACCGCTTCAAGAGGCATTTGCTCTTCTGGCACACACAGGCACTTCTTCAACTGGGAGACATAGAAGACATTGTCGAACCCGGGAACAAAGGATCCCAAATTCTCTATGTTCATACACTAGTCCAGGATTTCCAGTATACACAGTCATACAAAAATGATATCACAAATATATCATGGAAAAATAAATAACATTAATGATTCAGAGTTTAATACAAATGGGCATGAGGCCAAATAAACAAATATCACAGCGGAAGCAAAAGCAATAGAAGTAGGCCACACGATTCGCCACAGGCAATCGTCTAGGGGTGTAGGCCTAAGTGTCTGGGTCCTCACCGTCCTGGTAGAAGTCTTCTCCTGAATAAAGATTATTCAGCAAGAGTGAGCACTACTACCATGCTCGCAAGTTATACCCAATATTGAATTAAGATGCATGCATAATGTAAACAAATGAGACTGGCAGCGTGTATTTTGCATAAAGCAGCATTTTCAGTTTAAATACTCATTACTAATTTCCAAAGCCATTTTTATACTATATCTAAAATCAGATTTGAAATGATAGTTGTATAGTGTGGATAACCTCCATGATTGAATGGTGAAGGATACCCTCCTATCGCATGGCAAATCGTCCAAATTTTACCACAAGGACTAACCATTCTCAAATCATTTGTCAAAATCATTTTTAAAACAAAAAACAAAGTCTAACTTTAAGTGGCTTTGCTAGCATGTCCATGACCGCAGACACGGCTATTCGAATAGTTTTCTACTCTGCAGAGTTTGTACAGCTTTACCCACATGAGATAATTTGCTATTAATGTCGGCCAAAATACGCTTTTAAAAGCGTGCGACTAAGCAATTATCATGAGGGCGTTACAATGCTCTACCTGAAAGTATTCATGCTCGCTAAGGTTTCACTTCCATTGGATTAACCATCCTCCAGGAGCCCCCTCTTGCGCCAAGTGGGACTACTGTCTAACCGATACCCACACAACAACATGGCACAAATATCTATGAGGTATCACAAATTATTAAGCCAAATCCTGCCCATACAGGACATATGGTGGTACGTTAAGGCATAGCAAAAAGCGGCTCAAAGACCGGTCCTCAATTGACTTGGGCGTCTTCCAAAATAAACCCTGGGCCTTAATCTTAACCAAATTAAGCTCGTGCATAAACCTGCACCCACCATTCATCCATTTCGCCCAAGTCTAAACCCATTTTTGATTTTATTTTAAGTAAAACCCACTTTACAAATTTTCTATGGTAAAGCAATACCACAGGTTCAGATTTAAAACAAGTTTGAAAATGATTTGGCTAAATCCTCCCAAAAATCACAAATGTGGTCTAAGCATTGACTAAGCATATGATTATTCTTAGTATCATTTTGTCTAATGGTGACAAGGTAATGAGATTCAACATCCAAATTGGCCATACAAGGGGAATTGGAATAACTAAGAATTTAAAACAGGGGATTAAAATAATTGAATAAAAAGTATGCATGCAATAGTAATTTAAAAACTGAATTTAAATAACTTTAAAGTATTGGGATCAAGATTCTCAATGGTATAACTTTCCTTCGTTGAAGTCTTGGTACTCTAAGTCCTTAGAAGGATCGAACTCTTCGGAGTCGTCGAAGTCTATGTGCGAAAATATGAGAGATTCAATTTAAATTCAAACAAATTCAAAAATACAGATAAAATTAACTCCAAATGTAAATATTTTAGTTTAGTTAGCTATATAATGATTTTATACAAATTTAGAAATTTGAATCACCAAAATCGGAGTTCGGATGCAAAAGATATGGATTTTAGAAGTTTAAATCTACTAAAAACCCTAAATCTGAATTTAATAGAATTTCCTGATTTATTTTTCTAAAGGAAAATTGAGATATTGCGTAAGCTGACGTCAGCCCTCAGGATTTTGAAAATGAAATAAATCCGAAGAAAAGTGACTAACATGTGGGACCCACGTGTCATAGACATGGTCCACATGAAATAAGTCCACGGGGGTTTGGCTCTGGAGGGCTGAGTTGACGTGGCACCACGTTGGATCCACATCGGATCCAACACTGAGGTGGTGTCACGGTGGCGTACATGTGGCCGTGAGGTGGCCATGCCACGCTAGCAAGGACGGCGCCGGCGTCGGGACCAATGGTCGCCGTCGTTGCGCGGCACGTCGGAGGTCGGCGAGGGTACACGAAGGGAGAGGGAAGTGCGACGATCACGATGCGCTCACCCAGGTGACGTGAGGAGGACAGAGGCGGCCGACGATGTCAAAAGAGTGGCGACGAGGATGGGGTCGACGGCGAAGTAGCGGCTCCGGTGGTCCTCGGGGAGAATGGGTGCGTGCACCAGCTTCGCAACGGCGTGGTGAAGCGAATGGTGGTGACGGTGAGGTCGCGGTGTCCACGGTGACGGCACAAGTGGCGGCAGCGTGCTTGTGGTCGGCGGCGATGAGAACTTGAAATACGGCGAGGTGGGCGTGAGGGAGGAGGGGTGAATGAGGGGGAAGGTTGAGTGCAGAGAGGGCTACCCCGTGCTCCCTTTTATAGGGGCCGAAGGGCACCGGGGCAGAGTGGAGGTCGTGGCGGTGGCAGTTGCGGGATCGTGCGCACAACTGTCATGGAGAAAGGGGAAGAAGGTGGGGGTCGTGCAGAGGCGGGCGCGGGTCATGCACGAGTGCGCGGAGAAAGCAGGGCGGTTGGGGGCGTCCGTTGGCAAGCTCGCACATGAGCGGCCATGGCGGCTGTGCGAGGTGGTCACGTGGAGAAGATGACGGGGAAGATGACGATAGCAGGGCCCACATGGCAGCCAAAGGGAAGAAAAGAAAAAAAGAAAAGAAAAGGTAAGCGGTTGGATTTTGGCCGTTCGATCAAGATCAAACGGTCCACAATGAAAGGGTCGTACGGAGCGCGCGGGGATGCGTTGAATCTGAGCCATCCATCTCAGATCTAACGGCTCCCATGCATTGGATGTTCAGCACTTCTGAAGGTTACGCGAACGCTAGCCATTGGATTTTGATCCAACGATTGAGAGGCGTCGATGTGGTTCGCAGCGCGCGTGCGCGTGTGAGGCTAGCAAGTGGGGTCAGGGTGAGAGAGAGAGAGAAGAAGGGGGCGCGGTGCGACTTGGGCCGGCTCGGGCTGCGCGTGGGAAAGGGTTTGGGCCGGGGTTTTGGGTTTTGGCCCAAAACGAGTTTTAGATTTTAAATTAATTTATCAATTAAACTAGTTCTATTAAATCGTTTAAGCTTTAGAAAATAGCAAATAAATCCCAAAAATTCTAAAAAAAATTCACAAAAATTCCTAGAGTTATTTGGGACTTACATAAAATATTTCCAACTATTATTTGGTAATTAATTTTGAAAATAAATTTGTTTTGTCTTTAAAATAATTACAAAAAGCTTTTAAAATTCCAAAAAATTCCACAAAAATAATTAAATTGTATTTTCTTCTGAAATTTGAAATTTGGGCTGTTACAGACATTATGTACTTCTCACAGCTGAGGTGGGAGGTCTAACTTGTAAGCAACTTCTCCTCTCCTGACAATAATTGGAAAAGGCCCAAGGTACCTTGGTGCAAGCTTCCCACTCATTCTGAAACGACGCATCCCCTTGAGAGGTGACACCTTGAGGTACATATGATCTTCAGGAGCAAAGGCTAAGTCTCAACGACGATTATCTACATAGTTGTTCTGCCGGTTCTGGGCAGTTCTCAATTTTTCTCTTATTGATCACACTCGATCTTCTGCTTCTTTCAAGAGGTCTGGCCTGAGCACTTGTTCTTCACCTGATTCTATACAGTACAACAGTGTCCTACATTTTCTTCCGTAAAGAGCTTCAAAAGGAGACATTTGAAGGCTCGATTGGTAGCTGTTGTTGTAAGAAAACTCGGCGTAAGGTAGCAGTCGATCCCAACTAGTTTGGTTTTCTAGAGCACAAGCTCTCAGCATGTCCTCAAGAATTTGGTTTACTCTTTCGGTCTATCCATCTGTCTGTGGGTGATAAGCTGTGCTAAAATTGAGGTCCGTTCCCAAGACATCATGCAGCTTCTGCCAGAACCTGGAGGTGAACTGGGACCCTCAATCCAACACGATCTTCTTTGGCATGCCATGTTGACACACAATCTTTGTCATGTACAGCTCTGCTAACTTGTCCCCAGAGTAGGTGGTCTTGACAGGTATAAAGTGAGCGACCTTGGTTAGGTGATCTACGACCACCCAAATTGAGTCATATCTAGTTTGGGTCCTAGGCAGACTAGTGATAAAATCCACCCCATCCTCTTCCCATTTCCACTCGAGTATGGGCAAGGGTTTCAAAAGACCACCAGGTCTTTGGTGCATGTCCTTAACTCTTTGACAAACATCACAACGAGCCACGTACTCGGCAATTTCTCATTTCATGCTAGGCCACTAGTACAACTCATTAAGGTCTTGATACATTTTTGTACTGCCGGGGTGAATGGAATACAAGACTTCATGAGCTTCTTTGAGGACCACCTTTTTGAGCTCCAGGCGATTCGGCACACACAAACGCTTGTCGAACCAAACAGTTCCCTGTTCATGTTTTGAAAACCTTAACGACCTCCCCTTTCTCATGTTGCTCTTGATCTCCTGGATGTCGGCATCCTCGATTTGGGCTGTCCTGATCTGTCCCTGTAGGGTGGGTTGTACTTCTAGGGAAACTAAGAAACCTTCTTCAACTATCTCAAGCTTGAGCTTTCGAAATTCCTCGTGCAAAGCTGGCTGACTTTCCTTGACCATCAAGGTACTGATGTAGATCTTCCTGCTCAAGGCATCAGCTACCACGTTGGCTTTGCCGGGATGATAATGAATTCCCACATTGTAGTATTTGATCAGCTCCAACCATCTTATTTGCCTCATGTTCAGATCAGATTGAGTGAATATGTACTTTAAACTCTTATGGTCGGTGTAATATTCGCAGCAATTACCAATGCGGTAATACTGCCATATCTTCAAAGCATTCACTACGACCGCTAATTCTAGGTCATGAGTGGGGTAGTATGCTTCATGAGGCTTCAACTGTCGCGAGGCATAAGCTACCACCCTCCTTTCTTGCATCAAAACACACCTAAGACCTTGTCGTGATGCATCACAAAAGATCTCAAAGTCCTTTTGGACGTCCGGCAAAATCAACACAGGTGCGGTGGTCAAACGCTTCTTCAACTCTTGGAAGCTCTGTTCGCACTTAGACGTCCAAGCGAACTTCTTCTCCTTCTTTAATAGCTGAGTAAGAGGTCTTGCTATTCGGAAGAAGCCTTCAATGAATCTTGGATAGTACCCTGCCATTCCCAGGAAGCTTCTGACCTATCGCACTGACTTAGGCGACTCTCAATTGAGCACATCTTGGACCTTACTGGGGTTCACAGAGACTCCTTTTTTGGACAAGACATGTCCCAAGAAGACCACTTCCCTCATCCAAAACTCACACTTATTGAACTTAGCAAAGAGTTGGTGGTCTATAAGCCTATGCAGAACCAAGTAAAGGTGCTTTTCATGCTCTTCTTCGCTCGGGGAGTATACCAGAATGTCATCAATAAAGACAATGACAAACTTATCTAGATACTCCATGAATACTTTATTCATCAAGTTCATAAAGTAAGCAGTGGTATTGGTCAGCCCAAAGGACATAACTGTGAACTCAAACAACCCATAACGGGTTGAAAATGCTGTCTTGGGGATGTCCTCTTAGCGAATCTTCAGCTGATGATACCCTAACCTCAAGTCTATCTTCGAGAACACTCTAGCTCCCTTCAATTGATCAAACAAGTCGTCAATTCTAGGCAGAGGATACTTATTCTTGATGGTGACTTCATTTAGAGAATGGTAATCCACACACATTCACTGAGTCTCATCCTTCTTTGCAACAAAGATCACTAGAGCTCCCCAAGGTGAGGAACTTGGTCTGATGAATACTTTCATTTGCATCTCTTCAATTTGTTGCTTCAGCTCGACAAGGTCATCAACAGGCAAGCGATAAGGTCTTTTTGAAATGGGGGAGGTCCCAAGAACTAGGTTGATGACAAACTCTAGGTCCTTGTCTGGTGACATTCCTGGGAATTCATCAGGAAAGATGTCTAGAAATTCTCAGACCACTGGGACATCTTCCAAAGACAACCCTTGGACACAGCAAACTAGAGCTCCAACAAGCTTCTCTGAGGGGGCTTCAAACTTCACTTTGGCCCCAACTGGACTGGTTAAGGTGATGCTCCAACCACTACAATCCAAAATTGCATGGCGGTCCACAAGCCAATCCATACCCAAGATCACATCTAGGGATTGGGTGTCGAGGAGGATGAGGTTGGCTAGGAACTCTATCCCTTCTATGACCACCCTAACTTGTGGACAACCCTGGTTCGTACTAAGCCCCGAACCGGGGGATTGAACCAACAAGGTAGCTCTAAGAATTGTAACCTCAAACTGGTGCTTTGCAGCGAATCTTCGAGAAATAAACGAATGTGAAGCCCTAGAATCAAACAAAACAGCAGCTGGTACTGAATTTACTAGGAACTTACCTAGCACGACGTCCTAGGAGGTATGAGCTTCCTCCACGGTAACGTGGTTCACATGACCTCTCCCAAAAGGTTGGGAGGTCCTGGCTTGAGGAGGTCTGTCGACGATCAAGACGTCGATCTTACGAAAATAAAAAGGAGAAAGTGATGTGGGAAATCTCAGGAAATAATGGGGCTGCTCTTTATTTATATGAACTGGGTTTTACAAGGTATCCTCTAAGAATACTGCTTATTCCCTTACAATCTCATACCTATCACATGAAACTATGGCTTGTTTTCTAGTCTGATGTCTATGTCTTCTGTCCCTTCTTTCTTTCTCTCTTGATCCGTCCAGGTTCCATCTTTAAATAGCCCTTGAAGAGGCGGCAGTTACTTCCAGAGAAGATGCCTGATGTGAAACGATACGTCTGGTCGGAGCCAAGCGACGGTTGATAAACAACTAACTGTTCAACGGTTATATGTATATGAGACATATAACCGCATGGAGGTTATTCGTTGCTGTGTCTGGATAAGATACATCGTATGGTATGGAATATGCACGTGTTCCATTCATCATACGGTAGAGAATATTCTTGAAATCAGTTCATACCTTTTACGAGCAGTTCTCCTGGTCGGGAGCTTGGGTTAGGCCTTCGTCCGACCAGGGTACCCATTATGTAACCTCTGGAATCTCTACGACCAGTGAGGTCGTGCACCTCAGGGGTTACGACCATGAAGACGTATGGTCTTTTTTATATATATTGAAAATAATATATAGAGGTTTTAATCCTCGTCAGCTAGCCCCCGAACTTTAAATGAATAGGTCGTGTGAACACCTTTCTTCCGATGAAGTCATATCGGGATGACGCTCATTTAAATGCAAGGGTATTTGAAGCGGTTTGTATTCACTTTAAAGTTGAGAACTTGCTTTGGTAATTAAAGAGTTTTTGTGTCCGTTGGACTTTTTTTGTAACTCCTTATTGCGGTTGGAATTCATGAAGCCTATAAAAACTCCTTTGTAGATTAGGGCTTTTTCACTTCCTGCTTTCTTTCTTCATCTTCCGAGTGAAAACTGCCTCCGACCTCCTTTTCTTTTCTCGCCCGAAAGAAACCCAACCATGTCGGACCAAATCATCAACTGGTCGGTTTCCGACCTGAGTGAGAAGAAATTTGAGATTTTGGAGAGGATCGGGATGTTCCCCAGCAAGGACGTGATTTCTTGGAGATCCGCGGCTGGAGAACATTCCCCAAGTAATGAAGATGAAGAAATCCCAATTTTTCTTGCATACATTGAATGCGGATTTAGGTTACCGATTCACTCCTTCCTTCCTAAAGTCCTGGAGTATTACGGAGTTGAATTGGTGAATCTTGCTCCCAATGCTATCGCCAATCTCAGCATCTTTGTTTACCTTTGCGAAGCGTACTTGGGGATTCCGGTAGATGCGGATCTATTCAGTACTACTACAGGATGACAAAGTCGGGAAGGCGATTGGGGACGCTGGAGAGTGCACCTTGCGTCACCATGACGGAAAAGCCGATGAGTATATTTTCATGTACTCAAAATCTTCGTGGTCGTCGTGGAAGAAAAGTTGGTTCTATATGAAGATCACGAAGAAAGATAGCCTTTATTATTCTGGTAAAAAGGCGGTCGAGAATCCGAGATGGCGCTCCTCTACAGAAAAAGAGGGAAAAGTAGGAAAATGGGCTGAAGCAATCAAGCTTCTTAGTGTCAAAGGTCTAACATCTTGGCATGTGGTGAAGGATTTTTTTCACACGCTGGGTTAGCCCTCTGAAGGCCCGAGCACATCGGATGCTCTAGTACATTAGTCGTGATGATACGACCAGAGATTCCAAAGATGGTAAGCCATTTAATGATTCCGACCAGTTTACCTATCCTAGTTGATTATTTTCGTATCCTTAAATCTTTTATATTACCTTTACAGCTTTATCTTTTGATGATATTAGAAGCCGGATCAAAATGATCTGCGCCGGAGAGCCTGGCGATAAAGCTAGCTTTCCCCGAATCTTAGCGGTTGTGTCCACCGAAGAGAGAATTGAAAGACTTAAGGTAAGAAAATCAACTACTGTTTATTTATTATACATATTATTTCTGATCGGTATACCATAAATCCTCTTTGATGTGTAGTCGGTCGGGTTGAGAATCAATGAGGCCACTGAAAGATGTGAGCCAATTGATGATCCGATCTCCCCTTCGACCACACAGGATGTCAGCCTTCCAGAGGTAGGTGACCCAACATAAATAATATTTTGGACAAATTATGTTCATCGCCTAACTATCTCCGATGATGAATTCAGGCGGTTGTCATACCTTCCAGCAAGGTCACTGAGGACCCTCCAGTGCCTACTGAGGCCACTGTTTTGGAGGTCGACGAATCTACACCCATTGATCCGGTGATCAGGGACCTTATCCTTGACGAACTAGTCGCGGATATCCCTTCTGATTTTCAATCAGTGGATGTGCAGGATCTAGTCAACCCTACCGGTTTAGAACCGGTGAAATCAGTTGACAAGAAGAAAGGCGGTATAACGAACTTTGCTTCGATGCGCTACAAGGGTAAATTCAGAAAATCAACAAGGTACATATATTAAATGAAGGGGTCGTATTTATACATACCTTGGATCTTCCTTACCTTCTCTCTTTGTTTTTTAGATCTTCTGGTGTTCTAGTCGTGTCCGACCAGAGCACCCCTCAGAAAAAGGTTCCTAGGGAAGAAGTGGTCGTGGAGGTTCCTGATCAGGATACTCCTAAAGCTAAGACTACTGAGGATGAAGTAGTAAAAGAAGCCCCCGAGCAGGCTTCAACATCTGCTCAGGATCCTCTAGTAATCCTTACTCCTTCTCCAGAGGTAGTTATCCCTAGAGACCCTCAACAGGTTCCACCTCCTCCAGGAAATACTTCTCAGGTTAAAAAATTTCCTTTTTCTCCCCGATTTACCGAGGATAAGGAACTTGATAAAGCCTGGGGAAAGATATCGGACCGTCAAGCTGAGATTGGTCCAGATACAATCTTCTCCTAATATAACGAAATGACAATTCGGGTAAGTGTTCTACGACCATCCTTACAACTCTTTCTTTTTGAAGTTTCTCTGGAAACTTATCAAAGAAAGGGATTTTATTTTTGTAGCACATGGTCGAGAAATATGCTGTGGTCGAAGGACTGACCCAGCGAATAAAAACTTTGGAGCAGAAGCACTCCGATCTGAGAAATAAGAACATTTCTCTTTTTGACCTCCTAAGTTTTATTATCTTGTTTCTTCTTATAGCTTAACCTCCTCTTTCTATCATATTTGATAGATTTAGAGAAAATTAAAGAAGACATCATGGCTAAGGAAGCCATAATAATAAAACTGAGGGAAGAAAATCAGGGTAAAGACCGGTCGATCGAGCATGCGATGACCAGACAAAAGGAGGTTTTCGACTCTTGTGAGAAGAAAATCAAAGGTAACTGGTCGTAGACTTAACCAGTGCTCAATGACTCCAATTTTAAAGAACATATTAACTTCTTTTATCCACTCGTGCAGAAAAAACCTAAGCACTTGAACGAGCGGAGAAAACCCTCAAGTTTGAACGTGACCAAGGGGCTGAACTCGATCGGAGTCTTGAAGACAAAGTCAAGGCTCTGAACAAGATGCTCTTCGACCTGGGGTCGGGAACGCAACTGCCTATTCTAAGAGATCCTTCAGAGAGAATCAACTTTCTCGGTTATCAACTTGAAGATATCAAGGAGGTAATAACGCTCTTTCGAGATAACCATGTCAAGACAATGAAGGAAGCTATCGCGAATGGAGTTAGTGTCGCCTTAGCTAAACTGAATGCTTCCGACCCATCTGTTAATCTTAAAGCTGTGGAAGAGGACTTCGAGTGCTCTGAAAGTGAAGCAACAAAACTTCTCGAGGAAGTAAGACCTCTCGGAGAAAAAGTTGCTAAAGAGATGGAAGTCGGGTCTCCATCACGCAGCGACCAGTCTGGTGGTCCCAACAAGTAAATGAATGTAATATTAGACTATGCAAAATGGAACTTACCTTTTATCAATGAAAATCCTATTTTGTCTTATCAATGTTGTTACATACTCATATATCTCCTAGCCCCCGACTGCTTATATTAGTAGAAGAACCTTACTAAAAGAAAGCAGTAGACCAAGAAATTGAGTAATAACAATGACCATGGTAGGAGTGCTGATAATGTGGATGACAACGATCCAGTGAATACTAGGAAATCATGTGGTCGGAACCAACGAACGATTTCAACTAGTCTAGATCTTGTCCATTATCGAAGTCCTATGAAATACCACTTGTAGACAGAAGATAAAACAAAGACAGGATTTGCTGATAAGAAGATATGCATGAAGGACGTATGCAAAAAATGAAATGAAATGAATAGATAAGTACCTTTGTTTAGAAACTATTCGGATCTGGTCGTATCGAATCTCAAGAATTGAATATTTGTAAAATATTTCGCGAAACGTGCTCATGCTCAAATCCGACTGGCAGCGAAGATCGTAGGAAAAGGACCGTCACTAGGAAGCTCCTTCGAGTGGGCAGGACCACGTGCGGAGAGGAGAGACTTCGACCAGGAGGCTTTCCGTGTCCCGACCAGTGGCCAAACTTGAGTAGAACAGAATGTTGAAATAAAATAACAGTCCTCAAATTCAAGTAAAAACGAAAACCATATAAATTGTCTGAGTTGGAACTCCTTATACTCGTATGTTTCTTTTAAGAAAAGAGTATTTGGTTGTGCGTGTGTATCATTGAAGCAATGATCACGACTAAAACCGGCTTTGGTTTGTGACATTTAAGTCAGCAACCATGAGTATTTAAGATCCTATGGAAAGGAATATTGGAGAGAATGAGTGTCTTCTCCGACCAACTAGCAACAATAAAGGTATATGACCAGATACGACGAATAACGAGTATAAACAACCATACTTATCGTTTTTGTTTGTTTGTAAAAGGAAATGCATCTTTATTGAAATATGAAAGGAAATGAAATACATGAAATTAAACATAGAACTTACGCAATTGATCAATATTCCAAGAGTTAGACAAAACTTGCCCATCTGTCATAGCTAATCGTACCGATCCTGGTCGGGTAACTTCGACCATAGTGTATGGACCTTTCCACTTGGGTGAAAGTTTGTTGCGACCCGCTTGGTTCTCAATTTTTTGAAGAACCAAATCACCTATAGCTAGGCTGCGAGGTTGCACCTTACGACTGTGGTACCAACGCATGGCTTGCTGGTAGATTGCTGATCGTAGCAAAGCTTGATTTCGTCGTTCTTCAAGGAAATTGATGTCGTCAAGTCGTCGTTCACACTGATCATTTTCGGAAAAGGAATCAGTTCGAGCAGAACCAATTTTAAGTTCTGGAGGAAGCATGGCTTCAGCTCCGTAAACCATAAAGAATGGTGTTTCACCGGTCGCACGACTAGTTGTGGTACGAACGGCCCATAATACAGAAGGAAGTTCTCGAACCCAATCCCCTGACCGTTGAAGTAACTGGTCGAACACTCGTCGTTCGATTCCTTGCATTATGATACCATTGGCCCGCTCAACTGCTCCATTACTCTGTGGATGAGCAACAGAAGCGAAATGTATCTTAATACCTAGTTCTTCACAGAATTCCTGAAAATTGCTGCTCGAGAACTGGGCACCATTATCGATGATTATATGACTGGGTACACCAAATCGTGTAATCACGTTGTTTGTTAGGAACCTCTTGGCGGCTTCAGTTGTAATTTTTACAACCGGCTCGGCTTCGATCCATTTAGTGAACGTGTCAATCATGACGAACAGGAACTCAAAGCCCCCGGGTGCTCTTGGGAAAGGTCTTAGAATGTCTAGTCCCCAGGTTGCAAACGGACAAGAAAGAGGAATTGTTTGCAAAGCTTGAGACAGCTGATGTACTTGTCGGCTATGAAACTGACATTGTACGCACTTCATCACGAGCTCTTTTGCATCATGAAGGGCAGTTGGCCAGTAGTATCCTTGCCTAAAGGCTTTACCAACCAAAGTTCTGTAGGAATGATGAGCTCCACAGACTCCTCTATGAATTTCGGCTAGCAATTTAATGCCATCCGAGCGAGATATGCATCTCATCAACACTCCGTGAGATCGTTGTTTGTACAAGGTACATTCAATTAGAGTGTATGATTTGGCTTTTCGTGCTATACGATCAGCCTCTACATCATCTTCTGGAATTAGGTCATGCTGAAGATAATTGTTGATCGATGTCATCCAATCTCTACCGTGATCGTGATGGCGCCAACCATCATCGACCTGTGGAGCATCCATGTTCGCAGAATCAAGGGGTAGAACCTCCTTGCGAACATCTATGTCCTCGGAAGGCTCGACTACCGAGGGTGAATCGAGTTTCTCAAGAAAAACTCTAAGCGGGATGGATGCCCTTGTGGAAGCCATCCGGGCCAACTGGTCTGCCAGAAAGTTTTCCTTTCTAGAAATACTTTTCGAGTTTCCGTACTTTCGCCAGATATGATGACATCTTGGTACTAGAGCATTGATACTCTTTTCCTACTTGATTCGCTACTAGTTGTGAATCGCCTTTCACTAGCAATCTGCGAATCCCGAGCGAATGGGCTGCTCGAAGTCCTGCCAGTAAACCTTCATATTCTGCCACATTGTTAGTAGCAGGAAAGTTTAACTGAATAGCGTACTTTATTTGTTCGCTAGTAGGAGAAATCAAGACGACCCCAGCCCCCGAGCCATGCAACATCAAGGAACCATCGAAGTACATTGTCCACTCGTCGTGGTGCTCGTACTTGGGCCCTTCGGTGGGTTCAGGGTTTGTCCATTCGGTAATGAATTCTGCTATTGCCTGGGACTTGATTGCTGTTCGTGGGACAAAATGGAGATTGAACGCCCCAAGCTCAACCGTCCATTTTGATATTCGTCCTGATGATTCCCTGTTTCCTAGGACTTGACCAAGGGGATATCCCATAGGCACGACCACTTTGTGGGCCTGAAAATAATACCTTAGTTTCCTTGAAGCCATAAGGAGACCATAGAGCAACTTTTGTACCTGCGGATACCTTTCTTTTGGTCCATGCAAGACTTCGCTTACATAATATATTGGTTATTGAACATGATTTCGTTCTACGACCAGCACACCACTAAACGTTTGTGGCGTTGCAGCCACGTAAATTAGCAATGTTTCTCCCATTCTTGGAGAAACTAAGATTGAGGGACTCGTAAGGTACCGTTTTAATTCTTCAAAGGCGCTACTTGCTTCTTTAGTGCATTCGAAACTCCCATGTTTCCGGAGAAGCTTAAAGAAAGGTAGTCCTTTTTTGCCTAACCGTGCTATGAAACGACTTAACGCTTCCATACAACCGGTTAATTTTTGAACTTCCTTCTTTGTGGTTGGATCACGCATCTGATCGATGGCGGCGATTTTCGTTGGATTTGCTTCGATGCCTCTAGCCGAAACTAGGAACCCAAGAAGCTTTCCCGACGAAACTCCAAACACACATTTCTCTGGATTTAACTTAAGGTTATGACGTCTTAAGTTATTGAAAGTCTCTTGTAGATCTAGAATATGATCGCCAGCGTTGATGCTCTTTACGACCAGATCATCAACGTAGGCTTCAAGATTCCGACCTATCTGAGGGCTAAAAGTCTTTTGCATCAACCTTTGGAATGTTGCACCAGCATTCTTGAGACCAAATGGCATTTTTACATAACAGTAAGTACCATATGGAGTGATAAAGGAAGTTTTCTCTTCATCTTGTTTACTCATATTGATCTGGTGGTACCCTGAATAAGCATCTAAAAAACTTAACAACTCACACCCGGAAGTAGAGTCTACAAGTTGATCGATGCGAGGAAGGGGAAAGTCATCCTTCGGACAAGCTTTATTAAGATCTGTAAAGTCAATACACATTCGCCATTTCCCATTGGCTTTTCTAACCATTACAGGATTGGCGAGCCACTCTGGGTGGTCGACCTCATGAATGAACCCAGCTTTGAGAAGCTTGTCAATCTCCGACTGGATTGCTTTTTTTCGATCAGATGCGAAACGCCGTAGCTTCTGCTTGACCGTTTTTTTGTTAGGCTATAGAGCTAGCCTATGCTCGATCACCTCCCTAGGGACTCCGGGCATGTCGGACGTCTGCCAGGAGAATACGTCCTGGTTAGCTCGGAGGAAGGAGACGAGCGACTCTTCCTATTTAAGGTCGAGTCCTGCTCCGACCAGTATAGCGGTGGTGTATATCTGGAGAAATTCTAAGGGATTTTGGGTCCCATTGAATTTATCCATATTGGCCGGTCGGAATCTATTTGGCCAACGTACAGCCTGGAGCCCTGCTGAGAAGGCTCGACATCTTGTGATAGTTTCGTGGCGCCTTCTTTAAAAAGGTGCCGGATTATAATCGGTTGGAGACTGTAATACCCCAAAAGTATACGAAAGGAATTAACCGGGAGAGAATAAATAATCGGGAGAGAGTTATCTGAATTGACGAAGGACCAAATAGAAAATGATTAATTTCGCAGTTAGAGAGGGGGAAATCAGCGTTTGTACGGCAACTGGGCACTGGGCCTTGGCCCAGGTGGCCATGTGGTGGCCGGCCAAGGGGGGGGGAGGCTCCACCCTCCCCCAAAACCCTAGCCGCCTCCCTTTCCCCTCCTCCCACTTGTGGCCGCGCCCCCATCCCTCCTCCTTCCTCCCCCTTTGGCCGCCCCACTTCCTCCCCTCCCACGCCACCTCCCTGCTACTCCTCCCCTGCTGCTGTCCAAGGAGGTGCCCCCCCATTGCCGGTGTCGAGGAGGAAGAGGGAGGACCGCCCGGGAGATCGCTTGGCCAAGAAGAAGGAGAAGAAGAAGGAGAGGAGAGGGGGAGGGAGAGATCGTGGCCTGCGCTGGGAGTTCTTCACGTCCGGCGGTATTTCGTCAAGGGTAATACCCGTTTTCCCCCGAGTAGATGCATCTTTTGATTGTTGTAGCAATGTCGGTATTTCTGTCTCCTCAGGATAGATCGCGTTATACAGACGTTTTGATGTAGTTAAGTGCGGATTCAGTCTTGGGCTTCTCCTAGAGCGTTGTAGAGGACGTCAATAGCTTTCGATGAAGTGCTAGATCATATTATTTGGACCTCTGTAGCAGAAGTTATGAATTATTTAGTATGACTGTTCTGCGAATCTGTCAGCATTTTGACAGGTTTTAGTAATCTGACTTGTGCAATACGTTGAAGAGCGAATTAGAGGATCTCAGTATAACGAAAGTTGTAGATAATTGTCGTAGCTTTCAGGGAAGAACAAGAACGCAAAATTTGGATGAACGATCTAAAAGTTATGTTAGTTTTAGTGATCTGTCCAGAAAGTCTGACGTGAAATCGATGTTTTGTTAAACAACTTAAAAGTGATTTTAGATGGCCGAATCAGGGAGGTTCACCAACTAGGTTTAGTTGGGAAATTTGATAACCTTTCAATGAAGTCCAAGAAAACCTAATTTGGATCCCTGTACGAAAAGATATGAATTTTAGAACATGACTGTCCACAGGGGGGACAAAGCGACATCTAGAAGTTGGGGCTGGGTTCGCGCTAAAGGAACTTTTGTGAGTCCGTGTTTACTTTTATGGTTTGAGCGGTCCTCTATTGTTGTCTTAGCATTTCTTAATTGAATGTTTAGGTGGGGAACTGGTTCCGGAGGCGGCACCCTCTTCGCGTCCTTCGTTCCCGCACGGTTGAGGCAGTGCATCGTTTGGTCCTTATTTGTGATTGCTTGGACGTGAATGCGGGTTTGATGCTTGTTAATGTCGTTTGGTTGTTGATAAGTGTGCATAATCAGAATGGTGAATGTTCAAACTATGGGTATGCTTTATTCATGAAAGTTGTTATTGCCTTTATTCATGAATGTTGTTATCGCCTTAATTCAAGAATGTTGTTATTGCCTTTATTCATGAATGTTGTTATCACCTTAATTCAAGAATGTTGTTATTGCCTTTATTCATGAATGTTGTTACCACCATTGGTGCTTGATGTTGAAAAGAGATGGTGCATATGCATTTTTATATCATGTTGAGGCCTGGTCTTGTGATGACCAAGCATGCACATCTTTGAGGTCCCCGTCATGAATGTGATGGGCTTGAGATCCCCACACTCCTGGAATGTGGGCATGAGGTCCCCAATACTTGCGAAGTATTGGGCAATTGGTCCCGTGCGTGCGCGCGCGCAGTGCATGGGTATGCGGCGACGGTTGCATACTTTGCATTACCGTGTAATGCACAAAGAAAGTTAAAGAGAAAGGAACCTCGAGCATTGCATTTGCATGTGAGTTGTGTTATTGTTGATCTCCTATATATGGATGTTGATGTTCGATTGAATTATCGTCTTTTATTTATATACTTGCTGAGTTTGTGGACTCACTCTTGCTTTCTTGTTGTTTTTAGGTACCGATCAAGCGCAGTATGCATGGGAGGGAGTAGCGTTATACTTTGCACGCACATCGTCATGAACCTAAATTCTCGGATCATGCCTTATTAAATAAGCTACTGATCAAAGATTTGACTTGTTTATGTTACCGTATCGGATTATTTGTAATAATGAAGAGTAGTCTAGTTGGAAGTTTGAGGATTTGTTCATCGATTAGTAAGATCTTGAGTATTTATAGTTGATCTTGAATATTGCAAGATGCCGTTATAACTCCCTTTAACCGTTGAAACCCATGTGATGTAGAAATACAAAGGAAACTCATGAAATTTAGTAAATTATCTTAGTTTAGTTTTGTGTAAGGATACTGTAGTAGCATTCTTGGCTCTTGTGGAGCTGGGGTGTTACAGAGACCGATTTCTAGGAACGGATTGTCGGTGCTCCAATGTCCCGATTCGGTCGTGGACGTTAGTAGAACGCCTCCGACCGCTTATTCGTTCGGTGATGTCGAGATCACCGGTCAAGCGATTGCTCCTCTCGACGAAGTGAGGGTGAGGATTCTTGGAATAGTCTCCTTCCCTCATGACTTGTTGGTCGGAATCGTCGAGGTGGTCGCAGTGTCAACTGATCCTCAACATGACCATGCAGCCCGCCGGGAAGAATTTGTGATGAAGTCATGGTTCGACTTTGCGGGTGCCTTCGTTCCCGATATGCTTCTGTGCGCTGCATCGTCTGTTGAATAATCTCCGATACTTGACCTGCGAGTTGGGCAAAACCTGGAGTCTCTGCCAGGGTAGGGTTAGAAGTATTTAATATATCCCTGACTCGCTGCAAGTTTTGGATTGTTACCAAAGGTCTCGAGGGATTTCTGCAAGAAGAAGGTGTTTGATGGCTTACATCCTCCGACCTTCTGGTCGATCTTGCCTGGTCCCTTACATTGGTTGGGGGAGGATCAGGCGAATTAACTGGTCAACGTCCACCAGTTCTGTCACCTCCGGCATTTGGTGCTTGACTGCCCGTACCATCTCTATTAGGACGTGGTGGCGGAGCAACGTATGTAGGACCGTACATGGCATTGTGATCTGTATCTCCGATCGCATTGACCTCATGCTTCCAGCAGCGATCCTCCGATGAGCTTCCGTTGTAATCGATGGAGAGCCTTTCAGAGCTTCTGCGAGAAGCTTCCACGATGGAGCAGTCGGTGATCAGCACTTCCAGAGGTTTTCGAAAGGGTCTCAACCTGATCCGGCGAGTCGCCGATCGAATGCTGAGTTTTATCATCCCCACTCGGTTTATAACCAAGGGAGGTTTCATTGACACCGTCACCAGGTGTCGATTGGCTCCTAGAATTGCTAGAAACCGTCGGTGAGTACCTATCAACCATGATTGCATCAAAGGTATATTGAGCCTCGGGTTGCGGTGTTGAATTTTCGTCACCTTTTTTGCCGGTTGAAAGGCTCGGGCTTGCTGAGGCTTTGGGGTGTTCCGAACGGGTCAGAAGCACTTCCTCTGAAACCGCCACTGATTGTAGCGGTGTGTCTTCATCCATCCGGTCGACTTCGTCGATTTCTGCCCTGGGCGAGCCGGCAGAGGATGATGATGAAGAGATTCCGTTTTCCTCCATGGCGCGCATGCATGCATCCATGTCGAGGTCAGCATAGTCCGCCAAGTCGAACCAATTTTCTTCATCCCAACTTCCCGCCATAACCGCATCAGCGGTCACAAACGGGGAATGGACAAAGATTTGATGAGCAGAGAAATTCTTCTGAGATTCCACGTCGCGGTCCCCACGGACGGCGCCAGCTGTCGACGATCAAGACGTCGATCTTACTAAAATAAAAAGGCGAAAGTGACGTGGGAAATCTCAGGAAATAATGGGGCTGCTCTTTATTTATATGAACTGGGTTTTACAAGGTATCCTCTAAGAATACTGCTTATTCCCTTACAATCTCAGACCTATCACACGAAACTATGGCTTGTGTTCTAGTCTGATGTCTATGTCTTCTGTCCCTTCTTTCTTTTTTTCTCTCTTGATCCGTCCAGGTTCCATCTTTAAATAGCCCTTGAAGAGGCGACAGTTACTTCCAGAGAAGACGCCTGATGTGAAACGATACATCTGGTCGGAGCCAAGCGACGGCTGATAAACAACCAATTGTTCGACGGTTATATGTATATGAGACATATAACCGCATGGAGGTTATTCGTTGCTGTGTCTAGATAAGATACATCGTATGGTATGGAATATGCACGTGTTCCATTCATCATATGGTAGAGAATATTCTTGGAATCAGTTCATACCTTTTACGAGCAGTTCTCCTGGTCGGGAGCTTGGCTTAGGCCTTCGTCCGACCAGGGGTACCCATTATGTAACCTCTGGAATCTCTACGAGCAGTGAGGTCGTGTACCTCAGGGGTTACGACCATGAAGACGTATGGTCTTTTTTATATATATTGAAAATAATATATAGAGGTTTTAATCCTCGTCAAGGTCCTGTGGTCTGGGGTGCTCCACGTCCTACTCCTGGCTGGGAGGTCCTGGCTAGGAAAGGTCCTAAAGAAGTGGTCCTGGTTTGAACTGGGCTCGGCTTCTGCAGGCAATTGCTGGCATAATGCCCCACTTGGTGACATCTGAAACAAGTGATTCCTGCTGCAGATCTGACGCTGCTTCTGGGCTGTTGGTTGCTGGTGTTGACGTTGTTGCAATGACCTGGAGCAGCTAGGCGGGAGGTCGTGGCAGAGGTCCTGAAGGTACCAGGAGGTCCTGAGCGTTGGTGCTGCACAAACATCCTGACTCGCTGAGGAGGTCCTTGATGAGCACCAGACTGTGACATCTTCCTTTTGTAGGACTCTACAAGTTCGTAGTGAGATTCTTCAATGAGCATGGCCTTGTTTACCATGTGTTGGAAGTCGAGGTAGTTGTTGCCAACGACTTGGACTTTCAAGCTAGGGTGGAGCCCTCGCTTGAAGCGCCTCTAACATGCATCATCCATGGCGACGTCCTCCCGGATATAGCGTGAGGCTGAGTAAACTTTCGGAGGTACTCACTCATAGACATGGTTCCTTGCTTGAGGTCCCAAAACTCGTTCTTCTTCATTTTCACCTTCCCATCAGGAACATGGCAATGGCGGAAAGCTTCTGAAAACTCAGCCCAGGTGATCCTCTGGTGATCTGCATGAGCGGCACAAAAAGTGTCCCACCACTCTGCTGCAGCGCCTTTCAATTGGTGCGCAGCATACAAGACCTTCTCACGGTCGTCACATCAAGCAATGGCAAGCTTCTTCTCCGTTGACCTCATCCAATCATCTACATCCAGTGGCTCAGAGGAGCTGGAGAAAGTGGTCGAACGAGTCTTCATGAACTCAGTCAACCTTGACTAAGGAAAAGCATGGGGGAGGTGGCGTAGTAGCTGCTTGGCTGTTCTGATTCATCAAGGCAAGCAAAGCAGTGACGGTCTGGTTTTGCTAAGCCATCATTTGGTTCATATTCCGCATCATAGAACTCATCAGTTGAGCTTTGTGGGGACCCCGGTAATTATCTCCATAAGACCAAGATTATACAAGGTCTTAGGGACATAATCACGGGTCTCCGGGAAATGAATTCCAATTTAACTCTATCCAAGTGAGAGGCTTAGCCGAATACTAGAGCCTCAACGATCATGCGCTGCTCCTCGCTGAGCGCTACATGATTGTCGATTCTCTTCGATTCGAAGCACTACACTTAGTGAGTTAAATGGGGATCCATTAACAACGAGTATGACTTATATTGGCTCCCAAGATCAACGACCAATATACTCATACCCTCATTCAACGTTGGTTACATCCATACAACGCATACAACAAGAGATAAAAGACATACCGCATAGTAGTTAAGTTTACAGGTTTATTACATACGGCCGACCGGCCAAATTCAAGTAAAGTACCAAGTAGCAATGAAGCAAATAAATAAAGCAAAAGACCAGAGTGGTATGCCCATCACCCATCGACAACCGATGGGGTTAAATGATAGCACACTACTCGTTAGTGTCACCCAAGTCAACACTAACGAGATCGTCATACTCATAATCTTCCTCACCTGAAAAAGCCAGCAAACATCTGGCTGAGTACAAGTGTACTCGCAAGTCTTACACAAATAAAAATAGTTATGCATAAGGGTCATTCAAGGGATGGCTCATATTGGCTTAGTTTTGCGAAAGAGACGCAACAATTAACATCCTACACATACTAGTTTTCATGTGCCCATTTAAAATCAGCTTTGAAGTAGAAGTAAAGCATATAGTAAAACATTTCAAGAATAAACAATTGAATCATGCAAAGACCAAAGTGGCAGCCCACTTTGATGTACTAAACACATGAACATCCCGCTCATGACGAATACCAAGTTCAACCACAATTTTAATTAAAAGTCTAACAATAAGCGACCACAAATTTCAAGCGGTGTCGTCCATAACCGTGGACACGGCTATTCGAATAGATTTATACCCTGCAGGGGTGTACTACTTTACCCACACGACTTGATTAGCCCGTTAGCCTCCAGATGCCTCCGAATATAGCACACTTCCTATGGTGTGCCGGCCGGGTAAATCAAGATATGGTCATTTTTAGCAAGAAAATTCCATTGGGTTAAGTCCCTCAACCCAGGGCTCCTAGGAACATAAGACGTTACGGCCTCTATGCCCTATCGGCCCAAAAGGAACATGGGATTTTCTCGGTCCCATGTCCTTACAATTTCACCACCGTGGGACCCAACACAACAAAACCTTCCCCCTACTTAACCATACGGCTCCCAACCCGCGTGTGGCAGCACGAGTGTTGCTTGAACAGCAGGTACCCAAAGTTCGGTCCTTAATTGTCCAGACAAGTCGTTCCACTTACCCAATGCTCGTGCACAAAGCACCATCACTAACCAACACTTGTCCAGACCAAAAAGCCCATTTAAAATGATAAAATTTGTCTCATAAAACAGCTACAAAGATCTGAAGTAAAAACATAAAGTAAGAGGTTGTGTTTATCCAAAACCGCCAGGGTTGTTCCCGACGATCGAACTACCAGTATCTAGACTTGCATGGCTAAGCAATTTATAACCCATAATTCACACATCCTATCTTAAGCATATAGGAGTTGGCATAATTCAAGATTAACCTCAAGCATAGGACATAACTAAACTACACATCACAAAAATATTGACATAATCAAAATAGCATGCAAGCAATTATCATTGCACTATCTTAACCAAAACTGGGATCAAATATGATGCAAAAGAAAGTTCAAATGATGCTTGCCTTGCTGGTACAGTAGCTGCTCGCTCTCAGTAGCGTAAGTGTCGATATCAATATGCTCGGGATCTATATAATTATAACATCAAATAAATACCGAGAAAACAACTCAAAAACCAAAATGATCAAAAATGCATGATTTTTCTACAGTAGTTAGGTCATGATTTTAGATGATTTTTGGTGAAAGAATTATTTCATTTGGATTTAGTATAAGAAAGTTATAATGGTTTGAATTTCAGATTTCAATATGCCGTCATTTATGTAATTTAATTATGAAGTGAAATTTTGTAGAACGGTGGCGAGTACATGGATTACATGGATAATTAGGCAATATTATTACAAGTTCATAATAGTTAAGTTTGTCCCATTTGGAGTTCTTATGATTTAGTTATTGATTTTCAAAGTTATCAACCTTTTATAGTGTAACAATAATAGAGTTAAAGATTATATCCTCCCAAATATAGTTTCTGTGACAGAGGTAATGTGGAGACCATTTTTAGAATTAATTTCATTGAAAATGAAAATTATCAAAAGTGGTCTCACTGTTTTTGGAGCTTCCAATAATTACTTATGCATTTTTGAAGTTATCAGTCATTTTTCTATTGTACAAATAATAGCTTTAAAGGGTTAATCTCCAATCAATACTTTCTGCTACAGAGAAAGGTTTGAAACTAATTTTAATATAGATTTTACCAAAATTGAAAATTTCCAGAAGTGGTTTCATGTGTTTTGGAGTTAATATGAAATAGTTATGCATTTTCAAAGTTATACATATTTTTCAGTATACAAGTAAATGATTTTTGGATTCTATAATCCATTTACTGCTTTTCTCACCGAGGCTCAGCTAGCCACGGTCACTGACCAGCGGGCCGCCGCGCCACCAGCGCAGGCGCGCTGCGTGTATCCTAGAGCTGCGATTGCGAGCCGTTGGATCAAGATCCAACGGTCCACAATCGAGATGCATTCGGAACGGCCCGAACGTCCCTCAGATCCAAGCCGTTCCTTTCGCATCTGACGGTCCAGATTAACTCCAGTACATTTAGTTTCTAAGCACGTGTTTAGGGTCTTAGGGTCCACACGTCAGTGGGCTTAACCATTCACTTCCGACATCAATTAAATGCTAATGATTGCAGTTAACGTTAATGACGTGCTACAGTAATGGTCGGCGTACGACAACGGGATCTTTGCCCCGCGCGGTTGCCCGGCGGCTCGCCGGCGATTCCGACCACGGCGGCGTGAACCAAAAGCATGGACAGATGGAGAATAGCAAGGCGCTCCTAATGGGAGTAGTCCCGACGACTGAGTCGGCCCAAAGGCGGCGGCGGCTAGCCAGCGGCGGCGGTACTAAATACGGCAAAAGGAGCTACGCCGATTTGTAAACGTTCTGAGCAAATGGACACAAGCTTATGCTCCTAGGGGGCATGAGGAAGCTACCTGAGCTAGGAGAGGGCCTGGGGAAGCTTGGGGATGGCTGGAGCAGTGTCGGCGCCGGAGAAGAAGTAGCGGCACAACACGGCTTCACGTGGAGAAGATGATTGGAGAAATCCTAAGGACGGAGAATGGTTAAGATAGCTCAAGGACCATATGAGAATGCTTCATGAGCAAGGAATTGAAGAATGGCTTACCAAAACGAAGTGGGAGAGGAAAGGTCGTTTCCCGGCCGAAAATGGTTCAATCTTCAAATCAACAAGATCCTGCCGTGCATTGCCAAAATAGAGTTAGGGGAAATGATCAGGGACCCAAGGCATGCGATATGACGCGCTCGGTTGAGGACCATACCTCCTGGAGGTGAGGAACAGCACGAGGTGTCTTCGAGAGCGCTCTGGAGCAGAGGCACGAAGGTGAACCCGAGGCTACAAGCAAGAACAAGAGCTGAGCTTAGCAAAAATGGAGATGGCATTGAACAGGAAGGAGAAAGGCACCACCCGGTTGGAGCTTACCCTAGAGACGAGCTCAAGCTGGCTTCCCTCTCCTCTGTCAACCGAGGAGAAGTGAGGGAGAAGGAGGGGTGCCGAGGGGATGTTATGCTCGGGCGATGACGGCACTGGAGGCGGCGTGAAGAGGAGGAGCTCCAGGAGTGGTTGCATGCGGCGGTGGCTAACGGGGGTGACGGAGCTGCAACGGGCTGGAGCAGACGAGCGTGGCCGCGTGGCATTGGATACCTGCGCGGACGCGACGGGAGGTAGACGACGGATCTGACAACACGGCCCCACCGGTCAGCGTCTCCTCGGTTGCGCGCGAGCTGGAGATGAGGTCCAACGCTGGCCGTCAGATCTGGATCCAAGGGCTGAGGTTCAAGGATGAGGGGAAAAGGCGGGGCGAAACGGTACGTGATCTCAGCCGCTGAGTTCCCATCGGGCGGCTCTCGAGGGGTGCGTTTAGTCGATCGGGCTCAACCGAGTCGCAAAGGGTTCGGTCGGAGGAACAGTAGCTAGGGTTTAGGTTCCAGAGTTTGACTGATCTTTAAATCATTCCTTCTACTTTGACCAGTGCTTTAAAAATAGAAATAAATTTCATAAAATCATGAAATAATTTGTGGGGGTTCCTGGGAGTATATAATTCCCATAAAAATTATGAAACCCCACTGTTCATATTAAAATTTGTGACATTTTAAATTCAAACATGTTGTATGTCTATGAATGTTGTTTGAATTTTAATTAGGTTCAGACTGTTCCCAAAAATTTTGGAAAAATTATATTTATTCATGCAAACTAATGTAGTATTTGATTAAATTGGTTTTAGATGATGATCACAACTTTTTATCACTGATTCGAATTGAAATGTGAATTTTGATGTGTATGTTCACCCCAAATTAGATTTTCCAAGTACAATATATTATGGAAATGTTTTGAATTTGGAAATGCATGTTAGTGAAATACATATTAATCCAATTTAATTAGTTGGGGCTGTGACAAACCTCCCCCCTTACAAAAGATCTCGACCCGAGATCTGGGTGGAGAAGAATTAGAAAGGTTTCATTAGAAGTTATAATTTATGTTGTCTTGATTTCCTTCAAAGATAGTGTTGACAGGTTATAATTTACATTAATATGTTTTACCTTTCCTTTCTTGATACGAAGGCACTTCATGTAGAGAAGAGTTCTGGATATGCTACTCGCATCCGGTCTTCACGTTCCCAAGTTGCTTCATCTTCCGTGTGGTTGCTCCATTGGACCTTGACGAACTTGATGTCACGATTCCTCGTCTTGCGCTCGGTTTCTTCGAGGATACGAATCGGGCTCTCTCGATAAGATAGGTCGGGTTGCAAGTCGAGTTCGTCCAACTTGGTTGCTTCCGCTGGGACTCAAGACATTTCTTGAGTTGGGAGACATGGAAGGCGTTATGCACGCCGAAAGTGATGGTGTCAACTCCAACGGTGAGGCCACCGATCCCAACTTAGCTAGAATACGGAAAGGTCCAATATAGCGGGTGCTAATTTACCTTTGATTTGGAAGCGGCGAACTCCTTTCATAGGAGAGACTTTAAGATAAACATGATCGTCCACTTCGAAACTCAACTCGCGACGACGACGGTCGGCATATGACTTCGACGTGATTGAGCCGGCCTAAGTCGTTCGCGAATGACACGAACTTGTTTCTTCAGCATCTTCCACCAAGGTTGGGCCATAGAATGGCCTCTCCCCGGCTTCAGACCAGTTCAAGGGTGTTCTACAAGCTCTCCCATACAATGCTTCGAAGGGTGACATTTGAATGCTTGATTGGAAACTATTGTTGTAGGAGAATTCCGCAAAGGGCAAACACTTCTCCCAGTTTTTGCTATAGGACAGCACACAAGCTCGGAGAAGGTCTTCTAAAATCTGATTCACTCTTTCAGTTTGTCCATCCGTTTGCGGGTGGTAGGCGGAGTGAAAGACGATCGTCCCCATCGCTTTATGTAAGCATTCCCAGAAATAGGATGTGAATTGAGGACCTCTATCGGAAACTATCACCTTTGGAACACCGTGGAGACAAACAATTCTTGCAATGTAAAGCTCCGCTAACTTGTCCCCACGGTAGATGGTCTTGACAGAATGAAGTGAGCAACTTTCACAAACGGTCTACAATTACCCATATAGAATCAAATCCAGCTTTAGTTCTTGGAAGGCGGTGATGAAATCCATGCCAACTTCTTCCCATTTCCACCGGGAATGGGCAGGATCTAGAGTACCGGTGGCTTCAAATGCTCACCTTAACTCTTTGACATAGATCACACTCGGCCACATACTATGCAACGTGCCGCTTCATTCGGCTCCACCACGCTTTCTTTTTCAAATCTTGGTACATTTCGCACTCGGGGTGGATAGAGAATTTTGAGTTATGAGCCTCCTTGAGAATCAATTCTCTCAAGTGGCGATCGAATGGTACCACCATACGGCTTCCAAACCATAGAGTACCTTGTGCATCTTGCTTAAAACATTTAGCCTTGCCTTGTTTCATTAGTTTTAAAATTTGAGCCACTTCTAGATCAGTTTTCTGGGCTTCCCTAATCTGGTCCTCAAGTGTGCAAGTCACACTGAGGGCTGCAAGCGAACCTTCTTCAACTATTTCCAGGTGTAGGCCTTGCAATGCAGCACATAAGCCTGCAGAAAAAGGAGTTACCGACAAACAGTTGCATTGAGATTTTCTGCTCAATGCGTCGGCCACGACATTAGCCTTCCCTGGATGATAATGGAGTCCCATATCATAATCTTTAATCAACTCAAGCCATCTTCTTTGTCTCAAGTTCAGGTCGGCTTGGGTGAAAATGTATTTAAGGCTCTTATGGTCGTTGTAGATCTCGCAACGATTACCGATGAGGTAATGTCGCCAAATCTTCAAGGCATGAACTACAGCTGCGAGCTCTAGGTCATGTGTGGGATAATTGGCCTCATGAGGCCTCAATTGCCTCGATGCGTAGGCCACCACTCGTCCATTTTGCATAAGCACACAACCGAGCCCATGACGAGATGCATCACAGTAGATATCAAAGCTCTTGTGAATGTCTGGCAGAACAAGCACGGGAGCTTCTGTCAGGCATTCTTTCAGGGTTTGGAAGCTTTGCTCGCAATCTGCTGTCCACTCAAATTTATTTTCTTTCTTTAGAAGTTGGGTCATAGGCTTTGCAATTTTTGAGAAATTCTTGATGAACCTACGGTAGTATCCCGCAAGTCCAAGAAAACTACGAATGTCAGTGACGCTCTTGGGTTGCTTCCACTCAAGGACATCTTGCACCTTACTAGGATCAACAAATGACACCGCCCTTAGATAGGATATGACCCAAGAAACTAACCTCTCAAGCCAAAACTCACACTTGCTGAATTTGGCATACGGTGATGGTGGCGGCTTTTCTAACACTAGTCTCAAGTGTTGCTCATGCTCAAGATCAGACTTAGAGTAGATAAGGATGTCATCAATGAAAACCACTACAAATCGATCCAAGTATTCCATGAACACCGAATTCATGAGGTTCATGAAATAGGTCAGCATTGGTCAAACCAAAGGACATGACGTGTGTACTGCACAAACCGTAACGAGTAGAGAAGGCGGTCTTCGGAATGTCCTCGGTTCTAACTTTAATCTGATGGTAGCCTAACCTCAAGTCAATTTTGGAGAACACCTGAGCTCCACTAAGCTGGTCAAATAGGTCATCGATCCGCGGGAGCGGGTACTTGTTCTTGATGGTGACCTCATTCAACGGACGGTAGTCAACACACATCCGTAGACTCTTGTCTTTCTTCTTGACAAAGAGGGCCGGGCATCCCCAAGGCGAGGAGCTAGGCCTGATGAAACCCTTGTCTTGCAACTCTTTAAGTTGTTCTTTCAATTTTGCTAGCTCATTGGGCGGCATCCGATACGGCCTTTTTGAGATGGGCGCGGTACCGGGTGCAAGCTCAATGACAAACTCTACCTCTCGGTCAGGGGGCATTCCTGGAAGTTCTTCCGGGAACACATCAGGATACTCACTCACTATTGGTACCTCCTCTAGCGCGAGAGAGGTACTCGCCTCTAGAGCATATAGGTGAGAACTACCCACTAAAGGTGCAAAGACGACCTGGATGCCGTCCTCGCTAGTCACTGAGATAGACCGCTGGCCACAATCAATCTTCCCCTGATTCTTAGATAACCAATCCATCCCTAAGATAACATCAATGCCCACAGAACTTATCACTATTAAGTTTGCTGAAAAGTTAACATTTTGTAATTCAATTTTTACGTCCCTACGCACTTGATCGGTGTAGAAAACCGACCACGGGACCTGAATATGATAAGGTGGGTGAAGTGTATGTATCTTGAATTGGTTAATCGCAGCATACTCGTTTTTAATAAATGAATGAGATGCTCGTAATCAAATAAAACCGATGCGAGGACATGAATTAACAAGTAGTGTACCTAGCACGACGCCCGTGCGTCGGTCGCCTCCTCTGCGAGACGTGGTTGATGCGACCACGTGCGTCTTTGGGGTGGAGTAGGTGCTGCTCGTGGTGGTGGCGATGGCCTCGCCGAGCCGGGCCGTGGCGCCGAGCAGAGTACGTCCGGGCATCCTCGCCGCTTGGCGAGGCATCTGCAAGCATAGTGGCCCGACGCCACAGTGGAAACAAGTAACGCCGCTTGTATGCCCCGCCATCTGTGGTCTCTCGCCCCGCCGTGTCGCTGAGCTGCCGGTGGAGAAGGTCGTGGAGGTGCCACAGAGACCTCGATGGTCTTGGCCGAGGCACGAGGTGCCCGAGGTAGTCTGGCGCGCACAGGAAAACTACCACCGCCATCGCCGTCTGTAAGGCCTTCCTCCTCTTCCTCGACTCATCCACCGTCATGCTCTCATGCTCCACCACTATCGCCTTGTTGACCAGATGCTGGAAACTCCTGAAATCATGTGCAGCTAAAACAAGCCGCAACTCCTCGGATAGTCCATGGAAGAACTCGTTCCGCGACGAGCGTCTGCCGAGACGTCGTCCGAGCATACCGCCATGTAGTTGAAATCATGTAGGTACTCGGATCGTCCTCCGCCCCGCCTCAAGGCAAGGGCCGCCGCTGCTTGATAAGCGCACTCTCTCCGATATGGGCCTCTCGAACGCGTCCTCGATTCGTCCCAAGTCGGACGTGGCGTGAGCTGCATGGCGGAATAACTATCCCACCAGCGCCGCCGCACTCCGCCAACTGATAGCTGGCAAACAAGACTCTCTCAACTCCGGTACACTGCGCAATGTTCAGCTTCTTCTCTATGTTGTGCAGCCAGTCCTCTGCCTCCATCGGGTCCTTGCCACCCGCAAATGTCGGAGGGTTGGTCCGCTGAAACTCAGCGAGACCTCCGGACGCTCGGTGCGGGGCAGCTCCTCCTGCCGGAACAGGAGCTGGGGCGGTGTTACGTACGATCGCCTCAAGCATCCGGGTCTGGTCCATCCGGTTGCGCTCAATCATCATCATAAACTCGACCATGGATGGCGGCGGAGGGAGCACCTCCTCAGGCGGTCCGCCCTGCTGGGACGGCGGCTGAGAGGGCTCGCCATGCTCAGACGACTGCTGGGATGACTGTCCCTGATCGTAGAAATCGCTCAAGGGTGCTAGACGTAGTGCCCTAGATGGGGAGCCTCTGCCGCGCAGGGCTCCTGATCGCGTAGTCGGTCCTGTCATCCTGTATTAGACAAGGATGGTTAGTAAATAAGATAAAAGCCATTACTTGGCCATACATGCACAATCAATATCAAAGAGCATGAAAATTGTAACATCAAATGGAACACCAAACATTAATCAACATAAAACCAAATCGATACAACTCCGTTCATAAGCGCCCGCAGGCTTAAGATTACAACTGAAATAGTAGTGTTTGCAAATAAAACACAATAGTTCGACATCTACTACCCTATTACATAAACCCAAGGATACAAGCTCAAACATAGAGCTCCCTGCCCTAACAGCCTAGATATTATTCCGGTCAAAGTTCACCGGAAAGTCATCGAGCAGGTGGCATCCAGGGGATCCTGTGTCTTCTGTGTCTCCCGGGTTGGTGAGGCGTAAGGGGGATCCTACGCCGGTGATATGACCTCCTACTTCAGGAAGACGATAGTCCGGAGGCGCAGAAATGTACGGTGAAACTTCATTAGCGCCATACAGCACATCGGGACGAATTAGCCTCATGTCATGCATAAGCTGCAAATGCTCCTGAGCTATAATGAGACGACGACGCGTCTCCCATAACTCATGCATTATGCAGCGATGCATTTGGTCTATTACGTGAACCAATCTCGCCAACTGTCTGACTTGGGGGTCCTCCCCAAACTGGATCCTAGCAAACGAGTTCACGTCCCTAGCGCGTGCGCGCATCGGAAAGTGATCATATGGGGGCTGGGCTAACTCTGTCAGGTCGTAGCGAAGACGACTCATGGCCACCAAAGCCACTTCTTGTAACGCCATGACCTCGGTACGCGCTACCGAAGCGGTAAGGTATGCTCCCGTGACTTGCCTAGCAACGATATCTATCATCGCCATAAATTCCTCCATTCCCGGTCCTCGATCACGGCGGTAGATGGAATAAGTGGGCTGATATGTGAAGTTCGCCTCCACATCATGTCTCGCAAAGAACGCGGGTATCCATCCACTCCTTCACTTGAGTTTCCGGACAAGGCATCGAGGGTTCATTTAAAGGCAAGAAGGTAAGGTAAGTTAGTTTCATAAACCAAAACAGATCGGAGAGAAAAGATACTAAGATGGATAAGGAATAAAAGATATTCTTAACTTAAACTTTCTGAAAATACTTTGATAATTTGAAAAATAATTTGACCAAGGTACTTACTAACTTAACGCCAGTGCTACCTCTAACCTACAGTCAGTATGGCTCTGATACCAACGTTGTGGGGACCCCGGTAATTATCTCCATAAGACCGAGATTATACAAGGTCTTAGGGACATAATCACGGGTCTCCGGGAAATGAATTCCAATTTAACTCTATCCAAGTGAGAGGCTTAGCCGAATACTAGAGCCTCAACGATCATGCGCGCTGCTCCTTTGCGAGCGCTACATGATTGTCGATTCTCTTTCGATTCGAAGCACTACACTTAGTGAGTTAAATGGGGATCCATTAACAACGAGTATGACTTATATTGGCTCCCAAGATCAACGACCAATATACTCATACCCTCATTCAACGTTGGTTACATCCATACAACGCATACAACAAGAGATAAAAGACATACCGCATAGTAGTTAAGTTTACGCTTATATTACATACTACCGACCGACCAAATTCAAGTAAAGTACCAAGTAGCAATGAAGCAAATAAATAAAGCTAAAGACCAGTAGTGGTATGCCCATCACCCATCGGCAACCGACTGGGGGTTAAATGATAGCACACTACTCGTTAGTGTCACCCAAGTCAACACTAACGAGATCGTCATACTCATAATCTTCCTCACCTGAAAAAGCCAGCAAACATCTGGCTGAGTACAAGTGTACTCGCAAGTCTTACACAAATAAAAATAGTTATGCATAAGGGTCATTCAAGGGATGGCTCATATTGGCTTAGTTTTGCGAAAGAGACGCAACAATTAACATCCTACACATACTAGTTTTCATGTGCCCATTTAAAATCAGCTTTGAAGTAGAAGTAAAGCATATAGTAAAATATTTCAGTAATAAACAATTGAATCATGCAAAGACCAAAGTGGCAGCCCACTTTGATGTACTAAACACATGAACATCCCGTTCATGACGAATACCAAGTTCAACCACAATTTTAATTAAAAGTCTAACAATAAGCAGCCACAAATTTCAAGCGATCGTCCATAACCGTGGACACGGCTATTCGAATAGATTTATACCCTGCAGGGGTGTACTACTTTACCCACACGACTTGATTAGCCCGTTAGCCTCCAGATGCCTCCGAATATAGCACACTTCCTATGGTGTGCCGGCCGGGTAAATCAAGATATGGTCATTTTTAGCAAGAAAATTCCATTGGGTTAAGTCCCTCAACCCAGGGCTCCTAGGAACATAAGATGTTACGGCCTCTATGCCCTATCGGCCCAAAAGGAACATGGGATTTTCTCGGTCCCATGTCCTTACAATTTCACCACCGTGGGACCCAACAAAACAAAACCCTCCCCCTACTTAACCATACGGCTCCCAACCCGCGTGTGGCAGCACGAGTGTTGCTTGAACAGCAGGTACCCAAAGTTCGGTCCTTAATTGTCCAAACAAGTCCTTCCACTTACCCAATGCTCGTGCACAAAGCACCATCACTAACCAACACTTGTCCAGACCAAAAAGCCCATTTAAAATGATAAAATTTGTCTCATAAAACAGCTACAAAGATCTGAAGTAAAAACATAAAGTAAGAGTTGTGTTTATCCCAAAACCGCCGGGTTGTTCCCAACGATCGAACTACCGTATCTAGACTTGCATGGCTAAGCAATTCTATAACCCATAATTCACACATCCTATCTTAAGCATATAGGAGTTGGCATAATTCAAGATTAACCTCAAGCATAGGACATAACTAAACTACACATCACAAAAATATTGACATAATCAAAATAGCATGCAAGCAATTATCATTGCACTATCTTAACCAAAACTGGGATCAAATATGATGCAAAAGAAAGTTCAAATGATGCTTGCCTTGCTGGTACAGTAGCTGCTCGCTCTCAGTAGCGTAAGTGTCGATATCAATATGCTCGGGATCTATATAATTATAACATCAAATAAATATCGAGAAAACAACTCAAAAACCAAAATGATCAAAAATGCATGATTTTTCTACAGTAGTTAGGTCATGATTTTAGATGATTTTTGGTGAAAGAATTATTTCATTTGGATTTAGTATAAGAAAGTTATAATGGTTTGAATTTCAGATTTCAATATGCCGTCATTTATCTAATTTAATTATGAAGTGAAATTTTGTAGAATGGTGGCGAGTACATGGATTACATAGATAATTAGGCAATATTATTACAAGTTCAGAATAGTTGAGTTTGTCCCATTTGGAGTTCTTATGATTTAGTTATTGATTTTCAAAGTTATCAACCTTTTATAGTGTAACAATAATAGAGTTAAAGATTATATCCTCCCAAATATAGTTTCTGTGACAGAGGTAATGTGGAGACCATTTTTAGAATTAATTTCATTGAAAATGAAAATTATCAAAAGTGGTCTCACTATTTTTGGAGCTTCCAATAATTACTTATGCATTTTTGAAGTTATCAGTCATTTTTCTATTGTACAAATAATAGCTTTAAAGGGTTAATCTCCAATCAATACTTTCTGCTACAGAGAAAGGTTTGAAACTAATTTTAATATAGATTTTACCAAAAGTGAATTTCCAGAAGTGGTTTCATGTGTTTTGGAGTTAATATGAAATAGTTATGCATTTTCAAAGTTATACATATTTTTCAGTATACAAGTAAATGATTTTCGGATTCTATAATCCATTTACTGCTTTTCTCACCGAGGCTCAGCTAGCCACGGTCACTGACCAGCGGGCCCGCTCGCCAGCGGCCCACTGCGAGGCGCGCGCACGTGTATCCTAGAGCTGCGATTGCGAGCCGTTGGATCAAGATCCAACGGTCCACAATCGAGATGCATTCGGAACGGCCCGAACGTCCCTCAGATCCAAGCCGTTCCTTTCGCATCTGACGGTCCAGATTAACTCCAGTACATTTAGTTTCTAAGCACGTGTTTAGGGTCTTAGGGTCCACACGTCAGTGGGCTTAACCATTCACTTCCGACATCAATTAAATGCTAATGATTGCAGTTAACGTTAATGACGTGCTACAGTAATGGTCGGCGTACGTCAACGGGATCTTTGCCCCGCGCGGTTGCCCGGCGGCTCGCCGGCGATTCCGACCACGGCGGCGTGAACCAAAAGCATGGACAGATGGAGAATAGCAAGGCGCTCCTAATGGGAGTAGTCCCGACGACTGAGTCGGCCCAGCACGGCGGCTAGCCGACGGCGTGCGGCGGTACTAAATACGACAAAAGGACCTACGCCGATTTGTAAACGTTCTGAGCAAATGGACACAAGCTTATGCTCCTAGGGGGCATGAGGAAGCTACCTGAGCTAGGAGAGGGCCTGGGGAAGCTTGGGGATGGTCGAGCGATGTCGTGCCGGAGAAGAAGTAGCGGCACAACACGGCTTCACGTGGAGAAGATGATTGGAGAAATCCTAAGGACGGAGAATGGTTAAGATAGCTCAAGGACCATATGAGAATGCTTCATGAGCAAGGAATTGAAGAATGGCTTACCAAAACGAAGTGGGAGAGGAAAGGTCGTTTCCCGGCCGAAAATGGTTCAATCTTCAAATCAACAAGATCCTGCCGTGCATTGCCAAAATAGAGTTAGGGGAAATGATCAGGGACCCAAGGCATGTGATATGACGCGGTCGGTTGAGGACCATACCTCCTGGAGGTGAGGAACAGCCGATGGCACGAAGGTGAACCCGAGGCTACAAGCAAGAACAAGAGCTGAGCTTAGCAAAAATGGAGATGGCATTGAACAGGAAGGAGAAAGGCACCACCCGGTTGGAGCTTACCCTAGAGACGAGCTCAAGCTGGCTTCACTCTCCTCTGTCAACCGAGGAGAAGTGAGGGAGAAGGAGGGGTGCCGAGGGGATGTTATGCTCGGCGATGACGGCCTTTGGAGGCGGCGTGAAGAGGAGGAGCTCCAGAGTGGTTGCATGCGGCGGTGGCTAACGGGGTGACGGAGTCGCAACGGCCGAGCGCACGAGCGCGCGCGCGTGGCATTGGATACCGAGCGGACGCGACGGAGGTAGACGACGGATCGACAACACGGCCCCACCGGCCGGCGTCTCCTCGGTTGCGCGCGAAGCCGAGATGAGGTCCAACGCCGCCGCCGATCTGGATCCAAGGGTCGAGGTTCAAGGATGAGGGGAAAAGGCGGGCGAACGCAGTGCGTGATCTCACCACGAGTTCCCATCGCGCTCTCGAGGTGCGTTTAGTCGATCGGGCTCAACCGAGTCGCAAAGGGTTCGATCGGAGGAACGAGAGCTAGGGTTTAGGTTCCAGAGTTTGAGTGATCTTTAAATCATTCCTTCTACTTTGACCAGTGCTTTAAAAATAGAAATAAATTTCATAAAATCATGAAATAATTTGTGGGGGTTCCTGGGAATATATAATTCCCATAAAAATTATGAAACCCCACTGTTCATATTAAAATTTGTGACATTTTAAATTCAAACATGTTGTATGTCTATGAATGTTGTTTGAATTTTAATTAGGTTCAGACTGTTCCCAAAAATTTTGGAAAAATTATATTTATTCATGCAAACTAATGTAGTATTTGATTAAATTGGTTTCAGATGATGATCACAACTTTTTATCACTGATTCGAATTGAAATGTGAATTTTGATGTGTATATTCACCCCAAATTAGATTTTCCAAGTACAATATATTATGGAAATGTTTTGAATTTGAAAATGCATGTTAGTGAAATACATATTAATCCAATTTAATTAGTTGGGGCTGTGACAAGCTTGAGATACCATGAACTGACCCAATCGCTGATCTGTCACGGCTGCTGGAGGGGGTGGTGGAGGTGGAGGTGCACTAAGATCCTCAGGGTGAGCCTGACTTGAGGTGTTGTGGATCTGAACCATCTGCACAGAACTTCTTAGGTTCAATAGATGAGAGTGAGAAAACACAACAGACAAGAGGGAAAAGCACAAAGACGAGCGAGAGCGAGGGATAAAGATGGAATAACCTATTTGGGGAAAATCGGTTAAACCCGAAAGACAAATAGTCGGAAAGCTATTAAGAGGCAAAAGACTCAAACCAGAGGCCCTACGGACCAGCTAAACGATACTAGAACTTGGAAGGACCACTACCAGTCTTATCTTAAATGGACGGCTGACTGGAACGCACGACAGGGCTTGGAGCTTTCAGGACGTCCAGAGCTTGATCACAAAGAGCTCGATCCTAAAGAGGTCACTGGGATAAGGAGGTCCAATTAAGACTTTGAAAACAAGGTTCTAGAAGAGGTAAGGTGCAAGAACCTGAGAAGAAGATGAGATAAGAGTAGAATAAGAGGAGAAAAGAGTGGGACAAGAGAAGAAAAGATCCACTATTCAAGTTATAAGGTTGATTTGATTTAGAAAATATCTTTTTGAAACTCGACTAGATGACCATGCTAACTAAAGCCACGTCCTACAGTCCACCGGGCTCTGATACCATCTCTGTCGGGCCCCTGGGGTAAACAGACAACCCCTAGAACCCTCTGTGCACACCGAGCTAGTCCCATGACCAGTAGCTAGTTCGCACAGTTTTGAACATCGATATGATCAAAACCAAAAGACAAGCTTACGAGAAAGCAGACAAATAACTTATATTAACAGAGGACCTTACGGTCAAGGTTGTTACAGAGGTCGCCACCACGGGCTTACAAAAACGACAACCGAAACACTTGCAGCGGAACGACAAAAACGTGCAGAGCCATTCGACAAGCCCACATGCTGTCGAGTGGAGGGCGTCCCCTAGAAGGCCTGGTTTTCAAAGAACTCTTCTTCAAAGAGGTCAGAACACCCCTGGTCCTCTTCGGCCACTACTTAAATAGAGGGCTTAAAGCCGTGAGTACGTTGAATGTACTCAGCAAGTCGTAGGGAACAAGTATGCAATTAATATTTATGCAGGGCTTGACAAAAGAGAGCTTTAGGGTTAGCTTGCAGTGCAACAACATTGACAGGAAATATCATAAGTAGATTGCAAAGCTCAAGTTAAAAGAATAATACATAAGTAGCAGTTTGTTTTGAAGAAGGTCGTGAGCACCCTGCTCATTCCCAGGACAACTCCCAACGGCCTGGTCACGCTAACGACCAGGACCTCTCCCACGACCCGGTCGCACCAACGACTAGGACATCCACGACACTGCCCATGACCACCCACGAGCCAGTCACGACCTAACGAGAGTCGGCTAAGGTCTCTTCGAGAGACAGCCACGATCTCTCGTGAGCGTCACTTTTACTTTAGAAAGTCTACCCCTTGCGCAATTTTACCAGGCAATGTCCATAACCAGGGACACGGCTATTAGAATAGATTTACACTCTGCAGAGGTTGTACAGCTTTACCTACAATTCACGACCTCTCTAGTTGGTTGGGCTCCCGTCGAAACCCCTATTCACTTCCAAAGGTGAGCAGTCTAGAGAGCGTAACAAGGCCTTTACAAAGCTCTGTTCTGGCTTGGTTCTACCCGCTAAGGTTTCGCCATTACAGCCCCCTCTTGCACCATGTGAATTAGCACACGCCACCACACAGAACCAAACCATCACATTGCTAATTAGTTGGCCCAGACCACCCCATAAATGATCTTGTGGTTGCACGGTATACCCGGATCAATAGAACACAAAGTCAAATTCTTAGATCACCCAGGCGAGACAACCTCATCCCAATGCACATATAGTACCCCTTTTACTGCACGATCACTCGCCCGACTGAGAAAACATTTTGGGTTCAACCCGGCCAAAAGATCATCCTCGTCTTGGCACATGTGGGGCCTCCCGAGATCGGATCCGTTTCAAGCTAAGTAATTACGCTAAAAACGCAGTACTTAACGTGAGACGAAAACGATTCCAAGTGCCCGGATATGTGTCTCATGTTAGCTTCCAATGATCAGTGGCTAACATGCGCATATCCTAATACAATATTGCAATCACATCCATACACAATCATGCAAGAGAAATAGGAACGTTGATACATCTCCAACATATAGAACCTTATGGTCCCAATTTTACATAAGAGGGCCAATCAGCCAAATCTAAATAACAATAACACAAATTAATCGCAGCGGAAGATAAACTTAAAGTAAAAAGGGAATAACTGAGTTGGCATGCCCAAAATCCCCCAACCAACCAACTGGAGTTAAAGTCGTTGCGCCCGTCGTCCTTACCAGATCAAATAGACACTTTTCAAGTACAAAGTTGTACTCGCGAGACTTTCAATAAAAATAAGGATGCATGTGAGTAACAAAGGAAGGCTACTACTCTAGTCAATTTTCGGCATAAAACAAGTTTTGCATAGAGATAAACAATATAGATTCAACTTGCTATTTGTAAAACATTTAAAAAATATTTTATGACATTAAGTAATGATCAACAATGGTATAATCTCCAAATATAATCAACACACGAACATCTCATTCGTGGCACAAATCATTCCTCATCAAAATTAACGCGCGAACTACGCGTTCATGAAATCATTTCAGATTTGAACAATCTAACATAATGAGATAACATTCCCAACCATAACCCAAACTTAATTTCCCAAAAGACTAACTGTGCCTGCTTTCCCACAAGTGTTGTCCATAACCTAGGACGAGGCTATTCAAATAGATTTATTTGACTCTACAGAGTTTGTACAACTTTACCCACACGATATGAGTATCTCGTAATTCGGCCAATGCACTCTTCCTTTGGAGTGTGACTGAGATATCATAACGAGGTCGTTACAATGTCATGTCCTAACTATCAAACCACCCGAGGATAGGAACCATAGCAGGCTATCGTACGCGCTAGAACCACGGTTCACCCCGTTGTGTAAGTAAGTCCCTTAACAAATAAGAGACCCTTAAGGGCAAGTAAGGCAAAAATTTAACATGCCCCCACGAGATTGACAAAAGAACAATTAAATACATAACAATAACAATTATCAATCTCATTGTGTTTTAATAGCTAACACACAACAAATTATTAAGCCAAGCCTTCGCCATTATCCCGGCGTGTGGTTGCACGTAAGACTTGGTTCATCACACCACAGACCGGTCCTTAAACACTCAGACGGGGCTACACAATTCCATAACAACAATAGTAATTCATCATCAACCTACACCCGTCCAAGTTAAGAACATAAAACCCATGCCCAACATGTCCACAAACCCTAGATGCGAAGATCTCGATACATCCCTCAAATCCAACATAATCCAATCCATAAAATCCTCAAATTTCATTAAGATTCAATTCAATCCACCGGCCGATGGACTAGCTCCATCAACCGCTTTCGACTACAACTACTAGCATGGCTAAGCATTGTTTCTACAAACTAGCAAACAACCCATATAACATATATACTTAATCATTCAAGGTAAAAGGGTAATCAACATTCAAAGGAGGGCTAATGCAGCAATTAGGAGATTAACTACTTCTACCCATGAACATACATTTCAAAATAGCATGCAATTGCGATAATAAAACTCACACAAAACTTTTAAAAAACCATTGGGAGCAATATGATCAAGAGGAGGGTGCTCGCACCTTTGCTGGTACCACTGATTCAATCTCAGGTTATACTCATAATAATCTCACGAATATATCGTTATCGTCGAAAACCTAATGAAAGACGATAATGCAATAAATATCAAATAAAGCCAGAAATCAACATGCTCAACAATGTATGAAATTTATACAGTAGGTAGATTATCATTTTATATGAATTTATGTGAAAGATTCATTCCATTTGGATTTAGTATGTGAAAGTTATGGTATTTTGAACTTTAAGTTTCCAGAAATTGCAATCTATTACTGTTCACTTAATTTAATTCTTTAGCTAAAATTTGTAAAGCAGTGGGGAGACAAAGGATTACACATATAAATAGGGAATAATACTATAATACCAAAACAGTCGAGTTTACCTCATTTTGAGCTTTCATGAATTAGTTATGAATTTCTAAAGTTATCAGCATTTTATAGTGTAAAAATAATTTATTTTGGGATCAATTTCCACAAAATATATCCTCTGAGTCAGAGCTAAGTCTGAAACCATTTTAAGAAATAAGTTCAATTAAAATGAAAATTATCAAAAGTGGTTTCACTGTTTTTGGAGTTAAAATGAAATAGTTATGTATTTTTGAATTAAAAATCTTTTTCTTATTATAAAAATAATAGAGTTATGGATCATTTTTACAAAACTATATTCTCTACTATAGAGACATGTTTTAAACCTATTTTTAAATAAAATTCACCTAATATGAAAACTATCAAAACTGGTTTCATTAATTTTGGAGTTGATTTGAATTAGATATGGATTTTTGAAGTTACATGATTTTTGAGTGTAACAATAATTCACTTCGGAATTTATATTTGCATTTAATACTTTTTGTACCGAGAGGAAACTAGCCATAGTCTATGACGGGTGGGGTCCAGTGCGCAGTGCAATTTTCAATTAACTCCCGAATTAAAATTTCCTACTGTCAGGTGGGCCCTACTTGTCATTGACTCGGTTCATCGCATAGTACGTGGACTACAGGTCCACAGCATAGTGCATACGGTCTACGAGGCTGGTTACTATGAACTAGATGGCCTCAGGCCCACATGTAATAGACTCCAGATCTACTAAGTGTAATTATTAACTCAGTTAAGTTTTGATTTCCGACAGAGATCACGTCATTAAGTGTTAATTATTGCATTTAATTCCTAATTACGCCACTACAGGGCTGCCGGCTGTCCGACAAACAGAGCTCCCACTCCGTTCGCTTGCACGGCGGCTTGCCGGCGCGGTGTTCCATGGCCTCGTGATCCAAGGGCACGGATGGGAGAACAATAGCTGTGCGCTTCTAATGGCACCGGTGGCAACCTCTACGACGGCCTGTAGCGACGGCGCGCCGGAGATGGCGGCGGTGGGTTTCGGCAATATGTGCATGTGCTAAACTGACGACGCATTGAGCCTAGTAGTGCAAGCATTAGCTACTGATAGACTCGGTAAAGCTTACCAGAGGGAGCGAAAGGCCAGGGGAAGCTCGGTGAGGGGTCGTCCACGACAATGGCGGAGGTGGCGGTAGGTCTTCACGAGGTGGAGACTCCCTGAGCAACAAGACCATAAAATGATGGTAGGGTAAGCTTGAGGAGGTGGTGTAGATGGTGTCATTGCACGGAATTTGAAACTAACTCACTAGATCAGCAATGGGGCTAAAAGGGGTGTTCTTGGCCGAAATTGGGGAAAGCTTCCAAATCCACGACTCCTGCGGTGCAATACCAAAATTGGTTGAGGGGAACTCTTGGTCATGCTCAGGCACACAATATGACGCGCAAATTTGAGAATAAAACTTACCGGAGAAGGGGAATGGATTAGGGTGGCATTCGTTGCACGTCCTGGAGCCGAAAAAGGACACGCTCCAGACTTAGAACCTACAAGCAACAACAAGAGCTCAAGTGAGCCAAAATGGAGAGGGTAAGCAAGGAGAAAGCTAGGGAATCCAAGGGCTTTGAGCTTACCCGAGAGGAACACTCACAAGAGCTTCCTCCTCTTCCTCGGCCGGGAAGAGAAGTGGGGGAAAAAGAGGGCTCGGAGGCGGTTTTGTGCGGGATTGAAAACGAAGGAAGCGGCGGCGTTAAGAGGCGCAGCTCGAGGATAGGTTGGGAGGGGCGGTGAAACAACGATGTCACAGGCGCATGGACGGAGGCGCTCAGAGCGAGCCGGGCGCGCGGCGCTCGAGCCCTACTCGCGCCCGCCCGAGGTGGAAGAAGCCCCTACGAGGTGGGGTCGGCGCGTCAATGGTAGGAGGTAAGTGAACATGGCGAGCTGGTTGGGCTGGACCAATTCCCATTGGGTCCGGTCGGAATGGTTCGGGCGAGTGCGTTTGGTCCGTACGATGAAGATCTAACGGTCCGGATCAGACGGCGAGTTCGGGCAGCCCTAACAGCTACAAGATCTGACCCGTTGAATGCTAATCGGACGGTCCGGGATAGTGCGGTGCGGTTAGTTGGTTTGGCTGAGTCAGCTCGCCGGGTCGGACTCGAGTCCGGTGCGGCTGTTGGGTTAGGGTTTTAAATCAGTTTGACCAATAAGTAGAAGGTTTGACCGAGGCTTCAAAAATAGAACTAAAATTCTATAAATTCTGAATTAATTCATAGGTGTTCCTGGGAAGGTATAGTACCCATATAATATTTTAAAACCCACTGTTAAAGTTACGTTTGGTGTAGTTTAAATTCAAACTTAAGATGGGTTATTGAATTGAGTTTAATTTTTTTTTGTGGTTTGAAAATAGTTCCAAAAATTTTGGAAAAAAATATATTTATTCATGATAATTATTATAGTATTTTAATAAATTATTTCAAAGTGAACTTCATTAGCAATTTTGTTTAATTTTCTTTCGGAGTTCAAATTAAAGGGTATGTTTAACTTGAAAAAGATTTTCCAAGTGCAATATTTTATGCAAATTATTCCAAAATGTCATGCATTCTGATCCTCATTAATTAATTTGGGGATGTTACAAACCTCCCCCCCCCCTTACAAAAGATCTCGACCCCGAGATCGGTAGAAATTGGATAGGAAGGGTTCTAAAAGAAAATACAAGAACTGAGGTCTTGATTTCCTTCAAAGATAGTGCGAAGACACCCTAATAAGGTTACAAGGAATTTCTATTACATTTTCCTTTCCATTGCTTTGTTTAACCTTTGCTTTCTTGATTCGAAGATACTTCATGTAGAAGGAAAAAGATCTGGATATTCTACTCGCATCTGGTCTTCACGCTCCCAAGTTGCTTCATCTTCAGTATGGTTACTCCACTGAACCTTGATGAACTTGATGTTATGATTTCTTGTCTTGCGCTCCATTTCTTCAAGAATGCGAATCGGGTGCTCCCGATAAGAAAGATCGGGTTGCAAATCAAGGTCTTCCAAATTGGTTGCTTCGGTAGGGACTCGAAGATATTTCTCCAGTTGAGATACATGGAATACATTGTGCACATCTGAAAGTGATGGTGGTAGCTCCAACTGATAAGCCACCGATCCTCGCCTTGCTAGATTTCGGAAAGGACCGATGTAGCGAGGTGCCAACTTGCCTTTGACTTGAAAGCATTGCATTCCTTTCATCGGGGAGACCTTAAGGTAAACATGATCATCCACCTCAAAGCTCAAATCACGACGACGACGGTCGGCATAAGACTTTTGACGAGATTGAGCCGTCCGTAGTCTCTCCCGGATCACACGAACTTGCTCTTCGGCTTCATTTATCATGTCCGGTCCAAATAATTGTCTCTCCCCGGACTCGGACCAGTTGAGTGGTGTTCTACACCTTCTCCCATATAGCACTTCAAAAGGTGACATTTTGAGGCTTGCTTGAAAGCTATTGTTATAGGAGAATTCTACGAACGGCAAGCATTTATCCCATTTCTTGCCATAGGACAGCACACACGCTCTCAACATATCCTTCAAAATCTGATTCACCCTCTCGGTTTGACCTCCAGTTTGTGGGTGGTAAGCCGTGCTAAAGGATAGTTGAGTTCCCATCGCTTCATGGAGGCAATTCCAGAAATGCGAGGTAAACTGAGTGCCTCGATTTGAAACAATTATCTTAGGCACACCATGGAGGCATAAAATTCTGGAGATGTACAACTCTGCCAATTGATTTCCCGAATAAGTAGTCTTGACGGGGAGAAAATGAGCAACTTTCGACAACCGGCCGACAATCACCCATATGGAGTCATACCCTTACTGAGTCTTAGGAAGTCCGGTGATGAAATCCATCCCAATTTCATCCCATTTCCACTCGGGAACAGGGAGGGGTTGAAGCATATCCACTGGCCGCTGGTGGTCGGCCTTTACCCGTTGACATACATCACACTCGGCAACAAAGCGTGCAATCTCTCGCTTCATCCGAGTCCACCACAATTTTTGCTTCAAGTCTTGATACATCTTCGTGCTTCCCGGATGAATGGAGAAAAGAGAGTCATGGGCTTCACGAAGAATTAACTCTTTAAGCTTCATGTCATTTGGCACAACCAATCGCTTTCCGAACCACAAAACACCTTGGTGGTCCTCGACAAAACACTTGGCTTTGCCGGCCTTCATTCTCTTCTTAAATCTCTCCATACCCTTGTCATTCTTCTAGGTCATCTTGATCTGTTCGTCAAGGGTAGGTTTCACTTCTAAGGCAACGAGAAAACCTTCGCTAACCATCTCCAAGTTGAGCCGTTGACATTCAGTGCATAAAGCTTCCGTTTCGGGTCGAACTGAAATACAGTTGCATTGCGATTTTCGGCTCAAGGCATCGGCAACGACATTGGCTTTCCCTGGATGGTAATGAAGTCCCATATCATAGTCTTTGATCAACTCAATCCATCTTCTTTGCCTTAGGTTCAAATCGGCTTGAGTGAAGATATACTTCAAACTCTTGTAATCAGTGTAGACTTCGCAGCGATTGCCTATAAGAAAATGTCGCCACATCTTCAAAGCATGAACCACGGCTGCAAGCTCAAGGTCATGAGTGGGGTAATTCACCTCATGAGGCCTCAATTGCCTCGATGCATACGCCACAACTCGGCCCTCTTGCATAAGAACACAACCAAGACCCAAGCGAGATGCATCGCAATAGATGTCGAAGCTTTTGTGGATATCTGGCAAAACTAACACTGGAGCAGAAGTTAGACGATCCTTCAACATCTGAAAGCTTGCTTCACAATCCGCTGACCATTCATACTTCTTTTCTTTCTTTAACAATTGGGTCATCGGTCTTGCTATTTTTGAGAAATTCTCGATGAAGCGGCGGTAATAGCCCGCAAGACCGAGGAAACTGCGAACTTCGGAGACGGACTTGGGTTGTCCCCAATTAAGCACATCTTGGACTTTACTTGGATCCACAGCAATTCCTCCTTCTGATAGCACATGACCCAAAAAGGCGACCTCTTTTAGCCAAAACTCACATTTGCTGAATTTTGCATAGAGTCGATGTTCTCGGAGCTTGTCCAACACAAGACGGAGGTGTTCTTCATGCTCACTCTCAGATTTGGAGTATATAAGAACGTCATCAATAAATACGACCACAAATTTATCCAAATACTCCATAAATACTGAGTTCATGAGATTCATGAACAAGGCCGGTGCATTCGTCAAACCGAAGGACATGACGGTGTACTCGTACAAGCCATAACGAGTTGAGAAAGCCGTCTTAGGAATGTCTTCAGATCTGATCCTAACTTGATGATAGCCCAATCTCAAGTCAATCTTGGAGAAAATACGAGCACCGGTCATCTGGTCGAACAAATCATCAATCCGTGGAAGTGGGTACTTGTTCTTGATAGTGACCTCATTCAACGGACGGTAGTCAACACACATCCGCAGACTATGGTCCTTCTTTTTTACAAAAATAGCTGGGCATCCCCAAGGTGAGGAGCTCGGCCTAATGAAACCCTTCTCTTGAAGTTCTGCGAGTTGCTTCTTCAATTCAACCAACTCATTTGGCGGCATTCGATAAGGATGTTTTGATATTGGAGCAGTTCCAGGCTGCAGCTCGATCACAAATTCAATTTCTCATGAGGGTGGCATGCCCGGTAGTTCTTCGGGAAAAACATCCGGGAACTCACATACCACTGGAACTTCACTCAAATCCGGCAATTCTTCACCGCTAAGGGTATAGAGATGAGGATGCTCCAATTTCGGCACCAATTCGACTTGAAGACCAAGAGGACTTGTAAGAGTGATAACCTTGCGGGCACAATCAATTTGACCAAGGTTCCTGGACAGCCAATTCATCCCAAGAATAACATCAAGACCCGCTGAATTTATCACAATAAGATCAGCTGAAAATTTCACCCCTTTAATTTCAATTTCAACTTCACGACATTCATGACAGCTTCTCATTTCAGAACCTGGTGATTGAATCATCATAGGTGCAGGCATCAAACTGAGTGAGAGGTTATGGAGTGTAGTAAAACCTCTGGACAAGAAAGAATGAGAGGCTCCTGAGTCGAATAACACGGTCGCAGGAGTCAAATTGACTAGAAAGGTGCCCAACACGACGTCGAGTGCTTCCTGTGCCTCCTCGGCGGTGACATGATTGACATGAGCACGAGCGGTGTTCTAAAAAGTGACATCGGACCTATGATCAAGGGATGTCTCAAGGTCTTGGCGCTGATTAGAAATGACTTGGTGCTTCACCGAACAACGATCCGCAAAATGCCCTCGATTACCGCAATTGAAACATACAACTAACATACATTGTTTGTGTCGGTTTCTTTGCTTCTTTCTAGGTTGCCCTTGCTGGATATCTTTCTGAGGTGGATGAGAGACTTGTAAAGGAGCTCTCGGAGGTGCTGGGACTTGGAATTCAGGAGGAGCGGGCTGCCAAGCACACTGTTCTTGAAAATTGTAGCTTGTTGAAATTTGTGCAGCCTTCTTGCGCTTTCGCGATTCTACAACCGCTTGCATTTTGTTCTCCACCACAATAGCCTTATTAACCAATTGTTGTAAGTCACGGAAGTCATGCACAGCAAGTGCCAGCTGCATCACTTCTGTTAGCCCATTCAAGAACTGGTCTTGCTTCCTTGCATCGGTGGAGACATCGTCCGGAGCGTAACGAGCCAAACGATTGAACTCGTAGAGATACTCCATCACGGACTTGTTGTCTTGCTTCAGCGTGAGAAATTCAGGCCTCTTCATACCCATAATGCTTGAAGGAACATGTGCCTCTCGTAAAGCTGTTCGGAACTCGTCCCATGATGGAACGGAACTGGCGGGCTGCATGGTACAAAAATTGTCCCACCATGCAGAAGCGGCCCTTTCGAGTTGATTGGAGGCAAAGAAGACCTTCTCGTTGTCGGCACATTGAATGATGATCAGTTTCCGTTCGATGGTACGAAGCCAATCATCGGCCTCAAGAGGATCCTCTGAACAAGAGAACACGGGAGGCTTCGTGCTTAGAAAATCAGCAAATCGGGAGCCATAAAGATCGACTCCCCTTGCTGCCATTTGAGCACCTAGGACACTGGCGGTGTTTTGAGAAATTTGCTGCAAGATGAGAGTCTGGTCTTGCTGACTTTGTTCCATCTGGGCCAACACGTTGACCACAGATGGCTGGGGTGGAGTCACTTCTTCTTGTCGACCCACGTGCTGAAATTGCGGGTCGGGGTGCTCCGGATTGTGTCGTTGAGGAATCGGGGGCTGATCATCGGTGATTTGAGAACCCACGGGCTGTGAGTCCTCCATTACTTCCGACATCAAATGAGTTTTAAGACCCGACATCCTGTTGCCAAACAACTTATTAGCAAATGAGGGAAAGCATAAGGTAAGTAAGGACAACCGGAGAACTTGACCTAGCATGAATGCACAATGAAAACATATTTATGCAACACAAAATGGGGTGCTATGGTCCAGGTGGACAGCACAAGATACAAACAAAAACATGATTAGTTTTCGGACGTAGTTGCGGTACAACCTGCCTGTAGGCGATGCACAACTATTTGAACAAAAGAGGGCAAATGATCTTCACAAAATCCAGCGTCTAGAAGCTACGAATTATCCTTAAGGGGTATATAATCTAAGAATAAACCCTAGTTTATTCCTAAAATTGTAGCAAGGCGTCGTCTTCTTGTTCTTCCATTATTGCTCTTCACCGGTGACTATTTAATGTTTCTAGTGTTGGAAGAGAGACGAGCATTGGAGAAAATGATTTTTCACAAATCAAAAGATCAGTGGGGTAAGAAATTAGATGCTAGGATGGGTAAGAAAGAAAGGAATTATATTACTAACATTTTTGCCAAACTTTTGATAGTTTGAAAATATTCTTTTGCAAATCAAAATCCTATTAACGTCCATTGCTACGGCTTTAACCTACAGTCAGTATGGCTCTGATACCAACGCTGTGGGGCCTCCTGGGATCGGATCCGTTTCAAGCTAAGTAATTACGCTAAAAACGCAATACTTAACGTGAGACGAAAACGATTCCAAGTGCTCGGATATTTCTCATGTTAGCTCCCAAAGATCAGTGGCTAACATGCACATATCCTAATACAACATTGCAATCACATCCATACACAATCATACAAGAGAAATAGGAACGTTGATACATCTCTAACATATAGAACCTTATGGTCCCAATTTTACATAAGAGGGTCAATCGGCTAAATCTAAATAACAATAACACAAATAAATCGCAGCGGAAGATAAACTTAAAGTAAGAAGGGAATAACCGAGTTGGCATGCCCAAAATCCCACAAGCAACCAACAGGAGTTAAAGTCGTTGCGCCCGTCGTCCTTACCTGATCAAATAGACACTTTTCAAGTACAAAGTTGTACTCGCGAGACTTTCAAAAAAAATAAGGATGCATGTGAGTAACAAAGGAAGGCTACTACTCTAGTCAATTTTTGGCATAAAGCAAGTTTTGCATAGAGATAAACAATATAGATTCAACTTGCTATTTGTAAAACATTTAGAAAGCATTATATGACAGTAAGTAATGATCAACAATGGTATAATCTCCAAATATAATCAACACACGAACATCTCATTCGTGGCACAAATCATTCCTCATCAAAATTAACGCGCGAACTACGCGTTCATGAAATCATTTCAGATTTGAACAATCTAACATAATGACATAACATTCCCAACCATAACCCAAACTTAATTTCCCAAAAGACTAACTGTGCCTGCTTTCCCACAAGTGTTGTCCATAACCTAGGACGAGGCTATTCGAATAGCATGTTTATACCCATGAACATACATTTCAAAATAGCATGCAATTGCGATAATGAAACTCACACAAAACTTTTAAAAAACCACTGGGACCAATATGATCAAGAGGAGGGTGCTCGCACTTTTGCTGGTACCACTGATTCAATCTCAGGTTATACTTATAATAATCTCACGAATATATCGTTATCGTCGAAAACCTAATGAAAGACGATAATGCAATAAATATCAAATAAAGCCAGAAATTAAACATGCTCAAAAATGTATGAAATTTATACAGTAGGTAGATTATCATTTTATATGAATTTATGTGAAAGATGCATTCCATTTGGATTTAGTATGTGAAAGTTATGGTATTTTGAACTTTAAGTTTCTAGAAATTGCAATCTGTTACTCTTCACTTAATTTAATTCTTTAGCTAAAATTTGTAGAGTAGTGGGGAGACAAAGGTTTACACAGATAAATAGGGAATAATACTATAATACCAAAACAGTCGAGTTTACCTCATTTTGAGCTTTCATGAATTAGTTATGAATTTCTAAAGTTATCAGCATTTTATAGTGTAAAAATAATTTATTTTGGGATCAATTTTGACAAAATATATCCTCTGAGTCAGAGCTATGTCTGAAACCATTTTTAGAAATAAGTTCAATTAAAATGAAAATTATCAAAAGTGGTTTCACTATTTTTGGAGTTAAAATGAAATAGTTATGTATTTTTTAAGTAAAAATCTTTTTCTTATTGTAAAAATAATAGAGTTATGGATCATTTTTACAAAACTATATTCTCTGCTATAGAGACATGTTTTAAACCTATTTTGAAATAAAATTCACCTAATATGAAAACTATCAAAACTGGTTTCATTAATTTTGGAGTTGATTTGAATTAGATATGGATTTTTGAAGTTACATAATTTTTCAGTGTAACAATAATTCACTTCGGAATTTATATTTGCATTTAATACTTTTTGTACCGAGAGTAAACTAGCCATAGTCTATGACGAGTGGGGTCCAGTGCACAGTGCATTTTTCAATTAACTCCCAAATTAAAATTTCCTACTGTCAGGTGGGCCCTACTTGTCATTGATTCGGTTCACTGCATAGTACGTTGACTGCCGGTCCACAGCATAGTGCATACGGTCTACGAGGCTGGTTACTATGAACTAGATGGCCTCATGCCCACATGTAATAGACTCCATATCTATTAAGTGTAATTATTAACTGAGTTAAGTTTTGATTTTCGACACAGATCACATCATTAAGTGTTAATTATTGCATTTAATTCCTAAGTACGCCGCTACAGGGCTGTCGGCTGTCCGACAAACAGAGCTCCCGCTCCGTTCGCTTGCACGACGGCTTGCCGGCGCGGTGGTCCATGGCCGCGTGATCCAAGGGCACGGATGGGAGCACAATAGTTGTGCGCTTCTAATGGCACCGGTGGTGACCTCTACGGTGGCTCGTAGCGGCGGCACACCGGAGATGGCGGCGGTGGGTTTTGGCAATATGTGCATGTGCTAAATCGATGACGCATTGAGCCTAGTAGTGCAAGCATTAGATACTGATAGACTCAGTGAAGCTTACCAGAGGGAGAGCAAGGCCGGGGGAAGCTCAGTGAGGGGTCGTCCACGGCAATGGCGGCGGTGGCGGTAGGTCTTCACGAGGTGGAGACTCCCTGAGCAACAAGACCATAAAATGATGGTAGGGTAAGCTTGAGGAGGTGGTGTAGATGGTGTCATTGCACGGAATAGGAAACTAACTCACCAGATCGGCAATGGGGCTAAAAGGGGTGTTCTTGGCCGAAATTGGGGAAAGCTTCCAAATCCACGGCTCCTGCGGTGCAATACCAAAATTGGTTGAGGGGAACTCTTGGTCATGCTCAGGCACACAATATGACGCGCAAATTTGAGAAGAAAACTTACCGGAGAAGGGAAATGGATTAGGGTGGCATTCGGTGCATGTCCTGGAGCCGAAAAAGGACACGCTCCAGACTTAGAACCTACAAGCAACAACAAGAGCTCAAGTGAGCCAAAATGGAGAGGGTAAGCACGGAGAAAGCTAGGGGATGCAAGGGCTTTGAGCTTACCCGAGAGGAACGCTCACAAGAGCTTCCTCCTCTTCCTCGGCCGGGAAGAGAAGTGGGGGAAAAAGAGGGCTCGGAGGCGGTTTTGTGCGGGATTGAAAACGGAGGAAGCGGCGGCGTTAAGAGGCGCAACTCGAGGATAGGTCGGGAGGGGCGGTGAAACAATGACGTCACAGGCGCATGGACGGAGGCGCTCAAAGCGAGCCGGGCGCGCGGCGCTCGAGCCCTACTCGTGCCCGCCCGAGGTGGAAGAAGCCCCTACCAGGTGGGGTCGGCGCGTCAGTGGCAGGAGGTAAGTGAACGCGGCGAGCTGGTTGGGCTGGACCAATTCCCATTGGGTCCGGTCGGAATGGTTCGGGCGAGTGTGTTTGGTCCGTACGATGAAGATCTAACGGTCCGGATCAGACGGCGAGTTCGGGTAGCCCTAACGGCTACGAAATCTGACCCGTTGAATGCTAATCGGACGGTCTAGGACGGTGCGGTGCGGTTAGTTGGTTTGGCTGAGTCAGCTCGCCGGGTCGGACTCAAGTCCAGTGCGTCTGTTGGGTTAGGGTTTTAAATTAGTTTGACCAAATAAGTAGAAGGTTTGACCGAGGCTTCAAAAATAGAACTAAAATTCTATAAATTCTGAATTAATTCATAGGTGTTCCTGGGAAGGTATAGTACCCATATAATATTTTAAAACCCACTGTTAAAGTTATGTTTGGTGCAGTTTAAATTCAAACTTAAGATGGGTTATTGAATTGAGTTTAAATTTTTTTGAGGTTTGAAACTAGTTCCAAAAATTTTGGAAAAATATATATTTATTCATGATAATTATTATAGTATTTGAATAAATTATTTCCAAGTGAACTTCAGTAGCAATGTTGTTTAATTTTTCTTTTGGAATTCAAATTAAAGGGTATGTTTAACTTGAAAAAGATTTTCCAAGTGCAATATTTTATGCAAATGATTCCAAAATGTCATGCATACTGATCCTCATTAATTAATTTGGGTATGTTACAGCACAACAAGTTTTAACAATAGTGTCATCGCCCCACGATCGACACAACAGTGGCATCCCACCACAGCTGCACAACAGTGGCATCACACCACAAATTCCATAGTTCAATTAGTCAAGTTTAACAATTGAGATACAAGATTTGCGAGACTTACGCAACTAAAGTAGGGCTAAGCATAACTACGCTCCTAAGTTGGTATTACCAATACAAGACCAACTAAGAATACCCATACTATGGTGTCTAAGGGGAACATGTCAACATGTCGAGTACAATCATTTAAGAAGGCATGCTGTCAAAGAGGAATTTACTACTGCCCACACCATTTTTATACAAGTAGCCATGCAGGTGGATAGAAACCAATATACTTTTGAAAGCTAGGTACAACATGATCAAAGGTCTGTCACTTGCCTTCGCTGTAGAGTTACGAGTCTTCGATGGAGGTCGTTGGATCCACGCACTCTTCAGAGTAGTCGGAATCTACACGTACGAGAAGAACCAAATCAATAAAGCAACAACAAATAAAGACCAAAGAACTCTCCAAACCAGAGCCAAAAGAAAGGTTACAGAGAAGAACGGAGAAGGGAGTTTGAACCACTCTAGAGAGCTTGAGCAAAGGAGGAGGAGCTCGCGGAGGGAGGTATGAAGCATAGGGGCAACAAGAGAGGTAGAAGAACTCTTAGGTGCTTTATATAGGCGCGAGGAGGTCCTGACGAAGGAACGGGTGGCAAGCAATTGAGGACGCCGCATTCAATGGACACGACGGGGGCAAGCAGGGGAAAGGATTGGAGCAGGTACAAGAGGAGACCAAAGAGGAAAATGAGTAATGCAGAGGTGACAGCATAGAGGTCGTGACCAACGGGGTGGTCGAGACCGAGAGGGTGGTCTTTGCAAAAAGACCAAGAGGAGGAGGAGGTCCTAAGGACAAAGATGTTCTGAGGAGGAGGAGGTCCTGAGGAGGAGGAGGAGGTCCTGAGGATAAAGAGCGATAGCAAGGAAAAGCGCGGTGGAACGGGAGCTGTTAGATTTCGATAGGGCGGAGCAAAACGATAAGAACGTTCGGACCGTCCAAACGTAACCATCAGATCTAGCTGTCCATCAAGGATTGAACATTGCAAGGAGGGAAGTTGCAACTGGGTCAGAGGAAAAGGAAGCGGATGAGGGAAACTCGATTTAAACTCCAAGTAAAAAAGTGATAGAGTTCAAATAAACCCAACTTTAAGTTAATTGAAGTTTGGAATTATTCAAATTAAATCATTTTTGAAATTTAAATTTTGAGTTAAGCTTGGGCAACTTAATTAATCGGATGGTTCCTTTTTGGCTTTGAAAATTTTCAAGAACTCTAGACAAACAGCACGTTACACCTTGCCAAAGCAATGAAGCCCAGCCCCAACTTACACTCTCACATCCACCCACGTCCCATGTTGTTCCCGTTCCAAAATTCCCCATTCAATCGAGCAATTCCCCATTCAATCGAGTGAGGCCCACCTAACCTAAGGGCTGAGGGCAGCCAGAGCCAAAGGGAGCTGGGGCGGGGAGCCACCGCGTTTTGCCACCGGTAGCCGGACTACCGAAGGAGGCCGAGGAGGGAGGCCGTCGGGGTGTCGGGCTGAGGCAGGGAGCTGGCAGCTGGATGGGGAAGGGGGAGCCGGAGGAGGAGGAGGGCAGCAGGACGACAGGGGCAGCTGGTAGGAGGTGATTTGGGCATGGGGGAGGTCGCAGGAGGCGAGAGGCGGGCTGACGCCGAGGAGGCCGACTGGGCGAGGGACTGAGCTGCTCTGCTGTGCTGCGGAGCCACCGATGAGGTGGGGAGGAGGGAGTATGGGCGTCTGGCTCTCTACGGTGCGCTCTGCTGAGCTGTTGTGTTGTGCTGCGCTGCTGAACTTGCTGAGAGGAAGAGGAGGCGAGGCGATTTGGGTGTGGGGCATGGGATGAAGCTAAAGTGCCGAACTGCTGCTGCTGATCTAATTTGTTGAGTACTTGTGTTGACTGCTCACTGCTATGCCTCGGATCTGTGCTGTGCTGGTATGTACTTGTTGCTGAATGACCAACTTCATTTGTTACTTTGTTAGTAAGTTTGATATAGTGTTGTATATACAGATATACTCAATTAGCAATTAATTCGTATGTTTGCATGAAATCTTACAGAATGAATTTTCCTTGTGAAAATTATAAGTCAAGCTAGCGTCTTAGTGGTATGGTTCTTATATTTTGAATGTTCATGATTATTTAAGTACAATTTGCTATTGTATCGCTAATTTTTCTAATTTTGATGTACATGTTATTACCTACTATAACCATATTTATATATTTTGGGGATGCACAGGGGCGGAGCCAGCGCCAGCCCACGCCTCGGGCCGGCCCAGCATATGTTAGCCCACATCTCAAATTCACACAGTAAAATTTTTCCATTTAGCTAGCATTTTTTGGCTGGGCCTCGGGCCATGGCCCGAGAGGCCCGAGGCCCAGCTCCGCCCCTGGGGATGCACTTTCCATTAGCGAGGTACCTTCATTGTATTTCTCTTTTTTTTTTGCTTTGCTATTATTCATGTATGAATTTGATTGCACAAAAATATAAAGCTATGTTTATTACAAATTAGTTTAGTCATTCAAGGATTTTAGCCCACACTGCTTTTTCATCTTGGATTCGCCACTGCCTGCCTCCTGGTATCTTCTAGAAATCGCTCTTAAAATATTTGATTCTCACAAGAGTTCAGAGTAATTTGGACAAAACACGCCATGTTTTTTGGGCTTCAGCTCCTCCTAGAGCACTAAAAAAAGCTTCTGTAGCCCAAAAGCTAGAGCCAGAACTCGAGCAAATAGGAAAGTCTTGAATCTAGATTAGTTGAGTTCTTCTGGCTAGGCTAGTTTTCCAAGTGGGTCTCCCCTCAAGAGGAGGGTGAAGGAGATCAAGGCCAAGGGAATCTAACTGGCCAAGTTGGATGATCTATTCATAGGTTATGTCATACTAAAGGAGCTTCTTTTCTTTTCTTTTCTTTTCTTTTTCAAGGTAGTTTCAAAAAATAAAAGAATTGAAGCATGAAACTGAAGTAGAGTATGGATGCAAGGTGGAATAGAAATGATGGGTCGGACATTTGGTTCTTCTTGGCAAACTTTGTGTGAAAAAAGGAAGAAATGTAGAGCCACTGAGGATAATGTAGAAAACATCTTGTATCCCATGAAACGAATGGCCAACAATGCCTCTGTAGATAGGCAGAAAATCCATTCCTATCTGGATTCCTGATTTCAAAGTAGGAACTGGGAAATAGGAAAAAACAATGGACAACCTTTTGCTGTAAAACTTGCAAATCTTCAGATAAGAGCTAAGTACTGTCTTGGATGCTATGATATCACCTTCATTTCTGTAGGCTTCATGCATGCTTTTGCCAAATAATATGGTGGAAGCAGCTTAATTGTTCAGATGTTTCAAGAACATCAGATCTTGAAGATTGCCATCTAGCTAGAGATGCCAGCAATAACTATTAATTTGAGGGAACAGAACAAGATAGATAGACAGAGAAATGCAATGGTCAGGATTCGAATGTTGTGGTGGTAATATACATCTCTCCAATTAAGCACCTTGACCATAAGAGTGCCAATGGGGATTCAAATTCTTGAATAGACATCTCCAAGCATACTACGTACAAAACAAGGTACTTTTGAGGACACGATGATCCGCAGAAATTATTCCATAGGATCAAAATCAAGCCCCCAAATTAAGGAAGTGGGATTGGAGGGTAAAGAGAATTTGCTATATACTCTGTTACATTCATGCTCGATAGGAAAATGGAATTGGAAGTCGCATCCATCCATCCATGATCCTTGCAAGCAGATGCACATCAATCTTGGCCATGAGCAAAGCTAGCTGCCATTGAACTCCTGGATCCTGGCCTTGTCGAGCATGGACCACATGACCTGCACGTCCTCGTACGCGCACGCCATCACCTCCCCGTGCAGCTTCGACCTCTCGGCGTCGACAATGTGTTGCATCATCGCTGCAGAAACGCAAACAAGCAATCACCAGTTTTAGAGATGTCAATGAGCCGCATGGATGACTAAAACTTGCACGGGAATTGATTCGCGAATGGATGGCTCAATGGTGAGAGCAAACTAACCCGAGTTAGGCTGCTGCGGCTTCTTGCCGTCCTTGTGTGGCGGGCCGAAGATGGTGCAGGCTTTCCGGAACGGCGACGTGATGGTGCGCACCCAAGAACCGGCCATATAAACGCACGCGCAAACACAGGGGCAGAAGAAGGCTAGCACTGACAAATCCAAATCAATCAACAGGCCAATACGTAGCTCGCCCGGTGTACTTATATGTGCGGATCAGCAGAGCTGTATAGGATGGCAGCATGCAGAGACATGCAAATAAACTATTAAAGGATAAAGCAGCTAGAGGTAGCAACGATCCATGGTGTCGCGTATGTATATATTATGGTGACGAGGAGGAGGAGGTGATCGGTAGCACGATGATGAGGTGATTGGAAGGAGAAGAGGGTGGGGAGGCAAGATCCGGGAGACAAGCGAGGTGTGCAGCCATGTTAAGGTGCGCACAGTGGCTGCACGTGCTGCCCTTGCTTGTGTGCGAGAGAGAGAACCACCATGCACATGTGCATGCAACAGTGGCGCGCATGATTGGGCGCCATGGACCACGGAAGTTCGTCGTCTCCGCCGCCCCGCGCACGGTACAGTGGATCGATCGTACCAGTCAGTACCTTTTGCGGTTCGCGCGAGGCATCACATCAATCCGGCCGGCAATGTGCACGTAGCACTAGTCTCTGGATCAGTAGTTAGTACCCACAGTTACATTATTGAATATCAATCATATATCACGAATATATAAATCTATTGTATAATAATAATAATAATAAAGCATAAATATATCTTACAGTTTTTGACTTGTAGAATAACCGGATAGGCCAAATACCTTTCAAAGAATAACAACAGAAGTAGAATAAAAACATACCAAGTTGAACCTTCATGATATACCCATAGGCAATTGACTCGGGTCCGCGGCCTAGTTCTTGGTCATCTTGACGAATACTCATAAGTGCCCACATAGACTTCTTCTTTTATGCTTACTAAATAATAATATATTGAGCGAGCATGAATACACAACCGTACTCACAAGCCAACACACAATACAGTAATATAATATGCAAGGCTGATCAAAAGAATGGCTTGTGATTTTTTTGTTTGCATAAAGCCACTTATTGAAATAGACTATGTAGTAGCAAATTCTGATACTTAGCATTTTTAACTAACACAAGTTTTAATAAAGTTGAGTTTTATTGGAAAATACTAGTGGAGGCTCCAACCTCCTATATTACTAAGTGGCTCCATCCACCCAATGCCCATCTTCTTTCACGGGTCACATCCTGTATTTCTCACTGGTTCTCAACCAGGCAGTCTCAAATCTCTAGGCTCCAACCATCTTTTCATTCCATCCGCAAATTGTTTTATGAAAATAAAAGCTAATTCAAGTAAGTTCTCGACACCGCCTATGACCATGGGTACGGTTATCTAGATAGTTTTATCAGTCTGCAGAGTTCGCACATTTTACCGACAAGAGACAATCGTCTTATACTGTTAACACGCAACTGTAGGTGTGAGACTAAGATAATAATCATAAAGCCTTTACAATGTCCTACCCAACGCAACCCCATCCGCTAGGTTTCGCTACCGAAGGTGGTTTCCTAATGCAATACAGCCGTGCCACCCTTTGGACTCCCATCCTCCAGGTGGTTGTCAACTAAGATCATAGTGCATGCCACCCTCCATAGCCCCCTTTTGCGCTGTAGTGGTTTTATAATGCATTATAGCCGCGCCACCCTTTGGACTTCAATCCTCTGCGTGGTTGTCAACTAAAACTATAATACATGCCACATAAGAGGGATGATGAAGTAACGCTGAGACGAACAAATTAATCAGCCAGGTCATACTCATTATAGACTTATGGTTGCACTATTTTCACACAAAAGGTCATCATAATTCCTTTATTGACTCGGGCGGTACTTCCCCATACCCACTCTACCGTGCTCTTCCCAGCACCTGCCACACTTCCAGCCACTCGAGTCGAAATCTATTTTTGGTATTCTTTTGTTTCGAAATACTTTTCTAGTTAACATACCTGTCAGGCTCTAACCTCGATTACCCAAATCCAGTTTTCATGTTTGAATAATATCGGGCTAAATCATTGCCCACATATCAATGTATCTAAGTAAGGCTAAGCATGATATTTGGATACAGACTTTTTAACTAGTATATATACCATTAGTTCTAGGGTCACAAATGATAGTATCCAAGTTCAAGTATGGGAAGGTATTGTCGACGATCAAGACGTCGATCTTACGAAAATAAAAAGGAGAAAGTGACGTGGGAAATCTCAGGAAATGATGGGACTGCTCTTTATTAATATGAACTGGAAATTACAAGGTATGTACTAAGAACTCTGTTTGCTCTCTTGCTAACTCAGAACTATTACACAAATCTATGGCTTGTGCTTTTTGTCTTCTTCCTCCTCCCCCTTGATCCGTCCAGGTTCTATCTTTAAATAGCCCTCGAAGAGGCGGCAGTTACTTCCGGAGAAGACGTCTGATGCGAAGCGTTACGTCTGGTCGGAGTCAAGTGTCAATTGATACGGAATCAACCATTCGGCGGTTATATGTCTATGAAACATATAACCGTATGGAAGTTGTTCACTGGTGTGTCTTGGATAAGATATGTCGTATGGTATGGAATATGCAAGTGCTCCATTCATCATACGGTAAAGAATATACCTTGATTTATTCCGAGTATCAGTTCATACTTTCTACGAGCAGTTTTCCTGGTCGGAAGCTTGGCTTGGGCCTTCGTCCGACCAGGGTACCCATTATGTAACCTCTGGAATCTCTACGACCAGTGAGGTCGTGTACCTTAGGGGTTACGACCATGAAGACGTATGGTCTTTTATACATTAAAGATAATATATAGAGGTTTTAATCCTCGTCAGGTATTAACTATGAGCTAGGCCAACATAGTTGTATAAATCATAGCAATGAAATTTTATAATTTAAAACAATATAATTGCATTTAAAAAGTAGGTGTAACATGATCAAAGTGTTGACTCACCTTGTTCAATGCTCTGATAATCTGGTCTTGTTCGTGCTCCTGCTCGGACTGCTGCTTCATCATAGCTTCAGATTCTAACGACATGGAATACGATTGAACCCAAGAATGTCTGGAAGCAACCAGATAAAATCCAATAAATCCAAAGGCGAATAAACAAAAGGAAAATACTTCAAATGAAAGTAAACATATTTAATGGTATCTTGAAAGAAGAAAATACTCTAGATGAAACTAATCATACTTAGTGGAGTTGATGAAGGAAATATACTTCAAACGAAGTATATCCAAAGGAAGTTGATGGTGGAAATACTTCAAACGGAATGAAGTACATCCAGTGATATTTGGAATAAAGGAAATACTTCAGACCAAAGTAGATATACTCAAACCTTATTCGTTTGGTCTAGTGCTGGGGTCTTTGGTTGATAGTCAGACTTAGGGTTAGGTAACTGTTTGATCCGGAGTGAGGGCGAGAGGGATCAGGCTCTCGAAAAGTCTGCTGGTGCAAGGAGTTAGGACCCCAGCAGGAGGGAGAGAATATTCATAGGAATATTTGGTTACCTAGATGGGAAAAATCACCTTGTTAGGTAGGATCCTTTGATCCACCTTCGGATCACGAACTATCCTTCTATCGGGAGCGGATAGCGAGGGGTGATGGTTGGATTCTATACGAGGGTGATTGATGGTTGATTACTATCGCCCACCTAGGGACATATCACCGTTATCCGCACATAACACCTAGTTGAACTAATGACTCCTTTAGTTATTACTTCCTATTTATCGAGGAAGTTCCATGAAAGTCAGGTGAGATCTATGCGTAAGTGCGGGGTTCGCTCTGGGTAGATATTAGTCTTACTGACACATGGCACCTAGTTCACTTAATGATTCCTTTTATTATTTTATATTTATGAAGAAAGTACCATGAGATTTAGCTGGAACTTCCAAGTATGGGCTAGATGCCAGATTTACATCTTTTGTGGTGTCTACAGGTTTGGCTTTGTCTATGAGTTGATCTTTACTTAGTCTCACTACTTGCGTGGCTTGGCATATACTAAAGTAAACCTATCATGCTAGGTTGATCTTTAGCCATGACATCTGCTAACGACTACTTCTAATTAAGTAGATAGCCGCTCGTTCCCTAGGTAAGGACTACGTGTTTTCATCTACCTACTAATCCTTGTTTAGCGATCAATCCTATCACCTTGATTACTATCACTAGCATGAATCTAGGTCATAGCTACCGCTGAACTTCATTAAGGTTCACCTAGTATAATGATTATGCCTAACTTACTCACTGACAAGTTGTTTAACTAAACGCTTAGTCTTTCTACTTATTGTATCGGTCCTTTGTGTTAGTGGCATGTCACAATCCTAGTTAAGTGTCAACTAAAGTGATCACTTTACCTATTCGACAATTTGGTAAAGGCCTACTGGTCATTTGATCATGCGTGTATGTATGTGCCTAAATATGACAATATCATCTTAGGCTCTAACTACTGGAGTTGATCACTTTAGTTTTATCCTTTAGTTAGTTTACTTGCTACGTGATCTTTCATTTGGCAAAACATTGACAAGGTTAACGATTTTAATCTAATTTGCCAATGTAGAATTCGGGTAAATGTGTGGTATTAACTAAACACTAACTGTCATAGTGCATTGATCCTTTGAGATGGTGTTTGGTTTGTTAACATCTTCCCATGCTGACTTGTTAATTATCTTACTATTAGATTTTAATAACATGCATTTGTTAATTGCAATAATCACTAACTGATTCACCTTCTTAACTATCTACTGACTTGGTGGCCCGCCGTCAGTTAACTACTAATGGTCACCTAATTTTGATTTTGTACTTTATCTAAATGCTAGTAGCACAGATTGAAATGCCACTTCTAATCGCAATACTTAGTGACTAGTGGACTAACAATTCTTAGTTAATCTTCTAACAAAGTTTAACTAACCCCTTAATGGATGGGCCCACTGTCATACACTCCAATAGAGAATCACAGAGAGGAAGCAAAGAGAGAGAAGGGTAGGGCAACAAAGCCAACAATGTAGAGGAAAATAGAGGAGGGCAACTGGGCACGGCGCCAGCGAGGAAGGTGACGACGGTGGCGAAGGTTGGCCAAAATGGACTGCATAGGGGAAAGTGACCTCGTGGGTGGTCATGGTGTTGGTTGAGGCACATGGAGGCGGCCGGGCGGCGATGCGCGATGGATGGAGCAGGGCACGGGATGGGGTAGTGGCGCTAGAGGGAAGGAATGGAAAGGAGGGGGTGTGCATGAGCATAAGGGTGGTGAGGGGAACTCACCGAGTCTGGCGGCGGCGACGAAGGCGGGCCAAGGTGGTCTGGCAGCGGTGACCCAGGGTGGCACAATGGGTTCACCATGGGGGTGCTGTTCAGGTGAGGGAGAGCTCCAATCGATGGTTGGGGAAGGATAAGATGGGTGTATAGGTGCTCCAATCGCGAGGAATTGACGCAGAGCTCAATGGAAGGGAAATGGCAAAACCGGCGGTGGGGTTCAGCTGGCTTTTAGGAAGACGATGGCACGCAGTGCTTCTGTGGGGGAGAGATGCAATTGAATGAGGGGAACAAAGAGAGGAGGCTTGGGAACACGTTGTGACGTGATTGGATGGGGGAGAAGCTCACCGGGGTGGTCGAAACGTCAAGTGGAGGGTGGCGGCTGGTGGGGGGAAGGAAACGGGGGCGCGGCCTTTTCGGGTGTCACAACGCTTAGGAGGGAGTGGGAGGTGAGCACCAGTAGGAGGGAGCCTAGGCGGTGCTGGAGCACGTGACGGTGGCGTTTGGAGCTCACTAGGGGCAGTGGTGCGGCTTGACGAGGTTGAGCGGCCGAACGTAGTCGCCCACGAGAGGAGGAGAAGGAGAGCAGGGAAGGAACAGGATTGTGCAACGAAGGGGAAGGCGAAGCGTACGCGGTGCCGACCTTATATAGGCGAGAGAGGGAGGGATCTGGTGGCTTGGGCGTCGTGCGACGGGATGGCGGCAGTTGAGGCGGCGTGGGCAGCAGTGCCGCAGAGCGACGGGTTGGTGGCCTACCACCTGCAACAGCGAGGTGACTAGGGTTACGTAGGGAGAAACAAGCGGGGGAGGAGGAGGTCACGGCATGCATGGCGCGGGACGAGGGCAAGTGTAGCATTGGCTCGGGGGAAGGACAGAGCAGGTGCAAGGGGTGCTTGGCGTAGAGAGAAAGAGAAAGAGAGAGGGGGGAGTAGCGCTCAGCCGGGGGCACTCGGTTGCATGGGCGAGGTGGGCTGAGGCTGAGGGACTGTTGTGCGCGGCGGCGGGGCATAGTGATTACGACGAGAAGGGGCGCGGCGTGGCGACGGTAATGGCACCAGGCTACAGTGGCGACGATTGGGGGTAAGCAGGTGGCGCGTGTGTGGGCGGCATGGCGCTAGGGGAGGGGGTGTTGTTGACAGGGGAGGAAGAAAGAAGTAGCCAGAGGCTGCGTGTGAGACCCCGGTTTATTAAACTTGTAATACTTAACCTTCCACTGGTTCTAGTATCACAAATAGAATAACCCGTGTCTCGATGAATATGTGCTTCCCAGAAAATGCAGCACACATACATCATACCAAAGCATGCATCAATTCCATACAACAGAATATAACAAGTCTACCAAAAGACATAATATAAGTTATTACAGAACAGCCGACCGGCCAAATTACATAAGTATCAAATAACAGCGGAAGCAAAAGTTGCCATAAGATGGCTTAAACCAAAAGACGACTGGCTAGCCACATAACACCACAGGGCAACCGACCGGGCCGCCAAGCTAATCGCCCCAAACACTGTGTAATATCCCGTTCGTCGTTAGTGGATGTAATAAAAAAATTAGAGAGGGAATTAAGATAATTAAAAGAGAAAAAAATCAGAAATTGAGAGAGAAATGGGCCACGCAGCCCATAGTAAAGTGGAGGAAAAACAGGCTTAGTGGCCCATGGCCCATGAGGAAACCAGAAACCAACTAAAGAAGGAGGGGGAACCCTAGGGTGCTACAGATGCGAGCCGCATCAGTAGCACGGCATCTTGTAGCAACCCGTCTCCTCTATGGTGGTGCCCCTCTCCTCCGATGCCTCTTCATTGTGGTGGCCGGCCAAGAAAAAAGGAAGAAGAAGGAAGAAAGGAGAAGGGAAGAAGAGAGGGAAGGGGAAGATTCACGGATTTCATTGCGGTCTACAGCGGTTCGTCAAGGGTAACCCCTGTTTGCCCCTGAATAGATGCATATTTGATTGTTGTAGCAATGTCGGTATTTCTGTCTCCTCAGGACAGATCGCGTTAGACAGACGTTTTGATATAGTTAAGTGCGGATTAGGTCTTGGTCTTCTCCTAGAGAGTTGTAGAAGACGTCAATAGCTTTCGATGAAGTGCTAGATCGTATTATTTGGACCTCTGTAGCAAAAGTTATGAATTTTTTAGTGCGATTGTTCTGCGAATCTGTCAGTATTCTGACAGGTTTTAGTAATCTGACCTTAGAGATCAGTTAAAGTGAGAATTAGAGGATCTCAGTATAACGAAAGTTGTAGATAATTGTTGTAGCTTTCAGGGAAGCCCAAGAACGCGATATTTGGACAAACGAGCAGAAAGTTATGTTAGTTTTAGTGCTCTGTCCAGAAAGGGTGACGTGAAATCGATGTTTTGTTAATCACCTTAAAAGTGATTTTAGATGGCCGAATCAGGGAGGCTCACCAACTAGGTTTAGTTGGGAAATTTGATTACCTTTCAATGAAGTCCAAGAACACCTAATTTGGACCACTGTACGGAAAGATATGAATTTTAGAACTTGACTGTTCACAGAGGGCATTTCAGTACTTAAGAAAGCGGAGTCGGGATCGCGTTGCAATTTGCTACTTGATGAGTTCGCTTATTTAATTCATGTTTTTCGTTACTATGGTCTTAGTTTATATTCATAATGTATTAGGTGGGGGATTGGTACCGGAGGTAGCACCGTCTTCACGTTCTCCATTCGCACGCGGTTAAGGCAAGTGTATTGTTTGATTCGTGGTTGCGATTGATTGGTGTTTGTGTGCTTTTTCGATATGTGATAGTATAGTGAGATTGATGGCATGATGTTGGTTTAAGATTGGTGGATGCTCCAAATATGTTTATGCTCTGTTGTGGTATGATGTTATCGTTTTGTGGTAAATTGATGATGATTAAATGATGAGCATGTGCATATTGAGATCATGTTGAGGCTTGGTCACGTGGTGACCAAGTATGTTTCCCTTTGAGATCCCCGTCATGAATGTGACGGGCCCGAGATCCCCACACTCGTGGAGTGTGGGCATGAGGTCCCCAATACTTGCGGAGTATTGGGCAATTGGTCCCTGTGCGTGCGCGCACAGGCATGGGTATGCGGCGACGGTTGCATACTTTGCATTACCGGTGTAATGCACAAAGAAAGATAAAGAGAAAGGACCCTTGAGCATTGCATTTGCATATGAGATGTTCTATTGTTGATCTCCTTTACATGGATGCTGATGTTATAGTTTCTTTATGTACTTGCTGAGTCTGTGGACTCACTCTTGCTTTTATTGTTGTTTTAGGTACCCGAGCCAAGAACGACATGCATGGGGGGAAGTAGTCTACTAGTCACACACTTGCCACATGAACTAAATAAAGATGAATGATTTCAGAACGTAATTGTTTTAATAATTGGGCGAGATGCCCAAAGATTTATTATGTTTCGTCTCATGCAATGGATTAAATGTAATAATGATGAGTAGTAGAAATTCATATCTCTCTAGTTATGTTAGATACTTAGCATGTCTTTGATTATCTTTTGATGTCTTTGGAAGAAAGTTTTAGTTAATATTTGAATTGTCTGTGTGTTGGAACCTTCGTGTAATTAACTTTACAAGGGAGGTTCTGCCGAAATTTATTAAGATTGTCTAGTTTGGAATTATTAGAGTTTGTTTAGTAGCATTCCAGGCTCATGTCGGGCTGGGGTGTTACAGTTGGTATCAGAGCGGGCTGTAGGTCCGTGGTGAACAGATTAATAACTTAGGTAACTTAGCTTGTTAAAAATTTGCTAATGGTTAATTGCTTGAAAACTCGATACACTGGTGCATGAGGATGGGGTGGGTCAAGCATTGCATTTACGCTCGTAATGTTGTAATGATGATTCTGTTATGAGATGATCTTACATACCTATAATATGATTATATGATTATTATGAGTGAGAGCAGCCCTTGTTGAGAGGATTGAGGTCATGGTTGTGGCCCTGGCTTTACCAAAGTTACACCATTGTTCGTGGTAAGAGAAAAGGGAAGAGGTTACCTCGGATATCTTAGTACAAAGCGTTAATAGTGAGTATCTTTTGAAAAAATAATTTTTGTCCACTTCCTTGAATTTGAATTTGATCAACTCTTGTTCGGTTGTGGTCGATGAATTTCTTTGGGTCGAGAGTTCATTTAAGTTGATGGGTTTCTTTGAGAAAGGTTGTTATGTTTTATTGGCTTAATCGTCCCATAAAGCAATTATTGTTTTTCCAATTGCTTTGAGTTATTCTTGTGGTGGTGGACTTGGTTAGTTGTCAATATCGACCTTTGTATTGGAGTTCGTCTTTCTTCTTGGAAAGCATGATCCATTTATTTCACTTGATGATTTGGATAATGAAAGTTTCCTTTTGCAAGTCCTATAGTACGTGAAAGTTTTGATTCAATATATCTCTTTTGGGTATCTTGAGTTTTGAAGTTGAAAAGTTCTTTTATGAAAGAAAACGCTAAACTCTTTAGCGATGTCATCTCGTGGTTAAGTGAGAGGTTATAATCAGAGAAATTAGTGAATATGATATGAGTTATCAAGTTAGATCTGTAGTGTGGTGTATAATCGATCCTAACTAAGATCCCTGGAAGGAAAGTTGACTAATTTGATGGTGCCATGTAGTAGTTCTTGTTGAACTGTGATTAAGTGTTTGGCTATACCTAATTGGAAGCAATAGAGTTATTAACAACTGTGTAACTTTAACGGAGTGCTTGACCCCTAGAGTTGTTTAGTTTGCTAAACTTGTTAGATTATTTGATCTCAATGGATTAATCTAACTGTGCGGGAAGAGAAATATAAGATGTGTTCGACTGTCGTCTTGGTAGATATTAATATAGAATTTTTCTTTAATTGGCTATTTGATGATCTTATTTATGCTCGTGGGAGTACAAATAGATACAGGACCAACAATTCATCCATGATTGAATAATCATCAAAAGTTTATGATAACCTCTAGATTGGAGTTAGTGGGTACTAAATAAGTATGAGCATTCCGAATAGTTGAAGGGTTGAAATTTGAAAGTGATTTATTCACGAGTGTTTCACGAGGATGTATTGTGGCTGCATGCCATTGTTAAAAGAGGTCTTGCTCCGATAGTGTAGTGGTGTATTAGATATACTCTAGAACAGGTTGACTGTTGCAATCTTATTGAGATAACAAAAATGTTATGAAATAATATGCTGTGTTTGTTTTGGAAAGGTTTATGATGGGATTTTATAGGTGACATGTGGTTGCTCGATGGTAAAAATTGTCAGATAATAGTATGTCTTTGATGAAAGGGTTTTGGTGTAACCTTGTAAATTGTGTAGTAGGTTCCTTCAAAAATCTGGTGGTTGTTATAGTGAGGGTGTAAGAATTTGGTGTACTCTCAATTGAGGATGAGAGGATAAAGTGAAATGTAACAGTTTGGTCAGCTTTTGGGGACTTTATAAAGGAAGAGTTGATGATAACGAACCTTGTTAAGAGTGAATTATTCTTGATGTTAGTAATAAGGTCTACAAGAGATTGTGACGCGTTGGAGTGATGATGATTCTTCTAGAGAGAAAGTAAGTAGATTATTTTAATAACGATTAAATGAAATGTTTGGAATTTCGTATTCGTGATCTTTTGGGGGCTCATGATTTATGTAGTAGATAAAATTAGTTGAGCAATGTGACATATGGAAAGGTTCCGTTTGGTTCTGAAGTGATGAATGTGATTTGGTATTAAAAGCATCTCTTGTTTGGTTTGGCAAGTAATGTTGTAATCAAAGAGATTGCTTTCGTTGTGTTAACGGAAAATGTTTACCATAAGTATTTGAGGTTGGAGCTATAAAAAAAATGTAATCCGCAACTTACTTGTTGCCTTAGCTTAAGAGTTTCTTGGGTTTGCATAGCAATGTTTTATTATGAGTTATGGAGATGGAAAATTTCTTCTTGTGGGACTTTTGCCCTCGACTGTAGATTCGCATTCTGTTTTCTGAGATCATTTCTATTTGACTATTTCTCTTGGTCTCGTGCTCACTTCAAGGAGCCATGATTTCTTATGCGTCGAACTTTGTATCTGTTTATTTCTTCCTTTTGAATAAGGAAGTAACCAAATTGTGTTGCCAAGTGTTATAAAGAGTAGCATGGTGATTGGTTGGAGGTGGTCAAGTATTTGGAATTGTTGATATTTTTGGGAACCAATCTATTTGAAGAGCAGTATAATGTGAATTGGTTTCGACTTATAACACCTGGAGAGAATTCTACTTAAATAGAAAGTTTGTCGATGAGATAAAAGTGATTAGTGTTATAACTAGTGGAACCTATGGCGAATTATGATCCAGTAACCTTTGTCCATGTTGAAATATTGGTACTATTGAAATTATGGACTTTTGATAAACTTATTAGAGTATCACAATTGGGTACTTAGTATGATTGTGCAGAAGAGTTGTGGTGGTGAAGTCTAATAAGAGTCGCGGTGTGGAGGAACCTAAGTGTCATGCTAATTAGAGGGATAGCAGGAATTGTTGAGCTATTGTCAAGTATGACTCAGCCTCAGTAAGTGACCTTATGAGAGTTAAATTATCTTCGAGGATATCTTGGTCAAAGAATATATTTATTTATTGACATTAGTGATTGGGTATGTTTGAATCTTAGTCATATAGTGAGGGTATGACGAATGGGTATATTGTGGTCGTGTAGTTGAATTTTGATTAGTGTGGTTTAGTGAAGGTCCAAGATTGGTGACATGAAACGCCTTGAGCGGTTACTTGATTAGTGAGGAATGTGGATGTTAATGATTGAGGTTATTGTTGAGTTATGTAAAATTTTAGTAAATGAATTGGAAGATTTCCTATCAATCATACCAGAAATTCATTGTAGGAGACTTCGAGGTTGATTTTAGGCTTTGCATTCTCATGTTAGAACCTTGGATGCCAATGATTATGTGTAGAGATGGTAGAATAAGAGTGGATTCCGAGTAGTGGGATGATCATTGATAGTATCCTTTGAGGCTAGTATATGAGAGTGTGTGATGTGAATTTCAAATTGCTCATCCTTAACGGATTAAGGGATGTGATGGTGGGTGAAATCTATTGAGTTGTGTTGGAAATTATTTTGACAAGTAATTCATTCGGTGGGGAAGTTGGCTAGAGTACGATATTGTGGATTGGAAGAGTCTACCTGCATAATTGTGGATTTTGTGTTCGGTAGAGCATAGGTTTGGGATTGCCAATTTAAGAGAAATGAGTTAATGCGTTATGCGATGATTTGGGATCCTATGGTTTAAGAGAAAGTTGATTTCTTAAAAGAAAGATTGTGGTAAAGGGTATGATCTTGGATAGTGAGATGTTTTCTTAGTTCTTACTTGAACTATGTGGTTATGACGGATGTCAATTACAAATTGAGTTGGTTCTTGTCGGTATGTGTGATTCCTTCCAGTTAAGAAAAAAAAGGTTAATATGGTTTTTTCGAGTGATTTCGTTTTTGGCTTGTGTGGTATTTATTTCTAAACTACCTATTTCAAAAGTGGAAAAAAAAATTTCATGGTAAATCCATTGATTTTGGATTGGGCTCTTCTAAGGGAAGATGGCTTTGAGTTGGATGCATTTTGACTCCTTTGTTCTCAGTTGAGTTCTTCGGATAAGTGAGTTGGTAGGCGAGTTCTTTGTGAGTCCCTTGGTAAAGGAGATGCTGCTTGCATAGGTAAGGTGATCGACTGAGATTTGGAACAACAGTTCTATGTGTTTTGTGTAGACGGTGTACTTCGGTACCGAAAGGAAGTTTAACCAAAGGTGTGTTGGATAGATTCCCTGTCACGGGAATTTGTAGATTGGCGTATCACTAGAACCGTCTCGAGTACTTGCGCGGAGTACGCAATGTCTTGTGTTTTTCGGTGCTGAGAGAGCACATGAGAGGTCCGGAGCTTGAGATTTTGTTAGAGCTGTTGGCTAAGAAGTAAAACCTTACCTTTGAGTCCCGTGTGTTGAGTGTACCTGTAAAGGTCGAGACTAGTGTTGAGGTGAAAGACGTGATATCCGTCAAGGTGATATGATCCCATAAGCCCAAGAGGGAAGCGACTTGTGAATTGCGGTCTCGCATGTGCGAGCAGTACTCGGAGTGGTTCACGTTGGGTATACGTTAAAGATTGTTGATTTTAGTTCCTTTCAAGTAGATTGGTGAAAGTAGAATTCGGGGTCGAATTCTTTTTAAGGGGAGTAGAATGTAATATCCCGTTTGTCGTTAGTGGATGTAATAAAAAAATTAGAGAGGGAATTAAGATAATTAAAAGAGAAAAAAATCAGAAATTGAGAGAGAAATGGGTCACATGACCCATAGTCAAGTGGAGGAAAAACAGCTTAGTGGCCCATGGCCCATGAGGAAACCAGAAACCAACTAAAGAAGGAGGGGAACCCTAGGGTGCTACAAGATTCGAGCCGCATCAGTAGCACAAGATCAGTAGCAACTCGTCTCCTCCATGGTGGTGCCCCTCTCTTCCGATGCCTCTTCATTGTGGTGGCCGGCCAAGAAAAAAGGAAGAAGAAGGAAGAAAGGAGAAGGGAAGGAGGGAAGGGGAAGATTCACGGATTGCATCGTGGTCTACAGCGGTTCGTCAAGGGTAACCCCGGTTTGCCCCCGAATAGATGCATATTTGATTGTTCTAGCAATGTCGGTATTTCTGTCTCCTCAGGACAAATCGCGTTAGACAGACGTTTTGATATAGTTAAGTGCGGATTAGGTCTTGGTCTTCTCCTAGAGAGTTGTAGAAGATGTCAATAGCTTTCGATGAAGTGCTAGATCGTATTATTTGGACCTCTGTAGCAAAAGTTATGAATTTTTTAGTGCGATTGTTCTGCGAATCTGTCAGTATTCTGACAGGTTTTAGTAATCTGACCTTAGAGATCAGTTAAAGGGAGAATTAGAGGATCTCAGTATAACGAAAGTTGTAGATAATTGTTGTAGCTTTCAGGGAAGCCCAAGAAGGCGATATTTGGACAAACGAGCTGAAAGTTATGTTAGTTTTAGTGCTCTGTCCAGAAAGGGTGACGTGAAATCGATGCTTTGTTAATCACCTTAAAAGTGATTTTAGATGGCCGAATCAGGGAGGCTCACCAACTAGGTCTAGTTGGGAAATTTGATTACCTTTCAATGAAGTCCAAGAACACCTAATTTGGACCACTGTACGGAAAGATATGAATTTTAGAACTTGACTGTTCACAGAGGGCATTTCAGTACTTAAGAAAGCGGAGTCGGGATCGCGTTGCAATTTGCTACTTGATGAGTTCGCTTATTTAATTCATGTTTTTCGTTACTATGGTCTTAGTTTATATTCATAATGTATTAGGTGGGGGATTGGTACCGGAGGCAGCACCGTCTTCACGTTCTCCATTCGCACACGGTTAAGGCAAGTGCATTGTTTGATTCGTGGTTGCGATTGATTGGTGTTTGTGTGCTTTTTCGATATGTGATAGTATAGTGAGATTGATGGCATGATGTTGGTTTAAGATTGGTGGATGCTCCAAATATGTTTATGCTCTGTTGTGGTATGATGTTATCGTTTTGTGGTAAATTGATGATGATTAAATGATGAGCATGTGCATATTGAGATCATGTTGAGGCTTGGTCACGTGGTGACCAAGTATGTTTCCCTTTGAGATCCCCGTCATGAATGTGACGGGCCCGAGATCCCCACACTCGTGGAGTGTGGGCATGAGGTCCCCAATACTTGTGGAGTATTGGGCAATTGGTCCCCGTGCGCGCGTGCTGCATGTGCATGGGTATGCGGTGACGGTTGCATACTTTGCATTACCGGTGTAATGCACAAAGAAAGATAAAGAGAAAGGACCCTTGAGCATTGCATTTGCATATGAGATGTTCTATTGTTGATCTCCTTTACATGGATGCTGATGTTATAGTTTCTTTATGTACTTGCTGAGTCTGTGGACTCACTCTTGCTTTTATTGTTGTTTTAGGTACCCGAGCCAAGAACGACATGCATGGGGGGAAGTAGTCTACTAGTCACACACTTGCCACATGAACTAAATAAAGATGAATGATCTTCAGAACGTAATTGTTTTAATAATTGGGCGAGATGCCCAAAGATTTATTATGTTTCGTCTCATGCAATGGATTAAATGTAATAATGATGAGTAGTAGAAATTCATATCTCTCTAGTTATGTTAGATACTTAGCATGTCTTTGATTATCTTTTGATGTCTTTGGAAGAAAGTTTTAGTTAATATTTGAATTGTCTGTGTGTTGGAACCTTCGTGCAATTAACTTTACAAGGGAGGTTCTGCCGAAATTTATTAAGATTGTCTAGTTTGGAATTATTAGAGTTTGTTTAGTAGCATTCCAGGCTCATGTCGGGCTGGGGTGTTACACACTGCCACAGCACAACTCACAAAAGTGAGGTCCATCGGGCTCACCTTCTTCCTCTGCACAATACCAACAACGCAGGTGAGTACAATAATGTACTCGCAAGACTTACGAGTAACAAGCCTATACATAGCTACATGAAAGCTGTATCAAAGAAATGTGGTTATATGGTTCTTTGGACGCATAAAGCAAGTTTCAATTGCAATAATGTAATAGATTGAAAGCAATTTAACAAATCAGTTTTAAGCATTCAAATAACAGCGAGTAAAAATATTTAAAAGTAACCACCTAGAAGTGACTATCCCAATAGCCACCACAAATAGCATGAATCCCTGATTCATACCACCCATCAAGTTTTAATTTTAAAAAGGTTGTAGTCTAACTCTTGAAAAGCTTATCCAAGCGTGTCCATAACCTAGGACGAGGCTATTCGAATAGTTTGTAATCCCTGCATGGGTGTGCTAATGTACCCACACTTCAGACCGCCTTTTTGCCAAGCTATTAAGCACACTTCCTTTGGTATGTCGGCACAGCTAAGTCCTACGAACCCTTTCCAATGGAATATGCTAATCAAGAGACACACGTATGGGGGTTAATCCTTAGTGATCTGCCGACGAAATATGGATCACAAGGACCCATACGTGGAGCAAGACACACCGGCCTCGGCGGGTGCTCCTCTCCTCACAAACATGTCCATGTTGCATATAATCAAATATGCAACCCACCACGCGACTCATTAATTAACACACCCCAAAGTACTCAGCTAAGAGAGGTCCCATATCCCTCTAGTGTGGTTAGCACGCACGTAATGCTCGGATAATGAGATACTCACAAGTAGTTCGGTCCTTAATTGACCCGGGCACCATTCCAAGCACACCCAAAAGATCACACCATCTTACCATTGTGCCCAAGTCTAAATTGTTTTCATTTTCAGTTTTAGTTTTACAATTTAGACCTAGCACAAGGCCGAAATATACAGATTATAACAGTTTGTGTGATCAGGGTTATCGACAAGTCGATAACCCCCCATTTCTACCGATAGCTAAGCATGGCTAAGCATAATGACACGTAAGCTACTAAGTGACAAGGGTTCATCCAGCGAACCCAAAATCACAGCAAGTAATCCTAGGCTCAGTAGTAGAGGAATAAACATTTTCTACTGATCATGCAGCTACTGGGCCAACTATCGACAATAGTTTAAATCAACATAGCAATGCATACATAGAATTTGCAAACAACATATTAGAATTTGAAATTAGTAGGAACAATATGATCAAATGATGCTACATCTGCTTGCCTTGCTGGAGTGCAAGATCTGATGGTTGTGGCTCAGAGTCAATATTAAGATTGTCTTCGGAACCAAACGCGAAAAGGCTATAATCAAATAAGAACGAAGAACACCAAATAAATCCCAACAGCAAAAGACATCCAAATCTAATGAAATTTACACAACAGCTAGGGAATGATTTTATACAATGATAGGAACAAGAATCATGCAATTTGGACTGAGTATGCAAAAGATATATCCAAAATACTCTTTCTCAGCCTTAAAATCAACCTAATTAGTTACTAGTACTGTTCATGGTGAAATTTTCTAGAATGATATAGGGTCTGAAATTTTTATAGCAAGTAGATTATGACATCCTGATAACAGCAAAGTTGAATTTACTAAATTTGGAGTTATACACATTTACCTATGATTTTTCTAAGCCGTAAATCTAATGCAAGACACTTTACAGAATTTTAACTATGCTTAAAACCTATTTCATATTAAAGTATGCTAACAGATGAATTTAACAAAATTGATTTTGCACAAATTGGAATTATACAGAAAAAGATATGCATTTTTCAAGTTTTAAACCTATTTCTGGAATATTCAATGTTGGCAGAAATCAAGTTATTCTAGTTTCAATATTTTCTGTTACTGAAATATACCTAGTTGCATTTTTATATCAAACTTTAGTGACAACAGAATTTATTACAGTTGGAATTACCCAAAAAGCAGTTAACAAGAATTAGTTATGAATTTTTAAAGTTTAGATACAATTTTTTGTTGACAAATAAATGCTTACAGACGTAGATTCGAAATTAACAGAAAATAAGCGATGTGGACGCTTGACAACCCTTGATCTAAAATCCTACGGCTCACGCGCGCCGGGAACAGCGCACGCGCGCGACTCTCGAAAGAATCCCACCGTTGGATCAAGATCCAACGGCACAAGCGGGGGAATGCATCCGGACGGTGGGTTGCTTGGGCCAATCCCAGCCGTTGATCTGTAGATGGACGGTCCATAGCACACTTTCTGTCGGATGGTCCGAATGCATACGGGATCTCAGTCGTTGATCATAAGATCGACGGTCAAGAATGATAGAGGCAACCGGAGAGTCCGAATGCACTCTAGATCTGGGCCGTTGATCACGGGATCGACGGTCCACAATCAACAAAGTGCTACGCATGGGACTTAAGTGCGCGGGGAGGATTTTAATGAGGACCCACATGTCAGTGAGACAGAGGGACGACTAAGACAGCGATTAATTACCAGGAACCAATGATTAGTGATTGACTAGCAATTAATGTGTCCTAATGACTGGCACAGATGTGATTTAAGAGATTGGAGGGCCCGCATGTCAGTGACCCAAATGGTTTATTACCGACAACGATTAACCTCCGACACATTAATTAACCAATAATTAGTCATTAATGATGCCCGACACGTACGGGGTTGTGCCAGTGGATGATTTAAGGGTGTTGGGCCCACTGTCAGTGGCTCAACGACAAAGTTTAAGACACAGATAATGAGCTAATGATTAGCAATCACAAGGTAATTAATGTGTCTTAAACAAATGACGAAAACGGGAGTTCTGGCCGGCAAACTCCCGAGGGACTTCAACGGCTTGTCGGCGACGACCCGCATGCGGCGCCGACTAAGAACTAAATGGAACCGCAATAGCACTACGAACCTAATGGTGGCAACTCTCGGCGTGAGGACCGTAACGCCGACTAGCCGGAAAAACAAAAATGGAGCTCTTACTACAACTTCGAAAATAGCAAAAGGCTCCGCTGCAGTCCAAGGAAGCGGGTGCCAGAGCCTCTAAGGACTAATAAGAAGCTACCTTAATGAAGAGAAGCTTCAAAGACGGCCGGAGAAGCTTGTCCACGGTGGAGGCTCGCCGGACTTGGAGAAGAAAGGTTGAAAATGGCACCCTGAGCCAAGTGAGTGATACCCAAGCATCAATATAGCTTCATTATGGTCCACAGAAGCTACATGAGCAAGTAATTTGATAATAGAGCACTCACCTGAGCTGAGGAAGAAGATGACCAAAATCGGCCGAATTTGAACAAACCCCAAATTGGATAACTCCTGCGAATCAAATCCAACATTAAGTGAGGGGAAATGTTCAAGATAACAAGGAGGTAAGAATAGGGTAAAGAAATGTGAAGGAGAACCACTGGAACACCAAGAACACCAATGGAGCTCTTCGGGTCAACAATGGCGATTTGGGGGTTTTGAGGAGTTAAGCTCCAAAACTGTAAATGGAGCTTGATGGTGGTCTAAAGGAATACCAGGAGGAGAAAAGGGTGCTTATAAGGCCTTGGAAGCATTAGGGTTTGGACCAAGAGCCTTTCGGGTGGCATTGCACAAAGCACAAGATATGGCCGACAAGAAAAAGGTGGTAGATGGTGCACTAGGGTATGGCACGGCCGAGAGTGTCTCCCATACCCCTAAATGTCGGCTAGGACGACCGTAGGGAGCACGAGTTGACACTGCCATCCCTCCCCTACTGTTCATGCACGGCTGGAGGTTGAAGACGACCAGAGGAAAAGCTCGGGCGATCTTGAACCCTACGATTTTAATCGGGCGGCTGATATCGCGCCACGCCTCTGAGTTTTGAAAATAGAGGGATAGATCGGGAGCCCTTGGATTAGAAACGCCCAACTTAGATTCAAACAAAACAACCGGAAGGTCCGAATGTCTCGGTGAATCTGGGCGGTTGGATGGGAATCCAACGGTTGAAATTCGAACAAGCAACCGGAAGGTCCGAACGTTTTCACGAAGCTGGGTCGTGCGATAAGGATCCAACGGTTGAGATTCAACGCGCGCTTAAAAAGGAGGCTCGGTGCAGTTAGTTGACTGGACCGAGTCGATTGGCTCGAGCCCAAGTCCGAGTCGAACCCAAGGAACAGTGGATTAAGGTTCTGACTTTTCAATTAGAACAGAGACTTTTGAGGATTTATTTGAGGTAGCAAAGCAACTCCAAAAATTATGAGATTTTTACTGGAGCTTGCTAACTCAGATATTAACCTTGTGTAAAATTTTCAGAGGTTTTTATACTGTGAATTTACCTCCAAAATTCTGCAAGGCTCTGATTTAAGGTTTGACTGAAAGTCAAACAGGTTTGACTGCCCCCTAAAAATATTCAAACAATTTCTAAAAATTGTGAAATTTTTCAGAGAGGCCACATACCATCACAGGAACTTAGGAAAATTACTTCCCAATGATGATCACAAGATTTGAGATGAAAATTTTTGGAAGACAAGGTTTGGATCCAAAAGACTTGTGACTTTGTATTTCCATAACTTCTTACAATAATTGTTCAAAACATACAGGAAATACATGATGTAAGAAAAATTTTTAATTTCTACTCATTTTCTTACATTTAAAACACAAGTTCAAAGCTGGGATGTTACAAAACCTCCCCCCCCCCTTACAAGAATCTCACCCCGAGATTCTGTTTACTCGGAGAAGAAGGATGGGTAATCTGCACGAAGGCGATCTTCGCGCTCCCAAGTTGCCTCATCTTCAGAATGATTCGACCACTGAACCTTAAGGAACTTGATGACACGATTCCTTATCCTCCGTTCGGATTCTTCGAGAATACGAACAGGATGCTCATGATAGGTCAAATTTTCCTGCACATCGAGATTTTCCAACGGAGTTTCCTCAATTGGAACACGGAGGCATTTCTTCAAGTGTGACACATGGAACACATCATGTACACCCTCAAGTGTAGCTGGCAACTCGAACCTGTATGCAACAGCTCCCACTTTCTCGATGATACGATAAGGTCCAACATATCGAGGAGCCAACTTGCCCTTGATGCCAAAACGCTGATGGCCCTTCAAGGGTGAGACCTTGAGATACACAAAGTCATTGGGCTCAAAGCTTAACTCTCAACGATGGCGATCCGCATAGCTCTTTTTCCTGGACTAGGCCACGCGCAAATGCTCATGAATCAGCTGAACCTGACTTTCGGTCTCATTGATGGAATCTGGCCTGAAGAACTGACGCTCACCAGTTTCTGACCAGTTCAATGGGGTTCTACATCTCCTCCCATACAATACCTCAAAAGGTGTCATACCAAGACTAGCTTGGAAACTGTTGTTGTAGGAGAACTCTGCAAACGGCAGGCACTTCTCCCACTTCTTCCCATAGGAAAGAACACAAGCACGGAGCATATCTTCCAACACTTGGTTAACTCTCTCCGTCTGACCATCAGTTTGAGGATGATAAGCTGAACTGAAAGAAAGACGAGTTCCCATAGCCTCTTGCAGACTATGCCAAAAGCGAGAGGTGAAAAGAGAACCACGATCTGACACAATCGTTCGTGGCACACCATGCAAGCACACAATGCGAGACACGTAGAGATCTGCCAGCTGACTAACACTGAGATTGGTACGCACTGGTAGAAAATGCGCTACCTCTGTCAATCGATCAATGACAACCCAGATATCATCCTTCCCCGAAGAAGTACGGGGCAGACCGGTGATGAAATCCATGCCCACGGAATCCCATTCCCACTCAGGCACTGGCAAAGGCTGCAGAAGGCCTGCTGGACGCTGATGTTCAGCCTTGACGCGACAGCACACGTCGCACTCGGCAACGAACTTGGCAATTTCGCGCTTCATGCGAGTCCACCAGAATCTCTGTCGAAGGTCTTGGTACATCTTGGTAGCCCCGGGATGGATAGACAAAGGGGAGTCATGGGCTTCGCGGAGAATCAAATCCCGCAATTCCATGACCTTCGAAACCACAAAGCGCTGTCCAAACCACACAATACCATGCTCATCCTCAGAAAAGCACTTGGCTATCCCATTCTTGATGTTCTGCTTGATTTGGATCACACCAACATCTGTCTGCTGGGCAGCCTTGATTTGATCCACCAAGGTTCGTTGCACAACCAAGGTAGCAAGAGAACCATGCTCAAATAAACCCAAATTGAGCCGCTGAAATTCTTCAAGAAGGGTAGGCTGTTGCTCTTGGAGCATCAAAGTATTGCAATACACCTTTCGACTAAGTGCATCAACAACAACATTGGCCTTGCCCGGGTGATACTGAATGCCCATATCATAATCCTTGATCAATTCAACCATCTCCTTTGCCTGAGGTTTAGATCTGGCTGGGTGAACAAATACTTTAAGCTCTTGTGATCAGAATACACCTCACAACGGTTACCAATAAGGTAATGCCGCCAAATCTTGAGTGCATGAACCACTGCAGCTAACTCCAAGTCATGGGTAGGATAGTTGAGTTCATGAGGCCTCAACTGCCTTGATGCATAGGCCACCACCTTGCCTTCTTGCATAAGAACACAACCGAGTCCCTGACGAGAGGCATCACAATAGATATCAAAGCTCTTATGAATGTCAGGGAGAACAAGCACTGGAGCTGAAGTCAAGCGCTTCTTGAGTTCTTGGAAACTCTCATCGCAAGCAGAGGACCAAAGAAATTTCTTGTCCTTCTTCAGCAACTCAGTCATCGGCTTCGCGATCATGGAGAAGTTCTCGATAAAGCGGCAGTAGTAGCCCGCTAAACCAAGGAAACTCCTCACATCGGTGACTGACTTGGGCTGTCCCCAAGATAGAACATCGCTGACCTTGCTAGGATCCACAGCTACACCACCTGCTGAAAGAACATAGCCCAAGAATGCCACTTCCTTTAACTAGAATTCACACTTGCTGAACTTGGCATACAGCTGGTGCTCACGTAGCTTCCCCAATACAATCTGCAGATGCTCAGCATGCTCTTCTTCACTCTTGGAGTAGATAAGAATGTCGTCAATGAAAACCACAACAAACTTATCCATATACTCCATGAACACCGAGTTCATAAGATTCATGAATAAAGCGGGAGCATTGGTTAAGCCAAAGGACATGACAGTGTACTCGTAAAGGCCATAACGAGTAGTGAAAGCCGTCTTCGGAATATCTTCAGCCCTGATTCGGACTTGGTGATACCCCAACCTTAAGTCAATCTTGGAGAACACACAGGCTCCAGTCAACTGGTCGAAGAGATCATCAATACGAGGCAAAGGATACTTGTTTTTCACCGTCACTTCATTAAGCGGACGGTAATCAACACACATTCGCAGGGTCTTGTCCTTCTTTTTCACAAAAATAACTGGACAACCCCAAGGAGATGAGCTAGGATGGATAAAGCCCTTTGCTTGAAGCTCACCTAACTGCCTCTTCAGCTCCTCCAACTCATTGGGAGGCATTCGGTATGGCGCCTTAGAAATTGGAGCGGTACCGGGCAGCAACTCAATAACAAACTCCAAGTCTCGAACTGGAGGCATCCCAGGCAAATCTTCAGGGAATACATCCGCAAAGTCACAGACTGTGGGCACATCCTGAATCTCCAAGGCCGGCTTAGCTTCAAGGGCACAAAGATGTGGCCCCTGCAGCTGCGGTGAAATCCCAACTTGCTCGCCTGAGGGACTAGTGAGGTAGACTATCTTCCTGGTACAATCGATTTGCCCCAAGTGTTGGGACAACCAATCCATGCCAAGAATCACATCCAGGCGCGCCGAGTCAAGTAAGATAAGATTCGCCAAGAATTTCACTCCTTCAATATCAATGGGAACGTCCCGGCATTCTTGATCAGCTCTCATTTCCGAATCCGGAGAGCGAATAAGCAAAGGACTCCCCAAAGGAACAAAGTGAAGGTCACAATCAGCAGCAAATGATTTCGAAATAAAAGAATGTGATGCTCCAGAGTCAAATAATACTACAGCAGGACGATAACTGACAAGAAGCGTACCCAACACAACGTCGGGCGCCTCCTGAGCCTCCTCAGCCGAGATGTGGTTGACTCGACCACTCCCGACACCCTGGGTCTTCTGGATCACCTTCTGGTCAGGTGGGTGACCATTCCCTTGCCTGCGTCCTCCATTAGGACGAGGGGTTGCTCCAGTCCTCTGTGGAAAACTGCTAGCATAGTGGCCCTTCTTGTTGCAAGCGAAGTAGGTGACATCAGCAGCTGGGTTGCGGAGCGCAACCTGCTGCTGGGTCGCAGGTGCATGTGGCTGAAACACGGCCTGCAGGGGATGAGTAACTGGCACCGACGGGCTCGGCGGTGGTGAAGTCAAAGCACGAGCCCCTGGTGTAGGCCCAACACGGGGACGAGTGAGGCCAGCCTGTGCAGACCGATGGGCCTCCCACTTGCACTTGCGGGACTCACCCAGCGCCTTCGCCTTGTGCTCGGCGACGATGGCCTTGTCAACCAAGGCCTGGAAGTCAGCAAAGTCCACAATAGATAGCTTGTCCTGCAGCTCCTCGGACAAGCCATCCATGAACTTCTCCTGTTTGGCCTCATCAGAGGCCACCTCACCCGGAGCATAACGAGCCAAGTGATTAAACTCGTAAAGATACTCCGACACAGACTTGCGCCCCTGTTTAAGCGCAAGAAACTCCTTCTTCTTGAGCTTCATCAGGCCATCGGGAATGTGGGCCCAACGGAAAGTGGACCTGAACTCATCCCACGAGACAACGTGGCCTGCGGGCTGCATGGCGAGAAAATTCTCCCACCAAGAGAGTGCTGCACCCTCAAGCTGATGGGATGCAAAGAGTGCTCGCTCCTGCTCCTAGCACTGAGCGATGTTGAGCTTCCGCTCAACCAAACGCAGCCAATCATCTGCGTCCAGAGGGTCCTCAGATCGGGAGTAAGTAGGCGGCTGCGTACGGAGAAACTCCGCAAGCCCACCACGAGACTGGTGGCCACCACCTCCAGACCCCGAAGTACCAGAGGGAGTGGAGGTGTTCCTTGCGATGACCTCCAGAATCCGGATCTGGTCCATGCGATTCTGCTCGATCTGAGCAAGAACCTCAGCCATGGTCGGAGGAGGGGGAAGCTCCTCATCGGAACCAACCGGCTCACTGTTGCGGGTGGTTCTTGCCATCCTGTTCCACAAAAATAGGTTAAACACAACTCCGGAACAGGAGACAAAGAAAGACAATTGACCACTCTACAAAATAAACTCTAGCAGCTCAAGTATCAACATAAAATTGCAGCAAGATCTCATAGATAAATAACCATCTTCCTATCATGACTAACTCGTATGGAAGACGAGCAATCAGTTTTTAGGAAGGCAAATTTCAGCATGTTCACCTTGGTTTGAAACAACTAGGAAACAAGGTGAAAAATTAACTAAAGAAAGGTTAGACACTTAGCTAACTCATATCACTTCTTACCCTTTTATTCCCACAAGTTTTAGTTGAATTAACCTCTCATTTTCAGCAGTTTCTACTATTCAAATGCTAGCTGTCCAGAAATTATACTTGCTGTCCAGATTTTCTTCCTCCGGTTTCTGGCCGAAATTTGTAGCTTCAGGAGTTTCTAATCTTCACAAGACAGCCAACAACTTCATCTTATAACTCTCATGGTTTACCCAAAACCAATCTACCCGATTAACAACTATCTTTTGAAAGAAGATGAGAGGAAAATCAGCTTCTTAAATCCAATTCAGAATAAGGTGAGATAAGCAAGCTAAGATAGATAAGAAGTAAAATCTGAGAACTTACTTAATATTTTCAGGAAAGCACTTGATATTTGGAAAGTAAGTTTTCAAAATATGCTAGGGACGACCGAGCTAGGGGTTTCTACGGTCAGTATGGCTCTGATACCAAACTCTGTGAGACCCCGGTTTATTAAACTTGTAATACTTAACCTTCCACTAGTTCTAGTATCACAAATAGAATAACCCGTGTCTCGATGAATATGTGCTTCCCAGAAAATGCAGCACACATACATCATACCAAAGCATGCATCAATTCCATACAACAGAATATAACAAGTCTACCAAAAGACATAATATAAGTTATTACAGAACAGCCGACCGGCCAAATGACATAAGTATCAAATAACAGCGGAAGCAAAAGTTGCCATAAGATGGCTTAAACCAAAAGACGACCGGCTAGCCACATAACACCACAGGGCAACCGACCGGGCCGCCAAGCTAATCGCCCCAAGCACTGCCACAGTACAACTCACAAAAGTGAGGTCCATCGGGCTCACCTTCTTCCTCTGCACAATACAAGCAATGCAGGTGAGTACAATAATGTACTCGTAAGACTTACAAGTAACAAGCCTATACATAGCTACATGAAAGCTATATCAAAGGAATGTGGTTATATGGTTCTTTGGACGCATAAAGCAAGTTTCAATTGCAATAATGTAATAGATTGAAAGCAATTTAACAAATCAGTTTTAAGCATTGAAATAACAGCGAGTAACAATATTTAAAAGTAACCACCTAGAAGTGACTATCCCAATAGCCACCACAAATAGCATGAATCCCTGATTCATACAACCCATCAAGTTTTAATTTTAAAAAGGTTGTAGTCTAACTCTTTAAAAGCTTATCCAAGCGTGTCCATAACCTAGGACGAGGCTATTCGAATAGTTTGTAATCCCTGCAGGGTGTACCAATGTACCCACACTTGCATCGCCTTTTGCCAAGCTATTAAGCACACTTCCTTTGGTATGCCTGACACGGCTAAGTCCTCCGAACCCTTTCCAATGGAATATGCTAATCAAGAGACGCACGTATGGGGGTTAATCCTTAGTGATCTGCCGACGAAATATGGATCACAAGGACCCATACGTGGAGCAGGACACACCGGCCTCGGCGGGTGCTCCTCTCCCCACAAACATGTCTATGTTGCATATAATCAAATATGCAACCCACCACGCGACTCATTAATTAACACACCCCAAAGTACTCAGCTAAGAGAGGTCCCATATCCCTCTAGTGTGGTTAGCACGCACAGAATGCTCGGATAACAGATACTCACAAGTAGTTCGGTCCTTAATTGACCCGGGCACCATTCCAAGCACACCCAAAAGATCACACCATCTTACCATTGTGCCCAAGTCTAAATTGTTTTCATTTTCAGTTTTAGTTTTACAATTTAGACCTAGCACAAGGCGAAATATCTGATTATAACGGTTTGTGTGATCGGGGTTATCGACAAGTCGATAACCCCCCATTTCTACCGATAGCTAAGCATGGCTAAGCATAATGACACGTAAGCTACTAAGTGACAAGGGTTCATCCAGCGAACCCAAAATCACAGCAAGTAATCCTAGGCTCAGTAGTAGAGGAATAAACATTTTCTACTGATCATGCAGCTACTGGGCCAACTATCGACAATAGTTTAAATCAACATAGCAATGCATACATAGAATTTGCAAACAACATATTAGAATTTGAAATTAGTAGGAACAATATGATCAAATGATGCTACATCTGCTTGCCTTGCTGGAGTGCAAGATCTGATGGCTGTGGCTCAGAGTCAATATTAAGATTGTCTTCGGAACCAAACGCGAAAAGGCAATAATCAAATAAGAACGAAGAACACCAAATAAATCCCAACAGCAAAAGACATCCAAATCTAATGAAATTTACACAACAGCTAGGGAATGATTTTATACAATGATAGGAACAAGAATCATGCAATTTGGACTGAGTATGCAAAAGATATATCCAAAATACTCTTTCTCAGCCTTAAAATCAACCTAATTAGTTACTAGTACTGTTCATGGTGAAATTTTCTAGAATGATATAGGGTCTGAAATTTTTATAGCAAGTAGATTATGACATCCTGATAACAGCAAAGTTGAATTTACTAAATTTGGAGTTATACACATTTACCTATGATTTTTCTAAGCCGTAAATCTAATGCAAGACACTTTACAGAATTTTAACTATGCTTAAAACCTATTTCATATTAAAGTATGCTAACAGATGAATTTAACAAAATTGATTTTGCACAAATTGGAATTATACAGAAAAAGATATGCATTTTTCAAGTTTTAAACCTATTTCTGGAATATTCAATGTTGGCAGAAATCAAGTTATTCTAGTTTCAATATTTTACATTCTTGAAATATACCTAGTTGCATTTTATATCAAACTTTAGTGACAACAGAATTTATTACAGTTGGAATTACCCAAAAAGCAGTTAACAAGAATTAGTTATGAATTTTTAAAGTTTAGATACAATTTTTTGTTGACAAATAAATGCTTACAGACGTAGATTCGAAATTAACAGAAAATAAGCGATGTGGACGCTTGACAACCCTTGATCTAAAATCCTACGGCTCACGCGCGCCGGGAACAGCGCACGCGCGCGACTCTCGAAAGAATCCCACCGTTGGATCAAGATCCAACGGCACAAGCGGGGGAATGCATCCGGACGGTGCGGTTGCTTGGGCCAATCCCAGCCGTTGATCTGTAGATGGACGGTCCATAGCACACTTTCTGTCGGATGGTCCGAATGCATACGGGATCTCAGCCGTTGATCTGTAGATGGACGGTCCATAGCACACTTTCTGTCGGATGGTCCGAATGCATACGGGATCTCAGCCGTTGATCATAAGATCGACGGTCAAGAATGATAGAGGCAACCGGAGAGTCCGAATGCACTCTAGATCTGGGCCGTTGATCACGGGATCGACGGTCCACAATCAACAAAGTGCTACGCATGGGACTTAAGTGCGCGGGGAGGATTTTAATGAGGACCCACATGTCAGTGAGACAGAGGGACGACTAAGACAGCGATTAATTACCAGGAACCAATGATTAGTGATTGACTAGCAATTAATGTGTCCTAATGACTGGCACAGATGTGATTTAAGAGATTGGAGGGCCCGCATGTCAGTGACCCAAATGGTTTATTACCGACAACGATTAACCTCCGACACATTAATTAACCAATAATTAGTCATTAATGATGCCCGACACGTACGGGGTTGTGCCAGTGGATGATTTAAGGGTGTTGGGCCCACTGTCAGTGGCTCAACGACAAAGTTTAAGACACAGATAATGAGCTAATGATTAGCAATCACAAGGTAATTAATGTGTCTTAAACAAATGACGAAAACGGGAGTTCTGGCCGGCAAACTCCCGAGGGACTTCAACGGCTTGTCGCCGGCGACCCCGGCCGCGGCGGCGCCGACTAAGAACTAAAATGGAACCGCAATAGCACTACGAACCTAATGGTGGCAACCTCGCTGGCGGTGAGGGACCAGAACGCCGACTAGCCGGAAAAACAAAAATGGAGCTCTTACTACAACTTCGAAAATAGCAAAAGGCTCCGCTGCAGTCCAAGGAAGCGGGTGCCAGAGCCTCTAAGGACTAATAAGAAGCTACCTTAATGAAGAGAAGCTTCAAAGACGGCCGGAGAAGCTTGTCCACGGTGGAGGCTCGCCGGACTTGGAGAAGAAAGGTTGAAAATGGCACCCTGAGCCAAGTGAGTGATACCCAAGCATCAATATAGCTTCATTATGGTCCACAGAAGCTACATGAGCAAGTAATTTGATAATAGAGCACTCACCTGAGCTGAGGAAGAAGATGACCAAAATCGGCCGAATTTGAACAAACCCCAAATTGGATAACTCCTGCGAATCAAATCCAACATTAAGTGAGGGGAAATGTTCAAGATAACAAGGAGGTAAGAATAGGGTAAAGAAATGTGAAGGAGAACCACTGGAACACCAAGAACACCAATGGAGCTCTTCGGGTCAACAATGGCGATTTGGGGGTTTTGAGGAGTTAAGCTCCAAAACTGTAAATGGAGCTTGATGGTGGTCTAAAGGAATACGGGAGGAGAAAGGGTGCTTATAAGGCCTTGGAAGCATTAGGGTTTGGACCAAGAGCCTTTCGGGTGGCATTGCACAAAGCACAAGATATGGCCGACAAGAAAAAGGTGGTAGATGGTGCACTAGGGTATGGCACGGCCGAGAGTGTCTCCCATACCCCTAAATGTCGGCTAGGACGACCGTAGGGAGCACGAGTTGACACTGCCATCCCTCCCCTACTGTTCATGCACGGCTGGAGGTTGAAGACGACCAGAGGAAAAGCTCGGGCGATCTTGAACCCTACGATTTTAATCGGGCGGCTGATATCGCGCCACGCCTCTGAGTTTTGAAAATAGAGGGATAGATCGGGAGCCCTTGGATTAGAAACGCCCAGCTTAGATTCAAACAAAACAACCGGAAGGTCCGAATGTCTCGGTGAATCTGGGCGGTTGGATGGGAATCCAACGGTTGAAATTCGAACAAGCAACCGGAAGGTCCGAACGTTTTCACGAAGCTGGGTCGTGCGATAAGGATCCAACGGTTGAGATTCAACGCGCGCTTAAAAAGGAGGCTCGGTGCGATTAGTTGATCGACCGAAGTCGATTGGCTCGAGCCCAAGTCCGAGTCGAACCCAAGGAACAGTGGATTAAGGTTCTGACTTTTCAATTAGAACAGAGACTTTTGAGGATTTATTTGAGGTAGCAAAGCAACTCCAAAAATTATGAGATTTTTACTGGAGCTTGCTAACTCAGATATTAACCTTGTGTAAAATTTTCAGAGGTTTTTATACTGTGAATTTACCTCCAAAATTCTGCAAGGCTCTGATTTAAGGTTTGACTGAAAGTCAAACAGGTTTGACTGCCCCCTAAAAATATTCAAACAATTTCTAAAAATTGTGAAATTTTTCAGAGAGGCCACATACCATCACAGGAACTTAGGAAAATTACTTCCCAATGATGATCACAAGATTTGAGATGAAAATTTTTGGAAGACAAGGTTTGGATCCAAAAGACTTGTGACTTTGTATTTCCATAACTTCTTACAACAATTGTTCAAAGTATACAGGAAATACATGATGTAAGAAAAAGTTTTAATTTCTACTCATTTTCTTACATTTGAAACACAAGTCCAAAGCTGGAATGTTACACTGCGGGTGGGCCGGGGAAGGAAAAAAGATAGAGCTGCGGCGATGCTAGCTGGTGGGCCAAAGAGAAAAGAAATGAAGGAAGAAGAAAAAGAAAGAAAGGAAAAGAAAAAAAGAAAAAGAGAAGTCGGGCTGGCCAGGTGGCTTTCGGCCCAAACTGTACTCTTGAGGTCTCGATTTATTTTCTTTTTTTTCTTTTTAAACTCATATTTGAATTCGATTTTCTATTTTTCAAATTGAGGTTTGGATTAATGACTCAATAATTCGAATATCGCCGAAGCAAATAAAAAATTTAAAAAAATCCCACATTTTTAAACAATATCCACGCCATCCTAAGCTTGGAGCCCTCGACAACGTACATCGTGCCGCATGCAAACTTGCACAGTTGTGAACGTGAGGGCTGTTCGGCTACGCTACACAGGCGTATGCATGTATGTGTGCGCTCTCTCTCATGCGTGCGTAACACTGTGACAATCTGTCTACAAATGTTCATGCGTACATACGTACTGCCATGCCTAGATACCTACTCCTTGGGCTGTGGTTGGTCGATCTCATGCGTGTGCGTTTAGGTGCCCATGTCTCTAGCTAAATGCTTACCTATCCTTTCAAAATGTAGCCTTTTGTTTTTTCTCGTTCACCGAGCTCTTCCAGACTGTGACCGGTTCCCATCATCTCCCTTGGAACATGATCCTTACGTTATCTAATTACATCTCTGCAACTGCAACTCATAAATATAGGGCTGAAAACGGATCGAATACAAGTGAATAATAGTTCTGTTATATTTATTTTTATATTTTTTTTCTCAGATACCGATACAAATACGAATATCTCAATTACGAATATAAATTACATTGAATACAAATACGGAGCGAATGCGAATCAAAACAAATACGATCATAGATATTTTTCGAAACATAAAAACCCCTTAAATTGTACGCCAGAAATTAACGAAAGCATATAACTAATTTATTTGATCCAAACATTCAAGAATTGTTCATATTTTCAGTAACCACATATAACATTGGCACTTGCAAGCTGCATTAATTAGTTTATCACAGACATGACACTTAGTTTACCACATTTAGCTCATAACTCATAAGTCATCACATATTCAGACTTAGTTCATCATATACATAAAACTCTTAGTTCATCATATACATAAAACTTAGTTCACACTTAGTTCATCATACCTAGTTTATTAATGGCATATATAGTCGATAATAAGTAGATACATGTCTCAAAAAATATGCATAGCAGTACACTTAGTTCATCATATATTGTAACAACCCAAATTTTTTATAGATTAAAAAGAAAAATTAAGTTAATTTAATTTCTTCGTTTCATTTGAAGTTTATTCGTTGTTGAATAAAATTTCTAAACTCCAATGCAAATCTCAAATTCCTTTTTTTCCTTTTCTCTTCTCTTCTCTCTTTTTCCTTTTGTTTTCCTCCTTTTCTCTTTCCTACATCACACCGCTGAGCCTCCCCTGGCTCCTTTCTTATTTTCCCATTCTCTTTTCCTATTTCTTTCATCTCTTTTCTCCCGATCTCCTTCACGAGAGCTTCTCTCTCCAACTCCTTTCTCCCTCCGCCCGATCGGTTCCCACCAAGCCTCCACTGCTGAACTAGTCGCGCCTCCACCACCACTGCTAGTGTCGCGCCGCCTCGCTTGGTCACGCCGCCATGCTGCCTCCCGTGGCCACCGCCTCTCTCCCGGCGCAGCCACACTACTCGAACCGCTCCACCCTTGGCCACTTAAGCTACACGTCACCTCGGCGCTCCCACACCTTTACTGTGCCTCGTCAGGTCGTGCATCGCTTGCCTCAGGCCACCGCCCTCCTCAGCGCCGCTGCCCACTGCCCGACCCTCATTGACACAAGGTCCCCACATTGCCGGATATCTGGCCTTGGCATAATTTATATTCGTATTTGACTGATACTAGGGCTATCGTATTCGTTTTTGACCCCAAAAAAAATCAGTATTTGTTTCCTATCTCAGAATTATCCGAGAAAAATCCTATCCGAATTCGTTTCCATCTAGATCGGTTGGAAACTATCTGATCTGTTTTCACCCCTAGTCACAATTACTGCACCCATTCCTATTTACTTCTTGTTTTAGAGTGCACGACCTGCAACAAAATTACTCCACCCGTTCATGTTTTACTTCTTATTTTAGAATACATGCAGTCAATCTTCTAGATTTGATAACAGATATACGTAAAAGCATCTATATTTAATTTATCACATGAAACATATACTAATAGATTTGTCATAAAAACACTTAAATGTTGTTATATTTTTAATAACTTTTTCAAACATATACATAATTAGAAGAAAAAAAAAGAATTGTCAAATGAGTGTATTGAAGACCATGTCAATGATCAAAACAACAAGTAAAGAAAACCAAATACAGTATGTAAGGGCATCTCCGATAGTTAGAGATAACATTGTCTCTAAAATATGTTACGTCATCTTTAAAGACAACATCTCTAATAGATAGTCTCTAGCACACTCTCCAACATTTATATTTTATATTTTTTTCTTTGAAACGGGTCTACATATCAACTATAGTAGATTAATGTATCATGTCTTGTACGTTTTGCGTGCACGACAGTCTCTTTAGGAAGAGACGATATGTGTTCTCTCTCCTCCCCTCTCTCTCCTTCACATAGAATTTTGTTGACATAACATAACTAAGAGATGATCATAAAGACACTATTGAAGATGCCCTAATGAATTAATCATGCGCTTTTCCACCACTCAGTCTGCATCGAGATTTGTACACCCTCCCCTCAAATCCCCCTCCTCAGCTAACTTGTCCCCAGCCCCACCCCCAGCAGCCGACCCATAATAATAGCTACGAGCACTGATGTACAGTCAAACAATTCACATTCGCCAACACTGCCTTTTGTAGAAACGTTATGTTGTCTTCTTCGCGGTTGATGATGCCACTGATGCCTTGACACCTAAAGAAGCCATTTGCTTCCCAACAACGATCGGTCTGTGGCCATCTGTCGGCTAGCAAATCTATTGTTGGGGTTACAATATTAGATCAACCCTAGGGTTTTGTAACTCGACGCATGGATCTCGTAGCAAATTAGACGGTTGGAAATGTGCGCGACTTTTAGGAAATGAGTAGGTAAATCTTAACCGTCAAATCCGTACTTTATCTTGCACTGTTATGTAACCTTCATGAAAAACTTCGTATACAGGATTTTTTTTAATAATCTATTTTTTTATTCAGAATTACAAAAATAATACCATTTTTTTACAGAAGTAATCATATGTCGTTGTACCGTTGGGCGACTTACGACTAGTCGCTCAACCATTGGGCGACTAGCTAAAGTCGTCCAACAGCGGAGCAACATGTGTCTTAGTCACCCAGTGGTTAAGCGGCTTTGGCTAGTCGCCTAATGGTTGAGCGACTAGTCGTAAGTCGTCCAACCACTGGGCGATTTGATATATTAATATTATTATTTTATTAATCTGATTGAAATAATTCTGTGGGAATAAACGTCAAATTTTGTAGGTAATACATTTAGTAAATCCTGTTTGTAGGTTGTTATTTATTTTTTTTTGAAATAAAAGGGTAGTGATAAGGTTGGTTGGTCCGTTTGTGATTTTTTGTAGAATCTTAAGGGTACGCAATTTGTGATGGCAATAACATTTTGTGATCGTCGTATGTTGTTGTTGTTGTGCGCTAAATTTTTGAAGAGTTTTGTGAGGACGATAGAGATAGTAATGATTCGTAAGTACGAAGGTAAGTAATATTGTGATGCGCTTGGAAATTCATACACGGTGGAGAACTTTGGAGAAATGGCGCAATGATAACAACACGACAGTTGATCCCACAAGGAGTTACATGGCAAGCAAGCTAACGAACCAATGACAGTACATGCATGCCTTTGGAGAATTAGAAATATATGGGACATATGGACGAATAGGGTCAGACTACTGCGTGGACCGAGGCCATTTGCCCTTCCTTGTGAGCTCGGCGTTGTACTCCTCGCCGGCCGCCTTGGCCTCGACCGCCATTTCCCTCTCTTTCTCGTGCTTCCTCTCACGAGCCTTGCGCTCCCTGCGCCTGCACGCTTCGAGATGGGCCTGCATCTCCCGCTGGATACGCTCGTTGTGCTCTTCGGTGCGGTGCTCCTCCTCCCTCCTCTCATGGTCCCTGTTGGCATCCCACTCCTCGCAGTCGAGAGTCCACTAGTCGTGTGGATGGATCTCTAGGTCGATCCACTTGCGGTAGCCACATAGCGGATCTGGGGGCTATGGGTAGACAGGAGAGGTTGTTAGTATGTACTTTGAAAGAGAAATAGTAGAGGAACATACTGGAACGGCGGTCGGGATAGTCGCAGGAGTAGTTCGCGCAACCACAGTAATGCATGTTCAAGCTAAGCCGGTGCTTGGACTTGAAGAACTTGCATCTGTCCCTACACCAATAGAGGGGCAGTGTCTCTCCCTCGGGCGGGTGTTGCGGCGAATGCTCGGTTGGGATATTATGGTAGGGGTTGCTGCTACGGGGGGCAGTGTGATTGCGAGGAGGTGGCCTCCTAGCACGCTCCTTTTGTTTCTCCTGAGCTGCATACTCCCTTTGCAGGTCGCAGATCTCCTCCCAGTGCTTCTCTATCTGAGCGAGATTGTGTTGAAGTTTGGATGTAGGAGAACCCGACGTGGAAGGGGTAGTACTTATATGCCGAGCAAGCGCTGCGTAGGCGGCTGAATTCGCAAGTAGGTAGGTAAATGATATTACTATGCACAAGAGAATTCACACACGAGGGAATGCATGCACGATGGAGAACTAATACACGAGGGAATGCATACACAACCATGTCATAGTAGGCACGATGTAAAATACATAAACAACTAATACAAGTACACAAAGCACAACAAAGACCCCCTATTGGTCACCCGCTACACCACCCACAACACCTCCTCCGTCATCGCCACATCCCACCCCTCATCCATAACCTTCTGTACGGCCCTACTTGGGCCTCCTCAGCGCGGGTGTCGATGTCCCGATGGGGTGAAGCGGTTAGAAGCCCTACTAACCCGTGGTCCCAAGGCCTCGGGGGTCGACTCCACCTGTGTTTGCGTGCCCACTGGGGGACTACTGAGCTACGACCTGGAAAGAACCTCGATGGGTGCGGGCTGAGGTGCTACCCTCAACTCCCCTGGGTCGTCCATGAAGAAGGCGTCCACTTCCTCATGCGGGGAGCAGTCAACTCCCAGTTGGAGCATGAAACATGCACGACAAAATTTGTTTAATCCTACAATATATCGACGCTCACAAACCTGAGGAGAGGAAACGTGCCTTTGTCGTGGACCATGGCGAGCGACCAAGGGTCATACTCGCAGTACTGCCCATACTCATCGGGGAAGAACAAATACTGCCGTGGCGCTGTCGAGTAGGGGTCCAGGAACGACGTTGGTGGTGGTGGCGGTGGCAGTGCGTACCCATGTGCCCAGTCAGACCCTCTGACCTAGCCCGGCGGTGTTGGCAGTGCTAGCCATGTGCCCATTCAGACCCTCTAGCCTGGCTCGGTGGCGGTGGCGGTGCATGGCCATGTGCCCAGTTGGACCTTCCGGCCTGGCCCGGTGGCGGTGGCGGTGCGTAGCCATGTGCCTAGTCTGATGAGGGCATCAACCTTAAGGATGCATCCACTGCTTCGACTCGCTGCACTGCATCCACATCTTCTCCGATCGGACTTTCGGCGACTGCATTGCCATATTTTCTAGTTGGACCGAGCTACCTCTACTCATACATGCTGGGCTACGTCTACTGCTTCTACTCATACGTGTCGGCCTACATCTACAAGCCATGGTGCCGCGTCACCAATTGTTGGGCCACAGGCTATGTAATGTATGGACCGACTTGGCCTATATGGATATGTTGGTCGACCACCCTAGGGAGCATGTACTATTCACTTGAACAGTACCCATGAACAGTGCCACCGCCCCTAGGGTTCCCACCTCTTGGCCGCACCCCTCATATAGGAGTCGCCGCGCTTTAGCAAAATTCGGGTTTTCTTGATTGAAGTTTAGCTTTGCTACTTTATTCTTTGTCCTCTTGTTCGGCGAGATCAACAGCAACATTGTTCTTCGGAACCCCACTTATCAATACATTCAATTCATATTCACAATTTTAGATTGCTTATTTATCTTGTTTTTGCGTGCTTCTTCGGTGTATGCAGGTATCGATCTTTGTGATCAGGTCAACCGGGTATTCGTGCACGGTTGATAACGACTTGTCGAGCAGTTCAGCGATTGCATAGTTTCGAACCTTGTGAGTTCGTAGCCAGGATCGTGAGAGTTGTGCGACTACTACCGAACTTACCTTCTAATCGAAAGATCGGGCCAAAAATCTGGACCTTCGTGGTTCATCAAGTTGTATTAGAGGTACAGTTCTTCAGTGAGAAATTTTTTTCCTTTCCTACAGTCCACAAAACCATGGAAATCACAAAAAAAAATAGGTTTAGTTCATCATCCAAAGCAATCTGTGCCTTTGCAATTTTCTTTTCAATATTTTGCTTATTGTTTATTGCATCGTCGTGTCAGTTGCTGATCTCTAGTTTAGTTATAGTCTAGTTCATCATTGTCTAGTTTGCATCGTGTTTCCTTTGTGTAACCTCATCATTGTGTCAAATTTCCGCCGTGCCAACACCACCCTCTGTCGCAGCCCCTTCCTTCCTGTCGTGGCCCCCAACATCACCACTAGCACAACCTCCTATCACGGTCAGTCTTCCTCCCTGCCACGGCAACCACCAAGCCATTGACCTCACTATCGTGGCCACCACCAAGCCGCAACTCATTGCCGCGACAACAACATCACCCTGTCGCCGCTTTCCTCTTGCTACCGCAGCAAAAGAACGCGCTTGCTTTTGCTTACCTCCCGCTGTTGCGCCTGCCTTTCGCCTGCCTCCCGCTACCTCTCCTACTGCAGCACTACAGCGCCTGCCTTCCATTATCTTCCCTGCTGCGACATACATCTATACCACCGCCAGATTTGTTTCAGATAGGGGAACCCTATAGCCGAAAGTTGATTTTTGGTTGGCAATAAAAGAGAAAAAAAAAAGGAAGAGTTTGGTTTCGGTTTGGAAGAAAAGAAAAGCCCTAGCTAGTTTCGGGTTAAAAAAAAGAGAGAGAAAAAGAAAAAAAAAACAGAAGAAGAAAAAGAAAGAGAAGAAACAAAGAAGGGGAGAGTCTCACTGTCCAAAATTTGAAAGGCCATCAAACCTTTGCTAAATCCAGTGAAATTTGGTGCATCCCTTCTTAATATATCCACCAGCCTCCATAAAAAAATTTGAGCATGTTTGGCCCACGGGATCAAAAGTTATAGCAATTTCAATTTGAGACCGAAACGAATTCGAATTCATTTCCGACACACCTTCAGTAAAACAGGTATAACTTTTTCGTACAGAGTCGGAATTCAACGTTCTTAGACTCGTTTGAAAGCTAATGACGACGCGCATCCGAAAAAAACAACCTGCTTGTGCTAATCACCATCCAAGACCCCCAAAATCGGCCATCTTCAGCCCCGAATTCGCGTCGCAAGTTTTCAGTTTCTGTTTTGGTGATTCTTTCGGTCTTCCCTTCGGAATTTGGGGTTCGTCCAGTTGATAAAGTTGTAGATCTCGTCGAAAGCTTTCAAAAGAGCATATATAAGCCATATAAAACTTTGTTTTTTCATCGTTTGAGACTAGCTGTTATTTCTGCTCAATCTAGAAGGTTGTTTGCGTTGCACCGATATTGTTGTTTTGTGCTCTACATCGCACGAATAATCTTATGCCTTTAGAAAGAAGTTCGAGTAGTTGGCTAGCATCTCTCCTAGCACTTGTTGTGAGGTTCTCCTTTGCTTACATCAAGTCACATTAATCTTTCGTGTGTGTTTCTACATTTTACTTCATAGGGCTTTGATTAGCTAGTCTGATTAGGTTAGGATCAGCAACTTGTGACTAGTACTTTGAATAATTTTTCAACTTGCATTAACTGATTTGATTATTACTGATCCTTACTACCATATTGAAGCCTTCTGAGATCCATTTCCTACTAACTCAGCAGGTACTGTTTCTCGCAATCGTTGGGCTAAACGCAAGTGAGAGTATCACGAACCAGCCACCGGTTGTACCAATTTCTTGCTGCATTGGTAAGAGCTGGTAAGAACTTGGTATAAGCTTGAGTGTGAGCAACTGTTAAAAACTCTAGAACCTAGTAGTTCATAGGGACATATACACTGTGATTTGTTCTTTGCTTTGATACTAACAATGGCAGGTTCAGCGTCACAAGGGGAGAATAGCAAGGCCTACGTTGAGGACAAGGCACCCCTCATGCCTCGCACGAAAGACATCATGCAACACTTTTCACGCTTGCTGAATCAACATTCGGAGCGTATTGAGAGGGTTCTAGATCGCACCATCCATGATCTTGCTACGATTGCTACACGTGTGGAGCAGCCAGAGAGAGAGCTCCACCTCCTACTGCCACCCCCACTGCTGTCGGCATTGCACAACCGCGTCGTAACCCATCCATTGCTTGCTCTTGGGCCGATGAGGTGGAAGAAGAAGAAATGAACAACTACACTACTGATACCGAAACCGATGGATTTAATGTTCATAATGATCGCAATCATCGTCAGCTTCGTCACAATCGTCAAGATATGGGAAGAAATTAACGTGAGGTACGCGACCATAATGATGCAGTTGGTAAAATTAAATTCACTATGCCGTATTTTACTGGAAAATATGATCCTGATGCTTATCTCACATGGGAGCTTACTGTAGAACAAAAATTTGCTTATCATGAATTCCCTAAAGATAAGAAAGTTAGAGCTGCTACTAGTGAGTTTTCTGATTTTGCATCTATTTGGTGGAGTGAATATGGTCGTACTCATCAGGACATACCTAGAACATGGAATGCTTTGAAAAGAGCAATGAGACATAGATTTGTACCTTCCTATTATTCTCGTGATTTACTTAATAAATTACAACGCTTAAGACAAGGTAGTAGTTCTGTAGAGGATTATTATCAAGAATTGCAAACTGGTTTAGATGAAACTGAAGATGCTAAGATGGCTAGATTTTGGGAGGCTTAAACTGAGAAATTCAGGACATACTTGATTATAAAGAATATAATTCTATCACTCGTTTGTTCCATCTTACTTGCAAAGCTGAAAGAGAAGTACAGGGTTGACAATCTCGCTCCAGAGGCAATTTTGGAGCATCTTTTGTAGGTCGGCCAAGTCAGCAACAACACGTGGCACCCTCCTCAAGCCGTGCACCCCCTACTGCTTCTACCACTCCTGTGCATGTCCCTTATGTAAGCAAATCATCAAAGGTACAAGTCCCTACAAAAAGTGCTTCTTCCGTTGCTTCTACAAGGCGATCTAGAGATGTACAATATCATTGTTGCAAAGGATTTGGGCACTTGATGCACAATTGTCCAAGTCAGCGTGCTTTGCTTATCAAGGACAATGGTGAGTACACTTCAGCTAGTGATATTGAGGAATAACATGTTTTGGTGGCAACTAACAATGCAGGTGATGACATTGAGGAAGAACATATAAGCCATGGGGCATTTGACATGTACCAAAGCCTAGTTGTCCAGCGTGTGCTAAGTGCTCAAATGGAACTTGCTGAACAAAATCAACGTTACACCTTGTTCCAATTGAAGTTCGTTATCAAGAAATGTTCCTGTAAAGTCATTATCGATGGCGAAAGTTGCAACAATCTTGCTAGCACAGACATTGTCAAGAAGCTTGGCTTGACCACAACTCAACACCCTCATCCTTACTACATTTAATGGCTGAATTCTTGTGATAAGTTGAAGGTAACTAAACTTGTGCGCGTATATTTTTCTATTGAATCATATCATGATTATGTTGATTGCGATGTTGTACCCATGCAAGCATGCTCGTTATTGCTATGTAGACCTTGGCAATATGATAGATATACTGAATATCATGGTAGATCTAATCATTATACTTTCACATATAAAGAAAAGAAAATCACTTTGCTTCCAATGTCTCCTGCTGCCATATTAAAAGATGAATTAGAAAGAACTAAGAGAACAAGTAAGGAGAAGACAAAAGATGATCATCAGATTATACCTCCAAGTGAAATTAAATTGAAAGCTCATGTTATGTTAGCAACAAAATCTAGTTGCATTGACATTAAAAAACATGAATCTGAATGCTATACTGTTATTTGCAAAGAATCTTCTTGTCCATTAAAAGGAATGCGTGTTTATTTGCCTCCTGTTGCTACTAACCTTTTGCAGGAAAGTAACGACTTGGAGGACACGATTGAGTCGAGGACAACTCAAATTCAAGAAAGGGAGGATGATGATGATATCAACCCTAAGGATGCATCCACTGCTTCGACTCGTTGCACTGCATCTACATCTTCTCTGATCGGACTTTCGGCGACTGCATTGCCATATTTTCCAGTTGAACCGAGCTGCCTCTACTCATACATACTGGGCTACGTCTACTGCTTCTATTCATACGTGCTAGGCTACGTATACATGCCATGGTGCTGCGTCACCAATTGTTGGCCCACAGGCTATGTAATGTATGGACCGACATGGCTCATATGCATATGTTGGCCGACCACCTTAGGGGGCCCGTACTGTTCACATGAACAATACCCATGAATAGTGCCACTGCCCCTAGGGTTCCCACCTCTTGGCCGCATCCCTCATATAGGAGTCGCCGCCCCTTAGCAAAATTCAGGTTTTATGGATTGAAGTTTAGCTTTGCTACTTTATTTTTTGTCCTCTTGTTCGGTGAGATCAACAACGATATTATTCTTCGGAACCCCACTTATCAATACATTCAATTCATATTTGCAATTTCATATTACTTATTTATCTTGTTCTTGCGTGCTTCTTCGATGTATGCAGGGATTGATCTTCATGATCAGGTCAACCGAGTATTTGTGCACAGTTGATAACGACTTGTCAAGCAGTTCAGAGATTACGTGGTTTCAAGCCTTACGAGATCGTAGCGAGGATCGTGAGAGTTGAGAGACTACTACCGAACTTATCTTCTCATCGAAAGATCGAGCCAAAAATTAGGACATTCGTGGTTCATCACAGTCGGACCCTCTGGCTTGGCCCGACGGCAGTAGGAGTGGGTAGCCATGTGCCGAGCCTGGTCCTCTGGCCTGCTCAGGTGCTGGCTGGGCACGTGGACGTGGCCCTCTGGAGCCTCCTGACTGGTGTGTAGGATGTGCCGGCCTCGGCGTATGCGTCGATGTGGCCACCTCCTGGACTGTCCTACACGACGTCAAGGTGACGCAACGACTCGCCTCACTGTAGACCCGACGGGCAAACTGCTGCACCTTGTCGTGCATCACCTCCACCCTGTGGGTGAGCCTGTCTATGATCGACTAGGAATCCCTCACCATCCTGACATTGATGTCCGTCTGCAAGGAGTACATAAAAGCGTGAAACTTGTAATTTAGGTAACCGTATTCAGACATTTCGAAACACGATAGTACGTACCACGAGGTGCACATTCCGCATGAAGTGCACAGGGTACGTGTCGGTCCATGCTGGTACACGAGCGGGTGGAGGGTCAACGACATGCACTAGCCTGGTGCATGCCTGCGAAGTGTACCAGCATAGGTACTCGTCATACGCGCTGGGGTCGTACAGGGTGCCCTCTTGCACGTAGTCCTCGAGGGCGTCCGCCCACTACACCAGCCACAACTCCATCTTCGTCGCCCAGATCATCCTGCAGCCACCCCTTCTACTATGCCTGCAAAACGTACGACTGCAATTAGAAGCCGCCGTAATAGAACTGCGAAAAAATATAAGTACATGTGTTGTATGTAACTCACGCGTGGGCCGATTCTGGCACCCACGTCCTGACGGGAACTAGAACAACCTGACAGAGGCTGAACTAGCACATCACCCTGTGCACCATGTAGTCCTCAACGAACATGTCGAAGACGAGCTTCTTCTACGTCCGCTAGAATGCTCGGTCGCGCAAACACAGTGAGGACAACCCGTTGGGAGCACGGTCCTCCATCTCCTGATCAGAGTATGGCTCCCAGCGCACGTTGCCAGTTGTGAGGCGGTCAAGCTACTCAACGAAGTACTCGTACACACGTGTCACCTACACGTGTGCAAACTGTGCCTACGAGCCAAAACATTGCTTATAAAGGATGACCCGTAATACGACTAAAGAAAAGATAGAGGCAAGTACGTACTCGTCTACGGTACCAAAGGGATCTTGCGATCAGCCGATCCACTGCGCCCCCATGGTACATGTTCGTGTGGTACGAACTAGACTCGAGCAGCATGGGCCGTCCGAGGGAGAAGCGCTCAAACGACCATAGCTATAGCAGGAGGGGGCATCCCATGAGGATAGAGGCCAGCCTTATCCTGCAGCACGCCTCACACATGCCGCGGTTGGTCGTGGCAAGTACGACTGATCCCCAGCTGATCCGCACCTCCTCCCCGTCGACGATGGCCCTCGCGTACCCCACAAGGTGTGCGTCAATGGAGTTACCATGGCTGCTGGTAAATAGTACTCAGCCGAAGAGCCACAGCAAGTACGCCTCCAGGTGCCACGACACATGGTACTTCGTGGGCTCTGGGGCCATACACTCGACCTATGCACAAACGAATATTTAGTTACCATAACTGTTGTATGGCAAGGATAGTGCATCACTAAACATAAAAAAATAGATCGCATACATACCCGGAACTGCGAAAGCCACCGTAGGGGTGGGCCATGGTTCTGTCACACTAGGAAGTCAAAGTACGTTGGTGTGGCCTCGGCCGAAAGAGCCCCCTCAAACCTGCCCAGCAGCTGGGCGTGCCACTTAACAGGCGTGTCCAGCGGGGAGGCAGCGGCTCCCACGATAGGCAGACCGAGCAGCAAAGTGACGTCCTATAGAGTGGGGGCCATCTCCCTGAATAGGAGGTGGAACGTGTGCGTCTCGGGCCACCAGGGCTGTCAGCAGCGACCGATCAAACAAGAACCACTGTGACCGCTCCGGGCCGACCTGGACCTCCCCGTCGTCCTCGACCGGTGTGCCGTCCTCGTCGGTGGCCTCCACCATCTGCACGAGAGGTAGAAGGCCGGCATTACTCAACTTGCAAAACACATAGACATAAGTGCATAGCGGACATATGACACAAAGATTTGGCACAATTTGCAAACAGACCTGTCTCTCCAGCATAGGTCAAGTCTCCAAGCCCACCGTGGTGTCCGCGTACAGACCACCCCCAAGTCAGTCGACTCGTCCCCACGAACCAGATGCGGGACACGACGGCTTACGAGGTGCTGCACATTGACACGCCGGTCCAGCAGGCCGAAATGTCAGTCTGAACCACAAAGGTTGTGAGTCATACTTGCAAATCAATTTCAAGTTAGCAATTACAACACAATTAGTGCGTTCAATTATTTATAGCGTACCTCCCGAAATCCTCAAAGTTAGTTGCATTCTTGCTTAAACCACATATTCCTCACCATATATAGCCATAGCCGCAATTCGGTTCTAGTGTTCTAGGGTTTAGGGGTAAGGGTTAGGGGTTAGGGTTAGGATATGGGGTTAAGTGGTTGAGGTTATGGTGATTTAAGTCGCTAACCTATAACTACACTATTTACAACTATTGATAATATGCTACTACACATCTAGCGATTTTAGTTGCTAACCTACCATGATTTAGGTCACTAACCTACGACTACACTATTTTCAACTAGTGATAATATGCCCCTACACATCTGGCGATTGTTTTGCTAACCTACCATGATTTAAGTTGCTAACCTACGACTACACTATTTACAACTAGTGATAATATGCCGATACACATCTAGTTTTTTTTTTTTGCTAACTTACTGGGATTTAAATCGCTAACCTACGACTACACTATTTACAACTAGTGATAATATGCCGCTACACATCTAGCTATTTTTTTTTGCTAACCTACCGGGATTTAAGTCACTAACCTATGACTACACTATTTACAACTAGTGATAATATGCCGCTACACATCTAGCTATTTTTTTTGCTAACCTACTGGGATTTCTAAAGTAAATCTATAAAAAAAAAAGTGCGGCGAACTCACCATTGTCGATGCGTGCATCTCTCCTCCTCTCTTTCTGTTGGACCGAAAAGGCGACTAGAGGGGGGGTGAATAGGAGCACGATCTCCTTTTCTCCCAAATTCAATTCAATACGAATCTCACTCCAATAGCTATGAAAGCTATGAAAATCAATCAATCATGCACAGCGGAAGACTTGTATTGAATCAACTCAAAACCCCGAAGTAAAATCAACACAAAACCAAAACACGAAGCTCGGCGGTCCGACCTCTCACAGGCGGTCGACCGGTTAGCTGGCGGTCGACCGGTGGCGGTCGACCGATTTCTCGGCGGTCGGACCGCTCGATGAGAGAAAACAGCCCGACAAACCAAACGCAAATTGATCAAACTTTTGATTCGTGCGCTCAAACTTCGTGAAATTTGACACTCACCTACCTAAGTATGTCAGAACCTATTCCAAGCAACGATCATGATAATTCTTGCCAAGATTCTGACCTTTACAGTTTGAGCGAAGTTAGGTCAAAACCGAGTCAAACGAAAATATGATCTTGAGACTTGCTCGTGGGTGATTGATGATATTGATGATCCTATATGTATTCCCACACGTCACAGCAAGCTAGATCACGTCCAGAAACTAAGCAAAAACTCGCGGATCAAAGAAAGATTTAAATCATCAAAAAGAGAGAAAGAAAGCAATTGACCTCATCTTGAAGAAACTTTCTTTGGATTGATTTGATATGGTATTGGTTTACAGCCACTCCATCAATGGATGACAAAGACTCAATACATGAGCACGAAATCCAATCCAACTCTCTAGAACCCTAACCTCCTCTCCTCCTCTCCCTAAGCAAATTAGGGTTTCTAAACAATGAAACGTCGAAAAGTCAGGGGAAGGTGCAGCCACCTCCCTCCTCTCTTTATAGTGGAGGCTTAGGGTTTCTAATAGAGTCTCCCTAATGGGCTCCCGTTAAGGCCCAAAACAAACGGGTGACACACGCACGCCTTTTAAAGCGCCGTGTCCAAATTTTATGGCACTCGCTGTTCGCCACGTGTAGGTTGATCCAACGGCTCTCATCATGTCGGCAAGTCTCTCCCATCCGGCTCCCACCGAAACCACCATGGCACTTGCACCGACCCCGCGCCGCTTGATTCAACCAGTCGCACCGAACCGCCTGCGGTCACCTTTGTCCATCTTGCACCATACTTGAGTCCAATGACTTCACCCGCATCGCCGATCATTTTGAACCTCAGCTCTCCAAGCCTAGTCCCGATCATCCTCGCCGTTGACCGTCGTTGACCACCAAGCAACCCGCACAACAATAGACAAGAAAATCGAAATCGGAACAAGTTCTTCACAACTTGACCCACGTTAGTCAAAACATGCATCATGCAACACATATGACATGAAAACCCATGAACTTGACCTAATCGGCAACCATCGCCACCACACGGCCGACGACGTAGTGAAAACCGGTCGACCGCCACCTTGGCCTCTCGACCGCCACCGCCCGATCGACCACAAGGCGGTCGGATCGCCATCGCCGGTCGACCGCCAATGTAGGCGGCCGATCGCCACCAAAGGACTTAGCCAAAATTTCAACACCAAATCCGCAACTCTCTCGGAAATTTAAAACGAATAGAACTTTTGACTGGAGGCTCCAAAAATTATGGGACCAAGTGTAGTAGAATCTCCTCACTTGCCTACACCCTCTATTTTTGGCCCAGCTCCAAATTCCAAAACAGCTTTCATGGCGGTCCGATCGCTCGTAGGTGGCCGGTCGATCGCCACCTGAGCCGGTCGATCACGCTCGCCGATCGGACCGCCAGCTTGTTCACCCGAGGTACCACTTGAGGCACGGCCGGTCTGACCGCCACTGAGGCCGGTCAGACCGCCTGAGGCCTGACAGAACCTGAACTTTGCCGAAAACTCGTGTTTCCGCAAACCTTCAACGTCATTGCCAATTGACACATCATCCTAAGATCATGAGCATATCCCCATGATATCCACACTTTCCCTCTGCCTCCTCCCTCTCATCTCCTTTCTTCTCTTTCTTTTCCACTCCTGGTTACTTGCTCTGTGAAGAATGGCGAAATGGCTCGGCCAGAGCTCGCACACGGCATATAAGCGCCCCTAGTCGCAAACCGTTGGGCGACTAGGGGATATCGCCCAACGGTTGAGCGACAAGTATTTGCCCAATCGTGGAGCGACTGGTGGTTATTCCTGTAAAATGAAAAAATCGGAATATTTTTTTTTTTGTAATTTGGAATAAAAATTAGATTACTTTTTTTTTAAAAAAAATCCATATACAACGTGTTTCCTCAAGAGATGGCATGGGATCAGAGCATTGTTGTTTGTCAGTGGGAATCACATCCTCTGCCGCAGTGCAACAAGGACACTAAGGACATGCCTTTTGAGGCTGTTGGGTCAAAATTCAATGGTACAGATCACACCACCGAGAAATCGAGATAATTTCAATACCTCACCATAAATTCTGAATTTGTCGCCCATTTAGATCCAAGCCACCCGAATCTTTATCCGAAGGTCACGAAGCTCCGCATGTTACCATGCATGCTTCAAACCCTTGCCAATGGCTACACATGCACCCATGCCCCATGGTTAATCCGATTTCTTTCTGCCCCCCAACAGGAACTCTTTTCATCACGTGGCATGTCCATCACACGGAATCAAAAGAAAGATTCGGAAACATCCCGTACAAAAGGCAAGCTGACAACAATGTCCTTAGCTCTGGGCAAGATCGATCCTACCTTCATCTGCATGCATATGCCGGCCGGGACCCCCCAAATTGTATATGCTCAGTCGGGTTCTCAGTGCTGGATAGGTTTGGTATATTTTGACTGCTCGACACCCCAATTATGCCTGCTGCAATGCAAGTTGCAGCTTGCCACTGTTGGCAAGTGGATCCTGCACAATGTTTTAACTGCAGTGGATGATTGATTCTGTTCATCGTACTTCGGACGGTTAAGTGTTAAAGTACGGCGAGAACACATGCATGCTGTTTGCTGCTTTGATCTTATTGGGGGTATGCATCACAGGTTTGCCTTGAGAACTTCCTGCCTAGAACAGGGCGTGTTGATTCCTACAGTAAACAAATATTTGCATGTACCACGCAGTAATGTTAATTTTAAGGGATTATCTGTTCATCGAGTGACTGAAATTTAGCAAAATTTTAGTGGCTTTTCTCAACCCTTGGATGGAGATTGAACTGCTCTCATACCCCCTTACTTCCTATATATAACCCACCCCACTCCTACAACAAAGAATGAAACAAAAAAAATATTCTAACCTAGACAATAAATAAATAAATTTGGTGAACCCTAAAAAATAGAAAGACAAAAAAATATAAACGAGACAAAAGTAAATCTAGGTGAACCCTACAAATACAAAAACAAATAAAACTAAAAGTTACAGTAAAGCTGTGCTAAAATTGCACATCACTTGTTAACGCAATTTTAGGCTTAGTACTGTGCAATTATAAGTGACCGAGGGATAAGAAAATTTTAGACAACTGAAAATTAGCAGATCCGTAATTTTAATGTTATTGACCAAAACATCAACGGGCTTGTGCTCATGAGAACGGGGTTGAGTGGCCCAACTTGTGTTCACAATTCCTCATTTCCAGCTTGCATGGTGATTTTTTTTTTATCCAGGAAACTTCCTAGCTTTTGTAGAAAGCTAATATGCAAAATTACAGCAAAGTTTGAACATGATAATGCTGGGGATACTGGCTTACACAAGGACGACCAGCAAGATCACAAAAGTAATACCGACGGACATGCTCAAACAGACTGAAACCAGGAAAAAAAAAAAGATAGACTGACACTCTGAAACTAACCAAACAGAAGGATTACATTCGATCCAGTGCACAGAACAGTTTCATCCAGTCTTCAGCCGAATTCATCAAATTATCAAGCTTCATTTGCTCCTCCTTTTTTAATTAGAACCCACCAGCGCTGCAAACACGACAGTTGCATGGTGATTGTAACATGAACCTTTCTTGTTAATGAAAGTTCTTGGTTTCCCGTAAAAAAAGAAGCATCGAGACGGCTCAATTGGTTAGTTTGGTCACGTTGGAACTAAGGGTTTATTTGGTTTACGACCTCAGGTAGTCATACCAAAATTTTGGCAATATCAAACCTAGGTAATGCCAAAACCTGGGCAAAAAAATAGTGTTTGGATCGTAACCATATCAATTCACAGATAATGCTGAAAATGATATGTTTGGATTGTAGCCATACCAAAATGTGCCAAAATTGTGAGTATGACATCTATTTTTTTTTGCCCCAAAATATGTCAACATGGGCTTTGTTTTGTTGATAAAATGACAAGGAACATAACGATTCAAACAGATCACAAATCGGATATTCAGTTTAGGAAATATCATCGTTTGAAACTGGTTAATCAAACCATTAATGCATTTAATGCAACCAATCCCTGGCTGCCACGTCACCAAATCAAATAGCGCATGAAGACACCGGTATTGCCAAAATGCGGGCACACGATTGACTCGCCCGAATTTCGCCGTGCCAGCGTGCAGTACCAAAATTTGGCAATAAACCAAATCCTAGCCAAATTTTATAAGCATTGCCAAAATTTGACTTGGTTCATTTTGGATCCAATCCAAACAGCCCCTAAGTACACTGATTGTTTTGCCAAAAGAAAAACGAAGTAGCACCGATACCACCTGTTATGGCAAAAGAGCATCAAAGCATGCACGCCCACACAAAAGAGAAGACTAAATTGCACCTTGTACCAGGTAAAATATCTTAATTTTCAAAAACAAAAACCGTAGGTTTAGAATTTACTTGCATAACACCAAGTACTACCACCGATTCCAAATATAAGTCATTTTAGAATATGTGATGGTCAAACATTTTTAGTTCTGACCAACAATATATAAAAAATTACTAAGATTGACAACATGGAATTGGTATTACTATGTAACATCCCAAAATTCGCATTCTCTAAAATTTAATTTCAAATTAATTAATTAAATTTGTCTAGATTTTATTTGGATCTTATTTGTATTTTATGTGTAATTCTGGATCGAAATCTCAAATTCCAAAACTCCATTTCCAATCTAAAATTCAAATCTCCAGAAAAATATTTGATCCAATTTATTTATTTGTCGCACTTCTCTCTTTTTCTAAAAAAAAAATGAATTCCGTCAGGTCACCCATCCCAAATTGCTCCCACACACGACTCATTTAACTTCAAGCCTTTGCATGCATGCACTGCCAACGTGAACTTTGGTTTCAATTGTTTATACTCCATCTCCAATTCTTTTATCCTATTGTTACTGCTATCTTCCAAAACTGTCTTCTTCCTCCCGAAGCATGCAAGTTCTATTCTCTCTCTTTTATTCCAGCATAGAACCTCTCCATGGCTGAGCCGCCTCCTTGCCGCCCAACCCCACCTTCGCCACCTTCGGCCGCCGACGCCGCCCTCGCCGTCGGTTCCGGTCACCACCGCACCGCCTCCCCTCCCCTCCCTTTTGCTCCCAGCCGAATCCTTGAGCTTCTGTTGCCATTAATGGCAGTCGTTTCTTCTTTCCACCATTCCTCTCCATTCAAAGCATTAAACTTGATTCCGTTTGAAGCACTAAGTATGCATTAACCTCTCCCACGTAGACATGTCATCTTTGAGCAACCCATCAGTGCACCGCTACGTTTCTTCAGTTGCCAAACCGAACCGATGTCGTAGCTCTTTGTCTACCCGACGTTGCAGCTCCCAGTTGCAGCTATATAAGGGCATGCTATCTCTTCTTTGATCCCTTGCTTTCCCTCTAAGCTTTAGATTCTTCAGAGCATAGCAATCTCCTTTGTGAGAGCTAATACCACCATTGCCGCTGTTGTAAGCTTGGTAAGTCACCTCCAGCCGAGCCCACCTAGCCATCCACACCGCTGTCGGCCTCGACCACCTTGTAATGCCAACACCTTGAGATTCTCCTTCGGCTGCGTGCTTCTGTTTTACTTCATTGCGCAATGGTTTGCTTCTGTTCGTTTGGAGAAGAACATGAACAGTGTTAGCTACTAGATAATTCATGCATGGTGCTTTGTACATGTACATTTAATATCTTCCAGAAATTCGTTCTCTCGCATACAAGTTCCAAATCCAACGATTCTTCCTCCTATATTCATCTAAATTCATTCTCTACCTCCAGTATTTATTTTGTAATTTTTGGATTTTATTTTATTTTCTGCTATTTATTTGGTCCGTTGCGCGTGTGTAGAATCCGACGTCGCCGACGCAAGCTTGGATCAACAGGAAGCGCTTACCTCCAACATCACTGAAGGCGAGTCTCCTTTGACCACTTTGAACCTATGATTTGTAAATTATATTTTCAGTTTTAAAAGTTATGCATTGCTATTTAAATGATAAGTTAAACTGTAGGTTGTTAGTTGAAAACCTAAAGTTTGCTACTATCATCCTTGATATTTGATATCCTACACCTTTGTAACCCTAGTGTAGAAATTCTGCATTATTGAATACAATTTTGCGGAATAGTTTATTACGGTAGAATTGCTTAGACATGCTTTACGGCTTTATTTAACCTTTGGGGGAGAAAAACCATTACTTTCCCTTTTATGCTTTCTTTGAAAAATTGTATGACATTAGGTAATGTCAGTGTTTGGAAAATAAAATATAATGATGAAAGTATGTTTTAGACTTGTGTGGATGGTAAGATCAAAGTGGTGCAGCTAGAGCACGAGATCATGTATTGTGTTAGTCCCGCCAAGTCATATTAAGGACCGACGCCAGACTATTCAAACCGAGCACTACCGTACAACCACATGTCCAAAATGGGAACAGATCCGCCAACTAATTAGCAAAATTTTGAGTCGGTTCTGTCATGGTTGTGTGTGCCGATTCACATGGCGCAAGAGGGGCCAGAAGGCGAAACCTTAGCGGCGTAACCGAGTCAAAAGGAAGCTTTGTAAAGCCTTGTGATGGTCTCTCCTTGATTCACACGTCAAAGGAAACGTGTGGTGTATCAGGCGATCATCTCTTGTGGGTCAAGCTGTACAACCTCTGCAGAGTGTTAAAAACTATTCGAATAGCCGTGCCCACAGCCAAGGGCGAGCAAGGTGCGTTTTCACATGGTAGATTTTGGTTTTGATTTTAAAAGAGAAAATTTTGAGAACCGGGAGCAGTTGGGACTCTCGGGTAGTTTCTGGCAGCTAGAGCCAGTTGGGCAGCTAGAGCCTTGATGCTAGTGGTTGGTAGCTAGAACCTCCACTAGTAATACAATTAATTTATTTATCGAAACTACATTTGTCAAATGTGCTTTATAGAAATTGTTTGAACTTAAAATATTGCTTTGCGCAAAAGAACCATATAAGCCTCATTTGTTAAAGCTATGCATATGCATGTTTCCCAAGACTCGCGGAGTACTTTATGTACTCACATGCTACACTCATAATTAAATCTCAGAAGCCTTCAACGACACGGAGGAGGACTACAACTACTTCACATGTGGCTTTGACGAAGGATACCCGGAGTACTAGGTTGCGCTCCCCAGTCGAATGCTAGTGGGCAATTTGATGGGCCATCACTTGGAGTTTATCATTTGTTGTTTCTGCTGCTGTAAGACTCAAGGTCTTCCGACCTCTTTTGTAATAAGTGGCCATAAGGCCGGTACTCAGTTGTTTAATAATGTTATTCGTGATTCGAATTTGTTATCAACAATGTTTCCACTGTGTGCACTAGCTACTGATCATGGGACTGGTGCGGAAATACACAAAGGGGTTCGGATTCAGAAATCCGGTCCCGACAGAGTTGGTATCAGAGCTGAATCGACTGTAGGACGTGACCTAGCTAGAATGGCCGTTAGTAGGAAAACTTCAAAATTTATTTTATAAAAAGAAAAATAATATTGTGCTATCCTCATCTTTTCTCATCTTTCTATCCTTACCTTCTTCGTGGAATTCTTCCTTACCTAGTTCTTCCTTCATCGTTTTACAATGTTAAATGGATAATCTTTCCCTTGTAATTTCTATAGTTGGTCAACGCGATGTCTACCATTATGTTCAAGACTGCAAGAAATAAAGCCATCAAGAGAGCATCGTAAAGTCTCTAGTCATCTCTACCATTCAAGAACAACAGGCAAGATTCGTCAAAGACCGTGAGTAGAGGATGCGATATCAGACAAGCCATATAGTTTAAGTTGCCAAAGCTCATTCTGTGTATTGAGTCATTTCGCTAGCTTAAGAGTATCGAGTAGACGATTTTCTTTGAGTTGTTTTTAGTTGGAAAAAGTAATTTGCTTTTCTGTAAAGTATTTGGTTCTTGTGGGTTGTTGCAAGCTCCCTTGTTTTTCTCGTCTTTGCTTTTTCCCTCTCTTCCCCTGCTAACCTTGGACCGCTCAGATGGAAAACCCTGGAAGAGCTCGCGGAGCAGCCCGTGGAGGAGCCCGCGGAGGAGGCCGTGCAGCCGGCCGAGGCCGTGGTCGTGGAAGAGGTCGTGGTCAATCGCTTTCGAGGAGCCGCTTTACCGCAAGTACCGCAAGCACCGCAAGAACAACAAGAACCACAAGTTCAACCGGAGCAGTTATTGGAAGAAGAACCTTTACCACCACCACCTCCTGGTCAACCTCCGATGATGAATTTAGAGTAGATGATGGCCATGCAACTTCAACTATTGCAAGCACTTGCTCATAATCAAGTCAATCAACCTGCACCAGCTCCTGCTCCAGTCTTACCACCTCCGTCCAGACTTGGCGAATTTATGAGAACCAGGCCACCAACCTTTGCCGGTTCAGTTGATCCTCTTGAAGCTGATGACTGGTTAAAGGATGTCGAGAAGAAGCTGATCTTGGCTCAGTGTAATGACCAAGAGAAAGTTCTCTTTGCCGCTACCAACCAAAGCAACCGCAGAACTTGGTGGAAAACTATTGTGCGCTCACCGTAATGTCCAAGCTCTCTTGGCGTGAGTTTTTTCGCTGCCAGACACTCACATTCCTATGGGAATGATGGAAATGAAGAAGAGAGAGTTCCATAAGCAGCAGCAGGGCAATCTCAGTGTGTCTGGGTATCTTAATAGGTTTACTCAGCTATCAAGGTATGCACCAGAGGATGTTGCTAGTGAGGGAGTGAAGATTTGGCGTTTCATGGAAGGACTTGACCCTAGCCTTAAGGTGCAGTTGGTGTCAGTTGACTACCCCAATTTTCAACAGATGGTCAACAAAGCTCTTGTGCAAGAGGATGCTCAACGTCAACTGTTTGAGTCCCGAAAGAGAAAAATGGCTTTTCAAGTGCAACATGGAGCCAGCAGTTCCAGACCTCTAATGAACCAGCCACACTACAACCTGTCGCCAGCAGATAATGCACCTAAGACTCCAATGTCAGGACATCGTACAGTCATGAATGGATTTGGAAACAACACTAGTGTTCAACCGCAGCAGAATCGGACGCCAGCAGTAGGAATCCAGTGCTTTCATTGCCATGAAATGGGACATTATGCCAACAATTGCCCTCAGAAACGCCGAGTTGTGACTCCGGTTCCTTTTAACTTGGGAACTACACCAGCCAAGACCTCTACACCAGGATCAGGACGAGGAGCGCCTCAGACTCCAAGTCAAGCCATCCGGAATTCAACACCATCCGAAAGGGGACGACTGAATCATGTTACAGCAACGCAAGCTCAATCAACTCAGCATGTCGCACCAGGTAAGATCTAGTCAGTTCAGCTGCCATTTCAGTTTTGTCTCACTCCATAGACAAAGTCGTTGGTTCAGAGAGCAAAGTCCGTGTACCCTAACCTTTTTCCCAGTCCATCCGAATCTCGGGGTCGATATTCCTTCTAAGGGGGGTAGGTTTGTAACATCCCAAAATTCGCATTCTCTAAAATTTAATTTCAAATTAATTAATTAAATTTGTCTAGATTTTATTTGGATCTTATTTGTATTTTATGTGTAATTCTGGATCGAAATCTCAAATTCCAAAACTCCATTTCCAATCTAAAATTCAAATCTCCAGAAAAATATTTGATCCAATTTATTTATTTGTCGCACTTCTCTCTTTTTCTAAAAAAAAAATAAAATGAATTCCCATCAGGTCACCCATCCCAAATTGCTCCCACACATGACTCATTTAACTTCAAGCCTTTGCATGCATGCACTGCCAACGTGAACTTTGGTTTCAATTGTTTATACTCCATCTCCAATTCTTTTATCCTATTGTTACTGCTATCTTCCAAAACAGTCTTCTTCCTCCCGAAGCATGCAAGTTCTATTCTCTCTCTTTTATTCCAGCATAGAACCTCTCCATGGCTGAGCCGCCTCCTTGCCGCCCAACCCCACCCTCGCCACCTTCGGCCGCCGACGCCGCCCTCGCCGCCGGTTCCGGTCACCACCGCACCACCTCCCCTCCCCTCCCTTTTGCTCCCAGCCGAATCCTTGAGCTTCTGTTGCCATTAATGGCAGTCGTTTCTTCTTTCCACCATTCCTCTCCATTCAAAGCATTAAACTTGATTCCGTTTGAAGCACTAAGTATGCATTAACCTCTCCCACGTAGACATGTCATCTTTGAGCAGCCCATCAGTGCACCGCTACGTTTCTTCAGTTGCCAAACCGAACCGATGTCGTAGCTCTTTGTCTACCCGACGTTGCAGCTCCCAGTTGCAGCTATATAAGGGCATGCTATCTCTTCTTTGATCCCTTGCTTTCCCTCTAAGCTTTAGATTCTTCAGAGCATAGCAATCTCCTTTGACAGTAGCTAATACCACCATTCGCTGTTGTGTAAGCTTGGTAAGTCACCTCTAGCCGAGCTCCACCTAGCCATCCACACCACGGCCACCTCGCCACCTTGTAATGCCAACACCTTGAGATTCTCCTTATTTGCAAGGTTCTTTTTACTTCATTGCGCAATGGTTTGCTTCTGTTCGTTTGGAGAAGAACATGAACAGTATTAGCTACTAGATAATTCATGCATGGTGCTTTGTACATGTACATTTAATATCTTCCAGAAATTCGTTCTCTCGCATACAAGCTCCAAATCCAACGATTCTTCCTCCTATATTCATCTAAATTCATTCTCTACCTCCAGTATTTATTTTGTAATTTTTGGATTTTATTTTATTTTCTGCTATTTATTTGATCCGTTGCGTGTGTGTAGAATCCGACGTCGCCGACGCAAGCTTGGATCAACAGGAAGCGCTTACCTCGAACGTCACCGAAGGAGAGTCTCCTTTGACCACTTTGAACCTATGATTTGTAAATTATATTTTCAGTTTTAAAAGTTATGCATTGCTATTTAAATGATAAGTTAAACTGTAGGTTGTTAGTTAAAAACCTAAAGTTTGCTACTATCATCCTTGATATTTGATATCCTACACCTTTGTAACCCTAGTGTAGAAATTCTGCATTATTGAATACAATTTTGCGGAATAGTTTATTACGGTAGAATTGCTTAGACATGCTTTACGGCTTTATTTAACCTTTGGGGGAGAAAAACCATTACTTTCCCTTTTATGCTTTCTTTGAAAAATTGTATGACATTAGGTAATGTCAGTGTTTGAAAAATAAAATATAATGATGAAAGTATGTTTTAGACTTGTGTGGATGGTAAGATCAGGCGGGTGCAGCTAGAGCACGAGATCATGTATTGTGTTAGTCCCGCCCAAGTCATATTAAGGACCGACGCTTGTGACTATTCAAACTGGGCACTACCGTACAACCACATGTCCAAAATGGAAACAGATCTGGCCAACTAATTAGCAAAATTTTGAGTCGGTTCTGTCATGGTTGTGTGTGCTGATTCACATGGCGCAAGAGGGGGCCAGGAAGGCGAAACCTTAGCGGGCAGAACCGAGTCAAAAGGAAGCTTTGTAAAAGCCTTGTGATGGTCTCTCTTTGATTCACACGTCAAAGGAAACGTGTGGTGTATCAGGCGATCATCTCTTGTGGGTCAAGCTGTACAACCTCTGCAGAGTGTTAAAAACTATTCGAATAGCCGTGCCCACAGCCAAGGGCGAGCAAGGTGCGTTTTCACATGGTAGATTTTGGTTTTGATTTTAAAAGAGAAAATTTTGAGAACCGGGAGCAGTTGGGACTCTCGGGTAGTTTCTGGCAGCTAGAGCCTTGATGCTAGTGGTTGGTAGCTAGAACCTCCACTAGTAATACAATTAATTTATTTATCAAAACTACATTTGTCAAATGTGCTTTATAGAAATTGTTTGAACTTAAAATATTGCTTTGTGCAAAAGAACCATATAAGCCTCATTTGTTAAAGCTATGCATATGCATGTTTCCCAAGACTCGCGGAGTACTTTATGTACTCACATGCTACACTCATAATTAAATCTCAGAAGCCTTCAACGACATGGAGGAGGACTACGACTACTTCGCCTGTGGCTTTGACGAAGGATACCCGGAGTACTAGGTTGCGCTCCCCAGTCGAATGCCGGTGGGCAATTTGATGGGCCATCACTTGGAGTTTATCATTTGTTGTTTCACAGAAGACTCAAGGTCTTCCGACCTCTTTTGTAATAAGTGGCCATAAGGCCGGTACTCAGTTGTTTAATAATGTTATTCGTGATTCGAATTTGATATCAACAATGTTTCCACTGTGTGCACTAGCTACTGATCATGGGACTGGTGCGGAAACACACAAAGGGGTTCGGATTCAGAAATCCGGTCCCGACATACTAGATCCATCATGAAATATACATTCATAATTTATAATTACTTTTATTTGAACGAACATATTTGGATAGAAATTGATGATCAAAGTGGTACCTTAAAACCATGTCAATATCCAAAATGACTTATATTTGGCATAAGAGGAAGTATATTGCATATTTGTTGCTAAAAACCCGTGGTCCGTGATAGCTATTTTGACTGCAATATTGAATTCCAGCCCCCACACCCCCACTTGTGAGTGAGGACGGAACAATTAGCCCCTAAAGAATCCCGCGTATGTAAGTGCCCGCTCACTGTCTCGCCTCTGCTCACACCCTCTCCACGAGAGGAGGCGTGAGACCATCTTCGAAGTGTTGTTTTAGCCGATTCAAATAAGAAGGGAGAAAATATTGAATCAATTCAATACAATAGAGTGATCGATTCAAAAAAAGAAAAGAACCGGACACTACATAAGAGTTGATTCAAAGCATTAAACAACAGTGATGAAAGAGAGAGAAAGTGCGCAGTTGAGAGAGGATATTATTTTTTATGGTTTTTTAATATAACGTGAGTCTCAGTTATTAGTATGAATTAGATTAATAAATTGGAGAAAAACAAACTTAATTTCTTAAATACTGATATAGCATCTTTTTCAATTAACATCGGTTTAATACACTAAAGATGCAATGGCCATGGGTAGATATCCTACTTGACCTTGATGCCAGAGTAGATGTCGTAATCGGTGGGACCTACAGCAGGACGCGGAAGCGGGACTGCGCCGCAGCTGCCGCCTTCTGTTGTCAGGAGGTCATGGTCGTCGATGTCAATGTGGATTTCTATGTCGATTTGCAAGGCGTCATCGTGCGAGAGAATGGGGAGGGTGAACGACGGGACGCAACTCAAATCTTTTAAGTGGTAGAGAAGAGATGGAGATAGAGATGATGGTTGTGTCGTACTACCTGATGAATCCAACAATTGGCCTGCTAGAGCTATCAGCAAACAAGAAATGTTTTCTCTTCTTTTTTGCAGAAAGAGAAAACGAGGAAAGTTAACTGACCGAACAAGGTATATACGTGCGACAGAGCCAGCTGCTACTAGCAATCCTGCGTTAAACAACAATTGGGTTTCGTCATGCCTGTCGCATGGTTTTGCGGTGGCATCCTCCCATGTCGAGGATGACCTAATTCTCTCACGCTGTGTCACAAATAGGAACCGAGGTTATCTTGCGTCTAGATGAAGCACAAGACTCCCCGACTACTCTCACCAGCTGAACGGAGTTTAAGAGGGCAACTAAAGACGCATATCCTTGGTGTGGTTACTCTTGAAAGAACAATGTGGAGACAACATTCCACGGTGCAATGGCTAAATGAAGGTGACGCCAATACAAGATACTTCCACCTAAAGGCCAGCGCTAGACGTAGAAAAAAACTTTGTGACAATTATACTTCATCAGGGCTCAATAAAAACACACAACAGGACAAGGAGGAAGCGTTCCTCCAGTACTTCCAGTCCATTATCGGAGTGCGGGTCGTAGACGCCAGAAAGTTAATTTCTCCACTCTAAATTGTCCAACAGTAGATCTTACTGTGTTGGAAACGGAAATCGCTGAGGCAGAAATCCGAGCGGTAGTGATGGCATTGCCCTCAAGCAAAGCTCCCGGTCCACATGGTTTCACGAGTCTATTCTACAAACAATGCTGGGATATCATAAGGTATGAGGTCATTTATGTGTTCAATTGCCTAAACAATGATCAATACACCAAAAATGGAACTTATCAATAGAGCAAACATTGCATTACTACCGAAAAAGGTTGAGACCATAGAACCAAGGGATTATAGACCAATAAGCTTGATTCACGGAGTCATCAGGATACTTACCAAGGTTCTAGCAAACCGGCTGGCTCCACACCTGAGCGAACTAGTAGACGGATGCCGAAGTGCCTTCATAAAAGGAAGGGCAATCCATGACAACTTTGTCTTTGGGCAAGAAATGGAAAATAAACTGAGACAAAAGAAGAGGCCAACACTCCTTTTAAAGCTTGACATTGGTAAAGCTTTTGAGTCAATTTCCTGGGTTTTCCTCATCAAATTGTTACAGGCGAGAGGATTTGGTTCCTGTTGGTGCAACTGGATAACATACTTCCTAGCAACGGCCTCAACTAGAATCATTGTAAATGGTAACCTCATTGCGAGCTTCAAGAACTATTGAGGTCTACAGCAGGGAGATCCCCTATCCCCCTTCCTCTCTATCTTGGTGATGGATTGCCTTAGTGCTATAGTGACAAGTGCAGTTAACAGAAGAATATTCAACCCCCCCTCCTTAACCAAACACAATAGGACCACTTCCTCTCCATGTATGACGACAATGTGGTATGGTTTTTAAACCCAGCAAAAGAGGAACTTTTTGCCGTAAAAGCAATTATGCATTTCTTTGGTGAAGCCTTAGGAGTAAAACTAACACTGACAAAAGCTTTATCACAACGATCAGCTACCAACACATTGACTTGCAGGAGATCATTGAAAATTTCCCTTGCCCAGTACACTCTTTTCCTTGCAGATACCTAGGCTTACCACTTTCAGATAGAAGATTAAGAAGAGCAGACTACCAACCCTTGATTGATACCTGCTACAAAAAATAGGTGGTTGGAAACCAACACATCACCATGGTAGGGAGGTTGATTCTTGTTAAAACAGTCTTGTCTGCAACACCCATCCACCATCTTCTAGCACTACAACCTTCTCAATTGGTACTAAATTATTTGGACAAAGCAAGATGGGGATTTCTCTGGATAGGAACAGATGCAACAATAAGAGGCAAATGCTTGGTTCAGTGGGATAGAGTATGCAGACCAATTCAATACGGTGGACTGGGTATTTCTAACCTAAATTTCCAAGGAATTGCACTGAGAACTCGATGGTTATGGCATCAGTGGAATCCCAACAAAGCATGGCATGTGCTACCTATACTGATTGATAAGTTAGCGTGACAATTATTCGAAGCCTCCACGATAGTTCACTTGGGAAATGGCGAGAATGTGAAATTCTAGTCAGATAGATGGTTAAACGGGGAAAACCCTGAAGGATACTACCCCGACAATATTCCAACTCAGCTAAAGGAAAAGAACAATATGTAATGCCTTGGCTAATAGTGCGTGGGTGGCTAATATTGGTCAAATCAATGATGAGGTTACTCTTATACAGTTTGTCAACTTGTAAATACAACAGCAGGATGTTCAGTTATCAAGCGCTGAACGACAGACTGATTTGGAAATGGACAACTTCCGGCCAATACTCATCACATTCAGGTTATGGATTACTCTTCGAAGGATCCATGATTTCAACCGGAATGCAGCTTATTTGGAAAACATGGGGACCTCTATGGTGCAAATTTTTCTGCTGGTCGCCACTCAAAACAAATGTTTAACGGCAGATAACCTGGCTAAACGAGGATGGCCTCACAACCCGATCTGTCCTTTATGCCGCATTCACCTGGAAATAATAAGTCACTTATTGATACACTACTCATATACAAAAGGAATATTCGTAGAAATCATGAATTGGCTACACATTCCTCTTTCGCAAGTGCATTTCATGCTTATTGGACTGGAAGGTTGGTGGTTGCAGTCCAATTCTCAGTTCCATGGAAGAAGAAAAGAAGGCCAGAACACTTTAGTGATGTTTATATGGTGGCTGGTCTAAAAAGAGCGCAATGCTAGAATTTTCCATAAAACAGGAACAAATGGAAGATCCTTGAGTTTCAAGGTGTGAGAAAAATTCAAGCTATGGATCGAATGTCGGACCCCAAATTTGGAACTTGGAATCCTCTGTGTAATTTTGTGCCATTCCCTGGATCAGTAGATAGCACACATAGCTACATCATTGGTTCAAACATATATCACGAAAATGCAAGCTATTGCATAATACTAGACAAAACATAAATATACCTTACGGCTTTTGACTTGTAGAAGGGCCGGTCAGGCCAAATACCTTTAGAAAACAGCAACGAAAGAAGATTCAAGGCATAACACGTGGAACCCCCACGATATGCCCACCAGCAATCGACTGTGGGCTCGCGACCTAGTTCTTAGCTTTCTCGATCTTCAGTCTTGATCAACATCCGTAATTACCCCCAAGGCAGGCCTACGACCAGGTCTTGGTCGGAGGTTGTAGTCGTGCAGTGCAGGGAACGCTGGTCGATGTCTACGACCAAACGCCACAATGTTGCGCTGAAGGGGTGGTCCAAGCAGCCCAAGGCGTGAACAGTCCTCGATATGAACAGTTCTCGGGTGAACAGTCCTCGGTGTGAACAGTCCTCGGTATGAACAGTACTCGTTGTGTACAGTCTCTGTGTGAATGGTACTCGTAGTTATCCCAGTAGTCTTCTTTGGTGCTTACTGACTAAAAGAATGTAAATAGCGAGCATGAGTACACAACCGAACTCGTGAGCCAACACACAATGCATTTATCATAGATGCAAGGCTGGTCAAGGAAGTTTTAGAGTTCTTTTATTTGCCCAAAGCCATGTTTGAATTAGATTAAGTAGTAAGCATCCTGAGACTTAGCATTTTAAACAACAGGTTTTATAAACTAAGTTCTTGTTGAAATGTACTAGTGGAGGTCCAACCTCCTATACCATTGAGTGACTCCGACCACCCAATGCTCAGGATATCCCGTAATTACCACTGGTGCCAGACCAGGCTTTTCCAAATCCCTGGGGTCCCGCCTCATCTTTCCATTCCATCCACAAATCGGTTTTTATAAAAAGGAAAGCTATATCCAGCAAGTTGTTAGTATCGTTCTTGACCGTGAGCACGGCTATCTAGATAGTTTTCTTACTCTGCAGAGTTTGTGCACTTTTCTCACAAGAGATGAATCAACTTATACTGCCCTGACACACTTCTGTAGGTGTGCAACTAAAGTTGATTATTACAAGGCCTCTACAATGCTCAACCTCTTTGCAACTTCGCACCACTAGGTATCACCCCCTTCGGCCTCTCCTGCTTGTCCTCGGGAGGTCTCCCTTTAGCACTGTGCGATTCTCATGGCTTCATTCTCCCCCAACTATCCACCCGCATCCACCAATAGCGAAGCCACGCCGAGGCGGACAAATTAGTTAGCCAGGTCGTATGTGTTACCGACTCGTGGTTGCACTATTTTACATAAGAAGTCACTACCAGATTCGATCCTTAATTGACTTGGGCGGTACATCCACATACCAACCTCTTTTCGTGCTCCCGACACCAGTCACTCTTTTCAGCCGCCCAAGTCGAAACAATTTTTCAAGTTTTATTTGTTTTGAAAATAACCATTTAGTCCAACATACCAGCCAGGCTCCCAGCCTCGACTACCCAAATCCATTTTTTATGTTTTGAGTGAGTGTTGTCGGGCAATTTAATGCCCACCTAACAATGTATCTAAACAAGGCTAAGCATGACACTTAGGTACAAACCTATTAACTAGTATGTAGTCCATTAAGTCTAGGGTGACAAAGAATAGTGTCCAAGTTCAAGGATTAGTAGTTTATACACAATTATCATTAAGGCATTAGCTACAACTATACCAAATATAGTTGCATAAATTATAGCAATGCAATTTCATAATTTAAAGCAACATAATTTGCAAAAAAAATAGGTGTGATATGATTAAAGTGTTGACTCGCCTTGCTCGACGTTCTGATAAAGCTCTATACTCTGATATTCGCCTTTCTCGATATCCTAATAATAATCTCGCTCAATGCGCTAATAATACTCCTGTTCGATAGCCTGACCATCTTGATCTTGTTAGGATTGTGCTCTCATCACAGCGTCAGCGTCTAACTACGCAGACTACGATTTAAACCCAAGAGCAACTGAAAATAACCAAATGAAATTCAATAAGTCCCAATACATTCAAACAAACGAAAACACTTCGAATGAGAGCAACCTTATCTAACGACAACTCAACAGAACGACCAGGCCATATCCTTAAATATGGCGTGGAAGACTCCCTGGTCGACCAGGCCTACATGTCTGTAAGCCCCATGTAAGATCGAGGAGGCCGACTAGAGGGGGGGTGAATAGGCGTTTTAAAAACTTCTATGCGCTAAACCGATTTCTAATGCGGAAGCTAATAAAAATACGGTTTTGCACAATTAAAGCCTAAATCAACTAGGTTCAACTAAGTGCACCAACAATACAAGTCTATTGATAATAACCAATCAACGAATGCACAAGCTCAAGTGGATACGAAATCCACCTCTAGATGCAACACATGCAACTAGAGACCTCTCTCCTTGCTCACAAGGTGCAACACATGCACAATTGAGAGGAGAAACTCACACTAGCTTAAGAGAGTGAAATGGGATGCCAAAGGTTGTCTCTCAACCGGCCAAAGGGGTATTTATAGCCCCTACACCAAAAACTAGCCGTTTTGAGACGAAACAGCCAAAAACTAGCCGTTACAGACATTTGCGATCATACCGCCCTCACAAGGGCCGGTAAAACCGTTCTGGGCGGTCGTACCGCTCTTTACATGGCGGTCGTACCGCAGCTCAAAATCAGCACAGACGACACTCGGTAAAAAGGTCATAACTTTTGACTCCGATGTCGGAATTGAGTGATCTTAGACTCTATTGAAAGCTTATTCAGTGGGCTACACAACCCACCTATTTGATTTGATCTCAAACACATTTTATCAAATCAAAAAGTACAACTTCAAAGAGCCACTACCATGGTCTAAGTCCAAATGATAGCAACAAGCAATCTTAGACCATGCCAAGGGAAGATACATGAATCCCAACAATTTGCAAAACACATTTGCAAACTTAGATCATGCCACGAGGAGTAGGTACATGGACTTCAATCATTTGCAAAACACATTTGCAAAGTATAGTCACATGCTACAAGGATTATCCATGAGCCTCAACTATTTGCAAAACACATTCGCAAATATAGGTAACAAATTACAGTGAGCTAGAGCAAGTGAGATTGAGTTATTAACACATGATGAGACTCAAGCTACTAGACAAGACCCCTCTTAATAGTACAACAACCTATACTAGCAATCCGGTCTTCCAACCAAACACCAAGACCGGTAAAAGATTAGGAACACATCCTTAGCCCTAGCTAGTCATACCTTTGCCTTGAGCATCTTCTTGAAGGTTGATGACACACATCTTCACTTCAAGTCCGGGTCATCATCTTGACATGCATCAACCCATGAGGCATTCTTTACTTGACCTCAATCAACACATGATAAGTCTTCTCTTGACTTGATGATCAACTCATGATCATCTCTTCTTCGAGATCTTGATATGCATCAACACATGATGCATCCTCTTCTTGAACCTTTACTTGATGACGATCAACTCATGATGCCATCCGAAGTCTTCATTACCCTGGAACATAACCTATTCATCCAACTCATGGAAAATGTTAGTCCCATAATGATTAACATTAATTACCAAGATATACTTGCAAAATATTTCTAAACAAGCTGTTGAAAATCCTGGACCGGTATTACCGCCAATCAAGTTTCGGTACTACCGCTTGGTCCGGTCGTACCGCACGAAGGAGCGGTACTACCGATTGCAGGGTTTCCAATAACACCGAAATGACATGCTCTCTGGAAAATACATACCGCCATACAAAATTCGGTACAACCGCATCGCAGTACAACCGTTTCTCAAATGCGGTACTATCGATTAACAAAGAGAGCTCCGAGCCAAAATGCATCGGTTCTGGTTTTATGCAACCGCCAACTAGAAATCGGAACGACCGATGTGCGGTCATACCGCACCAAGATCCGGTCGAACCGCAGTGCGGTCGAACCGCCCATAACACGTCGGTTCATCCGATTTCTGACAAAAGCACTTAGAGTTTTCAAAACTCAAATTCAAATGCATTCATGATCCTAACTTGATCCATAAGGCACAAGAACATGCTATCAAGCTACTAATCATGATCTCTCTATTGTCATGCATTTCCCTTACCATGTCGCCATCCATGAACTGGGACTAAGCCTTCAAACATCTTAGTACACATGTTAGTCCCACAACACAATCTCAAATAATTGAATATAGATAAACATGAGTATGTATAAACTACACAAGTTATATATACTCACATATAAGTATATATGAACTACACAAGTTATATATACCAAATATGAGTGTATACGAACTACACAAGTTGTATATACTCATATGAATATATTAACTACACAAGTTAAATATATTCAAGGATATATGAACATCTATGAACTACACAAGTCTCATATGCTCTCATATACTCATATAAATATAGTAACTACACAAGTTAAATATATTCAAGAATATGTTTCAAAGTAAAGATCCTTAATATATGTGGAAAGAGAATATGGATCAATACTAATGAAACCACAAAATATAGAATGAACTCCCCCTAAATGTGTGCATACACAAATGTGTAATGGAAACATATGCACATATCCAAGTTAACCTTTTTTGTGGAGTTTAACCTATATTTTGGATCCGAAGAATGCAACAAGATATAGTAAGAAGAAGTAGAATGCATACCTCTTGTATTTTTCATCTTTATATCCAAACAAGACTAAGCAATAGATAATCAACAGAATTGTTAGTCTCACAAATAGATTTGTCATTAATGAATACATACCTATTTGGATTTTTTTCTTTTATATCCAAGCTGAGACTAAACATGATATAACAATAAGAGTGTTAGTCTCACAAGTGCATTTGTCATTAATCACCAAAATACTCCATTAACACATAATGGCGGGTCTAGATCCTTCAATCTCCCCCTTTTTGGTGATTGATGACAAATCCATCATTAATAGCAACATTTGGATATAAGTCAACATAGGATAGGAATGTAAGCTTATTTGATTATTCTCATGCATGGAGCTAATCAAGTTAGAGCATAAAGAATTCTCCCCCTATTATACTATGCATGAGATAAAGTGAAATCACATAGAGAGAATAACTTACTCATCCAAATGTAGCTCATACAAATTCTCCCCCTTTTAGCATTAATCACCAAAAATCCAAACCAAACCTAAACCAAAAGAGATTCTTTGCAAAAACATGAGCTTGGCAATAAAATGCATTTGATGAAATATTCTCCCACTTAGAAGATTTGAACAATCTCCCCTTTTTTTGAACTGAGCAAAAATAAGAATTCTCCCCCTTTATGAATAAAGCATGAGTTAGGGTGAGAACAACCAAATGAACTCCAAATCAATTTCCCCCTTATTGGCATAAAGCACCAAAGAGCAAAACGAAGCCAAAAAGGAGTTTTTGCAAATTAGTTTTCTCATATAATAGTTTACCCAATAAATTTTAAGTAAAACTCAAAATATTTTTATTATAGTTTTTACAAAATATTTTAGGAAAACTCCCCCTTACACAAAGGTTCCACTCCTTTGACACACAAAGGATTTCTTCGTCCACTTATCTTTGCTTTTGACACACAAAAGCTTTCGTTATCCAATTATCTCCATCTTAGCTTTTGACACACAAACGCATTCTCCCTATTGTCTTTATGTGTATCCACTTGTAAAATAATCCTTGACTGACACTAGTAGATACCACTTGTAGATACTTCCTGTAGATACCACTTGTTGAAAGATATTCTTTAAACTTCACTTGTGGATACTACGAGTTGACGATGCCACTTGTAGATAATACTTGTAGATTCCACTTGTAAATCCATATGTTGATACCACTTGTGGAAAACATGCATCGACAAGACTTGACTTCTCAAGGTGCTTGAACTTCTCTTGCAAAGATCTTCTCTTGGAGAGATATAACTTGTTGATACCAATTGAAGATACCACTTGGAGAAATAACACTTAAAGAGATCTTTGAGTATCAGAGAAACCACTTGGATAAGAAGAGAGATTAGGTATCGGAGAGAGCTTGGTTAGAAAAGATTTGACCGGCATAGAAAGAAATATATACCACTTGTAAACGAGAACAAAAGATACCACTTAAAAGATACCACATGAATGGATAAGATGATATCATTTGAGGATACCACTTGTAAAAATAAGGATACCACTTGAACAAACACATATGGTTCGCATGCCGAGGTCAAAGATGATAAAAAAGGAGCTACCACTTGAAATAATACCATTTGAATGATAAATATATCACAATGAGTTCAAAATGGCATATCGAGTCAACAAACTATATTTGGGTAGCTTGCAAGGATCACAAAGATCAATTTGACCAAAAAGAAGATAGCCAAAATAGAGTTAGAATTGACTTGAATTGAATCTTACCAATGTCAAGATGATTATGAGAAGCTACTATTAGAAAGAATACCACTTGAATAATTGCATTCGCAATCAAGGAGAAAAATTAGTGAGTAGCTTGCAACGATAGCAATATACATCTTGACTTGAGGGAGCAAAAGGGAGTGGCTGCAAAGAATTGAAATCAACAAATTTGATCAAATCAGCCAAAGTCTCCAGGTCCGGTCAAACCGGCGGCACAGAGGTGGTCAGACCGGGAAGTGGTCAGACCGACGGCAAATAAGCGGTCGACGGTGATGTGGTCGATCGGGAGATAATAATGGTCGATCGCCAAATCAGAATCGATGCGGCTTTTTGATTCGAATATTTTGGAGAAAAGATTGAATTGTTGTACATTGCTCCAAACTTTCACACAATCATCCAAATAAAGATATTTGGAGCATTTCCAACTTATCTAGACTTTAAGAATTCAACTTTCAAATAGATTTTATGAATTAAGCTTTTGGTTTTTGAAAAGAAATCATATTTTCACGAACTTTCACGAAAAGAGCCAAATTGAGCATTTGATGAAATCTATAGCATCCAATTGCATGTATGAGTCATAAATACCATCATGGACCTATTCATATGAATAATTTTGGCTCATATGGTGAAACTCACTTAAGTGCTAGAAAGTGACCACTTAGGTCAAACTAGTATTTTGGACGAGTTTCAAAATCAAATAACTTTTGATGAGTTGGTCTTTTGGAAATCATTTGAATATCAAAAATGTTTAGAATAGCCAACTCTAGGATTTTACTTTTGGGACAAATGTTAAATTCCTTTTAGAATAGATTTTACACAAAAATCTAGTTTAGGTCAAAAACAAGATTCCAGAATCTAGAATTTTGGATGGAAACTCATTTTTATTTGAAATATGTTTTTCTTAAACCAAAACCTTTGGTAAACCTTTGAAATGCATTTGTATACATTTTGCAACTAATTTTTCAAAGGATATACTAATAGTTATGAAATTTTTTGACTTTTGGTTAAAAGGCTTAACTTTGAAAAACATTACTAGCACTTAATTAATTTGGTCACACTTAGGGATGTGATATACATGTAAATGACTTAGCACTCCCCCTTAATGTGCCACTACCAACTTGCTTAAGATTTGAATAATCAAGATTAAGCATAAGATTAAGAACAACCCTTTTTAAGATTTTCATGAGATGCAACCTACACAAGGTAAAAGGGTCTAGATACTTCAATGTAAATACTTGTTACCGAAATGGCATTGGCTTATGATATGATATGATTATCCTCAAGCTTGGCTCTAATATTGACATATGGTGGAATCCACCTCTTCATGAATACGCCAAACCTTCAATGCATCTCCAAGTACCTATTAAGCATTTAAGCGCATTTGGTACCCAATACTTGGTTGGGTCCATGAATGTTAGTCACAATGGATTTGGGCACCCAAATGGCCCTAGCATTAGTTTTATGTAAACTAACATTCCTAGCAAACACATTGCCATTCTTATCCTTCCTAAGCATATAATGATCATTATAAATAATTGGTTTAGGAGAGATACCTTTAGGACATTCCTTACTAAAATGCCCTTTCTCCCGGCAATTGTAGCAAGTGGGGCTTTTGCTTCCCCTTGATGTCTTCTTCTCTTGTTCATTGCCGGCTTGCCTCTTCATTGAATGTCTTGGCTTGACATCCTTCTTCTTGGTGGTGAGACCAAGTCCTCTCTTATCATCCATCTTGTTTGGGCACACAGAGGCGATGTGACCCTTCTCATAACATCCAAAGCATTTGATATTCGTGTATTTCTTTCTTTTTTTGCTTTGGGATGCTCTTCACCTTTTTCTTGGCAATAAAGTCAAGTGCTCTCTTGTAATCTTCCTTGTTATGGCATATGGAGGAGAGGTGACCCTTTTGATGACAATCAAAGCACTTGACATTCTTCGTGTGTCTTGCATTGTGCCTTGTCTTGCTATTCTCCCTCTTCTTGGGAGTGAAGCCAATTCCACTCTTGTCTTGCAAACATCTTTGTTTGCTCAATATTTCATCGAGAGTGGCTTTCCCTTTGTGGCTTCTATCCAATTCATTTTTCAAATTTGCGACTTGGGCCTTGAGCTTTTTGTTTTCTTCTACAAGGTTAGTCTCACAAGACATAGAGAAAATAGAAATATTTTCACTAGAGCAACAAGGCTTATCAATTAAATCATCACATGAAGTGGATATATTGACTTTAGATGGATTGCAAGAAATAGGAGCTATGCATGACAAAATCATCTATTAAATTACATGTAATTCCGATATCCACATTAGATTTTTTAAGCTCATTTAGAAAAAGAGTTTCATGTTCATCTTTTAGCACATCATAATTATTTTGAAGAGAGATATGCTCTTTCTCTAAAACCTTGAATCTCTTCTTTTCTTTTCCAATATATTCATTTAATTCTTCTAGCATCTCCATCAATTCATCATATGAAGGCTCATAATTATTTACCTCATTTTTACCTTTAGCCATAAAGCAATAAGGCAATGTTGATGGAGTTGATATGTCATCATTATCGGAGCTAGAAGTTGAAGTGGAGGGGCTTGTGGACTCTTCATCGTCGGAGTTGGAGATTGAGCATTCTTCTCCCGACGTCCACTCTTGTATGCAATCCTCACTTATTGAAATGGATATTTCATAATGACATTGTAATTGTGTCCACATCTCATGAGCGTTCTTGAGATCGCGTACTTCATCAAACAACTCTATACTCAAAACACTAAATAAAGCGTTAGTAGCTTGAGCGTCAAGATGTAAGCATTTCTCTTCCTCATTTGTTGGAGCAAGATAATCCAATGGAGGAGAAAAGCCTACATCTACAATCCGCCATATATTTAGGCCCATGGCCTTAAAATAACATGACATGCAGATTTTCCAATGAGCATAGTTTGTGCCATTAAATTTTGGTGCTTCGCCTAGGTGCACAAAATCTTTAGTCGTCATCCTTTACTCTCTAGACGGTTAAGTCTAATGAATGAGAGACCAAGCTCTGATACCACATGTAAGATCGAGGAGGCCGACTAGAGGGGGGTGAATAGGCGTTTTAAAAACTTCTATGCGCTAAACCGATTTCTAATGCGGAAGCTAATACAAATACGGTTTTGCACAATTAAAGCCTAAATCAACTAGGTTCAACTAAGTGCACCAACAATACAAGTCTATTGATAATAATCAATCAAGCAAGGACTTGTAAGCAATTCAATTTAAGCAATGTAAATGATACTATTGCAATCATACACAATGAATAAGCAATTTAATACAAAGTATATAAATTACACATTGTAAAGCAAACATTCATACACAATGAATGTAAATGCAATAGTAAGGCACTAGAGATCACACCACAAAGACACGTCGATGTTTTACCGTGGTGTTCGGAGATTTACCGGTCTCCCCTAGTCCACGTTGAGGGAAACCCAAACCAATTGGGCCGGCTCCACGAATTAAACCTTCCTCCGAGGTGTCAACACCTCGCTCCACTAGGGTTACTCTTACTCCACTCCGGAGATGGCGAGCACCAAGCCACTCACAAACACCGGGCCTTCTCACAAGCTTTACTTGAGAAGATCACCGGACCACGACGCCTCCACGCCGTCTAGGTGTCGGCAAACACCAAGAGTAACAAGCCAAGCCCCTTGCTTGACTCTCACCACATGCAACGAATGCACAAGCTCAAGTGGATACGAAATCCACCTCTAGATGCAACACATGCAACTAGAGACCTCTCTCCTTGCTCACAAGGTGCAACACATGCACAATTGAGAGGAAAAACTCACACTAGCTTAAGAGAGTGAAATGGGATGCCAAAGGTTGTCTCTCAACCGGCCAAATGGGTATTTATAGCCCCTACACCAAAAACTAGCCGTTTTGAGACGAAACAGCCAAAAACTAGCCGTTACAGACATTTGCGGTCGTACCGCCCTCACAAGGGCCGGTACAACCGTTCTGGGCGGTCGTACCGCTCTTTACATGGCGGTCGTACCGCAGCTCAAAATCAGCATGCATTTACACTCGGTAAAAGGTCATAACTTTGACTCGATGTCGGAATTGAGTGATCTTAGACTCTATTGAAAGCTTATTCAGTGGGCTACACAACCCACCTATTTGATTTGATCTCAAACACATTTTATCAAATCAAAAAGTACAACTTCAAAGAGCCACTACCATGGTCTAAGTCCAAATGATAGCAACAAGCAATCTTAGACCATGCCAAGGGAAGATACATGAATCCCAACAATTTGCAAAACACATTTGCAAACTTAGATCATGCCACGAGGAGTAGGTACATGGACTTCAATCATTTGCAAAACACATTTGCAAAGTATAGTCACATGCTACAAGGATTATCCATGAGCCTCAACTATTTGCAAAACACATTCGCAAATATAGGTAACAAATTAAAGTGAGCTAGAGCAAGTGAGATTGAGTTATTAACACATGATGAGACTCAAGCTACTAGACAAGACCCCTCTTAATAGTACAACAACCTATACTAGCAATCCGGTCTTCCAACCAAACACCAAGACCGGTAAAAGATTAGGAACACATCCTTAGCCCTAGCTAGTCATACCTTTGCCTTGAGCATCTTCTTGAAGGTTGATGACACACATCTTCACTTCAAGTCCGGGTCATCATCTTGACATGCATCAACCCATGAGGCATTCTTTACTTGACCTCAATCAACACATGATAAGTCTTCTCTTGACTTGATGATCAACTCATGATCATCTCTTCTTCGAGATCTTGATATGCATCAACACATGATGCATCCTCTTCTTGAACCTTTACTTGATGACGATCAACTCATGATGCCATCCGAAGTCTTCATTACCCTGGAACATAACCTATTCATCCAACTCATGGAAAATGTTAGTCCCATAATGATTAACATTAATTACCAAGATATACTTGCAAAATATTTCTAAACAAGCTGTTGAAAATCCTGGACCGGTATTACCGCCAATCAAGTTTCGTGATTATCGCTATGGTCGGTCGCATCGCACGAAGGAGCGGTACTACCGATTGCAGGGTTTCCAATAACACCGAAATGACATGCTCTCTGGAAAATACATACCGCCATACAAAATTCGGTACAACCGCATCGCAGTACAACCGTTTCTCAAATGCGATACTATCGATTAACAAAGAGAGCTCCGAGCCAAAATGCATCGGTTCTGGTTTTATGCAACCGCCAACTAGAAATCAGAACGACCGATGTGCGGTCATACCGCACCAAGATCCGGTCGAATCAGCAGCACGGCCGAACCGCCCATAACACGCGTCGGTTCATCCGATTTCTGACAAAAGCACTTAGAGTTTTCAAAACTCAAATTCAAATGCATTCATGATCCTAACTTGATCCATAAGGCACAAGAACATGCTATCAAGCTACTAATCATGATCTCTCTATTGTCATGCATTTCCCTTACCATGTCGCCATCCATGAACTGGGACTAAGCCTTCAAACATCTTAGTACACATGTTAGTCCCACAACACAATCTCAAATAATTGAATATAGATAAACATGAGTATGTATAAACTACACAAGTTATATATACTCACATATAAGTATATATGAACTACACAAGTTATATATACCAAATATGAGTGTATACGAACTACACAAGTTGTATATACTCATATGAATATATTAACTACACAAGTTAAATATATTCAAGGATATATGAGCATCTATGAACTACACAAGTCTCATATACTCATATAAATATATTAACTACACAAGTTAAATATATTCAAGAATATGTTTGAAGTAAAGATCCTTAATATATGTAGAAAGAGAATATGGATCAATACTAATGAAACCACAAAATATAGAATGAACTCCCCCTAAATGTGTGCATACACAAATGTGTAATGGAAACATATGCACATATCGAAGTTAACCTTTTTGGTGGAGTTTAACATATATTTTGGATCCGAGGAATGCAACAAGATATAGTAAGAAGAAGTAGAATGCATACCTCTTGTATTTTTTATCTTTATATCCAAACGAGACTAAGCAATAGATAATCAACAGAATTGTTGGTCTCACAAATAGATTTATCATTAATGAATACATACCTGTTTGGATTTTTTTGCTTTTATATCCAAGCTGAGACTAAACATGATATAACAATAAGAGTGTTAGTCTCACAAGTGCATTTGTCATTAATCACCAAAATACTCCATTAACACATAATGGCGGGTCTAGATCCTTCACCCCATCAACTAGAGACTGGTCGTAGAGGAGCTTATGACCAGGTGGTGGTCGTAGAAAGGCTCACGACTAGGAACTAGTCATGGAGGAACTTACGACCAAGTGGTGGTCGCAGAAAGGCTCACGACTAGGAACTGGTCGTGGAGGAACTTACGACCAGATGGTGGTCGCAGAAAGGCTCACAACTAAGAACTGGTCGTAGAGGAACTTACGACCAGGTGGTGGTCGTAGTAGAGCTTATGACCACAGACTGATCGTAGGAGGACTTACGATTGGGATATAGTCGTGGAAAAGCTTATGACTAGGACTGGTCGTGGAGGAACTTACGACCAGGAGATAGTCGTAGCAAAGCTGCAGTGGTCGTAGAAGCTACAGTGGTCGTAGAACTACATTGGTCGCAAAAGCTGTAGTGGTAGAAGCTACAGTGGTCATAGAACTACATTGGTCGCAAAAGCTGCAGTGGTAGAAGCTACAGAAGTCGTAAAAGCTACAGTGATCTTAGCATCTACAGTGGTCGTGGGAGCTACAGTGGTCGTAGCAGCTACAGTGTCATAGGAGGTACAGTGGTCGTAGCGCCCGAGTGGTCGTAGTGCTACAGTAGTCGTGGATCCTACAGTGGTCTAATAGAGTGGTCGAAAGGGGTTTTCGACAACTGGTCTGGAAGGTTTCGACCAACGGGTCAGAAGGGGTTCCGATCATCTGGTCGAAGGGGATTTCGACCAACTGGTTGGAAAGGACTTCGACCACCTGGTTGGAAAGGACTTCAACCACCTGGTCGAAAGAGGTTTTCGACTGGGAGTGGTCGGAGAGGGGGTACGACTGGGTGTCATCAGAGGAGGTTCGACTAAGTGTTAGTCGAAGAAGATATGACTACCTGTAGTCGGGGGTGATACGACTACCTGTAGTCGGAGGTACGACTGGGTGTAGTCGTAGGAGGTACGACTGGTTGTAGTCGGAGGAGGCACAGTTACATGTAGTCGAGGTATGACTGCGAGTAGTCAGAGGGAATACAATCGGAGAAGGTACAACTACGTGTGGTCAAAGGGGCCTTGACTACGCGTGGTCGTAGAGGGTTCGACTGTGCGTAGTCGAAGGAGTCTTGACTACGTGGTCGTCGAAAGTTTAACGGTGTGTAGTCGAAGGAATTTTGACTACGTGGTCGTAAAAGGTTCGACAGCGCGTAGTCGAAGGAGTTTCGACTATTTGGTCATATAGGGATTGACTGTGCGTAGTCGAATGGGTTTCGACAACGTGGTCGAAAAAACGACGGGATTCGACTACCCAACAGTGGTCGAAAGAACCAGCGAAAGAACCAGAGAAAGAGCAAGGCAAATCAAAGGAGGAGCATCTGGGCCACTAGGGACGTACCAGTACGGAGCTGAGGGGACGAGTTAGCCGGAGCTGGGCTGGCAACAGTGGACCGCGACAACGAGAGAAGCTCCTCGCTACTGTAGTGGCTTTGAGGAAGGGGAGTAGTCTTCGATCTTCAGGGTAGCTCCAGGGAAGCGGGCAGATGGTCGTGAAGGGATGTCTTGGAGTGTTCCACTTCGGCGAGGTTGATTTGACTGCTTGGGCTATTCTGGTCGGAGGGGAGGAAGTACGAGGTCAAAGGCGGCTCCTGTGAACAAAGGGTGAACTCAATTGAGGGGAAACGCTGTTTGGGTCATGGAATGTGAGCAGACGCATATAATAAGGAAGAGCCTTACCGATAGGCGTTAACGACGAAGGTGGTGTTGCAGTGGCGCTCTGCCGAAGCGAGCGCTCGAGCCTGACCTGGAGCTCTCACTTGTTGTGAGAAGGAGGAGGCGGAACTAGCACTGGTGCGGTGAAGAAAGGCACCATGGGGTTCGGGGTTGCTAAACATATCAGCATGGGGCGGAGATGCCCGAGTGATTGGTGCTGTTGACGGAGTGGGCAGCATAGTGCAGACAACGTGACATTAAAGAAATTACTAAATAATTTCATCACAGCAATGGCCAAATAAAGCTCGAATAAAAAAACCATATCATCCAAAGCCAGGATTATGTGACCGTGCTGACAGATTGAATGACAACTAGAAGCGAGGTAATGACACAAGTCTGGATCATTGTGATAATGCATGATAAACGCTTGTGACCAAATCAAAAGGCCCTAATGAGTCATTGCGTCGTCCGGCCAGACGAGGGACGTGGAGGGGCGTTCGGCCCGTAACCGGCCGGACGAGGCGACATGTCATGTGGACATCACGTCCGGCCGATGACCGTACAGACGAGGCTTCAGATTTTCTAATGCGTTGCGACGGGCGCTACTTCCGTAATAAAACATCGCAAACGTGCTATTTGTGCCAAAAACTCTGCTGGCTGTTTATATCTATGTATGCAGTACTACTGTTACTGCATGTATACGGAATGGAATGATGGAATAAATGTTGTGCTATGTCCCAAAATACACGTATCATATATATGATTCTGGTTATATAATCAAGGTCGTGTCGCCGACGAATGAAACTCTTATAACTCACAAAAAATAAACAATAGACAAGAACATAAGGATATAGTCTGAGTCTTCTCTCTTTTATTGATCTCTTTGACCGTAGACTTGTTGTAACAGCCCAAATTTGATTTCTTAAAATTTGCTTGAATTTTATGGATTTTCAAATTCTTTTGTTGCATTTTGTGAATTTCCAAAATCTTGGTTGCTTTTCAAAAGCCAAATCAACTTCATGCTCTAAATTATAATTGTACTAGTCAAATGCCCGTGCGTTGCTACGGTTAAAAAAAATCATATTATCCAGCATGTCAAGCTACTAGTCAAATGCCCATGCGTTGCTACGGATAAAAAAAATCATATTATCCAGCATGTCAAGCCATTGTTGCCGAGGTCGGCTTACGCCATGCCCTCAGCTTTGGCATGGCACTTGACCGAGCTCTGACCCGGCCTACATCGCATGTCTATTGCCGTGCTTAGCCTACACCAAGTCATTGGCTCTGCCATCATGCTTGACCATGCTCCATTACGGCACGCGTTGCATCTCTGTTGTCGTCCTTGACATGTGTCGTCATGCCTAGCCTACATTGTCGTTCTCGCGTTAGGCCGCTCAAGCTAGTGAAAACAATATAGAGTAAAGCATTTTTCACTACTATTTGCACCTGCACAAATGTGGTTCCATGTTCACTTCTATTTGCAAAACTACTTAATTTTTTAAAACAAGTATAAGGGATAAATTACTAACCACAAAATATATCCATCAAATTTCAGTACTTCGGATACATACCTTTCCAACCAGCACTGGTCAAATAATAGTATCTACATTGTGCACAGTCTAGCAAAATATGATATGACCCGCTATTAGTTAATTCGAATAGAAAACTACTCTGAAAAAGCACACAATATTCACAAGTTACTACTATGAAAAGAACACATAAATTGAAAAATAACTTGAAAAAAATACACAAAACATCATCTGCAAATATGGCATATGAACATGTGTTAAGCCAGACAATACATGACTATGCGGGAATACCTCTCCAGTTCAGATTGCAAGCTCTTTGATTAGGAGCATTGCTTGTTTGCTACTCCAATCAATAATGGAAGCCAATATCTAAAGCCCCATGTGTTATATCTTTGCATTGAATGAAAATATATCTACGAAGCACCAAAGCTTCTATTGCTCAAACAATTCATCAAACAACTTGCCAGCAAGAGACAAATCTGCAAATCAAAAGATTCATTTCTTCAAACAGGTTGTGGACAAGGGTGAGAAGATAAGTACTAAAACTAAAGAAAGTGGCATGGCCATCCTTGTAGAAGGTGGTGGTGCAACCGTATATGTGGTTGGAACCATGCTCTTGCTCCTCCAGAACAAGAGAATATCTTGATTCTTGATTAACTACTATTAATGGGGGCGTTAAATTAGGAGAAGAATATAATGTGTGTTCATTACAAATTTACAATGTACTTAATGGATGCGTGAAATTAGGAGAGGACCTGGCGAAATAGAATTGAAAGCGCTGTTGTCGTCACCTCCAATAGGGCGTCGAGGAGATTGGTGGCCCGAGTTAGAGCCCCTGCTGGCCCTAGAGGCGGACGTAGTCGTCACCTGCGAGCTCCACGGCCTAGACGGTGCCGTGGGAGTTGCAGCGGTAGCCGTGGGAGATGACCTCCCCACTGTCGGCATCCACCTCGCAGAGGTACGTGCCTAGGTGACACTTGAGCCGCATGGACCGCACGTTCTCTAAGTGCTCCATTGCTGTGCGGGGAGAGGGTTGGGAGAGGGATCAAGAATCAAGTACGAGCAGTTGTTTCTTCGTACGGAGGACGAAGGGAAGTGCTCCATTGTTGTTGTTGAAAGGGTTGGAAGACGACGTACCTGTGGTAGAGATGGAGGCGAAAGTAGAGGGCGACGGTGGTGGCTTCTCCCACGGCCTTGTCGCACTCTCCTCAGCATCTTCACTCTCCTGGTTCTACGCTGCGGCCACACCGTCGTCGCGCTCGTCGACGAGTGGGCAGAAGAGGGGAGAGAGGAAGGCAACGGTGGCGGGGCGCCCGAGGAAACGTAGGATCTGGCTGCGCCTGGACGTCCTCGTCACAACTACCACCTCGATCCAGCGCACGACACTGCGGGGCGGCGTCGGCGAGGTCGGATGCGACCAAATCCAGCGTGGGCGTCGGGTGCCTTCCTGCACACCGCTTGCCGCTTAGGTGAAAGACAGGAGAGGAGAGAGGTGGGGTGGCGCAGATGCGATAGATGGGGTGAGAAAGCGTGAGAGAGAGGAGAGGGACGAGGGCGATGCGAGAGTGGGATGTGGGCATGGGCGCGGGTGGTTGCTAGCTGCGCGACGTGATCTATGTTGTCGTTGTTTCGTTCACCGATCCAACTGTCGTCAAAGATGGTAGAGAGGACGGACGATCACTATCTCTAATTTTAAAGTAGTATAGAAAAATATACAGGTAAATTGGAATTAATAAAAAAAATTCAAGAAAAATCAAGTGCCAAAACACCCCTGATTTGAATGTCCAATCCAAATTCAATCCCAAAAAATTTCAAAATAAATCTCAATCTCTCTTGCTTTTGAATTCAAACCCATTCCCAATCTCAAAACCAATTTCCATTTTCCTCTCTTCTCCCTTTTCATCCTCGAGCCGAAAGCCACCCGCCAGCCCACTCCTTTCCCTCAGCCTACACGCACACGCACCGCGCTAGGCCGTTCTCCTTTCTCCAGCGGCGCAACCAGCCTGGTCCATCTCCGCACAGTACCGCAGCCCAGCTCGCGCGCCCGCTAGCTCACGCCGCATCGCCGACAGGTGGACCCCGATCCCATGTGTCAGCCGACACTATTATTCTTCCTCCTCTTTTCGCCTGTTCGCGCTCTCTCCTCTCCATCAAAGTGGCACTCGAGTGCACTACAGCCAGCAGTCCTCGAGCACCCCGTCGCCGTGAGGTCCCATCGCGCCAGAGCGCTGCACTGCGTTAGCCACGAGAATCTGCTCCTGGTCGCCGCTATTCCCGCTAGAACTCGTTGCCTCCTTCCCCCTTTTAAGCCATGGCCGAGCGCCTCGCACTCGCCATTCCCTCCTCGTCGCTCTCCTTGCATCATCCTCTCCTCTCCGCCTCCATAAAGCGAGAAATACCACCACTCCCCTAGCTTTCCTCCTTTCTGGCCACCAGCCTCACCCTTGGATTCCGGCCGCCAGGGTAAGCCATCGACCTCATCTTCGTGCACATCGTGTTCGCCTCAACTCACCCTTCCTTATGCTCACTCTCTCTGTGCTTGCATTCTTCCAAAAATGAAAGGAGCTGTCGACCTTTGCTGGAGCTCGCCGAACCTCGCCGAGCTATCGCCACCTTCTCCCGCCTTGTCTGGTGAGCAATTTATTTCATCATCTTGCGCGCCTCTCCCAAATGCGTGCTTTCTTCTTTCGTTCCGTGCACCAAAGACACCGGAGCCACTTCTTCCCCATCGCCAGCCTGGGACGAACACCTTCGACCGCCACCGTCGGTCTCCCTCCCCGTTCCGTCTTACGATGAGGCCTTCCGTCCCATGCACTTCCATACTTTACGAACATCGTAGGCTAGTCAACAAAGCTTGTAGCCGACCGTGGAGTCGCCTCAACGTAGCACCTCGTCGCGCTGCCGCTGGCCGCCGTGACAAGCTCGACGTACTGCCACATCGTGAGCACCGAGCGCGCTAATAGCTTCACCTAGACCCGTAGATGCTAAGCCGCGTACCAATTTGAAGTTTCTGGCTTTGTTCGTAGTCACCCATGTGCAAAAGTGTTGCCGCTGCCGCCACAGACCACCTCCCACCATGCCATCACCGCCTATAGCTTCGCCTAGGTACCCGCAACCCGTTTTGCTAGTCAACAGAGGTCGCCATTGCTCGTCGCATAGGAGCCGAGGAGGATAGAGCAGCCCGAGAGGAAGAAGAATGAAGTCGTCTCTGATGTGTAGGCCCAGAAGATTAGGATTAACAAAGATTAGTTAGTGTTAAGTAGTTTGTGATGTTAGTATGATATGTGGGCCGTCATCAATTAGAAAATCTAATTAAACCTTTAGTTAGTGTATGAGTCTATGACATGTGGAGCCCGTCGTTTATAAACCATTAGTTAGACTCAATCCATAGACCCAAAGTCGCTGATTAGTGGGCCCCCTATGCTGGGCCTAGTCCATATAGATCGTGGCCCCACCTATCAATCTCTTGGATTTTTCGGATTAAAAATAAAGAAAAGAGAAAATTAAAAACCCCAATGACCACCTATCAATCTCTTGGATTTTTCGGATTAAAAATAAAGAAAAGAGAAAATTAAAAACCCCAATGACCGCACTTGTCAATCAAAGTGGAATTTCTTAATTAAAAAGAAAAAAATCCCAGTGGGACCCACATGCCAGAAATATCAGAATTTCTAGAATTTCTCTCAAATCAAACTTTGGAGAGCTTGCTCTCCATCATTTTAAATTCAAATAAATTAATTTTTGTTCTTAAATTTATTTAAATTGAAGTTCCTTCTAACAGTACCAAAAAAATGGAGTTCATTTGAATTTAATTTGGAGGTATTTGTATTATGAGCATTTATTTGAAGTCATCATTTTCACATTAAATAGATTTAAATGTTGTCGAAGACTTCGTCACTGCTTCAAGTCAAGATCAAAACTAAGAAATATCCACATTTGAGCAAGGCAAGTTCTTACCATTGATCATGTTGAACCTGCTTTTCAAATGCAAAGTATTTCGATTCGAATTATTAGTTGCATGTTTTTATTATTATTTATGAAATGTTATGTTAAAAGTTGATATATAGTTATGCCAATGTTGATGATTATTATCGTTCCCCTTCTTGACTATTGACACCCATTATACCTTGTCATATATATATATATATATATATATATATATATATATGCCCATTTCGTACACCCGGGGTACGTACTCATACTTTCAATATACCACTTAAACACATATATTATAATTCTTTATCATTTTCAGTATACTTAAATACAAATTATAAGATACTCCAATACGATTTGATTGAAAAAAATTTATTGGAGTTTTTTGTTTTTTGCTATATACCATTTTTCATACATAAAAGAAGCATATACACATTTTGATATAAAAGTGAAATTTAATGAAATTTTTCATAAAACTCACTTTGGGGTATCTTAGAATCATTATTGGAGTATGCTCGAATAGATAAAGAGGTATCATCATATGATTTTAGTGGTATATAAGAGGTGGGAGTACGTACTCCCAGGAGTACCATACCATTTTCCAATATATATATATATATATATATATATATATATATATATATACAATAATGATTCTAAGATACCCCAAAGTGAGTTCTACAAAAAAATTTCATTAAATTCCACTTTTTTTTAGCAAAATTTGTGTATATATTTCTTTTATATATGAAAAAGGGTATATAGCAAAAAAAAAAAAAACAAATGGCTCTAATGAAAATTTTTCAATTAAGTCGCATTGGAGTATCTTATAATTAGTATTTAAGTATACTGAAAATGATAAAAAAAAATATAATATATGTATTTAAGTGGTATATTGGAAGTGAGAGTACATACTCCCAGGAGTACTAAACGGATGTCATATATATATTACATGAGTAAAACTCCTATTGATTAAATGAACATGACTATTGGTTGTGCTTACACACTGCTTAGTAATTGAACATGAATAGGACACAAACATGCTACAACGAGAACTTGGATACATTTGAACCTTAGTTTGGTAACATGGGTTACCACTGGAAACTGAAAAATGTATTTATAAATGGTTGAGACTTAGACGAGTGGTTGAGTGAGATCAGTGCTATGTGCACGCGATGGATTGGTGGATTGTCTCGCTTAGTCGATTAAGAATCAAATCATGTGTTCTGTACAATCACATGTCTAGTATGAGATAGACTCGGCCAATTACTTTACTTAACTTCGGCATTGAAACTTGCGCCCTTGGTTACTATGCATTGAAGAAGGGCCACAGACTCCCTAACAACAGAGGATCCCTCGTTGAAAATATGAACTGACAAAGGAATCATTATGGGGCTGGCCTTACGAGGACACTGTCCTAGTGTTGAGGGAGCTACCCATCGGAGTAGATCTAATGTCCAATCTAGGTATGGGAAAAGCTTTGTTATGATCGTCTCTGTCGCACACCAAGAAATCGTGTAATGACCGACTTTATGAGATTGATCTTATCTTATGGCTAAAGTTGTACAACCTCTGCAGAGTGTTTTAAAACTATTCGAACAGCCGCAACCCTTGTTATGGGCAAATGTTTAGTTTGCCACCAGTGGTTAGTTTTATTAAATTAAAATTGTAACTAAAATCTTTTGGGAACGGCAACATGCTGGTAAGGCATGGTTGCCGGGTTTTGAGATATGCGAGTAGAGCATGGTGGTTGTAATTTGCGACATGCGAGTAGAGCATGGTCGTTGAGGATGGGACATGCGAGAGAAAGCATGGTCGTCGGTAATTGTGAGACATATTTGGGTGGAACTGCGACATGTTAACTTAAGCAAGGTCACTGGTGACGTGATCATGTTGGCTAAACATGATCAAGATAATGATTGATTATACAAAATAACCTTAATTTTGAAGTTAAACATGCTAAGTCATATGTTTGGAAAATAACTACAGTATTTGAGCAAACTGGCTTTGTGCTAAAACAAGATAAACAACCCTCCTTTGATAAACCTTGCATCTATATATTTGCATTTGTGGTGAGGGCTTCCTGAGTACCTTTGTACTCAGGATTACTCATATATGTGGATTTAGTACCCGAAGATATCAACCGGTGAATAGATACCCCCTTCCTATCAGGTGATGAAGATTACGCCAGATACTAGGTCGCTCACCCAAGTTGATTGTTCGTGGGCATATCCTGAGGGTCACCACAACTTTTTTTTTTTGTTGCAAGACTTCATTTGTATTTGGCCCATCCAGCCTATCATGTAAGATGTCGGGACCCAGAATTACGATTCTGGAACCCTCTGTGTATACTGCACTAGTCCAGGATCACGCTAGTGCACACAGGGTTAACATAGGTAAATATCGATCCACACAAGCGATAACTAAATAAAACGATTAATTTGAATAACAAATAAGGGTTTTGACCTTATGGTCGAGTTTATACTTATTAAGCCACGCATGGCTAACAGGAAATAAAGCAGCAGCGGAACGGAAAACTCCAGCGTCAAACCAACCCTGGGTGGTCAAGGTTGACGGAGATGGCCGGCGGCGAGGGTTGAGCGGCGGAGGAGCTTCTGGTTTTGTCGGACAAGACCTCCGGTGGCGCTCCGGCGATGCGAAGGGCTCTAGAGGTAGAGGTCGCGACGGCGGACTCGGCGGTGCACCACGAGGCGGCGGCGACGGCGACGATGCAAAACGAAGAAAACGCCGCGGTGACAAAACCTAAAACTCCGATTGCGGCGGCGCTAGGCTCAAGTTGCGCAATAGGTTGAGGGGTTCAGTGCGACGTCGATGCGATCCCAAGGGACCTATTTATAGGGTCAGGGAGGCTAGGAGAAGGCGCGGCGGAAACCTAAAAGAGTCCGAGATGAACCTACGAGGAAAACAGAGATAGAAACGGAATCGGATATGATTTTTATCCCAAAAGATGCGAGAAGATAGAGATTGAGTTTGGTACAAAATCTAAAAGGTTTTGGTTAGGAATTCCGTTGTCTGACGAGGCTTCTAGAAGGCGGCAATGGCGGACGGAGGCGGGCGCTATGAGACGGCCGAAGTCGGAGACGAAGACCGACACGCGGGCCCACACGCCAACAAAGCCCACACACGCACGACGGATAAGAGGGTTACCGTCAGATCCGATCGGACGGCTCTAGATCAATGGGACATTCGAGTCGCCCGAACAGCCCACTCGCATCCCACCATCCATTTCTGATCGAACAGTGGAAAACGATCGAGGCGCTCCGAAGGAAAGAGAGAGGGAAATAGAGAGGCTGACATGCAGGGCCCGCATGTCGCTTAGAAACATACATGCGCGGCAGCCGGGCCGCGGAGGGAGATGGGCTTTGGGCTGGGATTTGGCCCGAGGATTTAACTGAGATTCTTAATAGTTTTTCTAATTTGTAAATTACCAGAAATTCAAATAGGCAATAGAAAATAGCAAATGAACTCAGAAAAATTCTAGAAAATATATCTGAGCACATAAAACTCAAATAAAATAGTTTTGGCTATTGTTTATGTTGGGATTATTCACATTAAATGTTTTTGATTGTAAAGTCCAATATTAAGCTTTTGAAATTAAATTCAAATAAAATCCAAATGGTGAATGTTCTCCCTACTAACTATTAAAAGATTTTTAAGCTCTGAAAATTGGGATGTTACAAACCTCCCCCTCTTAAAGGAATCTCGACCCCGAGATTCAGGTTAGCTAGAGAAAAGGCTAGGAAACTCGGCTTTCAGCTCTTCTTCACGTTCCCACGTTGCTTCTCCTTCTGAGTGGTTGCTCCACCGAACCTTGCAAAACGAACAATCTTGCTTTCGTGAGGCGCTCTGCGACATCCAAAATCTTGATTGGCCGCTCCTTGTAGGTAAGATCCTCCTTCAAGTCAATTGATTCCAACGGGCTTGCTCTTCCGCACACGAAGGCACTTCTTTAATGCGAGACATGAAAGACATCATGTACTCGCTAACGATCGCGCAGCTCGGCTAGTAAGCAACTTCTCCACGACGTTCCAAAATCTTGAACGGACCAACATACCTAGGGCAAGCTTCCCTTTGGCATGAAACCTTTGACACCTCCGAGCGGGTCACCAAGATAAACGAAATCCTCGGGTTCAAAGTCGAGGTCACGACGACGATTATCGCATAGCTCTTCCGCTCGGGTCGAGCTATCTTCAATCTTTCTCGATCATGACCACTTGCTCTTCTCGCTCGAATAATGTCCGACCAAACCGATCGCTCATTGCTTTCGACAAATTCAACGGGGTTCGGCAGGCACGGCCATACAAGGCTTCAAACGGTGACATTTGCAGACTAGCCTGGTAGCTATTGTTGTACGAAAATTCTGCATACGGTAAACTCTTATCCCATCGGGTAGCATTAGCTAGAGCACAAGCTCTCAAAGATATCCTCCAATATCGATTAACTCTTTCACCGTCCATCATGTCGTGGATGATACGCAGTACTGAAATTCAAATGGGTACCCAATGCTTCATGCAAGCTCTGCCAAAAACGAGAGGTGAACTGGGATCCTCGATCTGACACTATCTTCTTGGGCACACCGTGCAAACTGACAATTCTAGCCATATACAATTCTGCAAGGCGATCTCCTGAGTATGTGGTTTTGACTGGCAGGAAATGGGCGACCTTGGTTAGACGATCGACTATTACCCAGATCGAATCGTAACCCGATTGGGTCTTGGGTAAACCGGTGATAAAATCCATTCCGATCTCTTCCCACTTCCATTCTGGAATCTTCGCGTTGCAAAGAAACCGCTGGTCTCGTGTTCGCTTTACTTTCGGCGTGTGTCGCACAAGGCAACGAACTCTGCGACTTCTCGTTTGATTTGGCCACCAAAATTTAGTCTTAACATCCTCGCTACATCTTGGTACTTCCAGGGTGAATCGAATACTTTGAGTCATAGGCCTCCTTTAAGATTAACTGTCTTAGACCATCGATATCTGGTACACAGATACGACCATTAATCCAGAGTATGTCTTGATCATCCTTGGTGAAATCTTTGAATTTTCCTTCTGCCATTTTGATCTTGATTTCTGACAACGCGGGATCCTTTGGTTGTGCTTCACGAATCTGCTTCTCCAGGGTAGACTGTACCTCCAAATTAGCTACAAATCCTTCGGACACAACTTCTAGCTTTAGCCTCTGAAATTCTTCATAAAGTTCTGGGCAACTTTCCTTTACTTCCAAGGCATTGCAATAACTCTTACGACTTAGAGCGTCTGCGACTACGTTGGCTTTTTTGGGATAGTAGTGGATTCCAAGATTATAATCCTTGATCAATTCTAACCGTCTTCTCTGTCTCATATTCAGATCTGACTGGGTAAAGATATACTTTAGACTCTTATGATCCGTGTAGACTTCATAGCGATTACCGATGAGGTAATGACGCCAAATCTTTAAAGCATGCACTACGACAGCTAATTCCAGATCATGAGTAGGGTAATTCTCCTCGTGAGGTCTCAATCGCCTTGACGCATAAGCGACGCTCTTCCTTCTTGCATCGACGCATCCTAATCCTTGACGCTAGCATCACAATAGATATCAAATCCTTGCGAATATCCGCGTAATCAAGATCGGGTCAAGTCAAACGCTTCTTCAACTCTTGAAAACTTTCTCACAGCCGGAGTCCAAGTGAACTTTTTCTCCTTCTTCAACAATTGTGTAAGAGGTTTAGCAATCGATGAGAATCCTTCGATGAAACGGCGGTAATAACTCGCCATTCCCAAGAAATCGCGAATCGAGTCACGGCCTTGGGCTGCTCCCAATGTAGCAATCGCTTTAACTTTACCGGTCAATCGCTACTCTCTACTGTCATCACATGACCCAGAAATCAACTTCCTTCTTCCAAAATCACACTTATCGAACTTGGCATACAAATGATGCTCTCGGAGTTTTTCCAATATTATCCTTAAATGCTCGGCGTGTTCTTCCTCCGACTTGGAGTACACTAGAATATCATCAATGAACACAACTACGAACTTGTCCAAATATTCCATGAATACTTTATTCATCATGTTCATGAAGTATGCAGGGGCATTGGTCAGACCAAAGGACATGACTAAGAACTCATAATGTCCATACCGTGTTGAGAACGCGGTCTTCGGTATATCCTTAGGACAAATCTTTAGCTGGTGGTAACCTGATCGCAGGTCGATCTTCGAGAACACTCCGGCTCCTTTCATCTGATCAAACAGATCATCTATCCGGGGTAATGGGTACTTGTTCTTGATGGTAACTTCGTTGAGAGAACGGTAATCAATACACATCCTCATACTTCCATCTTTCTTCTTGACAAACAACACTGGCGCTCCCCATGGCGACGACTAGGTCTCACGAAACCTTTCTCAAGAAGTTCTTCTATCTGCTTCTTCATCTCTACCAATTCATCGGCTGGCATCCGATAAGGTCTCTTTGAAATTGGTGCTGTCCCTGGCACTAGGTCGATAACAAACTCGATGTCACGATCCGGTGGCATCCCTGGTAAATCTTCCGGAAACACATCTGGATATTCACTGACCACTGGTACTTCTTCTAAGGAAAGGGTCTTCAAACTGTTTACTAGCAAATGTCCATCACGAACTGAGGTAGCTAGAAACTCTACCTTGTTTCCTTTGGCGCCTCGATCGCTACGCTCTTCGCCACAATCTAGCACGGCTTTGTGCTTGGATAACCAATCCATGCCGAGAATGACATCTAAGGTTTGGGTATCTAGGACAATTAGGTTGGCTAGAAACTCAACTCACTATGAGTAACTTAGCTCCTAAACATCCCACTCTAGTACTTAGCTCACTCAAAGCATCGACTAACAGAGTATGCTTAAGTTGCATAACTTCCAATTTATTCTTGGTTGCAAATATTCCGTAAACAAACGAACGCGAAGCTCCGTAATCAAACAAAATCGATGTACCGAGTTAACCGTAAACTTACCCAAGACGACGTCCGTGATTCTTGGGCTCCTTCCGAGTGACGTGGTTGACACGCCTCGATCACGGTCGTGGTACTCCTCCGCTTGACCGCAACTTGTGACGCTCCTTGATTGATGTCCGTGCTGGTGTCTTGATGACGAGCTCCAAGGTTGAAGCGCATCGGAGTGATTGTTCCCTTTGCGGACATCGGTTGGCAAAATGTCCGGCCGACGACAGCGTAATGTACCTTTGTGCGTTCGCTGGTTGCTTCTCGGATTGGGGTTGACGAGTGCAGGTTGCGGAAGTTCCGAGCACCGGGCGGTGTTGAAGTTGGTGCAGTGCTCAACGAAGTCCGGGTGGAAACTCGTTGAACTCGGCCGCATCGTTCTTGCTCTCGTGATTGATGGTTCCCTTGCTGAGCCATCCGGCGTTTACGGTTATCCTCCAGTTCCTTGCGTTTGTCCTCTAGAACAAAGGCTTTGTTGACCAGCTCTTGGAAATCAGGAAAAGTATGGGCGATCAAACTGACTTGTAGTCCAGTGTTTAGTCCCTTCAAAAAGCGACTCTGACGAGCCTTGTCCGTGGCTACATCTTCCGCTGTATAGCGAGCTAGCTGTGAAAACTTGTTGAGATAGTCAGACACTGACATAGCTCCTTGCTTGAGAGCGCGGAACTCATCCTTCTTCAGATCGATAATGCCTTTTGGTACGTGATACTGGCGGAATGCCGCAGAAAATTCCTCCCAGGTGATATCCTGTGGCGTCTCATGGGCGGCACAGAAGTTCTCCCACCATTCAGCAGCGGTGACTTCCATCTGGTGAGTGGCATAGAGAACCTTTTCACGATCGCTGCACTGGGTGATCAGCAGCTTCCTTTCAATAACTCTGAGCCAATCATCTGCTTCCACTGGAGAGACGTGTCCAGAAAAGGTTGGTGGACGAGTCCTCATAAATTCTGTAAGCTTGGATGGTCCGTGGTGACCATGAGCAGCTGGGGCTCCATACTGTTGATTGTTGTTATTGTTCTGGTTGTGCATAGCTTGCATCTGAGTCATCATAGTATTCATCAGCTGAGTCTGTGCTGCCATGAAAGCTCCAAAGTTTTGCAAGTCAATTGGGGGTGCTTGTGGCGGAATCGCCTCGCGTTGGTTGCTCATTGCTTCTCGGTGCTAGGGTACCGAACCACTTGCAATAGATCGACGAGTTTGAACCATCTGGCGAAGCTCCATGGGTTAGATAAGGTAGCAAGCACAAGATAAGTTGAGAACTAAGCAGGGGTAGGTTAAACCCAACAAAACACAGCTCAAGAAACTCCAATGAAATACCTTTACTACTTAGGGTCTTAGCATGGCTGTAACAGATGCCTAAGGGCCTCTGCAGTTCATACTCGCACACAAAAGAAACAACGACCTAAGTACACAAACTACCGCCTAAAGGGCGACTCACTAAACTGAAACTGGCTAAGCCTGAAAAACTGAAGCCTAAAACGAACTACTCAAGAAAGCCTCCACAACGCGCATGGCGGCCCCGACGCACAGAGACTCTAAGTGAGCCGCATCTTAGCAAACTGATTTTGATGCTCGAATCGTGCAAGCAGAACAGCGCTCTCGTGCAACCGCTCACTGCTCCTCTAGCTCCGCATCATCCTCTGGCTCAATTGGTCCTTCCTCCGGATCTTCTTCAGAATCCTCCTCGGGGTCTTCATCTTCTTCTGGGACTTGGTCGTAGAGGATCTCTTGCAGAGTGACGATCTTCTCTTCAGCTCTCTGCAAGGCTTCATAGACATGATCCAACTCCGTGATGGTCCTCTCCAAAGCTTCCTCCTGGGCGGCCACGAACTGGGCGAGGTGCACGACGGTAGCGTTGCTCTCTCCTTCTGTGGACGGGTAGCGTGCTGGCAAGTCCACAGCTGCAGCTCTAGGGTGGTAACGGAAGACGGTGTCCTGAAGCTCTCGTGCGTAGATGTTGCAGATACGGCATGGCCAAGCGCGACGACTCGGATACCTTCCACCAAGTGATCTTCCTCACGAGACGCGCGAAGGTTGGCTCGCCTTGTTGTTCCTCCCGGCGATCGTCAAAGCGACAAATAACTCCACGGTTCTGTCCATTCACAATCCAGTTGTTGCCGACGTACAGTGGACGATCAAAACCTCCAAGAACCTGCAACAGCTTCCAAAGCTCGGCACCTGAATACGAATAATAGATTGAAAGCATAATTTAAAATAAATAAACAATGATAATTTAACAGTTGTTTCCACAAAGACACAAAGCTAAACAGATTATTTCACACAGCCATATGATTAAGGTCACACAGCTCCCATCCCAACATTTTATGAAAACTACCCCTCGTGTGAAATCCCCGAGCATGTCCATGACCGCGGACACGGCTATTCGAATAGATTGTTTAACACTCTGCAGAGGTTGTACACTTTACCCACAAGATACAACTAGTGTAGCAAGCACCACAGAATAAAACAGTTCGAAACTTCATCTCAAACATTGACATTCCTGTGCTTACAAACCGCTATACCACCACATAGAATTGGTATAACACACACCGGGACAGGAAGACGATCGTCCCGCGATGCAACCACCAAGTAGTCACACCTCCACCGTCACACCCTAACCTATCCACCGAACATCAATGCCGAGAATCCATAACTTACTAAGTTAGGCCCGCCCCATACCTGCATGTGGTCGACAAAGAAGGCTCGATTCAATGGCGCACAAAGTTAAGTCCTTAATTGACCAAGGCAAGACTTCCATTTTCTAACTAAGTCACAAAGACGATCATTCCCATCACATAGACCACCATGTCACACGTCTCCACCACTTGCCTCGGCCTAAATCCTTTACCACCCGGTTGGTTTTAGTGCAACACATGCCCTCACGAAGTAATAACACATAGCACACGCTTTACATGAAGTTCCATAGTCACTTAGTCATAATTAATATTTGCAACCTACATGTGATGATGACCCGTGGCATGGCTAAGCAATTGTACTCGCATCTAACCAACCCACGTTGGTGCTATGATATTACCAACTCATAACCAATCTAGGGTGACAAGGAATTATGACATACAAGGCCAAGGTGTGATAACAATTTGGATATTAACTATGCCCAAAGTATTTAAATAAATAATTAAAGTAGAATGCAATAATTTAACACAAAGTAATTTGAAAACTGGGTTCAAGATGATCAAAGGTATGACTTGCCTTGGAAAAGGTCTATGTACTGGTCTTGATCTTGGGGTGCTCCTTCTTCCACAAAATTCCCCGACGAATCGACGTCTACTCGCAAACGAGACACAAACAAACAAAACCAATAAATAATAGAGGTAAAACAAGCTCCAAAAATTAAATAAAAATCTCAGATAATTAGAGCTTGAATTTAGACAAATTTAGAAATTTGAATGGGCTCAATCGGAGTTAGGATGCAAAAGTTATGAGCTTTGGAAGATTGGAAATCTAAAAGAAACCCTAATTTGGATTTTCAAATTTCCAATTACTTTTCTATTGAAAATCGGATTATTGCGCAAGCACGACATCAGCGAAGGAATTTTGGCAATTAAAAGAAATAAAGAAAATATCGACATGTGGGACCCACATGTCGCCTCAAGGCTCACTGAGACTAGATCTACCGCCGATTAGATCCGAGACCGTGGATTGTGCCACGATGCGCCGACGAGATACCACGACGCGTGACACGAGGCGTTAAAGGCCGAGGTGGCGAGCCACGTGAACGCCACGCCGATCGACGGCGCGGCGCCGAAACCAATGACAACGGTGAACGGCGCGATTCGCCGCCGTGAGTGGTACCGGCGTGTAGCCGAGGTTATTGCGAACCTATTGAACCAACCCTGCGTGGTCAAGGTTGACGGAGATGGCCGGCGGCGAGGGTTGAGCGCGAGGAGCTTCGGTTTTGTTTCGGACAAGACCTCCGGTGGCGCCCGGCGATGCGAAGGGGCTCTAGAGGTAGAGGTCGCGACGGCGACTCGGCGATGCGCACCACGAGGCGGTGGCGACGCGACGACGGCGCAAAACGAAGAAAACGCCGGTGGTGACAAAACCTAAAACTCCGATTGCGGCGCGCTAGGCTCAAGTTGCGCAATAGGTTGAGGGGTTCTCGTGCGGACGCCGATGCGATCCTGTGGGACCTATTTATAGGTCCGGGAGGCTAGGAGGCGTGCGGCGCGCGAAACCCTAAAAGAGTCCGAGATGAACCCGCGAGGAAAACAGAGATAGAAACGGAATCGGATATGATTTTTATCCCAAAAGATGCGAGAAGATAGAGATTGAGTTTGCTACAAAAATCTAAAAGGTTTTGGTTAGGAATTCGTTGTCGACGAGGCTTCTAGAAGGCGCAACGGCGGACGGAGGCGGGCGCGTTGCGGAGACGGCCGAAGTCGAGACGAAGACCGACACGCGGGCCCACACGCCGAAAGCCCACACACGTGCACGATCGGGATATGAGGGTTATCGTCCAGATCTGATCGGACGGCTCAAGATCAATGGGACATTCGAGTCGCCCGAACAGCCCACTCGCATCCCACCGTCCATTTCTGATCGAACGGTGGAAAACGATCGAGGCGCCCAAGGAAAGAGAGAGGAAACAGAGGCCGACATGCGGGCCCGCATGTCGGCTTGAGGCATACATGTGGGTAGTGGGCGCATGGAGGAGATGGGCTTTGGGCTGGGATTTGGCCCGAGGATTTAACTGAGATTCTTAATAGTTTTTCTAATTTGTAAATTACGTAAATTCAAATAGCAATAGAAAATAGCAAATGAACTCAGAAAAATTCTAGAAAAATCTAGAAAATATATCTGAGCACATAAAACCCAAATAAAATAGTTTTGGCTATTGTTTATGTTGGGATTATTCACATTAAATATTTTTAATTGTAAAGTCCAATATTAAGCTTTTGAAATTAAATTCAAATAAAATCCAAATGGTGAATTTTCTCCCTACTAACTATTAAAAGATTTTTAAGCTCTGAAAATTGGGATGTTACATAAGACTTCGACCTTGTGGTCTATTTACCTTAATTATTTTCTTTATTCGCATGTATGGATATAATATTCGTCGATACTGTACTATGTGAGCTAGCTGCTGATCATGAGACTATCTCAGAATACACAGAGCCTGGATGCCAATCCTGATCCCCACACTTGTGTGTACAATGAGACCCCTGCCCCTCTTTATAAAGGAGGTCTCATGTAACACCTTGGCCCAACACAGAGCCCAGAATGTAACTAACTACACTATCAATTTTAACATCATTTTATAATAAATTGTAGCAAGCATCTCAACGATAAAACCCGTCCACAAGTCAAATTAAAACAAGTATAATGATATAACAATTATAGATAATTAATCTCTAGAAAGCATAGCAAGATACTAATCTAAGAACAACTCGAAACAAATTGAGTAAAGTCTATTGAATGAATATTCTACTCCAACAAATCATCTAAGGCCATTTAAAACTAACAAGTCATAAATATAATTCACCACTCTATAATAAAGGTTCTCATGTCCAATGAATCAAGTACTTGAGTGTGGGTTTATGGTTCCAAATGCGTTAGCCCTTCTCAAGTGAAATGTCGTCAACGATCACCTAAACACAACGATAAAGCAAGAGTGAGTCCAAGACTCGGTAAATACATAATAAAACCATAAACAACAATTTATCAACCATAATTAAGGTTATCATCATCATTTATCTATTTAATGTCGGTCTTATACTCAAATAAACAAGTCATATTCTATTTACGTAAATTTGCACAATTTACTCACATATGCGAATGCACCATCATGCTCATACTCATGTGCATCTCATCAACTGATACTGGTATAACGGAGTGTTCACCTGTTGATGACACATTCTTGCCTTATCTTCGTTAGGTTAGAGTCCCTACATTGTATGACTTTAACTAGTTCCTAGTCCCTACAAATGTAAGACTTATCTCGAGTACTCCGGACAAGTCATGTATCTTTCTCACCGACCTCCGCAGATTAGTTACATAACTTTCTCACTAACCTGGCTTGTGCAGTCTTATCATGATGAATGTAAATGATGCAGCATCATAATTAATCATTTACACAACTCGTTCCATCAACTCAATTCTCATTATCTCCATATTGTAATCTTATTAACTCAATGTCATCAATATCATGTATATGAATAAGCTAAATAAAAATATTATAAATAACATTATAAATAATATCAATGACAATGGCGAACAACCCATTATTCACCACTCTATCATGCACTTGCCTCTTATCCGCTTGGAGCTGGGTAGCGGGATGGTGGCCAGGTGCTAGAAGTAATACTCCCTGTACAAATAATTTAAACATGTTCAAAACCACATCACCACAACACCAAAACAATACACTAATCACCTTTGCATGTTTACGCAAAAATAACACACTTAACTTGATTCTACCGGACGCACTACCCGCTATCTCAATAGTAAAAATGCTCTAACTTATTCACCCCAAATCTAAATCTAGCAAACCAATTCTTTCTAAAATCCTCACACAATTTCCTACAGCTTCCTAGTTATGATGAACTTCTGATTCTACCGTTTTCTCATCCGTTTCATTTCCAGAAGACTATCCCAGAATCTGTTAGGACAGACCGTTTCACAATTTCATATCTTTAATTCTAAAAATTGAAAAGATATGAACGATATTAGTTCTGGAAACTACTAAAAATTTTCTAACTAATTCAAGTAATCACCAAATTTTAATTCTTTCATTTACTAGGTGAAAACAGCCCATCTACACGATCTTTACCAACGACACCCAAATTCTGGACAGCGACCTTTTCGAGGCAGTAACTTTTTGCTCGCTACTCTGAATCTAGTGATCTAAACCTTCATAGAAAGCTAACGAAATTATATACAGCTTTTCTAATTAGACGAAACCCTGAACCCGAGTATAAATACCTCGAATTGTCCCTGCAATGTTCTGCATCGAAACTTGACGAACTAAGGCATGCTGAAAACCAATCTTCCCTAGAGTAAAATAATCTACGAAACATACAGCGACTAATCCAAGGTAATTCTAAGGATTAACAGGGGTAACCCTTGAAGAACACGAAGGATCACGAAAACCCCGCGAATTTTCCTCTTCCTCCCTTCTTTTCTTCTTCTCCTTCCTTCCTTCTCCTTGTTGGACCTCCTTGGTGCTTGCCTCCTCCCTTTGGAAGCACAGTAGCAGGGCGCAGCACCGGGTGGGGAGGCGGCGACTTGGAGGGAGGGAGGCATTGGGGAGGCGGCGTACAGGGCAGTAGGGGACGGCGCATAGGGAAGGGGTGGCAGCCAGAGGAAGGGGAGCACAGGGGGCAGCCCTGAGGCCCTATTTAAAGGCCAAGGGGCTGGAGGGTCGTGGCTTGGACGTAGTAGGGTTGGAAACAACCGGTATTGATTTGATTCGGAGTACACTTTGAATTTAAGTCGGTTTTCCGCTTTCCTTCTATGCAATGAACCTTTCGGATATCATAACTTTCTTTCCCAAACTCGGAATTGAGTGATTTTTTTCAAGTTTAGCTAACTCGCATTTCTTCAACTTTCTATTTGTGGAGCTTTTCTGAAAACGCCACTCCATTGCCAAATTTTCTTTGGAAGTTGACTCAGTTGCGGACTCTGATTCTCTATGCACCCCGCTTTGCGAGCCCCATATCTCACACGTCGAAACACCAAATTAGGTCAATGATGACTCTAAATTAGACTATGCAAAGAGATCTACAACTTTGTATTTATGAGGTTTTCTATTCGAAGCCATTCAAGTCGCGAAAATCATATTGCTAGATGATGACAGATTCTGTCCCATTTCTTAGTGAGACAAATAAGGAATCTCCCTATATCCTTATACTCTTTTTAAATAAATGGGATATTACATATCACTTCATTCATAAATAAGCAATATATGACTAAACTAATTAATGGGCCTTGTGGGCCGACATCCCCCTAATGGATCTTGTTTAGGTAAAGTGTCCACACATAATTGAGCCTTAGAAACAGACCGATATACAACACTCCCCTTGAACACTTTGTCAATGCCATGCTAATGCCTCATTAAAAACTTATTTTTGAAACCCAGTGGGGAAAAAGTAAGAAAAAAGTACATAACTTGCATTCTTGCCATTGCACATGCTACCTCATTGAAAACTTTCGAATGAGAAAACCTATTAGGACAAAACTCAAACAAGGGGAAAATAGTAAACATATATTCATCTAATGATGAGCATATATGAAGATCATATAACTCCCCCTGAATACAACAACTATTTGTGCATTTTCATACCAATACCATAGACAAGTTTCTCAAAACTTGGTCCTAGCACAACCTTAGTAAATAAATCCATAAGATTCTCACTTGATTGTATGTTCTATATTTCTATATTCTCATTTTCCTGCTGCTCATATGGGTAAAAATGTTTAGGGGGTATATGCTTTGTCATATGTGTCTTGACATAGCTATTCTTGATTTGTGCAATGCAAGTTTCATTGTCTCATTGAGGACTGTAGGAGTTTTATCCATCTCTACACCACAAGACTCTTGGATACGATGAATTAATCCTCTAAGCCATATGCACTCTCGAGTTGTCTCATATAGTGCAATGATCGCAACATTATTAGTTTCCGTAGGAACAATCGATTGTTTTACAGAGCTCCAAGAGACAGCTATAGAACCACTTAGAAAGATATATCTAGTTTATGACTTGGCATTGTGGGCGATCAGAAAGATAGCTAACGTCTGAGTAACCCTCCCTTGGGATAAAAGAGTCAAGATCAGTTGTACCCCTAAGGTTTCTGAGGATTTCCCTAATTCCGCTCCAATGCCTCTTCGTAGGCACATAACTATATCTTGCCAAATAATTTACTGCAAATGCAATATCAGGCATGATATAATTGGCAAGGTATTACAATGCTCCAATAACACTTAAATAAGGGGTTTTGGGCCCTAATGTATCCTCATTCTATCATCTAGGTCCATATGGATCTTTCTCCACTTCCAAAGACATAACAATCATAGGTGTGCCCAGTGGATGATATTTATTAAAATAAAATCTCTCCAACACTTTCTTGGTAGAGGTGGTCTGATACAGAAATATGCCTCAAAGTAAATTTTAAATCTACAACCCGATACAGTATTTGGTTTCACCCAAATCTATCATAAACAAATTTCGTCTTTAAGTATGAGCTCGCTTCGAGAATGTCTTCCGTGTTTCCGGTCATGCTTAAGTCATCAACATACACAAAGATGATACAAAATCCATTCTTGAATTTCTTTATGAACGCGCACGGACATACTTTGTTGTTTATGTATCCCTTTTGTAATAGAAATTTATTCAATCAGTTGTAGCACATACGACCTGACTGTTTTAACCCGTATAGTAACTTTTGAAACTTAACACTATACATGTTACGATGTTCATTTTCGCTCATACATGAGACTTTTAGTCTATCTGAATCTTCATGAAGATTTTAGAATTTAGTGACACATATAAATATGCAGTCACAACATTCGTTAGCTTCATTTCAAATCCATTCCTGCTGCCATAGCTATAAGGTATAGGAATGTTGTGCCATCCATTACAGCAGAGTAAGTTTCATCGAAATCAATGTCAGGTCTCTGCGTGAACCCTTGTGCTACTAATTTTGTTTTGTATCTCACCACTTCATTACGTTTATTCCTCTTTCATATGAACACCCACTTATGTCCAACATAAATAACATCATGATGTATATATCTTGATCACATGTTCGAAGACTTTCCTCTTATTAAGCGAGTTTAGTTTATTCTCGATCTCTCCCTTCAACTTATCCCAATCTTGAAGATTGTTGCATTCCGCAATCGTCTTTGGTTCCCGATCCGATTCAATATAAAAGACAATCTTTGAGATGAAGCAGATGCTATTAGCACTCATTTGTCTATAAAAAACTCCTCATGTTTCCACATAGTTTGTGAAAAAACTCTTTGTCCAATTCAATTGGAACTTTATTTAAATCTACCAGCTCTCCAGTATTTCCCAAAATGACAAGTCAGATTGTTATGTTTCCCTAGTGTCAACAGGTGTGCTTCCCCTTCACTAGTCACCTGTCTTTGTACTCCAACATGGGGAGCCTCCCCCTCTGCTCCTATATGGGACACTACTCGTCAGCCTTCACTCGGGGTGTAACGTCCATCGAACATTTCGCATTCATGTTTGGTTCATGAAGTTTCTCCCCATATTCAATACATGTATTTTGCGGATATCTTCGCAGTTTGAGATCCTTTTACCCAGAGGTATCCCCATCTTACTAAGAGTGGAGGAGTCAAATGCAGAACCCAAAACTCAAGATGGTTCCACTCTTTTAGCTGTATTTACCACTGGTATATGCAACTTGGTAACTCATTTATGATCCGTGAATGAATCTGATAGTTGATTTGCTAGATGTTGCTAATCTATTATCCTCTGAACCTCCTGTTCAGAGTCCTTAATGCGTGGACCATTATTATAAAAACTACTATCATTCCATGATAGTTCCTAGCAGTCCAACTGGGGTCCTTTCCCCCCTAATGCTGATAATAGTTCTTCATTAAATGCAGTGTCAGCGTATCTTGCTTTTAGCAAAATCCCCTGTCATGGGCTCTAAATAGTTTATTATAGATGGAGATTCAAATCCCACGTAAATTCCCAATTTACGGTAGGGTCCCATTGACATACACTGAGGAGGTGAGATAGGTATGTAAACGGCACGACCAAATTTACGTAGATGGGAAATACTTGGCTCTTTCCCACACACTAGTTGGGAAGGTGACAATTTATGGTATGCGGATGGCCAGAGCCATATTAATGCTGATGCATGTAATACGACATGTCCCCAACATGTAGTTGGCAGACTGGATCTCATTAACATGGGTCTAGCGATCATCTTGATCCTCATAATTAATGATTAAGCAAGTCCATTCTAAGTATAAACATGTGGGACCGACTGTTCCACTATTATGCCTAAGAACATGTAATAGCCATTAAATGCTTTTAAGGTAAACTCTCTAGCATTATCCATTCTTATGGATTAGATCATATGATTCGAAAACTTTGCCCTTAGTGCAATAATTTATGAAATCAGTTTGGCAAAGGCGTGATTCCTAGTGGATAATAGACATACATGCGTTCACCAAGTGGATGCGTCTCTTAATACCATAAAGTACTTGAATGACCTAGACATAGGCTGTATAGGTCTGCATATACCCAATGAATCCTCTGAAGAAAATCATGCAATTTATCATTGATCTTATGATACGAGGGTCTCGTAATCAACTTGCCTTTCACATAGGCTTCACACATAAAGTGTGATAGATCAGGGATGTCTCTGGACTTCAAGTTATGGCCAGCAGAATGTTGTAGTATCCGACGCATCATATTGTCTCCAGGATGACCCAAACGCTCATGTCATGTTCTAAATAGATCGGGGTCTTTAACCTGGACGCTCATCACAACATATTCTTCATCATGTTTAATAAACGTGTAGTACAATCCGGAGGAGAACGTAGTGAGTTTCTATACTACTCTCCGATATCCCTCTTTCTTAGTGATGAGAATGTACTCAGAACCACTCTCTTCCCCTGTTTCCACGTGGAAATCATTGTTTCTAATATCTTTGAAACTTAGTAGAGTTCTAGCCAAGTCCGAGAACAATAATGCATTCTCAATGATTATTTTCGTTCTCATTGGTAAGACTACCGTGGCTCTTCTAGTACTTGCAATATTACGATAGTTGCCAGCTATGGTTATAATATTGTCAGTCTTGTACGACCCTGCTGGAGATCCGCCAGCTCCTGCTGGAGCGCCTCGTACGACCCTTGGTTGGTGCCCCCCGCATTGTGCGTGGAATCGTTCGCCTCCTCTTCCGCGGCGCCCGCGGGGGGCGTCGCCGCCGAGGAGGCTCTGCTCCGTTTGGCCTTGGGGCGTCTCGATTCTGCGGCCGCTTTGTCCCTCGTTTTGGGAGCCATGCTGCGTCTCGGAATTGGGCTTCGTGACTTTCCTACCGTACCCCATGGACGGTGCCAACTGTCGTAGTAGAAAAAGGCTAGACAGTAAGAGAAGAGGGGGAACCCCGACGTCCACAGGGGAGTTCGGGGTATCCTTAGACAGGGGACCGGCTGTCAGTAAATGAATTGAGTATATTTCTAAAAACTTGTTCCCTTCCCTTTACATGGGGGGAGATGCCTATTTATAACCATTCCTCCCGGTATGTGAGATTACAGGTTTACCCCCTACACGGCCCCATCTAAATAGGGGCTGCAGGGTCTTTTCCTACCCCTAAGCGTAGCCTTTTGGTCCTTGGTGGACCGTCCTGGTCCCGGTTCACCAGGCTGGCGCCAGGAGGATGCAGGGTATTCCCTCCACCCGAAGACCTTCAGGCGTCCGGGCAGCTGCGACCTTCGGGGCCCTTCGGCCCCCTTCGGGACCCTTCGGCGCCCCTTTGAGACCCTTTGGGACCCTTTGGCACCCTTTCGGGACGTTTGGCGGGGTCGGCACGCTTGGGTGCTCGCCCGGTCGTGGGGGCCGGTGGGCCATCCCTACGACACTTGCCTTGGTCAATTAAGGACTTAACTTTGTGCGCCATTGAACTGAACCTTACTGTACGACCACATACCTGATGGGACGGGCCTAACTTAGTGGGTGATGGATTCTTGGCATTGATTACTCAAGTGTGTTGGTGATATGCCCTAGAGACAATCATAGAGATGATTGTATCACGTCTATGTTTATGAGTTCTTGAATAAATGTTATTCTGTTCCTTGAATGAATCGTTAGTTTTGAAGATCAACAAGTATGTGACTTGTTGGTGAAACTCTTCGACTTATATGATGTCGTTTAAAGTATCCCCGGTCGAATGTCACTAATCGAACACCGGTGACCATACGATCAAGACATGTATTGATTGATGATCATGTTTCACCGGTCATGGATATAGGGATATCGAATCAATAATGTAAACACATGTTAGAGAACATGGGGTTGGATTGACCCACCTTGAGACACTATAGAGATTGTTATGATTCTATGTGTCATTAGTTGGTCTCAAGCAATGATGATGTATGATCCTTAGACCTGAGATCAGCATGGTTCCCTACATGTGTAATAGCACTCTTAGGGGTTGCCAAACACTGCTCGTAACTGGGTAGTTATAAAGGTAACTTTCGGGTATGCTATGAAACATGCAGAGGGATGTGATTGGTCGGATATGGGATTTGCCCCTCCTAACATAACGGGAGAGATGTCTCTGGACCCCTCGAAGTGGTCGGATAAAGAAAGTGCATGGCTATGCCACTAGTAGTCGAAGTGTTTGACCACATAAGGTTATCCGACAACTCAATCGAGAAAGTATTGAACAGTCCATGGATGACACATTATCTCACCTGGAGTTCAAACCAGATATCGTGAGGGAAAAGGAGAATAGTAGAGTAAGTCGCTTAGTTCGATCAGATCCAGACAAGTCGTATGGTGATACGAGCAAGTCGTAGACTGATTGAACGAAATCACAGAGTGGTCGAAACCTGGTCGTAAGGAGTTGCGAACTGGTCGTGACCGAGTGTGTGAGAACCCGCGTAATTAGCTAATCTTTTTTTTCAGTAATCGGTAATTAGCGGTAGGTAATCCCGTCTTAGCGGTAAGTCAGCGAGAGTGTTGCGATCATCGTTAAGCCTTTAATTGTCGTGTTTCATTTCGTGAGCAGCGCATCATTGCATTCATCAGTGCACAGTAGTATCAATCACAATTAGATTGCACCTTCCATTTGCATGAGATAATTAAGTCAATTGTAAGCATTGCAATAGAAGTGCATCATCATCTCATATCATCTAGTGTTGTTTAAATAGTTACAACTTAGATTGGTTTACAAAGCAATAAAAAGAGTACATCCTGCATTGCATATCACCGAGCCCTCCTTGTATCCTTGTTCTTCGATCGCCGGTCCATCAAACCCCGGTGTCGTCCTTGTCATCTAAGAAACCTGCACGCATACCACTCTCCGCCAGTGTTGTTAGACCGAAGCAAGCCACAGTATTATTAAAGTAAAGATTGTCGTCTGTCTCCCGAAGTGCAGCTGAATACTCGGAGCAACCGGAGTAGTCGGTCCCTTGACGATCACGACACCCAGACCAACCGGAGTTAGTCGGCTCCTTGATCGCCAAGATATCCTGACCACCCGAGGTCCTTTGATACCTGTCACTTCCGTGGGCCTCCTCATCCGGCAATATTGAAATCCAACACCCACCATTTCCGCTTTCCGCAACCACAGTATAATCCCACAGTGCACATCCGATTAAACCCCACCCTCAGCCAAAGCATCACCGGGTATATCGAAACCAGCGCCATCAACACTTTTGCTGCCCAGCCAACAATCATGCAAATATCTAACCCAACAACACGGCCAGCAGACAAAGCCAACACAGGGCAGCACAGCAGAACCAAAGCAAAACAGCCAAGGGCAGCATGGCATGAAGGGGGGGCATGGAGGGAATGCACAGGGCCAAGGGAAGCCACAGCCACCAACCACAAGGGCATAGTGGTCAGTAGCATGGTAAGAGTTTGAACCAGCCGAAATGCATTCCCCCTGGGTGAAGCTCTTATCCCCTCATTGCCTCTCATAGTCTCACACAAGCAACCTCATCCACAGAACTGAGCCACCACCTGAAGCAAAGCAGTGCCGCCTCCTCAAGCTTATCCTCCCACCAAACATCCCCTACCTGAGGCTTCTGCTCACAAAAGCCACCCAGCACAAGCCATTCTCACAAGCACAAGATAAGGTCAACAGAGGGCTCAAGCTCATCCACACAAAGTATAGAACCCCAGGAGGTTCACTGCCCAAATCAAGAGCCAACAGTAAGCCAAGCCTCCCACTGCCATCCTCAAGGTCAAACCACCGCAAGGCACCAAGGGGGGAAGGGTAGAGAGAGGCAGGGGAGGCACACCACCGGTAGCGAACCTCGGTAGATCCTGGTGGCTTTCCTCATCTTCCCCAAGCAGCATACCTTCCCCATCTCCACCAAGCCGCATATGCATACCTAGATGGAGATCAAGCTGCATTAGTACTCCTTTTTGCACACATGAGCATTTCATCAATAATAGCAATAAATCTCTGTGCATTTGAATCTAAGCAAGAGGGGAGTAGTGAAAGCCGGGCAACGTCTAGGGCCGGGTAGCAGCGTCGGCGGCCGTAGGCCGGCCGGCCGTGAGATAGAGCCGAGGTGGTGCTGGCCTTCGACCGCACCAAGGGGGGGAGCCAGAGAGAGCGAGCCGGCGGCCAGAGTAGCCGAGGGCGAAGGGGCAGCCAGGGGCCGCAACCAGGTCGGGCCGGCCGGGGGCAGTCGCTGGGCGAGCCGAGCAGGAGGCGCCCTTGGGAGCAGCCGCAGCAGGGAGGGAAGAAGGGGCGCAACCAAGGAGGAACCGGGTGAAGCGGGCCGGCGGAGCCAGAGGCGGCGGGGTCGAAGCCGCACCAGAAGCCATGAGGCGGCGGCAGCGCCAGGAGGAGAGGAGGTAGGGGTGAGGCAAAGTAGGGAGTGGAGGGAGGCAAAGTAGGGAGTGGAGGGAGGAAGAAGTAGCAGCCAAAGGGGGGCTGTCGGTTGGGGTAAGAGGATGGGGGATTTGGGAGGATAAGAGAGAGAGAGAGAGAGAGAGAGAGAGAGAGAGAGAGGTGAGGTTAAGTGGAATCAGGAGTTAGGGTTAGAATTAGGGTTAAAGGAATTAGGAGTTTGTGCAATAAAAATTGATAGACGTAATAAAATGCAAATGCGGGTAGTATTTTATTTTCTGTTCGTTAGACCCGTATTCCGTCAACTTGAACCTAGGACGAGTAGACTGTAGAACAGCCACTTTTGGGGAGTGCTAACTTCGCGGAAACCGAAAAATGTTGTTAAGTTAAAATACACTAACAAATTGCACTAACTTATGTACTCTTAGTATCATCCAAAAATCAACTAAGTATTTGTGTATTATTATCTCGCTCTGTCGCGTAATTGCAGCAGTCGAACCTACGCAGACAGGAGTAGCTGATACCAATTTCGTCAGTGGCGGTCATTTCTACAATTCTAAAGGCAAGCGATCCTCTTGAACATAAATCTAGCTATTTTAATTGTAAACTGTATATTACTATATCATATAATTATTGCATCAAAACTATTTCTCCAAAAGTAAATCATTAAATGATTATGAGAATGAAAGAAAGAAAATGATATGATGAATGATGAATGAGATGCAAGCAGAGTTAATATTATGGCTGGTAAAGGAGGCCCGGGGCAAGGATGAAAGAGGGCAAGAGGTGGGACTCCTTTACATACAGTTAAAATATAAGGACCAACAACACTCTTGCTCGGTCAGATGTCGTATTTGAGTACCAACCATTCTCCTGCTTTTGTGCGTAAAATGCTACCCGGTTACGTAATTATGCTCTCCACAATGGGTAAGTATATAGGTGTGAGTGTGTAAAGAAAGAAGCAGACGCTATAGCACTAGGTGGAGTGTTGGGTGCAGAGAGGATGAACTGGCCCAACCAACATTACCCGAACTCGGTGGTGGCCAGGTCGTCGCCGACGAAAAGTAATGGGTGGAGAATTAATAACGTAACCTGGAAAACGTTCTGTATTCTGAACTCGAAGTCGCATCAAAGGAAATGCGATGGACCTAGCTCATATAGAGCTCAGAATAGTTGTGGGTAAAGTGGTACAAGCCTACGCAGTGCTATATCAAATCATGAATTCATGCCAGTCTCCTGGATTGGAGTCTACGGGAACCGCTAAGGGTCTTTCTTCTCTCCGAGTGACTAGTAGTCTTTTCAGAATAAAATTTTGCCACATAATATTTTATTGAGTTATTTTCAGAAAAGAGATGAGCTAGAAAATGAAGAAAAGAACAGAGATGAGTCATACAGTGCATTTTGCTATTAATGCTTGCTGAGTACATTAATTTGTACTCAACCTTGCTAGTATTCTCCTTTGTAGATCCTAGTCCAGCCGGGAATTATCCCGTGTGGGACGAATGACTTGCAGGTACCGACGAAACCGTACGAGGCGAGAGCGTTGCCTATGAGGACCAGGGTGAGATGGGCAGCCGACTCGGCGCTGGGGACGAATTGAAGATCGATGGAGTCAAGAAAGGCAGCGATGGGACTTAGTAAATTACTATATAAGAACCTTAGCCTCGCGTGGCTAACTGGAATAGAAAGTACAGTTTCTATTTTATTGTTCTGCTACGCTAACTCTGGTAAAGTTTTACTATTCGTTGGAGCAGTGTTCTACTGGACAAACGAATAGTAATTCGTACGCCTAAGTGTGATTACCCCTGGGGTAATGACACGGGGCGCCGCAGAGTGTGAACTGGTCGTATAAAGATAGGACCTGGTCGTAAGTGATGAGGACCTAGTCGTAGATCATGTTGCATTAAGGTTCATCCGATATAATTTGTGTGTACTCGGGAATCGTTATGTCCTACTAGGGACCGCTACGACTCGTGGTCGGAAAGGATTTCCGAATCACAACCGATTACACATAAACCTAACGGGTCACACACTTAATGGGATAGAACAAACCAGTACGAATACGATTCGTAAAACGTGTTCGGATAGAATCCGACACGGGGCACTATATAAGGAGATGCTTGAGGCTAGTATAAGAGAGATAGACACGTGAGTTGTTTCCAAAAAAAAAACCCTAGCCGTCATCTTCTTGTGAGAGCCTTCCCGTGCGACTTGGTGCTAGCACACCGGCGTACAGTTGTTCCTTCTCTGGACGTGTGGATACCGTAGAGGCGCTACTGCGGTCGCTGTTGCGCTGAGGACGATCCGTGATCTTCACAAGGAACTGCAGAGGTTTCTGGAGGAGACGATCGACTACAAGGACGTTGGACGATTTTCTGCGACCACTACATCGGTGCGTTCTTCGTCGGACATGGCTGCTCCGACTTTACTTCCGCTGCACTGCGCGTCTTGTGGTAATGATCTGTGATCATCTATCTTGCTTGGCATCCTGGTTTACGTGGTAGAAATTTTTGAATTGTTGCTAGCGTAGCCTACCCGTATCCCTTCAAGGTGGTAGGTTAGGCTATGGGTGGAGGTGTGTACTACAAGGTAGTCGTATCACGGGGCGGTTCGCCGTGTCCCTGTCCAGCGGTGTGTGTTATGCCAAAGCGCTCCGTTTGGGTTGGCATAGCGGATTGTAAGCACATCGGGAGTGTTAATGTTAAGATGAAGTTTCTGAACCGTTTTGTTATGATTAGTGCTTGCTACACTAGTTGTATCGTGTGGGTAAAGTGTACAAACTCTGCAAAGTGTTAAATCAACTATTCGAATAGCCGCGTCCGCGGTCATGGACATGCTCTGGGATTTCACACGAGGGGTAGTTTTTCATAAAATATTTGGGATGTGAGCTATGTGATCTAAGTCATGTGGCTATGTGAAATAATCTGTTTAGCCTTGTGTCTTTGTGGAAAATAACTGTTAAATTAATATTGTCTATTTGTTTTGAACTGCATTTCGATCTATTATTGTATTCAATTGCAAATATTGTTTTTATGCAAAAGAGCCACAGAAGCCTTTTCTTTTGGAATAAGCTTGTATCTATAAATTGTATTCTGTGGTATGATTTGCGAGTACGGTTGTGTACTGACGCTTATTGTAAAACTTGCGTCCAAACCTACAGAAGAGGAGGAGTCTACGCCTGCTTTCGAGAAGTTCGTCGGAGGTTGCTGATCGTTAAGGTTTGGATCCCAGTCGGTTGCCTGTGGTGAATTGATGGGATCTACGCTGAAGTTATTTCTGTTCCGCTGCTATTTTATTCTCTGTTAGCCCTGTGTGGCTCAATAAGTGTAAACTCGACCATAAGGTCAAAACCTTTATTTATTATTCAAACTAATCGTTTACTTTATTTATCGCTTGTCTGGATTGATATTCACCTATGTTGACACTGTGTGCACTAGCGTGATCCTGGACTAGTGCATTATACACAGAGGGTTCCAGAATCGTAATTTTGGGTCCCGACAGGACGACGCCTTCCCAACGCCGATATTCACCTTGTAGCGACCTCACACCACTACTCATGGCTTCCAATGCGAGCGAGACAACATTGTCTACGACCTTTCACCGCCAATCGATGCCTCCTCCGTGGGCGACTCATCACGCCGTTGTCGGTCTCACACCAATTCCTCCTTGCAGCGGCATCACACCACTACCACTCGGGTTCACACCGAGGTGTGCTTGTCGGCTTCACACCGACTCCTCTAGCGATGATGGCTTCACACCACCGCCTTCGACTTCACGCAGAATCCTCACAACGGTTTCGTATTGCCATCGCCACCATCACTGTCGGTATCACACCGAGACTTTCTGAATGATGGCCTCGGCAACTACTGCCGGCCTCCATCTTGCCTGGAGTCTGCCGCCGCCCGCAACCTCCACCTCGCATGGAGTCTGCCACTGTGCCACCTCTGGCCTCCACTCATGGAGTTTGTCGTTGGTGCGCCCATCGTCGCCACAACATGTTGGTGCACTCCTGGATCTTAAGGCTCTGGTACCAATTGTTGGAGTTGATTCACTCAACTCTATGTGCTTCACGCACACAACCTCTCTCTATCTCTTTTGTTTCTCACAAACACACACACGCATGCACAAGAAACACTTTTTTGGTGCTTTGCTGCTAATTGCATAGCGATGCTTTTCTCCCTTCTTCATGTTACAAATAAATAGCCTAGTATAAAGAAGCTTATCAGCTGAGCAAGGAAACTAATCATATTACCTGAGGAAAGAATTACTTGCCAAAACTAACTCCAAGAATCACACCATGATCCTAACTTACCAAATATCTAACAAATTTACCAAGTAACACACCCGATCATTAACTAACTAATCATGGACCTATTCTAACGTAGCACCTCCTCCCTAAGTGCTCCACTACATGTATACATTCGGCCACTTCTGACCCATGCAAACATATGAACTTTCAACAATCTAACACAATGTGCACATATTTGGACGTGTACATGACATACAAGATTAATTCCCAACATTCTCCCCCTCAATCTTGCATGTCAACTCCCAGGTGTGGACCACCCGCAACCTCTTGCCATGCTTAGCGGCCTCCTCCTCTTGTGGACGACACCTTTCCAGCGCCGATATCCACCTTGTAGCGGCCTCACACCACTACTCGTGGCTTCCAACACGAGCGAAACAACATTGTCTGCGGTCTCTCACCGCCAATCGATTCCTCCTCTGTGGGCGTCTTGCGCGACTCATCACGCCGTTGTCGGTCTCGCAAAAATTCCTCCTCGCAGCGGCATCACACCGCTAGCACTCGGGTTCACACCGAGGAGTGCTTGTCGGCTTCACACTGATTCCTCTAGCGACGTTGGCTTCACACCACCGCCTTCGGCTTCACGCCGAATCCTCACAACGGTTTCGCACCGCTGTCGTCATCATCGTCGGCATCACACCGAGACTTTCTCAACGATGGCCTCGGCCACTGCCGCCGGCCTCCATCTCGCCTGGAGTCTGTCGCCGCCCGCGACCTCCACCTCGCATGGAGTCTGCCACTGCGCCACCTCTGGCCTCCACTCATGGAGTCTGCCGTTGGTGTGCCCGTTGTTGCCACACCATGCCGTCATCGCCCAACGCTCCTGGATCTTGAGGCTCTGATACCAATTGTTGGAGTTGATTCACTCAACTCTATGTGCTTCACGCACGCAACCTCTCTCTGTCTCTCTCTTGTTTCTCACAAACACACACACGCATGCACAAGAAACACTTGTTTGGTGCTTCGCTACTAACTTCATAGCGATGCTTTTCTCCCTTTTTCATGTTACAAATAAATATCCTGGTACAAGGAAGCTTATCAGCTGAGCATGGAAACTAATCATATTACCTGAGGAAGGAATTACTTATCAAAACTAACTCTTGAAATCACACCATGATCCTAACTTACCAAATATCTAACAAATTTACCAAGTAACACACCCAGTCATTAACTAACTAATCATGGACCTATTCTAACGCAACACCTCCTCCCTAAGTGCTCCACTACATGTATACGTTCGGCCACTTCTGACCTATGTAAACATATGAACTTTCAACAATCTAACACAACGTGCACACATTTGGACATGTACATGACATGCAAGATTAATTCCCAAAATTCCCTTGATTTCCATTATTTATCATATCTTATCTCTCCTGCATTTATAAGCAGCTCTCTCGTAAACTATTTACTTTCATATTTCCAAGGTCTTGTGATCATTTCTTCTTATCTTTCTCCTGTTTTAGTACCGCCTTGATTCCGTGCCTAGCCAAAGAGTACTAGTATACTTGCATGTCAGGGTTGGTACGGCAGAAGGCGATTGGTACGTGTGGTCGTGTGGGTTAGGCAGCTCCTACTAGTATAAGGCGATTGGTACTAGTACTACTATTACCTTATGATAATTGCCCTTGCTTGATGTGATACACGGACGTACCAGCCGCATTGCTTTTGACTGGCCTTCATTGGCTGGGACGTGTAATTCGACACTAACTGTTTATTGAGCTAATCACCAGCAAACTATTCATTTACTCAATGGTAAGAGATTTATTTATACTCTAATTGAAGACCGGCCGACAAGTAAAACGATCGAGGTTTCTACTTTATTTGAGCTAGGGCTTTACTCAATTTTTTGCATGCGCGCCCGGCTAGATTACGAGGATGAAATCGCACGACGGCACGAGCACGTAACTATGAGACCCACGTGTACGTACGCTTTGCAACATGCAAATATCAAGCTGTGCAGCACAACTTCCAATAAGTAGAAACGAACGAACAGGTAGGCCAGCTTTCTAAGTCTGACAACAATATAATACACTGAAGTTGAATTGTGCAAGCAAAGTACGTTCTGCATTAAACAGCGCTGCAAGGAAGGAGCAGAAGTCGCACGGACAGGTTTGATCGCGTTGTTCAAACTCCGAATCTCGATCGGCGTGGAGAGTATCTATTGAATTGACCCCACTATCTTGCTCTCTACGACCTCTCTGCATGCATGCACTGGCTGACATGCAGTGCAAGAATTTAACAGTCGACAAAGCGTCAAAGTTTGCCCGTAGATTCCCGGAGTTAGTCTGAGAAAGAGATGCCAAGACCTGGAGGCTCCCAACTGATCGAAACCATTCTAGCAGCCAGGGGCGGTCTCAGCAATAGGGCGAGGGTGGGCGGCCGCCCGAGGTAGCCGGCGCCGGCCGAACCTTCACCCTAGCGCCGGCGGTTCCCACCCCCCACCCCAGCGCCGGCGGTCCCTGCTCGCCGCCCGACTGCTCCCTTGTTGCTAGTTATGCCACAACCCAAACAAAATCCTACGCCTAGGCCCAGCTAAGCCCAATAGCCCATCTTACCAAATCACTACATCTATCATCTACTGGCTGGCTCACTTCCCCGTTCCCCCAATTTGCATACTCCACTCTCCATTCGCCAACCCTAGCAGGCGGCGGCGGCAGCGGCAGCGCGGCAGGCTGGGGCGGCGCCGTGACAAGGGGCTTCCACGCGAGGAAGCCGGGGAAGCTGGGGCGGCGGCGCGGGGAAGCTGGTGGAGGCAAGAGGCGGCAGCACCATGGGGGCTGCGCCGCGGCGGAGGCCACGCGGCCGGCGCAGCTGGCAGAGCGGGCCGTAGGAGGCGCAGGGGATTGGTGCCGAGCCACCAGGGGGCGGCGCATGGTGGGTTGAGCCGGGCCCAGGCTAGAGCCGAGCAGCGTCAGGGCCGAGCGAGGCGGCCGAGGGGTTAGAGGCAGCGCTGGGCCAGTCGCCAGAGGAGGTGGGCCGAGAGGGAGCTGGTGGCCGGGGAGGAGCTGGAGGCGGCGCTGGCGCATCCAGCGGCGGGGCTAGGCGAGCGACGGAGGCGGCACCTGGAGAACTTCAACCGAAGCAAGGCATCAGGATTCAGGAGAGTGAGAGATTGGGTTGGGGAGTGAAGAGAAAAGAAAGGGGATGGGAAGAATAGAATGGGGGAGAAGAAGAGGTGAGCGTTGGGGAGGGGGAGGACCGGAGGAGGGGGCGACGCGCCGACGCCAGAAGTTGGGAGGGGAGGATCGGAGGCGCGACTGCAGATTTGGGGCCGCAAGCAGCCAAGCCAGGCAATTGGTATTTATACTTTCTCTTGATTCTTACACCTTGATTCCTGATGTATGAATTTCGCATTTTTTGCTTTGCTTCTTTTTTGTTGAGGTATGAATTTGAATTGCAAAAGAGAACGAGATGCTAAAATTTAATAGTAAATACTCTGTGTCTCTGATGCTAAAATTGTATGAATTAGATCATTAGATGCTAAAATGGTATGAATTAGATGCTAAAGTTATGTTATTCTGGTGGTGTGGAAGGAATTCGCAAAATAGATAATCAAGCAGCATAGAGCAAACTTTGTTATATGAATTCACAAAATAGAAAAAAGAACTTGTACGTTGCAGTTGGTAAATCAACATTGTTAATATACCAAATTATGATAATGGACAATCCATGATTTCAATATGCGTCATATCCTTGTCTTTTTCATGAATTATAAATACGAATAATGAATTGGTTGTTAATTGAATTGGACAGAAATACGTTACTAAAAAGGAGTTTAGTTGAACAAAAGCTGAGCCATGACCGAACGACCAAACCCTAGCGGTGGACGGCAAGGCGGTGTCCGGCGAGGAAGCTACACCGTCATACCTAAGATTCAATCCTGGGTCCGCCACTGCTCGCAGCTGTGACTTCCGAGTGATCTTAACCGTTAAGCTACCACGTATATAGCACCTGGCTTATTCTTCCATCGGCACAATTCTTCCCCTTTGACATATATCTGGGCGGTTAGGCACGTAGAACCCTAGTCAATGTGCCGTAATGTTTGAGCGAGACCTGATCTAACTGTGCCGTGCACATGTAACCCTTTTGAAGCCTTTAATTTCATATACCGACAGAAAGTACAACGAGTTGGCGCCTTCCTCCTAATTCCTGCCGTCTGATTCTGTCTCAGATCCGCTTATGAGCACCTTGACACGAGCTGAATCCGTCCGTGTTGTAGGTCAGCTTGCTCATCATGCATGACAAGCTTTGCTATCCTAGTTAACTTGTTTAGGATATGTATAATGGTACAGACAGCTGCTATCTATACCAATTCTCTATGTTACCTGTAGACAGCACTAAAGATAGCTCATACAATGATTGTGGTGATACAGTCGGCTACAAGATTATAGACAACATATAATTTTTAATGTTTTTTTGTTTCTAGTGCTACAGTCAACTACAGGATTGTAGACAATATCTTTCTCTCTCTTCATTCTCTTTCATCTACGTCAGCCAAAATCTTACGTGACAGAGGCTATAGACAGCTGACATAAATCCATTGTACATGCTCTTAGCCAGTGGTTTCCAGAAAGTAGACCAACACAAAGTCAGCGACTACGTCCTGCTTCTACTTTTCTGGCCCAACAATATCAATTTGGTCTGTGTAGCTGCGTGGGTTAATATTCTGGTGTGATAAATAGCCTCCTGACCTTTCAAATTCTACAACTGAAATTTCAATTGTAGCGTGTTATTGGACCGGTTACTCTGTAGGGCTTTTCAGGGGACCGGCCCACTGGCGTAGCATTGGACTGCATGACAAAATTGGGCCGTGGGTGGTCTAGTTTGTCAACCGTAGATTTTCGATGGAAAGCTTCATGGGAAGCTGACTTGTCGTTCCATGCAAATCTATGGTGCTACCAATACCATGCATGTTCAAGCATGCACGGCACTGGTAATTTAAGCTCGTTACTTACAACGACCATGATTTGCCATGGTTTCTTCTGTATATCTACAGAATATAATCAGACTGGCATTGTAATACTTTGACACATCGATACGGAAGACATTTTTCTTCTGAAAACATACATAATTCTATGCGTGGGACTGCCTATTTAACTTGAAAAATCAGTTGAACTTTGTTACCGTCAGATGGAGATCCAACTACCCAGATTCCTACCCCTATCTGTCTCCCCTGTATGTATGCATCGCCCTCCCCAACCCACCACCTCCGTGCACCACCCTCTCGTTATGACGTTATCGCTGCCCTGCGCGATCACTGGCCCTCCACCGCCTCCTGCACCACCGTACTCCTTCGGCCCCTGTGCCATGCCTCCCGCACCTCCGTGGTGCCGTCACTGTCAAAGGCAGCGGTCACCTCCAGCGACGTGACAACTAAAAAAACCCGAGTCCATGGTGAAGATAGGGGGGCATTTGCCGACAGCGACCGCGAGCAAGCTTTGTCAGAGCACCGCGCGCGAGTCCATGGTGATCCAGCCTACCCTGCCAAAGGCAGTGACGCTTGTGCCCGATGCTCGCTCAGTCGCTCGTGTTCGCCCGATTGAGGGGGCGATGCTCACGGATGCAAATCCTCTGCTATTCCATGACAATGTCATGGTGAACAATGCCATGACATTGTTTTTCAGCCATCGGAGCGGAATGCTAGGTCTAGTACCCTTGCCGTTTTTTTTTTCGATCCGACGGCTCAAATCCTGATAATGTCATTGTACTGTTCACCCTTGACATTCCTAGTGAAATGCCAGAGGATGCGATCTTAGGAGACAGAGATGGAGCCACGAATCTCAGGGCATATCCGATGGTGGCAATTCAACTGAAATCCCTAGATTTTTCTATTGATAGGTTTATAGCAATTCATTTTTGGGATTGTCTATTCGTAAGGTAACTGAAATTTTATTAAGCATAAGTCACATATTTTTTTTTCCATTAGATCAATATCCAATCATATGACACATCAATCTCTACACAAATCTAATGATCACAACAATTGACTTAAACTTAAAAAAATTTCAGACGATTTAGAAATAGCAAATCCGTTAATTTTTTTTATTCGACGCAAATGGTACACACGCACACCTTAATTAAACACTCATCATCTCAAACATCGCGCGTGGTGCGCGCATGCATGCTGCATGCAAGGGCACCACGTACATGGTCTATGTACATAAAAACCACCTTACAGTACATGTATAGAAGGTTCCTGTATAGAAACAACAAAACAATAGAGCCAATCCAACGAGTTAATCAACCACACACGCAACTGATGAACCAACCATTCATGTGCTTCATGATCAAGCTATCAGCAAGGCCACAGCCCGTATGCAGGCAGGCAGGCACGTACTCACGTAGTATATGTCTATATGACCGCGCGCGCCTATCCGTCTTGGTCGTTGGCGAGCATCCCGTGGTGCACCCTGTCGATGAACTCGGATGCCCTCCGGTTGATGTTGGGGTCGGCGTACCAGTGCCGGTCGTGGTCGTCATCGTCGCTCGGCCGCACCCTCGTCCCACGGTAGTGCTTCTGCTGCTGCAGCAGCCTCGCCGCAGCGGCCGCGGCCGCGGCCGTGGCCGCCTCCTCCTCCTGCTGCTGCTGCCTCTTATTCTTGAGCCCGAACAAGGAGGCGAGCACCGACTTCTTCCCTGATCTCCCCATCACACACAAGCACACAGTGTCTCTCTCAATTCAGTTGGTTTGCTTGGTCACAAGACGCCAAGGATTTGCTTGGTTGGTTGCAAGTGGACATGGGTGTGTATTTATAGTAGACCGACCGACCCCGCACACGCACGCGCGCGCGTCGAGGCTCAAGAGCTTATTTACTCGTTATTCAGGGTTCGGTACGGACGGCGATTGGTACACGTGCGCGCGGTCGTGTTGTTAGGCAGCCGCTTTGTTTGATTGATCCGCTGCGCTCCCTCGTTGCTTTTTGACTGGCCATTCCTTGGTCGGGTCGTGTAATCCAGCACCGTTTGTTTAATCGCCAGTAATTATTCGCAAGCAAGTGCAGATGAAGACTGAAGCAAGCAATCAAATTAAAGTGACGGAAAAGTAAAACGATATCGAGTTTTCTAGCTATAGTTCGTTCGATGCTATCGACCTCTTGTGAGGAAACGAATGAAGTCGCACGTGAATGTTTAGTGGCGCACGTAACTGTGCTGTGAGCATGTTTACACACGCTTTGCAACACGAAGCTAGCTTGCAAAGATCGAGTTGTGCATCTCGACCGTTAGCTGGCTGTAACGAACTAACAGAGGCAACTTCAATTTCTGAATTTGACAATTACCGGTACTACACTGGAGTTGATAACTAAGTAGTCAATTTCAACAGCCTATAAAAGTTGCAAAGATAAGAAGATGCATGGAAAAAATAGCGTTGATCAAACTTCAAATCTCGGCGCTGAAATGCAAGAGGCAGTCAAGAAAGCATCAGAAAGCATCAAGTTCCCATGGATTCCTGGACTTGTTGGGCGAGACGAGCTCCGGTTGGTTGCAGAGCGGCAGAAATTTCCAAAAGTTGCACCTCCTTTTATATTCACCCTGTAGCTAGTACATATATACATCGTATTATTATCATGTAATAGTATAGTAGTACCACAAATTAAATAAGCAGTCAATTGGCAAACTCTGGAGGTGTCAAGTCACGGTTTAGTACGTGTGCACGTTCACGAGCAGTCAGAAAGGGACTTTGTGCTTAAGTGGACGCAATTTAAAGGAGATCTGTCTATATATCTATTCAGTTTAACAGAACAAATACCCTCATTAGTTTAACCACCAATGTTCCTTCGTAATTTGAGATGACTACTTACTAACTTGCTTACTATAATTAGCCAATTAGTTAATTGATGATTCCTTTCGGCTTGAGCAAGCTTGCATGGGGGTGTTAGGCACCGCGCTGCAAGTTAAACTGCAAGGAGTAATCTGTGTAGATTAACTGCTTGAGTGAAAATCGATGATTCTGCTGGATCCACTGGGGATATCTCCAGCCTAATAGACAACTATTCTCTCTACCACCGCTACAAACCAACTTATATATTTTTTTTCTTTGAATGAAAACAAATCAACTTACAATAATACTATGGTTTACCTCTCAACCCACTGTCTCAAAGCGATGGCCTACACAATCCACCTTAGGACTTATTTGGATGGGCCGGGATCGGACGGGATCCCAACCCAATCCACATGGAACATCCAATTGTTGTACATATCAATTGTTGTATAAGTAGTAAATATCAATTGTTGTACATGATTAGCGTGACTTAAATAAAAGAATCAGGAAACTTCCGAGATTTAATTTGCAAAATTCCACTAAGTAGAAGCCCTCATACTTTATTCAAAAATTCTAGGATCCTTTTTGCAACGGCCTGCCGGCCTGCCGCAACGGGCTGCGATCGCGGCGCGTTGTGCCCTCTCCTATCTTACGTGGGCGTGCCATCATGCTCAGAGCTCGCCGGCTTAGCTAGCTCCAATGCACGTTTATTCATCCTTTTCGCCCGTCAGTTTGCGCGAAGGGGCCGTCGGTTACAGAGGAGACGATGACCTCCACATCCCATGTCCGGCGTAGCTGGGCGAAAGGACGACCTATGCGGCTGAATTGGACATGGGAGCATTTCCTCCTCCTTTTGATTGGACTTTTATCTGGCCATCCAATCACCTACATATTCGCGTGGTTCAACGGCTCAAATGCATGTAAGTTTCACTTTCAGTACATCTGATCCTCTTGGTTCATCCTTCATGCATGCTTGGCAGAACAAAAAAACAACAGCTTTACTCCACGGAGCTTTGTGAAAGTGAAAAACGAGATTTCACTAGAATAATTTGCAAAGTGTGTGCTTTGTTCTCTTTGGATTTTTTTGGTAATCCAATTATTACTAGGGGAGGTTCTTGAACATTAGGAGATAACAAAAAGTCGTAAAAGGAGACAAACTTTTAGTAACAAGAAAGTTATTCTACACCATGCACGCAAGTGGTAGAATATTGAGAGAACGTAAGGAATAGAGCAGAAACGCACACCAAAAGGTAGAAAGCAAGAAGAAGAAGCTTCTTTCCAACTTAGTGAACTTAGTGCAAATCTGATCTTAGATATTAGCTCTGTTCTTTTTAAAATGATCTAGTCTTTTTTGGCTTCCGACACGTAACTTGGACCATTAATTTTAATAATTTTATATTTAAATTTATAAATTTACATTATTATTAACGACAAATAATACGTACTAACGCTTAAACTCTATTATTATAAATAGGAATAAGTCCACTTTACTCTCTCGAACTATCAGAAAAGTCTGGTTTTCACCATAAACTACAAAACCGGTTATTTAACCCCCTGAACTTGCGAAATCCGGTTAAAAAACCCCCTCACGTCGGTTTCAAGTGGCGATTTTGCTGATGTGGCACATATTTTGCCATGTAGACATCCACGTCATCCTCTCTCTTCTTCTCTCTCTCCCAGTCAGCATGTATGTGTTCCATTTCTTCTCCATCTCTCCCTTCTTCTCTCTCTCTCTCCCTCCATTAACTCCCTCTTGACCTTGCTCCTCGGCTCCCCCCTTCCACCGGCCGGCCGGCTCCTAGTTCCTCCACCGCCGCTCACCTGGCCCGCCACCACTACCGTCCCCTTGGCCCGCTGTGCATTGCCGCTCCCTAACCTGCTTGGCCCCCGCTCCCTGGAGGCGGCGTTGAAGCAGGACATCTCCTTGGCGGCGCTGGCCAAGCAAGTGGAGCCCAAGCTAAGGGGAACTAAGGTGGCATTCTTCCTCCCCTTCACCTCCAACACCTTCCCTTGCCCTTCCATCATTGGAGCCAGCTGGATTTCGAGCTCCCGCCGCCGCCCCCTTTTCTTCCCAGACGAGCAAACTGGTAAATTCGTCGCCTCCCTTCCTCCCCTTCCCTCCCCCTTCCGACTCAAGCACCACCTCGCCACCGCCCACCTTTTTCCCCATTCTTGCCCGACACAACTCCCACCGGAGCTCGTCGGCACCACTCCTTCTCGCCGCCTCCTTCATTGCAACCGCCGCCAAGCCACCACAGGTCGCCCCAAGCCCCACCAAAGCCACCCCTATGATCCCCATTACCCACTGGTGCTCACCGCATGGAGACCGACGATATGGTGTCGAGGAGGAGGCAGTGGGTGTGGTTGAGCATGCGGCGGGAGGCGAGGATCGGGACGAGGAGCGCGAAGGTGGCAGACTCGGGGTAGAAGCCAGCGCGGCGGTTGGAAATGCAGATGAACTGGAGCAAGAGTTCGGCACAGCCGGCAGGGACGGGTTGTCAAAGCCTCGGCCCAGGCTCCCACGCTTCCTCCTGAAGCCGTGGCCTCGTCGAACCACCGCAGGAGAGGCAGGCGCCACCTTGAAGTCGGTGCCATCGCCGGCATTGTGATTTGCGGTGCCATCATCGTCGTCCTCGTCCTTGCATGTGGCGCCCTACGACGCAAGCCAGGAGCTCACCCCAGCCTTCCACTACTACAAAACAGGCTATAGAAGACACCCCATCACAGACGGGTTAATTTGAATCCGTCTGTGTTGGGTCTGTTGGGCGCGGCATTTGTTTTGCCGGCCTATCACAGACGGTTCTTACTAGTAACCGTCTGTGATATATGCTTATCACAGACGGTTTATATACGTAAGCGTCGCGAAATATCACGCACGCTTCTATTTATGAACCGTCTGTGATAATCCCCCATATCACAGACGGTTTATTAATAGAGCCGTCTGTGATATGTCACAGATGGTTTTATATATAAACCGGCTGTGATAATCCTCCGTATCGCAGACGGTTCATAAAAAGCACCGTCTGTGACATATCACAGACGGTTTTATTTATAAATCGCTCGTGATATATGCCTATCATGCATAGTTCATATTTGGAACCGTCTGTGATATCCTCGCGCTATAAATACCTTGAGTACCCCCTGCCCATTCCCATTTGAGCCGCCACCCAGATAAAAACCCACTGCGCCGCCGACAGAGAGAGAGGGGAGGAGAAGGAGAGGAGAAAGGGAGGGAGAAGGAGAGGAGAAAGGGAAGGAGAAGAGAAAGAGAGGAGAAAGGGAGGGAGAAGGAGAGGAGAAAGGGAGGGAGACAGCAATCGGAATAGATCGATTTGGTATTTTCGTCGTGAGCTACGAGGGTAACATTCTTTATAACCCAATCGAGATATGGTAGAATATGCTAAGCATCGCGTGTATAAGAGTCGAAGTGGGAGTAAACTTTTGTATCCGATGTAAGGGAATAGAATAATATTTTTCATTTGGTAGTTGGAATAATATTAAAGTTTCTGTGAGGGGGAAGGAAATGGAGAGAGAGAGAGCGGTTGAGAGAGATTTTATTAATCTAATTTGACACTATATATTTTGTTACATGTGTAGCGTAGATGGACCGAAACTGGATGTATGGTGTGAACCGTGTGAGTCAAGAGTACATTAATGGCGTGGTTGCTTTTAGAAGAGCCGCCGAGCAGGATATGTTGAAAAAGGGGATAAAATATATGTACTGTCCATGCATTGATTGCGATAATCTGAAGATGTTTACCAACTCGGCGCAGATAGAAGCACACTTGATTCGAAGGGGTTTCAAAAAAGGGTATACATGTTGGACCAGTCACGGTGAAGAGCGACATGAAGTTAGTAATAACGACATCGCCGAGGAAGTCAACGATATGCCGGATGTCAACGATATGCCGGATGTAGACTGTGCTTTTGATGAGGATAGGTCACACGATAACAATCTGGATCAGATGCTACGCGATGCAGAAGAGAACTACAGTGAGAGAGAGTTTTGTAAATTCGAGCGCTTAATGGAGGACTCGGTGAGACCTTTGTTCCCTGGCTGCAAGCCGGAATATACAAGGTTGTCAACCGTGATTGAACTGCTTAAATTAAAAGCAAGCAATGGTTGGTCCGATAAGAGTTTCACGGCGTTGTTAGGTCTCCTAGCGGACATTCTTCCGGAGGGAAACGTGTTGCCCAACACCACCTACCAAGCAAAGAAGGTTCTTTGTCCATTGGGAATGGAAGTAGAAAGAATACATGCATGTCCGAACGATTGTATCCTCTATCGTAAAGAGTATGCAGACATGCATGTATGTCCTGTGTGCAAAGCATCCCGATACAAGCGTCAGAATACTGCTAGGTTGAAGCAAGGACCTCTCGCTAAGATGTTGTGGTATCTCGCTCGTGATCCCACGTTTGAAGCGTTTATTTGCGAACTCAAAAGAGGCAAGATTGGTGCGTTGGCACTCGAGGACCGTAAGAAAGATGGAAAGCTAAGACACCTGCGATTACGCTCGGTGGAGAAACTTCGATCGGAGGTTCAAGAGTTCGTGAGAACCAAGGAACATAAGGTTAGGGTTGAGTACAGATGGAATGAATCCTTTCGGTAACATGAGCAATGACATAGCACTGGCCCGTGAATCTATGCATGTACAACCTTCCTCCTTGGTCGTGTATGAAGCGGAAGTACATTTTGATGTCACTACTTATCCAAGGGCCAAACAACACGGGAATGATATTGATGTGTACCTAGCACTATTTTGGAAGATCTTGTGACACCGTGGAACGAAGGGTGCAGTGTATGGGATGCGATAAACGAGAGAACTTCACTTTACACGCCATGTTGTTCTCGCACCATCAATGATTTTCCTGCCCTAGGTAACCTGTCGGGCTTCAGTACAAAAGGAGCCAAAGCTTGTCCGCACTGCTTAGATGCTACAGAGAGTATATGGCTAAACAACTCACGCAAAACTGTGTATACGCGTCACCGTAGGTTCCTTCCCAGGAGTCACCCATACCGGAAGATGAAGAAACAATTCGACGGAAATAAGGAGGACGGTTCAGCTCCAAGGGCTTTTAGAGGGAAAGATGTCTATGATATGGTTAAGGATATCGATGTTGTGCTTGGGAAGGGACGTCAATTAAGAACCCGTCAGAAGAACATCTAGAAGAAGCGGTCAATTTTTTGGGACTTGCCTTATTGGGAGCACTTAGAAGTTCGCCACTGCATCGACGTCATGCATGTGGAGAAGAATGTATGTGATAGCTTGATTGGTCTCTTACTGAACATTAGTGGCAAAACAAAGGATGGTGTTAACGCACGGAGAGACTTGGTCGATATGAACATAAGGACCGAGTTAGCACCGCAAGAGATCGTCAGATTTAACGCATTCTCCCACCACTTGCTACACTCTGCCCAAGGCCGAGAGATATGAAGCGTGTCGAGCTTGCATGGTGTGAAAGTCCGTCCGTTACTCGCTAACATTAAGAAACTTGTTTCTATGCAAGATTTGAAATTAATTGGTATGAAGTCGCATGATTGTCATGTCTTGATGACACAAATGCTTCTGTTGCAATTAGGAGTATCTTGCCGAACAAGGTCCGAGTAGCAATCTTGAGGTCGTGTTATTTCTTCAACTCAATTGTTCGTAAGGTCATCGATCCCCAAGGACTAGATGCTCTACAGCCGAGGTGGTGACGACTCTATGTCATCTTGAGATGTATTTCCTCCGTCATTTTTCGATATCATGGTCCATCTCATTGTTCACCTTGTGAAAGAGATAAAGATATGCGGCCCTGTGTTCCTACGTTATATGTACCCGTTCGAGAGGTACATGGGAATTCTCAAGTCCTACGTACGGAATCAATCTCGACCGAGGGCAACATCATCGAAGGTTATGCAACGGAAGAGGTCATTGAGTTACGTGGTCGACTATATGGCTCGGTGGATCCGATAGGTGTGCCTCTTTCTCGTCATGAGGGGAGACTTGATGGTATCGGGACCATCGGAAGGAAATCAATCACTCCCGATCTGGATACATACGCTCAAGCCCATTTCATGGTCTTGCAACACATGACCGAAGTGTCCCCGTACATCGACGAGCACAAAGACATGGTACGCCAACAGAATCCAAACCGGTCGGAGGTTTGGATCATGAGAGAGCACAACCGTCGGTTCAACGGATGGTTAAAGGTGCGAATCACTGGGAGGTCATCAAGTGATGATACATTGCTATGGTTGGCACAAGGGCCACAATTTACAATTGTCACATGGCAAGGATATGACATAAATGGGTACACATTTTATACGACAGCTCGGGATAGGAAGAGCACAGTCCAGAACAGCGGTGTCCGCATAGATGCATTCGTTCCCGATGGGTGAGGAGCTCGTACTATGGGCAAATAGAGGAGATATGGGAGCTCGACTACGTGCTTTTCAAGATCCCCTATTTCGTGCCGTTGGGTCCATCTCCCACGGTGAAGGTTGACAAATACGGCGTCACTACGTGGACCTTGAACGTGTCGGATACAAAGACGAACCATTCGCATCTTGGCTAATCAAGTTGTTCAAGTATTCTATGTAACCGACCGGCAAATAAGAAACGCCACGTAGTTCTTCATGGAAAAGAAGGATTGTCGGAGTTGAGAATGTAGTGGACGAGGAAGAATACAATCAATTTGACGAGTTGCCTCCTTTCGGAGATGGCATCAGCTCGACGAAGAACCAGATGAGGAAGCTAGCTATATGCGCGCCGATCATCATGAAGGGCTATATTTTCATTAAGATTTTAATCCATTGTAATTAATTTATTCTATAACATCATGTGTTATGGACTTGTAATCTCTCATATATTTTGATATTGATGTCAATGTGGACGCTCATCGAATCGACAATTGGTTTTGAAGTAAAATGTGTTATGAGCTTGTCTTCATATATACTTGTCACCGTGTTTTGTCATCTCTCATATATGTGGATATTGATGTTCATTGTCACGTGTTCATTGTAATTGATAATTATGCGGAGCTATCACGACGGTTCTATTATATAACCGTCGTGATAATGAATCACGATTCTAATTTAGAACCGCTCGTGATATGAGATTATCTCGCAGCGGTTGTATTTAAGAACCGCTCGTGATATCCACAACACGATTTGTTCTAGACACAAAGCGCTCGTGATATCCCACAACACGATCGGTTTAAATAAGGCCGTCGTGATATGGAACGTATCACAAACGGTTATTAGATAGAGCCGTTTATGATTACATATCAAAGACGGTTTTATTAAATAACCGTCGTGATAGCCTCTTATAAGGTGGAAACCGCTAGGGTTTTCTCACTCGTCCCTTCCTCTCCCGCACTTCGAGTTTATCGCACGCCTTTGCCTCCTCTAGGGCTCCGCTCACCGCCGCCTCGACCTCGACACCGCCCCGACCTCGGCGCGCCACCTCCGACCTCGACACCGCCGCTCCGACCTCGGCGCGCGCTCCCGACCTTGGCACCCCGACCTCGACGCCCCGACTCGGCGCCCACACCGGCGCCCGACACCGCCGCCTCCGACCTCGGCGACCGACACTAGGTTGTGCTCTTACTGTCACCTCCTCTCCTCGCACCTCCCTTGCTCGTGATGGGTTCTGTTGATGCTCGTGATGGGCTCTGTGATGGGTCCGACCTCGGCGGCCGACACTAGGTTGTGCTCTTACTCGTCACCTCCTCTCCTCGCACCTCCCTTGCTCGTGATGGGTTACGATCATGCCTTGTTGATGCTCTGTGATGGGCTCTGTTGATGCTCGTGATGGTTACGATGATGCCTTGTTCATGCTCGTGATGATCTCTGTTGATGCTCGTGATGGGTTTGATGCTCTGTGATGGGTTACGATGATGCCTTGTTGATGCTCGTGATGTAGTCAAAATCAAATCATATAGATATTTACAAGCAGACTTGAGCTCTTGTACTCTTTGTTTTGCGATTATAGCGAATTAAGATCGACTTGTATGTTTTCTCGTGATGATAGCCAAATCTGAAATCAAATAGATGATTAGAAACAGGACTTGAGCTTAAGCATATTTTTATTCTCAATCATCAATTAGGCTTATTGTAGATATAAATTTGTGAATTATTTCAAGATATATGATTAGATGTTCATTTTATAGAATGCTTTATGTGTTGTAGTTTGAGCTCAAGATCTGTTTTGTAATTATCTAAATTGATTGGTGAAGAGATTTTGAGAGGACTAAGATTGCAAAGACTATGTCTTATGCAATTTGTCAACCGAGAGCAATTTGTCAAAAAAATGCATTTGAGGGTTCGTTTTGATTGCCATGGCATCTTAACCGCAATTGTATGTGATCTTTGAGGGTTCATTTAACGCAATTGCTCGTGATCTTTCTGTAATAGCTTATGTGTTTAGTCGCTCAATTATGCTCATTTGAGGATGCAACATTGTGCCCATACATTAATATTAATTGTTTTCATGGAGAAATCATCTTTGTTAGGAAGCAATGTGGTGTCAGTGTGTTGAATTTTTATCAATAGGTGACCTCTTTTGTTGTCTGCTTGCAAAGCATCTAGTTGTTGAACATTGCTTTAGGGTCTTTGTTGAGTTATTACACTAGATCATTCCATTGTTTGCATTAATAAGAAAAGAATGCTCACCACATCTTTTGGTATCAATCGGTTTGTTTTCTTGGTGTGCTTAACCTCGCCTGGCCCGGTAGTAATATATCTCAAACTAATTATATAGATAGCAAGTAAGCGAGATGGCGAGGCACCATCTTCCCCGCCGCCGACGCCGCAGATTGCAGAGGCACCATCTTCCCCACCGCCGCCGACGCCGCAATGACAATGACACGAAAGCGAGATGGCGAGGAGAATCGAAGATGCCGTGGGCCGGCCGGTCATCACGGAGGTTAGTCGGCTTGGGGTCCCTCTGCGCCCCAAGAGCTCGCCGAGATTCCGGACCATGTGCGGGATACTTGCAAGGAAACGGGTCCCCATCACCACACCAAGGTGGAAGGATCGACGAAAGAAGCGAGAGGCGCGCGTGGGACGTAACTATTACAAAGTTCACTATCCCGAAGCGGACATGGCACGCGTGGAACGGACGGCGATGCTCACGATCGATAAATCGTGGAGGTCGCTCAAGAGCATTCTTGTCACGGCACGTGAACACGGTCGACGCCTTCGCGAAGTCTGATTCTTGACGCAGAAACATGGGACTCCTTTGTTGCTATGAAGACGACGCTGAATTTAACGAGCAAAGTGCGGCACACAAAGCTCTCCGGACACGAAACACTCATCCGCATGCACTCGGCACCGCCGGATACGCAGGAAAATATGATGAATGGGCGGCGGAGGACAACGCGTTTCGATGTCACGCACCGCGTTCCCTAGCACGGTTAAGCGAGGCAAAAGTCTCGTCTTCGGAAGCATCTCTTTCACAAACCCGCAGACGAGGAAGTGTCTCAACGTTTGGTAAGTATGTCGAACTACCTAGTTAATAACTCCATATATAACTTCATAGTATCTATAATAACATGATGACTTCTTGCGGCGTGAATTGTCCGCCCAAACTTCCCAAAGCTCCTTCCATGTAGACAGGAGAAGGATATACTCTCTACACTCGGGAAACAAGGAACACCGGTCGCACGCGAGGTCTTGGGGTTACCGTACCATGGAGTCATGGATTCGCAGACGACTCACCGCACGCATGAGAGTAGGAAGAGATCTAAGGCCGAGCGTGAGGACCGGTTCGCATGCATGTTGAACATTTTGAAGGAAAGGCGGCAGCATTGCAGATCAATTGAATCAACTCCTCGGCAGCGATGCAAGCCGCCTCGTTAATTTGGGAGCCGCCCCGCCGACATCGAGTAGCGTCGCGCCCACGCATACTCGACATGACGATGTCCAATTACCGATAGACGAGATCAAGGTAATGTACATGTATGGAATGCAGCAAAGATAGACCTATAGGACACTTTAGCTAATTGCGTATCGCTTTGTAGGAGCCGACGGCTGCAAGCTCGTAGTGAGGTTAGTTGGGTCCATTTCTATTGAGGCGCGGGGATGGTGCATCTATACCGGGAAGGGCGATGCAAAGACGGTGTCCAGTGGCGCAGGTTACGCCAGGTGGAGGTGGACATGGTACATAAACATTTCATGGCCGTCCTACCGAGATTCGCTGAATGAAGAGATCACAACACTAGGGGATGCCGTGCACGCTTTATCCGGTGGCCCAAGAAGGACATCGCCCTGACCCAAGAAGGCCGCGATCTCAACACGACCATTCCTCTCCAACGGGACCTCCATGACTCCACCTCATATTTCGCCTCGAAGGCCACCTTTTCGGTTCCCTTGGAGAAGACATCGAAGGAACAAGAAAAGCGTGTCACCGTGATCGGTCCCGAGTCGTCTCGCAAGAAGACGCGCCAATGCTTAAGACCAAATCGGCGCCCCTCAAGTCCGGCAAGTCGGGAATATCCGAAGTACATCCTCGGAAAACCGTTGTGCTCCCCGCAGATTAGGGCGTGCCGATATGCTTGTCGCTTTGCATGCCCGGTACTTGGATAGGACCCAAAAGGAGGGTGCGATCATCGAATCACCGTCGATACGAGGATAAGCATTTCTTCAACGGACGAACCACTTCGCCGTGGGCTTCAACGACCTATATGACCTATTCAACCTCGTTGGCCTTGACGCCGCTTCTACGATGTTGGACATCGTAAGTGCATACAATCAAGTTCTACATTCACGTAATACCGATAAATATCACAACTCATTTCTTATGTACGGATACATGATGAAAAATGTCCGGTCGAAAGAACCGGTGGGTTTCTCGACCCACATGTGGTATCATTGCAAACCATCCAAAGCAGACTCGCCCTTCGCCGAGAAATACATAACACAGGCATTGCTTCGTCAGCAGAACACGAAGTACATCGTGGTGCCCTAAAACCAGGGGTAAGTGTCACTACTTGCTCTACTTTATACGCAGCAGGAACTCAGGTTTAATGACTATAGTGACATACATGAGTAGGTACCACTGGATCCTTTTAGTCATCATACCAAAGAGGAACCATGTGATATACCTTGATTCCCTAATCCGCAACAACCACGACTTCAGCATTCTAGGAGGAATACTCGACAAGTATGCTCATTTCCTTCATACATAACTCTATTTTAGTCTTCATTAGTTTGAAATGGTCGAGGATAAATTTTTGGAATCATGTAGGTCGTTCATCGACTATGTTGCCAACAAAGGAATATACGATGGAAAGAGCGCCCAACTAACACACAGGATAAAATTTCCGGTACGCGCTATAATACGATAATCCTATATCATACTTCATAATAACGCATCTCGAACTGATATATGTAATTCTATTTTTGCAGTGCCGCCAGCAAAAAAATGATGAGTTATGTGCAATCTACGTGTGCCATCATATGGACCAAATCATTAGAGCTAGGAAGAAGGATCCTGAGGTTTGTGAATCTCCAAATAATTATTTTCTAATTATAAAATTAAATATATATGCATAACACTTTACTCTTGCTAGCTTATGTGGTTTGAATATAGAATTAGATGGACTCGTTGATAATGAGATCGGGGACATTCGAGGAAGCTCTGCGGCTTTATCATATCGAGATAATTAAGACACAGGAGAATTTCACTCGCCGACCGAGCGCATCACCCCGCGGCACTTCTCAACCACCCGCAAACAATTGACTCAATTGTAATCCAATTTATTTTGTAACAATACTTGAACAAATGTGATCTTTTGTAATTTATTTTGAGTAATGATCGATTCGGTTTGTCGACAATTGATTATCGTGATGTATCTGCTTTTTGTATGCTTGTTTTCGAGGGCATGGCTAGCAATTCCGAGGCTAGCCAAAAATCAGAAAATGTAGTTAGTTTAATGAACTATCACGACGGTTTTTATAAAAGCGATGCAGTGAAGACAGATATCACAAGCGGTTCTAAGTAAAAACGTCGTGAACTCGCAGTATCACGAGCGGTTCTAAGTAAAAACGCTCGTGAACTCCGAGTATCACGAGCGGTTTTAACAACAAACCGTCGTGATAATCGACTTCACGACGTTTGTGTAAATAACCGTCTGTGAAGACAGAGTATCACAGACGGTTTTTAAATAGAACCGTCTGTGATATTCTGACTTCACAGACGTTTTGTGACCATAACCGTCTATGATACTCTGTCTTCACAGACGGTTGTTGATAAAACCGCTCGTGATATTCATATCACGACGGTTTCATCGACCGCTCGTGATAACCACCTGTTATCACAGACCTATTTTTCCAGACGGTTCGAAAATCGTTTGTGATGACGGTTCCGAACCGTCTGTGATGGCTTTTTCTGTAGTAGTGTTCCTTTCTTTGTTGTGTGACGCGAGGAGGCGGAGGCAGGGCGCGCGAGGAGGCGAGGAGGAGGAGAGGAAGTAGGGGACGCGAGGAGGCAGAGGCAGGGGCCACGACGGTAGGAGAGGGAGAGGAAGTGGAGGCAGCCAGAGCAGAGGAGAGAGGCACAGCGGGGCCGAGGAGGCGGAGGCCAGAGCGGAGGGGAGGGGGGGCAACGCGAAGAAGACTGAAGCGTGCGGGTTGAACTTCCATTTTATTTCTCTCGGCTAGACCAGGTGCGCCACGTTCACCACACATGATGACATGTACACGTGATGACTTGGACAAATGGAGCCACGTGTGCAAAACTGCCACTTGAAACCAGCCCGAGGGGTGTATTGACTGGATTTCGCAAGTTCAGGGGGTTACATAACCAGTTTTGTAGTTCAGGGTGAAAATCGGACTTTTTTGATAGTTCAATGGAGTAAAGTGGACTTATTCCTTATAAGTATACATTTCATTTCACCAATCTAGTAGTTTTAAAACATACTAACTCTCAAATCTTAGAAAAATATAGACCAAATAGATTATACAATGATCGTGGCCGGTGATCAGAGGGGGTGAGTGGAGCTGATTTTTTTCCCCAAGTATTCCTAGGTTCTTTACTCCAGTAGCTATTAGGAGCTACCAAGATCAAAGCCTAAACACACAGCTGAAACACCACGAAAAACCGAGCAAAATAAGCCACAACTTAGTTCAACGACAAAAGATCTATGTGTATAAGGCAGACGGTCTATAGTCCTAATACTCTACACACTTAAGCCAGAGTTCAGATAGTGCAGATGGTGCCACTATATTGCAGATGGTTTGCCACCTTGGTAGAATAGAAAAATCAGCACCAGATTCAAATAAAAAATTGAACAACTTTTGAATAATCTATGACATCAGGATCCTAAACCAATAAGACATCCAACAAGAACTTTCCAAAGTTGCAACCTTTTTGCACTTGAACCAAAAAGGCACCAAAACCGAACAAAAACCACAACATGACCCTAGAGCTTGCTCATGGGTTAAGGATGGTTAAGATGACCTTGGATCAACTCCCACATGTCCTAGCAAAATTAAAAACAACAAGAACCAACTCACAAACCCCTTGAAGCGAGAAAACCAAAATTTTACCCTTTCACCCAAAACCAAACAACTTCAAAAACTTGCATCAGAAGTGCCTAGATGATGGGATCTGAACACCTAGAGTCTAAGCCATGTCTTACTCGTCTCTGGCACCAAACAAGATCAAGAATAGAGAAAGGAGAGGCAAAAACACAACCAAATCAAGAAGACAACATCAGGAACAAGAGCATGAACATCTTGGATGAATTTTGGTTTTCTATTGCCAATTGAAGAGGAATGTTTATGGCCAATCCCTATTTAGGACAAAACCACTAAGCACATAAGGATCTCTCACAATTTCTCAGGTATTCTTGCTCACCCACTCTTCCTATTCAGGAGAACAAGACTCTAAGAGACCTACTTAAACCTATTCCTCCCACCATGTCCTTATATAGAGGAGGCATACCTTCCTCTATTTTCTTAACCATGTATTTTGGCTCTTAGTGGATAACCCGGAAACCCGCATCTTAACAGGAATTTAACACACACCTAACTTGAGCATGCATCTCAAAGCCCTCTTCATCATGATGCTCCAATTAGCTAGAATCTGCTTCACTTGTCCTCCATGACTTGACCAAAACCAATGAGGGCACTGTCACAGTTTTGCACACTTCCACTGTCCCAGTATTTTACCAAAATGCCCCTCTACTGGCCTTTTGTTACTCCTTCACCTCGAAGTATCTCCCATACTTTGCCACATTGTTTGTGACCCCAATGTCTTGCCATCAAATCTCGCACGCATCCGGATACTATCGGATCATCCTCACTTGCAACAAACTCAAGTCACTTGGTGCACCACCTTGCATCCACTTGGCCTTACACTATTCATGTCTTATTTTGCGCCTTGCTTGTGCCCAAACATTTCACACAACATCCATGACCGTTCAGAACCTTGAGTCTCCCAACTAAGTCCTGATCCTCCTCGTCTTTCATCATAGTTGACTCCAGCCACCTGCACACAATTAGACCAAGAAATCATGTTCGAGCACAAGTTCTTCTTAACTTTGACCCAAGTTAGTCCAAACATGATGCAACCTACATGCACTGACCCTAATACCCTAGGATCAAGCCACAACACGATTCACAACTTTTGCTCTCGGCCCTATTTTTCTGTAATGGTAGACAATCGCTGCTTAACTAAACCATAGATGGTCCACCACTCAATAAATCACAGACAGTCCGCTAACTAATGGCAGACGGTTTGCCAACACTGAAACTTGCTAAAAACAGGTTTCTTGCAACCTTGTTAACACAAACTCCACAAACATGCACACAAGTTGTTCAATTATTCATCACCTCCATCGAGGAACCTCTGGGGTGACCTCCACATGGTCCTTCATTCTATTATCAAAACAAAATTTGCTAGAGGACAACGTAAATTTGTGGGCTTTGCTATAAGACCTCACATAATCGTGGTTTTGCTTGAGGACACTATAAAATGGTGGCTATTTGTTATAAGACACTACACCTACTGTAATAATGTTATCCATGCTAGGAGGAGAAAGAATGCATGTGAAAGGTTTATTTTGCTCTTACTTTATGATGTTCAGTTGTTGTAGTGCGTGGACCCATTTGGTTAGAGGCACATGATCAGAGAAAGAGGGGCATGGAGAAAGGATGCTGACAGGTGGGCTCCACTTGGATCTTTTTTATTTTTCTACACAATCTTATGGCAAAGGCAAATTAGACATTGTGTGTTCCTACTCTCTCCTGTTAGCTAAGATAATAATATTTTAATGGTCATGGAGTGCACGAGGACAAGCACGGACTCGGAGAAGCCTTTGTTCCCGGGTACACAAGGTTATCATCCGTGCTTGAACTGCTGAAATTGAAGGCAAGCAACGGTTTGTCCGACAAGAGTTTCACAGCGCTGTTAGGTCTCTTAGCGGACATGCTTCCGGATGGAAATGAGTTGCCCAAAACCACCTACAGAGCCAAGAATGATCTTTGTTTGTTGGGAATAGAAGTAGAAAAAAATACATGTATGTCCGAACGACTGTATCCTTTACCGTAAAGAGTACGCAAATATGCATGTATGTCCGGTGTGCAACGTATCCTGATACAAGCATAAGAATCAATCAGATGATGGTGAGGGATTCGAGGTGAAGAAAGGATCTCTTGCTAAGGTGGCATGGTATCTTCCTGTAATTCCCCATTTGAAGCGGTTTTTTGCGAACCCAAAGGAGGCAAAACTGATGCGTTGGCACTCGGAGGAGCGTAAGCAGGATGGAAAGCTAAGACACTCTGCTGATTCCACCCAGTGGAGAAACATCGATAGGAGGTTTGCAGACTTCGGTGCAGAACCGAGAAATATAAGGTTTGGATTGAATATAGATGGAATGAATCCTTTCGGTAACATGAGCAACCGACATAGCACTTGGCCTGTGACTCTCTGTATGTACAACCTTCCTCCTTGGTTGTGTATGAAGCGGAAGTATATTTTGCTGTTGATACTTATCTAAGGGCCGAAGCAACCCGGGAATAATATTGATGTGTACCTAGCACCATTGATGGAAGATCTAAAAATACTGTGGATCGAAGGAGTACAGGTATAGGATGCGTACAAACGAGAGTACTTCACTGTACGCTCCTTGTTGTTCTGCACCATAAATAATTATCCCACCCTTACTAACTTGTTGGGCTAGAGTACAAAAGGGGTCAAAGCATGTACTCACTGCTTAGATGATACTGAGAGTGTGTGGTTGAAGCACTCACGCAAAACCGTATACATGCGTCACCGTAGGTTCCTCCGGAGGGCTCACCCATACCGCAGGATGAAGAAACAATTCGACGGAGAGAAGGAGGACAGTTCAGCTCCAAGGCATTTAAGCGGAAAAGAGGTCTATGATATGGTTAAGGATTTAGATATTGTGCTCGAAAAGTTATGTAAATCGAGGACCCATGAGAAGAATATCTAGAAGAAGAGATCAATATTTTGGGACTTACCTTATTGGGAGCACCTAGAAGTTCGCCACTGCATCGACGTTATGCACGTAGAGAAGAATGTATGTGAAAGCTTGATTGGTCTCTTACCGAACATTCGTGACAAAACAAAGGATGGTGTCAATGCACGGCATGACTTGGTTGATATGGATATCAGACCTGAGTTAGCATCGACAAAGACCGATAAAGGACGAACGTACCTTCCCCTTGCTTGTTACACTTTGTCCAAGGCCGAGAGAACTGAACTGTGCCAGTGCTTGCATGGTGTCAAAGTTCCATCCAGTTAATCTGCCAACATGAAGAAACTTGTTTCGATGGAAGATTTGAAGTTAATTAGCATGAAGTCTTATGATTGTCATGTGCTGATGACACAGATGCTCCCTGTTGCAATTAGAAGTATTTTGCCGATCAAGGTCCGAGAGGCAATCATGAGGTTGTGTTATTTCTTTAACACAATTACTTAGAAGGTCATCGATCCTGAAGGACTAGATGCTCTGCAGGACGAGGTGGTGATGACTCTATGTCATTTTGAGATGTATTTGCCTCCGTCGTTTTTCGATATCATGGTCCATCTCATTGTTCACATTGTGAGTGAGATAAATATGTGTGGGCCCATGTTCCTACGTAGCATGTACCCATTTGAGAGGTTTATGGAAATTCCCAAGTCCTATGTACGGAATCGATTTCGGCCGAAGGGCAGCATCGTCGAAGGTTATGCAACTAAAGAGGGCATTGAGTTCAGCGTCAATTACATGGCTCAGGTCGAACCAATAGGTGTGCCTCGATCTCGCCATGAGGGGAGGCTCGAGGGTATCGGGACCATCGGAAGGAAAGCAATCACTCCAGAGATGAGAGCGTATGCTCAAGCCCATTTCACGATCTTGCAACACATGACTGAAAGTGTCCCCATGTATCGACCAGCACAAGGACGTGCTTCGGCAATAGAATCCAGAGCAGCTGGATGTTTGGATCACAAGATAGCACAACAGTCGGTTCAACCAATGGTTGAAGGAGCGACTCACTAGGAGCTCATCAAGTGATATGCTGACATGGTTGACAAAAGGACCAATATTTACAGTTGTGACATGACAAAGATTTGACATAATGGGTACACATTCTATACGATTCTATACGCAGGCTCAGGATATAAAGAGCATTAACCAGAACAGCGATGTCTGCATAGATGCATTTAGTACCGATGGGTTGAGGAGTTCCTACTATGGGTTCATAGAGGAGATTTGGGAGCTCGACTACGTATTTTCAAGATCCCGCTGTTTTCGTGTCGTTGGGTCCATCTCCCACAGGTGAAGGTCGATAGGTACGGCGTCACTACCGCGGACCTCGAACGTGTCGGATACAAAGACGAACCATTCGTACTCACTAACTAAGTTGTTCAAGTCTTCTATATAACCGACCAGGCAAATAAGAAGCACCACGTAGTTCTTCATGAAAAATGGAGGATTGTCGGAGTTGAGAATGTAGTGGACGAGGAAGAATATAATCAATTTGACGAGTTACCTCCTTTCAGAAATGGAATAAGGGTCGAGGAAGAACGACGTGATGAAACTAACTACATACGCGTCGATCATCATGAAGGGCTAATTTTTAAAGGAGATAAGCAAGTGGAATGATGAATGAAATGTTTATATGTCATATGTTCTGAATTTGCATTTATGTATATGAGAATGTGTCATATGTGAATTTGCATTTATGTATATGAGAATGTGTCATATCTGAATTTGTGAAATGGATGTGCTTGTTTCTGAAATGAATGTGAATTAGATGTATACATGTACTTGTTGTGTTTTTGTTTATTTCAAAGGGCATGGCTAGCATTTTCTGAGGCTAGCCAATAAACAAAAATAGATTTAGCAATACAAAAGAATATCATAGACGGTTCCTTACGACAAACCGTAACCGTCTGTGATAAATCAGATATCACAGACGGTTCCATCTAAAAACCATCTATGATACATCAGATATCACAGACGGTTCCATCTAAAAACCGTTTGTGATACATCAGATATCAAAGACGGTCTTATCTACAAATCGTCTGTGATACATCATATCACAAACGGTTATTTATTGGAACCGTTTGTGATGTCCAACCTCATTTATTTTTAGACTCTATGGACTCAAACGATTAAGTTTTTCTAACATCCCTCCTCCCCCGAGCCCGTCGCCATCGACCTTGACGACGCCTCCTCCCCGAGCCCGTCGCTGCCGTCCTCGACACTACCTCCTCCTCGAGCATGAGCCGCCGCCTCCTCCCCGAGCCCATCGCTGCCGTCCTCGAACCCGGCGTGCCTTCTCCCCCGAGCCCGCCGCCTCCTTCCCGAGCACGAGCTGCCGCTTCCCCAAACCCGGCGCCCCCTCCTCCCCTTCGACGCCGCCCTGTTACTCTAGTGCTCCCTGCTCATCCGTCCCTCAACGCCCAAAGGTAACATATGCCGAGTTGCCGACCCCGACGCCCCTTCCCCTCACACATTGCTCTGATTGCTTGGCTTTGATTGCCATCTGCTTCATGAGTATCACATCATTTCAATTTTATTACCCCTTTGCATTTGATATGTTCATATTGAAATGTGGTGTAGTGGGCTTGAGATGAATGCTCTGTGATGATAATAGTCTTGTACTGGAATTGTTATGATAATTGGGTTTGAACTTGAGCTCTAATTGGAATGGAATGCTTACTACTGTTGATTGATCTTTAGCATTTAGTCTGTTACTTTTGGTTGGTTAATTGGTTGAACCTCCGGGTTCTGTGATCCAATTCATAATACATACTATTCTGTCAGTAGATCAAGTGTTGTTGGCTAACTTGGAGGATTTACATGTTTATATATCCATTATGTCATTTAATTGGTGTGTATACCCATACACAGAGAATCTTATGATAATATGTTGATGCGTGATAGAACCACTATTTCTCATGAAGATGTTCGATCATTCTTTGTCATCGTCGCCTCATGCGTCCGATGTGCTGTCCTTTGAAAAATCCAAGCGCAAGAAAATAGGAATATCGAAAAGGCCAAGGGCCGATTTACCATCACGAGAGTCGATGTGTCTAGGGCCCCTCTGAGTCCGCGCCAAGCAGCGTCCGCATTCCAAACAACGGTCAGAATAGTTGCACGCGAATGGGTCAAAATCACCTATGATTCATAAAAGGAGTTGACCAAAGATAAGAATCAAAAAAATATGCTGGTGAAGGAAATTTTAAAATCGTTCTAGATACCGAAACAACACAAGACCTCCGTGCAACGATACGCATTGCTAGCAGCGTGCAAAGCGTGGAGAAACTTCAAGAGCACGCTTATCAAGGATTACGTGGAGAAGGATTTGACGCCCTTCCAGAAGTATCCGTTCGTAGAGGACTACTGGGAAGACTTTGTAGCGAAGAAGACGATAAATGATTTTAGGATTGAAAGTAAGGCGCACAGAGCCCTCCAAGCAAAAAAACACGCACCCCACAGACTCAGCACCGTTGGGTATGCGGGTAAAATCCCACAATGGAGGGGTCAGAACGAGCATGCACGCTAGTTGGGCGCCTCCCCGCCATTTGCCGGGATCAGTGATGAGCGTTCCAAATGGTGGCTAATGGCAAGGTTATCTACCGTGTCTTCGGGGTTCATCTCCTTTCCAAACCCTGTAGACGAGGAAGTGTTCCGGCGCCTAGTAAGATATCGAACTACCTAGTTTGTAATTACTCGATAACTTCATAAGAAGTGAAATAACATGTCGGGCTTTCATAGGAAGAGTTGAGTACTGCACAATCTTCCCAAGGCTCATTCCAGGTAGACAGTGAGAAAGATATACTGTCTGTGGCCTTGAGAAACAAGGAGTATCTGGGTCGCACGAGAGGCATTGGTTTTTATGTTCAATGGAAAGATGGATTCTCATAAGACTCCGGGATGTACCGGAGTAGGAAGAGAGCCAAAGCCAAGCGCGAAGCACAGCTACGAGAGGAGATTCGTGCATCCCTCAGAGAAGAGATGTGGGATATCTGTCAGACCCGAGTATTAATACACCCAGATCCTCTGTGCATTTCTGGACTAGTCCCATGATCAGTAGCTAGTCCACACAGTAAACAAAATGATAACAAATTCATATCACAACTTTATTAATAAATAATGACAGAGTTAATTACAAAGGAGGCTTACAGGCCCACAATAAAATAAACACAGCGGAAGACGAAGAAGTAGTAGGGTCCAGTTAATCTGCCACAGGCAATCGACTGGGGAAGCGGCCTAGTCGTCGAGATCCACATCGGTAGCAAAGTCCTTCTCCTCTGAAATTTATTTTGCATAAGCAAGAATGAGCACAACTTCCGTGCTCGCAAGTTACACCCGTCAAGTAACAGAATGACATGCATATATGGATGTAACAATAGAAAGGCTTATTGGTTTATTTGCATAAAGCAGCATTTCTTTTAAATACTGGTACTAAGTTCCAAAGCAGTTATTTTAACTAAAATTCTCAATTTTATAGTCAGATAACATTCACACATGAACGGTGAAGGATACCCTCCTATCACATGGCTTCCTGCCCAATTCCCATCTGGATAAACCAGTTTTGAAGAAGTCTTTTTCAGACAAAAACCAAAGTCTAACTTTGAGTAGTTCTACTAGCATGTCCATAACCGCGGACACGGCTATTCGAATAGTTTTACACTCTGCAGAGGTTGTACAGCTTTACCCACATGACAAGACTTCTCTAGTTTGTCCAGCATATATCTATGCCACCGCTCACTACCTTTGGTAAGCGGTCTAGAGCACGTGTCGAGGCCTTTACAATGTTCTGTCTTAATGTATTTGTGCGCTAAGGTTTATTGCCATTGGACTGGCCATCCTCCGGAAGCCCCCTCCTACGCTAGATGGGTCTACTGTCTGACCAACACCCATACCAACAACATAGCACCAATGACACTAAGACATCACAAATTATTTAGCCAAGTCCCGCCCACACAGGACACGTGGTAGTACGGTAAGGCGTAGCATCATGCGCTCGAAGACCGGTCCTTAACTGACTTGGGCGTCTTTCCATAAAAACCCCTGGGCCTTAACCCTGACCAGATTAAGCGTGCATAAACATGCACCCACCAATCATCCATTTCGCCCAAGTCCAAACCCATTTTTATTTTATTTTTTAAGTCATTTGCAAAACTCCCATGACACACCAATGCTAAGGGTACAATTTAAACAATAATTGATTATTGGCTGAAATTCCCCAAATCAGATAAGTTTGGTCTATAAGCATGGCTAAGCAATACGTTTAAAATGATCCTAGTTCATACTATCGTATCAACCAGGTTTTATCTAGGGTGTCAATGTTTTTGATTCAATATCAACATTGGTCATACAAAGGATTTAGGTATAACTATGAATTTAAAAACAGGAATTTATATTACTGAATATAAATAAGCGTGCAGTAATAATTTAAAAGCAGAATATAAATAATTTAAAATAATGGGATCAATATGATCAAGGGTATAACTTGCCTTGCTTGATTACTCGTTGCTCTCAAACGATGTTGAAATCCGGTCGTCTGAAGTCGTCAAAATCTATACGCGTAAACGATCCGAATTCAAATAATATTCAAATAAAATCCAAATAAACTCTAAAAAATATATAATAAATACAGGGAGGAAGGTATCGACTTTATATGAATGTAGGAAGTTGAATCGATGGAATCGGAGTTCGTATGAGGGAGAACGAAATTCCGGAAGGTTAAAAATCACATGAAATGATAGAATTCCGAAAATACTATTCACTAAAAATTGTTTTTCGGATTGACTGGAAACAAGGAAAGAGTTTTATGGCCATGGTTAGGAAGTATGATGTAGAACATGTCGAGGCGAACTCAACGCCGCAGACGGTTCGACCGGAAGACATTGGATGGTGGCGGAACGCGACGGAGACGACCTTCGGGTTGACATCGCGTTCGCAAACGGAGGGGAGTTAACGGGTGAGGTTTGTGGCGATTTGAAGGGGAAACAGCGGGGAACGCAACGCTCACCATGGTTGGGGTGGAACGCGCAAGGTTGGCCAGTGGCGAGGAGAAAGGCGACGATGCGGATAATGGACCGAATAAATAACAGAAAACAAAATAAAATCTAAAAAATTACGAAATAAATACTAAAAATAGTAGAGGAATTTAGGTGAATTTAGGAAGAAGAATCAACGGATTTGGAGTTTGTATGTGAGAGAAATAATTTTTGGAAGATTAAACATGTATATGTACAAACTTGAAGCATCGACTAGATAATTTGACTACTGTACATCTTCAAGCTTCGGTTTGAGCAGAAGCTAAGAAACGATAGTGCCTAGAGAAGAAAGAAAAGGAGATGTGGCCGGCGAACAACGAAAATGGATTGCTTACCCCGCGACGATGCCGTAGGAGGTGGTGGCGCGGCGAGGGGCGGCCGACGGTGGCGGCAGCAGCGCACGGGCGGTGGTGGTACGGCGGCGCTCCAGCGAGTTTCCAGCGAAGAGGGAGGGTGCACCGCGTAGAGCACGATGTCGCGATGCCAATGGTGTAGACGACGATGGCGGTGTGGCATAGACGGCCGGCGGTGTTGATGGTGAAGGTGCACACACTGGCGAACTTCAAACTCCAACTCCGGCGGTGCTAGGGCGAGAGAGGCGAGGTGGGTGATGGGGATGAGATGAGTGAAAGGAGGGCACCCCTGCTGCCTTTTATAGGCCATGGGGAGGCCAGGAGGAGGAGATATCGTGGCGGCGAGAATTTCGGCGGTGACGCGTTCCGGAGGAAATAGCGCTCGTGATTGAAGGGGATGGCCGAAATGGGGGAGGTGTGATGAGAGGGATTGATTGCCACAAATTTGGTGAAGAATGGTGGCGAGAATCACGGTTTTGATGAGCTTTTGTTTCGACATTAATGGAGGTTGCTGTGTCTTTGGAGCTCTGGATAGCAAGAAGAAAAGGGAGGGGGAGGGCAAGGGAAGGTGGCGCGGTGGTGGAGATGGGGGCGGCGCGGTGAGGAGCGGTGGCCGGAGCCAGTGAGGGTGGGGTTGGGCGGCAAGGAGATGGTCGGCCATGAGCTTGCTTCACGGGAGAAAAACTCAACAGAGAAGAAGAAAAATGGCTGGAGGAAAAGAAGAAGATAGGAAGAAGGGAATAATAAGATTTAAAGAGAACTCTATATGATTGAAAGCAAATAAGGCAAGTGGCAGCTCCCGATTTTTTTTATTTAATTTTTTTTTGAGATTACTGTTCATCATACTGTGTAAAGGTACTGTTCATGAGGTGCGGACGGTCCGAATGATTTCTCTGATTTTTGGATTTAAAAAAAAACAATAAATCAAATAGATTTTTAGAAAATAGCAAATAGAGTCCAAAAATTCTAGAAAAATTCACAAAAATACCTTGAATTATTTTTGACTTAATAAAAATAATTCCAACTTAAAGTTAGCCTTTATTTTTGTACAGTAATTATTTTTATATTTTGGAAAATAGGAAAAACCTTTTTAAATACTAGAAAATTCCAAAATTTAATTAAAATTTTTCTTTTCACTTTAAATCCAATAAAATCCCAAAAAACTCCACAAATTTTCTTTTTGACTTTAAAACCAAGAAATTAAATAATTGATTTGTTTTACAATGAAAACCCTTTTTAAATTACAGAAAATCAAGAAAAAAAATTTGACAGCTGGAAAATCCAATAAAATAATATATTTATTTATTTTATTTTGGTAACAGAACTTTGGGATGTTACAATATCGTACGAGAGGAGATTCGTACATCCCTCACAAATCAGTTGGAAGCCCCCGCCGCTACTTTGTTAGCTAGCCCCCCAAACGTCCGAGTAGCTGCACGTTCAACCATAACTTAGAAATCGATAACAGATTTCCTGTTGATGGCATCCTGGTAATAATTATTATTCCTGGAATGCTTAATCTATTGATAGGCCTATTGGAGTAGCTAATTTTGTATCGTTATGTAGGGGGCTACGAAGTGCAAGCTCCAAGTGAGATGTGGCTCCATTGCCCTGGATGCTGCTTGGGGCCAGACGGCTCCATCCAGTATTGGGGCCTTGCTACACGGTGTAAATATAGCACCGGGTTTCACAAAATGAATGTGGATGATGTTTATGCCAATTTCGAGGTCGTCCAGCTGGAGAAGCCCCCAAACAATGAGGTCGTGACTTTACGGCAAGTCAATGGAGCATTCATCCAATGGCCCAAGAGAGACATCTACCTGGAGCTACTTGCACCGGTGTCAACTTCACAAGAAGTATCTGTACCATAGCTACCTGCACCGGAGCTACCTACACCGAAGCGGCAAGGGCCTGGTGCATCAAATGCATCTACACCTCGTGCTCGGTCGACTCTTGTGAAGTCGACCTCTACAAAGCGAGGGAGCAAGGGCAAATCGAAGACAGTTGACTCCTGTTCTGATATCCCATTCTGGTCGTTGGCCTGGAAATTCGTGCTAGGTAAGCCGTTGGTCGAGAGGTTAGACAACCCTACCCTAGCATTGGCTTGCACGAGATTGCATATATGGTACATGGAACAGGCCAACAAGAGGAATGAACAACGACGCTCGGGTGTCACCGTCAAGTTCAAGAAGGGTCATTTTAACCACGAGGCTAAAGACTGTGTCTTCACAGTGACCTTCGATGACATATTCTATCTCTTCAACCTCGATTCCCGCGACGTCTCACTCATGCGATGCTGGACACTGTAAGTGTGTACAATCACTGTCAATGTTCGTCGGTAGGTTTCGTCGACACACACATGATCTGCGAGCAAACCAGTAAGGAGAATGCAAAATTCGTCGAGGATTACATGGACTCGTTGCTGGCTCACCACAATAAGCAATTCATACTTTTGCCCTACAACCAGGAGTAAGTATGCTGCTCTAGTGGCTATACTTGTTGATTTATACTTTATAAGCAACACGAACTTAGGTTTAATGACTATGACGACATACCTGTGTAGGTTCCACTGGATTCTAATTGTAATTATACAAAAACAGAACTTGGTAAAATACCTAGATTTCCTATAGAGGGTCAAACACAACTTCACAGTTGTTTGACAATTAATCAATGGGTAAACACATTTTCTCCATAGATAACTCTATTATACAATCTTTCCTTCCTTTGCAATGGCTAAGGCTAAGTTTTTGGAATCACGTAGGCCGTTCAAGACGTACTTTACAAAAGGATGGATATGCAAGGGAGGGACCCTACAACACGATCTAAAATTCCCAGTATTCCTAGTATACATTAATCCTATATAACACTTCGTAGTAATGTCTCTCAAACTAACCAATTCTATTTTTGCAATGCCACCAGCAACTGTCGGCCTGCAACCTCTGTGGATTCTGTGTTTGCCACAACATGGACCTACTCGTCGGTTTCGAGATGACCAATGATCCTCAAGTTTGTCAATCTTGCAATAATTATTTCATACTTATCAATTTATATATACACGAATTTAATCTTCGTAGCGACAGGTTGCGACCATCGCGGAAACTGCGTTGGAATAGGGCCAGCTCATAAACATTCGATGACAGCTTGCGTCATTCTTGAACCGTGAGGTCATAAGTCTAGATGAGAAGTTCCACAATGTAGATTGAACTTGATTGGGATAAGATATTGAACTTAACGGTACATGTGTGTAAATGTACATGAATAGTTAATTTTAGTTAATTGATTTGTGAATTGGATGTGTTTGTTTTCTGAAATGAATGTGAATTGGATGTGCTTATTTTCTGAAATGAATATGAATTGGATGTATACATTTACTTGTTGTGTTTCAGCTTGTTTCAGAAGGCATGGCTAGCATTTCCTGAGGCCAATAAACAGAAATATATTTAGTAATACAAAAGAATATCATAGACGGCTCCTTAGGACATACCGTCTGTGATGCATCATCTCTCACAGACGGTTTCATCTACAAACCGTCTGTGATAGTTGACTATCACAGACGGTTCTGAGTTAATAACCGTTTGTGATAGTATGTATCACAGACGGTTTGAAAAACCGTCTGTGATGACCTCATGTCATCATCGACCTATAGACTCAGACGACTCATGAAACCATCTGTGATGACGTTTTTGAACCATCTGTAAAGACCTTTTCTGTAGTAGTGTTCTTGTCGTCGCCTTTGGTGATGGGTGGTGGCACTTCTGGCACATCTCCTTCATATGACGTAAAGAAGAGGGGTCATTCATTGTCGGATGCAATCAATGGTGATGGCGGCTTCGCCAGAGCGAGGCACGAGGAGTTAGCGAGTCGACTTCGCTGGAGACGATGTTGGTATGTGGCTGGCCCCGCCAGAGATGGAGAAATAAGGGGTTAGTGCACGAATCGTCAAGCACAATCCAAATGTTAGAAATTCGACCGATTTCACGAAAAAATAGTTGAGTATTATATAGCGATTCTTTCTTTCTTTTTTTTTTTTTGAGAACAGGAGGAGAGCAAGGACTTGAACATGTGACCCAAGCACGTATCACAACTTTGTGCTATTAAAAACTTGTTAGTTTGTAACCATACCTATCAAACTTCTCTAAATCTATAAATATCAACACTGTTTCATAGAAAATTGCACAAACATATTCATCTTAAGAAATATTTTAGTTGTGTACAGTTATATAATTTATTTACTATGTTATTAAGGTAGATGTTTATTGGAGAACCAAGTCTTGATTTGGTGGCTAGTAGAGGTAGTTGTACCCCGAGCCCACCAGGGTTCAAACCCCAGGTTTAGCCCTGCGTATCTCATTTAAGAGGTTTTTCTTTCAGTGGGAGGTGATATGGCCGTCGCAAGCGAGACGCCGGTGGTGACTTCGTCATTTCTTCGTCAAGCTCTGCTCGTCTAGTCTTTCGTAGGCGTCGTGTGTGTGAGTACGTGCGTGTGTATGAGCGTCTATGTGTTGTACTGACTATTTCTATTAAAAAAAAGTAGATGTTTATCGTAAAATTTTGATCCCGGAGAAACCGTGAGAAGTCCAAATAATGTCAAAGTTTCTTTACGCTGAACAGACTATCTAATAAGCTGGCGAGTGAGATTTGTCTGCTCTTAACAAATTTCCGGGATAAATAACTTATTATATCAAATGAACACAAGTACAGCGCTTACTTTCTAGTATTTATAGATGGTTATTAGTATAATCAACCATTATATTTCTTAAGAGTATCATCTTATCGGCTATCACTTTATGAGTAATATTTTGTCGCCAATTTATCCTAACCGTTTAAAAATATTTTGATTACACTAAAAACACTATCAACTATACGAGCAAAAAATACTATAGAGTATAATAACCATCGCTTTACTCACAAGTAACCATCAGTAGAACTTCCGATCGAGACACTAGAAAAGCTGCTTCACTTTTGCATCCGAGTTAATGATTCTGATGGGATTTTAATCTTGTGCGAGATTAGGAAAGTTTATTTTTGGTAATTGCGAGAGTTTTTTTTTTGGTAGGAAAGATTGAGTTTGGATAGGATACATAGAAGTAGAATTTGCCGAGTCGGTTTGGGGTACACGAGTTCCGTCTGTTAATCCTGTACTCAGGCCACGAAGTCACGTAAACAAAATGGAGAGTTGAAGAAATAGAAAAAAAGAGCACTGCTCCTGAAAGAAGTCGCTTGTGTTGTCTGATTTCGTTGGTCTCGTGCTTCATACGGGTCACATCAGGTGAACAGGGACAGTGGGTCCTGTTGAGGAACCGTCGCTGGCGAGTCCAGTCCGAGCGATTACCTCGTAGACAAGCGTAGAATCGTAAGAACAATGCATGAACAACAAGAACAGAATAAGAGATAGAACACAGAGATGTAGGGGGACTTCTTGCTTCTCTTTATTCCTTCATCCATCGATCAATCATTTACAATGAATAGCACCCCCTATTTATAGGCTACGACCCTGCTAGGGTTTAAGATGGGGCGCCCACTAATGGGCCGACTGCAGGGTCAGGCCCATGGTTTCCCAACACTCCCCCTTGGGCACCCATCCTTCATGTCCATGTCTCGTCAAAACTCCATAAAAACCCAGTGGGAAAAATTGGAGAAAGAGTACATGATACACGTTCTGCTGTGATGCACGAATTGCCTCATTAAAAACCTTAGTCGAGAAACTTCAGGAAAACTCGTCAAGGGAAAAAGAGTACAATCCACCCAATTTCATTTAATCTCCGGATTTATTCTTTGGGTACTGATCTTCATGATAAAGCTTTAATAATGAGCCCGTGAAGGTTCTCCCCGACTCTGCACTTCTAAGTCTCATCATTCCAATTCACGTATGCATCTTTCAAAGCTAGACGCTTGAAGTGACTTAGTGAATAAATCTGCAAGATTCTCACATGACTTAGTATGCAGTACTTTGATTACATTCATCTTTTGCAATTCATGAGCATAGAAGAACTTGGGGTTGATATGCTTTGTGAGAGGACTCTTCACATAACCCATCTGTACTTGTGCAACACAAGCTGCATTATCTTCATACAAAAAGTAGGGGTTTGCACGGTATTCAATCCACAAGACTGCTGGATGTGGTAAATCATCCGCTAAAACCAAACACATTCTTGTAAGGCCTTGTACAATGCTATGATCTCCAAGTGGTTCGTCGAAGTCGATACAAGATATTTCTTAGACGATTTTCATGGAATTGCAGTTCCACCACATAGGAGTTCATAGATTTATGATTTATGTATGCGGGTCCTACAAGTACCGCCATCCGCATTGCCATTCATAGTTGAGTCTTGGTTCTTTCTGTAGAACAGACTAAATTCTTTGCTTCTTTGGAGGTATTGAAAGATGTCCTTCATTCTCTGCCAATGCTTTTGGTAGGTTCTATACTATACCTTGCTAATAGGTTCACGGCAAATGCAATATCCGTTCTAGTACAGTTTGTTAAATACATTAGTGCTTCTATTGCACTTCAGTGTGGGAATTTCGGTCCCAGGACTTCCTCCCCCTCTTCTTTAGGTCTGTACGGGTCTTTGTCTTGCTGCAAAGATCTCCCGACCATTGGCACTTTCAAATGGTATGCCTTTGCAAAGTCGAACCTTTCTGACACCTTCTGAGTGTAGGTTGACTGATATACTAATATTCCTTCAGGGACATGCTCAAGCTCCAAGCCTAGGCAATATTTGGTTTTACCCAAATCTTTTATTTCGAACTCCGACTGTAAGAGCTTGCTTTCCTAATATCCTTGTGGTTCGATGATATTCAGATCACTTCATACTCTAAGATTATACAAAATCCATTCTGGGATCGTCGTATAAATACACGAGATTATTCTCATTGTTCGTGTAGCCTTTCATGCATAGAAAGTCGCTAGCGATTATACCACATTTTGCCCGATTGCTTAGGTTCGCATAATAACTTTCGAGTTTCACACTGCGCATATTTTTATTTGCTCTGTTTTGATTCGGGACGTTGATACATTCTGTATCTTCATATAAATGTCCGAATCCAATATTTCATAAAGGTATTTGGTACCTCATCCATCAATTTCACTTCTAACTTCAAGTTCACCGCCATTGAGATAAATATTTAAAAGGAGTTCCGCCATGACCGGGAATAGGTTTCTTCATAATCATCTTACGGATGTCCAAGAAAACTTGTACAACGAGCCTTGCTTCTTTTCATTTCTCTTTCGAATAAATACCACTTATACCCTACGGGTGCACAAGGGGAGACGTGCGGATTATGTGCCCAAACGTCTTTCTTTATTTGGAGAGAATAATTCGTTTTATTGCCTTCGCCAATCTTCTCAATCGATCTTTTCTTTCCTTTAGCGAGCGATGCAGATCCGAATCAAGATTGATGATTGTGGCAAGTTTCTTTGCAAAGTAAGTGTCGACATTGGCTGTTGTAATATTCAAAGGTTCTCCCGAGATCATAAAGTTTATAGCTATTTCTCCAAGGGGCGATTCTTTTAATGCTTCTACATGCTCACCACGCTTCATTGCGGGCAAGTCCTTTAGTTTTTCACTCGATGTGTGCGCACACATCCATACCGATGTCTCCTTCATGGGGATGTTCAATTCGTATGCCTTTTCCGAAGGTTCCATACCGATGCAGTCTCAAGCGCTACCCTTCAGTTCTGGCACGGTGATCGGCCGTGTCAAGTCCTTCTTATCCTTTTTCACCAAGGCCCCCCGGTTGGATTCGAGGACCGGAGTTCTCGCCCTTTTATTCCGAGGCCTCGGACGGGATTAGGGATACCTTCAATGGTATTTCAACCCTCTCCTGCATTGCTTGCGAGCAAATGCTACTTATTCACGCTCTTCAAATCACTAAAGTAGTCCGCGGTTGATTCGCTAATACTTGCAAATCAATTATCTTCTGGACTTCAATTGTCTTCTAGACTTCAATTCAATTTGCTTCACTAGTGCGCGGGTCATATGCATAGATTTCAATTATCTTCTGGACTTCAATTATTTTCCGACATTATCATCAAGGGTTGATTTCCTCCCCCTAATGATGGGAAATTAACCTCATCTAATGTACTATCAGCGAATCGGGCATTATACAAATCTCTAGTCATATGGTCCAAATACTTGATTATGGATGCTGTCTCATAACCAACGTATATCCCAGACTTTCGGAGAAGACTCATTTCAGTTCGCTGCGGTGGTGGTATAGGTATATAACCTTTGCAACCAAACCTACGAAGATGAGAAGTTTTCAGTGCTGACCCTTGCGCTAGTTGCATAGTTGGATGGATGTTATAGGCCGATGGTCTAAAATTGATGAGAGCTGCTACGAGCAGGACTGCGTGTCCCCAACATATAGTTGGTAAATTACAATTCTTCAAAGTTCTGCTAGTCCATTCTGGGTGCGGATGTGCGGTATAGAATGCTCAACTTTAATTCTCATTTTCATACAATAATCATTAGATGCCTTCGGAGTACATTATCCGGCGTTGTCCATTCAAATGGACTTCACGTGATGATCAGGGAAATTATTTTTCAATTGTTAATTATCTGCAAGAATAAAATACCTAAATGACCCTTACAGGGGCTGTATAGGACTGCAAAAGTCTCCCTAGATACGCTCCAGGAATGCAGGGACTTCATCCTTCGCTTTCAGAGCAAAAGGTCTAATAATTAATTTCCTGGTGGCACATGCGGGGCACACAAAATCTTCCAGATTCAGGAAATTCTTTATATTCATATTATGTCCCTGTGAATTGTTAATTATATCTCTCATTAGCCTAAGACCTAGGCGGCATAATCTATCATGCCAGAGATAGAAAAGTTCAGAGCTTCTAAAATCGTTTTTCAAGGCAGTATAGGCTGCAGGTGCCTTAATATTAGTGTAGTATAGCCCAGTTTCATATGAAGGAAGACATTCTAATGCCACTTTTCACTTTCTTCATACTTTGTAGTGAGCAGGTATTCTGTACCATACTCTTCGTCAGTCTCTACATGGAAACTGTTAGCGCAAATATCCTTGAGAGTTCTAGTCGATTCTGAGTACAACAAGTCTTCTTCAATGACCAAAGTTGTGCCCATTGGGAGTATAATTATGGCCCTTCTTGAGCCTATTATACAAGTATCGCTGCCTGCGATTGTCGTAAGACTACCAGCATTCTTGCTGATTGACTGAAAATTTTTCATTTCTCTCAGGATGGTATTCGTTGTGCCGCTACCTGCTAAGCACACTTTCTCCATAGGGCGCCACACGCGTTCTAATATAATGTACTTTATTAATATGTAGCAGAAAGCAAGCAACACATAAATAAAATACTTCAAATATCATAACATAACTTGCTATTATAAAGACGGAAAAATAAGCCTTACATGACTCATAAAAAGAATTTAATGCTTTGCTCTGCTAGAGCTTGCAACCATTATTCAATAATTAAAGGTTCTGCTTCAATTACAAACTGCAAGTTTCTATAAAAGATCCAAGTGCAATGCGTGCGCTAGATCTAATAGGCGAAGTATTTAGGAACTTCTGCCTCAATCGGCTCCATGCGCGATCTTCTCCTCTTGGGCAGCTACGGCTGCGGCCGCTGCGATGTCCAAAGGAGGGATGATGGGGGCTGCTATCGGGATGTCCACATTCATAAGTGTAACTAATGGATGTGAATCCTCTGTGCTTGCAATGGCGAGGTGTGTCTCATGCTATCATTTGCCTTTTTTTTAGACTGGAAAGCATCAATAACGTGCGACGCACTACCTTACCCTTCTTGCTCCTCTCATTCGTGAGAGGCTTCATCACCTTGTACCTGCTAGCAGTGGCTTCATGGCCAACATTGCTATTAGGTGGCTGCGAGATGTAGTTCTTTCTGAGAACATCATCCTGAGTTTTCGCAACTTGCATGATATCAATTAATTCGACATACTGCATGTAGCCGTCTTGACAGTAGTTGCGCGCAGATTGCACCGCATTCAGGTAAAAGGTAGAAAATCTTCTCCATCTTTTGCTCATCTGTGATTACATTACCACAGAATTGAAGACTGATACAAATTTTATACAAAATCTGGCCATGCTGGGTCAGTTCTTTGAATTCCTGATTCGTGATGCCAGTCATCTTCATATTCATGCCAAAATTCATAAGATTACTGCTGGTAATTTGCGTAAGATGGTTGCAAAATTCTCATAATGCTCTTCGATCTCCTGGTTCATGATCCCGTATTTTTCTATGTATTTTTCATGATTTACTGCTATTTCCAGTGATTAAAAGGAATATAAACAATCACAGATAATCAAAACAGTAAATGCGGTAAATAGATTGCATAGAAATAACAATAACAAGAATAAACATGCTTCAAAAGTTCAAAATATGCAAAAATTTTGATTCCCGATGCCCTTTTTTGCTGGAAAATGACTTTTCGGCGAAATCTGCAATTTTACGGGGGTTAAAACACGCAATCTCTGTTCTGAGAGAAAATTCGTGTAATATGCAACTTCCTAGGGGGTTATTCTGCAAGAATTTCTTTACCCACAAAAATCCTCGTAATTGTTCAGAAGTACGAGGCTTTATATGCAAATTTTTAGTTCAGAGAAAATTTATTACGTTATTTCAGGAAAACCCGAGGGCATTTGTGCAAAATCCCAAATTTCTTTTTCTATTCCTCCTTTTTTTTTTCTCACGTATGGGCCTTTTGCTTTGGGCCGATTCATTCTTTCAGCCATTGGCCCTTTGTTTTTTTTCTTGTCCCGTGTTCTATTGCCTCCACTGGATTTCCTTTAGATCGGCCCACCCAATTTCTTTCGGCCCATCAGAGCCAGCCGGCTTTGGCCTGCTTTGCTAGACGAAAGGGGCAGCACAGAGGGGATTAGGTTTTCCCGACCTGTGCTGTGTGGCGGCGGCACAAAATTCATGGGAGTCGGCGTCCGGTTCGGTCTAGCCGGCCCAGGCGGCTGACGGCGTGTGGGGGCGACTGCGAGCGCGTGAAGCGGCCGGTGCAAGCGGCGAGCCGGTGAGAAGCACGCCGAAGGCCGAATGACACACGGTGCGACGAAGCGCCGCGTCGGCAAGCATGCGGCGGCGCGCGCGCGCCATGCGTGGGCGAAGTGCGGCGCGACGGTAGGAGGTAGGCGGCGGCCAGCACGCATGGGCGTGCGCGGACGCGAGGCGGCCGCCATACGGACGTCGGAGGGAGCACGCCACGTGAGGGTGGCGCAGCGCGCGGCCGGGAGGCCGCTACGGGCGGCGACGCACGAGGCCGGGAGGCCGCTGCGGGCGACGACGGGGGGCGCGCATGCGGGCGCGTGGCGGCGCCGCTACAAACGGCGGCAACCAGGGAGGCGGCAGTTGCACAGCTTCATGCCGGCGTCGCACGGTGCATGCAGGTGGCGTGTGATTTTTTTGTCGAGTTTACTATTCATACAAATGTATACGATGCAATGTAATGTAGTACGAGATTGCAACGGAGGCGCGGCTTCATGCCGACATGTGCATGCCTGCCGCGTGCTTGCGGCGTGGCTTTGTCGTTGCCTCCATGGCGATGCGTGATAGCGGACTATGCCGACCGGTAACGTATCGCGGAGGTAGTGACAGCCGCTTGCAGACGGTGTCGTGCACATGGTGCCTTTCATGCAATTGCATATATAACCTACGGTACAATCATCATCTACTCTTTCATGCAACCCACCGATCGGCTTGGCCGGCGACTTCAAGTCGGCTCGCGGTAGATTAGAGCAGATTTGTACCGTAGGAAACCAATCTAGAAAGCAACAATTGCAGAATTGAAAGCGATCTAGAAAAACGATTCAATCTACGAGCGTCGTTCATCGACGGTTACCTTTTCGATGCGAGGAGAGTCGATCGTGCTGATAACGTGTTGAGGAACCGTCGGCGAGTCCGATCCGAAAGCGATTACCTCGTAGACAAGCGTAGAATCGTAAGAACAATGCATGAACAACAAGAACAGAATAAGAGATAGAACACAGAGATGTAGGGGGACTTCTTGCTTCTCTTTATTCCTTCATCCATCGATCAATCATTTACAATGAATAGCACCCCCTATTTATAGGCTACGACCCTGCTAGGGTTTAAGATGGGGCGCCCACTAATGGGCCGACTGCAGGGTCAGGCCCATGGTTTCCCAACAGGTCCCACGGAGAGACGATCCAAGCGGGGTCTGGACGAAGCAGTTCCGAGCGGTGATTTTTTTTTTCTGATTGAAGCAGTAACGGTGCAGAGGTCAAAAGGAAGGAAATTCCAACAGATTCTACAGTGATTATCCTATTAACCTTTGGCAAATGCTTGACACGTAGAAGGATCTAGCAGCTTTTGACCATGCAACGTGCCCGCCATTATACTAATTTTTTTTTTGTATAACTTTACAAAAGGTTTGTTTCCATGCTTAGCAGGGGAAGGCGGCATTCCTGATCTATCTTCGTTCTCCGAAAAGAAGTTCCTCATCAATCTTACCTAGTGCTTTCTCTCTAACTTCTGGGATCTTATTCTCAAGATATATTATTATTACTTCCTTCCATACTTAAAATTGAGTAAAAGAAGGAACAATGTTACATTGTTTTGGTTCTTTGAAGTAATATAATCACGGCAAAATTAGCTCTACCCACTGCACTTGATTAGCATTTGACGAGACACATCGAAAAATCGATAATTCGCTAGTGGACATTGCAAAATCGTGGTCACTTGTTGGAGCATACTGGACCAATTAAAATATTGTTGTTTTCAAATATACGAGAGAGAATAGGTATTAAATATCTTGTTTGCCCTTGGAGAGAGAGGACAGGAGAGCGAGAGAGAATTAAAAAAGTTGGATGGGCAATTACTGGTGGGCTCAGTTAACTTCCAAGGGCGAGTAGGATTTTTCATCCACTTCTCTCTCCTAAATTTCATAATAATATCAATTTTTAATCAATCTGGTGTGTTCGAGCAAATAGCATAATTTTGTAGGGTCCATCAGCGATTATCGATTTTGTGAAGTGTCTTAGCTAAGCCAACCAAGTGAAACATGAGCAAATTTTGCTTATAAACAAATGAAACATTATCTGCGATTGGTGCCAAGATGAGTGACAGGTTAGCTGAGCGAGCTATGCTATCCTTCCTCGGTAATATTACAAGGTCAAAGAACGAAGGGTGGGACTAAGAGTCGGATGTCCCCACCGTAAGGTCCTCTCGTGAGCAAGATAGCCTTGTTTGTGTTGTGAAAGATGACTAGAGTAAACTAAGCTAGTGCCCAGCCTTTCAAACCATACTTGGTTGTAGTATTAATTACCATCGATATTATCCATCAATAGTTGGTTTTCAATGATGCTACACTCATCGTAAATTTCAACCATCTGATGACTCACGAGTCCTGGCGCTTGCGGTACAATCGTACAAATTATGGCGTTGATGCCTTGAGTCCTTGACGAGTGATTTAGAGATGTGTCATGATATACATTGTTTTCAAGATAACAGTCGTAACATCTTCGAACAATGATTGAAACATCATCGGACAACGGTTGCAACATCATCAGACAATGGTTGTAACATCTTCGGACAATGGTTGCAACATCTCCAGACAATGGTTGCAACATCACAAATCAAAACAAAGTATTTGGAAAAATGGTTGCAATATCCTTGGACAACGGTTGTAATATCGTAAGACAATGGTTGCAACATCACAAATCAAAAAAACAAAGTATCTGAAAAAAACGCGTTGGAAAAAATTACAACATCACTGTGAACAATATGCAATATTTTTTTTTGAATTTTTTTTTCTACAGACGCAACATTTTTTTTTCTATAGATGCAACATTCCAAAGAATAGTATGCAACATTGTTTTCAACATGCCGCAACATTATTTTCAACAAACCGCAACATCAGTAGAAACAACAGAAGATAACTATTTGGAAACAACATTAGAACCGGCGTCATGTGCATTCCGTCACCGGTTCTGATGCTTCTTTCGTTCAAGGCATTCCTGCATACCTCGCCGTTCAAGGCGCAAGCAAATGCTTGTTTCGTTGATCGCCGTACTCGTTTCGGTATGGCCGGTTGCATCGTGGCCGCACAACCAAGCGAAACATGCCAGCGCTGGTGCGGCGACGTGTACATCCCCGTACCCTTTCGGCATCGGCCGCGGCTGCTACCTCTTCATGGGCGAGGGTGACGTGACCTTTGGGCTCACCTGCAACCTCACCGTCGTCGACAACTATAAGCCCTTCTGTTGGGACCTCGAGGTCCTGCACATCTCCTTGCACCACAGGCAGGCACGCATCCGCAACGAGATCAATTCCTGGTGCTACAACGACATGCATCAATCGTTTGTTTGCATAGGAGTGTAGCGTCCGGACCATCCGGACGTACGTATAGTATGATTTCCCAAGAATGAATGCATCTTTACAAGGGCCAAGAATTCGTAATAGGCTAGACAAACTTGCATCCAACCCTCGCATGTAGGCCAACATCGATTTTTTTTAATAATCAATTTTTTATTCAAAATTATAGAAATAATATCATTTTATTTTTTTGATAGAAATAATCATATATCGCCGTACTGTTGGGCGACTTAGGACTAGTCGCCCAACCATTGGCCGGCTGGCTGCTACAACATGAACACCTCTTTACCAACACATACATTGCAACGCTCTATGCATACGTTACGGAGTAATATTATGGCTACGCATAATATGCGTTGCAAAACCTATTCGTCATAAATCATGTGGATGGCTACAGATAACATGCGTTGCAACCTTATGCATTGCAAACATTTGAAATGCCTAGTTTTTTATTTTTCTTTTTGCTGAAAATTTTGTGGAATGGAATAATCGTTTGCCATTGAAGTTCGCTGAAATTACCCACAAAATGCAAATACGGTCACAAATATTTTTCGGAACATGAAAACCCAATTATTCGCCAAGTACAGAAGGCCTAATCAGCTTAGGTTCCTCATCCGGTTTCACTTCTACAGTTGAACTCCCAAAACTATTTTCATCTCCCTCCATTCATTCCCTCCATTTTTTCTCGTGTCTTTTTTTTTATCCCACTGTTTTCCCTCTCTCAGAGTTTCCAATCCCACCAATTTTTTGGTTGTGCAGACTAATATCTATAGTGACCCCACCTTCCATAGAAAGGGTATTGTAACTGATGGGTTCTATAATTGTATAAAGAAAAATCTCCTCACCTCCACCTGAAAATCTGCTCACGCCTCCACATAAATCGTGGATTTCTTCTTCCGCAGCCACGCCTCCACACCTCCCCTGCAACTAGCTGTAGGCGGTATTCTGCACTCTATCTCCTCCCTCCCACAGGTCAGCGATTCTCATTCCTTCCACACCCTAATCCTCCTGCACCGCCCGCTCATCTCCTCTCCTCTCGTCGTCTCTCCCCGTCTCAGCCTCCACCTGCGTTGCCATCTCCTCTTCCTCCTCATCCTCCATCTCACCGCCTCCATAGATCCACTCAGTTCTGTCGCCGCTGACTCCCTATTCTGCTCGACTGCCTCCATTGACGCTAGTGCAGTCGCCATCTTGGCCACCGCCACCGAGCTACCAAATCCCACCTAGATCAAGTCAAATTCGAGGCCTACGCGGTCCATCCCAGCTCCTCCGTGCTCCGTTCCTTCTCATTTCCTCTCACTCACCTTTTGTGAGCACCATTACCTGAGAAGACCGCCCGCTACCACTCGTGACAATGGCTCCCTTCCGTCTTCACGATCTCCGCCCCCATTCCCATCACCCTCCGCCTCAAACCCCCGCTCCCCTCCGCTCTCCATCTCCGCCTCCCAAAACCGTAGCCCCTCGACGCGTCGCGCCGCGCCCCCGATGTCGCCTCCGCAGCCGCTGGTGGCGGTGTCCAGTACACTGGATTCCTCTATGCCGGTGTGGCTTTGAAGCCTCCCACGCCCCCCGGAGTACCGCCCCACGGAGTCGGAGTTCGCCGACCCCATGACTTACGGCCACCTCTTCAACAACATCTCCCTTGGTGATCGTGTCAACAACGTGAGTCCCCCTCCTCTTCCACCCCCGTCGAGTTCATTTCGTGGCTCTTCAGGTCAATTCAATTTGTTGTTTCGTTAGGGTTTTCTCTCGATCTGTTCGATTCTGTGCTGATGATTTCGCGAACGGGTTTGGCCCCATGCCGTTGTCACCACGGCAGTATGCGTCACCACCGTAGCAGCAGGCGCCACCCCCACCGCAGATGTGGGGATAGACACCTCAGGCTGCGTACGACCAGGCCTCGCCACCATCCCAGGCCGCGTACTACGGGGGCTCGCGGGAGACCGTAGCCCCCACGGGGCCTAACGAGGTCAGGACACTCTGGATCGGGGACCTGCAGTATTGGCTGGACGAGAATTTCGTCTTTGAGTGCTTCACGAGCACCAGCGAGGTATGCTCCTTTCGATTCCGGTGTCTTCGTATCGGAATATGTGCTATGATTTTCAATTCTGGTGCCTTCATATTAGAATATGTGCTATGATTTTTTTCGATCTGTTTCTATGGGGTCTGTTCGTGCTTGCTCGTGGATGGCGCTTACTGTGGATTTGATTAATTACGCGTCTCGTTGTATGGATCGTTAGGGTTTGATGCTATATGAGATGAATTGTGAATCTATACGTGCATTAGGTTGGTATGGCATGGGGAGACGGATTTCCTGCCAACTTGTGTGGAGTAATCGATCCTGGTTTTCATTTTTTTACTTGGGATTTGCTTCTGATGCGTCGGTGGGTGTGAATACCGTGGTGAATATGGCAGATTTGTTGTAATCAAGTGGATAGCATTCTTCTCATGATTAACACTACATACACATTTTACCATATGGAACAGATGGAGCTTTAGTCTACTGGGAAGTTTAAGTTGAAACAATGCTCAATAACCCCAAAGTGTTTGCTAATTGCTACACTCCATGACTGTTAAAGCCGGATAAAATGCATCCTCCTAAATACTTTTGTCTATTACTCTGTTGGTTTGTTTGTTTTCATAGCCAACATATGCAGATACTACTCTAATTTAATGCTAAGATAGATATTTGAAGTTCTAGTTCAACATTTTCATCACAGCCAAGAATATTGATGGCCATGGCACGAGATGGACTGTTGCCATCCTTCTTCTCTGATGTCAACAAGCGGACACAAGTTCCTGTCAAGAGCACAATCGTGACTGGCCTTTGCGCAGCTTCTCTTGCTTTCTTCATGGATGTTTCACAATTGGCAGGAATGGTAAGTAACTAAGTATAAAGGAATCACCTGTGTACCTAACAGTTATTATTCGAGATTTTTTATGGTCTTTGGTCCAAGATGTGATTTAATGAACCTTCTTGACAGATAACATGTTAGGCAGATTCTGGCATGCTATGCATGCGACAATAAGCAATATTAAAGATTCTAGCTTGGAGCTAAAAAGGGTTTATTTTTGGTTGCAGGTCAGCGTAGGCACGCTCCTTGCATTCACTATAGTTGTTGTATCCATCCTAATCCTCAGATATGTCCCTCCGGATGAGGTACCCTTGCCATCTTCTCTACAAGCATAATTCTGTTTGAGCCAAGAAGATTATGAGAAGAAGGTGAAGGGTCTTCTTGGAGATGAGAATCATGAATAGGGGACATCTAAAATAAAGGATGTGATTGAAGTAGAATCAATAAAGTACCCCCTCATTGAGAAGCAGCTCTACGCAAGTATGTTTGGGCAATTGCATTTCGACTTGAACCCATTCTATATTTCTAAGTTGATTCATTTCACTTATGCTAGCCTATCGACTTCCTGTTAATTCTGCAGGCAAGTTGGACAAGATAAAGCGACGGAAGACAACTGCTTGCAGCATTGCATCTGTATATGTAGGGGTTCTTGTCCTCGCAACTTCAGCTTCTGCGACATTCTTGCCCTTGTAAGTATCTGGACAAACTGCATATAACTGGTTATGGAATAGTCACACGCTTCCCTCCCATGGTGAAACACTACTGTGTAATAAGCAAAATACCCATCAGACATGCATCCCATGCTTTGTGCTTATCAGCCTGGTTAGATGCTTCGTCTGCATCTTTGGTGGTTTGCTCCTCCTAGGTAGCCTTGGTGTGCTCTGCTGGATTGACCAAGATGATAGAAGGCATTCATTTAGTCATTCTAGAGGTATAATAGAACTCTTCTGCATCACTATACTAGATTCCCCAGGTAAACTTACATCTTGCTGCTGCTCCTTCTGGATTCATCTGCTCATTCATTCCATTTCTGCCAGTGATGTGCATCCTCGTAAACATATAATTGTTAATAAATCTGAGGTGAGTTCCTGATCCAACAATTTCAGTTATAACTATAAGCCTGCTTGTCGATGATATGTTGAATACTTCTATGTGCTTAATTGCTTATAGATGTAGACACATCTGAGCATGCCGATCTTGCAATTGCAAAATGTGAAGAATTGATATGGCCATACAAAGGCTACAAATTGATTGGTCATGCAATAGGAGCTAACTTATGTATGGTGCTCCTTTTAGTTTTGTTACTTTAATATTGTGATTTTGTTTCTTCCTAATGGTGCATTAATGGACTCTAATTTTTCATTGTAGGTTGATAAGATAAATGGATGATGCTATGGATGACATGTTCAATGCAAGGTGGAGAATGGTGACATAGGCAGATGATCTTCATTACATTTAGATTTCATTTTGTTAGGGAATGATGTTCAAGTAAAATATTTATATCATGTCTTATGTGGATGGTTCTCTATGTAATTCAATAATTTGTTGTTTTTAATATATGAGTGTTCTTTTTAACCATGCTACGACTGATAATGATTTTTTTTAACTTCTACACACTTATAATCGTTGCATCAACCTAATTATATCTGTTGCCAAAATAGCAAAACTCATCTGTATGGCAAATACCAATGTTTCTATGCTTGGGACAATATAATTATATCCATTGTTAAAATAGTAAAAGTCATCCATGCATCGTAAGTACCAACGCATACAAATGTAGTTACAACCTGACTATATCCGTTGCTACTTCGCAAGGCCTTTTCATATCTATTACCAACACTTGTTTATCTGTTATAATAGACTCTTACAACGGTCTCAATGGCAACGCATAGTAAATACGTTGGTATAGACCGTACTAACACTTATTTGGATTTTTACCAACACTTATTTGGATTTTTACCAACACTTATATGCGTTGGTAAAGGGGTATTCATCTTGTAGTGGCCAAAGTCGCCCAACGGAGAAGCGACATGTGTTGTAGTTGTCCAGTGGTTGAGCGACTTTAGTCAGTCGCCCAATGGATGAGCTACTAGTTCTAAGTCGTCCAACCACTAGGCGATTTAATGTTTTAACATTACTATCTTATTAATCCGATCAAAATAATTGTGTGGGAATAAATATCAAATTTTGTAGGTAATACATTTAGCAAATCCTGTTTGTATATTGTTACTTTTTTTGGAAATAAAAGGGTGGTGACAAGGTTAGTTGGTCTGTTTATGATTTTCGTAGAATCTTAAGGGTACGAAATTTGGCAGACTCGCAATAACATTTTGTGACCGTCGTATGTTGTTGTAGTGCGATAAATTTCTAAAGAATTTTATGAGGACGATAGAGGCAGCAATAATTCGTAAGTACGAAGGTAAGTGATATTGCGATGCACTAGGAAATTCATACACGGTGGAGAACTTTAGAGAAATGGCGCAACGATAACAACATGATAGTTGATTCAACAAGAGGTTACATGGAAAGCAGGCTAACGAACCAAGGACGGTACACGTATGCCTTTAGGGAATTAGAAATACATGGGACATATGGACGAAGAGGGTCAGACTACTACGTGGACTAGGGCCATTTTCCCTTCCTTGTGAGCTTGACATTGTACTCCTCGCTGGCTGCCTTGGCCTCGACCACCATTTTTCTCTTTTTCTCACACTCCCTCTCGCGAGCCTCGCGCTCCCTCCGCCTGAACGTCTTGAGATGGGCCTGTGTCTCCCGCTGGATACGCTGGTTGTGCTCGTCGGTGCGGCACTCCTCCCTCCTCTTGCGGTCCCTGTTGGCATCCCACTTCTCGCAGTCGAGAGCCCACTGATCGTGTGGGTGGATCTCTAGGTCGATCCACTTGCGGTAGTCACATAATGAATCCGAGGACTACGGTTAGACGGGAGAGGTTGTTAGTGCGTACTTTGAAAGAGAAATGGTAGGGGAACATACTGTAACCTGTTCTTACTGGCTGTCAATAGCGACTCATGTCCCAACGGCGGTCGGGATAGTCATAGGAGTAGTTCGCGCAACCCCAGTAACGCATGCCCTGGCTTAGCCGATGCTTGGACTTGAAGAACTTGCATCTGTCTCTGCACCAACAGAGAGGCGACATCTCCTCCTCGGGCGGATCTTGCAGCGAATACTCATTTAAGATGTTGTGGTAAGGGTTGCTCCTACGGGGGGCGGCGTCATTGCGGGGAGGTGGCCTCCTAGCACACTCCCTTTGTTCGTCCTGGGCCGCATATTCTCTTTGCATTTCGCGGATCTCCTCCTAGTGTTTGTCAATCTAAGCGAGATTGTGTTGAAATCTAGATGCAAGAGAACCCGACGTGGAAGGAGTAGTACTTATATGCCAAGCCGGTGCTACGTATGCGGTTGAATTGTAATTCGGTTGAATGAAATTCGCATCCGCGAGGCAGTAGCCCCGAGGAGACTCGTTGGGTCACGTCGCTACGCAAAGCTGACTCATCGGGTCACGTCTTGCTTTGCGGAGAGTGGTCACGTCCTGCTTTGTAGAGAGTGGTCATATCCTGCTTTGTAGAGAGTGGTCACGTCCTACTTTGCAGAGCGAGGTCACATCATGCACTGCCGAGCAGGTCACGTCGTGCTTTACAATTACGACGAGAGATTGACATTTCAAATGAAGTTAAAATTTGTAATTATGATACAATTAGTTCCACAGTGCTTACAACAATCAAGGTACTTACTGAAGTATAAGTTACAACATGCTAGTAGTTCTAATCTTAGTACCACTACGCACCCAACAAGAAGCGGTGCTGCACTTCACGCCGTTGTTCCTACGTGTCGGGAGGCGCCTTGCAAGTTCTCGCAGTGTGGCCTTTCTGGTGGCAGCAGCCATAACGTCTACCTGCCGTTGCAGCTTCCCCTTCATCCATATCGTTCCTAATGTGATGATTCTGTCGATGGCCCTTCCCACCCTTCAATAGGTCAAGATCAGAAATCCAAGTCCTCTATGTAATATCCAACGTGGCGAAGTTGCCCATAACCCTAAAGCCTCTTAGCTCGCTGCACCACGCTTGCTGCACCCTCTCCTTTATGAAGTACTCTGATATGAAGTTCGATGGGTCCATGTGGATGGTCCCGCACGAGGCGAGGACATGAGAGCATGACTTGTGAAGGATCTTTGGCTTGTTGCATGTGCAGCTAGATTCATTCACATGGTTTCTAAGGCATACCTCGTGGGTAACAAGAGACCGAGTCGTTCCAAATCCAGCTCTGTCCCCAAGGAGCACGTCGAAACGATGCTCCGTATTGCCCATCACGAAGATCGTGTGTGACTGACCCTTCTCGGTCTTGCCCTGCATGTACGCTGTAATCTTTGAGCAGTACGGTGTATGTGGGTTGGCTATATGAAGTGTCGTATTTGCATGCTTTTCTCTGAAATATCTGATTGTACCATGTAGAATGCCTTCCACGACGGTGACGAGGGGCTGAGAATGTAGGCCCCTAATAACCTAGTTTTACACCTCAGCAAGGTTAGTGATCATTATACCATACCTTTTACCATCCGTGTCATGCAGCAATGACCACTTCTCCAATGGCTTGGCCTCAATCTAATGAGAGAAGCACTCGATGCCCCTCGAAGTCCTCCACGTCAAATGGGGAGGGTCAAGCTCCCATAGTAGTGTGAGGCGTTCGGGTTACGTCGCCCTAGAAATGAGCGGACGCTTGTTCCTCTCGACGACATGTTTCCTCGTGTGCTCCTCTAACATCTCTCACAACGCATCAAATTTACGCTGCTGGTTCTGCATAGCAAGCCTCTTGAACAACTTCATAACCGGTTGCTGCTTAAACTACTTAAAGAAGTTGGCCCATAGATGACGAATGCACCATCTGTTCCTCGTGTCTGGCCAAGGGAACGGCTCATCGGGGTCTTGCTGAAGTTTTTGGATGGCTTTCATCATCCCGGGGTGGCAATCATGGATTATGCAGACATCCACACGTGCCCCAACTACTCCCTTCTTCAGATATCGAAGGAACCACAACCAACTGTCGAAATTCTCACTTTTGACGAAAGTGATGGCTACAGGCAGAATCTGATTGTTGCCATCAACGCCAATTGCTGTCAGTATCATGCCCTTGTATTTCCTAGTTAGAAACGTCTTGTCTACTAAGATCACGGGCAACATGTGTCTGAATGTATCGATGCAGGGACCGAAGGCTAAGAAGGCCCTCTGCAAATACCATGAAACCTAGCGGCGGTCTTTTGGATGACTTATCCTTCACAGTAATGTATGTTCCCTGGTTCCTGTCCTACATCACCTGGAGCATACGAGGAAGGTTGTCGTAAGATCCTTTCCCGTCCTCGAAAGAACCAAACCTCCTTTCCAAAGCCTTCTGCTTAGCACACCATGTCTTCGTGTAGCTAATCTTGTACTTGAATTTATACTCGATAGCCATCATGATGTGCTTGGCCTCCAGGTCCGTCTTCTTCACTATCTCTTCATACATCACATTGACTATGAAGGTGGACATTAGGTTACGATGCCTCAGCAAAACACTACTGAGCAAGCAGGAGTGGGCCTCCACCTTGGAGATAATCCAGTGAGTCTCGTACTTGGGTCTACATGTGTGCATACGCCAAGGACACTCAGCCTACTTGCAGACCATGGTGTACTACTCCTGGCTGGATTTGAGGACCCGAAACATCCGCTACATGGACAAGGCCCACAGCTTAATGGCATCTTGTAGTGATCCCTTGTCAACACGAAGCCAAACCTCCGTACCATGGTACTCCCACGGTGATTCATACTCGTCGTACATAGCAAGACCCTGAACGTCTACCCTATTCCACTCCTGCAGGATGGGAGTTTTGTCCTCCTCAAAAGAGTCATCACCATCCTCTTCTAAAGCTTCCTCCTCTGCCTGGGCTGTCAAGTCATCGATCTCCATCTGACATACTATGGTGTCGACATCTCCCCTGCATCTGCCTATGCACTAGGCTGAGAGTGTGTGCGATATTCCTCCACTACCTCTGCAACATCAGTCACCGCATCCACTTCTACCTCTACAACATCAGTCACCTCATCCTCTTCTGCCTCGGCAACATCGGTCACCGCGCCTTCTTCATGAACCACGTGTTGCGTGCCCGAGCTGCTCCCACCAACCCGACGATAGCCGTCGGCAGGGCCTCCGACGACTCCCTTCGGACATGCTTGCACGAGTAGCGTACACTCGTAGCCATGGCACCAGCAGTCTTCCAGAAAGCCCTTCCTTGCAACCGTGCACATCAGTCTGATCAACTCCCACCGAATGTGCATGGTAGACTGACTCCAAAGCCAATGTACGATGACACTACACACCTCGGGGGTCCAAGGAGAAGCTTCCGGTGAGCCAACATAGGATATTTTCGATTCGGGCATTCTCCACATCCGTGTGTACCATACTGACTTTCTGAAAACTACTTAGGTCAATACCGTATGGACCTTCATGAACCGTACCAACACCGTAATGCACTCTCAATCTTGTGGGCTCCGACATGACTGATTTATCACTGCAAATATTTCAAACATTGCAACCAGCGATTTCTCAACACACGTTCACCAAATACGTGCTAAACGAACAAGTAGCTACACATCGCCTACATTCACCCGAGAACAAGAACAGATAAGACTATTACCTTCACGCAGAGTCCTTCTGTTTTTATCAACGAGTTTTCTTCGTTTTTCTCTTTCACGTTCTGAGCTCCTCTACTCCCCTTATCCCCCTCTCCTGAGCTCCTGTCCTCTCGTTCTCTACCTCTCCCAAGCTCCTCTCTTCCCTTCTCTCCCTCTCTCGAGCTCCTCTACTTCTCCCTCTCTCTACCTTCTCCCCCTCTTCACTACCCCTATCCTTCTATCCCTCCCCTTTTCTCCTCTCCCGATCTGCTCTCGATGTCTACCGAGAGGAATGGCGAAAGAAACTGTGACGTGGCTGGGTCTGGCTTTCTATATGACCGTCTAATTGCTCAACCATTGGACGACTTGACAGCAAGTAGTGGGCCAACGGTTGAGTGACACGTCAACTAGTCTCTCAACTGTTGGACGATTTGGCAGCAAGTATTGACCCAACGGTTTAGTGACACGTCAACTAGTCGCTAAACCATTGGACGACTTGGCAGCTAGTAGCGGGCCATTTTCGTCCAACTGTTTAGCGACTAGAGCACGAACGATTGGTAAGTAATACCATAAGTTATAGTCCAATGTAAGAGGGAATGCATAGACAACCATGTCATAGTAACTATGAAGTAGAATACTTAAACACATCGACTATTCGCTCGACCATTCAACGACTTGGAAGCAATTACTAGCCCAATGGTTCAGTGACACGTGGAGTACTCATTCAATCGTTTGACCACTATTGGCTCCCAAGTTGTCCAACGGTTGAGCAACAAAGGTACAAATGGTAGGTAAGTAGTACGGTAAGTTATATTACAATGCACGATGGAATGCATACACAAGCATGCCAAAGTAGTTACGAAGTAAAATACGTAAACAATTAATACAAGTACAAAAAGCACAACGAATACCACCTACTGGCCACCCGCTACACCACCTACAACACCACCTCTGTCGTCACCATGTCCCACACCCGGTCTATGCCCACCCGTATGGCCCCGCTTGGCCCTCCTCAGCATGGGGTGCCGGGGCCAGGACCCTGACAGGGAGAGGTGGTCCAGAGCCCTGCGATCCCAAGCTCCCAAGGCCTCGGGGGTCGACTCCACCTCTGTCTGCGTGCGTACTGGGGGATCGCTGAGCCGCGGCCCAGTAAGAACCTCGGCTGAACTCGCCTGGGTCGTCCGCAAAAAAGGCGTCCACGTCCTGATGGGCATCCTCCTATGGGGAGAGGTCAACTCCCGGGGGGAGTGCGAAACCTGTGGGAGAAATATTGTTTATTCCTGCAATACATAAACGCTCACATACCTGATGAGAGGAAACGTACCTTCAGTGTGGGCCATGTCCTACGACTAAGGGTCATACCTGCCATACGGCCCATACATGTCAGGGAAGAATGAATGCTGACCTGGCGCTGTCGGGTAGTGCTCCAGGAACGACGGCGGCGACGGTGTGTAGCCACATGCCCAGTCGGACCCTCCAGCCTAGCTCAGCTGCGAGGGAGGTGGGTAGCCACGCGCCCAACCGAACCCTCCAGAAACGTCAGGCGCTGGCGGGGCATGTGGACGTGACCCCTTGGAGCCTCCTGACTAGCCTACAAGACGTGCCGACCTCTGCGGATGTGTCGACGGGGCCACCTCCTGGACCGTCCTACACGACTTCAGGGTCACGGCACGCCTCACCTCACTGTAGACCCGATGGGCAAACTGTAGTACCTCGTCGCGTGTTAGCTCCGCACCATGGGCAACCCTGTCAAGGATTGACCGGGAGTCCCTGGCCATCCCGACATTGATGCCTATCTGCAAGGAGTACATGGAAGCGTCAAACTTGTAATTGAGGTAACCATGCTCAGATATTTTGAAACACGATAGTACGTACCGCGAGGTGCATGTTTCGCGTGAAGTGTATGGGGTACGCGTCGGTCGGTGCTGGTACATGAGCGGGGGGAGGGTCGATGACACGCACCAGCCTGGTGCGTGTTTGCGGAGCGTACTAGCGTAGGTACTCGTCGTACACACTGTAGTCGTACGGGGCGCCCTCCTACACGTAATCCTCGAGGGTGTTCTCCCACTGCGCCACCCACAGCTCCATCTTCGCCGACCACTGCGTCCTGGTGCCACCCCTCCTACTACACCTGCAAAATGTACCACTGCAATTAGAAGCCGTCGTAACAGAACTGGCAAAAAATATACGAACATGTGTTGTGTGTAACTCACACGTGGGCCAAGTCAGGCACCCTCGTCCCGACGGGAACTAGAACAACTTGGCGGAGGCCGAACTAGCGCATCACCCTATGCACCGCGTAGTCCTCCATGAACACGTCGAAGATGAGATTCTTTTGTGTTAGCCAGCATGCCCGGTCGCACCAGCATAGTGAGGATAGCCCGTCGGGAGCACAGTCCTCTGTCTCCTGATTAGAGTACGGCTCCTAGTGCACGTCGTCAGCAATGAGGTGGTCCAGCTGCTCCACGAAGTGCTCGTACAGATGTGTGACCTGCACGTGTGTATACTGTGCCTGTGAGCCAGAATAGTGGTCATAAAGGATGACCCGTAATATGACTAAAGTAAAGATAGAGGAGAGTACATACTCGTCTACGGCACCAAAGGGACCCCACGGTCGGCCGGTCCACCGCATCTCTGTGGTACATGTCCGCGTGGTACAGACTAGAGTCTACCAGCATGGGCCATCCGAGGGAGAAGCGTTCGAATGACCATAGCTACAACAGGAGGGGGCAGAATGTGAGGATAGATGTCGGCTTCGTCCTACAGCACGCCTCACACATGTCGCGGTACATCATGGTAAGTACGGCTGATGTAGCTCCTCGCCGTCGGTGATGGCCCTCACGTAACCCACGAGGCGGGTGTTAACGGAGTCACTGTGCCTACTGGTAAACAGTACCGAGTCGAAGAGCCACAGCAGGTATGCCTTGAGGTGCCGCGACACCTGGTTGTCGGTGGGCTGTGGGATCATTCGCCCGACCTACGCACAAACGAATAATTAGTAAGCCGGTCATATGACTAGTGCATCGATAAATATGGAAAATGGGTAGCATACGTACCCAGAACTGCGAAAGCCACTGCAGGGGCGGGCCATGCCGTTGTTGCTCCTAGAAGTCATAGTAAGGTAGCACGGCCTCCGCGGGAAGAACGCCCTGAAACCTACCCAGCAGGTCATCAAGCCAGGCACGTCCGGCGAGGAGGCAGCGACTCCCGCGATAGGTAGGCTAAGCAGCAGCATGACATCCTGTAGAGTGGGGGCCATCTCCCCGAATGGGAGGTGGAAGGTGTGCGTCTCGGGCCAACACCGGTCCACCAGGGCTGTCAGGAGCGACCGATCGAACAGGAATCGTTGTGACCATTCCGGACCGGTCTGGACCTCCCCGTCGTCCTCGACCGGAGCGTCGTACTCTTCGGTGGCCTCCAACATCCGCGCGAAAGGTAGAAAACTGACATGGCTCAGCCTGCAAAGCACGAAGAAGTAACTACATAGCGGATATATGACACAAAGAAGTGGCACAGCTTACGGACAAACCTATCTACCCAGTGTGGGTCCAGTCTCCAAGCCCGTCGGGGTGTTCGCGTATGAACCACCCCCAACTCAGTCGCATCGTCCCTGCGAGCTGGATACGGGACACAACAGCTCGCACGGTGCTACGCGTCAACCAGCCGGTCCAGCAGGCCAAAATGCTAGTCTGAACCACCAGGGTTGCGAGTCATACCTACAAATCAATTTTCAGTTAGCAATTATGACACAATTAATGGGTTCAATTACTTATAGCGTAGCTCCAGAAATTCTAAAAATTAAGTTGCATTCTTGCATAAGTCTAATGACTTTTTATTCATAACCTACCATGGTTTCGAAAGTAACCTACTATGATTTTATATGCAAACCTACAACTACGCTTTCTAACAAAATATTATGTAATGACTACAAAGTTTTTAATAATATGTTCACACATATTTAAAACTTATTTACCGATGTTAGCAATTGTTATCATCAACACCGCATAAAATTAAGTTGTTTTCGCAACTAAATGTGTGAAGCAGTCAGCTTATTGGGAAAACGGTGCAACTAATTATATATAAACATTAAGTATCATTTGAATACAATATTTACAATGCCTGGTTTACCTAACCCTAACATTCGTTCAGCCGATAATTGCTTAATAGCCTAATCTTTACCATCACTGCTACACCCCACCCACACTAATTTTCTAGCTTCGCTGCTGAGAATATGACACTACACATTACACATCTAAAGATTTTAACCTACTATTATTGTTGAGAATATGACACTACACATTACACAAATTATGAAGCTAACTTACTATTGTTTTATTTGCTAACAATATGTCACTACATATGATGTTGCTTGCTAATCTATCATGGTTTCAAAAGTACACGCATACAAAATAATGGTAGGGACTCACTGTAGTCGTCGTCGTCGATGCAAAGACACTTTATTTCCCCCTTCTCTCTCTTCCTCTCTTCTCTTTCCCTTCCTCCTCTTCCTCTCCTCTCCTGCTCTCTTCTCCTCATGACGCTAGCTCTTTGGAAAAAATGGCACATTGTGCTCGGCCGCACGGGCGTGCCTTATAAGTGCCCCTAGTCGCCCAACCGTTGGACGACTAGGGCCCAACGCTGAGCTACAGGTGTCCTAGTCGCTCCTCCGTTCGGCGACTAGGAGGCGAAAGGTCCAGTCGCCCAACAGTTAAGCGATTTGGACATTTGTCGTGCACCAGTTGGGCGATTAGACCAAGTCGCCAAACCGTGGAGCTATAGGGGATTATTACTGTTAAAAAAATAGTACTATTTCTGTAATTCGAAATAAAAAACAGATTATTAAAAAAAAATTCGGCCAACAGCTATGACTTATGAATACATATTGCAGCTGACACAACCTTCGTCCTCGATCCACCGTTTGTCGTCTACAAATAAGGCACATGGAGATTGATGCCGAGAAAAAGGGTTCTTATTATTATAAGATGGGTTGAGGTTAGGCATCGATACGATCCGCACCAAGGGCGACTCCCATTCTTATTATGACCGCTCAAACATGAAACAACACTGGTATATACAACAATGAGTAATCTTAACCAACCGGCCTATATATGTATTGTTTCACCGTCGGTAAATATATGACATTTTTTAATTTTCGAGTATTCAATGCAAAAATTTTGATTGTGGTTTCTTATAATAAATAATCTAGTAGCTAGTAAAAATAATAAAGTATATACAATGACGTATTTTTCAAAACAAATGTAACAACGTTCTTTTCATGTGATCAATCCTTACTACACTAAATGGTAATTTTTCTCAAATGTAAGGTTGTCATAATTTCAATTCTAGTCATACGATCCTACGTTTCTACGACCCAAATTTACTGGACCGATCTGATCCTATAGTAGAGTCTTAATTTGATAGAATCTTAGTATCATTACGACTCTAATAACAAATTTATAGAATTATGATCAAAATAATTATTTGTATATGTCTTCTTCATCGGAAGTTTTTTACTTTGTATTTCTTCATGTCCATTATAATTTGCATAAATAACAAATTATCTTTTCTTCGCACTACATTTTGGTAAGCAAAAGTTCTAAAAGTGTAGTTTTAAAAATATAGAAATATTAAAATACAAGGTAGATTTTAAAAATGATTCTTTGGGATTTTACATCGATTCTATGATTCACGGTCATGCTGAACAATCTCCGATCCGATTTAGGATCGCGATTCTGACAACTTTACTCGAACGGATTCCACGCCGACCTATATTCGGTTACTGAGTTATATATATGCAAAGAGTAGCTTAGTTTTTTTTTTTTCTAGGGAAGAGTAGCTTACCCTTGCTACTAATTTTGGCCTGGTCGCATATAGACAACGGAAAGGATAAGCTAAGCTGTACTCTCACATTTATCTAGTGGGCCGGAAAGTTGCTTATGAAGGCAGACGGGTCGTGCGCTCTACCTAGCTCTGGGATTAGAATAGTACGGTCCAGATGATCCATAGGCTATGGTCTTTGTAAGCCCACACTGCAGGAAGTATCTTGTTTTAGGCCCAGTTCAATTAATGAGCAATCCTACAGACTTATATGAGTTGGCATTTTCAGTAGCTAATGAAATTTACCTAAATTTTGCAAGTTTGAACGTGGCCATATGGTTAGGCTGGTGGGTGCGTAGTCCAGTCCGGACTTAAACCTTGGTGGGCGCACGTGTGCGCGCGTGACTGGTGCGAGTGTTGTGTTTGTTGAATGTGTGCATCTGTATTGGACTCTAAAGAAAATTACCTGCTTTTTTATTATACACCAAAAGTTTGGATCATGTAGCTGGCCATTCTTTTCTGTTGCACAGTGTTCTTCATGCTCCCTTGTAATGCAAACATATACAAACTAGTCGTAATAGAATTGTCTGGCCAGACATTATTTTTTTGGTTTGGATCGGTTTATAAAGAAATACTCCTTTTGTTCATAGATATATGACATTTTAGAAAATGTGCAGTTAAACTTTCTTAACTTTGACCACTAATATATAAAAAACTATTTTGTATTAGTAAGGTGGAAATGGTATTATTAGATTAGTCATGAATTTTTTTCATAATATAATATTTTTATATTATTTTATGAACAAATTCATATAAAAAGTAATGGTCAAAATTGCATGTTAAAGAGCGTGACAATGTCCAAAATGTCACATATTCTTGAATGGAGGGAGTAACTATATGGAATAAGTTTATTTTTCAACCCTCAACTATTGGGTTGGTATGAAAATCAACCTAGAACTTTAAAATCGTTTGACTTGCAACCTTGAACTAATAAATCCGTTTGATTTATCCCCTCGAGGCAATCCACCCCAGTTTTGTTGGTGGTTTTTGCCACATGGCTTGGTTTTGTGTTGATGTGGCACCTGCATGGATCTGAGTTGGCAAGGGTCCCACACGTCAGCCTCATCCCTTCTTTCACCCTTTCTCTTCTCCCCCATTATCTTTCTTCTCCCTGCCAAAATCCGGTGAGCTCGAGCTCAGTTGCCAGTGGCAGCTGCTGCATGGCCTAAGCTGTTTCTTCTTCCTCTTCTCTCCTTCGTCGTTCCCTCACTCCCTTTCCCTCTCCCTCCCTCTCTCTCAACAGCCGACAACGAACTCCTCCACCTCGAGCCGAACTGGACGTGGCGGCATGGACTGAAGGCGGCAACTGTCATTGCCCGGCGACGACGGTGAGGACCGGTCTTTATAAGGGATCTTGGTACCCTAGAACATGCATGCGATGGTCAAGGTGTCGTGGTGGTGCGTGCAATGGTGAGGACTGGCGGCGGTGAGCAGGCACTCATCTATGGCAGTGGAGCTTCGGTGATGCTACGTTCAGGAGGGCATGTGTATTGAATGTTCCATAGGTAAGTGAAGCTATTGGGAGTGGTGGATTTCGTGGAGATAGACTGTGGTGACCTGGCGGCGGCAAGCCGGATCTAGAGAAGATGATCTCACTGGTGACGACCTTCCGGCTATGGCTTGGCTCAATTGGGAGGTGTTTGAGCACCAGGGCGTCAAGGTGGTTCTGGTTCTAGTGGTCACCTTATTTTGGTTGTATTTTGGGCGACATGTTCTAGCGTGGCGTGAGCCATGAGCGGCGGCCATGGCCCAGGAGTAGGGGAGCTCATCGGTACTAGCTCCAGCGGTTTACCGATGAAGGCGAGGGCTTGGAGATGGTGCGACATGATTTGGCGGCAAGGACTACAGGTGGCAGCGGTAATTTTCTGGCAAAAGCGTCTTCTAGGGCAAGAGGCATCGGCATCGTTGTGGTCCAAGAGGACATGGCCATCACAGACGTCACAGACAAACCAACGGGCAGGTGAGGGGAGGAATGAGAAGCGAAGTCAGCGGTGCAGGTGAGATCATGGGCGGCGGGTGCGGAGGGGTAGCGTCGCTCGGTGGAGTGGAATCCAGAAGAGGCGATGAAGTCGAGGAGGGGTGGCGGGTAGAGGGCGAGCAGAAAGATAGAAGAAAATAGAGGAAGAGAGAAGAAAATGATGTGGCTTTATTTTACAGCAAGAATTCGACGTGGTGTCTGAGTCAGCCCAAAACTAGCGTGGAGTGGGTTGCGGTGTGGAAGTGAACAGATTCAATAGTTCAAGGTTTTATAGTTGAGAGTTGTTTTTCCGACCGATGTGAAAGTTGAAGGTTCAAAAGTGGATTTGTTCTTAGTTTCGTAACATGTGATTTCTTGTGATCTGTTAGAATAATATTACGATAGAAATTAACGGTTTACCAAAGCTGCTAACATTTGCAAGGAGTCCGTGTGCTGTGCAATCAGCTATTGCTGTGCACTCATGCACTCAGCCGCTCATGGGCTGATGAGAGGAAAGTAGAGGTCAAATCATAAAACTGTACTGAGCCGAGCTGTGATGCTAAGCAATCGAGGGTCCCTTGTGGTCAATTAATGGGAGATCGATCTAGTTGCACTGGTTGCTTTTGCCTTTGCTAAGCACACTAGCTAGTTGGCTAGTGTAAAGATCTGACGAGACGACGACGACGACGCATTTGGATCATCTTCTGGTTGCTTCCATGACTAACTAAACTAGTACTGGTACATGCAAGTTGTGAAGTTGGCTCAATCGATCGTGTACTCTAGTTCTGAATATTTCCAAATGCTGACGTCGTCTCCTGTCTATTCATTCACATCGATCGTTGCACACATAATACGTTTTACACATGGGCATGGATAATTTGCCCGGCCAGCGGGCGAGCACAAACGAACAAGACCATACCTACCTACCTACACGCAGCTAGACAAGCAAGTCAAGGAGAGATTAATCAACGAAAGGTCGTCGAGACTTCTCTGAGACAGGCTGGCACGCGGGCGGACGATCGATCGGTGTCAGGGTCCGGGCAGTGTCACCGATCCGGGCAGCGTACGCAGGTGGCCTGGCGCGACTCGGCGGCGACGGCGATGTACGTTGACACGGGGGACCCGGTCCGGCTGGGCAGGTCGACCTCGATCGATCCCTAGCTCCGGCCCGGCTAGTCGCCGCGCGGGCCCCGCCGCGTTACACAGCATGGACAATCGCCGTAGCCAGCAGCAAAGGTAGGTCCGGGGTCGTCGTTCATCACTCACTCACGAAGCCCATCTCCATTTATCGGCTCTCGCTCTCTCCGATCAGGTCGTATTCTTGGAAACTTTTGGGGCCAGACGATCGACAGGAGAAGCTATTCACAGCTACAGGCACAAGGACGGAGACGGGAATTAAATTCTGGAGACCACGGCTAGCTTCTTCGCGTTGCGGAGCTAGGTGCATATGTGAAAGCTAGCGTGGTTGTATTATATGCTTCTGGAGTTGCTCCTATATCAAACACTTGTGGAAAAAGGAAGATCCAAATGTATATACATGTACGTACGTACGTACGTGTGATCGATCGATCGGTCGGGCCCTTGTGTAATGCGTGTCGCGATAACCAACTTATTTGTTAAGAAACCTAGATAAGGGTTGATGGACATAATAGTACGGAAACTATTATAGGTAGGTTTTAGTCTATAAATAGGATTTTTCTGTACATAAAAAGAGATTAATCAACGAGTAAAGTGGTTCCTCCATATTGTGTTTCTATCGGTTGTCTCTCTGTTTATTGTCTCTCATTGGTGATTGAATTGATTGTCTCCCTGCGACGACTACGTTATTTAACACGTTATCAGCATGAATCGCTCTACACTGCTGAATTGGTATGTCGTCGGGATTCCATCCTTCAATCTCTAATTTCACTATGAATTAATCTGGTAGATTAATTTGCGTGAACCAGTTTAGATGGGTTAACTGTTTAGATCTCATTTCTTCATTTTGTTGATCCTAGATGATCTAAATTTGGCCATGTTAATTCTGGCATTACAAATTTAAATCAGGTATACAATTTATCACCCTGAATTAATATGGTGTTCCTGTTGAAAAATAAATATTTCCATCGAATAATTATACTATTTGGGTGATTCAACTAAGATTTGAAATCCAGAAGAAAATGTAGTATTTCCATACATATTAAATATGGTTAGAACACATTGCTTATGACTATAAGGAAATATGTTGCGTAATTATAAACTTGAAGTTTAATGATCCAAATCATTTGAAATAAGGTATGATTAATTGGATCAAAACTTGGGCAAAATAATAAAAAAGCAAATCTATAGAATAAGTCTGCCAACTCTCAGACCCCCGTACGGGACTTTTATCGCGGATTAATGACCAACCCGAAGTTGGAATATCCTATAGAATATTAGGATCATGCAGTTTTCTTGCCACTGCACTAATAAAAGTCTAGCTCACTGCATATAATTATCAAACGCTTTGTTGAAATAAGTGCGTGTTGGAGAAATCAAATATTTCCCACATGTTATCACCATTGTAACATACACCTTTGGGCCACCACCAGTTGTTGGAGATCATGTTGGATCTCAAATTCAATAAATCATGTGCCCATGATAGGGGAATTTTGTGATATGCTATTAATAAAGATCGAATCTCAGCATCAGGGGGAGATAAATGCCCAGAAGTTCGAATGTTATCGTATTTTCCAGAAGGAAAAGATCTTTAGTATGAAGATATACACACTAGTCAAGCTAAACTTAAGGATTAGTTTATACTCCTGTGCGCCAGAAGCGAAGAGCCTGCTACATATCTTAACTAATAAAGATTGGGGTTTACCCCCGTGTAGCGGGGGCAATTGTCTAACTCCACCCTCGTACGACTAAAATACATCAAACCACCGCCCTGACCCATCCTCCCATACGCACCACACCTCCCTCATATTAGCCAAAAACTTCCTCCTCTCACCCCCTTCGCCGCTGCGGCTGGTCATTGCGTCCTCACTGCCCGCCTCCTCCCCGCGCCACCGTCACCCCGATACAAATTGAGCTCCACGTGGTCCTTCCCCCTCACGATCTTCCTCTCCTCTCCTCCCCAGACCGCCTTGCCCTCGCCTCCTCTCGCCCGGAGCTGCGGTTGTTGCCTCATCTCGTGTCGTGCCCCCTGCATCGTCATTTCCTCGTTCTGCATCGCCACCCATCACCTCCTTTCTCTCTCCGCCTCATCCAAGCCACCATCGCCGCCTTCTCTCGCTCCCTCTCCATCGCCCCTCCCCACGATGCCGCCACCTCCTTCCTGTGCCTCCATCACCTCATCCCCCTGTGCCCCTTACCTCCTTAAGCCATTGCTGCCGCCACTTCTTCTCCGCATAGGCCTCTTCTTGCTACATTCCTTCCTCCCCACGCGACCCCGCGCTCCTCTGTGATAGAGAAAGAAGCAACCTTCTAGCAGTTGGCAGCAGTGTTCGGAAACGACGGTTAGTAAGGTGGTAGCGGTGGCACATGGTTAGATAGAGAATCTAAGACGAGGCTGCTGAGGCGTCGCGTGTGGTCCCTATAGGCTGCATCGGGGCATTGGCAACGTTAGTTTTGCCAATTTCTTATGTTGATTTGCTCTTACTCCTCCTTTGAATTAGTTAATCTGTTGTTTCTTTTCTGTGGACAAGATGTTTTGGCTGAGTCCTAAAGCGAGTTGTACATGTGGTACTGCCGCAGGCCGAGGGCAGCCTCAACAAGGTAAGCGAGTAACTGGGGTCTAATTATCAAGTGAGCGGTGATCATTTCATTATTAACGACGGTTCTACTTACTAACCGTCTGTGATATCATACATATCACAGACGGTTCTAGTTACAAACCGTCTGCGATATCATCATATCAACGACGGTTGGTAACTAGAACCGTCTGTGATATCGTACATATATCACAGGCGGTTATTATTACCAACCGTCTATGAAGTATCAGAGACGGTTGGTAATAAGAACCGTCTGTGATGATGCGGGTATGGCCTGTTTTGTAGTAGTGAGGGCTTGTAATTGTAAAAAACAATTTCTTGCTTATGAATAAAAATCTTCATTTTCTTGTAAATTGTCTTTTCGAGTAGTCAGTAACTCATAAGACAAAAATAGAAATAAGAATTGAATTTTAAGACTAATAACTGAAGTCATATTTATAACTTTATCCTAGCCCCCGACTATTCGCTTAGTTTAATTAGATAAACTAAGTAAATAGTGAGAAAATAGTGCACTTAAAAATTTATTTGACCTTTCATATTGAACTCGGTTTTCTTGTACTGGAAGCAAGAGTTAGAAATAGCTCGATGCTAGGAAGTTCCTTCTAGTGGGTAGGACTACGTGCAGAGAGAAAAGACTTCGACTAGGTGGTGTTACTTCTTTCGACCAGGTTAATCAAAACGAGCGTATTAAGAGTAGTTGAACAAACTATGAAAGCTTGACTCACTTAGAAAATTCTTCGTAAAATGAAGAAGTAAACTAAGTTAATGATCAAAAAGAGGTTGCTTAGAATTATTTCAACCATATTTTGTTGAACCTAGTTTCTTTGTGTTGGCATTTAAAGTTAGGAATAGATCGACACTAGGATGTTCCTTCTAGTGGGCAGGACAACATGTTTACAAAGTGATCGAAAAATTATCGAAGTGTTGCTCAATAAAAATTTTAAGATAATAAAGATTGGAGAAAGCATAAACTTTATTAAGAATATATGTGGTTACACATAGAACTTCCATAGCTGATCAATGTTCCATGAATTAGAAAGAATCATGCCATCTTTCATTGCTAGTCGTACCAAGCTTGGCTGCGTGACTTTGACCACTGTGTAAAGACCTTCCCATTTAGGGGAAAGTTTGTTCCGATTAGACTGTGATTGAATCTTTTTCAATACCAAGTCACCTACAGCAAGGCTATGAGATTGAACCTTACGATCATAATATTTGCATGAGGCTTGTTAGTAGACTACCGAACAGATTAAGGCTTGATTCCTCTTTTCTTTGAGTAGGTTGATGTCATCAGTTCAAAGTTGTTCTTGGCCAGAGTCGTTGTAATTTTTGACTGTGGTAGACCAAATCTTTAGTTCAGGTGGAAGCATGGCTTCAACATCAAAAACTAAGAAAAAGGGTGTTTCGCCTGTAGCCTAACGAGCAGTCATGCAAATTGCCTATAATACCGAAGGTAATTCTTTTACCTAAGCCCCCGGGTGCTTTATAAGTTGGTCAAAAACTCGAGCTTAAATTCCCAGCATAATTTGCACATTTGCCCTTTTGACTACACTATTACTTTGTGGATGGGCGATAGAGGCATAACATAACTTGGTACCCAATTCTTCACAAAATTCATAGAATTTTTCCCTAAAAAATTGTGTACCATTATTAGTAATAATTCGACTTACAACACCAAATCGAGTGATGACATTTTTCATCATAAATTTCTTGGTTGTTTCTGTTGTTATCCTAGTCACAGGTTTGACTTCAATCCATTTCATGAACATATCAATAGCCACAAAATAGAAATTGAAACCCCATGGTGCTTTTGGGAACGATCCTAGGATATCGAGACCCCAGGTTGCAAAAGGCCTTGAAAGATGTATGGTTTGTAATGCTTGAGATGGCTGGTGTATTTTCCTACTATGAAACTGGCATTATACATATTTCTTAACAAGCTCTTTAGCATCATGGAGGACTGTTGGCCAGTAGAAACCTTGTCGAAAGGCTTTTTCGACCAGCGTTCTGTAGGAAGTATGAGTTTCATAGATGCCTCTGTGTCTAATTTGAAGGAGATTTAATCCTTCTTTTTGTGATATGCATTACATGAGAACCCCCTTGAGTACCTTGCTTGTAGACGATTCCTTCGACCAAAGTATACATTTTGGCCTTACGAGATAAACGATCAGCCTCAAGATCGTCATTGGGTACTGTGCCCTCCTGAAGATACTCGTAGATGGGACTCATGCAGGTATCCTCGTATTCTAGGGAGGCTGTCTCAATAGGAGATACCGTTGGTGTTTCGACCAGAGACAACTTCTAGAGCTGTTTCAAGAAAACTCCTTGTGGTACTTGTGATTGGGAAGAAGACATTTGAGCTAACTGGTCAGCGAGTAAATTATCCTTTCGAGGGATATGTTGTACTCGAAACTAAAAAAATGCATTTTAAGCTTCCTGACTTCCGATAAGTACTAAGACATGGTCAAATTAGATCATTGGTACTCTTTTCTGACCTGATTCACGACCAGTTGAGAGTCTCCTCTCATGAGTAGTCGTCTAATCCCGAGCGCTTTCGCTACTCGTATGCCAATCAATAAACCTTCGTATTCTACCACATTGTTAGTAGCATGAAAGTTTAATTGAATAACATATTTTAAGGTTTCTCTTGAAGGAGTTTAAAGAAAGGAAGTCATTTTTCTCTCAGTCATGCGATGAAACGACTTAAAGCCGTCATGCATCCTGTGAGTTTCTGGACTTCTTTCTTTGTGGTCGGAGTGCGTATTTGTTCAATGGCTTTATTTTTCAGGGTTTGCTTCAATTCCTCGTGTAGAGACAAGGAATCTAAGCAACTTTCCTGAAGAGACTCCGAACACATAGTTCTTTGGATTGAGTTTCAACTAGTGTTTTTTTTACAAGATCAATTGTGAAGTCATGAGTCTTGATGTTCCTCCCAACTATTAATGTTTCTTGCAAGTCTGAAATATGATTAAGGCGCTTGATGCTTTTTATGACCAGATTGTCAACATAGGCTTCCAAATTTCGGCCTGGTTGAGGAAGGAAGGTCTTTTGCATTAAGTGTTGAAAAGAAGCGTTAGCATTTTTTAGACCAAATAACATTTTGACATAGCAAAAATATTCCAAATGGTGTAATAAACATGGTCTTTTCTTCATCATCTAGGTACATACTTATCTGATGATAACCAGAATATGCATGTGGGAAACTTAATATTTCACAACCAGTAGTAGAATTAACCAACTGATCAATACGAGAAAAGGGAAAATTGTCCTTTGGACAAGCTTGATTAAGATCGGTAAAGTCTACACACAAACGCCGTTTACCGTTAGACTTTCTAACCATTACAAGGTTACCCAACCACTCTGGGTGGTCGACTTCTCTTATGAAGCCTACTTTAAGTAGCTTGTCCAATTCAGATCTGATGGCATCTCATCGATTATGTGCGAATCTCTGTAATTTTTGTTTTATGCGTTTCTTGTCAAGCCGTACAGCTAGCCTGTGCTCCATCACCTCCCTGGGACTCTAGGCATGTCAGATGTTTTCCACGTGAATACATATGCGTTTGCTCGGAGGATGGTGACGAGGACGTCTTCCTATGCAGGGTCAGAAGTGACCCCGATGCGAACGGTCTTTGAAGGCTCCTCTGAGTTTAGTGGAACTTCTTTGACTTGGTTGTTTGGCTTTGGTGCAACGTTAGGCTTCAACTGCTTGGTTGAAGATTGCCCTTTGCTTACTTCTTGACTTGGTATTTGGCCAACCATCTCGAAGGATTTGCGGTCGCATGTAAGCGCTATCTTTTTATCACAGCGGACTGTGATTACTCCTTTGGGGCCTAGCATCATAAGACATTTGATAACCATAATGAGCAGCCATTAGGAATCATGCTAGAGTTGGTCGACTGAGTATGGCATTGTACGTCGTGTCAAAATTGACCATATCAAAAGAGATTATCTCTGTCCTGAAATTATTTGGTGAACCAAACGTTATAGGAAGAGAAACCTCACAAATGGGTTTGGCCGAAGACTCTGGTACAATCTCATGAAATTAGTATCGTATAGGCTTGATCTTTTTCTTGGGAACTTGCATCTCATCCAAGGCAATATTCAGTGAACTCCCACCATCAACTAATACACGATTGACTCGACAGTTGTTGATAGTGGGCTTGACCATGATCGGAAAATGACGAGGTCGAGTATAGGGGATCAGACAGTCACCTTTCTCAAAAGATATGGTGATTTCTGTCCAGTTTGGTACTTTATTGACAAGAGGAGGGTTGATAGAATTTACCTCACGTTCGACAGCTTTGAGCTGTCATTTCGACTCATAGGCCGAAGATCCCCCATATATGTGATCGATGGTGCATTTTGGATCTTGACATGGCATCTCCTCATCATCATCCGACTGTTTTCGACCACTCGTTTGCCCCACCTCTTCAAGTGTAGGAAGTGTTCCTTTGCTAGAGTAGTAATCCTCAAGTTTTCATTGAAAAACTCGGTAGTTGCGAAGGTTGTGTCCTTCTTTTTTACTTAAAGGACACCACCTAGACATGTCGTTCTTCCATTTAGGGCATTTACCTTTGCTCCGGTCGGAGTATAGTTTGGAGCTCCGAGGCTCTCTGTCACTTACGGCTAAGACCTCTATAGAGCTTTTGACTTGAGGCTTTTGGCCTTTAGTCTTGCTTTTGGATTTTCCAGCCTTTTATCTTTCATCTTACTTCCTTCGCCCACTCCTCGAGTGTCCTTATCGTCACGATCAATCGTACAATTCCACTCAATCGCTTCTGCAGTAGTTGCATAACTGTCGGCCATTTCAAAGAGCTCGGTAATGGTAGCCGGAGGATTTAGAGTGATATTCTTTGTGATCCTTCGATTGCGAATTCCTAGCTTGAACACTCTTGTGATAGAAGAGTCAGAAACTTCAATAATTGAATTACGAGCCTGACTGAAATGCCAGATAAATTAGCGCAAGATCTCATGAGAATCTTGTCGTATTTTGTGTAGGGCATCCTCCTTCCCTGGGAGGTTGTAAGTGCCTTAGAAGTTGGTTAGTAGTAGGTCACAGAGGTGCTACCGCGAATAGATTGACTCTTGTGGCTGATTTAACATCCACGACTGAGCAGATCCTTCGGGTACAGTAGGAAGGTAGTTGGCCATAACATTCTCTCCTCCTCCTACTACTCGAACAACGATGGTATAGATTTTGTGTCGGCCCCCCCGGGTAAACAGGCAATCCCTGGGACCCAATGTGCACACCGAGCTAGTCCCATGATCAGTAGCTAGCTTGCATAGTTTTCAACATAAATGTAATGAAAACCAAATGACAAGCTTAAGGTAAAGCAGACAAATTAACTTATATTAATAGAGGACCTTACAGTCAAGGTTGTTACAGAGGTCGCCACCACGGGCTTACAAAAATGACAACAGGAACACTTGCAGTGGAACGACAAAAGCGTGCAGAGCCATCCGACAAGCCCACAGGCTATCGAGTGAAGGACGTCCCCTAGAAGGCCTGGTCTTCAAAGAACTCCTCTTCAAAGAGGTCGGAACACCCTTGGTCTTCTTCGGCCACTGCTCAAATAGAGGGCTTAAAGCTGTGAGTACGTTGAATGTACTAAGCAAGTCGCAGGGAACAAGTATGCAATTAATATTTATGGAGGGCTTGACAAAAGAGAGCTTGAGGGTTAGTTTGTAGAACAACAACAATTAACAGGGAAAATCATAAGTAGATTGCAAAGTTCAAGTTAAAAGAGTAATACATAAGTAATAGTTCTTTTTGAAGGACGTCGTGAGCACCCTACTCACTCCCAGGACCACTCCCAAGAGGTCGGGTCGCACCAACGACCAAGACCACTCCCACGGCCAGGTCGCACTAACAACCAGAATGTCCTAGACAACAACCGCGACCACCCATTTTGAGAAAAAGCTACCCTTACGCAATTTCACCAGGCAATATACATAACCGGGGACACGACTATTCGAATAGGTTTTACACTCTGCAGAGGTTGTACAACTTTACCCACAATTCACGACCTCTCTAGCTGGTTGGATTCCCGTCGAAACCCCTGTTCACTTCCAAAGGTGAGTAGTCTAGAGAGCGTGACAAGGCCTTTACAAAGCTCTGTTCTGGCTTGGTTCTACCCGCTAAGGTTTTGCCATCACAACCCCCTCTTGCGCCATGTGAATTAGCACACACCACCACAACAGAACCAAACCATCACATTGCTAATTAGTTGGCCTAGACCACCCCGATCAATATAACACAAAGTTAAATCCTTAGATCACTCAGGCGAGACAACCTCATCCTATTGTGCATATAGCACCCCCTTTACTGCATGATCACTCGCCCGAGTGAGAAAGCATTTTGGGTTCAACCCGGCCAAAAGACCACCCTGGTCTTGGCACAACAAGTTTTCACAACAGTGGCATCGCACCACGATCGACACAACTTTGGCATCCCACCACAGCTACACAACAGTGGCATCACACCACAATTCCATAGTTCAATTAGTCAAGTTTAACAACAAAGATTCAGGATTCGTGAGAAATACGCAACTAAAGCAGGGCTAAGCATAAATACGTTCTCAGGTTGGTAATACCAATACAAGACCAACTAAGAATACCCATACTATGGTGTCCAAGGGGAACATGTCAACATTTCAAGCACAAGTATTCAAGAAGGCATACTGTCAAGTAGGAGTTTAACTACTACCCAAACCATTTTTATACAAGTAGCCATGCAAATAGATATAAAATAATATACTTTTGAAAGCTAGGTACAACATGATCAAAGGTCTGCGACTTGCCTTCGCTTTAGAGCTGCGAGTCTTCGATGGAGGTCATTGGATCCATGCACTCTTCAGAGTAGCCGGAATCTACACGTACGAGAAGAACCGAATCAATAAAGCAACACCAAACAAAGACCAAAGAACTCTACCAGAGCCAAAAGAAAGGTTATGGAGAAAAATGGAGAAAGGATCTTGAACCACTCCAGAAAGAGTTTGAGCAAAGGAGGAGGAGCTCGTGGAGGGAGGTCTGAAGCACTGGGACAACAAAATAGGTAGGAGAGCTCCCAGGTGCTTTATATAGGCGCGAAGAGGTCCTGAGGAGGGAACGAGTGGCAAGCAATGGAGAACGCCGCATTCAATGGACACGATGGGGGTAAGTGGGGGAAAGGATTGGAACAAGTGCGGGAAGAGACCAAAGAGAGAAACGAGTACTACAGAGGTGACAACATTTAATACAACACAACAACATTTAATACGCGAAGACTTTCGTTGCAGCAGAGACACAATGGGAGGAAGAAGAAAGTGAGCAGGGCCTGTCTGGTGGGGCTTGGTCAAAAGCAAGAGGGTAGTCCAAAGGAAGAGGGTGGTATTTACAAAAAGAGGAGGTCGTGACCAACTGGGTGGTCAAGATCGAGAGGGTGGTTTTTGCAAAAAGACCAGGAGGGTGGTCTTTACAAGAAGACCACGAGAAGAAGGAGGTCCTAAGGACAATGTTGTCCTGAGGGGGAGGAGGTCCTGAGGGGGAGGATGTCCTGAGGAGGAGGTGGTCCTGAGGAGGAGGAGGTCCTGAGAACAAAAAGGTCCTGAGGGGGAGGATGTCCTGAGGACAAGAAGGTCCTGAGGAGGAGGAGGTCTTGAGGACAAAGAGGTCCTAAGGAGGAGGAAGTCCTGAGGACAAAGAGGTCCTGAGGGGGAGGAGGTCCTGACGGTCAAGATGAAATCAAAGGAGGTGGAGTGATAGCGAGGAAAAGCACAGTGGAGCGGGAGCCGTCAGATTTCGATCGGGCGGAGCAAAACGATAAGAATGTTTGGACCGTCCGGAGGTCTCAACGCGATCTAGCCGTTCAACTAGATCGGACGAAGCAAAATGATTGGAACGTTCGGAGGTCTGAACGTAACCATCAGATCTAGCCGTCCATCAAGGATTGAACGGTGCAAGTGAGGGAAGTCGCGACTGGGTCGTAGAAAAAGGAAGCGGATGAAGGAAACCCGATTTAAACTCCACGTAAAAAGCGACAGAGTTCAAATAAATCCAACTTTAAGTTAATTGAAGTTTGGAATTATTCAAATTAATTCGTTTTCAAAATCTAAATTTCTTGTTAAGCTTGGGAAACTCAATAAACCAAATGGTTCCTTTTTGGTTTTGAAAATTTGCAAGAACTTTGGACAAACGGGACGTTACAAATCTTCACCCCTTAAAGGGAATATCGACCCCGAGATTCGGGCTAGCTAGAGAATAGGTGCAGGAACTCAGCTTTGAGGTCCTCTTCATGTTCCCAAGTTGCTTCTTCTTCGGTGTGGTTGCTCCATTGCACCTTGCAAAGATGGGTGGTCTTGCTCCTTGTCACTCGCTCGGACACTTTTAAGATCTTGATGGGCTGCTCCTGATAAGTGAGGTCTCCTTGGATGTCTTCTGCTTCTAAAGGCATTTGCTCGTCTACCACACACAGGCACTTCTTCAACTAGGAGACATAGAAGACATCGTGTACTCTTGACAGCTGAGGCGGGAGGTCCAACTTATAAGCAACTTCTCCTCTCCTGACAAGAATTGAAAAAGGCCCAAGGTACCTTGCTGCAAGCTTCCCACTGGCTCTGAAATGGTGCATTCCCTTGAGAGGTGACACCTTGAGGTACACATGGTCTCTAGGAGCAAAGGCTAAGTCTCGACGACGATTGTCTGCATAGCTCTTCTGCCGGTTCTGGGCTGTCCTCAGCTTTTCTCTTATTGACCGCACTTGATCTTCGACTTCTTTCAAGAGATCTAGCCCGAGCACTTGTCCTTCGCCCGATTCTATCCAGTACAAGGGTGTCCTACATTTCCTTCCGTAAAGAGCTTCAAAAAGGGGACATTTGAAGGCTCGATTGGTAGCTGTTGTTGTAAGAAAACTCAGCGTAAGGTAGCATTCGATCCTAACTGGTTTGGTTCTCTAGAGCATAGGCTCTCAGCATGTCCTCAAGAATTTGGTTTACTCTTTTGGTATGGCCATCTGTCTATGGGTGATGAGCTGTGCTGAAATTGGGGTCCATGCCCAAGATGTCATGCAACTTCTGCCAGAACCTTGAGGTGAACTGGGACCCTCGATCCGACACGATCTTCTTTGGCATGCCGTGTTGACACACAATGTTTGCTATGTAGGTGGTCTTGACTGGTATAAAGTGAGAGACCTTGGTTAGGCAATCCACGGCCACCCAAATTGAGTCATATCCAGTTTGAGTCCTAGGCAGACCAGTGATAAAATCCATCCCGAACTCTTCCCATTTCCACTCGGGTATGGGCAAGGGTTTCAAAAGACCACCAGGTCTTTGGTGCATAGCCTTAACTCTTTGACAAACGTCACAATGGGCCATGTACTCTACAATTTTTCGTTTCATGCTAGGCCACCAGTACAACTCCTTGAGGTCTTGATACATCTTTGTACATCCGGGGTGAATGGACTACAAGGCTTTATGAGCTTCTTTGAGGACCACATTTTTGAGCTCCAGGTCATCCAGTACACATAAACGCTTATCGAACCAAATAGTTTCCTATTCATCTTCCGAAAACCTTAACGACCTTCCCTTTCTCATGTTGCTCTTGATATCCTAGATGTCGGCATCTTCGACATGGGCTATCCTGTTCTATCCCTATAGGGTGGGTTGCACTTCTAGGGCAGCTAAGAAGCCTTCTTCAACTATCTCGAGCTCGAGCTTCCGAAATTCCTCGTACAAAGCTGGCTGACCTTCCTTGACCATCAAGGTACTGCTGTAGATCTTCCTGCTCAGGGCATCAACTACCACATTGGCTTTGCCGGGATGATAATGAATTCCCACATCGTAGTCTTTGATCAACTCCAACCATCTTCTTTGCCTCATGTTCAGATCAACTTGAGTGAAGATGTACTTTAAACTCTTGTGGTCAGTGTAAACTTCGCAGCGATTACCAATGAGGTAATGCGACCATATCTTCAAAGCATGCACTACGGCAGCTAACTCTAGGTCATGAGTGGGGTAGTTTGCTTCATAAGGCTTTAACTGTCATGAGACATAAGCTACCACCCTCCTTTCTTGCATCAAAACACAACCAAGATCTTGTTGTGATGCATCACAAAAGATCTCAAAGTCCTTTTGGATGTCCGGCAGAATCAACACGGGTGCGGTGGTCAAACGCTTCTTCAACTCTTGGAAACTCTGTTTACACTCAGACGTCCAAGCGATTTTCTTTTCCTTTTTTAACAACTGAGTAAGAGGTCTTACTATTCGGGATAAGCCTTCAATGAATCTTCGATAGTATCCTACCTAGGGATGGCAATGGGGCCATTCCCCGTCGGGAAGTGGTGGAACATCCCCATCCCCGAGAGACGAAAAATTCCCCGTCCCTGTCCTTGGGTGCTATTCTCCCCCCCGTTCCCCATCCCCATTGGGTTATCGGGGCCCCATGTGGACCCACGGGACCCCATACCTGAAAGTTGGATCCCAAAAGAAGAGAAAATAAGACCCATAATGTTATAAAATAAGTATGAACATCCACATGTAATGCTAAAATGATAATGTTTTTTGATTAATTAGTATCTAGAAAGTAACGGATGCAAATGAGATTATCTGGCTATCGCCTTATTGAGTTGTGCGGTAGTGGGCTAGTGGCCTACATGTCTTATCGGGGGCCCATGCGGGTAGAAAGGATGGGGAGTAGGGTAATGGCCTCATCCCCGCTTCACCTGATGGGGAATTGTATTTGCATATTAGCATCCCCGTGGGGGAAGAAATAGCCCCATCCTCGTCCCCTAATGGGTGAATTCCCCGTCGGGGAATGGGGCCCCATTACCATCCCTAATCCTACCATTCCCAAGAAGCTCCTGATCTGAGGCACTGACTTAGGCGACTCCCAATTGAGCACATCCTGGACCTTACTGGGGTTGACAGAGACTCCTTTTCTGGACAAGACATGTCCTAAGAAGACCACTTCTCTCACCCAAAACTCACACTTATTAAACTTAGCGAAGAGTTGGTTGTCTCTAAGCTTATCCAGAACCAAGTAAAAGGTGCTTTTCATGCTCTTCTTCACTTGGGGAGTATACCAGGATGTCGTCAACAAAGACAATGACAAACTTATCTAGATACTCCATGAATACTTTATTCATCAAATTCATAAAGTAAGCAAGGGCATTGGTCAGCCCAAAGGACATGACCGTGAACTCAAATAGTCCATAACGGGTTGAAAATGCTGTCTTGGGGATGTCCTCTTGGTGGATCTTCAGTTGATGATACCTTGACCTCAAGTCTATCTTCGAGAACACTCTAGCTCCCTTCAATTGATCAAACAGGTTGTCAATCCTAGGCAGATGATACTTATTCTTGATGGTGACTTCATTTAGAGAACGGTAATCTACACACATTCGCTGAGTTCCATCCTTCTTTGCAACAAAGATCATTGGAGCTCCCCAAGGTGAGAAACTTGGTCTGATAAATACTTTGGTCTGCATCTCTTCAATCTGTTGCTTCAGCTCGACAAGGTCGTCAACAGGCAAGCGATAAGGTCTTTTTGAAATGGGGGAGGTCCTAGGAACTACATTGATGACAAATTCTAGGTCCTTGTCTTGTGGCATTCTCGGGAGTTCATCAGGAAAGACGTCCGAAAATTCTCGAACTACTAGGACATCTTCCAAAGACAACCCTTGGACACTGCAAACTAGAGCTCCAACAAGCTTCTCTGAGGGGGCTTCAAACTTCACTTTAGCTCCAACTGGACTGGTCAAGGTGATGCCCCGACCAGTACAACCCAAAATTGCATGGTGGCCCGCATGCCAATCCATACCCAAGATCACATCTAGGGACTTAGTGTTGAGGCGGATGAGGTTGGCTAGGAACTCTATCCCTTCTATGACCACTCTAACTTGTGGACAACCCTAGTTCGTACTAAGCTTCGAACAGGGGGATTGAATCAACAAGGTAGCTTTAAGAGTTGTAACCTCAAACTGGTGCTTTGCAGCGAATCTCTGAGAAATAAACGAATGTGAAGCCCCAGAATCAAACAAAACAACAGCTGGTACTGAATTTACTAGGAACTTACCTGGAACAATGTCTTGGGAGGTCTGGGCTTCCTCCATGGTGACATGGTTCACACAACCTCTCCCAAAATGTTGGGAGGTCCTAGCTTGAGGAGGTCCTGTGGTCTGGGGTGCTCCACGTCCTGCTCCTGGCTGGGAGGTCTTGGTTGGGGGAGGTCCTAAAGAGGTGGTCCTGGATTGAACTGGTCCCGGTTTCTATTGGCAACTACTGGCATAATGCCCCACTTGGTGACATTTGAAACAAGTGATTCCTACTACAGAGCTAACATTGCTTCTGGGCTGTTGGTTGTTGGTGCTAATGTTGCTACGATGACCTGGAGCGGCTGGGCGGGAGGTCGTGGCAGAGGTCCTAAAGGTACAAGGAGGTCCTAGGCGTTGGTGTTGCACAAACGTCCTTGCTCACTGAGGAGGTCCTTGATAAGCACCAGGCTGTGACATCTTCCTCTTGTAAGACTCCGAAAGCTCGCGACGAGATTCTTCAATGAGCATGGCCTTGTTCACCATGTGTTGAAAATCGGGGTAGTCATTGCCAACGACTTGGACTTTCAGGCTGGGGTGGAGTCCTTGCTTGAAGCGCTTCTGATGTGCATCATCCGTGGCGACATCCTCTCGGGCATAGCGTGAGAGCTGAGTGAACTTGTGGAGGTACTCACTCACAGACATGGTTCCTTGCTTGAGGTCCCGGAACTCGTTCTTCTTCATTTTCACCTTCCCATCAGGAACATGAGAGTGGTGGAAAGCTTTTGAAAACTCGGCCTAGGTGATCCTCTAGTGATCTGCATGAGCGGCACAAAAAGTGTCCCACCATTCTACTGCAGCGCCTTCCAATTGGTGCGCGGCATACAAGACCTTCTCACGGTCATCACATCGGGCAATTGCAAGCTTCTTATCCATTGACCTCAACAAATCATCTGCATCCAGTGGCTCAGAGGAGCTAGAGAAAGTGGTCGGACGAGTCTTCATGAACTCAATCAACCTTGACTGAGGAAAAGTAGGAGGTGGGGGAGGTGGTGTAGTAGCTGCTTGGCTGCTCTAATTCATCATGGCAAGCAAAGCAGTGGCTGTCTGGTTTTGCTGAGCCATCATCTGGTTCATATTCTACATCATAGAACTTATTAGCTGAGCTTGAGTTGCCATGAACTGACCCAGTCCTTGATCTATCACAGCTGCTGGAGGAGGTGGTAGAGGTGGAGGTGCACTGAGATCCTCAAGGTGAGCCTGACTTGAGGTGTTGTGGATCTGAACTATTTGCATAGAACTTCTCAAGTTTAATAGACGAGAGGGAGAAACACAATAGACAAGAGGGAAAAGCACAAAGACGAGCGAGAGCGAGGGAGAAAGATGGAACAACCTATTTGGGGAAATCGGTTAAACCCGAAAGACAAATAGCCGGAAAGCTATTAAGAGGCAAAAGATTCAAGCTGAAGGCCCTACTGACCAGCTAAATGGTACTAGAACTTGGAAGGGCCACTACTAATCTGATCTTAAATGGACGGCCGACTGGAACACACAGTAGGGCTTCGATCTTCCAGGACGTCCATAGCTTGATCATGAGGAGCTCGATCCTAAAGAGGTCACTGGGATAAGGAGGTCCAATTAAGACCTTAAAAACAAGGTTCCAGAAGAGGTAAGGTGCAAGAACCTGAGAAGGAGATGAGATAAGAATAGAATAAGAGGAGAAAAGAGTGGGACAAGAGAAGAAAAGAACCACTATTCAAGTTATCAGGTTGGTTTGATTTAGAAAATATCTTTTTGAAACTTGACTAGACGACCATGCTAACTAAAGCCACGTCCTGCAGTCGACCGGGCTCTGATACCATCTCTATCGGTGCCCCCGGGTAAACAGAGAACCCCTGAGACCCTCTGTGCACACCGAGCTAGTCCCATGATCAGAAGCTAGCTCGCACAGTTTCAACATAGATGTAATCAAAACCAAACGACAAGCTTATGGTAAAGCAGACAAATTAACTTATATTAACAGAGTACCTTACGATCAAGGTTGTTACAGAGGTCGCCACCACGGGCTTACAAAACGACAACAGGAACACTTGCAGCGGAACGACAAAAGCGTGCAGAGCCATCCAATAAGCCCACAGGCTATCTAGCGGAGGACGTCCCCTAGAAGGCCTAGTCTTTAAAGAACTCCTCTTTAAAGAGGTCAGAACACCCTTGGTCTTCTTCGGCCACTGCTCAAACAAAGGGCTTAAAGCCGTGAGTACATTGAATGTACTCAGCAAGTCGCAGAGAACAAGTATGCAATTAATATTTATGCAGGGCTTGACAAAAGAGAGCTTTAGGGTTAGTTTGCAGAACATCAACAATTGACAGGGAATATCATAAGTAGATTACAAAGCTCAAGTTAAAAGAGTAATACATAAGTAACAGTTCTTTTTGAAGGAGGTCGTGAGCACCCTGCTCACTCCTAGGACCACTCCCAAGAGGTCAGGTCGCACCAACGAATAGGACCACTCACACCCAGGTCGCACCAACGACCAGGACGTCCTAGACAACAACCACGACCACCCATTTTGAGAAAAAAACTACCCCTTGCGTGATTTCACTAAGTAATGTCCATAACCGGGGACACGACTATTCGAATAGATTTCACACTCTATAGAAGTTGTACAACTTTACCCACAATTCACGACCTCTCTAGCTAGTTGGGTTCCCATCGAAACTCCTGTTCACTTCCAAAGGTGAGCAGTTTAGAGAGCGTGACAAGGCCTTTACAAAGCTCTGTTCTGGCTTGGTTCTGCCTGATAAGGTTTCGCCATCACAACCCCCTCTTGCGCCACGTGAATCAGCACACACCACCACATTAGAATCAAACCATCACATTGCTAATTAGTTGGCCTAGACTACCCCATAATTGGTCTTGTGGTTGCACGGTAGACCCAGATCAATAGAATACAAAGTTAAGTCCTTAGACCACTCAGGCGAGACAACCTCATCCCAATGTGCATATAGCACCCCCTTTACTGCATGATCACTCACCCGAGTGAGAAAGCATTTTGGGTTCAACCCAGCCAAAAGACCACCCTGGTCTTGGCACAACAAGTTTTCACAACAGTAGCATCGCATCACGATCGACACAACTGTGGCATCCCACCACAGCTGCACAACAGTGGCATCACACCACAATTTCATAGTTCAATTAGTCAAGTTTAACAACAAAGATTCATGATTCGCGAGACCTACACAACTAAAGCAAGGCTAAGCATAAATACGCTCCCAGGTTGGTAATATCAATACAAGACCAACTAAGAATACCCATACTATGGTGTCGGGACCCAGAGTATACAACCCCAAGACCCTCTGTGCATTCTGAACTAGTCCCGTGATTAGTAGCTAGCTCGCACAGTTACAACAAAGATGTAATCATAACCATACAACCAATTAACGATGAAGCGGAAAAATTAGTATTAATAGTAACAAAAGACCTTATGGTCAAGTCTTACAGAGTTGCCACGCATGGCTCAACACCAAAAGGTAACTTGCAGTGGAACCAAAATATCTCGTGGTGCCCACACGACATGCCCACAAGCAATCGAGTGGAGGACGCGACCTAGTTCGCAAAGTCTTCGAAGTTCTCCTCTTCATGAAACTCGGAGTTCCCTGGTTCTTCTGTGGGGATTAATCACACAGGGCGCAAGCCGTGAGTACTTTGAATGTACTCAGCAAGTCATAGGAAATGTATGCAATTAATATTTATGCAAGGCTTGTCAAGGATAGCTTTATGTTTAATTTGCAGAAAGCAGTATTTACAGTAAATACGGTAAGTAGATTGCAAAAGCATAATTTAAAAGATTGATACATAAGTAATCAATTTTCTTTGAAACAATAGGTGAACACCCTGTTCACCTCCCAACCAAGAACCAGATCCAACTACACAAACCAACCGAACCATTCCCACATTTTTGATAAAAAATCTACCCCTTGCGTGAAAGCTTCAGGCATGTTCATAACCGGGGACACGGCTATTCGAATAGTTTTACACCTTGCAGAGGTTGTGCACTTTACCTACATGACACGACTTCTCTATTTTGTTTGGCACCCGGCGATACCACCGCTCACTACCTTAGGTAAGCAGTCTAGAGTACGTGACAAGGTCTTTATAAAGTTCTGCTTTGACCCAATTCTGCTCACTAAGGATTCGCCGTTACGGGCCCCCTCTTGCACCATTCTCAACCCAAACAGAACCGAATCAAAACATAGCTAATTAGTCGGCCAGGTCTATCCCAGTCTAGACATGAGGTTGCACGGTAAGACCCAAAATAATGGCGTACAAGGTTAAGTCCTTAGTGATCTGCTCAGGCGAGACTAATCCACGTCCCAATGTGCGTTACGGCACCCACACTTACCACCGCCCACTCACCCGAGCATAAAACATTTTTCGTTCAACCCGGCCAAAGGACCACCCTAGTCCTGGCACCACAATTTCATCAAGTGGCATTGCCACGGTTCCATAGTTCATTAATCAAATTCAATCGTAGATGGGTTCAACCTGGCCAGAGGACCACCCTGATCCTGGCACAACACACTTTTAGTTAAGGTGACAACAAATATCGTGGCCTCACACAGGGCCACACTTCATTTTAATCAGCTACACTGGTCGTTACTACACAAGCCACAAACCAAGTGCGTTGGGGGTTAAATAACATTGGTGATTTATGATGCCGAGAGACCCACGTCTACTTAGAGCGTGACTAAGCAAGCAAAATGTACCCCTGTTGGTATACAAAGGCATCCAACTAATAGAGAACCATCCTATGGTGACCAAGGTTTAATGTCATTCAAGGATACATGTCATTTGTAATTTGTCAAGGAGGCATCATGGCAATTAGGTAGTTAACTAATCCCGAAACCATTTATTATAATCTTAGAAATGCATGTTTATATCAAACAATATACTTTTAGAAATTGGGTTCAACATGATCAAAGGTCTACGACTTGCCTTCATTGAAGAGTTGAGGTGCTTCGGTCGTCGGGTCCGAGAAATCTTCCGAAACACCGGAATCTACATGCGTGAAAAAGTCTAAATAAATAAAATAACTCCAAATAAATTCCAAATAAATACCAAATTAGCACTAACAGCAAGAGGAGGATTTTATATGAATTTAGAAATTTGAATCACTCGAATCGGAGTTCGAACGAAGAAGTTACGGCCTCCGGAAGATTGAAAATCAAGAAAAAGGAATTTTCCTGATTTCTAGAATTATTTTTCTAAAGGAAAAAGGATTTATTGCATCAGCATGACACCAGCCCTGGGATTTTATTTTTGGGAGAATTATTTTTCAACGGGAAAAGATCGAAAAAGCCACGTCAACAGCCACGTGGCTGCCACACAGGCAAAGCGGGTGAGGTGGCGCCTCGGTGGCGCTGCCATGCAAGCACCGACGCGCGTGCACACGGGGCCGAGGAGGTGGCGACCACGTGGGCCGAGGAGGCCGAGGTGGCGCGGAGGTGGCGTGAATGTGGCTGCCACGTCGACGGCCACGTTGGACCCGAGCAGGCGGCGCCCTTGGCCCGATGGTCATCGGCGATTGGCTGAGCTCTAGTGGCCGGCGAGGGCACCCAGAGGGAGTGGAGCTCATGGCGAAGCTGGTGCGCTAGGTCCCGAGGATGCGGCGGCACTGGAAGATCGGCGGCGGCGAAGAAGAAGAGGCGGCGGTGGTGGTTGAAGGCGGAGGAGGAGCTCCGGGAGGCTTCCGGCGAAGGGGAGGCGCGCACGGGGACGGCGGCGAGCTGGCGATGCCGCAGGTGGGGTCGAAGGCGACGGAGGAGGCTTGGCGGCGGCGAGGTTCAGTGGCCAGCGGAGAAAAGCTTCGATTGCGGCTGGAGGAGAGCGAGAGAGGGCGGGAGAGAAGGTGGAAAAGAGAGAGGAGAGGGAGGCGCTCCTAGTGCTTGCCTTAAATAGGCGCGGGGAGGACTGAGAGAGGGGGTTGAGCTACGGGCTCTACGGTGGTGGGGGGTTCGATGAGGGGCACGTGTGGCGCAGCGAGGTGACAAGACGCGGGAGCACGCGTGGGTGGTGGCAGCGGGTGCGGTGGCGTACGCCGCACTTATTGCGCGTGTCAGGGTGGCGGTGACAGGACGAAGCGGCCAACGCAAAATGCGTGCACGCGTGTGGGCGGATGCGGCGGCGATAGGTCGGGAGGTAGACGAAGGGGCTGACAAGGAGGGCCCACTAGTCAGCGAGAGCGAGAGAGAGGCGCGCGGGCGCGGGTGCGAGCGATGGGCGCCGTTGGATTTTGATCGAACGGCTCAAAATGAACGAGGCGATCGGAACTCCAGAACGCTCTGACGCGATCGTGACCGTTGGACCAAGATCGGGCGGTCCACGATCGGTGGAGGCGTGGGAGAAGGCGGGGAGGTTTGGGAGCCGTCCGATTTTGATCGGACGGTGCCTGAGGGAGGAAGGCGTGCGCGCGCAGGAGGCTGGGCCGGTGGACTGGGCCGCACGGCCTAAAAGAAAGAAAAGGCGGAAGGGATTCGTCCCAGAAGTCAATGGGAGAATTAAAATGCATTTTTGATTTTAATAAATACCAGAAAATAAAAAAGTTTTTTAGAAAATAGATAATAAAGTCTAAAAACTCTAGGAAAATTCACAGAAGTCCCTTGAATTATTTAGAACTTAATAAAAATACTTTTAACTATACTTTAGCTTTTAGTTTTGCAAACAAAATAGATTTTAACTTCAAACCAAAGGAAAAACAAATTCTAAAATCTAGAAAAAGCAAGAAAAGGCTTAAAATCCAAATAAAATCCAGAAAACTCAAATAAACTAACTTTTTAATTTAATTGAAGTTGGATTAATTCAATTTAAACAACTTTTGATTTCAAAATTCCAAGTTAAGCTTTTGTAACTTAATAAACCAAATGGTTTCTTTTTAGGGTTTTGAAAATCTTCAAAAAGACTCTAGGATAAACCTGAAGACAAATAAAACAACTTTTATTTAGTTGGAGTTGGATTTACTCACATTAAATTGTTTTTTATTTATGAAATTTTAGTTTAAGCTTTAATAAAACAGGAAAAAACAAATGGTTATTTTTATTTTGAAATTTTTCAAAAACTCAGGAAATTTGGGATGTTACATATGGTGTCCAAGGGGAACATGTCAACATATCAAGCATAAGTATTCAAGAAGGCATACTATCAAGTAGTAGTTTAACTACTGCCCGAACAATTTTTATACAAGTAGATATGCAGGTAGATATAAAACAATATACTTTTGAAAGCTAGGTATAACATGATCAAAGGTCTGCAACTTGCCTTCGCTGTAGAGCTACGAGTCTTCTATGGAGGTCGTTGGATCCACACACTCTTTAGAGTAGCCAGAATCTACACGTACGAGAAGAACCGAATCAATAAAGCAACACCAAACAAAGGCCAAAGAACTCTCCAAACCAGAGCCAAAAGAAATGTTACGGAGAAAAATGGAGAAAGGAGCTTGAACCACTCCAGAAAGAGTTTGGGCAAAGGAGGAGGAGCTCGCGGGGGGAGGTCTGAAGCACAGGGACAACAAAAGAGGTAGGAGAGCTCCCAGGTGCTTTATATAGACGCGAGGAGGTCCTGAGGAAGGAATAGGTGGCAAGCAATGGAGGACGCCACATTCAATGGACACAATGGGGGCAAGTAGGGGAAAGGATTAGAGCAGGTACGGGAGGAGACTAAAGAGGGAAATGAGTACTGTAGAGGTGATAGCATTTAATGCGCGAAGACTTTCGCTGCAATAGAGACACAACGGGAGGAAGAAGAAAGTGAGCAGGGCCTGCCAGGTGGGGCTTGGTCAAAAGCGAGAGGGAGGTCCAAAGGAAGATGGTGGTCTTTACAAAAAGAGGAGGTCGTGACCAACTGGGTGGTCAAGATCGAGAGGGTGGTTTTTGCAAAAAGACCAAGAGGTTGGTCTTTGCAAAAAGACCACGAGAAGGAGGGGGCCCTGAGGACAAGGATGTCCTAAGGGGGAGGAGGCCCTGAGGACAAGGAATTCATAAGGACAAAGAGGTCTTGAGGGGGAGTAGGTCCTGAGGACAGGGAGGTCCTGAGGAGGAGGAGGTCCTGAGGACAAAGAGGTCCTGAGGGGGAACAGGTCCTGAGGACAAGGAGGTCCTGAGGAGGAGGAGGTCCTGAGGACAAAGAGGTCATAAGGGGGAGGAGGTCCTGATGGTCAAGATGAAATCAAAGGAGGTGGAGCGATAGCGCGGTGCAGCGGGAGCCATCAGATTTCGATCGGGCGGAGCAAAGTGATAAGAACGTTTGGACCGTCCGAAGGTCGCAACACGATCTAGCCGTTCAACTAGATTGAATGAAGCAAAATGATAGGAACGTTCGGAGGTCCGAACGTAACCATCAGATCTAGCCGTTCATCAAGGATTGAACGGTGCAAGGAGGGAAGTCGCGACTGGGTCATAGAAAAAGGTAGCGAATGATGGAAACTCGATTTAAACTCCAAGTAAAAAAGCATTAGAGATCAAATAAATCCAACTTTAAGTTATTTGAAGTTTAGAATTATTCAAATTAAATCATTTTCAAAATCTAAATTTCGAGTTAAGCTTAGGCAACTCAATAAACCAAATGGTTCCTTTTTGGTTTTGAAAACTTGCAAGAACTCTTGACAAATGGGATGTTACATTTTGTGACCCATCAAATTTCTCCATGTTCACTGGTCGGAACTAGGGCAGCAAGCGAACTGCTCGAAGGTCAGAAGAAAACGCCCGACATCTGGTAATAATATCATAATGCCTTTTTTTGCGGGAAAGAAGGGTTCACATCACCAAGCGATCGTACTTGACGATACCTAGTGGTAAGTGGATCTGACCTATCATAGATCTCAGCCCTACGAGGGTAATACTCCTTGTACTCCATCTGCTGGTGCAGATTTCTTGGAAGAAGTGGTGAACGACCACTTCCTCTAGGAGCTTGTCGATCACGACATATTTGAGGGACTCTTCTCCAACTCGACTCATGGTCAGGAGACTAACCAAACCTGTTGTCTTATCATTGTCCACGAGGAGAGTCATCTGAATGACTGGTGTTCGATGGAGTTGTCCTGGTACAACTATCAGAATGTTGTTGTCGAGTCCACTCAAGACTGACCATCGTGTCCTGAAGTCTTCGTTCAATCTCTTGAGCAAAGAGGTCATAATCTGGTGCTTGTCCAGGCTCTTGAGTCAGGTTTTAGATCAGGTCATTAATTCATTGAAGTTCTTGAGCTTCCTTTGACTGGTATTGGATGCGCCTAGGTAAGGACCTCTAGGTAGCAATTCTTCTTCTCCGAATGGTTTCAGGATCATCAACGTCTAAGTTAGTAGGAGCATGCCTCAGTGGAGAGCGATCATTTGTAGGATTTCGGCCACGCTCATGAAGGTGGAGATCCTATTCATCACCGGAGGCATTCTCGCTATCACCACGAAAGCCCGAAGTGAGTGCATGATAGGAAGCATCCCTAGCCCTGTCTCTTGAAGAGAGATTAGGATCTGAGAGGAGGAGAAAGACCTCCTAGGTGCTATTATTTCCACTTGCGTCTGAGTCCTCTTGACTCGAGGAGTAGTTGAAAGACAACGCCTCGCGACATGGAGCAATCCCCTCTAGGAAGAGGAATTTCAGGTTATAACCGTCTTCAACTGAAGGTGAACCCTACGAGGGTGTGGTCAAATCTGCAAGTGAAGTGGGCTTGACAATTCACCTCTTGGGGGTAACTGAAGAGTTACAGTTATCAAGTGTTGATTGAGTCCTAGAATAATAGATTTTAGGACTTGATGTGCTAGATCAGACGGCCTCAGACGGGCTTGAACATTTGGAGGGGGAACCCTCGCCGTGTCCTGTGCTCACCGTGGCGCGATCCTGACCCTGGTCTGATGGATCCTTGCCCTTTGAGGAGTCTGGTTCCTCATTTGGGCATAATGTCGTGGGGGGGAGAGAACTCCCTCACCAACCTTGTACGTGGCATGGTCTCCTGGGTCTGGTGAAAAATCCCTGGAAACGGTATTGCTATCAGACGACATGATGCTCTACTCGTACTCGAAGGAGGCATCCATGTCAAGTTCTGCGTAGTCTACCAAATCGAACCAATTCTCCTCATTCCACTCTCTTACCATGAAAACATCATAGTTGAAAAATGAAGATAATTTGTTGAAAATGAAAGGAGAAACCAGAAGATCCCCATAGACGGTGCTAACTATCGATGGTTTAGTATTAATCTTATGAATGAATGCTGAGGATTCTCCTTGAGTTAAACCACACAAAAAAAGACACGGGGATTTTATACAGGTTCGGGCCTTCTCCTGAGAGAATAATAACCCTACTCCTGTGTTGCTGTATTGACTATGCTTTACAACCGGGAAGAAATCACTAGAACTATGGCTTAATGACTTAGGAAAATTTTGATAAATGCCACTGCAAAGTGCCCGTTTTAGAGAAGTGCCATCGCTCATTTAGATATTTGAAATATGCCACTACAAAGCTTGGAAGATCATACAAATGCCATTACCGAGGCTTTTCCCTATTTTCCATCGATTTATACACTATGTGGGTCGGTGTATTCTCGTTTGGACTCTAATGCCCTTGCGTTGCGTGACATAGGGACGGTCTCGGCTCTGGTCCGATCCATTCCCACCATCGTCTTCTACCTCGGCTCCCTCCAAACGCCAGTGCTACTCGATCCCCTTCCTCCGTGCGCCGCCGTGGAACCCTAGCTCCGGCCTCCTGCGCCATCCCGATGGCTCCACCCTCCGCGCCCGCGTCCTCCTCCTGTTCACACTCTTCTTCTCCTCCGGGGCTTGGAACCCTAGCTCCGGCTGCCTGCGCCATCCTGACCGCGTTCTCCTCCCGTCGCACTCTTCTCCTCCGGGGCTTGGAACCCTAGTTCTGGTCGCCTGCGCCATCCCGATGGCTCCACCCTCGCACCCGCATTCTCCTCCTGTCCGCACTCTTCTCCTCTGGTTCCCATCCTTTTCCTCCCGTTTCCATCCTTGTCGTTGTCACCCGACCTGCACGCCGAGCGGCCCCAATTCTCAAGCAATGGTAATGCGCAAGGCAGTAGAGAGTTCTATGAAGTCATCATTCTCAAGCTCCAGCCGTATAGAAGGCAAAGAGCTTCCACTCGTCGAGTGCCCATCCTGCAAGATCCCCGTAATCAAGTTGCGTAGCAATACAGTCTCGAATCCAAGGAGAATATTTTACAAGTGCAAGAACAATATTCCAGTAAGTACAATATCTTGAGTGTATTTGTTCTAGTATGCAGTAAGTCTCCTATTTGTGTTCTTCCTATTTGTGATGGCTATAATTTATGCAAAATTATCCTGAGTGTTCGTTTTTCAAGTGAGAGTGTGCTTATGAGCAATACTTGAAATATATGTGCACAATTTCCATGGAGAATGAAGCTTCGGATGGACAATAGTCTTTTGTGGCAGAAATGGATAGGCTGAGTAGTGTTGTGTGCCAGCTGAAGGAGCAGAATTGCGAGCTGGTTCAACTTGTGTGTGAAATGAAGAAGCATAATGCTCAGATGACTCCTGTCATCGAAGATTTCAAGGAGTATAGAAGGGTTACATGCTTGCATTGTAATATGCATGTTTTGTTTACTTGTATGTATCATCTGCTATTCTGGAATGAAATGACGAATGCTTGATGTTACTTGTATATACAATCTGCTATTCTGGAATGAAATGCTTGATGTTATAATTTGCTTTCATTCCAAATGCTTGATGTTACAATCTGTAGCAGTATGAATGTCATGAGTTCATTCTATTGTCATTAAATATCATCTAAGAAAATAATGGGCAAATAACTCCAATGACAACACTGTCTAACAAAACCACTACTCTTAGATGCCTCATTCTAGTGACTGGTGACTGAGAGTGACTGGAGTGACTGCTCATTCTAGTTCACTTCGAACATTTACATCTAGTGACTGGTGACTGGAGTGAATGCTGAGGTTTCTTTGCTGGTGACTGGAGTGAAATTGACATGCTGCTTCTTTGATAGGGAACTGAAAACATCCTAGTTTTCAATACTCTCTGGATTATCTGGAAACATGCATTATATCATCATACATAACTAGTTAACCATACATAAACCGGTTTGACACTTAAACGATACATAACCTAGTTCGACACTTAAACGATACATAACCCGGTTCGAAAGGTAACCATACATAACCCGGTTCGACACTTCATCATACATAACCAGGAAAAAGCTAAACAATCATCTCTGACAACTTCTTCCCCTTTGATGGACCCTTCTTAGGGGATGCCTTTTTGCTAGCTGTAGATGGATCCTTCGACCTCTTAGCAATCTTTTTGCTAGCAGCAGACATGGCCTTCTTAGGGGATGTTCTTTTCCTGAAATAATAAGTATGCAGTTAAAGTGTAAGCACACAAGATTGAAAAAGGTGGAAGCTTGCAAGTGACAGTACCTCTTTCTTTGTTGTTGTTCTTGATTGTCGTCTGTAGCACCCTCTTCTTGAGCAGGAGGTGGAAGCTTGCAAGTCCTTTCCCAGTGTCCAAATTGCTTGCACCTTTTGCACATAACCCTATTTTTGCCAGGCTCAAGACATCCCTAATCCTAACTTTTCTTGGCCTACCAGCTTGCTTCCTTTGTTTAGGTGGGTGTACTACGAATCCCAAATCCACTTTTTTCCAGATGGATTTATCAATCATTGGGGGTATAACACCAGCATATGCTGCCCTGAATTTTGCAACAGAATAATAGTCATGCACATATGACTCTATGTTACATCCCCTCATGTGGCAAATGAAAGCAATAGCATGCATGCAAGGCCTGCCAGACACCTGCCACTGCCTGCAAGAACATTCTTGCTTGTTAAGGTCTACAGTGCGCCTTCTTGGATTGGATTCATTCTCCAGCAAGGTGACTTTAGCAACCAAATCTTCGCTTTTAGAGATATTGGCATTCCCTAACAACCAACTCTTAGCATGCAAATCCTTTAGCACAGATGGTAGGATAGAAGTCTCCAAATTCTTGCCAATGACTCTTCGGATGCTAAACTTAGTCATAACCATTTCCCTTATACTATCAACAAGCTCATCAACATTCAAGCCTTTAAATGGTTTTATCTGTTTGTTGAAACTTTCCGAAATATTGTTATTGACATAATCCACTTTGCTAGCCTCAGAGAATCCACACCTATACCAGATACGCATATGGTGTATCTCTAGGTACTTTATAGCTTCGGGGCTTGCTCCATATATCTTTGCCGTGTGGAACTTGAACCTGTCTTAAGTGTATGCCCTTGCAGCTCAGTACAAGTTTTCCACAAACATTAGGCCATGGAACTTTTTCATGAAGTTTGAGTACAAGTGTCGCATGCAGTCTCTATGTTCAGCTTCTGGAAAAACAGTAGCAATAGAAGTCTCCATTCCCTTGCATGCATCACTAGATATGACAAGCCCTAACGGGGAACCTATGGCTCTATGCAACTACCTCATGAACCATTCCCAGTGTTCAGTACTCTTTGAGTCAAAAACTGCGTAAGCCACATATATAGAACAACCAGTTGTGACCATCTATGGATGTAGCAGATGCCAATTGGCTCTTGTACCTACCATGGAGGTGAGTTGAGTCCACTCCAATGTAAGGTCTACACCCAGCTAGAAAACCATCTATGCACGGCTTCATTGCAACAAAGACTACGGAAACACATGTTATTGGCATGCTTCTTCAGATCAATCTCCACTATACTACCAAGAGACTTTTTCTCTAGCTCAACTTTGAAATTGAATAAGTTCTGAAAGCTCTCTTCGTACTTACCATGGATGTGATCGAGAGCCAATTTCATGCCTGCCCAAGCCTTGGAATACCTTAGCTTGATGTTGTAATCTCCTTGTAGCTTGCTTTGAGCTTCTTTAGCAGTAGCAGTTAGGTTGGCCTTCAACCAGTCCCCAAGTCTATCCGCAACCCAGCCCTGAGTAGCCATCCTACTGTCTAAAAGCTTGGTGCTTGAACACTCATGCACAAAGGGAAGCTTCTTGATCTGCACAAGGTAAAACATAAACAAAGTTAGAAGGGAAACACACAAATAATAGGTAATTCACAAAAGTAGGTATACGAAGGGCCGCATACCATTATAGTACGCCCATCCGGGAGCCTAGAAGCATGTATGCACCAGTTACAGTTATCACCTTTACACTTTGCTATGAATCTTGTAGTGTCAGTTCTTACATTACAAAGCTCAAAACCTGTCTTGATAGCGTAATGTCTAATCGCTTTCCTGAAGGTAACCATATCAGGAAACATAGCCTTCTCTTCTATGTTAGGGTTCCCACGATCATATGCTATGACTACCTCGCAGTCAACTTCATCATTTATTTCAGCTTCAACACGAACAACAACCTTATTGGCCTCATTAACCTCATTAGCCTCGTTAGCCTCACTAGCCTCATCAGTTATATCATTCTGTTGTGCTGCTGCATTAAAAGGAACATCATACATGTGCTCATCATCGACACCTACGTACTCATCTGGATCATCACATGGATCATCAGGTGGCTGGGCTTCAATGTTGTTAGTGCTCTTACTACCAATTGCATTTGCAGGACAAGGTGCATTCAAATTGGTTTGACTAAGATTATCTGAATCGTTGTTCAACTGTGCCTCACCACCATATGTTATTGCTACGCCATGGTCGAATACTGCTACTATAAGTTGAAAATGCCTTTCATCCCTCTACATGTCAAACATACCAGGAACCTGAGAGTCAGACACAAGCCTAACATCCTCCCCCTTTTTCCTATCAAAGTACCACACAGTGGGAGTCTGTGATTCGCCCCAGGAAACCTCACTAGGCAAGGGCACCATCAACGATTGCATGGTGCAACGATTGGATTCGAGGACCCAACTAACTGTTCTGCCCTTGGTGTACAATTTCCTACCATCCGGTTCTTTCGAAAAGAACGCTTCAACTTTAACGTCTACTCTAAACGCGTTATTTGGATCAATCCTATTCAGAAAAAATACGAAATAAGAACTCCAAATGCACTACTGGATCGAGTTCAAGTGAGGAAATAAGCACTCCAAATGCGAGGTACTGGATCGAGTTCAAGCTAGGTACTAGATCGAGTTCAAGCTAGGTACTGGATTGAGTTCAAGTTACTTACCACACTGGGGACCCGGGAGGGAGAGGCACATCCATCTTCCTTCAGCTTCCGCTTCCTCAGGCGGCGGCGCCGGGATGGCCACTAAATAGCGGCGGAGGGCCAAGATATGGCGGCGTAGGAGCTAGAGTTCCATGGCGCGCTTTGGACAGAGCCGAGGTAGAAGATGAGGGTGTGGTTGAGATTGGCGGCGCGGGATTGGCTGCCGAGGGTGGGGGTTGCGGGCCACAGCGGGATGGCGCAGGAGCTAGGGTTCCACGGCAGCACACAGAGGAATGGAAGGGGATCGACTAGCAGTGGGAATGGATCGGAGCCGGGAGCGTCCCTTTGTCACGCGAGGAGGCAAGGGCATTACATTCCATACAAAAATACACCGACCCGCACAGTGTATAAATTGATGGAAAATGGGGAAAAGCCTCGGTAATGGCATTTGTATGATCTTCCAAGCTTTGCAGTGGTATATTTCGAATATCAAAATGAGCGATGACACTTATCTGAAACGGGCACTTTGTGGTGGCATTTATCAAAATTTCCCAATGACTTATGTCTGTTGATCTTGTCTTTGTTGTCATTGTCGTTATCTCTTTTGTTCTTTATATAGTTATGAAAGGGTGACAGTTGTCCCGTGTCAAGAGGCGTTTCATTGTTTGATGAAATGCACATGTTCTATGATTGTTATTGTCAGAGACTGATCCTCCCACGTCACCTTGTAGTTATGTCAGAGACAGAGGCTTAATACGAGCAATTATCCTAGAGATTAACAACACATATTAATTATTGTGTGTATTAAACACAGCGCACAAGTGTCCCTAGTCGATTGGGCCCACATGTCTCTAGGCTTTGTTAACTATAGGGTGGTTGTAGTTGACCTGGTCGTAGTAAAACTTACGACCATAAAGTAATTGTAGTAAGACTTACGATCATGAGGTGGTCGTAGCAAATCTTACGACCACTAGGTAGTCGTAGAAGTACTTACGATTATATGGGGTGGTCGTAAAAGGGTTTACGACCACTCAACTAAGCTTCTCCCTTATTAATGACAAGGGATAACTTTGCGAATAACATGAAGATATTTCTTTCTATAATAATAATTTAATCAATTGAGGATTATTAGATCCTTGTCAATATCCACCTATGCGAAATTGACTTATTGGTTCTTGATCTAAAATCTGCGAGGACACCTGTGGGTCTAAGATCTAATGACACTAGTCAAATCAATTATTAAGCACTCCTTTAACTCTCTTGAAGAGAACTCACCTTGAATATGAAATACCTCATGAAGAGGTTCATCGTGAAGATAAAAGCACCAACAACATGATGTGCACATATTACAATGTTGGGAATGTGGAACGGCCAAGAATCTTTTGTTTGGGAAATAACAAAGATTTGGTTAACATTGAGATACCCTCAAGTTAGAGGATATGGGAGAAAAGTTGTCAATAATCACTGTGCCTCTACAATTGCTAAAGTTTGTCTTATGAGAACACAGATCCGGAACCAAAGTGCATAACTGAGCGCTTGAATCGCTCATATCAAGTTACATAATGAAAGCATACGAGGCTGAACCAAAATTGGTAAATAAATATCTTGGAACCAGGTAGTTCAAACTTGATGGGTCATTACGAAGATAATGAAATAGTGAAAGCTATGGTTCAAAGGTCCCCGTAGAGACTGTTACTCTTTTATTATGAATGATATAATGTTCTATTGCATAATAATTCTAGCAAATGGTATGAACAAAATATGCAGTCAATGGGTTCTGAAAATCCTTGATGAAATCCTCGGAGGACTCAAAATTCCTAGTAAGAAAGGAAACAAAATCATAATATATATAAAACTCATACTCAATAGTCCCTTACTTGTAGTAACAACATCTCGTGGAAGAGCGAACATCTTCCTGAAGGAAAAATTATCTTACCAATTGATTACTTAATCATACCAATGGTTATATGATTCCTAGAAGTGGACAAGGACCCATTAAGACCCGAAAAAATGAAATGAGGAACCTAAAGACCAGAAGTACACTACACAAGCACTTATAAAGTGCATCTTCCACCAGAAGTTAGTGGAATGGTGGTTTCCTCTAGTACCATGAAGGTAAGACGTACATTGGTGATATTTGGCAATTAATCCCCTAAACGACAAAACTAAGACTGATTATATTTTACTCTAGGGTGGTATAACTATAAAACATTTTATAGTTTCGTAGAATAGATTATTTATTATAACTTTAACCACCCAGAGATAGTTACAAAATATTAAGACCCTGAAAGGTTTTGATAAATCGTACCCGGAAGGCATACGACTTTACAACTAGTATTACCCCATATCCTTTGCAAGGATAATCTACTTGTGTTGCATAATTAAATAGTGGTATATGATAAGTTAAACATATTACTCTCGAATAGTGTTTATCGTAAACCTCCAAAAGAGTAATAGGATATTTGTATGTAAGACTCCGTATCGTGATAATCTAGTAAATTTGATCGCAGTATTCTTGCCTATGTTTATTTTTGAAAAATGTATGAAAGGTATTGGAGCAACTAGACTTCAGTAGAAGTTGTCTTCAAGGGGAGCATATACTAAACATTGATCATCATACTTGAGATTTTTAAAATCATAGTCATGCCTAGAAGGTGTTGATACGATGATTACTGATTAAATTCACCTTGAAGGTTTTACCACTTTACAGTTTAGATCTGGTTGGTCAACAATGCAAAGATCATGCATAGATCCTAATGATCATTACTAAATCCTGAAGATATCTCCCAAATCTCTATAGTACAAAATCCCAGAATGAATTTATATTACTTTGTGGTGGTATAGCCATCTCTTGGCAATCATCTAGGCAGACCTTGGTAGCATTTTCTATCAACCACCCAGAGATTATCGCATTATATGAAGCCTCACTTGAATGTGTTTGGCTCGGACATGTGACTAACCACATCCAGAAGTATTGTTGCATTAATACCGTCAATACCCTTACCATTATCTATGAAAATAATACTGCTTGTATTGCATAAATGCAAATGAGTTGTGTTAAAAATAATATCACGAAGCATATTGCTACCAAATTTTTCTATCCTCATGAACTCCAAAAGAACGATGAGGTGAAGATACTGCAAAGTAGATCTTGTGAAAATCTGGTTGATCTATTCACTAAGTCTCTGCCTATGCCCAGTTTCCAACGATGCATTTGTGATATTGGAATAAAGCGGTTTGGAGAGTGGCAGGAATCAGGGGGAGAATCCCCTTAATCATAATCCACTTAAGGTTATGAAGTTTTAACTTAATCCTAAGATTAACTCAGAAAGTAAAAATATTGCACTCTTTTTCCCTTATTGAGTTTTTCCTTAAGAATTCTTATATAAAGGTTTTTAACGAGGCGATGATGCAATACAGCTTGCGGATGTAATGTACTCTTTTCTCCGATCATTTTTTTCCCACTAGGTTTTTTAGAGGGGTTTTTAATGAAACATGTGTATGATGCGTTATTCGCCCAAGAGGAGTGTTCAGAAACCTTGGATTAAGAGTTGATAGGCATAATACCAAAACTACTCATAGTGGGTTTTAGTCTATAAATAGGATCTCCCTGTACACATAAAGATATTGATCAATGCATAAAGAGGTTCCTTCATATGTGTTTTCATCGGTTGTCTCTCTGTTTATTAGCTCTCATTAGTGATTGAATTGATTGCGACGGCTATGTTATTTAACATTATTAACGACGTCGCGCGTGTGGTTGTTTTCTTCCTGCACAGTGACGACGATCATGTGGGCGCCCTACGATGGCAAAGTCGTTTGTTGTACTGTCGCTGGCTAGCGTCTTCCGGTGGCGATCGACGATAGGCGCGCGCGCCATGGCAGTACGTACGTACGAGGAGCTCTCTTTCGAACACATGCCGGCAAGCACTATATATATATATATATATATATATATATATATATATATATATATATATATATATATATATATATATATATATATATATATATATATATATATATATATATATATATATATGCAGACCAGCCAGTACATTAGACCGAGATATACATACATACATACACACATATATATATATGCAGACCCGGAGAAACTGAATCTTCAGAAATCAGAATTTATTTAATTAATCTTGCACCTTTGCTGAGCTATTAGCTTTATTGTGTTTCTGTCTGTATAAATCAGTAACAACCATCTTAATTACTTTCGCACTCAAAAGTCCAGGTGGTCGTATATTCGTATTACACGTACTGGCCACTGTGCCACATAGTTCCCTCTTATTGGCTCTTGCAAGACATGCCACTGCCCTTGAAGCAAGCTAGGGCCGCTTATATCTTCACCAACTAATAAAGCAACCTTTGTATGGGATCTTGGACACATTAGCATTTGAGGAGACCGCTTCTATAATCCATACTACATTTTTCTTTGAAAAAAAACACATGCATCTGATAAAGTAGTATATACATAATCTGTACCTGGTCTTTGCCGACATATGCTCTGTCAGTGATATTGAGTTTTACGTGGCCTTTACCGACGTATGCTCTGTCAGTTATGTAGTGTTACAAAAAGTAGGTACGTATACACACTACCAGAATCCGTGACTTTCCCGAGTGCCCGAAACACTCGGTAAAGTCCCCAAAACACTCGAGAAATTAATTCCCGAAGGCCGGCCGTCGGGAAACACCACTCGGGATAGTTTAGTCGGGGTAATAATTGGTTTCCCAAGTGTTTCGAGATTTACACTCGGGAAAAATAACTGTCCCGAGTGTTCGAGATTACACTCGGGAAACATAAAACACTCAGGAGAAATAACTTTCCTGAGTGTTCAAATTTATACTCGGGAAAGTAGGTAAATTTTCCCGAGTGTATATCAACTATACTCGGGAAATCTAGCCACATGGCGACCAACACACATGCAGATTCATGATTTTCCTGAGTGTTTGTCAACTAAGAACACTCGGGAAATACCTAAACAGTATATGCACAAATTTTGTACGTAAAATGCATTTCATTTTAAACCAAACTCAGGCTGATAGGAAACTCAGCAATCAAACAGAGTATATATTCCACAGCAAGAAAAATACCACCAATTGGGCACAAATCATTACATATAGATTCGACAACATTAACATAATGTTTGAGTTCACAATACAACATTCACATATATAGATCAGACGTCCACAATATATTCGAGTTCAAATTCAAAAAGCTAGGCAAAAGGTATGATACATATAACAGTTCCAAGTAGTTCACGAAATGAATGCTTGGTACACCAATTGTCGAGGTGCATGAGTTAACATTCAACTTGTTGCTCCCAATGCTCAACTGCAAAGATGATGACTATGGATCAGTTATTGACTCTACGGAGTGAAATTATTACTCTATTTCACATTTGTATAATCAACTATAGTACAACCACACATAACAACATCTTTAAAGGTAAATTGCTTCCGGTGTCGGCTAAATTAGCTTTATTAACCAATATGTAATAATTTATTTTCATGATGCCAAACATTTCAGCAAGTGGTTAACACATTTCATACACATGTAGCAGCATATCTCCAACAAGAAAACAAGAACACAATGACAATAGAGGTGACAAAGCTGACGTCAGTAAATTGATATTGGTAAGCTTTAACTGAGAAAATCATCAAAATGATTTTATGTGTTATTATATATTAATAAACTAAATTGATTTTATGAGTTTCAGGTACAAACGAACAAAGCAAGCACAGTTTCTCATAAACTTCATGCAAACATGAGAGGGGTAAGACAACAACTTAGTTCCCAATAGAGAATAAAAATAACACATACTAACATACATTGCACTAGTATAGTGGGAATCAAATAAAGTTCATTAACTACAGGGTGGAAACAAACCTCTATTCCACCAACTTTAATGTTGACTCCAACACTTCAAAGGGGCTGACAACTAGTTTTGCTCCTATACCAACAATAACCTGCATTTACAATGTATTGTATTGTATTGTTAAAACAACAACAAAACACAATTCGTATATTGGTTTACTGGTGCTTAGGGCTTTGATTGTTAGTCCAATATATTAGATAACTATAAACCACAGGACAACACCTGTCACTGTCAAAGCATTTGAATCAACTTATCAAGGGTTAACTAGTTTATACGCAAATATGCATGCTTGTCATTGCCAACATACTTCCAAGTGAAATTAAGTGATTCTGGACTTTCCATTAAACAATCCAGTCTAGTAAGCATTTTCAAAAAGACTCAAACCAACCGTACGAACCCAAATGCAGGTATCTTGATGACATTCATGCTTTAGGATGTGAATATTGCAGCATAAAAACATTTTAAGGAAACAAAGAGCGTAACTGTATCAGCTTCAACAACAGAACCATCTTTAAGTATAGTAGAAGACACCCTTCCATCAGATCCAGCTTCAAGTTTGTCAATAAGAGCTCCTTGGTTACCACAAACATACACTCAATAGATTGAAAAAGTTAATGGAAGAGCATACCTTTGGAATGTCGGGTATTGTGAAATGATAGTCACTACTACAAAACAAGTCATAGTAGACGCTTCATCACAGACGGTTCCTTTGGAACCGTCTGTGTTGTTATATCACAAACAGTTCCTTTTGAAACCGTCTGTGATACGTCATTATCACAGACGGTTGGTATCACGAACCGTCTGTGATACTTCATAGACGGTTCGTGATACCAACCGTCTGTGACAAGATCGTTATCACAGACGGTTTGTATTAAGAGCCGTCTGTGATTTTTCTTTTACTATGGCTTGGAATTTTCCTTACTCTCTGATTTTACCATGGCTTATAATTTTTCTTACTCTCTGATTTTACCATGGCTTTGAATTTTCCTTACTCTCTGATTTTACCATGGCTTGGAAGAGTAAGGAAAATTTGAAGCCATGGTAAGGAAAATTTGAAGCCATGGTAAAATCTGATTTCACAGACGGTTCTTGTTCCGAACCGTCTGTGATAGCTGTTTTCACAGACGGCTCTTGTTCCGAACCGTCTGTGATCCTGTTATCACAGACGTACTTTTACACAGACGGTTGGAAACCGTCTGTGATGACGGTTCCAAACCGTCTGTGATGAGGCTTTCTGTAGTAGTGAGTGTTGAGATGAACTAGAGTCTTCTGCACTGTCATAGATAGGATATGATGAAACTAAAAAATCAATTCTAGAACACAGGGATTGGAAATAAATCAAAGTTCACACTACATGTTCAAACAATGTGATAAGAACATAAAACGTAGCAAAAGACACCCCTACTGCTCATAATCATCTGGTAGGCAGAACAAACAAAAATATTTAAATCGATGTAAACAAGTAAAACGGAGTGGATACATCAGCTAACTCATGGATAGTAGTAGGAAAAGCTAATATATCAGTTCTTAAGAGTAGGCAACTGAGAATCAACCATGGCACATAGAGCTCATGCAGCACTAGTAGTATCATTCACATCACAGAGCAATGGGAGGGGATTAGAGAGAAGGATTGTGGGAGGTTACCTCGGTGCAACCACGACAATTTCACAAGCACACAAGGATTGATTATGATATGCAGTAGGGGAGTAAGTCTTAAATTTGAGATAGCTCAAGACAATTTGAAATCTGCATGGGTCTTTTATGCCAAAAACTTATATGCTTGCCTATCTAATGACAATCAACCATCCAGAATTGATCTTACAAGTATGCAATCATATACCATAAAAGCAACACATACTTTAAGGGCACCAGCTGCACGTGCTTCATCAAACAATTTAGAAACTTTTGGAGACCAATTTGAAAGCAAAAGTGCATATCAAGAGGGGCAGAATATATGTTGGCTCATAAATCACAATTTCCATGTCCAAGTTGTATAAAATCAAATACTTCTTTATAATGATAATGAATGATAAATGTTCTCCAATGCAAACTAACAAGCTCAAGAAGAGAATAAATATTAGAGTTCATTCAAGGCTCTAAGCCCAAGGTTTAGTTTCACTTAACACGTAGTTTCATGTAGGAAACTCAGACCCATGTATGAAAGCTGGTAAATACATGAGAAGAGCTAACCTTAACAACAATGTCTGACTTCGCTTTAGCTAAAGAATATCTCAGGTTCTGGGGTTGTGCGGGACCCTACAAAAAGAACATTGACTCTATTAGAGCCAGAACACAAACTTAAACACAAGTGATTCACTTGTCGTGAACCCAAGTAACAGAAGAATCTATGTAAAATCGGTCCCATCCACTACACTTGACCACATTGATGTGTTTATTCAGGTACAACACAATGGCTCAATACATGATTAGTAGCTAGATATGCTACATCTACATAGCTACATTATCGTGAACACAATGGATTTCAGTGTGTATGTTCTTTTTAGCCATCGCCTGAAACAGATCAAAATAATCATAACTCAAACTTGGAACATACATATGAATAAGAAGGCACAAGTGAACTAGATGTTCAATGCTATAACAATTTCAAGAATCAAACCACAGGACCTCTTCATGGCCATCTATATGGTGAGTGAATTGGGTAGCATACCATGGCGACCATGGCGGCAGCCACCCCATCACCTCACCATGCCTAAACAGCAAGCACACCCTCACCCATCTCTTTCACCATGCATCAAGCAACACATCAGGAAATGATCAAGCTCAAAGCATTAACAACTGAAATGGCAGTAAAAGAAAGAAAAAGGGGAAGTAGGAAGCCCAAAGATAACCGGCCTCAACCGAGCCCGGGCTAGTGGAGGGCGCAGGGAGGCGCTGGACGGCCAAGCCACAGCGGAGGTGAGGCCAAGAGAGCCAGGCGAGGCAACCGTAGCCCGAGCTGAGCGGAAGCCAGGGCGTGGGGCGGCCGGCGCACAAGGAGGCGAGGCCGGGGGAGCAGGTTGCCGGTGGTGCCATGGGGATGCGGCAGCCGGAGAAGGAGGCAGCGCCATGGGCGTGGGAGAGCACACGGGGCAGGGCGCGTGGTCGGGTCGAGCCGACCCACGCTGGAGATGGGCGGGGCAGAGCCGGGGAGGCGTGGAGCCGCGAGGTCTCAAAGAGGAGCAGCGCGACGGCTGGGAGTAGCAGGAGGATGGGCCACCACCACACCACCAACTGCACAACCCACTGCCCCACGTTGCGCGCCGCCTTCCGTCGGGATCTGGTTTTATCTTTGGACTCAGCACGGGTGCGGCCGGGCGCGAGGTTGAGTCCGACAGTGGTGGCCCTAGGGGGAGGCGGCGGCCGGAGAGGAGGATCGGGCCGGGAGCAGCGCCAGATCCGGGAGAGGAGGTGAGGCACCGAGGGGGGGAGGGGGAGCAGGAGGGAGGAGGAGGACGGGGAGGCGGCTGCCTGTGGGGATTGGAGATATCGAGTGGGGAGGCAAGGTTAGAAGTGAAAAAAAAGGCGCGGTGGGGGGGAAAAAGGGCGCGGTGGGGGGAAAAAAAGGTCCTGAGTGTTTCTATTTCTATGCACTCGGGGTTATATTTGATCTCCTAAGTGTTATGAAAAACACTCGGGAAAGTTATTTCTACCGAGTGTTTACTTCCCTTCCCGAGTGTCTTATGAAACACTCGGGACCTGTCCGAGTGTTTTCATCCAAACACTCGGGAAACATATAGACACTCAGGAACTAGACATTTTCTGTTAGTGACAGTTGACACGTCAAGAAAAAGTTGGTATGTATACGTGGTTTTTTAAGAACTAACAACCGGTTATCACTAGGGCTAGAAAAATAGCTCGAGGCTCGTGAGCCCGCTCGAGCTCGTCACGATTCGAGCCAGCTCAGCTCGGGCTCGTGAATTTTCGAGCCGAGCTGAGCCCAATGTCCAGCTCGCAACAAAACCGAGCCGAGCTCGAGTCACTCGAAGGCTAATTTGGCTCATTCGGTCGTGCGGCCCACGAAGGCCCATTACTCCAGCACCCTTGCCCCTTGCTGCCCTAGCCAACCAGACACCACGCCAGTCCTCTCGATGTCTCCACTCTCCATCCCCACCCGATCCCCTTCCTCTACCGATTGCCCCCTTTGTCCTTTGCCCTCCTGTCCCCTTTAGTCCTTTACCCCAATCCGGCGATCCCTCTGCCCGCCCGATGCCTCCTCGAAGCGGAGCGACACCGCCTACACCTCCCTGACGGTGAGCTCCTGCTGCTCTACATGACTCCTCCTCCTCCCCGACGTCGGCAATCTCCCTCGCGCGGGCCAAGCGACACACCGATACCACCCCACGGCCCTACCGCCAAGCGCGAGCACCCCCCACGCGATGCCTCTTCGCCGCTGGGCCGATCATAGCTCCCCCCACGCATCTCGGAGGCTCGGACCGGACTTATCGCCGCGAGCTCGTTCCCCATCCTGGAACTCAGGTATTAGATCTGTTTGGATTTAGTGGTAGATGATGCTTCAGAAGATGCCTTGTTCTTCCAATCTTCAGAAGACGCTTTGATGGGTAGATGATTTGTTGATTTGTAATATTGTTCACTGGACAGTGTGTGACCGAATTGTTGAATCATGTATTGTCAAACCTGGCTTGGCCATGATTTGTGTCATGTAGGTGTTGAATCTGGCTTTTGATTAAGTACCAGTTAGTTGTTGAATTGTTTGTTCTTCACTGACCATGGCCAGAGACCTTGTATTGCTGAATCTGGCTCGGCTCGCGAGCCCTCCCGAGCTAGCTCGAGCTTGATCACTAGCCGAGCCAAGCCTTCGTTCTTGCTCGTTTTCAGAACGAGCTGAGCTGAGACTGTTCACCCAAGCCAAAACGAGCCTGGCTTGGCTTGTCTCGACTTGGCTTGGCTCTACACGAACGTAGTTCATGGGAATCGATCTTTGGCCCTTGGCCACAAAACTCGGATGCAACACCAGTTGATCAACCAACAGTTGGCAGATTTCAACAGTTTGATATACCTTTAATTTGACCGTTTTACTCATGGTGTAGCCATCAGTGGGGTTAGTTACGCTCGAGCCCACCCTCTGCCGGCGCTGGTAACCCTACGCGAGGTATCTTTATTGTATTTTTTTCTTTGCTTCTCTTATATTCATGTATAAATTTAGATTATACAAGACTATATTTGATATGTTTGTCCCAATTTAGCTTTATGTTTATCTCAATTAATAGCTCAGTTGTCTTCGGTTTCTAGTTTTAACAAAAAATAGCTTGGTCCTTTGAGCCTCTCCTCCATTTTCATTCTGACTTCCCCACTTGCTCTACTCCAACCTGCAAGTTATTATACGTGCGTGAGCCGCTTGCTATGATTTGTTATGATCATTACTTGTTCGATCGTTTGCGTGTATTATCCTCCATTTTGAATCGAGCGAAAGCCATGACTTGGAGATATACAGGACAAGCAACCCTACGTACTCCACCTTGGACTAGCTACAATGCAGCTTGATTTTTGGAGAGAGATAAACTCTGCTACCTTTTTTTCTCTACTAATTATATGTACCTAATGTTAGAATATTAACTGATCCTCTATATGTTGCTTTATATCATACTCCACTACAAAGAGTTTGTCAAGACGAGAGGTATATGAACCTTTCACTCTTCTTCTAAGAATGAGATCAATACAAGACCATGTGTGGACTGTAGTCAAAATTTTGTAATCACCTACATGCTTGATCCAGATGAAATCTTGACGACTAGTGATCTGGCTAATAATTTGAAAATTATATTATTTTCTCAGTGACTATATATATACTCGATCCCTCCGTAGAAAAATGTATGTCATTTTGTAATTTGCAGAGTCTCCAAGGTGTACCTTTTACTGTTATTTCTGATATTTGTATATAAGCAAAATGTTATAGATAACAATATTTTGGAATTATACTCTACAACAAATGTATTGGTACCATGTTTATATGGCCAATATAGATAACATTTTATGTTTATTAGTTGTCAAAGTTTGTGGAAGATATGACCGCACATATATACCATGCATGACAAACATTTGTAAACAAAGAGAATATCCTTATGTAGTATGGAATTCATCCTAACAATGCTGTAATATACTCTTCTCGTTAACATTTTCAATCTTTCTTGAGGAAAAAAAATACATATATCAACTTCAAACGTCGAGGAACTGTAACACCCTGTGCCCTAAATTTCGCTAAAAGCACACCCGGGACGAGCATGGATGTGTATCACCTCGCTTGGGATTTTATCCTCGCTTCGCCCAAAAGGGCTAACCCGGAAATATTATGAATTGAGTCAACATGCATTATATATATGCTAGTGTAACTCAATATAGACTAACAATATGATATCAATACTAAAGATCGAGATGTTACAGGAACATCGGTCATCGTCGTATATATCACTGTATCATTCCAGCTGTACCAAAGAGTCGTCCATACTCTATCTGGGCAAAAAAGTAAGGCAGAAAAGCTTGTGCAATCTAACCTCTTATCAATATGCCTTGACAAATTGTAACACAACGGGGAACCACCAGGAACAGACATCAGCAAGGCCAATACTGTCAATGTTACACGATCCGATGGAGGAATAGAAGGCCGGCCAATATTCCACTAAATTAAATTAATAAAAGAAACAGTGTAGACAAGTTGTTGCTGTTGTTCACATGCAGATCACGACGACGGCGCCTTTCTTGTAGAAGCAAGCTACACATGGTCTATATATACATATTAAAGTCTCATGCATCCCATACGATCTTGATTCGGTTAATTAGCCTTTGTTTCGTTCATGTATTGGTAAGATGTTGACAATAAGTGGCTAGGTTATGCTAAGGTCTTCCCATTGTCCCCTCTCTCTCCTCCATTCCCTCTAGCTACTTCTCCATTCTTGCCCTGATTTCCACACCTTTCCACATCGACTGCGGCGGGATAACGTAAATTAAGCAACGTGTGGCAGAAGGAGTACATGGGTAATACCATGCAACGTGCGCCCTCGGGTGTTGGGAAACGTCAAACTGCCTTGAATGGGAAAGGGGACCATGTTAACACACTGTTGCACAACGGCTGCCTTCTGCGAAATGTTTAGTTTTCTGTCGTCTTGGCCTTATCACATTAACCTTGGGATATTTGGTTAGCTTTCGTCTTTGCTCACCATAATGTTTGACCTAATTTAGCATTATATGTAGTACACTAAATTTAGTCCTACATCTATGAATCAATGGCTAGTCCTGTGCATGCATGTCGCAAAAGTAATTGAAATCTTTCATGGTCTACAAACAAAGTATTACTGATTGTTCCCCTAAATTTCAACCAAAATTAAAGTATCATGCGCAAAATATAGTCTGTTCTTTCTTAAAAAAATGCTATAGAATTTACATCAGTTCATTTCATTCTGCCGTATGTACGTATGTTGTACTTCACAAAACTGTAGTACTTTTTCCACTCTATTTAACTGGTACAATGGAATATATTTAGGTTTCCACGTGAGATGTCGACATATATTTAATCCACCACGCAATCAGCTCACCGTGCTCATTGCTGAAACTAAAATATATTATATTATCCAATATGTAAACCATAGAGTAGGTGAAGACTAAGTGTACCTTCTCGAAGAAACAAGTCATTCGAAGCACCAAGAAAGGATCGAGACACGCCTCTCCTTGTAGAAAACAACAAGAACCATCACCAGGAAAAGAACATGTCATTAATCTTGTGGACCAGCTTGGTTAGGATGTTGCATCAGTGATGAATAGTAGTCGAAGAATTATTTGAAGGTCCTTGTACGGTGTGTAAATTGCTCGAGAAATACGTACGATAACAACAGATTGGCGTGTAGACTCCTCGTACCACGTACATGGGGGTATTTAGTTCGAGGTTTATGTAATACTAGCCGAGTGCCCCAGCGTTTCAACCGATTTTAAATAAAACACAATTAATATTAGTTATAAACTTATAAAATCAATATACATAAGGTGATTATCCCTACAAATGAAAATTTCTTACATAATTTGCATCCAATCAACAAGCCATATAGAATGTTACACTACCAGGAAACCGATGATTCCCGACGGACAAAAACCCACAGAAATATTGGAAAAACTGACATGAAATAATTTCCTGTCGGGGAACCGTCAGGCAATAGCCCTCAGCCATAGGTTGAAGTGGAAACTCCATTTGTCTTACGGTTCCCCGACAGGAAATTAATTTCCGTTGTCTATTCCTGACGGTGGCCCACAGGAAAAATGCCTTGGATAGGTTTTCAAACCGACTTTTCTTGTCGTGGACCCATCAGGGAATTATCGTCACTAATTACTATACTGTCGGTTTTTGCCCGTTGCGAAAACATATGAAATTTCCTATCGGTTAAATTCGTTAGGTAATATCGGGGTTTCCCATCAAAAGTTAACAACCAAGGAATTAGGTATCCCCGCCAGCAAAATGCAATTGCCCAGACCATGAAACCATAAAAAATAAGCAATACCATCAGGGAAACATCTACATTTTCCAAGCTAATTGTAATACTCTGGCTTAACAAAAGCCCAAGATGTCACCTATAACTACTAACGCTACCAATTTTAACCATTAATCAAGTATTACTAACATCTAGACTTCAAGAATAAATATTCATTAATATGTTAATCATAAATTTCAGCAACATGATAGACCATAAATCGAATGTAATATGAACCAAATAATTACCAAAAGCATCATAAATAAATTTCAAATTAGGGGACGCATCAACTAACAATACTACAAACCATAAGGAACTAAGGGAAACCATAATTTATCCAATTATTACATTGGAAAATTGCTAAATTGTTTATGAGCAAAAGGAATGAATTATTAGGTGGAGTGAAGTGCTACAAAAATGCAATCGTTCCATGTTTTACTTCCACCCCAAAGCATGCTGTCGTCAACGTTCACCTAAAATAACAATAAAGCAAGAGTGAGTCTATGACTTAGCAAGTACAAGGTAAAATAACAACACGTGGCATCATCTCAACAACAATTCATTCTCATTATTGTCATTATCTCATATCATATTTTCACTATTCATGAATGCAATGCAAACTTATGCTCATGCCACAACTCCACTTCTACTTATACCGGTATAGCGGAGTGTAACACCCGTTGGTGTTTACTTATGCCCGCACTCTTTAGTGCGGGGACTAATTGCCCATTTTTTTCATACAGGAACCTCATTGCCCTTATCTTACATATGGAGATCTCAACCCACTCTCGTCGGTCAAATCATTCCATCATGAATACTCAACATGCAATACAATGAATAATCATCATTTTTTCCATAATCGTCCTCATCATCATTAAGTTATCAAAAGCATATGAGCATTATGAAATAGACATATTTCACATGAATAATCATGACAAGTATTCATTTAACCAAATAATAATTCCAAACCTTCAAATATCATTCTATCATGCACTTGCCTATCTAGTTGCGACGACCGGGATAACTTGAATGTGACACCAATCCCAAAGCCACTCTGCTACAGTAAACACCCAACTCAATACCAGCTATGGCAATGCAAAACACACTTAATCGACAACGCTCTTACGCTTTCTCCAATTCCACAAATTTTCTCCTTTACCAGACAGCCCCCCCTACTGTCATGACACTAAAATAATCATAACTTTCAACTCCCACATCGTAAAATAGTAAATAATACCATTTCTGGAATCTATACAAAAATTTCGACAACTTCTTAGGTGATCACATGTTCAGATTAAATCATTTAAACCCCGTTTTTAACCTAGAAGACAGATCTATCATCTTCTGAATAGCAAAATTAATAACTTTACATATTTTAATCCACACATGCGAATATAATGATCTAGGACTTTTCATAAACTACAAGGAATTATCTAACATAACCTAGTTATGCCAAAAATTTCATTTTGCCATTAACTATGTCAAATTAACATTTTCCCACGACTACATCCAGCAGCAACCCGGTTCTGGACTGTAGTCTTCCAAAAATCATAACTTCGGTTCTACCTGTCCACAAATCATGTTCTTGGACTCTTTGGAAACCATAAGAAATTATCTACCCTTTTCAAGAAGATCAATACTCCAGATTATTCCATCTTCTATTTTTAATCTATAGATTAATACGTGCTACCAAAATACTCCCAGAATCTGGACAGCAACTTTATGGAGGCTGTATCTTCTCGCTCGCTACTCCGTTTTTAATGATCCATACCTTTCTGGAAAGCTAGCATGATAACCTACCTTTTCTCTAATTGGACCAAACTCCAATTCTGAACGTTAATACCCCTAATCGTCCCCGCAATGTTCTACCCTAATCTTGACAGAAAGTCATCTAATCTTCCTGTAATACCCCAAAAATTAAATCGGGAGATAATAATTAAATCGGGAGAATATTTCTTTTAGCAAAGCGATTGAACAGGAGAAAGAGGGGTTTTAATGTAATACTCCGATTTATTCTACGAAAGAAAGCGTTCAAAAGAGAAATTGGACATAAAAAAGGGGGGTTTCTGCAGTTTTTTGGCAACTTGGGCCTCGGGCCTTGGCCCAGGAGGCCCATGAGGAGTTGGCCACCAATAAAGGGAAGGGGAAACCCTAGATGCACTGTAGCTACAGTGCCGCCACCATTACTGTAGCATGCACTCTCCTCCATGGTGGTGCTCCCCTCCATTGGTGCCTCCCTTCCTCGCCGTTGGTGCTCCCTACTGCCGATCAAGTGAAGAAAGGAGAGGAGATCAACTTCGCGGAGAGAGTTCATCATCTTGCTGCGATTCTACAAGGGTAACGTCGCGTGTTCTTTGTTGGTTGATGCGTAGTAGTTGCGGTTGATGTCGTTTGGTAGATTGATTTGCGTCGGTTTAATAGATCGTGTTCTGTCCAGATTATTGCGTGGTCAGTTTCGTGTGTTTAGATTCCGAATTAGGAGTTTTGATCTCCTATAGTTATGTAGATAATGTTCTTAGCTTTCAGTGTCCGCCAAGAACGCCCAAATCCGATTAACGGTTAGAGAGTTATGAATTTTTTAGTATCGCTGTCCTGCTGATCTGACAGCATTTGTACAGTCTGTAGAAAACTGGATAAAACTGTTAGTTAAAGGGAAAATCAGGGGATCCCAATATAACAAAAAAAATATAGGTAATTTCCATACCTTTTCATAGAGATAAAGAACGCAAGATTTAGACTTTCGTAGCAAAAGTTATGGTGGTTTTAGTGAACTGTCCAGAGAACCCGACGTGATAATTGATGTTCTGTAGTTTGACTTGGCAGGGGCAGTAATTGGTAGAATCAAAAGGGCTCCCCAACTAAGTTTATTTAGGTAATTTAATTACCTTTCAAGAAAGTCTAAGAACATCTTATGTCAACTCCTGAGCAGAAAGTTATGTATTTTAGAAGTTGAGTGTCCGTAGTGAACACCAAATCGATCGTCAGAAATTAGAAGATTGGAAACGTTTGGGAGTTTAGCGAGTTAAATGGTGTTGTTATTTATGATTTTGGTCCAGTATGTTGGTCTTAGATTGGGTTATCTTTATGTTCAGGTGGGAGCGTGATCCCAGGGGCAGCACCCTCTTCGCGTCCACCGTTCTCGCACGGTTGAGGCAAGTATTCGGGTTATCGTATAATTATGCTTGTATGCTGTGACTGTTTGTGTTTGGCTCATAATAGCCATGTATGGATGTTAGTGTAATGAGTTCCAATTTATCTTGGTGAATGCAAGTACTCTGATTGAGTGAATAATTATGAATGTTTGATAGAGGATGCTAGTACTTTGATGCG